>CM036247.1:16273263-17600346 GCA_020698575.1 Bostrychus sinensis
ACTGAAAATGATATTTGCTCTTAGTTGGTCTTTTTCCAATGGATGCAAATGATATCTCCCCAATAAGGTACAGAAAGGTGAAACCTCAGGGCAAGGTCAGGAAAAGGGCACAGGATTTGCGGATCCCGTCTTCCTCTTGTTGGGAATTTTTATCCAGCAGACCCACGTTGGACCTGAGCCACAATGAGAGCACTCGGTTGGCAGCAGACTGTCTTCTCACTCAGGGACTAGAGGGATACCATGAAGCACTGAAAACAGAGGGAGAGGTGGACTTCCTGTCGGAGCTTGAGAAAAATTACTTTTTGGAAAATGGAAAAGACAGTAATGCAAACTGTATGTATTTATTTTATTAACTGACATGCTGTAATTTATACATTGATTATTTCAATACGTTCCTATTGACGTTTTTATGCAGCTGATCCTGATGCCGGTGATGGTAGTGATGAGTTTGAAAGCTTATCCACCAGCTCTCATTCAGAGACACAACGTGCTTCAGTGTCCAAAGACAGTGACCCCACTGAAGCTGGATTAAGCCCCAAAGAAGGTATTTAGTAATATCTTAGTGTGTTAACAAAAACTCAGTTTAGAGAAATGAACTATAATTAATACAACATTGTATTTTATACAAAGAATTTTGTGGAAAGCTTCCCCTGTACCTAACCTCACTCTTAAATTTCAGTAGTACAAATTATCAGACACGTTTTCAGATGCATATTAGATTACCTGTTCCATGTACAAATTCTGAGCTAGGGAAGACTGCCTTTTGCTTTTATGCTCCAGACAGATGGAATAAGCTCCAGACTTAAACTGACTCAATTAGTCCCCTTTAAAACATTCAGGGTACTGCTTGAAGATTGTATTTCATATAACCCACACATGTTTTAGGTAGTCTGTTTATCTTTTATATATTTTATCTATGTCTTGTGATTTTATCTTGTAACAGGGCATCCTTGCAAATGAGAGCTTGCTCTAAAGGGCCTTTCCTGTCTAAATAAAGGATAAATAATAATAATAATAATAATAATAATAATAATAATAATGCGTTAGTCTTATATAGTGCTTTTCTAGACTCTCAAAGCCGCATTACAATTTGGTGCATTATTCATTCACTCCTCAGTCACACTTGGTGGTAGAAAACTGGCTGCCATTGTGTGCCAACGGCCCCTCCATCCACCACAAAGACACAATCACACAGGCAAGGTGGGTGAAGTGTCTTGCCCCAGGACACAACGACAGTATGCATCGGCAGCAGCGGGGCTTGAACCGCCAACTTTCGTGTTAGTGGTCAAGCATCTCTACCAACTGAACTACTAAAATAAATTTCATATATCCACATACAAGGCGCACATTAAAATGTGGAAAAGTCCATTTATTTCAGTAGTTTAGTGGTGTGGATATTTTGTTCAGTACATGAAATATTTAAAAAAGGAATTTATTCTAATTGTGGTGATTATGCCTCACAGTTAATTAAAACTCAAATTTAGTTTTTGAATTAAAAGTAGAACTATATTACATAACATCACACTAAAATAAATAATGTTTGAAATATTTTGTTTTGTACTTTTTGAATTGAATTGCGGGACCAATTACACTTAGTATACACTTATAGACGATATTCTAATTCACTGATGTATTTTTATTTGTTTAAAATGTGTTCTGTCTTTTACAGATGTGAAAGGTAGTGCTGAGTCAAAAGAGCCCAATGTGAAGGTGCTTTTCTACACAGAGAACAGGGCTGCTGGATTAAAAGATGTGGTCAGAGAGTTCATAAGAAAGGCTGAAAAGGTACACTGTGAGGATGTCAGTTCTGTCTGCACATGTATGATTTAGGACATGCCTCATGTCTGTGCATGTGGTAACACTCTGTGAAATATGTATGTAATAGATCCTCTCTAGCCTAAAGAAACTTGATTAGTATTTAACTCCCAGAGCATCTATTTAATGTATTAACAATTTTCTTTGTACTTGTATAGTCCCTGGCCATTGTGACAGACCACTTCAGTGATGTAGAGCTGCTGTGTGATCTCCTTGAGGCCAGTAAGAAGAGATTTATATCAGTTCATCTGCTCCTGGATCATTTAAACCTAAACATTTTCAGTGACATGTGGCGGGAACTAAAACTCCAAGGCAAAGACTTCCCCGTAAGTCACAGTTTGTTCTCCTCATAAATGAATGTATAACTTAACTCAAAGTGGTCCCATAAATCAAATGAACACTTTTTTCACCTCAATGCAACATCTGATAACTCAGACCTTGGACTTCACGTAGAAGTCCATTTTATTCCACTTCCAACAGGGAGGTATCTGTGCTCTCTTGTTCACCATGTAACTGCTTTGTTTATATGAGGAAGGATTTTTTAAAAGTGTAGTCCTCAGCAATTAACATCACATTAAAAATGGTAAAATACCACCTATACCAGGTAATGTTCGACAGATGGTAAGAAATTAGTCCAAAGCCAATAAACTTTTTAACTGATTTTAACTTCTGACACTGATTTGATATATAAAGAAACACACAAATTTGCCTGCGAATCCTGCAAATACTTTTTTCCAAAATGCTATCAATTTAAAATTATTTTTAAAAGCTCTTCTTGTTTTATAGAAATTTTCTGTACACAGCGTTGAGGGAGAGACATACTGTGCCAAGACAGGCAGGAAGCTGACAGGTCAAATTTCAGAAACTTTTATCATGACTGACTGGACTGAGGCTCTGACCGGCTCATTTAGGTACAACATTTTGTCATTTATTTTAGATTTTAAGTTTAAAATTGCCCTCATGTGTATATGTTGGTCCCACAGTTTCTCCTGGCTGTCCTGGCTGGTCCATCGGAGTCTGGCATATCTCGTCAAGGGCAGTGCTGTTACACATTTCCAACAAGAGCTTGACAGACTGTACTCCTGCTCCAACCCAGTGCCTGGCTTTATTACTTTGCCTCTCATGCTGTCTTTGCAAACAAGTTCACATGCAACTAAAATTGAGCCAAAAGGTAAAATTAGATCAGACCAGACAGACATGGTGCACATTTGGGACTGGATTGAAGATGGTTTAAACAGCCACACAAAGGAAAGGATACACACAGACCAACACATTATACCTCAGTATTCAAGACCTTTAAGGCAACCAGTAATGCAGCATATGTGTATGGACAGGTTTACAAAGCCCACACTAGGTGGTATCCCTGTACAGGACATTTCAAAAGAAAAAAGGGATATTTTACAGAGACATCAAATTCAAAGAAACTCTCATTTTCAAAATCATCTTGTCCAATACACCCGATCTCAGCAAAACAGCTTTAATCACAGCACAACAGGCAAAACTGGAGCAGAGGTTAAAGGGGCAGCCGATTTACACTCTGCCTTGCCCACTCATAGACAGTGGAGGGCTGTAGGTTCCAGCTTCAATAAAGACTTGGAAAAACAAGATCGGCATAATGTTAAGCTTGAAGATTATTCGATTCAGCGACAGAACAGGACCACAATGACTCTTCCAGGCATCGCTGCAGGCATAAACAAACTCAGAAGTGAACGAAACACCTCCATGCCTAAATCAAATCATGCTACTATTTCAAAGGTCACACAACCCTTCCTGTCTCAAGGAAATCATGAAAAGCAAGGTGTTCAATCTCCCATACACAGTGCGAGAGGGCCAACATATGGGCAACAATACAAAATTCTGTCTAATGGGATAAAGACACAAGACCAGTCCCAGAGACATAACTTCCTTCAGCCCCAAACAACAACATGCTCCCCAACAACAAGCACAGCTACAAATCCAAAACTTGAGTCCAGGTTGTTCTTAGAAGCAGCAGGAAAGCCAAGCCCTGAGCAAAATACGTCCCAACAGGTGAAACCCTCCCCAAGACTGGCCTGGATGACTCAAGCCAACACGGTGAGACCAAGACCAATGGCACGACAAAGCTCCTTTAACTCTGCTTATGATACAGGTCAGAAGATGAACAGACAACTGGGCTTTAGGCAGTTTCATAGCACCTCTGCAAAACCATTAACAAGAAGCAAAAGCATGACTGAAAGACCAGCAACACACATAAAGTAGCCCAAAATCCAAAAATAGTGTTAATGCTGCCTCTTACATTGAATACAAGTCAAATCAGTGTTTTATTATTTACAAATCTACAATAATATACAATAAAGTTTTTGTTCAAAATAAAAGAAACGTAACACTTCATTTTTTTCATTATAATCGTCCTTTTCCTAGCTTTTTTGAGTTCAAAACAATTGTACAGTTGCCAGTTTTAAACATTTGATGTGTGCAGTCCAGTTAGTCATTATGGAAAAAAGAGGCCATCATAACTTTGTGTCCTTCAGAGTCTGTAGCACTCCTGTCTCTAAGACCCTGTCCCACCAGCGTTCTCTGAAGCTCTGTACACACACACTGGCCAAACTTTCACCATCCTGGTAGTCCTCCCTCATCTTCTCTGGAATAAGATCTTCTGACATCACCTGGAAAAAAAGTAGATAGTAATTAGTACCCAAAATATATAGAGAAGTGTACCACATTTACATTTCTCAACTCCTGCTTAAAACCACAAACATCTTCATTCATCCACCTACCTCTGTCAGAGTCTGTGAAGTTGTTTCAGTAGGGTTTAGCTGCTGTAGCGCCTCATCGGTCTCCTCCAGGGCCTTCTCACTGCGTTTCAGCACAAAAGAAGACTGCTGCTGCTGAAGGATTCTCAGCAAAAGTCTAAAAGGGCAAAAAAAACAGGCCACATGGCAGGGCTTGAGTACAACTTTTTACATATATGTTCTGTTACATTTTATTACACACAATATAATCATTTTTAATTTACCTTCAAACATAGCCCATATTTCATATTTAACTCACTTGGACCTGATGAAACAGGTACAGGCCTTGAGCCAGATCCTGTCTTTACTGAGATCTGCAGCCTCCTCACTATTTTGCAGTTCAGCTTCTGGTAAAAATATAATTAGAAAGAATTGTTTTATCAAAATAATTTGTTTTTACACATTACACAAGTAAGAAATTAAAAATACCTGCAGTTCTGTCACTCCCTAGCAGTTGCAAGCAGGTCTGTCCCAGGTCAAGCCAGTGCCAAGGGTTAAACGGTAGCAGGCTACAAAGCTGCTGCAGACAGGAAATCTTTGCTTCTATGGCTCCAAAATGCTGGTGGATACTGACCTTTGAAATGAGATTATTTGATTGATTTTATATTTTACAGCTACATTGAAATAACTTGAACATATAAATGTAGTCTTTGAATGTTGAATATGTACAGACCTTAAGCAAAAGGAGGCTGGTAAGGTGACATGTGTTGGAGGCATCTTTGCTCTAAAAATAAACAAAATAATAAAAACATATTTTGGCAAATTCAGATGCAGTTTTGTGCCATTGCTCACACCACTAAGTTTACTATAAATTCAGTCAAATCATTTTATATCGCTACAATGCATAGAATGATAGATGTGGGCAGATAATTCAGTGTGGTGGCCTTTGAAGAGTACCACCAAAAAGAAAAGGACAATAATATACCAAACCATCTGACAAGGACATACCAGTAACTCAGCCAGATCCAGTGCCTTGTCTTTCTGTCCCAGATTGACGCAGCAACGAGCCATTCCCTCTAGCACATCTCTTCTGATGTTCAAGTTGTTATCAGAGATCCACTCAAGACAGGCACTGTAGGCATCAAAGCCTTTCTGAGGCACACAAAAAATGGATAAGAATGTGAACAAACCAAATTATAGGGCATGAACTAAACAGAGTTTCCAAGTCCACTTCTTTGAGGCAACTTTGGGCTTCTTTTTTTGGAAAGTCGCTTACAAATTTTGAAGGTCACGGGTTGCATTTTTTTTTAGCTTGTTTCTAAAAATGTAGTTGCTTGTTTGGGATTGCTGATCTCCTGGGTATAACATACTAAAATATAATTAAAAGTGGAGTGAAGTGATGGGTCTTTCGCGAAAAAGAGGGTTCAAACAGCTGGCTCTTTTAAGTGAATGATCAGTTAATGTTAAAAAATCATCCCAATTATAATATTTCTGTTTTGAGCAGGCATTAATTTATAATGTAGGTCTCTCAGCCTACTTGTTCTGCATATTTGGCAAAATAATAGTATTATTCAATAACCATGTGAACTTCAGTACAAGGCATGGTAAATACAACAGTAGCCTATACACGTATACAAAGCAAAACAGCGCAAAACACAGTTTTTTGAGGGGCTTATTTTTGTGGTAGCTGCAGGCTGCAGTTGCTTATTTTGGCCTTGTTTTCAAAGGTCTGGTTGCTTGTTTCTCTCGTGAGATCTGGCAACCCTGGAACCAAAGAGGTGGATAATACCTATATTATTTTAAATGTACAAACCTGAAAGTCTCCTTGTCTCACAGCCAAATCACCTCTGAATTTCATCACTTTTTGCTTTTCCAATGCATCGTCTGTATCAAAAGCAGCGTCATCGCAAAACCACTGCAAAAATATAAAGACTCTATATGAATAACAGCATTTTATTCCATAATACTGTAACACTGATTAACATTTTATCATTATAGCATTACAAAGGCCCGTATCTGGTCCACGGGCTGTGATGTGTATGAGCAAACTAGTCTGTTATTACAAAAAAATACAGAAACAGACGGGGCTCACCTGTGGTTCGCAGACTTTGGCGTTGTATGAGGTTAGAGACACAGTACACACGGTCCCTCGCCTCCAAAAACACAGAGTCGTCAAACGCGCTGCCAAAAAGCTCCATCATACGCCATTAACAAGAGCACTATTAGCGACTAAAGACGGCCCGTAAACGTTTTTCTAAACTGTCAGAAAGAATGGTTGTTTACAGTTGACAATCCACGCCGCTCATGATGTACGCCAATATAAACGGCACGGTGAATACAAGAAACAAAGATACTCTCCGCAGAGAAAGGTTCCGACCAACCAACCTCCACCAGGTTTAGAGTTCAAAAATAAGTTGACTAAATTCACGTTTACGCCAAGTATACGTTTTGTTTTATTTTATTTGTCTAGGTGAGCATGCTCTTACCTGCACTCGTAATAAATACATTTGATTTAGACCAGTGGTTCCGAAATTGGGTTCGGAGCCCTCTGGGGGTCCATGAAGATACCGCAGGGGGGCCCCCAGAGGCTGTCAATGTTTCAATTCAATTTCAATTTCAATTGATTCTTTATTTCAGATACATGTTTTTGGTCCATAACAACAAATAAAACATACAGAAATATAAAAAGACAGTTAATGGAAATATTAAGTACTTAAAAACATTAAGTACATAGAAAAAAAATAATTTGAAAATTAATCATTAATCACAGTTATAAAAATTAAAATATTACCTTAAAATAATTTTTAGCCAGCAGGCAGTGTTTTTTTTTACTGTTTTTTATAAAAAATATGTGGAGAAAAACATGACGTAGTCTTTTGAATAGAGGAAAGTTCTATAGTTGGGAGTCTGCGTGTCTTGACTTTGGGAATGACTGGTTTAGACAGTTGTGGGGACAGTAGTATTTATTAATAAACACAATTTTTCATGTGACACATTTATTATTTATGAAATGTGAACATGAAACCAATCATGTTATTGTCCAAACAAGCAAGCTAAGCAACCACTTTTGAATGAGTCACCACCAGTCCCCATATTATACTTAAAAGCTTACTATGTTATAGTGACCATGCACTACTAATTTTCTAAATAAATTGCTTAGGTAGTCTATTTACTGAAGTCTCCTTCTCCTGACCACCTTTTTCAAACTTTGAGGTGTCCAGACTCAACCCTCTATCTTTTAAAATATTCAGACCTTCTTTAGTCTTCAAATATGGCAACAAAGAGATGGCTGAAGTCACTTTTGATACTTTTATTGCAGGCTAAATAACATTAAAGACATGAGATGCATTCTTACATTTCCAAACCACTTGCAGTATATTATGTAAAATATCACTGTAGAATAATTTTCAGCATAAACAAAATCAAACAATAAAGTTATCATCAATTAAACAAATGCCACAAATAGGAGGACATGTCACTGAGCCTCCTAATACAACAACAACAAAAAAGACACTGAAAAAGACACTAGACCTCGCAGATGAAATTAAACGTCTCATACTCAAACATGACAAACCAGTCGTTGTTACCTTTTGTCTCAATGGCAGCACTCGCAAAACAACACGGCCTCATGAAGGCACTACCTGGAGCCCATTGTCTGTAGCCCAACTTGTGAGAATCAACCCAGAACCAAGAGGACGATGCACAGGAGTACCGTAGACCCAGCCACACAAAGGGAGAGTCGGCTTTCTGGGCTTCGACTGCAGCAAGGGTCTGAACATTGTGGTCAGTAACACACACCAGCTTCATGTCTCTGTCACTGCAGTAGTGCATGGCCTCCTCCCACGTCTTGTTCTCTCGGATCAGCCTCCAGCCTAGAGCAATTTATTACAATAGAAACACGTCTTACTGTGTGCAGTTCACTATATTCTGATGATAAGTAGTCATTTAGTATACCTCTGCCGAAGATGTTAACGTCACATAAAACTATAAATCCATCATTTGCTTTCCTTACAGTGATGTACTGTCCAAATATTGGCTGAAAACATGGATAAGTCTTGGCTTGGTCGTTAAGAGTGGTGTTTATCTGATTGCATCTGTAAAATTATAAAATGAACAGAAAAAATAAAACAAAGAAAGTAGTTACATTTTTTATGGTGTAAACAAAAATTCAGTATCTCATAAAATTTGAATATTGCATCAACACAACCGAATAAATAAATAATTTTAATATTGTCACTATATAATATGGTCACTTTTTGAATCGATGCCAGCTTCTTCAGTGTGGTTTTGGATGAAGATTTCTGAGCCAGTCATGTTAACAGTGTTGATAAAGTTGCTGATGCTGATGCAGGAGACCTCAAATAGACCCTGCAGATCAATTCGCCACCAAGGCTTGTGTTCTGTTTTAGTGTGAGAACATCTTGTCTTGTTTCCATCAATAGCTCGGTCTGAAGTAAGCCCTGTAGTATAATTTGATGACTGAGCTGTAATCCCTCCTTTTATAATGTTTCCTTGGCACTGGCCTAGAAATAAAATAATTGTTAAACTATGACTTTTGAAAACCAGCATTCAATGTAGTGTAAAACATTCTACCTGTCTGTGCATCACTGTGGTTAAAATGCTGTACAATTCCTGTCAAATACAGTTTACATATTTTTTATGTAATTTATCATATAAAAATGTGTATATGCATTTTGCAAAATTTAGAAAAGTTACTTACCAATGAGAGCAAGAAAGAGTAGCTTCCAAACCATCTTTAGTCTGAAAATACAGTATAACACATTAAAATACAAAAACTATAAAAGAAACTAAGCCTACAACGGTTTTATTTTTTTCATATACAAATTAAAATGCATTCTCCTTTACTAACTGTATTGTTCCTTACTAACAGTGATGTTCAGCTGGTATACCGGACTAGAGCAAATCTGCTGCTATAGTGTGCGGTTATGCCACGACTAACTCAGATAAACAACCAATGAATCATTTTTATACGTTTTAACCCCTTCTCTCTAACTTTGCCATCTATCTATAGCTCTTACATTTAAATATGTCTCCACTTTCTCTTAGTGTTAACAAAAATCCCATTGATGCCAGGCAGTGACATTTGCATGTTTCAGATGAACAGAATTAGACACACAGTATGCGCTATGCCATAATATATTTTATAAATTTAGTGTACAAAACATAACAGAGAAATTTGAAATGCTTTTTGAAAATAGCACCCATGACACAAGATGCATTCTCTATACATTTTTAATTCATTGTCGTATATGTACAAAACAGGTATAACATAGTTATAAATGTCTTAATCAATAACATGATCAGGGCTTGACATTAACACTAGCCAACCGGCCAAATGCAGGTAGATTTCCATTTTGGCTGGTAACACACTAGCCATTTTAGCTGTTTGGATTTAATCAAATTTAGTACTACTTACTTACTGAATTTCTGTGGTAAGTGTTTACATAAGTGACAGAAACAAATGCATTAAGGCATGTGTCACTACATGCAAATATATACCATTTATTTTATGTGCTTAAGTTAACTAGTAGTTTATGGTAAATGATTATTTAAAAAAAAAAGTGAAAACTCAAAAACTTGATCCCTTCAGATTTTTGAGTTTTGGGCCAACTCTCAACTTATGAAAAAGACCAGTCACAGTGGCTAGTGGGCAAAAAAGTGTGAATGTCAAGCTCTGGACACAATTATCAAAAAAGGGAGAAGAAATTATTAAAGTATAACAGGGTCCCTCAAAGTATTAAGAAGGTACAGTATTAAATTTGATGTTGTCAAAATCAAGGCCTTAAAAGTATTAAATATATATATATATATATATATATATATATATATATATATATACTTACAAAATTTTCAAATGGAAACAAAAATGGAAAATGGCAAATGGAAATTACCATAATCCTAATGTTAAATTCATACAAGACAGAAGTGTTAATGTCCACATATAGCCGCTGCTATACAATAATATATTTGAGCAACACTTAAAAATAATTGAAAGATTAAATACAGTGTTTTTAGTGTAGATGTGACAAAAAAAGCCTTAAATTTAATTGAACCCACGAGGTACATTGTATAAGCACTTTTAGCAAGAAACAGAGAAATGATGAGCATTTTCAAACACAAGACATGATTTTTTTCCTACACCTCACAGATTTATTTAAACCTCTCATGACTGAACTTGATGAACCATTTTTTTTTTTACCCTTTGTCTCCATGGCAGTGCTGGTGAGACACTGCCTCATCCAGCCGTCACCTGGAGCCCACCATCTGTAGCAGGAGTCTCGAGAGTCCACCCAGAACCAGACCTCCAGAGAGCAGAAGTACCGCAGACCCAGCCACACAAAGGGAGAGTTGTCTTTCTGGGCCTTGAGTGCAACAAAGGCCTGGATGTTGTTGTTGGGGATGGACACCAGCTTCATGTCTCTGTCACTGCAGAAGTGCAAGGCCTCCTCCCACATCTTGTTCTCTCAGATCAGCCTCCAGCCTTCTGTTTATTAATACTGTAACACATATGAATTTGTCCAGTAAACAAACTGTGATGAGTACTGTATAAGCAAGTTTGTTTACCCTTCTTTGTGCCGTAAAAGATCACATCAAATTATAAAGCCTGGATTTGCTCTCCTGACAGTAACAACCGTCCTAATTTTGGCTGATGGCAGAGATATATCTGGTTTTGAAGAATCAGGGAGGTGGCAATCCTGTTGCATCTGGAAAATCATAAATTTAACACAATCAGTAATGTAGTAGTTGTAGGCATGCTGAAATTAGTGAAGTAAGTTGGCACTGGCCTAAAAATAAAATTATCGTAAACTATGACTTTTGACATCCAAGCAGCATCCACAATGTAAAATATCATACTTGTGTTTGCTTCAGTGTGGTTGAAAACTCCTGTCAAGTCTAATCAAAAACATGTTACAATTTCAGCTTTTTCAACCAAAAATATGAGCATGAGAACAGATCCTTACCAATGAAAGAGAGCAACAGTTGATTCCTGATCATCTTTAGCCTGGAAAAAACAACACATTAGTATCGATTAAATCATTTTCATTATTAAAGTATTGACACTGAGGTAGCTGTACCCGTTTTTACACTGATATTAAGATGGTATATCAGGTCGGTGCTGTAGTGATAATGATCTCAACAGTAACTTACATAATGCCATTTAATAATGCCACTTGTTTTTGTAATTGTTGTTCATATATTTAAACTTGACATTAAAATGTCTATATACTTGGTCTTTGTCTCAGTAGAAGAAGCCCCTTCAATACATGACATGCCAGCCACTGATATTTGCATGTTTCTGGATAAATATAATTAATTTTGCATGTTACATTTTTGAAAATGACAAGATATAGTTTATGCTTTGACAGTCAAATGAGATTCAAAGTCCAAATGCGAGGAGAAAAGAAGACATTATAAGGCAGTTTACAAAATGACATTTAATGTTACAATTCAAACAGCGTGTACTTTTGCCAAAATCAGCCTTACAGTGAAAACACTTAAATCTCAGTTTGCCTTAAGAAACATTCAACCAGCTATTGATCTAAATACAGAGGACACGTGAGGACTACAGCAGAAGTATAGAAGAGAAAGTAGACCGGACAGCGATTAAACTACTAAGAATACAATGTTAGCTCTTAGCTCTACTGCACAAATCCTAAACATAAAATCACAACTCATAAAACCAGAAATGGCTTGTTGTGGTAGAGACATTGATGCCTTCACGAGATGTTTTTTAAGTTAAAATGGTTGAGTTGTGACTTTACATTTCTTTGCAATGTACCAAAAGCGGTTTTGGCAACACTGGCTAGACAAACTAAAACTGAAGAAGTAATTGTATTTGAAAAACCACAACATTATCGCACACATTTTAGGAGTTTGTGTTGTTTACAAGTAATCCACTAATATCTGGACAGAGATGTAAGGACACAGTTCATAGATAGGAGCATACAGATCCTTTCAAAATGATGGACTATGAAAGAGTATACTATAAAAAGAGGGTTAGATAACAGGGAACAGGAGACAAAGCCTTACCTGTGTAAGAGATACCTCATCTTTTAGAAACCTAACATGGCAAAAGGATTATAGGCAAGGAAAAAAGTCAATTTAATATCATTTTAGTACTGATAACAGTTAAAAATGTATTCAGAAAAGTATATGGGTGAAGTTAATTTGAAGTTTATTAGAGCTCCCTAAAACCAGGTTAGGCTTTAACTGTTCCAAGTTAAACAACCTAATTATTGTATGTACAAAATATGCAATTGATAGCCATGTTATTGCATGCACGATTAGCTCGACATTTTGAATTGATTTGTATGGCCAGGCACTTGTCACATGAGAGTGCAACACACCAAAAGCTTAATCTATACATAACTAGCTAGTACAATTGTTTGCAGTGAGCACACAAGACAGGAATGCACTGTGACAAATGCCTGGTGACAAAATACAAAAACATCACTAAGGTTCAAGGACTCAGAGGGTTTAACCTCAAGTTTTAGGCATCTTTGAGTATCACCAGGAAAGGAAAGCAGAGCATGTGTCACTTCTTAGTTTGAACAGTCTTCACACTAACAAAATCTGATTACCAACATTTTTTCCTCCTAGCCTCTAATGAGAGTTAGTGAGATTATCTTCAAACAAGAGTACAAGCCATAGAGGCACAAAGGTTCATCTGCAAAGCTTCATTGTCACCGCTCTCTCTCTACCAGACACACTGGGACAGTTCTATCGCACATACAAGTCCCCTACAGTTGTGCATCTGTCTGGTCATATGTGATTTACCAAGACAAAGCATTACAAACATCTACAGAAATATGTCTTGGGAGTGCATAATAATAATCTGAACGTTAGGTAGGCTGGAGGAGAGGGAGAGATGGAAATGTTTTAAAAACATAATTAAAGTGAACACATTTTCTAAAAATAGGCTCATATTGTGCAATTTAGTGACAGAAAGCACTGATTGTTCAGCCATATATTTGAGCCATACAAACATCCAACATATATTTGTACAGATTGCTAAGGTCCCTCCTCCTAAAAACAAATTAAGAATAAAAAGGCAAAATACTGGTTTAGCTTTTAGCCGTACAAAAGATTTGGTCTCTCAGAGCCATTTAATGGTATCATAAGAGATTAAGGTGCCTAATCGGGCTTTAGTCCAACATGTGCACATGTGGACAAAGTGCATTTTAAGTTTAAGTTTAGTATAGGTGCTTAACATTGTTTTAATTCAGTGCAGAACTTAGTCAAATAATTACTCAAAATACTGTCAAACAGTGTTAATTAAGGTTATACCTTAAGATTCACAGGCCTCATTTTGTGTTGAGTGGATACATTACACTGACCTAAATCTGTGTACTGTAATCACCGATTGCAATTTGGTTGTGGACTGACTTGATTTTAAAGGACATTTTAACTGTATGCGGTAATTAAAGCAATACTTTATGAGAAACACTTAGCTCAGCAGTGTATGACCTCACTTAGCTTTGTCCAAAACTACAAAATGATATATGTCTTGCAAACATTAGTAAATTATAATCAAAATGCAGTTTTTACATTACTTATCTAAAATTATTAGCCATACAGTTGTTTGCAGCCTCTGCTCTAAGCTAAGACAACTAGCAGCTAGCCTTCATCTTTGCAGGAAAGGCTTGTGAGCAAAACAGATGCTCAAGGAAGCAAATACATGACTAACCACCAGATAAGAAGGTGACACTGGAAACTCAAAACTGTACCATTTCTATTTTCTGTTGTATCGGACTCAGAGGACTAACACACTGTGGCAACAGTTCACAGGTTGTGCCTTCACCTCATTGCTCAGAGGGCAACGCATTCAACTTTGGCACAATAATTTACATAAAAGGCGGTAATAGCACAGGATGCTATATCGGTGATGTATAAAAGTTTTAAAAGGACTTCAAAAGTATTAAATGCAGTGCATACTTTTCCACTTCCCACTAAATATGCAGTTGTCCAGTTAAAAATGTAATAATAACAGTGACTACAAACATAGGGGTCTATAAAGGGAAGACTTGAGTAGACATCCTGTGTTATTTGAAAGCATCCCAAAATCCAAAAGTACCTTCTCTGAAATCACATTTAGCCTTTACCTCCAGTAGACAACTAACTTTCATAAAAAATTTGTCAGTTGAAAAAGCATGGTAGGCTTGTGTAAATAGTAACCGCTGATCCTAGGATCATCACAGGTGCTATAAAAATTACAAGTAAACAGGTAAAAGAAGCAAATCTGAAAGTCCAGTCCTACACCAGGACGTTGCTCAGCAGTGACATCTAATGGTCACTTGTGAAAATGATAATTTAAGCACCCTCGTAAACACAACACGTGACAGTTTGGCCTCAGCAGTTAGTTTAGGACCAAAGGTGAAACATCCAAGATGAAGATATTTAAGAAATGCAGCATCATTCTGTCAACATGAATTGTCTCTTTGCAACAGCATTCATTCCTCAAGATTGTGTAGTTTTTTGGAGTTTTTCTTGAACCTCAGTTGAGGATTGCACTTCATGGTATTACTTATTGACAAACTGTTCTAAACTACAATAACATTTGGTTTGCAGTGTCTCTACGAAAGTCATTCTTATTCATGATTAATGTCTTTTCAACATTTAACACTCCACTCTAAAACACTAAAGCTAATAATCCATGTCTTAGACTTGAAATCTTTTAAAAATACAGTGCATTGAAAATGTGCACTTGTGCACATCAGGTGCAAAAGACTTGATTATCCAGCATTCAGCACATCAACATTACTGTTTCTCTTGCACCGTTTAAACTCCGCCACAATCATTAGTCTTCAGAAACAGACAGGGATTTTCTCACGCTTCGTGATGGCTCCCAAACCTCACTGTCATCTGAATCATCTCCATCCTCCTCGTCTTCATCGTCATCCTCATCATCTCCCATCCCAGCGCCAGACTGCTCCTCAGCTGTGGAGGGCTGTGTGTCTTCTCCCTCATCATCTCCATCTCCTCGTGGTCTCCGTACGACTGGCTCCTGGAAGGGATCTAATCCCATGTCCAATCGCCTCTGGACTTCAGCAAACCAGTCCCTTACCTTTTAAAAAAAGATGCACACAATTGAGTTAAACATCACACTTATTATCTAAGCTACTGACCTAGACACACAACTTCTTTATCCGTGACATTATATCATATTTTTACATTGCCTATAACACAATTTACACCCAGAAACAACAACCTAAATCATTTGATACACTAAGCTACTACTTCTCATAAGAGCCTTACCAACAATAACAGTGACATTGCATTTAGCTTTTACCTGCTCGTAGCTCATGTTGGTCTTGGTGACAAGCTCATCCAGATCTTGCTCATTGAGGAAGCGGTGCTTCAGGTAGTACTCTTTTAGGACCTCTCTGCCACTTTTAAATTTCTTTGATGGTGGAGATCTTTCCACATCCGCACTGTAAGAGGCAGACCTCCTTGTCTGCCTTCGTGTTCGAGAGCGACCCCAACCACGATTCCTGCCACGTCTTTTTCTCCCACCACCCATTTTACCTCCTCCTCCGCTGCTCGATGCCTCCATGTTGCCACTTTGGTACTGAAAGAACCACTTGAGGTTACCATTCTTCCAGGAGTAGCGCGAGTCTCCAAACCAGCTGACAATATAGGAGCGAGAGAGGTCGCTCTCCTCTGCCAGCTTGTCATACTCCTCAGCTGTGGGCCACTGATTTCGCACAAAGGCACACTTTAGGATATGCAGCTGTTCTGGAGACTTTTTACCTTTATCTTTGATGTCCTTGCTACTGCAGCTTGTGGATGGTAGCTGCCTACTTCGGCCTCCAGGTGGAGTCTGGTTGCCCTTTAATGAAGCAGTATCACCTGTTTCTCCACTTTCCTCTGCTTTCAAAGAGTCTGTCTCCATCTTTCCTCCCTCAGAGTCAGGTGAGGACGCACTGGCTGTGGGTACTTTCCGTCTCTCTGTGAACCAGGCGTCAATCTCTCGACGAGTTAGTTTGGTCTCTGACCTCAGGCGGCTTACCTCTTCATCACAGGGAGTACTGCTCTTTTCAAAACTCTCCTCCAACACCACCAGCTGCTCTGGTGTCTTCTCCTTAAATTTTTGCAGCGTAAAATCAGGAAATGGATTCCATGTTTTTGATCGAGTTTCCTTGTCTTTCACTGGAGGAGTACGAGGAGGATTGGGGGAAGTAGGGGTTTCATCACTTGAGTCAATGACAATAGTGGCATTAGCACTGCTACTACTGCTGCCGTTTCCTCGACCTCCATCCTGAACCATGATTACATGGCTGTTCTTGGAGTTGCGCTGGTTGTACCTGGTGTCACTGAACCATTTCTTGATTTCGCCCTTTGTCAGGTTTGTTAGCTTCATCAAGCGTGCAATTTCAGCATCAGTAACAAAGTGGTTTTTCAAGTAGCTTGCTTTCAATTCTGCAAGCTGTTCTTTGGACTTCTTAGGCCGCATGCCAAATGTGTCAGCACTCAAAGCTGAGTTCTCCTTTAAAAACAAAAAGTTATATATTAAATACAGGTCATATCATTAGACTGTGGCACTAAAAGCTGGTGTCACCTGTGGGGAGAGTGAGGGAGGTTGGACAGTGGTTGCTCGTTTCAGTTCACTGTTGGATGAGTTAGATTGGGAGGAAACTCTGCTGGAGCTCTGAGACTGGCTGGGCAGTCCTGCAACCGTCAGAGTGATGGGACTAGTCACAGGAAGGTTTCCGCTTGGTCCAACCTTTACAGAGTCATAGAACAACAAAGCACAAATAAAGGTAGGCATAGACAACTTCGCCAGTTTATGATTGGGACAGGTGGGTAACACATCTATTGTGAACTAAGTAAGCTCACATAACAGTGAACTAAATACACCCACAGAATGTTTCTTTTACCAACCTGTGTGAAAACCAGGCCAGGCTGGCCCACTATCTGACATGTCTGGAGAATGGACTGCAGGCCATTGGCAGCTGCTGAAAGTTGGTGAGCAGGTATGACAGTGATGGTCTGAGGCACTGTGTGCACTGTGCCATTGAACTGTTTCCTCCGAGCCTCCTCCACTTCCTCTGGGGTCCAGCTGACTCCATGCTTCAGCCGTTGAGCTGAGAACCACACCTGCACACACACACAAAAAATTATAAATAAAAAAATATAAAATGTATTTATGTATGTATATATTAAATTAGATCCCGTTTACCACATACAAATTTCAGAAAGATGGTATTAGGTTGTACAAAATACAAATGTCTCTAATGCAAATGCAAAGTATAAATAAATAAATTACATAGATTACAGAAAAAGAAAAATGAAAACAACACTGTAGTCTGCATTTTTCAGGGTTTCGATTCACCTTGATTTGCTCCTCTGTAAATTGTGTCTGTGCTGCGAGACTGCTGATCTCAGCCATAGAGGGATATGGAAACTTCTTATATGTGCTACCCAGCAGAGGGTTGGTGTCCATTGCTGCGCTGTAAGAGGGGATGCTACTGAGAGGAATCAGGAGTTGGGGCTGGACTGCTGTGGATGCTGTGCTCTGCTGGGCCTGGAAAGCAGAAAGCACCTGAGAAAAAAGTAATAAGATTCTTTATCGTAGTACAGGTAAGGCACTCTGTTTCAGGAAATAGCATATGATTCCAATAGGTATTTAAACTTGCCTTTTTAATTTGCCATTGTATTATATGATTAATGAATTTGTTTGTTGTAACTGGATTATTCTGTACTTGTAACATACTCTACCTGTGCAAAGCCAGAAGGCAGAACAGTTGGATTTAAAAGTGAGGATTTCCTCGTCTGTTCCAGTGGTGGGCTGACCAGCAAACCCCCTCCTCCCAGCTTAATGGAGTCATGTAGCAGCATGTCCACTGGTGTCATTGGTCCTAAAGGGGCTTCAATAGGCTCCTGCTCTCCCCCCACCTCCCCTTCACTGCCTCCTCCAAAACCTTCTGCCACTTCATCAGCCGATTTCAGAGACACAGCAATCCTCTTCGGTTCAGATTTGGTCTTCATCCTCATAATTGGGGTCTTGCTGAGCGAGATAGCGGTGACACTTGTGGGGTCTGTTGATCCTTCATCAGGAGTGTCAGCACTGTTGTTCGGCGCTCGGCTGCTCACTGCTGGCATCATCAGAAGGGTTTGTAGTGCTTTGCTTCAGTGAGGGACAAACTACTTCACTGTCCTCAATAGCAGAGACACTTGGTTCATCTAAAAAGACACAAAGGTTATTTTACTGCTACTTGTATCTGCCCTTTATCATTCAACTTTTACAGTCAACCTATTTTTTATTGCTACGGTATCTTGCCTGTATCAGGTGGAGTGGGCACAACCACCACTGATTGATCGAGGTCCTGGGATGCAGGTCCCTCCTCTTCAGGCTCTTTCACCCCCACTTCAGTCTCCTCATCCTTTGGCCTCTCAGCCTTCTGCTCCACCACATCAGAAGGCACCACCATGCAAGGTGTAGTTGATTTTCGTCGGCTCGACATTATTAGTTCTAAAATCAAGAAACATTAACAACCTTGAGGCATCTAATTTGTTGTCTTAGCCTCCAGTTCTCTTTCCATTTCAAGACACAACAATAACAAATGTGAGTAAAATGGCACACAATTCCAAAACAATGTATAAACAAATGTTCTTATTAAAAATGTGCATGTAATGCTATTTTGGTATATAGATAAATCATAATTCTGTAATAAGAATCGTTAACTGAACAACCAGCTACAAAACCATGAAACCTCACTTGATTATCCATCAATCAACAAATGCTAGACAATTTGCAATTATAGGCTATTGAATGAATAGATTTTGGCCTATTTCTCAAATGTATTGTGTAGGCCATTTGAGTTATGTATTGTGTGGTTCAGATTATAAATGAGGTATAACTTGATATTTCCAAAACACGTGGAAAAATAACTGAATAAGTCTAGTAGTTCAATGTGCTTTGAGTCAACTTCTGTCTACAGCGCGCTGTTGACTTGTTTATAGTACATATTATACTGTCATTGTAAAATATCTTATATTAACAAATGGCAGCACAAATCTAATATATTATTAACAAACATGCAATAAAGCTTTACATAGCACACAAAGCGCCTGTATTTGCTCAGCGGCTTGTAGCGTGTAAGTGAAGCGGGCTAGCCCTTGTTAGCTGGGCCAGTCACTGTTATTGATCACGTACGGCGGTAAACTTACTGAACTACTGAAATGTGTGCTACCAGGCTGCCGAGAGGAGACAGAGAGTGAGGTCCTGCGTCTCAACACACAAGGCTCCGGCTGTCTCTCCTTACCCCGGCTAAGCATTCAGGCTGCCGTGGCTCACAGGTTTCCAGACCCCGCGGAGGGAGGCAGACTCACGGACCGGTCTAACCGCTACGGCTCCCGGCTGCAGATGCTCAAAACACCGCACATCTTTCTCTCCGTCGGAACAGGTTATTTAGAGCTCCACTGGCGCTTTTATAACGTTATATCCCCTGAACGGGACGATTATTTCGGGGTTTCCATTGGTACAGTGTCACTTTGCTGACCCAATTCTCTGATATTTTTAAGGGCAGATTTTTAATGATCAAGCAGCGTCATCATTCAGTGATACGTGTTGACGTCATTCCACGGCGACTCTCGATCTTCCTGTAATTTTTGTCATCGATGTACACTTTTTAAAGACATATTACACAGTTGTCATATGTTCGTCGTGTAAGTGGAGTAATAACATATGCTTCAGTCTAATGTGAATGCATGCATGTTGTTAAACGGCTCGTAAACGTGTTACTTAACACGGTTGGCTGCCAGTCTGTCCTTACGTGACCCGTCAGGGCAGCAACAGAAGCTACTTAAGGACAACGCACCGCAGTCTGACTGCTTTCACTTTTCTAATGAGCCTTAATGTTAGCAAGCTCTTTACTAAATCAGTGTGACAATTTACTTAATGATTGATTTTGTCTTCATAGCTGACAGAAAATCTAGCATCAGCCAGATGCACATTAAATTAGTTTTTTTTAAATCAGTGAGTGTTATGGGGCTCATTTACTCAACATCTACAATCAAATACAAATTGATTCAAAAACTAAAAGGATTATGAAGATATTTGAACATTTTCTGTAATATAATTGTGTTCAATCTTCGTTAGCCTAAACAATAAAATTAAACAGAAGTTTGGTGCAGATTACATTGTTTTTCACAGAATAATTATGCATCCAAAGATACACAAAAGCCTTTACTATAAAAGGAGTGTTACATTTAATCGAATTTTGAAATTAGTGATACAAAATTGGTTATTACAAAAAAACTTTACAGTGCTACAAAAATAGACCTAGAGTGGTTATATTTACATTTTTCAGAACATAAGCACAAAAATACACATTGTGTCAGAAGAGATGTCAACAGAAATCTTTAATCTCAAATTCCAATTCCTGAAAAGAAAAGGTAGAACAGTTAAATTGCTAGTGGTAATTATAACAGCACTTAAAGATTGTATCATTGCTATCACATGTATAAAAGCATAAGATAACTGATAATCACAATACAAAACAGGTTAAATATATTACTTTAAAATATTTAGTTTATATTTATTTTTGATTAAATTTAAAAGTTGGTTGCTTTAGTCAAGACAATTTTAGAAACATGTAGTCAAACACTAACCTGTATGAGTGCTGTTTTGTTGTAATCACGTCTATGTTTGTAGATAGTCTGACAGAGCAGAGCATACAGTTTCTCAAGCTGGTGGACCTCAAAGCCCTCAGTCTTTACAATTAGCCTCTCCAGCAGCTCCTAGTAAACCAAAAGTAAAATGACATTACTGCCTTTTTTTCTATTGACACTTTTAAACAGAGACAAATAAATCCTCAAACACCAGTAACGTCAGGATGATCTACCTTTAATTTTTCTCTGTCCACCACCAGAGGAGGAGTTTCCTCATCCAGTATTTGCAGAGCTTGATCCACGTTGATCATCTGTTGCTTTTGCACAGCATTTTTTAGTGCTCGAGTCATACGTCTCACAGTCCGTTCTAAGATGCAAGAACATAAGTCAAGATTTAATGGATTGTTTTCTATTTTTAATGATTTAAATATTAACATGCATGCAGTAACCATAACCAGAGTTAAAATCACGTACCTGTGTCATCCTCTTTTGAAGTCTCCTTATCATCAATCTCCATTGCTTCACTGTGGCTTTTTGTCTCAGCCTCATGTACACCTTGCTGTTCACCACCTTGTGCCTTCTCAGTTTCCATCTCTATCAGGTTTTGACAAACAGCTTTCTCACTTTCAACTGTTTCAGACTGTTCCTGAACATCTTTGTCTCTCATTGTGTCACTAATCTTATTTTGTACCTGTGTTAATCTCTCTGTGTCAGGTTTGTCTGAACCTTCATCTTTACTTTGTTCCTGAACTCTTTGTGCAGTCTCATCTGTAACAGCCTGACTGCTCTCCCCCTTCTCTTCATGATGGTCCTGTTCATTTGCAGACTCAACAACTATCATTTGATCCTGCTGATCACTTGTTTTTTTATCTAGCCCTTCATCTCCTTCCTTGTCACCCTCATCTTCATCATCCCCATCCTCCTCATCATCGTCAGATTGTGTGTCATCTTTAGCAACATGAGGAGAAGAGGAAGTCCTTCTTTTGGCAATAAACCCAGAAGCCCAGCGACTTCTCCTTCGTCTCTTCTTTTGACCTTCAGGGGTAAATGAATGTTTATTATGACCTAGTGCCTAAATTTGTAGGTTTTGTTATATTTTTTGCCATTTTACCTGAGCTTTTGGGGGTTGTCACAGTTGTAACTGAAGTTGTAACAGGAGTGATTGGAGTTGTGATGCTGACAGCCTCGCTTTGTGGAGTCATATCATTTATCTTAGCCTCAGTAGATGTTCTGGGCTGCTTGGGAAGGACGTGATAGAAAGAGGGAGTAAACCTTCCACCAGCAGAACCTGAAGACATTGACAAACAAACCAAACCATGGTTCATTTTATGACCCTTGACAAATCTCTAATTTTCTTAGTTGGCATAGAGTTGTTTACACAGCCAGACAAAATAGTCACCTCTTCCAATGCGTGATATTTTGATCTCCTCACATATTTTCTCAAAGTCTTCATCCAGTTCATCTTTAATAATGGCATGAACTGTGTCTTTTAATGCACACGCCCTGTGCCGTATCTGACGGTCTGCGGTAAAAACACAAATATATATCATTATTACAATATATTACAGTCTGGAAATACCTTTAATTAGTATAAGATTTTAAATATTTCTGTTAATTTTTCTATGAATAACCTGTACCTGAGGGGTCTCTGTCTGGATTATACTCCAGTGCATTTTGCCAAATGAGGTCCACATCTTGAAGAAACTCTTTGACTGTCCCGTACTGATGAAGGTCAATTTTTGTCAGGACTGTTGAAAGGTCCATAGGTTTCTTAATCACTTCAGCATAATCTGGAACCTAAAACCCACAAAATAATGCCAAAATCCCCAGTACTTAAGACTTACAATCAATTAATATTGTGTAGGTTCTCTTAAAAAAAAAAATACCTCTTCTAAATCCACTGGCTTTGTGAAAGCTTTAAAGCGTTTGTCCTGGGACAGACGGTTTGTCACATCTCGCAGGAAGAGGCGGAGCTCCCTGAGTGTGCCCTCTTCCTGCTCCTCCAATTTTTTGATCTCTTCCTGTGTCAGTTGACGAGGGACAGGTGGGGGAGCAACAGGCAGCACCTCCAAAGCATGGAGAACTGAAAAACAGACAAACTAAGTACAACAGTTTGGGTCATGAAATCTCAGTTCTTTAATAGTTGTGGTTCTCACCTGCTTTCTTTTTCGAAGCTGGGGCCTTGGATGATTGGTTTATAATGAGGTCCTCAAAAAAATGTCTTCTCTCTCTGCTTGTGGGGACTTGGACATGGAAAACCTCCCCATACTCTTCTCGAAATAAATCCTGAATCTGTGCAAAGATAGAATACAGACATTTATCTCAATTGTTGAAAAGTGGTGGAAAAGATACTAGATATATTGTTACAAATTAAGGGGTACCTCTGTGCTGAGTTGGCTGTATTGTAGACTGCAAGTGGCAAGCAGCAATATTGGTGCAAAGGCAGGTATAGAGCCAAGAAGGCTAAGAAAGGTAGCGCGTAAAGCTGGGCCCACAGTTTCCCACCACTGTCCAATGTGTGGGATGTACAAGATGCTGGGAGATGTCCGCTTAGCCTCTACAAATACCTGGTGGAAAAATTAACATAAGTAATGATAGCCACTGTTATAAGTCCCTCTTTTTTGTAGAGTATCAGCAAGTATCAGTACTGTTTTTGACTAATACCTGATGTGGACATACCTGAGCACAAGTCTCTTCTGGGGCAGTTGCACTGGCTCCAAACAGTACAGCCATGTCCAGAGTGTAAACCGTAAATTTCTCCAGAGCATGAAGTACAGCAGGACCCAAGTGTGAGCTCTGTCCGGAGCCTGGTCTGCCCTCTAACAGAAGCCTCGGCCGATACGATGTAGGCTGGCTTAGCACACTCCTGGACAGAGAAACAAAAGACTTTTTTGCTGATTCATATTTATGGTAAACACTGTGGGCTTCTTTAAGCATTTTCAACATTTCAAAACTTTCACAGCACGATCCAAAATAGCAAAAAATAGATTATCATTCTTCCAGCTGACCTGTTGAGGTTGAAGATTTCCTGATCAGATTTGGTTTGGGCCAGAGACTGTCCGGTAGAGCAGACCTCAGAGTCCTCATCACTAAACATCAAGTCATCCTCAGATAACCCAAAAGTCAGATCTATACATTAGACAACATTTACATAAACAGACATTAGTTTGAATAAAGGATATTAATAATGTTGAATGACCATACAAAATCCTTAATACCTTGGTCTTTCTTCTTCTTTAAGCCCAGCTCAGCGTGTGGGAACAACCTGCTAACTGTCTGAAGAATGTTGTGTAGTGCAGCACTCAACAAGGGACGAATGGCAGGAATTAGAGCTTTTGCTGGTGATGCCACTGCTCTGCAATTTAAAAACAAAAATGTAATGATATTCACAAACTCATGACTAGATATTTGAGATAATTTACCTCTGAGCAGCAGGCACCATCTTGGCCATAGCTGTCATGAAATCTTTGTTTGTAATGGCAATTGAATTGACATCAAGCACAAGTTTTTGTGATGAGGAGTAGATTTGAGGGTAACGACGGCGTAATGCACACAGAGCTGCCTCTGAACATACCGCTTTGATATCGGCACCACAATAACCTAATCAGAACAAATTTACATATTTGGGATGAACTAATGTTAATATACTTTTTTTTTTTAAAAGAAGGTTGCAGATGGTTATGCTAACTTACCGACACATTTGTCTGCCAGTTCTTCAAGGAAATTGTCAGATACAGGAGGAGTCCATTGTCTAGTGTGTATTTTCAGGATGTCCCTTCTTGCCTGTCACATAGAGTACATAACTTATAACTGACAATATATTTAACATTCTTACAAACAGTAGTTTATGCAGACAAGGTGCAGAACCAAGATATATGAGGGCTCCTGCTCTCAAAGCAGAACTCAGTACCTTTTGTACCTAACAAACACCGAACGCCGTGTGATAGTTAAATGAAGCGTCCGGGAGCTCCCCATAGTGTCACTGGGCCAAAAATGACACTTGCAAGTGTGAGTGTTGCCAACCCGGTGTCACAAAGGTCTTGGGTCTTGCGAGAAAGCAGCACATTGCAGTTAGCAAAACAAGCTAGCAATGGCTTTATTTCTCAGTTTTCTTCGTGGCAGAGCAGCCAAATGGCAGAAAACACTTTGTACAGTTACCCAGAGAGGAAAATGAAAGTAAAGCCAAGCGAGGGATCACAATAGGAGTCAGCTGGACTTCTGCATATTTAAGAGTAGTATTTACTCCAAAATGTAGGGGGAGCTCTATAGAAAAATATAAAGGCAAAACAGCAAAGAAACGAGTTGCTGTGTTCTGCTTTAAATTGTTTTCAGCACAACTGCCAGGCTATAGTGGGTTCTCACCTGTCTGTCTGGTAAACCAAACAAAAACTCTCTGTCAAAGCGTCCTGGTCGTCTGAGAGCTGGGTCAATTGAGTCCAGTCTGTTTGTGGCCCCAATCACAACCACCTCTCCTCTGCTATCTAATCCATCCATCAGGGCGAGGAGAGTAGACACAATTGAACTAGAAAAGACAAATTAGGCCCACAATTATGTACTGCATATATAGGCAATGTTATTCTTTAAATTGGTATTATTCATGTAGTCCAGTTTAGCATGGCCAGATGACAAGCACTACTAACCTGTGAATCTGATCTTGTCGACTTGATCTAACGGGTGCCAAACCATCTATTTCATCAAAGAAGATAATAGATGGACGCATCTGGTAAGCCTGGATAGATTTAACAGATTAGTATTTTTAAGAGTATTTTTAACAGTACTGACAAGCATTTTCATGGATAGTTTACTATACCTGATCAAACAGAAGCCGTAATTGTCTCTCAGATTCTCCCACCCACTTACTGAGGCAGTCAGCTCCTTTCCTCATAAAAAATGACACTTTTCTTTCCCCTTGACTACATTCATTGGCCAGTGCTCTTGCAACAAGGGTTTTCCCTGTACCTGGTGGACCATAGAACAGACAGCCCCTAAAGACAAAAAAAAAAGAAGACATTTTTAACCAACCAAGAGATAGCAGAGCAGAAGCAGTGTGTCTCAACATGTTACTTATACTGTATCTAGTAAAGTTTATAAATAAATATTATGTAAATATTCAACAGACTAGAAATGGGGCATTAGTTGGGTTTTCCACCCAAACATGAAGTTAATATTTTCAAACTTTGCAAAAGAATACAAAACAAACTAAATTAGACATGTTTCCACCGGTGCTTGAACAGATAAGATAACCAACAGCCAACAAGAAAAGCAGAGAAAATGGATACCCGACTTTAGCTATGATTGGGGAAATTATACATTTTCTAGCAGTGCAGCTTTTGACTGTTGAGCCCCGTACATATGAGAAGTAAAACGCCAGAAGGATTTTCAATTCGTAGGGGTCAGACATTTATTTTATTATATTTATATTATTTGATATTTTACTCACAACCTGTGGCTTTTCTGTAGGAATATCTTTGGTTTCCTTATTCGCCCATGTGGGTTTGTTTGCTACGTCAGACTCTATTTGGCAAATATTTTATTTTTTGCATTTAATCAAAATTTGAGGTACCAATCACGTTTCTGATGCAGAACAAAAATGAGTACAAGAAAAAAAGGCATCTGGATAAAAATAGGGTGATGGAAAACCATCTACTGAAAAATTAACTGCTACTTTTGTTTACCTTGGTGGCTGTATCTTAAATCTCTCAAAGACTTCTGGGTAAAGAAGTGGGAAGACCACCATCTCTTTCAGGGCAGAGATGTGTTTACCTAACCCTCCAATACTGTCAAAGCGAACCTGAAGCACAAACAATATGCAAGTCATTGTCAACATTAACAACTTAAAAAAAATATGCTGTTCATGTCTATGCAGCTTACCGTTCTGTCAATTTGCATTGGGTCCACGTCAGCAAGGCTTGCTCCAATCTTCATCCTGTCTTTGTGGATTCCAAGCAGGTCTTCTTTTACCAAATTCATAGGCAGACATCTATTACAAAATCACAAGAATCGGTTAAAATGTTATTGACATTATATTTACATTCACAGCACAATGACATAGAAAAATGTCCTCTTTTGTATCATATTTTCCGCACTATACGGCGCTCGGGATTATAAGGCGCACTGTCATTGAATGGTCTATTTTCGAACTTTTTTCATATAAAGCGCTCCGGACTAAAAGGCGAAACAAAACAGTCAGATAAGTCAGTCAGTCAAACTTTATTCAGCGCATTCAACATAACTCCCAAACTTGTTCAGTTGTAACGCGTGAATAAAAAACACAATCTGAGACCGCTAAATCAAACGATGGCATATTCACAATAACAAAATACAACACAATACACTTACTTTTTCAGTTCATTCCTCATCCACAAATCCCTCAAATTCTTTATCTTCAGTGTCTGAGTTAAACAGTTGGGCGATTACGGCAATATTATTATGCTGAAGCACAGTATACAGTGTATTACTCCGCAATGCTCCTGACTATGGTAGCCGTAAATAAATTCATATATAAGGCACTCTGGATTATAAGGCGCACTGTCGTTTTTTGAGAAGATTGAAGGCTTTTAAGTGTGCCCTATAGTGCAGAAAATACAGTACTTATTAGGCACTTCAATAGCTACAACGGTGCACTAGTCAGTTGGTCTGTAATGGTGGCTTCAGGATCTCACCTGTTGACCGACCTTGACCTGCTTTTACTTCTTCTTCTTTGGAATTTCTCATCATCTGATGATGAGGAGGAGGAAGTGGAGTCACTGCTGTGGATGGCATGTCTCCGTCTGCAAGGATTAATTTATTATATAAATTCCTGTCTTCAAACTCAATTTGTATTGATAAAACAAACAGCACTACTGCACAATACAACCATCAAACTACAGCTAACTACTAACTTCAGGGCAACTTTGAATAGTCTTTAAAAGAAATAACACCAAGAGCCCAACCATTACCTAAATTACACACAATGAACAAAAGTAACCACTGACAATACAAAGTAGAACAGTGCCACCAAAGCAAATATCCTTCTAAAGATAAACACATGGTGCACACCAAATATACAAACAGTGAGGGTCTTACCTCTCAGAACTACTCCTGAGGGTGATAAAAAGAACCAGAAAGAAAAATAGGGGATATGAAGGATTGTTTAAATAGTAATACAAATTACTAAAACTATGAAAAGAGATACTGCTTAAATAATACAGTAGTTTTTGCTGTTAAATATAATGCAATCTTGCATTTTGCTGCAAGAATTTTTAAAAAATAATGTCTGAATGTACTAACCTGCTGCTTCTTCTCCTGCTATAGGGGCTTCTAGGGGCAGTGGAGCTGAACCTAAATCTGCGTCTGGTCGGTGACCTGTGGCCATACATACTGCGCTTCCTTGGCTCTCTGGGCTCTAACAAAATACAGTCATCAATCAAATATTCTATTACAAATGACTTTTGCATTGACTTGTTCAGTATTATCCGCCACACCTTCCTGAGGGGCCTGATAGCGAACCACAGTTTTTCGTTGACGGAAATCATAGCGCTTTTGATTTTCTTCCTCTTCATCTTCGCCATCATCCTCATCATCTTCATCATCATCATCTCCATCTTCATCCCGATCATCATCTTCTTCATCATCATCATCATCATCCTCCTCCTCTCCTGTTAATTATTGGGAACAAACAATATTGTGTAGTTGAAATTGTAGGCACTCTGTTCAGGCTGCCAATTTGTCACATATCTGAGAAGTGGAGAGGCCACCATGCAAAAAGACAATTTCTTTTACCTTGGTTTTCCTCATCCTCTGTATCTTTCCTCTCCATGTTTGAACTAAGAGAGCGCAGTCTACCCCTTGTGTACATTCCAAGCTCCTAAACGGCAAAATTTGAAAATATTTTAGTATGAAAAATAATCTCATTATGCTAATGTTTCATTTTGATTCTTTCAGTGTGTTTTACCTGTTCTTGTGTTCTTGTGTCTCTACTCCTCAGCCTGCGTCGCATCTTTTGCATGTCATCCATCTTTTGGAGAACAGCTTCTGCAGTGCTGAGGGAAAATCAATCAGAAAATGTGCATTTGTTTATCTAAGTTTTTAAAATATGGCTGTCACCCTGTTGGTACTCAAGTTATGATTACAATTTTCTTAATAAACTTACTTAGTAATAAGACGGTCATAAAGCACAGACTGTTTGCGGGGGTCAGCCTTGTCATTGTTTGCTGGTGACCTCGTCTTTGCATCCATGTCAGAAAAGGACACATCCAGTTTAACTCTCTGCCCCCTGGTCCTCAAAGAGCGAGAGTGACTACTTCTGTCCTCCTTTTTATCGTCATACCCCTCCAAGAGACATAACACGGTTATTATAACCAGAGATTTATGAAGTGTAGACTGAAAACTAAAAATATATGTAATAACAGGACAAATGTTTAAAGGTATATTGATATTAACATAAGAACACATGCAGTGAATATTTACTGCCATAAATATTTAAATGTAAAATAAACTATGACAGATTTCACATAACTTAACAAACATCTGCAGTATAAGCTTCGTCTATACGCTTTACTAATTAGCTATAAATTTAATTGGTAGAAATTGCTTATTACTATATGATTTTCATTCAGAATGCAAAGTCTACATATAAAATTGACGCGTATTTTTGCATTGGAAAAGAAAATTATAATGACTAATATTATATAAAAAAAACAGCACTACAAGCCTTTGAGAAATGATAATACTGTTCTTCAGTGACAGATGGTGCTAGTTAGCTTAGCTGCTAAGATATATATAGAGCATATTACAGCAAAGTTGTTCTAAAAAAAAAAAAAAAAAAGACATTCTCGGGACAAACTACACGGCTATCTAGTTGCCAGTGTATGCAGCTTACATTAGCAACACTGTTTTCGGGGCTGCTGAAGCTGTCATTGAGGATCCGGGAGGAGCGGGTCACCCTGGCGGTCTTTCTTTGCGACGCGGGAAAGAGCGACAGAAACTCCGAGCTGGTGTCCAACTCTGAGGACCTTCTTTTCGGCGTTGTACCCGGCTCTGCCCCGGCATTACCGCTGCTGCGTAGTATCACCATCTTGAATCCAAACCGAGCTCACACAGCCATTGCTAAAGGGAGTAAAAAAAGAATATTTGCGCTAAGAAAAGTTCCCGGTTTGCAGAACCGCCAACACTACTCTGTAGACTGCTTGTATCCGCCAGCTGACAGACCCAAGCCTCAGTAAACCCTTGATTTCTGGCGCCATAAACGTCATCAGGGGGATGTGAATAAATGACCTAGCAGCTTCCGCCTAACAAAATAGAGCTCTGACGACAAATGAAAAGCGTCTTCTCTTTGTAGCAATATAAATGCTTTCACTGATCAAAAATTTGGATACGCTACGTTATCAACACTGTTCGTAATGCTGCCAAACTATCCATAGTTTTTGTTTCTAATGGTTTCTACCAATTAATGCGGACGGATATTTGTAAAAACTGAAAAGATGTTCCGGTTGTTGTTAGAGCAGAGGCGGAGATTCTTCAAGGCAGAGATTTCAAACCAGGGCAAGAAACCCAGTGTTCATTTTGAGAAAATGAATAAGTATAAATTCAATGTTAACGCTGGTAGCCACCCAAACTATACAAGATGCTTAAAATCACGACGGTTTATATAACTGACATACCCTTTATCGGTGTTTAAACATTTTGACAGAGCTTCCGAATGAAATTACCCCATTGGTTCAGAATGATTCACGTGACCAATGTATGTTTGGGATATAGGAAAGGGGGAAACCTTAGTGTCTATAATTTTCTCATTAATCTCTGACAGCGAAAAGCGCGCATTGCTCGGTTCCACTGAAATCAGCTGCAGCCAAGTGAACAGCTGACATGACAATTTCATTAAAATAAACCAAACTAGATATCAAAACATCAACTTAGCATCTTTTTATTTAAATGTATGACAGTCAACAGAATTGAAAATACAAAGTTTTTTTTTTTTCTATTTTTGAAAAAGTACATCGTAAAACCAACTTGCAGGTGACCAGATGACTGCAAAATTCACAATGCTTTCCACTGAACCTTGGATAATTACACCTGATATGAATTACTGTAAAGCTACAACATCCAAGGATTGTTGCATGTCATTAGTTTCAGGCCCTCTTTTTAAATGTAGCTTCAGTCACATAAATGTTTGCCCATTGTTTTTTATTAAGGTTGCTAAATGTTTTATTTATTGGAAAATTTGTATGTTTATGAAGCCCCATCTAAAACTTTTAAATTCGGTGGAAAGCTTGAGATTTTACACCAACATCGCCATATGCTGCACAGAAAACAATTACTGCATGACACAGTAGTGGTGGTAGAAGTAATAGCAGTCAAATGAGACTGCACAAACTGCTAATGCTGGACTTTAGACAAAGAAGATGTCAGTGCGTTTTTCCATTTCACTCATACTACAATGTGTCATGTCCGTATTTGCTTAAGTGCTGTTTTTGTCTCAAAACATGGCCCTGTAACTAAATGGGATACATTTATGCAATGGCTGCCAGATAGTCTTTAACTTCTGCAGGAGTAAGTCTTTTGAAGCCAGCCTCGTTGCAGATTCCCACTTCAATGTTCTCCTCAGTCATCTGACCCTCAAAACTCTCCTAAAATAAAAACAATGGTGTTTAACAGATAAGTGTTGAATGAAATTAGTTATGAAGTTAAGAATTGATTTTTCAAACAAATACCTTCAGTGTCAAGATGGCTGTGTGGATAGCATCTTCCAACTCCAGATCATTATTATACCTAAAAGGAAAGCAGTATAAATTCTTTGACCTATACTTTTACTACTTTATTAACTGGAAAAATATATTTAGAAAAAAAGCCATAATATGTGACCAATTGCCAATAACTAGTGCAATCTATACAATATCATGTCATCAAAAACACATAATAGAGTTTTCACACTAAAATACCTTTTTTCAAGGAATGTTTTTCCATTTACGTAGTTCTTTCCCATTGCAGTAGCTTTCCATGCAAAATAAGCACCCTGCCCAACAGACAAAAGAGAAAGGTGTGAAAATGCTGTAATTAACCTAAATGCAAATGTTACTCATGGGACACATATTTAACACAACCATTTTAGTTTACATAGATAATTGATGTAGCATACCGAAGGATCTGATTGGAACAAGTAGGGGTGGTCCTCATCCCATCCAGCAATGAGTAATGACACTCCAAATGGCCGCACACCACTACAGAATAAGACAAATGTTACATAATAACATTTAAAGGGAAACTGCACTAATTAAGTGGGGATGAAGTAGAAGTGACTTCCCATACTCCTACTTTACCCCCATTCACCTGTCTGAATGAAGCCCTTCCCGCCTGCTACAACCTTACAGACTAAGTATGGTACTACAGATTAGCTAATCTAATGGACTTTATTTAAAAGTCCTAGACATATTTGCAATGGTAGCTGCCCCTGCCACTAACTGTATATGTAGAATATCTGTTAAACAAGCTTTGTTACAGAAAAAGGCTATAATGTAAATGGTGTTTAGGCTTCATATTTTCAGGTAACTTAATGTTGCTTCAAAAAGTACAAATTTGCCTTCATTACCCAGACTGTGTGTACTCCTGCATCACAGAGGCCACTCTCTGGACAAGCTGGCCTGTGGGGATTGGCTCCTGGTAAACCAGAAAGTACTGCTGTGCCAACTTGCGAGCTCGCCGAACTAACACTCTGCAAAACAAATAAAACTTTTAAAGTGATGCATACAAACGTAAACATAATCAACGTTTAAAAAAACTCAAAGTTGTTACCTATAGTCTGGTCCCATGCCACTGTAGACCATGCCAATATGTTTTGTGATCGGCTCCACTTTGTGCACACTCTGCTCATCGTACAGAATTGACTTCTGCTTCTTCTCTGTAGCCAGGACAACTCCATTGGTTGCTGAAAAATACAATCAGATATTAAAGTGAATTTTTGTTTACCCTCAATCTCTACAAATTTACCAAAATGTCTGTACTATTATGAACTTAAATTACAAAATTATGTAACTGTACTGATAACAATACTATGTAGCCCACATACCTTTAATACCCACTGATGGTGCTCCTGCTGCTACAGCTGCCAGGGCATATTCAATTTGTACCAGTTTACCTGAAGGACTGAGAGGAAAAAAACAGAATAGTGTATATTTGACAAAAACAAGACAATGAAAGAAATGGCTGAACCAACTGATTCATCCGGAAAAATCTACGATTGGTAAATTGCATGGCTAAAACCTCTCCATTTTATAAAATAAACTGACTTCCAATGCGCAGAAATTTCGCATAATTTTATATTGAAATATATAATTAAATTTTGGTTTCGCTTTGTAGAGGATAGCCGCAAAGCTAACGTTAGCCCATTCGTTGCAATGACTGTGCATCCACGACACCTGCTTCAAAAACACTGTCATTTAACAAGTTGGAAAACCGATACACACACTGCACTGGACACCTACCTAACTTAGATCGCTACAGCGTTGGAATATAAACAGCTGAACGTCAATACTTAACTTATTGAGAAAAAGTTTACCTGAATGTAGTGAGAGAAAAACTATAGCCTCGGTCTGCCATCTTGATATTTTTCTTCTTCTACGTTGGATTGATCAACGGCTTGCAAATCAACTTGAGGATGTATACCGCCACCCACTGAGACCACCAAATAATCACGAAAATAGTGTTTTTACGCCAGAATTAGGTTAGTTAAATAGGAAATGTCAGTTTTGGTTATAAGACAAACCTATTTGGGATCAGTTACTCAATAGTAAACACAGACGCAAAATGTAAGATTAGAAGAGATTTCAACAAACCAAAAATTAACCGAGAGATGGCGCTCTAGCTTTCAAACGTTCATCGCCATTTTAGAAATGAGAGAAAAAATGCCTGTTGTCGCATTTTATTGACGCATTGAACTTCATTGACCGTGGGCTGTTTGACATGTTGGAGTGAAAGACAGCGTGCGAATAAGAAAAATGATGAATTTAGCCACATTAGTGCAGAGTCTGAGATGGTCTTTACTACACATTGAAAACAGACTGCTACAGGCCGTCGGACTCGAGAGGCAGCTGGGTATGTTCTCGGGACCGGGGTCTGCAGTTGGTGTACTGTTAAATATGCTACCTGAACATGGCCATCAGAGAAACTACATTTGCCATGTTAGGATCTTACTGTGTGCTTTTAGAGCAACACATCACCGTGCTTATATATTTATCTTGTATGTTTTGTGTAAAATTTACCTTAGTTTTACTCTTGGCAGTCAGCGCAAAATACAATTGTCCGTATCTTGTACCTTGTATAACTGTGCATGTGATACTGACAAATAAAGCTTACTTATTTTATTGAGGTGGAAATAAAAGGGTAAATGCACCACGAATTTTTAATTGCAGATTTTTTAAACTTTAATCATTTTTATGTTTTAGATAGAACGGTTTTGAGATGACTATATTCTTTGTGTAAAGCTCCAGGGCTGTTGGTTCGTGGCCCTAGTGTTTTGCCTCAGCTCGACAATGAGCAGGAGTTAGAGGAGCTGCCAGGTCAACCCCCTGGCCTCCTGGATGGTATCCTGTGGATGGCTGCACCCAAAAAGAGACGTACTATTGAGGTCAATCGCACAAGGAGGAGATCTGAGAGCAAACTCTTAAAACTCAAGGTATGTTTTTTTGACGGATTGACCTTAGCACTACTATCAGTCGTTTTACTTTATTTTTTCACTCTCTTGCCCTGTTTTGTCCTGTCTCTTAGACTAACATTGAGCCATGTCCAGAGTGCGGCCATTTGAAGCAGAAGCATATATTGTGTGGCTTCTGTTACGCTAAAGTTTGTAAGGAAACGGCTATGATTCGTCATCGAATTAAAGAAATGGAAGGTGGACCTCTGGGTGCCCCTACAGTGGAGACTGTAGTTTTGTATGAGGGAGAGACCCCAAGCCCACAAGACAAAGATAAAAGGATTGTAGAAAGACCAAGGAAACGGCCTGCATGGTTCACAACCTAAATTTTATTTATACAAGACAAACTAAGTGCTGAATTTTTGTAAACAGCATCATGGTAAAACAAATATTAATTTGTTGTAAATACAATATTGGGCTTCAGTTGTTTTTCTAATTTGCTATAAGCGAGAAAATTTTCCTGTATTTCACCTGTATCACCCTGTATTTTTTTTCTCCAATAAATCTATTATTACATAACAAAGACATAACTGTCATGTTTAATACTAAATAACTGCTATGCAAATATGAAAACATTTTCCTATTTACGGGTTTATCATGCTTTGTTTACATGTTAAAATAGCACAGCCTCTTAGCGAGGATTGAGTGAAATTGCAGCCTTGTAAAATTGCTTCTTGTGTTGCTTGTCCAGTGTTTCTTCTGGGATAAGGCCAACATACCTTTCACTGCCCCAGAGACACCTCACTGCAACTAATGTAACTGGATTTTGCCAATATCAATCAGCAAAAGAGACAATTATTATAATAATTATTATAATTACTTAATTTAATGTTGATTCTTTTGGAATGAAACTGTGAAACTATTCTCTCTTTTAAAAGTGTATCTAGTTTGAGAGATAATGGCTGGCAGGGCAAGCTCATCATGTGAGAACAAATCCTGCCAGCAGGCATCCCATCAACACAAATTTATTGGATGGTATAGAAAAACTAAAAGGTACAACACTGGTGAGTAATAACTTGACTTTATTACTCTCAGCTGCTTTTTTGCATGGATTAACATGTAAGACATCCAAGGAGAGGACTGATCATTTTTCCTGAGGCAATGGGCTCTTTCAACTTTATTAACAACCTATGTCTGTGATTTAATACACACAAAATTACTTCTATTTGGGAATTTATGCATACTTAAGAAAGTTTTGTAACAAAACTCACTTATTTTAGGCTTATAGTTTGATTCCCTCTTCTTACAACACTCTAAATAAGAGTGTGTGGTCAGATTTCAAAGTAATCAAAGCTCCTGGGGATTTCAAATGAAAGCCATCCTTCGGGATGCCTAAGATGAGGACATTGACTCAGATGTGATGCAAAAGGAGTAAAAATAGAAACCGTCAAAGATATTTAAAAGGCTCCCAACCTGCTAAAGTTTCTAAAAGTATACACTACGGTCAAGGTTTAGTATTTTTATTTTATGCAATAGTTTCTAAGAGGGCACTGTTACTACTTACTGGTGCAATGCATTGTATTAGTAGAGGCAGCAGCTACCTGGTGAACTCCTTTTGTGATGTTCAGGAGGAAAACCCCTGGAAGAAAGAGAGCTACCAGGCATGTTGGATAAGTCTTGTGCTGGAAACAAGACCACAATACAGGTACACTGTTTATTTAAGATACAAACTGCATTGTTTCTGTTGCTAAATGTTATTCAGCAAATTGTAGTTTGTTTAACATTATTTAATGGTTTATGGTGTTTCCTTTAGGCAAACACTGTCAGAGAAAAACAGCATTGGCAAAGAGAGTTACGAGCAGCAACAGGTGGTCCACTTCATTGTTGAGAGGAATCTGAGCCAGACACTAAGCTTAAGCAGCAGCAATGGAGACATGACAGAGCACCAGTTACCGCTTCTCAAGAAAAACAGAGGATTATTTGAGGAAAAAACTGCCTCTGAATCTTTAAAACAGCAGATACTGACAGAGAGTTTTGTGAATCAAGGCGCGACTGAATGCACCCTCACTAAGCCCATCCAAACTAACTTCAGAGCTGTAAATTTAATGTCTTCACCACGAGAAATGTCTCATATGGGGCAAAAGAGAGAGTAATTCTGCTTTTCTATATGCATGTTAATAATTGTATCAATATATTTGTGAAAAATAAGTCTAAATCTTAAGTTATGAAATTTTGAATTCCTTTCGCTTAAGCATAAATTTGTATTAGATGTAATGATACATGTATAAACTAATGAGCCACAATATATGACACAGTGCACATTCATGTGCACATTTTATTAGATATTTTGTTGGACAAAATATTTACAATCCCTGAATTTATTCTGAAACAGCACAAACCAAATAATTCATGGTGTGAAGACACAGATTACAATGTTCAGTTCAAAGGTTGTTGGTAGTAAATAAAATGTGGTATATGCCTGAATAACTATGATACATTTTGATTTGTTTGCAATACATTAAAAGCTGATGTTGGGTCTTCAGATATTAATGAAGTAGTGATATGATAAAACAGACTTTTTTTCAATGCATAATAGTTACAATACTCTCAAAAACAGTATATTTTCTGTCCCTTGTTCATCTCAACCAGACAGCATAAACAGGTGCATCTAAAAAAATTAGAATACAACACATTTATTTAGATTCGGTACAAAGTTAAGATATTTTAGATGAAATATTTCACTCTGTGTACTGAATCTATATACGATAGGCAATTCACTTTTTTAATTAACAACTGAAAAATATAGTATGGTTGTACGTGGTTTACTAATTTTTGAGATGCATCTTTATTTTAACATTCTGCAAGTGCAGTTATCGCTCTAAAATCTGTCCTGACTTTGTCTTTCCCAAAAGTGCATCTTCAGCTCTCTTGTGTTTCTGAACACTGACCTGCAGTTGCCAGTACTTGAGATAAACCCACATTAAACTGCCATTCTTCCTCTTGTCCATGTTAAGCAAATCTGCACAATGCTTATCTCTCTTAAAAATGTTCTTTAAGTCAGCCTCAAGATTAAGTTCTGCTGCTATGGGATCTTTGACGGCCTTCAGTAGTATGTTTTTTTCCATTTCTAGCCGCTGCTCTCGTGGCAGGAGAATTGAGCAGTAGGCACTCTGGCGCTCCACTAGCAGGTGCTCTAGCTCTTTCAAAGTGGCAGAGGCTCGCTGGTGCCAGTCATTCTCTCGCTCCAGGGCTTGATGCAGTAGAGCTCCTGCAGCACCAGATGTTACCAGCCTTTCCTTCTCTTTCTCCAAGGCATCTCGTTCCTTGCACGAGAAATAAGCATTGTTAAATTCAGAGAAAAATAATTAAATAAAGAACAACCAATACAACTAGCTAAAGTTACCTGTTGTAGTTTCTTTCGTTCCTCCATCAGCTGCTGACTCTGTGAAATTAAGGCCTGTTTATAGCCTGTCACCCTTTGTCTTTCCTTCTCCAGTTCTAGCTCTAGAGTAGCTGCTGCCCTGCGCCTCTCTGTCAGTGTCTCCCGATAACGTGCCTCCATTTGACTACTTATTGTGGACACATCTTTTTCATACTGAGCCTTAACCTTTTGGATTTCCCTTTGAGAGTCTCTAGTCCAAATCCAACCTAAAAAACAAATGTGAAATTATTGAGGTGCAAAAATGTGACATCTAAAATAAATGTTTGTTGACACTTTCAAAATGTCACTTACGAAAAGCTGCCAGTCCCAGCATAGGAACGAGGAGAGCATAATTCCACTGGCTCCCATCACCAGCACCTGCACGCCTTCCCCTATCGTCCGGTTGGATGTTCCATCTGGGAGGGTCATTCAAGTTGTTCATCGGGGCTATTGACAGAGACACAAAAGGCAAACATTTGTAAATGCAGTTAGGCCATGTCACATAAAAGTAATTCTGGTAACTTTGTGCAGGTGGTTTTAAAGTCCATAAAACAAGAGTTGCAGGGCATAGAAACTGGTGCAACATGTTCAATTCAGGTACTTAGTAGCCAATAGCTGCGGATGATTACACATTAACACTGCCGACATGACATGTCTGGGCTGTCAACTGCTATCACAAACAAGGCTAGTCATGAGCTAACGCTAGCTTTCATTAGCTACCACTAGCTTGCTGGCTCTCGTTTACTTATGGTCAAATGAACAAAGCAAAGAAACAAATGTCGTGTGACTACTTTCATAGCCGGCACGTGCCTATTACATAAATCACGCACAGGCTCACCTTGAATGTAAAGTCTAGGTCACTTATACATTTGTCCTGCTGCACACCCAAACCCCAGATTATACAATTTCTGCGCGTTATGGACTATGTGCACTGTGTTACAAACAGGTGATTCCTTGGAACCTAAAATTCATTTAGACCTAAAAAAAAAAAGTATTTTTTGTAGAGTAACTAAGTTTAAATGTTTTTAATGTTTCTTATACGTTGATTTATAACCATACAATTCATGCTGAAGTCGCTTAAATCATTTCAATCAGTTATTTGCTAATGTGCACCCCCATTTTCGGAGAATAGTTCGGTCCTGTGCAGCAGAATATCGGATCCTCCAGCACTGTCCTTAAACGCTCTCAGCCATCAACATGGCGAGTGTACGCGCTGCCTCCCGACTCCTCTCCAAAAGGACTTTATTTAAATCAAAAGCAGTGAGTACGACTGCAAATTGGCAAATTACTCATATATTTCATATATTTTAGTTTTTATGAATGTCCTAAGCTCAGAAATCTAAACTTTTTTTCAGCTTTCGTAACTGTCAAACTGCGACTTGCATAAGCTCTTATGTAGCTTAGGTTAGTTCAATGTGACACCTCCAAAAACAAACTGATAGTTGTTTCTAATAGTTTTATGTTGGAAATGTGTTTAAATCTTTCATAATGAACCATCAAACCCTATCGTTTCAGAGAATAAAACTGAGTTTTAGATTGTGAAACATAGCTAATTTTAGTTGCCCTTGTGCATGCATAGTAGCCGTTGATGCTATGTGCTAACAAAATGGGATTGTTGTGTTCTGCGTTTAGCGGAAATAATTCAGTTAGCAGTTTTTGGATGGCGGCAATGTTGATAGACCTTTGGGGTGGTTATATTTATTTGGCTATTGTTGTTGTAGCTTGTTACTAATCACATCTATGTATTCAACCTTGTTATGCATAGTAAGATATAAATATCTCACATGGTGATTTTTCCTTTTCTTTTTTTTCAGGTCCCTGCTATTGCAGTGCAGGGCTCCAGAAATTTTCACTTCTCTATTTATGGAAAGAAGAGTGATGCAAAAGTATCAAGTGATGTAAGTTGAATCATTTTACATTACAACTCTTTAAGTTTAGATGTTGCCTTTTTATTATGTACTATTGACACTCCTTGAAATGTTGCATTTTCGTAGATCTCTACTCAGTACCCAGTTGTGGATCATGAATTTGATGCTGTTGTTGTTGGAGCTGGAGGGGCAGGGCTGAGGGCAGCCTTTGGTCTTTCTGAGGCTGGCTTTAACACTGCATGTGTTACCAAGCTCTTTCCCACCAGGTCCCACACTGTAGCCGCCCAGGTTAGGAACATGCTATTTGAAGACTTTACAATAATGAGCAAATGTCAGTTATATTAACTATATATTAAAGTCAACATGTAAAGTTAATCTTCCAAGTTCCCTTTTTATACAGGGTGGGATCAATGCAGCGCTGGGAAACATGGAAGACGATGACTGGAGGTGGCATTTCTATGACACAGTCAAGGGATCTGATTGGCTGGGAGACCAGGATGCTATCCACTACATGACAGAGCAAGCCCCTGCAGCTGTTGTAGAGGTAATGTGTGTGAAATTTTTGCATCTGTGAAAACTGTAATTTGGACTACATTTTTACAATGCACAATGCCATTTATTGTACCACAATGATGTCTTTGGCAGTTGGAGAACTTTGGCATGCCATTTAGCCGAACTGAGGATGGCAGGATTTACCAGAGGGCCTTTGGTGGCCAGAGCTTGAAGTTTGGAAAGGGAGGGCAGGCTCATCGTTGCTGCTGTGTAGCAGACCGGACTGGACATTCATTACTGCATACACTCTATGGACGGGTGAGTTGGTAATATTTCAGGTCAAATCTAATCTCCTTTTGATAGTAGAAGCAGAATTGATTTATAACTGTCTCTCTCCTGCAGTCACTTCGTTATGACACTAGTTACTTTGTTGAGTACTTTGCCCTTGACCTGCTTATGGAGAATGGCGAGTGTAAAGGAGTGATTGCTTTGTGCATGGAGGACGGCTCTATCCACCGTTTCAGAGCTCACAACACTGTCATTGCTACTGGGTAACATTTGGATAACAATAATTCATGAGTATACAGCACATACAGTCTAGTTTTTAATTCTCCCAAAACTTTACCTATATGTTACCTATATGTTCTAGAGGGTATGGACGTACCTATTTCAGTTGTACATCTGCACACACAAGCACAGGGGATGGAAATGCTATGGTGACCAGAGCTGGCCTGCCCTGCCAAGATTTGGAGTTTGTGCAGTTCCATCCCACAGGTGGGAAATTGTATTGTGTACAGTCAAACTAAGGGAGCATTTCTCCATAAATGAGAAATGTATTTGGAATGTATTTTCAAATGAATTTCTTTTTGTGTTCTACTGTTTTTTTTTTTTGTTTTTTTTTTTTTGCTGTTTGTTAAGAGCTGTGTAATCCTTGTGCACACATCAAACTTGAAACAGTTTGGCATTGGTGTTGTTAAAACACTCTTAATAACACTGTAATAATTTCTGAAATCATAACACCATACCAACTCTATGTCAAAATTAATAGCAAATATAGTTGGTCTGATCTATTTTTAACATGTGTGCGCCTGCAGGTATTTATGGAGCCGGATGCCTAATCACTGAGGGCTGCCGTGGTGAGGGAGGAATCCTCATAAACAGTGAAGGAGAACGATTTATGGAGCGCTATGCACCCAATGCTAAAGACCTAGCATCAAGAGATGTTGTGTCCCGTTCAATGACAATAGAAATCCGAGAGGGCAGGTATGGGGAATGAATTGTTATTTTTTTAGAGACAAAAAAGCCTGCTGATTATTCTGTTCATGACTGCTTGAAGTTAATTTTGTCTTGTGTGTCAGGGGTGTTGGCCCAGAGAAGGACCATGTGTACCTGCAGCTGCACCACCTTCCTCCACAGCAGCTTGCCACAAGGCTGCCTGGGATCTCAGAGACTGCGATGATCTTTGCTGGAGTCGATGTCACTAAAGAGCCAATCCCTGTTCTTCCCACCGTTCATTACAACATGGGAGGAATACCCACTAACTACAAGGGACAAGTAGGTCCTACATTCAGTTATTTAATATCAATAATTATGTTTACAAACACCACACCGTAACACTTTCTTTATTTCCTTTCAGGTGATCACTCATGAGAATGGACAAGACAAGGTGGTCCCAGGACTGTATGCCTGTGGAGAGGCAGCCTGCGCCAGTGTCCATGGCGCCAATCGTCTGGGCGCCAACTCCCTTTTGGATCTGGTGGTGTTCGGCAGAGCCTGTGCTCTAACCATTGCTGAACTGCACAAACCAGGTGAAGATATCGGTCTGATACTAATTTTTCCAAAGTTCCGAAGTTTTTGTTTTGCTTTGACAATGAAATATTGACATTGTTACTCATGGTGCTTTAGGAGAGAAATTATCCCCATTGACGCCTAGTGCAGGAGAGGAGTCTGTGGCCAACTTGGATAAGCTGAGGTTTGCTAATGGCTCCCTGAGAACATCTGAGATTAGGCTTAATATGCAGAAGGTACTAACACATTGTATAGTTGCACATAAGTGAAAAAAGGTTGTCATAAAAAATTATTAAAGTTTTTTTTAATTCTGATCCAGACAATGCAGGCCCACGCTGCTGTGTTCCGTACTGGCCCTGTGCTGAAGGAAGGCTGCGACAAGATGGACGCAATTTACACAACTTTGGATGATATTAAGACCTTTGATAGAGGTAATAAAGTGCCTTATTACATTTTGCACTTTAATAAATTTTACTTCTAAAATTGCGTCTTAAATTTCATCTTTGTCTTTTTCCTTTAATCTTCAGGCATTGTGTGGAATACAGACCTAGTGGAGACTCTGGAGTTGCAAAACCTTATGCTAAATGGTGTTCAAACAATCCACTCTGCTGAGCAGAGGAAGGAGAGCAGAGGAGCCCATGCCAGAGAGGACTTCAAGGTCTGCTGACAGATTTGTACATTTTTAGTTTTGTGCAACCCGTACCAAAATTATTCTTTTCTTATTATTTTCTGTTAGCATTTCTTCTAGTTTTCATCAATGGTTATTTTTCTGCCCTTTCTAGGATCGCATTGATGAATATGACTACTCCAAGCCTCTGCAGGGTCAGGAAAAGAAGCCTTTTGACCAACACTGGAGGAAACACACTATGTCCTATGTTGACCCCAAGACTGGAAAGGTACATACCATCTCTATAGTAGGTTTTATTAACATTAAGTCGACAGTAGCAATAATCTTCTTTATCACAGGTGACTCTGCACTACCGCCCCGTTATTGACAACTCTCTGGATGAACAGGACTGTGCCCATGTTCCCCCTGCCATCCGCTCCTATTAAGAACACAAACCCCTTTTCATTCATTTACTTATCATACTCACTGACCTGTTATTTATGGAGAGACCGTCCTTCTGTGTTTAGGGGAATGATTAGGGACCGAATCTCCATTCATTAAGTACTGTCTTATTTTTGATTCTCTTACTTGGTCCTTTTCATAGGTTGTTTGAAACAGATATCAGATTCTTACTGCATTTGTACAAATGTTACAGCACCAACATGTAATTGATCTTTTGATGAGGGAAAATAATACTTCTGTTGCAACACTTGAGCTAAATTTAAGTGTGGCATTTATTTAGTGCATCTATAATCAAAATCTTTTTGCCTTTTTGTCAAAAGAATGTGGAAATGATATTCAAAGAGTATCCTGCCATCAAGCAACAGGAGGAAAGTGAAGTGTGTAAATATTGCACAAATGTACACTAAATATTGAGGAAAATATATGTAATTGTTATTTAAAAAAATCTCTTTGTTTGGCCTTCAGTCGTGTGTGGTTATAATCAATAGTAGCTCAGCTTAAAGTAAATCTATACCATGACAGACATGAATGAAGCAACATGTTTATTCTCTCATTCTTAGTCAGAGACAGATGTGTGTGCTTTTGAATCCAACTATACAGGCAGAATATGGCTCCTATAAACCATTCAAGTGTCTTCATTTAATCTATTATTGTTGCTCACTAGTGAACTATTGTGGGAAAATGTAATATTGCATTTTGGTATTTTTCAGATTTTTTTTTTTTTTTTTTTTTTTTTTGCCACTTATTTTTATGTGTGTCAATAAAATATACATGGAGGAAATCTTCTGGGCTGTGTTTTAAAATGTTTATAAAGTGTATGTAGGTGTGGATGCATTTGCACACATGTAAAATGCCACATATGGTCATCTGTTGGCTGGTCAGTAGGGAGCAGCAAACCGTACAGTTTGAGCATAGACAGCCTTCTTATCTGGAGGAAACATTTTTGTAGGGAACTTATTGCATTCATATCTAGGTTCTCCTTCTGTTATGTCACATTTTATTAGGTTTTGTCTTGATGTTTTGGTCTTTAATAGAATCCTAAGACTAACCTTATTTGGAACAGAAGAAAATGTTGATAGCCTTTTGAAATGTGTTCTCTTGCCTAACAGCTAAGCATTGTTATGATATAAAAAAATATATTTTAATAGCTAGCAGATATTAACTTGAAGCATATGACGTTCAGGTTTATTGCAGTTATCTCACACGTCATGGGTGGGAGTGGCAAAGTGGGTAGCACTGCTTAAGCTCTATCTGGGTGGAGTGTGCGTGTTCTCCCTGTTACTGTAAATTCTCTCCGACTTCCTCCCATTGTCCAAATACACGTATGTGTTAGGAGAAATTTTGAATTTAAATTACCCCTAGTAAATGAATGTAAAAGTGAATGTCTGACTTTGCATGTCAGAGTTATCCTTTATCCTTACTTCCCCAAAGTTCTGAAATAATCTGTCATAAAATTAAATGTATTTAAGATATCAATATTTACATGATGCAGGCAGACGAGACAAGAAGCATTTTACATATGGGAGATGAAAAACTCTCTTAAACTGCAAACACCGTTAAATTATTTGCTTAATGTGTGGCAGCAAACAAAGGGAAAGCAAATTCAGTGTACAGTAAATCTAACAATAAAATTATGGAATGTGGGGCCAATCTTAAACTAAACAACTCCACCCAACTTTCCACAGTCTGTTTTACTAAAGATCTATTAGGCTACTTTACAGACTATATCTTGAATAAACTTGCCCTGGTATAACTAAGTACAAAACCCCAAAATGTTCATATGCTTATGACAGTATGAATCTTCAAATGTGACTGTTTTATGGTTCAGGAGATGATGCAGTAACAATAACATAAAAAATGATGCATGGGATGATGACAACAAGACCAACTTCGAGGGATATGTGGTTCAATTTTCGGGCACACTGGCTGCTTCACTTGGCGGCCACATGAGCCCCTGTAGTTTGCCTCTCGGGTCTGACAGGAACAAAGAATAAAATGTGAATTGTTGATCTAGCACACAGTGCATCATTACACAAGCATGACTGAGGGCACAGAAGCAGGTTTAGTCCAAACTCAGAGTACGTTAAACCTGAAAAGAGTTTCTGTTTCACAGAGAGAGTTCACCTAAACCTTGAGTCAGTTACCATGGTAACTCACTCTGTGAACCCAACCTGGTCTGGAGCAGGTTTTTTCTTAAACCCTGGGTTTAACCCAGAGTCTCCTCCTGCTGCTGCCTGAAGGAGCGCTCTGATTGGACAAATCACTTCCTCATTCACAGAACTATTGGGAACACTTAACAAAGGATTGAGAATAGTTTAAAAGATAATGATTTTTTTTATACATTTATAGTTCACATTTATACAATAACTTATCAATCAACTTTTGTAAACTTCAATTTTTATGTTATGCAAATAAAGACATTTATTAAATGTAGCCTTACTTATTTCATTTTAACAACGGTACCAGGCTGCCTGTGCGAGATTAACGTTCCATCTCATGCATTTCTACAAGGGAGTAAAATAAAAATATTAATTTAGACGTTTTGGGGCAGCAGGAACGGAAGGTTGTTGTTTATATATTTATTAAAAATTACTCTTAATCAATATTATCCAGATCTGAGTACCAGTTGCTAAAATTAACTCCTAAAAGTAGGATTTGTGGAGATTGCTGCAATAAATCTGAGCATACAGTGTCAAACTATTGTGGTCAAACACATTTACACAACTCAACACAACTACTTGCCCTGCGTAACACTGAAATTAAGAAATGTAAATTATAAAGCCTTTAGCTTATATGCTAATTATTTACGCTAATTACAACGTTACATTAAACGGCTAAACGTTGGGACCCTCGCTAATGTTACTAAACCAGGCTCTGATATTACTTACATGAGGTCGAGTGGTTGTCAGTTGCCAGAACTTTCTTGAACGTTTCTAATTTGCGATGTTTGGTGGCTAACGCTAATTTCTTTATTAAAATGTATTGCTTGGTTTCAGATGACATCACAACATTCTATAGGCCTTCTATGGGCCTTCTATTTGACTAATCTAACAAAATGTGCATTTATTATGAAAGACTAATTATTACCTCACTAAATATGGCGAGTATATAAGGTGGTGGAATTATTGTTTTCAGATTCTAGAATGCATGTGTGTGCCGCTATCTCTCCAAACATTTAATTTTGCCGTTCACTTCCATAGTGAATCAGTCTATTACCTGCTTCCAGTCAAGGCCGTTGCCTCTCTGTCATTCATTTCTGTCATTTTCACCTCCGTGGAGGCGGAGTCGTGGTGCACTGTTTTTGCCTGGAGCTTGTCAAGCAGAGGGCCCAGCAGCTTGTTTTGGAGGCTCGTGCATGTGTGTTGTGGTCAATCTCAGGCTCAGTGACAGAGATCCCTGGCTGATAGCAACGGGTGATAAGCAGCGCACTGTACCGCTTACAGCCCTGTCCATTACGTCCACAAGTATCCACAGCCAAGTCTAAGAGTGTTTCTACAGATAAGTCATAGTTTGTAGCTTAAACCCTGTTCATGTTTTTCATAAGTACATGCTGGAGCATAAAACTGCGTGTCATAAAAACCGATAGCCTCACGTACATCGGCAAGTGTCAGACATGTTTGTAAGAAGTGGAGCTGGGGGAGTGAAGCCAGCGGCAATAAATGTGAATATTACAGAACTGTGAATGAACCGGGCACTGGTTATTCTGGACAAACTCAGCTGTAGGAAATACAGGACGTTTCTTCAAAAACGTAACATGGACTGGATTTGCAGCTTGAGTAGGGAGGTGAGTGTCAGTGAGGCGGTGTTTTTAAATGGAGGTTTGCGGTGTGACGTGTAAGGCTTCTTTTGAGGTTTTATTATAGTGAAGCAGCATTAACAGTGCACTAGTCTAGTGTCAGTCTCAATGTGTGTGCTGATGAACAGGCCTCCCTCATCTGTAAGGCTGTAACCTCACTCATTATCTATCCATCCTCATTTTAGTGCTTATAAATGAAAGTTAAAACAAAAACTGAGGGCACATTCTTTGATAAGGCGACAGAGAAGGCCAGCTTTGTGAAAAAAATTGTTGTAATGATATTGTTTTCTATACAAACAGAGCTGTTACTAATAGTAATTATATAGGAAGAGTGTGAGATAGTTTGAAATGGCCTACAACACAAATAATGATGGGATTGCAGTTACCCAAGTGATTTTTAATTAAATTTAAATTAAATCAAAATATTGTCATATAAAACTTAAAGAAGTCAAGGTGTCTGCTTGCCCGCTTGAAAAAGTCACCGCACGCTACTGCTAGAATGTGATGATGTCACACTCTCAGAAGGGGGAAGAAAGAAAAAGAAAAGAGAAAAGAAAAAAGAAAATTCACAAATGTTGAACCTGATCATTTATATTAGTTGACAAAGTCCATAAACTCGCTGTATGTAACCAGCCACACCAAAAAACCTGCATATTCATACAGACATTTTGCCTGCCCCCATCTGTATTAAATAAAGGCCTATAGAATGTTGTGATGTCATCTCAAATCCAGCAATAGAAAGTATGCACTGACGTCACTTTTCCTAGGGACACGCCCCCTTCATTTGGTCTGAGTGGCAAAACAGGTTGTACAGTATGGAAGCCCATTTTTGCCACTTAAAAAAAATAAAAGCCCCACAGGAAGTCATAATTAAGAGTTTTAATGTCATAATTTCGAGATTAAAAATCATAATTTTGAGTTTTAAAGTCATAATTATGAGATTAAAATTCAAAATTATGAGTTTTAAAGTCATAATTATGAGATTAAGTCATAATTATTAGATTAAAAGTCATAATTACGAGATTAAAAGTCATAATGAGTTTTAAAGTCATAATTACAAGATTAAATCATAATTATGAGATTAAAAGTCATAGTAATGAGTTTTAAAGTCATAATTATGAGATTAAAAATCATAATTATGACTTTAAAACTCAAAATTATGACTTTTAATTACGTAATTATGATTTTAAAACTCTTTATTATGACTTCCTGTGGGGCTTTTATTTTTTTTTAGTGGCAGAAATGGGCTTCCATAGTACAGAGACTGTGAGAGCGGCAGTAAAACTGATGAGTATTTACTTAAATAAGGTAATTGGACTTGACAGTGAGCCACACAACCTCGCCAAGAACCAGTTATCCACAGACACTGATATGTGGCAAGAATTTCACTTTTTTGACATTTTATGTAACTAAGACAGCTAGTGGCATCATACTTTTATCAACGTTATTTCACCTTGAGGGAAACGCCAACAGTGGCAGTAGCAATACTAGATTAGGTTGTAGCACAAAGTACTTTCTACTTTAGTTAATTCTTTTAATCAAGTAACAGTTTTCTTGAGTCGAAGAAGTAAATAAACATCACAGACATTAGACGTAAATTTGGCTTTAACATGCAGGACGGACTAGGGACACGAAGCTCATTGACATACTGTTGTGTAGCTGTTGATATATTTAATAGAAAATGTTTTAAAGCGGAACTCAGTTACCTATCTCGTTTCTGCGCTGTTTTTGCTTCCTTTTCCCCTCGAGCTCCCCCTACATTTCGGAGTAAAGGACCGTAATACTGTCCAGTCCAGGTGATTCCTCACACAGATTTACTTTCGTTTTCTCCTCCTCGTATCCGTACAAAGTTTTTTTCTGCCATTTGGCCGCTCTGTCATGATGACAACCGAGAAATAAAGCCATTGCTAGCTTGTTGTTATGGTAGCCGCGACGCACCGCTTTCTCACTTATGCTGCGTTCACACCGGACGTGTTTGAGGCGTCTGGTTTACATGTTAAGTCTATGTAAACGCGCGTCTAGACATCCTGCGGCGCGAATCAAGCGTCCAGCGCGGCGCGAATCGGGTTTTGACGCGCGAATAGCGCGGCGCGAATTGAGCGTCGACGCGTCAGACGCGCGAATCGAGCGTCTGACGCTCTCGACGCCCGAGTTGAAAAATCTGAACTTTGGCGAATATTCGCCACGCGTTAACCAATCAGGATCTAGCTCCTGCAGTGACATGGGAGGACGTAGGAAGCGGAGATCCATCAAAACAATCACGGTGGACTTATCGAAGCTGTCAATGTGAACGTGGAGCTATAAGCTACAGCCTACAGCAGCTCTACTACTTTTATAAAGACAGCAGTCAAAAGGATAGTAACAAGACATAGAGGGGACCTTAACTTTAGCGTGTGCTGAGCTGAGCTCGTTGGATTAGCAGTTACTGTACTCCCCAAAACAACAGGAAAACAGTCTGTACTGACTGCTAGCCTAGCCTATAACCCGCTAAAATTACTAGAGACCGCAACAAGAAAAAACTCTTCCATATCTCCGCTCTGCTGCTGGTGTTGAGTGCCTAAAAACAGCAGTAGTGTCCTGGGGACATGTCCTCGCACCGACCCGGGACACAAGTGAGCAAACCGGCGTGGCCTCAGTTGTATTTAGCCCTGAATGAGCGGCCATTACCCTGGCACAACAGACTCCTCCCATGAGGCGAATTAGCGTCTGAACACATTTGTTTTGACGCTTGAACAGAGCAAAATTGGACGCGCGAATGAAGCATCTGACTTCAAAATGTTCAAGCGTCCAACTAGACGCGTCGGACGCGTCCTGTGTGAACGCAGCATGACTCCAGACTTCAGCGCTCACTGTTGCAGTTGTAGTTTTTGACCCAGGGACAGCAGGGGGAGATGCAGGATGCTTTATTCGCCCCACAAGAACTCATTTATTTATCACACTGACTCCCAAACAGTTTATTTAAGGTAAAGAGTTCCTCTGTGATTCATTCAAAAGTCAGTGTAAAACTACAGATTCTCTTTTGGTCAGCAGGTTTGTTCAATAGAAATGCCACGGTCCATTTGCTTCTCGTCTTTTTAGCTTTAGATTTATATTTTTAAAAATCTCAGAATTGTTATTGAATATGTTTGTGAATTTGACAATTTCACAGCAACCATCTTATCCATTTTAGTTGACTTTTTGAGTATTTGCGCTAACAGGTATCATTACTCGACGTAGCTTTTAAAGCAGCTTTGCCACTCACAGCAGTCACTTCCGCATGCTGTGACGTCATCTGCATAACCTCTATGGAGATTAGCCAAAATGGCAGTTTGCAATATTATTGAAAATTAAGAATTAAAAAAAATTGTATGTTTATGCTAATGTATACTTATTACAATACAAATAGTATGTGTTCTTTATTTAAAGAACCTACTAATTATTCATTAATCTGTAACCTCCACATCACTTTAATATTAAACCTGAATAAAACCCATGGATGTATAGTAAGACCCTCTCCACAGTCACATGACTTCCTTTTCCAGTAAAATAGCAGCCTCCTCTGGTTTACCGTTGTCATGGTGAATCCTCTTTTCTTGGCTCCATTAATAATGGCTTCTCCCCTCTGATAAACAAGGTGAATCAACTCAGAGTTTTCTGACTAAACTCCAAAACTGTCTTCTGAAAGAGAAAACTCTGAGTTGGCCCGGAGTTAAGAATTAAATTTAGAGTTAATTCAACCTGTTTTGTGAAACAGGGTCCTATTCTATAAAACTAGGAAGTTGTATAAACAAGCTCATCATATTCATCAAATGACTAAACACCTTGGCCACTAACAACGTTGTGTCATGCCTGTGTGATTAAAAAAATTCAGGACTTTGCAAATCAATAGTAAAAAACAAAAAAAAAAAAAAAACACACATTCTTATTAATTCTTATTAATAGGACACAGACCCGCTAAAAGGTTTACAAGAACATAAAAACGTATTCAGTATGAAAAACTATATAACAAGCCATACTTGTGATGGAAAGAAGACAATTTTAACGCCCAGTCATCATACAGAGTATGTGATAAAAGAGTCTGGGTGTTGTGTGCATCCTGTTGAAGCATGTTTAAGTTTATTATTGACAACTTCTTTGTGTGGCCAAGTCTGACATTGCAGTGGTTCCCTGTATCTTTACTACAAGACACAAGAAGACAACATACATGATACTACGGAGATGAAAATGCAAAAATGTGACTGACATAGTGCACTTATATATAAATATATATATATTTGTTTACAAATAAACACAATACAAAGTTCTCTGTCAACAGTACTTCACATAACAATAAAACAACCCAGAAAGCAAATGTTAAAGCAAATAGTATGTTTATTTTGAATATATCTGAAGTGTATATAATTAAAGTTTTCTTGACAAAAAAAAAAAAAAACATTTATAGAAAAGGCAGGAATAGCAGTACACATAAAGTTTGCATAAGAGATAGTCTTTGGTCAAGGACGCCACTTAGAAAGCCTTTGACAGCCAGATAAAAAACTCTCTTAAACAAAACGTAACATATGACACGCCGGTAATTATTTGCTAAATATGTGGCAGCAAACAAAGGGAAGGCAACTTATAAGCCATAAATTCAGTGTAGAGTAAATTGAACAATAAAATGATGTAATGTGGGGCCAATCTCAAACTAAACTCCACCCAACTTTCCTTAGTCTCTTTTAGTAGAGTAGGCTACTTTACAGACTATCACTCAAAAAACCTTGCTTAAAAGGCCCTGGTATAACTAAGTACAAGGCCCCAAAGCGTTATGTTTATGAAGCATATGATGCAACAACAATAACATAGACAATGCAGAGGATGATGGCAAGAAGACCAAGTCCAAGGGCTGCGTGGTTCAGCTTTCGGGCGCATTGGCTGCTTCGCGCTGCGGATACGCGATCCCCGCCATGGTTCGCCTCTCGGGTCTAACAGGAACAAAGAATGAAATGTGAATTGTGCATCATTACACATAAAAAAGACTTTGTGCATATCAATCCTACAAAACTAATCAACAAAAAAGGCTAAATTCAATTGTGAAATGAATATACAGATTCTCAGCACTGCTATAATAAAAAGTGAAATAAAAATAACTTTTTTAACTTCCTCTTTCACTGAGTGATTTTAAGCCTGAAGACAATGGGAACAAAGTTTTAAATCTTTGGCTCTGTCCTGTCCTGGCTGCTCACAGTTGTCATTTACTTCATTTCAGTTCAGTTTATGTGCCATTTGCAGTAAAAACAAACCACTTTGGAAAACAGTTGTATGAGCTCAAGTGTGCTGTCAAAAGCAGACAAAACATAAAAAGCTATTAAGGATGGGCAATATGACAAAAAATCATGAGGCTTTTTTTTAGTGTGTGTGCTTTTTTGCGTGTGTTCAGTGGCAATACATTTATTTCGATTCAAACGCCCATTGGTTTCTGTTGTAAAAAATATGTATGTAGTGTATTGTAGTTGTGCTAAACAGTTTTACAATGTATCAAATGGCTAAACATCCCATCTACTATCTACGTTCACGCCTGAGTAATATCACAACTTTGCAAATCATTAGTGAAAAAAAATATCATCTTAGTTTATTTGTGCAGACAGAAGGAACAGCAGATATATTAACCATAAACTATGCCAAAACATGTGTATATTACACTTTAGCTTTAAATACTTGCCTCAGTCTCTTACAACAGGCCTGTACAATATTATGAAAACAACCTAAAATACATATCACACAAGAAAATAAAAAACGTCAGCATGAAAAGGTATATCCCCCAGCCCTCTTTGCTATGTAACAAAGACAATTTTAACACCCAGCTATAGAGTATGTGAGAAAGAGGTCTTTGTGTTGTGTGCATCTCACTGAAGCATGTCACAGTTTATTATTGACAACTTCTTTGTGCTTGTCCTTACATTAAGACACAAGACGACAATATACATCATACAACGGAGATGAAAATGCAAAAAAATTGGCTGACATGGTGTGTGTGTGTATATATATGTATATATATATATATATATATATATATTTTTTTTTTTTTTTTTTTTTTTACACAAATAAACACAAAATAAAATTCTCTGACAACAGTACTTCCCATAAAAATAAAACAACCCAGAAAGCAAATGTTAAAGCAAAGTATGTTTATTTTGAATATATTTGAAGTGAATATAATTTTTCTTGATTACAAAAAAACAAACAAAAAAAAACCACAAAAACATTTATAGAAAAAAAGCAGACATAGCAGTACACATTAAGTTTGCATAAGAAATAGTCTTTGGTCGAGGACACCCTTTAGAAAGCCTTTGACAGCCAAGTGTCTCCAAACTCTCTAAAGGGCCAACTGCAAAAAACCTGACACACCAATACTGATGATTATTGTGTAGCAAAATCAGTGCAAAAAATCAGTGCACAAATCGATGTACAGTAATGTTGGTTATGAAAAAGTGCATACTCTCTGCAGTGCACAAGAGTAATTACAAAAAGCAGCATCATAACAGCATTTTAAATTGTCATTTCACTTTATCACTTTTAACATGTGAAATGTGGGGCCTAATTTGTCAAACATTAAAATCTCAAATAAAACAACTCAAATTTTGCCAATTTTTATTACAAGAAAAGTATTAAATATCTTTAGCGTATAAGGCCCCACTGTGTTCAGATTATTAACAAGAGAAGGGTTAAATCATTTAGCTGCATAATAATGATTTAGTGAGCTGCTACTGAAAAAATTACAATAATATAGACAATGAGTAGGGCAAAGACAAGAAGACCCATTCCCAGGGCGACGTGGTTCAAGATCCGGGCACGTCGGCTGTTGTGCTCTGCTCCTGCACGATCTCCGTTGGTGTTTGATTCCCGGGTCTAACAGGGATAATAAAATCACATATAAAAGATGACTCTCATAACAAATAGTGTTAGATAGATCTTCTAGTTTCAGGGTAAATGCTTTAACCACTGCGCCACTAAATCATTACAGATGTCATACAATGGTCACTTTTCCTTATTGTTTTATTTGGCCCTATGCCGCAATGGTACAGAATCTTTAAAAATTAATTGCTGATCTGCATCCACAGCAGGAAGTATCAATTTTCTATGGCTCATTACTTACCTTTCTTGACAATTTTATCATAAACTGACAATTATACTTGAGTTATCATGCTAACAGGATTTTCAACAAACAAAAAGGGGAATTTGGGAAATAAATATGCAGATTCTCAATTTCATTTCAACAATAAATTCAACAACACTGCTATGATTCCAAAGTTTTGGTTTTATGACGATAATTTAATACATCGTCTTGTGACTTTTACAAGCAACAGGCAAAGTCTAAATCCTACTCCCATGCTCACTGTGGGGCTCATCTTACTCATATTTGGATGTGAGACCTGATGCAGTGACCTATGACTGATTACAAGCAGCTGTTCATAAATCTCTGTAACATTACTCTTGTTAACATTTTATTTCAACAATGTACTATTGTGGGTTTTTATGTTTGTCCATTACACAGTGTTATCATGTCATAACCCGGCTCATGCCAAGCAGCAAATTAGGTCAATTCTTAGGGGTGTGACGAGACACAAGTCCCATGAAACGAGATGAGACTGGGTTAACGAGAACGAGATTTTTTACACTACTGAAATATGTATTTTACATGAATATTTAATTTATTCACCTGAAAATCATAAAATGCTTAACTATTTAGGCACTTTTTAATCATAATGAATGGTATTTGAATTATATGCAATAGCAGAACATATACCACCAAATGGCCACAAATTGCCACAAACTCAACTGTCTTCCCCATTGTAAAAAAAAGTGAAAACAGAACCTGATCCTGAGATCATGAGACCAATTTTTACCTTAACAAGAATCTTGTGACATTTTGATCTTGTGAGATCACAAGATCTTGTCACACCCCTACCAATTATAAAGATTTATTTACTAAAAGATTAACCAAAATAAAGGAAAAATAAGATAACAATGGAATGTGCCTGTCTGTAAAGTCTGTATTGTGAGCATGGGTGTGGTGTTATATAACATAAGGCTAAACTAAAAAATAAAACAAAAGGCGAGGTGCTGTGGGCGCAGGTGCCGGCCTGGGAGAGGCCTGATTTCGAGACCGACTATAGGCGGGTCTTTTATAAGTGCGGTGCGTCAGGCCCTTGACGCAGGTCCACTCAGCAGGACCAATTCAGCACTAACACCAGCTCACAGCTCCATGGAGAGGCCTTTCCTGAAACACAGGAGCAGCAATAGACCATATATTCCAACCTATCAAGATAGGCCCACAAATGTTCTACATTCGATACAAGGAAAACTGACCTTACCTTCTAGTTCTTAACTTGAATCTCTCTGTTTATAAGATCCACTGAGCACCAATGAAAAAGAGGAACATTATCTTAATAAGTGGGGCGGGGAGACAGATGCCTAACTGGCTATGCAGTACAACCAAAAGTGGGACAGGTGGTCGCCCTAAACACAGCCATAGTTTCCACAGAGGAAAGGGATGTGACAACGAACGCAGTCTAACTTTGGGTTCTTTTCCTGAAAAACCTTAACCACCCAAAGCGATAATCTCTCTACTTTTCTCTTCTGGGGTGCCACAGCAAATCAACTGCTTCCTAGCGTTATTCACACATTGGTTTGGCATAGGCTTTACGCCAAATGCCCTTCCTGATGCTGCCTTCTACATGTATCTGGGCCTGGGACCATCACAAAGAGCCCTTCTAGTGTGATTACCTCAAGCAATAATACTATATACTGCAGTACATGTACACTGTAGCTCCAACAGACAGGAATAGCTGTCTCTGAGAAAAAGGGAGTGGCTAACATTTACTCAACACAGATCATAAAGGTTACTGTCAGAAATAGCTTCTGGAAATTACAAGTATTACAGCTTATCATCTCCTCTTCCTGGACACCACTAATGCATCCGCCTGCTGATACTGAGAAAAATATGGTCACGACACATCTTCACAACTATAGATATAATTGATTATTTTGGCACACAATTCTTAAGCAGCATACTTTTTCCAATTTTTCTTGTATATGACTATTGTAAATATACACATATGCGCTAAAGTCTAAGTCTAAGAAAAGTTATGAACAAAGAAAAGTGCATCAATGTACAACAAAAGGAGAAAAATCATGACAAACACCCGAAGAGTGTCTACCTCTGCCAAGGCAATGATCCTGTCTCGCAATGGTAAAATATAGTGCCTAGATCTGGACTCAGACTTGAAGATCTTCTAGTTCAGGGGTAAATGCTCTTTCTATTGATCCACAAGACCTTAATATCTCACAATGGTGAAGAATCTCCTAAAACTAATCATTTGTGATTCATTGTGAATTTGGTCCGTATCTTAAAATAGTACAGAATCCCTTAAAACACTCCTGGATCTAAAGAGTGATCTGGATCCACACCAGAATTCATCATTTTGTCCTTGATTACTGACCTCTCCTGAAATTTTTGTAAAATATAAATAAATAAAAATCAGTATTTATATGCTGTTAAGAGTGCATTTTTCACACCTCACTAAAAGTTTTGCTTAGTAGTGTTTTTCTTCTTAAAACCTGTTCATGAATTGACTGCCACACTACACACTCCAAAAGTTGCCCCTCACCCCACCTCACAGCTGCTGCCCAAGGAATTTAAGGGCCTCCTAGCAGATAAATTACTTGAGCCTGGCCATGTTTTTGTTGTGAAAATCTCAAATTGCGAGAACCTAACTGACTGGGCACCATGACGCTTCACATATACTGTTGAACACAGACCGTTGGCATTTCCTCAGTTACTGAGTAGAGCATATTTGTTTAAGATATGTTCACCATTATCTAAACAGGAACTCAGGGACAAAGTATTTTAAGTGGTGTTTTGTCAGTACGCATGTGAGAACTTTATCAAAGGATTTTTGAGGTGAAAGTTAAAGTTGTAAATGCCAACTGACTGTGAAGCTATTGAACAGGTTTCCACAACACAACATACAAGGCGCTCATCCATAAGTTAGAATATCCACACAGAGAAAAATCTTTCGAGCATTTATTTATTTGAACTGTGTCTAGCCACAAGGAGTCCACAGCCTGGATAGATGAAGAGGGGGCATTAGGGAGGGGTAACCTATGCCAAATCAATGAGAAAATCACTGTGCTCTAGGAGGCACACGATGGCCCAATAGTAAAGAATGAAGTAGATATGTGCTGGTGTTTCAAAGCTGAACTGAATACAGCTGATGAAAGACAGTATGGAGCACACATCAAAGCCCTGCTCTGTTTCCCACACACTCAAACACAAAGGGACAGCTGTAGCATGTCCATACAGAAGCTCCTTCACACTAATTCACTGTAGTGTAATGAGCTCAACAATTCATTAATTCTTCATCTTAAACTTGAAAAATATGCAAAATACATTTGAAGCTTTGCCTTTTCACAAGATAAGTTTTTTTGATTGAAATGAAATGTGTGTGTGTGTGTGTGTGGGGGGGGGGTCAGACATCCTCTTGACCTTTCCTCTGATTGGCTGGTAGTTCACTCTTTTGTGTGCACTGTTGATTTGAACATGATGTTGTTTTTCTCCACAATATTACACACAGATGAAGCTCTTGCTCAATTCCCAAATAGGAAAAGCTGCAACCTACCTCCTAAAACTGAGCAATAACTTGGATTTTGTGGCTAGTTGCAGTTGTGTCTAATTTGTTTATTAGACCGAAAGCAGTGGTAGTGCTGCACTATATTTATAAGTCTGAGCAAAGACACGCATCTTTTAATTTTCTGTTATTAAATAGGCTTATACGAAACAAACAAAAATCCCCAATTAACAGCTGCACTCTCAAATATTGTGCATACTAATATTGGTGTTTTGACGCAGAGTTTAAAACTCTTTCAGTTCATTTGGACTTGACTCGACCAGGCTCAACTCCAATACTGAGGACATGAGCGTCACTTGGACTTTGGTGACTCAACAACATCACTGTCAAAATGTAAACAAAAGCTGTGTATCAGAAGTCAAATCCAGGGCAGAAAAAGTACATGTTCACACAAAAACTAGCACATGATAAGAAAGAGAAAATGGAGCTTTGGCATGGACATAGTGAGAGAGGGTAATGATCAAGTATTTGTTTTTTTTATTTCCAACTAATAAATAACATTGCTTTTACCTAAACAGCCAATAACCACAAGGTTATTCATGGACTTCACATTTTGACTGGCAACAACTGTCATGTCCCATGTCTTTGTCTTGTTTTCTGTGTTTGTTTCCCTCATTTTATTTTGTTTTCCCAGTTAGTTTCCATGTTTTCCTGGTTTACTTCCTGCCTCTTGTGTTTCCCGCGTGTGTGATTGCCTGCCCCGCCTTAATGTGTTTCACCTGTGCCTCATTCCTTTGTGTATTTATGTCCTGTGTCCTCCCCTAGTTTTTGTCGGTTCATTGAGTTCATTGTGTTTGTTAGTATGTCGAGCTTTGTCTAGTATGGTTGTGGTTTTCGTGTACCCGTGTTTTCGTCTTCTCCGTGAGTTATATTAAATCTATTTTGAGTCTGCATTTTGGGTCCATCCTTCCTGTGTTCCGCATAACAGCTGCTGCCCATGAGGAGTTATGTTAAGGTCATCCCAAACTATCTCATTAGTGTTTACCATTTAAGAGATTTTATCTTGACAATGTTTTAAACTGTTTCCTTCAGACTCTCTAAGCCAAGACAGTAAAAACGAAACTCCTTACCTAAATTTTAGTGGCAAGTGGGAGCCTGTTCGTGACAGAAGGCTGATCTTTTGGGAAACAAAGAAGCCACAGATGCTGTGATGATGCTTTCACTTTCTCAGTGCTCCAGTGGCTTCTGTAGAAAATCATTTCTCGGTTTCAGAGTCAAGGTGAAAGGCAACTAGATACTTTTAGTTTTTTTTTTTTTTTTTTTTTAGTACTTAGTAGATAAATTACTTAAGACATTATTTACGGAAATGTACTTCCAAAACACACATTTACTTTGTACTAATAAGTAGAGGTGTAAAGTTGTACTTTTACTCAAGAATTTTTTTCTCAGAATCTCTTTTTTTTTTTTTTTTTTTTGCATTGTAGCAGTAGTAATTTAATTTAGTTATTTATTGTACTTTCTAGTACTTCAGCATAGGCCTGGTCGCTTAGTTGATTAATCAGTCAGTGAGGTTTTGGTTGACTAAAATGTAAGTAGTCGATTGGTTGTATGAACTCTTTGCATCATTAAAGCTTGAAGTTGATAACTTTATTTTAAAAAATTACTTTGGTGAACTACAGTCCTGAGTAAAAATATCTTGCAGTAGCAGTACTTTTACTTGAGTGCAAATTTGAATTACGTACTTTAACCACCTCTGCTCAGCATCCAAAAACTATAAAATCATTATGCCATTCTGTGGTTTTCCATGTGAATTTGAGTCACCAAAAGCTCCGATAATCTACCATCGGTCCAAAGTCAACTGCGGCAGTGGTGTCCTAACAAGCCTGGGACAATACGGTGGTGCCAGTTAAGCATGAGGTATTTTTGGAAACTCCCTTACACTCACAGGCGTTGTACTTTACGGACATTTGATAAAGGTTTGAGGAAGAGGACACAAAAAGGTCTATTGTCAGTTAATATTTAACCAACTCCTCTCATAAAATCGTTCCTTCTTTAACACATTTTATTTTAAACTCTTCTCTTTAATGACAGAGAAAACAAATGTATATAGTGCTGTCCAAATGTTTTAATGAGGTGTGGAAAAATGCTGTTAACAAAGACTGCTTTAATTTTTCTTTTTTTTAATTTCAGGAAAGGTCTGTTATGGCCCTAGGAAAAAATGATTCATTTTGGTGTAGATCCAGATCAGTAACCCCACCCCCACCCCCACCTTTCCTTTTTTTAATAATATTTTTGCATTTTATATTTCTGAACATTGATACACGCCTTTCTTTTTCATAGCCTTTGTTAAAAACTTTGTCTAAGACTTTTGCATATTAATGTATTTGAATTCATGGTTCACATTGACAACACTTATGAGCACAAACAGAAATATAGCCGCAAGCGGCAATCATAGGCCCTCGCCCGCCGCGACCCGGAGCTGTGCCAGATTTACTAAACTTGCTGCATTTGGCTCTGTAGAAATTTACCAAATGTGACATAATTTTGTGGTCCATAGGATTACATTGTGTAGGATTCCCATTCAAATTTAATGATAGGTTTTCTGTTGTTGCCACGGAAACACAGTTAGCGTTAGAACATGGGTCCCATTGACTTTTTTTGTTGCCGGGGTGAGACGCAGATGTGTGCCAAATTTTGCACATTTATGATGAACTAAATTTTTTCTGTTGTATTAAAGATTTATAGTGTTTTCCCATTAGAATAAAATGGGGGGTTTCAATCATTGCCACGGCAACACCATAAAAAAAATGACATAGGTCTCATTGGCTTTTTTGATCAGGGTGACATAACAGAATTTTCTGCCAAATTTCGTACATTTCTAAAAAAGTAATTTTTTTGCGTACCATATAAATATTAGCTTCATTCTGTAGGGGGCGCTAACGTGCCAAATTTGATTTCTTCTTTCTAAATGGATCAAAGAGTGGGAGATTAATAAGTGTTTCAAATTTGAGGAAAATTGGAGTTCGTTTACGCGAACTGTAGCATTTTATGTTTACGTAAAAATCGATAAAAATTTTGTAAAGTTTGCGGCTTCGCCGCATGAAAACCGTAAAAGATTCTACAAAAATTTGGATAACTTTTGATGCCACACTTGTCAAGATAAATTTGACCAAATTTGAGCACATTCGGATAAACGCCCTAGGAGGAGATAGAAAAAGTACGACGTGTACAAAAACTGCTGAGTCATGCTTTCGGATTTTTATTCCAATATGGACGACTTCCTGTTTGTCGTGCGGCGTTGCCATAATAATATTTTTTACTTGTCCTGTCATAATGCATCTGTGTACCAAATTTGGTGATAATACGATGAAATTTTTTTTGACCGTACTCCCATAGGCACAATGTTATAAAAATTTTGTGGTGGCGCTGTCGCGCCAAATTTTATTATTTGTTAATATGGCCTATAATAAAAATTAGCTTGCCACCAACCTGAATTTTGGGCAAATTTTTGTGCAAGTTCGTAAATGTTCACTGGGTGAAATTTGCGATACCGTGAAGTAAGAAGAAAAATAAGAAGAAGAAGAAGAATATTCCTTTCAATAACAATGTAGCCGCTTTCGCAGCTACCGCAATATATATATTTTTGGAAAGCTCGCGCGCATTCCTACCTGTTCATGGGGGTCCTGGGTCACTGATGAGCACTATCATGCTCGTCAGTGACTTATGCATGGGCTTCGCCCATTGAGCTACTTTAGCTCTGAACAATTATAAATATGCGTTTTTCCCACCACATACCTATATGCACTGAAAGTGCACGATGCCATGAGTGTGTACGTGAGTGTTTGGTGAGGGATGAGCGCTTCGCGCTCTGTTTTACGTGCGCTTCGCGCACTTTTGGGGCACTGCTGTTCAATCACAATAGGCCCTACGCCATCTCTGGGGGCTCGGGCCTAATTAACAGTATACAATAAGTAGCATTAGGTATCACCATCATCATCATATAAAAGTCATTTCTGTTTGCTTTGCACTAATAGGGCTGCTCAAGCAACCAAATCGCAAGAGTGTTACTTTCCTTCGTTTGACATCATATTGTTAATATTCAACAATGTTCTCTTTTGTGCAGCCCTACATTGCGGTGTCATCATTTTATACATATTTTAAACACAGTTACACAAGGCCTTATTGCTTTTTTATAATCACAAGCTCCAAATGCAAAGCAAAGGTCATTTCAGGGTCTTGGCCATGTGTCTGCTCTAAACTGCATTGCTCTGTAGAGTGGATATCCTTGGACAATGGCTCCTGTCACATGACCCAGAGGCAATAAAATAAGCCAGATGTAATTATCAGTGTATTTTGCTCTGTACACATCACCGGGACCTGTTTGATACTGAGAGCGCATTGGTTTTTCTTGTAAAATACGTGTGTGTGTGTTGCGGTCACAGGGAGGTAGGTGCAATGGCAAACATATTCAAATATACACAGCCACCAACATGGTTACCAAAATGTTTTCAACTCAGTGGTTCTCAAAAGTTTTTTTAGTACTATCTGGGAAAATATTTGTCTCGAGAAGTATAATCTTTAACTGACTAAAAGAAGCCTAAAAAAGAACTGATCCAGGTCTAAACCAAGGAATAAAGTAAGGATTGACCCCGAAAAATGTGTTATGTAAAAAAGACTAAACTAGATCTAAATCAGGGCAAGACCAGGTGTAAACTAGGCCTAAACCAGATCTAACTCAGGGCTAAACCAGATCTAAACGAGGGCTAAACCAAATCTAAATCAGGGCTAAACCTGATCTAAACCAGGGTTAAACCAGATCTAAATCTGGGCTAAACCAGATCTAAACCAGAGCTAAACCAGGTGTAAACCAGATCTAAATCAGGGCTAAACCAGAGCTAAACCAAGGCTAAACCAGGGCTAAACCAGATCTAAATCAGGGCTAAACCAGATCTAAACCAGGGTTAAACCAGATCTAAATCAGGGCTAAACCGGGGCTAAACCAGATCTAAACCAGGGCTAAACCAGATCTAAATCAGGGCTAAACCAGTTCTAAACCAGGGCTAAACCAGATCTAAATCAGGGCTAAACCAGATCTAAACCAAGGCTAAACCAGGGCTAAACCAGAACTTGAGTGAGCTAAGGTTTACTACTGATGGAAGCACAAAACAAACTAAAGCAGGACTGAACATCTACCATTATTTATCTACTCTGACCTTCTACTAAATTGATTTAAACATGCCGGGTGTTTCTTTCACTATACCAAATTTCCATGATGCATAAAAGTTTAAAAGAACCTAATCTTAAAAATGAATGCATCTGACTTGGGTTTGCCCACTCTCCCCCACATGGAAACAATCAACAGACCCTGTTCTCTGTGCAGCCTTAAGCTAGCCAGAGCTCTCCAAGTGTAAGAAAAAGTCTGAGGAAAATGGCGCACAGAAAATACCAAGATAATGAATCATCAAATACAGATACAACAAAAACCCTAATTGGCAGCTGCTAAACATCAGGAAAGCCCACAGACATTGATGTTAACAATACTAAGATACATGGATGAACCGTGAGAATAAAGAAGAGAGGAAAAGAGAAAAAAGAGGATTAATACAATAATTGTGTTAATTACCGTTATACAGCTAACATGTTATGCTGGCACACATAGACGCTCTGATGTAAAATCATATTTACAACAAAACCCACTTGGACTTAGGGTTGGGTACCGTTAAACGATACCTTTGAGGTATCGAAAGAAAAGTTTCTATACTACTGGTATTGAAAAAATACATTTTATGTAATACCAGGTGTCAATACCTTATGGGACCTTTTCTGTTCCTTTGCTTGTATGAATCAACAAAATAACACAAAGTACTAGTTTTAACTTACACCTAAGAATTTTGCTCCAAAAATATTCTTCTATTGAATATTACTGTGTTTTATGATTGTAGAAGATGAATTAACACACCATAGGTATCAGAAAAAGTATTGCTCAGGTACCAGTATCAAAAACCAGTTATCATTTAAGTACCTAGCCCTGGACTTACCTGCGCTACTACTAAATGCTTCTTCTTAACCTTGAACTGTTAGGCTTGTTTGTGATAAACCTGCCTGAAATCCAGACAACATACAATTTGCAACTTGTGTAACTTTAGATACTGCTACAATAACTTGGTTTGTGATATCTGCAAGATATCTGCAAGATAATGATTTTGAGCTAACAATAAAGTTACTCTGGCTTTATCGATCTGGCATTAGAAGTATTTTAAAAAGTAGCACTTACAAAAATGGAGTAAATCAAGGCAGCAATCCCCAATGGCATACAACAGCACAGCAGGGTGAAGATAGAGTATCCCAGGTAGTCATTTTCAGGCGGTGACAGGGGGGCACGTGGCTGGACACTGATCACAGTCTGTCCTGGGTACAGCTGCTGTCCAGGGTACGGCTGCTGTCCAGGGTACGGCTGCTGTCCAGGGTACGGCTGCTGTCCAGGGTACGGCTGCTGTCCAGGGTACGGCTGCTGTCCAGGGTACGGCTGCTGTCCAGGGTATGGCTGCTGTGGGTATCCAGAGACACCACACTGCAAAGAAAGACAAAGTGACGCAGGTAGGAAATGAAACCATGTGGATTGAGGAAACTGAGGGAGAAGACGACTCAAGGATTTCACAAAAGTTGTTGCATTATCTTTTTTTTTCTCTTACATTGCGCCATACATGTTCATATGATTTATGTGTTTCAAAATAGTAGGCCTAGATTGCCCCATAAAATTGAAATTAACATAATATCCTAATACTATCCAGAAAAAAGACAGTTAATCACATGATGCTTTTGTGGACAACAGTTTCTGAGATATTCACTGAGACACGCCACTTTTTATAACAGGCTGTAGCACAAGTGATGATAAAGGGCTTAAAGGGCGGGAAGATATGGAGGGCTCGCATTCATTCTCTGCGTGTTTCGTAATCACACTATCCCATGAAAAGCAACAAGATTTATACATATATATAAACAAATAAACAGTTAATGCTGGATTTGGATTATAAAAAAAAAGGTGGCAAAAAACAAAACAAAACAAGAAAAAAACATGTGGCACAGTGGCAGGAAGAAATTAGTATAACTTCAGTTGACTTTTTTCTCTTATTTACGTGTGTTAATACGATTCACATACAACATGGTAATCGCAGTAAAACACTAAATTTTGGATTTATTTATGGATTTTTAAATGTTGACACATATCCTTGAATAACCATTGGATTAATTATATAATTATATAATATTAATTTATATAAACAAATGGTCTGGTCAGATTATAGAGAGAAACGGGCTTAATGCAATCATTTCTTCATTTCCTTGTGTTGGTTTCAGCTTGTTGTTTCCTTACCATTGCTGGTATCTGTGTCCTTACCATTGCTGGTATTTGTGTCCTTACCATTGCTGGTATCTGTGTCCTTACCATTGCTGGTATTTGTGTCCTTACCATTGCTGGTATCTGTGTCCTTACCATTGCTGGTATTTGTGTCCTTACCATTGCTGGTATATGTTTCCTTACCTTTTCTAACATTTGTGTCTTATCACTGTTAGTACTTGTGTCCTGCAATCTATGCAGCTATCTATTATTTAAAATTGACTTGCCTGAAATGCCTTACTATTTTTCGTTATTTATATTTCTGGAAATGTAAATATATTTTGTTATTATTCTTGTACGAGCAGGAAGCTAAAAATAAGTTGTTTTGATTTATTCTATGTAATATAGGGGTGGGATTAAATACGTTTTCTTCCTCCCACTCCTTTTCGAGCCTTAAAAGAAACAGTTTTCAATGTATTTATGATTCTGTATGTACTGTATATTTGTTCAGTTGCTCGAAACAAATAAACACTAACTAACTAACTAATTAATCTGATCTTTAAAAAAAAAAAAAGTTCTTACTTGTGGCTGCTCCGAGCCAGGCTGCGGGTATCCAGTCTGAGAGGCCTCTTGATAGGGCGGTGGGTTTTGGCCCTGCGCCATGGCTGCCTTGTCCTGTGGAGGAGCGCTCGTATAATTATAATCCATGATTTGATTCTCTGACTTCTGGATTTCAGACGAACACAATACTTATGTAGCTTTTTCTTCCCTTCAGTGTTACTTTATACTGAAGTAACCACGAGGACGATGCGATATTGACTTCGCCACTCCTACAACTACTTAAATTGGCAGACAACTATATTGACTGGATCTTTACGCGCAACACTGTAAAAAACACGCACACAACTTCCGGTTAAATCTTCAAAATAAAAAACTAAAATCTGGTGTAAAATCTATGCCAAATTATATATACAAATCACTGCAACCTTAAAACTTTGTGCTCTCCAGTTAACACCACATTGTAACAGCCTCTAGACCAATACTAGGGACATTTTTAGCAGGATTTGTTGCATTATCCTCCATAGACCGTATGCTTAAATTGACATTGATTCATTTAAATGTTTTAATAATTCAATTTAAATTTGCATTAATAAATAAGAATAGAACAGTCTAACCCTGGACTACTCTAGGACTAATTCAAGTCTAAACCAGGACTAAACTGAGATAAAGCAGTCGTCTACACTGAATCTCCAACCCAAGCTCTAAATTAAATCAAATTAGAGCTGCAAAACCACCAGAACAGGCATGCATACCACCACTGGTAATGTACCACAGTTGGAGAACCACTGTTTTAATTGTTAACTAGTCTCATTTTTACACGCCATGTCATGTAATAAATATTTTTGGTTGCTCCTTTCAAAGTCTCCAAACCCTACTGTTGGAAATATGTACCCCGTAAGGTAACAATGCAACTCCGTTTCTATTATGTTCAGTGACAAAATCTCGTGTGTATCAGAGGGACAGAAGATATTTAATCGGGTGTCGTCATGTGTGAGCTTTTATTTTTAGCGCGGCTGAGTTTGGTTTTGTGTGATTTAACTTGGTCAGACTTGATGTTTAACATGAAGCCAGTAAAAACAGAAGGAGGAGCACCAGGGGCCTGTTACTGGAAGCCTCTCCCAGTATGAACAGCTCCGTACGAACGACAAAGCCATAGACAAGTATGGCATCCTCGATAACCAAAGACTACAACTGGTTCAGGTGCCCATATTAACAAAATGGAGTTCATATATTGATAGTAAAGTACTGAGACACCGACGAATTTAATTATCGTTTATTTGAGGTCGTAGCATAAAGAGCATAAATAATTTATAGAGACCACAATTTATTATCCGTTTGTAAAATTTTGTAATACTAGCAGTAGTGTTGTAATTTTGATAATGATAAAAGGCTATGATAAAGAATATTAAAGCGTCTGTTAAATAAGAAAGAAAAAAAAAAGACTAAAAAGAAAATGTATGCTTTGTTGTTTTAAAGCATTTAACAATAAGAATAATGTTAATAATACCTGAAACACTTTCTTATGATGATACATAACGAAACATTAAAATCACTAACAAACCATCTACACTGCTGCGCGCGGGGCTGATCAACCTGGAGATGCTTTTGAAAAAGCCACGATGTTACTTATGTTTGTTACTAAAATACACCACTAGATGGTGCCACAACATAAAACATCAGGGGCAGAACTGTTTAAACAACTCTCTACGCTCCATCGGTCTACATAATTTTTTTTTTTTTAATTATTAAATTCAGATTTAGCTTGATTTTTTTCTTCTCCAGTCTGTTTTATTAGTGCAATTTACAGAAATCTGTAAATAGTCTGGCTAAAGGCCTTTAACTATGAATGGACAACATGCCTCCCATCTTTCATTCACTCATTTCTGTGCACTGACACTGCCATTAATAGTGTTGCAGTCAATGCCAACAAATTTGGTTCAGTTTTTGGCCAAGGGCACATTCATTTTGTCAATGGGGAAATCAAAATGTATTTTTGGTGTACTTGTAGGCTATACACTGTTCTGGTGTATATAGCTTTAAATCTTGTTTCTCTGTACACAAAAAACTTTAGCACATCGACTTAAATTTTTATTTAATTTTATGTATGGTCTCTTGTGTGTATGTACTGCGCGATAAAAAGTCTGGAGGAAGTAGTTTTAACATTACTTTTATATAAACATCAACAGTGTAATCACTTTACACTTCTCCTACATATCTTAAGCTTTAACAGATTATTCTTGATTATCAACAGCACCTCACCAACTGCATTTGACATGTACACATGGAAATAGTTAGGCTGGTCAGAGTTATCTAATGCATCTACACACAGTTACCTTACAACGCAGTAGCCTAATGACTACACTCACTACTTTTTGGTAATATGCCTTTTACAGTTAGCTTTCAGTTTCATCGACAAAAATCAACCAAAACAAACGTCAACAAAACAGTATTCACTCTCAGTTAAAGTAAAAGACTTTTCTGTTAGACATTGTGCATGAGATGTTTTCAGATCTTAAAAGAGCTCAGGTGAATGTCATGTACAAGGCAAAATCATACATGATAGTGTTGTTTGAATGGAGCTGCAGAAACAGTACACCCAACAGCAGGTGCTCAGCATTTTACTTCCTTGTTTACTTCCTGTTGCTTCTAACAAAAGTAGAAAAAAAAAGCCTCAGCTACTTCTTTTGCATTGATTGCAGGTCTGGGAAGCCAGTGGGTTGTAGACAATTAGCAATCGCAAGCACGGCCTGGAATGAACAAAGATGCACAAGAGTTAGTTTAAAAAGATATGACAAGACAAGGCATTTATTTTTTATAGCCCAATATCACGCCAGTCACCTTGTACTCTCCATCTTAATAATCATCACAACAGCAGTAAAAAATGCTTAAAATGATTCCCACTGTGAGTACTCAGTCTATATTTAATACTGTATATGTGTTTCATTTTGAACTGAACTACTGAAATAGATGGATTTTTCCCATAATATAAAAATTTAGCATTTCTATACTGCTGGAATATTTATTAAAAATGACCTATATCCTTCTACATTAACTGGAGATAATAACCTGTTGTTAGTTGTTACCCAATGCAAGTAGTTTTAAATGTCTATAATGTTTTGCTGTATTTGTAACTACTATAACAAGAAACAGGGGCATGTCCACTCCCTCTGCTCTGTTTGCCAGGCACCCTGAGACTCAGCACCTGTTGTACTGCAAGATACATTCAGCAAAGCATGATGGGTAGTTTCCATAGTGCGTCTGTGTATGACATCAATGTGTTTACAGTAAAGCAGATGGACAGGGTAAATATAAGAAGACTTTAGACTCTGACTGGAAGAGTTATAAAATATTCTGTTTCAAAATCAAACATTAAACAACTCAAAAAGTGAGGTAGCTTAGTTACATTCATAATATCAATGCAGTTAGAGTAAGACTGAACACCAAACTATTATGTTCATCATTATAACATTAGGCATAACATTATGACCACCTTGGTAACATGGTGGTCATAACAGCCTTCATACACTTTTTTAACAAGAATTTTCCATGACTTTTCCAAAACTTTTGACTAAATTTCCAAGACCTGAAAAATGACTTAAATGTGTTTAAATAGTGTCCAGAATGTCCAACATGGTACATTAGAAACATACTTTTGCTGTTTCATTTGTTAAATTTGGAAATTAGTTAGTTAAAGAAAAAAAAATGTTGTGGCTTCTTCCCCCAGAAATATATTATTCCACTCATTTTACTGACTTATAGCCTATACACCAGTGATTAAATGATAATTATGCTATATTAGATATAAACTAATCATCTATGCTGGTTTAAAGCATTACCAAAACCAAAAGAGCCAAAGACCAGCAAAAAAAATGATTCAGTTCAAATATTCTGACAAAAAATGGACACTGATCCCTTTTTCCAGCAGTAAGAACAAGAAGAGGCCAAGAAGACAGCGTTTCTACTGAACACTTATATTTAATATATTCTAGCTGGCACAGGTTTAACTTGGAGTGGCCACATGTTACTCAGACTGTTTAAAATTACCAAACTTTCCCATAACTTTACACCAAAATATAAAAGTCCAACATTTTTCCATTGCTGTCATAATGTTCTGTGTTATGACCACCTCCCTAATAGGAAGAACTATGTGCAACACTTTTCTGACACCATCAGAACCAGTATTAAATTCTTCTACAGTAGCTCGTGTGTTGGGTCGATAGATACCGACCACTGCCTTACACATGCCCATTTTACCTGCTTCTAACCCTGTCCTCTGTTTTTAATTAATCCATTTTAGTCACTTATCCTGAAAAACTAGAAATGAACTACAAAATACCTTGGTCAGTAAGCATTGCTTGTGCATTGCTTCCTGTCCTCCTCCTGAAGAAATAACACAGGACAATATTAGTAAGAAAAGCTAAAAAAAACATATATTTGATGCTTTTACGGTTTCATTATACAATATTTTGACTGTTTACCTCTTATTCTGATTGAACTTGCACCTGCAGTGGCCACCTGAAAAGGGAAGAAACATGCACTTAGTATCAGTCTGAACACAAATGTTGGTTAGTTTGTGTGTGGATCTTGTAATGTATGTTACAGTACTGTGCAAAAGGTTATGAGCAAAGAAAGGTGCATCATAAATACACAAAATTACAAAAAAGGAAGAACAATTTAAACAAGAAGCACACTGGTAAAGGTACAGTGCCCAAACCCTGACTCAAACTCAAAGATCTTCAAGTTCAGAGGTAAATACTCTTTCCATTGAGCCATAAAACCCCTATTACTCACAAAGGAAACAACTTCAAATGTTTGTATTTATTATAGCACTTTTAGTTAACAGCCTTTTCACACCTCACTAAAACATTTGCACCGTACTGTATATAAAACGTATTTCCTTACTGAGCAGGATGGTGATGCCAATGAGACAAAGAACAGCTGCAAGAATCAAGCCTCCCACACGCAGCTGGTGATAGTCTGTACAAAAAACACCCTTTTAATATATGTATACAGTTTATTTAAATTAAATATCAGAAAAATATATTACCAAACGTGAATGGATCATCTTCAGAGTTAGCTGCAGAAACAGATTTTAATTAATGTCAGATTTCAATTTGCTTATGATAATTGTATGTATTTTATTCATGTTATTTCTTACAACACAATAACAAAACACATGACATACAGGCACACATAAATAAAACACAATATTGTGATAAAAGCTTTTTTTTTTTTTTCATGGCTCACAGTACATGGACCCCAGTGTCTGAGGGGTCTTAAAAAGTGTTATAAGTTGATCAATCAAGAAAATTAAGTATTTTAAAGTTTTAATTGAGATTTTATGAAGTTCTCAGTTTTGTTGGCATTAAAGCTTTGTCCAAAGAGAGTATGTTTGACTGCAAAAAGTATGCATTAATATATACATTTTTTCACTCCATGATGCACAGGTTATGTGATTGCAGACTACAATTGTCTGTGAAGTTAAATTTGTTAATGATTATAGCTCAAAGCAAGGATGAAGTCTTAAAATATTTTGAGAAGATCTTAAAAAAGTCTTAAAAGGGTCTTAAACTTCATGATTCCTGCATATACCCTGTGATATTACATAATCATCACATTCACATAAATGCTTGTAATATTTTACTCTGTGTGTACCCTAATCTATATATGCATTTCACTTTTTGGATTGAAGCACTAAAATAATGTCACTTTTCGACAAATTTATTGAAGTGCCACTGTATTTCATGGCACAACAGAGAAATGTAAGATTAAGAGATGAACGTGCACAATGCCCTGGTTTTATTCCCTTGCTAATCATTGACATCATCCATCAGTACACCTCTATGTAAAATAAACTCAGGATGCACTTTGATCCTTTTGACTATTTTGGATAGTTTCTCTAACGTGTACTTTGGATGCAGCTAGTATTGATTGTAAGCACATACACTCGAAGCATGAGTAAAATTGAGGCACTCTTACCATTTTTTTCATTTGCAAACACCAGTGACACAACTGCAAGAGTTTGGACAGAGACAGTACATGTTAGTTATTGCAATATAAATGTATACAAGATGACTTCTAATAATATTTAAATTTTACAGCATTTAAACAAAACATGCAAACAAATTAGCATCATATTTAGATCACACTAGAGATGTCTTTTACTTTTGGCTTTTCTCTTCTGGTGTCACCACAGCAAATCAGCCTCACAGTGGGCAGTTTAATATGATATAGGCTTTAGAGTTAGACTTTATTGAGCCACAATTGCTTGGTCATAGTAGTTCAGTTTTTCAAAAACACAAGAAAAATGTAGTATAGGTATAGAATCAGGGCTTAACATTAACACTAGCCAGTTGCCAAATACGGCTAGATTTCCATTATGGCCAGTAACATAGTCTCACTAACCACTTATTCTGGAGTCAGACTTTCTGCTGCAATAAATCATCAGCAGAGAGACAAAATTCAACTCTTTAACTGAAAACATGTACTACATTAGTAGATTAGTAGTAGTACAATTTTAATCTAATTTTGCTTGACGTAAGTAAAAATAGACTGAAACAGGGAAGAAATAACTTGAAACAGGTCAAATAATATTGTAATTAAGTTACCCAAAAAGTAAATAAATCTAATCTGAATTCAAGTCGATGTAGAGTTTGATTTTTTTGTAGTGTACTTTTTTGATAATCATAAATTACTATTTTTAAAAAAATATATCTTTTAAGTGGTAATTTCAAAAGAATTGTAAAAACAACATATTATTGTCTTACACATGAATCAATATTTTAACATCTAAACAATGGCTAGTGAAAAACCTAAATAGCTAGTAACCTTTAAAGAACACTAGCCAAAATGGCCAGTGAACAAAAAACTTAATGTCAAGCCCTGTATGAATGGTTACAGCAATAAAAATAAAAATAAAAATAAAACCTTTGAATAAAAGACAATAAAATAGATCAAAATTTACAAGATTTGCATATTTACAAATCTACAAAAAATAAAAATAGCAGTAAATATATAAAATATATAAACAGTAAATATAGACGGGCGAGGATAATGCTTAACATGAGTGATACAGGGTTATCTGTGACAGAGAGGTGAGTTGTTGTCTGTTGTCTGTGTTGTTGTGAGTTGTTGTTTACGCCGGATGCCCTTCTTGATGCCGCTATCTCCATTTATCCGGTCTTAGGACTGGCACAAAGAGTACACTGCTTTGTGAACCCTTCTGACTGAACATGTAATTCTTTATATCGTATGTTTTAAACTGCAATAATGCTTGTGAAATACGTTTACTTACTTGTCATCAACACCAAAGCACTGATCTTTGACATTTTCAGTCTTGAGGCTTGTGAACCTAGAAGACAAATAAAACCATAAATAAAAATCTCATAATTTAAGGAAATGATTGCATTGAATCTTGGTGCTGTCTATCTACATAATGAAAGCCACAAAATCCAGTCTCAGGTAATGACTAATGCTTGCATGTATGTAAACACACAGATGCTGTAAGGTTATCAGGCCATTTTAAGAGGGGCTTTTTGTATTAAAATGGGATAAATAATAGAATAAAATTTTCTCTATCCCCAATGGCACACATAATCAAATTTCAAATCAGTGGAAGTTGGAAACAGGATCGAACTGGCACCAGCTGGCAGAGTCAACAAAGACACGATTCAACACTGTTTTCTAAAGGGCAATAAAAAGACTAAAATATAAAGAGATAAAGAGACAAACTTGCACTCTGCCTCACTAAAGCACAAAAAGACATTATATCTAATTTTACAAAGTGGTCTCGACATGTTTCTTCCCTGCTGAGAGGGGCAGAGAAACACGATCTGATGATGGCCAGAGAGTGCTCTTGTTGGGCCTCCCTGGGTAAAACATTGGCCCACCTTTTCTGGTCTCTCCATCTATTTATACAAGCATGTTTTATTCCTATTCCTTTGTCAGGTCCAAGTTTAGTTCTATTTTAGTCCCGCTTTGTCCAGGTTTTGTCCTAGTATAGTCCTGGTTTAATCCTAGTTTAGTCCTTATTTAGTCCAGGCTTTGTCATTATTTTGTACTGCATTTTTTCCTGTGTTAATTCCTATTTCATCAATGTGTTTAGACCTGGATTTACGCTCAATTACTTTATTAAAGATGGCACTATGAAAGACAAATATTTTCTGAGGTGGTCCCTGGTATAAAAGGTTTGAAAATCACTGCAATATAATATCTATTTCCTTCACTTTAACTTACTCACAAAAATAAAAAAAACATAAAAGCTTGTTGATGCTCTCAGAGTGCTACAAATATCCCAGTGTCTAATGTAATGTTAACCTTGTTTCTGGCCCACATGAGCTTTTACTCTATAAGTATTGAATTTCTTCACAACAACTGGTGTCTACACATTTATAGCTACAGATTTACAGCCTGAATTAAAAAGAAAAGTTTTGTAAATTATAATCATAGATGCACAAAATAATCTACAAATCTCATAAAAGTATATTTCATTCACAATTTTATTCACAAAAGATTAAAAACACTATATCAGACAAGTGTTAAAACTAAAATTCTCATATTTCCAGACCTATTTTTTGCCTTGGTCCCAACTTTTTCTTTTTTACTTTGTTGAGCTATAATTTTTTCGGATGTAGTCTTATCCTTTCTCATTAATTATATGCAAAGTCCCATGGGAGCTGTTGCTTTGAGCCTGTCATAATTCTAAGCGGCAGGCAGCAGAGGTAACATGTGCTCTGGGAGGAGACACACCTCACGAATCTCCGCAGTGATTTTCCACCAACTGCACTTTTCTGCTCAGAGCACACCACAGTCATGAGCAAACATGTCCCATGCCCGAGTCAGACTGGGTATGAACGAGAGGGGTAGGTGCTGAGTTGTGAACCCAGATTAAAGACAAGCATACAGAATGGCAATGGCAAATAATGATGATATATGATGTATCAAAATCAAGCTTACAGTGACTTTGGTGACACACTATGATTACAACACTGGTTAAAGGTCCTATATTATGCTTTGTTCAAGCTTTGCATTAGTATTCCATATTTTATAACTTAAAATATTACTTTCAATTTGCAGAGAACACTTGGATTAGGTGTGGACTGGACAGAGCATAAAATGACTAATTAGCACAACTTTTAGCAACATGAGACTAACAAATAGAAAAATGAGCTGACTGCTTTGTAGCACAATTCAGGCACTGACATTATTGGAACTGGTCTGGTGACGATGTATTGGCTTTGTAAACGGGAAAGAGCACTTCCTGGTTTCACGAGTTTACGTGAGACAGTGCGCATCTGAGCTCAGCATATAGAATCACTCCAAAATGAATGAATGAAATAAAATACTACTCCAGGTATGTTTTTGAGGTGGAAATAAAATAATAACAAGGTTAAAAGCTCACAAAAATTGATTTAGCATTATCAAGAGCTTCAAGGATTAGTAACTTGTGAATTTATCTTTTACAAAGCATTACTTCAACATGAATAAAGACTGGGTTATAAACATAGTTATTCATGTTAAATTATTGAGTAATAAGCTCATGTACAGTAATGCAAAATTATAGACATATGTTTTATTAATTCAGTTCTTTCAGCTTTTCCCTTCCAGGGTCATCACAACAAACCATATGCCTATGTATACATATGTGTATATAAAATATTATTATGTATGAATGACATGCATAGCTTAATAGGGGGAGGTTGCTGGAAAGTGTTGCCATACTTTTTAATTGATAATGACTTTAGAGCAATAGGATTTTTCTATCTATTTTTTCATTTTGTTGGCAACATATTTCAGAAAGTTCTGGATTCTTTAAAACTAGGACAGGCCAAAAATGGAGAGAGGAACAAAAACTTTCATCTGATTCTTTACCATTGGTGGAGGTCTGGCTGTCCAAGTGCTTCTAGTTTAAACGCACTCGCTTTTGATATTATGTGGCCCTTTATTTTATCACTGTAATTCAGATTTATTGCATGCCTCTAGATTCTTAACTAAAAAGAGGGGAACATTTGGCACAAACAAGAAAGAACTGCTGGTGAAAGCTGTATCTGAATGACTTTGATGTTACAGTAAAGGTCTCCTTGATAAATACCAGTAACCTTTTGATTAACAAATATCCAGGTTTCGACTCTGCTGGTATTTAGAGCCTGGCAAACCAAAAAGGACAAGAAAGACAAGGATGCATCTCTGCCGGTCCCTCTCCACAGCAACCCAATGCGAGGCAGGGGGAATGTAGAAGATGGGAATCGTGCCAAAAACCACTACGCAGGGGCTCACCTCAAAATAAAGACAACCAGACTGAGAGAGGAACTATAAAGGACACAGCAGAGGAGAAGAGAGATGATCCAGAGAGGGCACTGGGGTAAAGATATAGTGCCAAGACCTGGACTGAAACTGGGCATCTTCTAGTTCAGGGGTAAATGCTGACTGAACCACAAGAACCTTATATGTTTGTGTTACCTTTCAGACTTGACTTTTCCTTTTATACAAAAAAAATATGAGAGTACCTTATTGTAACGTTTTGCGCTATCTTCCTAACAGACTATCAAGCCAACCAATGAAGTCACCTAAACTCCTTGGTGGAGGTGATAACTATAAGCAGAAACAGAGGAAAGGCTGTGCAGCTTTAGTGTGAAGATAACACTCTAAAGTAAATGTTTGTATAAGGTAGAGCCCGTAGGTATATACTACAGGTGTGTAACCAAAGGATATGTGACTGAGATGGCAACACAAAGTGAAAACTGGAGCACCCTTATGGATAGATTATGTGAGCTGTATAATACTACAAGCAAAACACAGAAGCATTCATAAACCATAAAAAACTACAAACTATAGGGCATTTTGTGAAGGAGTTCTCTTGGTTAAGGACAGCTCAGATAACACATTTTGCTTCCAAATATCAAGGCTGGGTGAGAATATATTTTCCATACCATGATACTGCTGGATAAAGAAAAATGGTTAGCAGCTTGATACAGAATGCAAAGCTGCATGAGGGCTTTCCCAAGGGACTGTTTTGTTTTGCTCTAGTACACCCCTTGACAATTACTTCTCTTAATATTTGACTATATATTTTGTTTTTTGTGCTAGTAAGACAACACATTTTGTAAGTTTACCTCTGTACACAGAACCACTTCTTGCACAGTCTGTCATCTAAGCATAAAGACTCGTCTGTCTGAGCTGTCTGCTGCTCCTGTCTCAAACTGTCCCTCCGTTTGTCTGCAGGCAGCTCTTGGACCATCGCTCCTACTCATGTCTCTCTCTGTGATACTCCTGTGTGCTTCAATGGAAAGCCTGAAGAATGGCCATCTTGTTTAAAACTATGGCTCCACGCCCCTTCTGCTTTTGTCAAACTTGTGTTACCTCTCTAATCCTCTCCAGTTCCTTCATCTCTCTTTTCAAGCCTATTCCTGCACTTCTGTATGTCCCTGCTTCACCTCCTTCCTCTTTGTCTATCCTGTCTCACTCATTCACTTCAAGCATCCACTTTTCAAAATGCTCTTCCTGCAAACTCAAAGATGTCCTTACTCCCTCTTCATCACTGATTTAGCAATTAAATTACACACAAAAATCAGACAAAGCTATTATTTATCCTGTATTATGATCCATTTTACAGTTTATCTGCCTCCTCCCTCTAATTATCTAGGCTTGGGACCAACACAAAAATTAGACTGGTTTGTGAGTCTGGTTTGTTATAGCAACAGTTTATGCTGCATGCAAGAGAAATCAACCTCAATCTGAGTCCATTTAGAGGCACAAACAGAGGAAGGAAGCCCAACATCTGACTTTAAACACATGGTTTTGTATAAATACCACATACACGTTAAGTATAGCTGTCAAGTAAAAGTCAAGAGGGCCACTAAATAAACAATGTTACTGCAATTCAGCATGAGCTTTTAATGTACTTTTGCTCATGATAATTGTGCATATTTCAGTGTACACTGTTTTTTGTCAAGGATGAACTCGTTTCACATTGGTAACTGGGACTGTATGTTTCTACCTGGTTAAAGGTTACTGATGTGTGTAAATTGGAATAAAAAGAGGACTAAAAACAAAATTATTCCAACTTTATAGGAAACAATGTATTATATTACAGTGTAGAGAAACAGATACTATCCAGATTACTTATTTTAAAATTCAATAAATCATCTTAAACACATGAAGTTGAGTGTTAGATCTGTGATTTTCAAATAGGTACCATTGGAGGGGCGTGGGCTGTTTCTGCTGGTACTTAAGAGACTATGGGATTTTTAAGATGAAATAACTATTAACTACAGCCTGGTTTATTCCTGGTTTTGCTTTGATTTTATTCCTTGTGTGCTCTTGTGTAGACCACTTCTTAGTCCTGGTTTAAGCCCAGTTTGTTTTGGCCTTAGTTCTGGTTTCGTCCTGTTTTTTGTCCTGGTATAGTCTTCAGAATTGATTTGGCAAAAATATGTTCTGGTTAATCACCTTTACGTTTAGAGTTGGGTTAGTGCTGATTTAGGCTCATTTTAGTTTTTATTAAGGGTGCTCCGATCGATCGGCCGCCGATCGGCCGATCATGGCTAAAAATAGAGTGATCGGTGATCGGTAAAATGGGCCGATCAGAAGGGCCGATCAAATTACAATAAACACGCGAGGCTCTCACATTTACTGTCCTGCAACTCCGGTTTGATTAAACAGCAGTAGCGTTATTTTAGCAGTGTTTTTAAGTTAAGCCCTGGTTATAACTAACACAAACCTGCCCTGGAGGCGCTGCTTTGTGTCCCCGCTGTGTCCCCGCCTGCTTTAGGAGCGCACGGGACAGAACCGAGGCGCAGCAGTGCGTGTATTTGCAAACACCAACGTAAATAGAGCTACAGCTAACCCGCTAACAGTTACGTTAAAAGGATTAAGAAAGTTCAGAGTCTGCCTGTGTCTTGTTGCGCGGAGAAAACTGTGCGTTTTGTGGCTTAAACTGCACCAAATGGCTGCTAATGGAAAGAGAAAGTAAAAAGGCAGCCCATGTGTCCGTGTGTCTGAAAGGAGCACCTTTCGTCGTTGTCTTCTCTGCTCTCTTTGCACGTTTTCTTCATTCAGACGTTGTCAAAACTGGCAGCAGGAGCTGTCTGCTCTTTAGTCCACTGTGTTTCAACCTGGTTTGGCTGCGCGTTACGCAGACACAGGCGCTGCACCCGCGGACTCAACCAATTAAGAACAGCTGATTTTTACATCAGCGGAGCATTCAAACAAAGCCACAGACACTGGGCACACATTAAAGACCAATAATGCAACAAAACCTCTTCTAAAACAAAAATAAGTAGAATTTTGTTGTTCTTTTATATTTACAAAGGCTACAGTATTTTTCAAATGGAACTAATAATAGCCTGCATACAATACATTACTACATTGAAGACCACGTGATCGGTATCGGCCATGATCGGTATCGGCCGATCACAGCAGAGGCTGATCGGTGATCGGCCTCAAAAACCCTGATCGGAGCACCCTTAGTTTTTATCAATGGCACTGGTACAAGTGTGACAGGTTTAAGAAGCCCTGGTCTAGTTTTTGCAAATGTTTACTTTACTGTGTTTACTTTTACTGACATTCAGAGTCTGCTAATTGTATATTTCATGCACTGTAGTATCCAAACCATTTATGTGACTGACTTAGGCTGTGTGTATTTTTCCAAACACGCCCTCCTCCCACCACTCACACACAGGACATCAGCCTGTCTGTGTTCCTGTCCTACTACAAAGACAGCTGCCTATTCTCAGAGGAATGTTTTATTCCTAAATTAGCTGTGCCAGATTCCTCTGTTACACACATCCTTTATGAGGGACTGGAAAGACTCCAACATGTCCGACTGAAAACATAAAAGTGCTTTTATTTTATCATAAATGTGACTTTTTGTGCAATCTACAACAAGCTCAAGTGATGAATTCAAGTACAGAACGAGGCATGTTTTTTTGTTTTTTTTGTGCAGTGCCACTTGAGAAGCCAAGAGCTATTATTTTTCATGAAATTGTAAAATATCTCAGTTTAAACACCCAATATGTTGTTTATCTTCCAAGGGTCACAAGCCAGTGTACTCTTTGTGACAGTCCCAAGCCTGGATAAATGGAGAGGGTCGCATCAGGAAGGTCTAATAATAAGTGGTCCGCCTATTTATTTTTCCACATATACAATCTCACAGACATATTGCTGAGATTACCCAAGCACACGACTGAGGTGCATCCAAACTATTAAGAAGAAAACACTATAGGGACCAATAACATAGCAATAGCAACGAAGCAAGAAAAGTAGTGGTTAATCCATTTATCTGTGGAAAGTTGTTAGTAAGAGAAGACAAGTATGTAGACACTGGGAGATGAGGAAGGGTATGTAGTTTGGAAACTATGCTGGCTGGAAAACAAATATGTCCCTTGGATGAAAAGAGGACACTTTGTGAATGTGAAAAGAAACAGGAATTTAGGCCTAAGGGAAGAGAGGTGTGTGATAGCTGTTGGGACACAGCGGGATCGAGGAGGGCCACTGTAAAAGAGGCAGACACACAGACAGAGGGAGTGGAGCATACTAGAGCTGTGAGTCATTCATGTTAACTGCAACGAGCTAACAGCGAGCAACTAGCAACAGTCTCACGTGGGGGAAAAGCTTTAGAGATGAGTTTCACTTCCTCCCCAAAATCCTTCATAAAACTCAGTGTCATTACCACATTACCACACTACATTTTACATTGAATCTTGTTATATCTGAAATACTGTTGAAAGCTGAGCAAAAGTCATTGGAAGAACTACTAAGGTTGTGGTATAAAAAAATCAATTTCTTGTCGTAGAGGTTTCTAAATTTATTTGTGTGATGCTGGAAAGCTGAGGAGAAAGGGAGCACCTCCTAAAAGCTTTCTCTTCAGACAATTGTTGCCCTCGCTCACTGCCATCTGCCTTTTTAGGAACATAAGTCACGTGTGTCAATGGGGGAAAGATGAGGAGAGGAAACTCATTTGGCAAAGCAAAGTCACAGCGATCACTCAATCCTTGTCCATATTGATGTAAGCCTGTGACCTCTAAGCAGTCTGGCTTCAAAACTGGACATCTGTATATCTTAAAGGATAAGATGGCCTAATATTGATTTAGTGTGTTTAGTTATTTACATCTACATAAAAGTTAACCTTAAGAGTGCTCTGCCCGTGCTGCCTATTGTACACTGTGATCGGTAGTCTCTATTTATCCCTATTGCATATTACTGCAGATTTTAACAGTCTCTCTATCTGCCCTTGTCATGTTCTGCCCTTGTGCCATTGGAGCAGGTCACTATAGGCATATCACTCTTACCCTTTATCAACTGGCCTTTTCACACAAGCTCACACCAACACATGTCATCAATATGGAGGGTGACAGTGATGCAAAATTAATTTTCTACACCCTTAAGACTGGTAAATACTTGTGTATAGCTAAAATATGTAATAATACAAGATGGTGGCAATACTCACACCAGTTTAGTTATATCTATATACATGTAAAAGTACTTGTTACAACTTGTGAGCAGCCAATTCCCTTCACAGTCATGCTGAACTAGAACATTGTACTATTTAAACAATGTATGCGCATTTTAATAGCTTTTCTTATACAGTCTGATGTGAGTAAGCCATTGTGCCAAGTGAACCGAGAAGAAACAGCGGGATTGAAAAGACACGGATCAACTTTTATGATAAATTGTATTTTAATATTTAAACCATATAAATTAGGCCCGTTTATATTTATTTTTTGAGCTTTAAAATGATTAAAAAGAAGAAATTGTCAAGAGAAAAATGTAAAAGCCAGACGGCATTAGAAATTTCACTATACACATACAACTTTGAACTACTTTTATCGGATGTCAGAGGCCAAAACTTCACCAAACCGGTCTTAAAGTCGCCCAAAAAGCAGAAATATCCTATAACCAAGCCTTTTTGTTGTTGACTTACCCCGTGCGTAAACTTCACCAGAAAAAAACCCAAGTGTCTCCCTCACAGGATGTCGCAGAGCCAGAAGCGCGTGCGTATGTACCGCGCCAACACCCTTCTCCACTGTTGCACTCAACAGGTTGGCTTGGTTTTAGCTAAACGGGATGAGTTTTTTTTTTTTTTTTTTTTTTTTTTTTACTGTGGGAGTCCCGTAAGAAAGTTCTGATCTGGAGTCAGTGCTCCTTACACTGCGGAGAAATAAAAGATGGGCGTGGAGCTGATCCAGGGTCAGCACTGACTTAGAGGAGGAGCTGGTTTTAATTCTTTGTTTGTAAAGAACGAATGCAGTGAAAATTTCCACTTGGCTGCTGATTTGCATAGTTTGGCGTCTCTGGAGTATAAACTGTGAACGGATAACAACAACGATGGGAAAAAGTAAAAACACACAGCGTTGGTTTGTTGTTAGCATTTAGCCTGTTTTTTATTTTATTTTTTCGTTTTTGTGACTTTTCTGCAACCCAAACACAGTAAAGGAGCCACAAGTTCAACACATTTATTAGCCGTAGCCTACAATGAAACATGTGAAACATAATGCGAGAGTGGATTTGAGATTTAGACATGAAAATACATTAATATGTTATATAATTTGTTTGATTTACAGATATTATTGAATAAACTTTACTACGAGCAATAGAGTTGATACTATAGACATTTACATGGGTGAAGGAGCTTTTTGTCTGTTTGCTCACGTCTCTACAGGTGACATCACGTGACTGCCCCGTCGCCCATCACCCACCCAATCTGTTCACCCCTGTCCCTCTCGGGTCTTCCTCCTCGCTGGGGCCCAAACCGGTTCTTCAGGTGAGTGTGATCAAATTTCACTGTCATCGTCAATTTTCCTGCAGGGAGAGGAAAAATACAAAAACACAAAGAGGGCGGGACAGCAGTTAGTGGTTTGTAAAGGGAACACAAAGACAGCAACGGGACAATGGGTTAAAACCTGTACTCAAGTAAAAGTACTAAGGTTTTTGTAATCGTGCAGCAAAATCTACTACTACTGAAGCTACTAGAACTGTCACTGCCACTATAGCTACTGTAACTATTGCTATTGCTACGACTACAATGACTACAATACTACAGTGTTTAGTACTATTACTTCTACTGTCACTACTATTATATTACTAGTACTATTATCCTACTTTTGGCACTACTGTTACTATTGCTACTACTGCATCTACTACTACTAAAGACTTTTTCTGTTACTACTGCTACTACTATTACTACTACTACCACTACTTCTATTGTTACTGCAACTATTGCTGCTACTTCTACTACTACAACTACAATACTACAATGTCTAGTCTTATTGCTACTACTACCCCTACTACTATCCTACTCTTGCTACTTCTACCACTATTGCTACTACTGCATCTAATACTACCATACAGTATTACTATTACTACTACTACTACTACTACTACTACTACTACTACTACTACTACAATATGACTACTACTACTATTGTTAGTGCAACTATTGCTACTACTTATACTACTACTAACAATACTACAATGTCTAGTACTATTACTATTACTACTACTGTCACTACTACCACTTCTACTATCCTATTTTTGCTACTACTATCACTACTACCACATCTAATACTACTTTACATTGTTTCTATTACTACTACTACTACTAGTGTTACTGCAACTACTGCTACTACTACTACTACCACTACAACTACTACAATACTACAATGTCTAGTACTATTACTACCACTGTCACTACTACCACTACTACTATCCTACTCTTGCTACTACTGCATCTTCTTCTACTGTACAGTATTACTACTACTACTACTACTACTACTACTACTACTACTACTATTACTAGTACTACTACTAATCTGTTCCCAATGTCCTTTCTTTGCTTTCCACCACTGTTGCTGGAAAGTGTTAAAATCTTACTTCAAGGGCTCTTTGTGGCACTTGTGATCTGCAAAAATTAAGAAAAACAAACATAAGGAACCATGCTGCTGCGATGGGTTTCTGTCCAAATACAACTATTTGTGTGTGGTTTTCTCAGACTTACAGATGATAACTCCGATGCCTCCGGCAATTAGCAAGCAGGCAAAAACCAGACCTCCAATCCGTAACCGTTCGTAGTCTGTCAAACAACAACAACAGAGAGGTCACGAGTGGAAACTGTACTATACACTGTGCAGTTAATCAAGCATCAAATCTCAATATTTATGTTGGTCAGGCTCTTTTGTGAAACACTGTTTATGTAGTCAGTGTGCAGAGTTGGAAATATCTGAACCATCATAAGCAAAAGTGTGTACTTACTGTAAACAAATGGATCTGCCAGATTAGCAAAACATTAACAAGGGAAGAAACAAGAAAAGATAAATTAATTCATCAACAGAATTACAGTAAGCCCAAATGCATCCTTTTAATATAAGTACAGTTATGTTAATTACGACTTAATATTTTCCACATGGTATTGTGAAGAGAGTAATAGCTAATCTCAAACACTAAATCTATATTGTTTTAAAGACAACAAGTTATACAGCATATAGGTTTTGGCCTTACTTGCTTCAGTTTCCACTAAAAGGGCAAAAAGGGCTGCAAAATGAGACAAAAGCAGTTTATTAGGGATGTTTTAATGCAAAAATATTATGTTTTGCTGTTTTTTTTGTTTCTTTACCTGCCAGCAAAGTCACAAAGCCGAGTTGTCCCATGTTGGATGTATTGTACAACTGAAAAGTGAAACGAACAATGGTGTAAAAGAAAAACATGTCTCATATTTAACAAAGCTATACGCTACATGCTTTTTGTGGAGGAGATTTTTTTTGCAGGGTGAGAGGTCAGGATCTCATCAACAGGGGTGCATTGAGGGTGTTTTGAGAACAAACAGTGGATGAAATTTAGTCACGGGACAAAACGCAGCAGGTTTTCACACAACTTTCCTTAAACACACTGTCATGTGCTGGACAGTATCTAGATCTTAGCATCTGGATTCCCTCTTATATCTTTAGTCATGAGTGTGGTATCAGTAATTAGCTGTATAAGATATTTTGTAACTAATGATATATAGATGTAGAAGTATTAAATCAGTACAACAATGATGCAAATGCAAAGTATGAAGTGAGGAAATAGGACATAACCTCACCGTCCCATCTCTCTGACCTCTGAAGAACCTTGGGAGCCACATAGAGGTTACATTTGCAGCATCTTGCATTTTTAGAGGTCCTTCTCGTTGTTTGACTAGTGTTGCATTAACCTGAAGGATTTTTACAACCAAATGCTGTTTATAGATACTTTTTTACACAATGGTGAACTCAACAGCTGTTGGTATTGTGCCTTTTCCTATGCAAATATAAGGTCAATGAGAGTTTTTGTCACTTATTTCCTGTTATGACCTATTAGGAAAGTTGCTGTATCTATTGCTTAACAGATTAGCCAAGGTCACCAAGGCCAGCATCATTTACAGAAGGATTGAGAGACTAACAGCAGTCTTTGAAGCTAAAATTATGTTTTTGATAACACTATTACACAGTTTTTTGCAACTCATCCTACCACTTAAGCGTGTAATCTCTGCAACGCATGTTCAAATGTTGTACTATTGAGTAAACAAATTAGCCGACTGATCAAAAATACACTATGCAAACACTGTAATCCAAGTCTTGATTCTACAATCAAGACAAGTCAATTTGGACCCCAAAATAAATGTGACCAATACATTGTCTCCACTTACCTGCACTGCTGATGTTGCAGAGGAGCGTGAGTAAATCTTCAGTGCCTAGATGAAAGTGTGTCTTGTCGTTTTTAGCTGATTCAGTAGCCGCGGCTCCTCCTATTTGTTTGAAATATAAACATTTGTGTATTTGACAATGTGCGAATTTGAGAATGATGGCAACTGTGTAGTGTTTATGCACATGTACGAGACCATTGGCAGTGTTTTGGCATAAACACCAGTGTGCAGTCGTCAACTTGAAGGAAAAATCTCCACTTCACTGCAAAATCAAGTCATAGTTTATTTCTATAGCAAAATGGGAAGAAACAGTACACATATGAAATAGACAGAGGTAGAAAGTAACTAGGTACGTATACACAAGTGCAAATACTCAGTTTAAGTACTTTTTGGGAAGAAAATGTACCTTTTTTGTATATTTTAACACTTTTACTTGAATCATGTTTGGAGAAAAACATGTTTACTCAAAGTCTCTAAATGATTAAAAGTATTTTTTATAGTAGTGGCAAAGTGGGTAGTACACTCACTCAAGATTTTCAGTATTTCTCCCACCTTTGGTAATATACTATAACCTTTACAATGTACAAAAGGATATGAAACCATACATGTTTGGCAGTGAAGTACAAATTCATCTGTCATAAAATTGCATAAGTAATAATACATCTAAGTAAGATGAACAGTAGACACTTAGTAGTTTCTGTAATTTCTTACACATCTTCCTTTCTGCCAGGTGTCCAGGATCCTTCCCATCTGTAATTAAAAACGTTGGTGTTGATCTCATGGTTGATGGACATTTTTCCTTTGAGTGGGTGCATTTTCATCTTTGTAACATCCACTGCTAAAGAAGACAGGAGCAAGTAATGTACAGTGTAGTGTTGTAGCTAACACTAAATTATACCAAAGTCCTACATTAAAAGTAATATCATGAAACAGCAGTAACATTTAAACTCCTCAAGTCCAAAAAAAAAATTACATCCAAAAAGACATATCTGGTTTTATTTTAACATACGCATTTCTAATATTGCTTTTTTCAATACATTTTTTTCCCTGTGTATTGATATACACCACCTAGAAAATGATACAGTTTATCTAAGGTAATGTGTATCAATATAGTGATATCACAAGAAAAAAAATCAATACATCGATAATTACTGTATTGTTACACCCCTAGTAATACAGTATGTGCTGGTCCCAAGCCTGCATAAATTAAGATATTTCCACAAGGAAGGGCATCTGGCACAGAGAAAATTGCCAAAGTACCCATGCGCATGAATCACTAACATAAAAGAGAGCTATGTAAAGGCACTTATTGTACAAGGGTGATGGGAAAAAAATAAAGCTGTTATAGTTTAAAAAGTCATCCAAAATTTTGTCTTGATTACTAAAACACAGACAGTAGGTCCGTACGGTGGCAAACAGTAGCTATTTATATCTATACAGTCACTCAGAAGGCCTCTCGACAACTGATAAAACTCTGGCATCAGAAAAGATAAAGGCCAGTACCATGTGATAAAAAAATACAACAGCTTCATCACTCATCAACAATGTAAAAAGATAACCATTAACATAGATAAAATACTCACACAACATAAACCATACCATTTTCATTGACACTATTATTAATGGCTTGATCTTGAGCTCAGGTGTGGAAAATGCTAAGGCTGTTGTGTTTGTTGGCGTCTGCATAAAGCTCCCTGTGGGTCAATTTGTTCCCTGCCAATGGCATGAGACTGACAAAATTAGACTGAGTGTGTGTGTGTGTGTGTGTGTGTTGGTGGCGGGGTATCATTTCAGCTCACGCATCATTAGTGATTATATACCACTGAGTGAAGCTTAAATATTTAATGCAACTGACACATTTTTATTCAGGTGTGTCACTGTCAGAGCACGTGATGACCTATTTAATCAGGTCAAGTCAAGTCTGTTCATTAAAAATATTCAGGGGAGAGGGTCTTGTTACAGACATGTAAAAAAACAACGACTTCCTTTATCCAACAGCAGGGGGAGTAGTGTTCAAAAAGTTTCTTAATCTATAGCGAGCATGTTCTCAAGAGCTGCTACAACATATGAACGTCAATTTAGGTGAACAAAAAGTAGTTGTTGTTGAAAACTTGAGATTTTGAGTTGGCCCCAAAACTCAAAAATCTTGAGTGATCCTATTGCCTTGAGTTTCTGAGTTTTTGCAACATTTTTTAAAACTTTTTTTATAGTGTATACATGGCTAACCCTACTGATGTTGTTTTAATGAGTGTTTTCTTCTGGGACAGTGGTTCTCAACTGAGGTCTGATTGTTGCAGATAATTTGTTTGTGACTCACCAGTGTTATTTTTCTAAATGACTGTACTACTTTCTGATACATCTATCATTTTGTTTCATCATTTCTAGTAATTAAGGCAATAGTTAAGCCTTAAATAAGCTGAATATTGAAAGTATGTTTAACCTTTCTGTGATCCCTTTTGTTTTTTGCCCCACCTATTAGCTGACCCAGGACAGCACTTTCTGAGGCTTTGGTTTATATTTCTGTGTTGTAGCACAAGTAGTAGTTGTAACTATAGTAGTAGTGGTAGTAACAATACAATTTTAGATAAATGTTATTTTGAAGTGAATAATACATACTGGATATACATCCACCAATTGCCAACAGCATAGGAGCATCAAATTTCAATGTCCCTAAAGCAACGACATTTTTCCACCATTTTCCAACTGCTCTTCTTTAACTATCAGCACTCATTAACCCGTTATTTGCTCAGTTAGCTGTAACAGGACGTTGTAAGTTAGAGGTCATCTCAAACACGCACTGATCAATGTAGGTTATCATGTTTTATGTTATCTGGTTACACACGCACACACACACTTTACACACACTTTTACACACAGAGATTTGCTGATACTTTCAGCATAGCCCTCTGCGATGCTGGTATTTGTGCTGTTTATACATCAACATGAAGCTGCAAGGCTCAAATCAAGTCAGTCAGTCAGTCAGAGGAAAATCACTCACTGCATTAAACCATACCGTCTATAGTCTTATATAACATTGGTGAATATTAGAGTAGTGAAAATATTGTAAATTTCCTGAAACATACTATTACAGAGTAGCTCCAGTTATTTCACATGGTATTTAAGACATTTTTAAGACTTTAATGCCACACAAAATTTAATGCTAAGATTGCTGGCAAAAGAACAATAATCTGTTATACATACAAATGTTATACTAATAAAATGTCAGTACTGCTCTCTGAAACCTATTTTAAAAGTCTAATATAAATGACATAACTTCTGCATTAAAAATCTCAAAATAGAATAATTAATTTCAGTGGTAACAGCATTTACTGTATTGTGGGGATATTTTTTATGCAACAAATATGAATATTTCTGTAACATTATGCAGTCCATATGAACAGTAGACTTAGCTTTCAAAAACTTACTGAATAAAGGCACATTCAAGTGGACGACACTTTTGATCAAATTTAATGCCAGATTCACATCAAACTCGTGAAAAAGACATAATTCTTGGTTGTCATTACAAAGTATTGATCTAAAATATATTTTTGACAAGTACAACCTTGAAAAACCTGTCTTAGATGTCCCAATTTGACAATTTAAGACTTAGATGAACAAAATTTTATACCTACCCATACGATTTGGTACTTTTAAGGCCTTGATTTTGGCCTTAAAATTTTTCAAATTTTTAGGACCTTGGGGCTACCCTGTATTAAGACATTTTTGTTGTTGTTGTTGTTGTTGTTTAAAGGATGTGTGCGAAGGCTAGCGCTCCTGATGCTCAGCCAGGAGGTGATGGGTGGAGTCTGCATGCCCTGTCTGCGTTACCATGATGTACTCTCCTCCCACCGTCCAAAGAAATGTGTGAGGAGAATTAAAATCAAAATCAAAGTCACTAAAATTCCTCATTGTGACTGAATGTGTGAGTGAATGGCTGCCAGTGTATGTTTCTATGTCAGCTGGGTATCCTGTCTAAAGCCCACAGGTGTTGGCATAAGCTCCACCTGCAACTCCTAACAGGAACAAGGGAAAGAAGACATGACACTTAATGATATTTTAAAGATAAGTTTAGTAATAATGGTATTTAAGCATGATTTAACACACAGAAAGGCAGTTATTGAGATTTGGTTGAGACAGTGTGAAGAAACCAGAAACTGTCATGAAGCCCTGGTGAAGTGAGGTGTATCTGAGCAGCTGAGTCAACACATCTCCACATTTGTGTTGTATCAATAGGAGCCATTGGAGAGGTGCCCCCTGCTGGCCAGCTGCTCTGTCTGTGTGTGGTAGTGCAGTGTGTGTGTGTACCACTGTTCGTCTGTCTGTGTGTTTGTGCAGTGTGTGTGTGTCCCTCTGCTCGTCTGTGTGTGTTAGTGCAGTGTGTGTGTGTGTGTCCCTCTGCTCTGTCTGTGTGTGTGTTAGTGCAGTGTGCATGTCCCTCTGCTCTGTCTGTGTGTGTGTGCTAGTGCAGTGTGTGTGTGTCCCTCTGCTCTGTCTGACTGTGTGTAAGTGCAGTGTGTGTGTGTCCCTCTGCTCTGTCTGTCTGTGTGTGTTAGTGCAGTGTGTGTGTGTCCTTCTGCTCGTCTGTGTGTGTGTGTGTGTGTCCCTCTGCTCTGTCTGTCTGTGTGTGTGTTAGTGCAGTGTGTGTGTGTCCCTCTGCTCTGTCTGTCTGTGTGTGTGTTAGTGCAGTGTGTGCGTGTCCCGCTGCTGGTCCATGACCTCTGTCAGGTGTCACAACATAGATGACTGGAGGAGCTGGTGACATGAAGACCACAGACGAAGGCACTCACACAGGTTGCAGACATTTACTCAGAGATGAAAAGTAACTATATACTTTAGTTTATTTGCCTAAAGACATTTTTGAAGTTGTTTTTTTTTTTTTACACATTTTCAATGTTTGACTAGCCTAAAAGTGGGTTGCCCTTACCTCATGTAGGCTAGTAGTAGTAGCAGCAGCAATAGTGGTAGTAGTGGAAGCAATAATAGTTAATACATTTCGATGTGCTATTAAAAAACAAATCATATATAGGCTAAACAGTACTTCTTTACTTTTCTTGGTAACTTTTTTTTAGTAGGCTCACTTTTACTTCACTTTTGAAAGTAAGAGCTTTTATTTGTGTATATATTTCAAATACTTTCTCTACTTATGCATTAAATAATTCAATAAATTAATAATAATAATGCATTAATTAGTCTTAAATAGCACTTCTTTAGACACTCATAGTCTCTTTATAATTTAGTTCATTATTCATTCATTCCTCAGTCACAGTCGGGGGTGGTGAGAGCTACTTCTATAGTGACAGCTGCCCTGGGGCAGACTGATGGGGAGGTGGGCCCTCCAACCACCACCAAACACACAGTCACACTAACACATACAGGTAAGGTGTCTAAGGACACAACTACACTATGAACTGGCAAAAGCTGGATTAAAACCTCAAACCTTCTGTTTATAGGATGACCACTTTACCTCCTGAGCCACTGCTGCCCCCAAAATGTGCGTAGGTTAATTTGAAGTTTTTATGTACAGTGTTTACAGCATCTGCTTCTGAATAGCCTCTTGGTTCAAAACACATGATTGATTTGTATATTACTCATCTTATTATACTACACATGTTTGAGTTGTCTATGTGGCCCAGTTCTTGCACACGTGAATCACTGTGTGGTGTTTGTATCAGTTTGTTGAACGGATTCCTGGTACTGTATACATTCTCACCTGTTTTAGATACATCCTATATACAATGTATATGGGTAATTTAGGCTGTCAAGTTTTGGCCACGAGAGGAAGCAACATCTGATTGGAGAAAGAAGTAAGTCATATCCTTCTGCTTCAGAAGCCTTTTATTAATAGGTCACAAATGTACAAAGTTAAAGCAAATTTGATTAATTAGAATGAATTTTGACTGAATGACCTTAATAATTTCATGACATTTTATAAACGAAAGATCAAACGTGAACAACATCCACTAAAAGGCAGAGACTCATTGGCTCATTTATTTGGTGGTGGTCTAAAAATTCACCAAACTTCTCCAAAAGAGAAAGGCGCCAGACTCTGATAGACTACTGATGAAGTGATATACAGTTAAACAATTAGCCAAAGTCAGCGGTGTTATGCAATTATCAGTGTACCACTTCATTTAGACAGGCTTGACCTGTTGTGCAAAGAGCAACCACAATAATTACCACATGAGTGAGTAAATTCACAGTAAGATTTAATTTGTTGTATGTTATGTTAAGGAAAGTGCAACAGCTACTAAAAAAAATAATTTGTGCATGTTCATTAACAGTCATAAAGAGGCAGTGAAGTACTCAATTAAAAGTATTGTTGTTTAGTACTACTGCTACTATTACACCTTTATCAACTGTACCTAAACTGTTCCAACACAGTTTTATGTAAACACAACATAACTGTGCAGTAAGTACTTCCCTCTGCTGGACATAATGAGGAACTGAACTGGACTTTTTAGATCACAACCCCCCTCTTATGATTTCTGGCCTTTAAATATTGTGGAAAAAAGTTCCAATAATATATCATAGCCCTGCGACAAGCTGGCCCCTGTCCAGGGTGTACCCCGCCTACGGCCCAAAGTTACTGGGATAGGCTCCAGTCACCCGCGACCCCTAACGGGAATAAGCGGTAGAAAATGAATGAATGAATGAATAATATATCATAGTGTGAATGATGTTTAAGAAAAAATGTGGGGTCACTGGAACATAATTGTTGAGGAAACAGAATACTGTGTACAAAATGTGTTGAGGATTAAAAGGATTAAAAGTTATTAAGCAGAAGCAACATCAGAGATCTCTCATCTTCTTACTAACAGATGTGGGTTCAATATTGGCCACAATTTCGGTCAGATCCTCTTCCCTGTTGTCACTTCCTGTAAAAAAAGCCCCAGATAACAGTGTACAAATCCATTAAACATATATCAATCATATGATGAAGTGGGTAATAAACTTGTTTCACTTGCTTCACGTAGTAGTAATCGTAGTAAAAATGGTAGTAATAGTAGTACAGCAGTAGCACTAACTACATTTTGCTGTGCTACTTTATATTCATATTTACATCTTTTTAACTTTGACTAAAGTAAAAAAAATTGACTACTTCTACTTCAGTAATACCATTTGAAAGTAAGTTAGTACTTTCTCCACATCTTTGTTAACTAATTAATACATGTACTAGTGACATTCTACAAATATTTTAACTTGATACTTCCCTCTGCTGGGCATAATAAGGAACTGAACATCCAGCCCTGTCACTATCTCTTTTTTATTTAAACAGGAATCCCTTGGGGTCATTGATGTTTTAGAAAGAAAAAAAAGTACATTAAAACTCATTATCTCACCTCTGAAGCAGGCCTGGAGTGTTTCAGATTTCATCAACATCAGGTACAGCAAACCAAACACCAACAGCACACCAAAACAGCCCCCGATTCCCAGACCAATCAGGAGAGAGTTTCCTGATCCATTATCTGGGACAAAAATAACCACAACACTAAAGTAAATATTGGTACAGTCTGTATCAGTACTGTTAATTATGGAGAGCTTACCATATACAGATAGGTGGGCAGCAGGTGCAGCGGGATGGCCTCTCCGTTGGCACACCACTCTAGAGCCATCGTCCGGGAAAGAAGTCCCCTTGAGTGCCCAGATGGCCAGCAGTTCTCCGTTTGCCACCAGACAATAGCCCTCAAGAGCCTGAGAAGAAATAATCACTGTGAGATAAGTGTTATGCAAGTGAAAACGGAGAATGATTTGTCCTGGAACAGAGTGAGCCAAAATCCAGCGGTGGAAATATAGATACTGTAAATATAGAAACTTTGTACAAACATTTATGGAGAAAAATTTTTACTTTTGCGTTACAAAATTTGTAATGTAATGTGTCGTGTGTCAAGAGGGTAGATTTGAAAGTGTTCTGATAGTACTAGTAGGAGCAGTAGCAGCAGCAGTAGTTACTGTAGTAGTAGAAGTAGTATTGTGTAGTAGCAGGGTTTGACATTAACACTGGACTTTCATTTTGGCTAGTGACACAAATATCCCCACTGTCACTTTGGCCAGCTGAATTTTATGCATACCTAGGCCTATATCTTAACTTCAGAAGTTAGGCCTGAGTTTATGTTGCTCCGCACGTGTACATCTTTTATTATACAGTAATTCATCGTTATTAAAGAAAGAAAATTAGTAATTTAAAAAATATTACAAGTTTTAAAAGATGTGACACCAGATGCACAAAGACACACTTTATTCTGCCCATAGTTAAACCTGTTTTTTAGTATTTGATAAAACCCTGTCTATACATAAAACCAAAATTGACATTTCTTTAAACTAATTGCATAGGCTACTATACAATATACACCAAAACGCCACTAATTAAATTGTGGCTAGAAAAAACAGTAAGTGGCTAGTAACTGCTGACAAAGACTAGCCAGTGGCCAGTGAGGAAAAAATAAACATCAAGCCCTGTGTCGTAGCACTAGCACTAACAGTAGTAGTACTTTTTTTAATAGCAGTAAAAGTGGCAGCATGGTTGTGCAGTGGTAGCCGTTGTAATAGATTTGTAGTAGAAGTAATTGTTGCAAAAAGCATTTATAGCTAAGTATAACCCCTAACTCTAGTAGAAATAAGCAGTCAAAAAACAAAACGCCCCATTAGAAGGGTACTAAAGTGTACACATATATTAAATTTATTGTATTTATGGTATTGTAGACTGCAACACAATGAGCCGGACAATGACTGTGTGACCTATAGACTTAGTCACTGACCTGGGGTATGTCCTCCACGTGTCCACTGGGGCAGCTGAGTGTGTAGTTGTGAGTGCTCCCATAGAAAGTGAAGGTCAGACCCTCAGAGGTTTCTGGGACCCCACACGTGAAGCCAGCCGGGTCGCCCACAGCCGCTTTAAAGTCTTTGGGCAGAGTGAGGTAACTTTCGGAGGAGCCAGGGTTTGGGGCTGAAGGTGTGGTGGACAGGAGAGTGGTGTTGGACGAGACGGTTGTGGTGGGTGAAAAGGTTGTGTTTTGGGCTTCAACAAACAGAGAGGTTTGGAGTTAGTGAAACATATACATGGCTATTGTTAGATTCCAAAGGCCAAATAAAAGCTGTCACTATTTTAGACAAAAAGCAGTTTGACTAAGTGGTAGTGAGTGTGCATTTTTATGTAAATATGGTTTGATTACATGATATTTTGGGATAGCTAGATAGTAAAAATAGAGACAAACCCCCCTCCCCCCCTCCCCTTTACTGAACAGACAGAGTGAAGAAAAGCAAAGAAGGGGTGTGAGGGTGTGGCACGTAAATGAGAAGAGCGATGAATCAGACCGGAGGTTATTTATAGGCGTGAGACAGGAAGATGCGGGTTTCATGTGTGGTCCTCCCTAACTTTACATAAGTAAACTAATCTCCAATAATTTTGTATTGTATAATTTATGAACACCAAAGAATACATGTAAACATGTAATTTCTGTACAACACTTGCACTAATGGTAGTTTCTGTAATTTGAGAAGCCTTTTCATTCGCTCCTGAACTGGGGATGTAATGACAGTTATCCACATAAAAGCTCATGGATCCACTTTTACAATACACAAAATCTTTCTTAATTTTCAGGAAACATTGTAAGGCCTATAACTGATTATTTTCAATTGTGTTTATTAATTTTATGCAGTTAATTTTACAAACTATTAGAAAATAGTGACCTGGAAACCTGGGGCCTAATATTGTATAGCTTTAAGATTATTACAATAAAGACAGACACACAGAGAACTTAACTAATAGTTAATTGTCTTTAAACAAAAGTATGTGACAGACATATTTTGTAATGCTTTGGGTTTATGAACATTCCTCTGGGCTTCTGGAAAAGTGGAAAGATTGGTCGAGATATGAGGAAGTGTGATAATGCTAAAGGTGACAAAAGTTGATAAAGCATTTGTTCCTTGTCAGTTCCTTATTGAATCTTTCTGTGACCATATGATGCATTAGATAAAATAAAATAAAATATGTATGAGCATAATTAATTGAAAGAAAAAATTAGACTGTGACACTGCATTCTGGGAAATAATTACCTGAGGCAGGTTTTGTGAATTGGAGAACGGCCAGAAGCACAAAGACGTGAAAAACCTTCATCCTCCAAAACATCTCTGCTCTTATCGTCTGCATTTTGTTGTGTTCTGTTGTCTCTGATGTTATTCTTTCAAGAAATAAAACACTTTAAATATTTAAAAGTTAAATTTATAGTGATGATGTTAAATTCATATTTACTTATCATAGTGAGAATAAAATGCAAAAACATGCATATTATTATAGTCTGTTACAATAAGTTGAAAAGCCTGATGTTAAAAGGAAGGAAAATGGTAATAAATGAACTACAAAAGACTTTAAATCCCGAGGTTCATTGATGTTGTTTTACCATAAAATAAAATTTAGAAAATTTAGAAAAAACAAAATAACTAAACATAAATGAAGTTTACCTGTGTTGTTTTGATCACATCTTCTTCTCAGTGCACCCTGGACTTATAGAAACACTTCACCTCTTCCTGATTCACAAGTTCGAGTCTGAGAGCAGGATGGACTGGTCGGACCTGAACTGGAAACAGCTGAGTGGAAGCTGCTCACAAATCTCAGATGATCATTTTGCATTTCACCGCCCTCAGAGCCTCTTAAACTCGCACTTCTCACGCTGGTATTACGGTCATTTTATTCAGCATTCATTAAGTCAATGAAATGTTTTAGAATCATTTTACTTTATTACTACTTTTTTTGCGATCTTACTAGTCTTTATTACAGTGAAAGAAGTAATAAACTGTAAAAAAATACATATCATACACACATGAAATCCAGTTATATTAAAATGCATTGATCTCAGTGTTTTTTATGGGTCTTTATTTTGTATGTTTGTATTTCCAAATTGTTTACAAACAGAAATTTGCACTTGCTCTCTCTGGGTTATACAGAGTAATATTTCAAAGCATCTATTTCTGACATACATGACTTCTGTTAACAATGCTTTACTTGAAATGACGGGCTCGGAAGGAAGTTTTATTGTCCAGCTCATGAAACGGCAAGCTAGATTTCAAAATGCACATGTAATAAAAGTTGTAGTATAAAATCATGCAGAAAAATAATTTTGTACTGTAAAAACTGTGCCATAATAAAATCAGGGATAATAGAGGGTCCCAGATTCATTTGAAAACACCAGCTTTCTGATTATGAAAACATGACAACAAAGGCAGGCGTGAGAAGAGTCATTTACAGATGAATGCTTGATGAGATGATGAGGTTTACACAACAGAGGTAAACTTGGTTCAACCTGAAATAACCTGAGTCAAGTCAAGCAACATATTTCTTCAGCCACAAAAATTCAGCTTAAAATAGCTTATTTACACTATTTTGTCGCCCCCGTGTGTACATCTTAAACATTACTCCAGTATTCCTGCATAAGTATAAGCCATTTTCATTATAAATGTTCAAAATGAACATTCAGTGTTGAATGCTCATGATCATATATATTGGTGACTAAGTCCATGATCACACTATATGTATCCAGCCGCACCAAAAAAGTCTGCATATTATAGACAATTTGCCTGCCCCCCATCTCAATTAAATACTACAAGCCTGTAACCTTGTGATGTCAAACCCAGCAATAACAATAATTTTCTAATTTTTAATCTTTAGACCTTCCTACAATAACCAAATGTCAGTACAAAATGATTTCATCTTACAAACTTTGCAGAAACTTCAAAATATATAATATAGAAAAAAAACACACTATTGTCTCACTTTTTTCTCATTAGCAAGAGAATCACACCAAAGTTATGATCTAAAAATAGTCCCCGGGGGCGGAGCAGTCTTGTATCAGTGCACTGTCATTTGGTCCGAGTCACTGTCCTCTTGGTGTCTTTCCTCCTCCACAGTTTTCCTCAAACCTTATCACGTTTGACTTTATTCAAATCTATACAAAAATGGCCTGGTCCCCACAGCGTTTTCCGGTATCATCTTCATTATGGACAACATGCCTTCAGCTCCAGTGTCTTCTATTGTGGACATTGCATCCTTGGTCCTGGCTGTATTATAACTGGACAGATCCAGATCCAGTGGGCGTTCTTCATGCAACTGTTCAATAAACCCAGCATGATGGATAAAGTTTAAATTGTGAATGCTCAGTGATAATCAATTTAATCTATTTTAGAATAATATTATAGTCTCTGGTTCATTAGTTTGTCATCATTGCATTGAAGCCAAACTCATTCGAACATTAAGGTTCTGAAGAAGAGGTAGCGGCAAGGGTATAAGACCGGTTACTTGAAGATTTTTTTCTCCTGAAAACACATAAGAATATTTAATACACATTTTATAACAAAATAAAGAGAGTATGAAAGTCTATTTAAAACAAAGGCCCATCTCCCATAGCTTTCCTTAATGCATGTTTTACTGATTAAACATTTTAAGTCATTTATTCATCTTATGCTTGTTCCCATTATGGGTTGTGAGTGGCTGGAGCCTATCCCAGCAACTATGGGCCTTTAGGCGGGGCACACCCTGGACGCTAACCAGTTAGTTGCAGGGGTGACAGAGACAAATACAGTCATATGTATCATATCAAGAATGCTAAGCACTGCCTGATTCTGCCTGACTCTTTAATTATTTTCAGAAGAACAACTGATATTACTCACCTTTTCATTACAAAAGCAATGATTGTTATAAGAGCCAGCAGCACAGCGATGGTCACTCCGAGAAGCACCATCCTGCTTCCTGAGTTGGATTTTTCTGTCAAAAAATATGGACTTAGTAAATAGTCTGTAAACTCAGTACTCAAAATATGTACTCAAGTAAAAGTATGGTTACTTCTAAATAACATAAATAAAGAAGTAAAAGTGCACAAATAAAGTACGACAGTAAACTTTAGATAAGTATTTTGAATTTAATTTTTTTGCAAGCACAGTTAAATCTATTATATCTAACTACTACCGTTGTCACCAAACCAAGCACAAACCCATGACTGCAAGACACGTGTTATCCATTTTGCCACTGAAGTCAAAAATACTTAGTTGTATATACTGTAGAACTTAAACATTCACTGAAGTAGCAATTTTTTCTCAGACATTTACTCAAGAAAAAGTAAAAGTATTTTTTTAAATTTGTATACAGAAACTACATTTTCTTCAAAAACTTTAACATTAACTTAAGAACATGACTTGAGTAATTTAAAAAAATATATTGTCTAAAAAATTGTGTGTGTCTTAAACCTGTACCTGAGGATCTGCTGAGTTTTACAGTGAACTTCTGTGATCCGTGTCCATTGCGGGCCTCACAGCAGTGCACTTCACTTTGGGCAGCTGTAACGTTGATACTGCTGAGTGTTGGGCCTCCTCTTGTCGCTGAGGCGTAGGATTGTACTGCTTTATAAAAACTAGTATCTTCCTCAGGATCACAGGCTGCGCCCTTGTACCAGGTGTATGTCAGGACAGGAGGGTTAGCATCACTGCTGCAGGTGAGGGTGACAGGACGTCCTGCTTCAGGCGCCTCTGGTGGTGATACAGTTATGACTGTGTTTCGAGGAGAGTCTACAGAAAAAAACAAAAGAAATTAATAAGAGCACTCTCGTTGTTTTAGTGTTTTCAAAAACAGTATATCAGTAACATGCATATCACAAGACAGCTAGAACTTTAAATCTTAAGTAGGTGTTGCTGCAAAACGATAAAATAATAAATAAATAATAAATAAATAATAAAGAGATAAAGAAGAATCCACTAATACTGATAATTTGTTTCTTTACTGGCGCCTTGTGGCTGGAGTTAGTATTTTAAACCCTATCTCGCAATGGTACAGAATCATAAAAAATCCTGGATCTACCCCCCTTCTTGATCACAGCATTACAAGCCTTTCCTGAAAATGTTTTCTACATTCGATCATCATTTCTTGAGTTATGGTGCTTTCACTATCGAGTCCAAACAAGTACAAACAGAACCTCCCTTGTGGAGACACTAACTTACACTGTACATCTAGAGCCAGCTGTTTTGAGGTCTGGACATTGTCTTTGGTCTGGACTTCACAGTAATAGCTACCAGAGTCTTCAGACATGGCTTTACTGATGGTCCACACTGGTCCACTGTGCCGGGGCTCGAGGCTGGAGGACTTGTACCATTTGACCTGAGCGTCTGAGCCGGCTCCAGAGCTGCAGCAGGACAGACTCACAGATTCACCCTCAGTTATGTCACTGGAGGGCCCAGCTAACACTGAGACAGCTGAAGGGGAACCTGGAGAAAACAAAACAACAAAAACAAGGTATTAGTGATAACAGTGGCGTTTTTAGCGTGAGAGAGTGTGGCAACAGTCCAAACAGAAGGGGATGCAACTTATTTCTTCATAATTGCATAATAAAACCCCAAGTAGTCACATACATAAAGGTTTGAGTTGGCTTTTACAACTTTCTAAAACCACCCAACTGCCAAAGCAAAAAAAACCAAAAACAAAAACATTTAAGCCTGTTTAAACTTGCTTAACTTGTATGACTTCCAAATGATCTTTGTAAAACTTGCAATTCAGTTGGTGTTTGCACGTCATCAGTGCCCTGGTTTCAATTTAGTCTAAAACAAAATAACACTTATTATTCCTATGGTTTAAAGCCAGCAATGTCACACCTACTGGACATTAGGCATAAAGAGCATTTAGAGTGAGTGGTGTTTTGGTTGAGAGATTATTTTTAGACTTCAAGTGATGACTTAAAACATCAGCGCTGACACAGAATATCATTCATTCTTAAATTCTTTCACTAAGAGTCACCATTTTGATGATCGATGATATTGGCTCCAACACGTTTCTCGTCAACTTACAACTTACTTTTTGCTGCTTTATGGTTTTTTGTTTGATAAGGCCAAATCATGAACATCAATATGACTCAATTTCACCGTCTTTTACATAGACACAAATCAAAAAGAGCATGTTCACACCTGCCACAAGTAGATGTAAGCCTCTCTGTGCGGGCATCTTCTCTGTCGTGTGGTTTGTGATGAGGTAGAAGACGTATGCCCCGCTGTCTGACTCTCTCAGACCTGAAATCTTTAGTGAACAGTTTTTTGACCCTTGTTTTCCGAGGTACTCCACTCTGTCTTGGTAGAATGGCTCTTGGAGAATACCTGCGCTGTGGTAGACATATCTGACACAAGAAGACAAACTAAGAAACTAATTTTATTGAGTTTTTGTTTGAGTGTGCTTTTCATATAACCTTGGTGTGATACAGCGGCTCTCTCCTAAACACCACATCTCAGATTTGATGTTGTACTGCTGCCCATATCTGCTTTGAGGAAAGTCATAGTAACAAGGAAGAACCACAGAGGAGCCAATCACAGCACAGATTGGCTCAGAGGGAACATTTATTGACCAATCACCAGCGAGGACACCTAAACAACAAATTATTACAAAGTGTTATAACCAGTGGTGAAAAGTAATTAGATACTTTTATTCCGATAATTACATTTTTGGAAGAAAATATGCTTTCTGAGTACATTTTATAAATCATACATCATACAAACGATCATGGTATATTTTAAAAGTCAAAGTTAAGAATGTTTTGTGGGTAGCATACTTGCCTTGCTATGAGAAGGTCCTGGGTTTGAAAAACGTTGGCAGTAAAGGTGGTAGTAATATGTAGTAGTATAACAGTAATGTTGATAATAAAGTATAATCTAGATCATATTGGTTTTGGGAGGCTAAATTGGGTTGCTGACTTGTTTGTGATGCAAATGCTTGAACCTACCTTTGAGGAAGAGCAGTGTCCAGTAGATCTGACTCGTGAACGTCCCCATCCTGGTCTTCCTCCAGTAGGAGCTTCTTTTGGGAATTTCCTTAGCCTTGAATGCAAATGACAGGACTTTATTTGTTTGTTGCGTATGCGCTGCACTGCGCGCAGATGCGTCTCCGCTCCGCCACGCCGGGCTGCGGGACCCTGCAGCTCAGGAAGAGCGTGCGCGGGAAGTACGAGTTTGTGCAACAAAAGCCAGCAATAAAGACCAAAACAACTATTTCATGAGAAGCAAAAGGACAGAAAACAACAGTTTAATATGAGATTGCTATCATGAATATCTAAACGACAATAAGAGGAAGAATAGTTCAATATGAATATTTTAATCAAAAAAGTTCGTACGGAGTGATATTACTTTGTAATCCGGATGTTGAGTACGTCCAGTTTCCCGCGTGGTGCGAGCCTGAACTGTGGAGATTGGTCAGAACGGAATCCGCCGTCGTAAAAAATGGACTTGCTGCGTATCTGCAGCGCAGGTCGTGCACTGCGGAGCGGCGTCGCAGAGCTGCGGAAGCTGTGAGGTTCAGTACAGCGACAGCGTCTTTACTGTGGCGTGTGGGCGCATGCAGTGGAAATAGTCTGCTGTAGTTTCGCCTCCTGCAGCGAAACGGAAAACCAAAATGTCAACTCAGCTTCAGTTTTTTATTGGTTACTTTTCAGGGAACTGCTAAAGGGAAATAGTTTAGCAGCTGCCAGACACACCTACAAGATAAAAAACAAAAACAAAAAAACAGTGCGCAGAGGTTATTATACAATTTTGAGATACACATTCATTAGGCTACTTTGATCTTTTGTTAGATAGGCCTAATGAAAATGAACAGTGATAAGTTAAGAGCTCTCATCATTTGTGATTTAGCAATAACCGTATAGGAGTTAAAAGTCAGGTCTTGCGAATAAAAAAAGGCTACTTTGAAGTATATTAAATTTTTTAGGGCATACATAGCTAAATTAAATCTATAGACCAAAAGAGACAATAGATTTGTCTTTGTTTTATTAATTTATTATTAGACATTTTTGCACCTTTCTAACTTCAAATTATACAGAGGACAATCACTGGCAGTTTACAGGGTTCAACTTCAGAGATAAACTGTGTGACTTGTCCTCAGTTAAAGTAAAATTGGGATCACGTGTTTCTAGTCACGTGTTGTCCATGAATAGAAAAATACCAACTTTGGGGCTGTTATTTTTAAAGAACACTGTTGCAGCATTAATTAGGCCTAATAGCTTAGACGTCCCGCTTTCTTCAGTAGCCGGGTTAGTCTTTACACCGAGGTGAACATCGTGATGACTACCTGGGCAGGTGTGCACTGTAACGGGTCAGGAGCCATTTGAGTGCTCTCATGTCCCTTGTGTCCGTTTACAAACGCGGCTTGACGTCACCGTGCCCCTCCAGTGCGCACTGCTCCCTGCCTAGAGAGCCACTACACAAACCGGATTAACTTCGGAGAAACTTTTACATCGACTGCCTATAATTTACCAAAATCCCTCCAAATGTCACTCTCGTTTCTTTTAGAGAAGATTGGCTATGGCTTTGGCTAGTCTCAAGGCGTTCATTTGTGGCTAAAACGCAGTTTTTGCTTTTTCTGCCTTCTCGCTTTGGGGTCACTAACCTGCGAACAGGACAAAAGACGGATTTACGCAAAACTTGGAATTAATTTTTGTGGATTTTAAACAGCATCATTATAATTAGATAAAAAATATAATAAGAATAATTAATTTTTAGCTACTTTTTTCTATTGGACTGAATATTTCTACAGCAGGGCACGACGCCACCTGCTTCAAGAAATCTCAGGTCAGTCATATAAAAGGCGAGAACAAAAGCCTGATATTAATATGCCCAATTGTAATTCCAGTATTAATCTAGAAACATATACTATAATAATTTTAAAGTATTTGATTTGTCTGAAACTATTATAGTGTCAGTCTTATCACTACTTTCCCAAGACAGAATGGAGTCATACATCCAGTGTTAGTAGGCCTACACGGGCTATAATAGTAAATTATCTGATGATGCGTAAATCAAGATTATTCAGATTATCTCACTATGAAAATATACTGTTTTTGCATAATTAGCTACTGTATTACAATAATGTGTCTGTAGTGGCAGCATAAGTGTGTGGTATTAAATAAACAGCTAATAAAGAAGTATGGTTATCTTAAACCTACTTAAGATGGCTGAGGTTTTATAAGAATTTACAAAAGGGTACAGTTAGAAAATAACTGTGCAATGTTATGTTTCTGTCTATAATTGCTGTGCCAACCATTCTCATTATGTTTTTTACAGGATTCACACACCATTCCCAGAGATTTGAGAATCTTGGGGAATACGAAGTAAGGAGTTGTCCAGTAGTACCCTGTGCCACCTAGGGTTTAAAGATGTATGCAGAGAAAGTGGTGACGGAGGGGAAGATGGGTGAGTGCATTCTCCATGTACAAGTACACACAGAGAGACACAGAGACACACAGAGAGACACACAGAGACACACAGGGAGACAGTTGTCATGCTGCAGCTTGTGTGTTTCTGCTGTTTGTCAGACATCAGTTCACTCCACTGTTAACCATTAACCGTTAGTTTAAAGCTCACATTGTAATGTTCAGCTGTTTCATTTTTCAAGTTTATAGCTTTTGAGCTTTGTAGCTATTCAGTAATGATAATAGTGCTAACTGGTTCTAGTGACAAATAGTGGCACAATGTTTAATTAAGGTTTGGAAGTGCTTATTCTCTTCAGTAGACCTTATTATTAGTACCACAAACAGGTAGCTAGTGTATCCAAACAGATTTCAGATACAGTAAATATAGGCATGCACAATCCAGTCACAGATCACAAGCCAGTGTACATTTTGTGCTGGTCCCAAGCCCAGATAAGTGGGCAAGGTTGTGTTAGAAAGGGCATCTGACATAAAACCTATACTAAGTCATCGTGTCGATCACTGCACAGATGGTAGCAAATAGTTGTCTGTGGTGAGCCTGACCCCAGAAGAGAAAGGCTAAAAGGAAAGACGATAAATATAGGCATACCCACTAAAATGTGGCTGTCATTGTGGTCCGTATGACGACCTTCAAACGTGTCCAAACCAGAGACCCTTCCTCATGACATCAGGGATAAGCCACACGTGCTATACATCTGACATTTATTCTTTCATTGTGCAGGAACTGGAGGCTGACTGCTCTCTAGCTCTCTAGGTTTGTAAAGTCATTATAGCAAAACCAGATTGTAACATCAATGTGATATGTGACATATCATATATAAATCACACAATATTAAAATTGTAATTTATAAACTAGAATTACAAAACCGTAGCTTACCTTGAACCAGAGACAAATGCAGAAAGATTGAGGCCGTTACTTCTCACCAGATCTTCCAGTCTTCTCGTGATCCGTTCTCTTTCTCAGTTACACGTTGAATTTTTCTCTTCTTGCTGTTCGACTGGAGGGAGTCCACCCAAATGCTGTGAATCACAGTATTTGGGTGGACTCCCTCCAGTGAAGAGTAGATGTGTCTCGCCTTGGTCTGGGTCTTAAGAGCTCATGATGTGGTTGGTTTTGTACATGCCTGTACTTACTTTAGGTGGGACAGCCTCTAATTGTGGAAACAATCTGTGTTTACTTTGTATATGACATGTCCTTCACTGCTATGCATGTTTATGCTTATAAACTTCACCAGCATGGGCTGGGTTGTAATCAGACTAATATTTATTAAACATTGTGATTGTGTTGTTTATTTTTGATCTTCTGCCATGGCAACGCAGTGTGAGTCAAAGCTCCTGCTGTGTCTGGTGGTTCTTTTGTTTTATTCAGCCCTGACGATGCCTCACTCTGCCCACAGGACGTGGCAAAGGGGCTAACTCGCTTTGGGTTGCATTTTGTGTATGATTTAATTTAACTATTAAGTAACTACATTAACTCCAAAACACATGAGTTAGATGGAAAAATGCTGACTATTGCACAGGCTAATCATTTTAGGAAGTTTCTGATAAACATCAACCACAATGAGTTCATATGAAAACTTAAAAACACCATTTAACATGGATTTTGTTATTAGGCTAATGAATACATGTCCTTGTTTGTACCCAGGTTGGTCACATGTTAAAGCCCTGGGGAATCTGGTTTGTTTTAGTCATGTATAGTCATGTCATGTCATTTTTGGCTATAGCAGAGCTGACTTTATTTTTAGGCCAAAAGTTGTGCAATGACTTCTGGCTGTCTTTCAGTTTGGAGATAACTGTCAGTGGGTGTTATTCAATAATTATTTAACACTAGTAAATGTATTTGTATATTGTTTGATGCATCCTAATAGTTGGTTAAGGATATCTTGAATAAACAGTATATTTTGTATACCATTCTTGAATACTGATGCGTGTGATTGTGATGTGTGACCTGTAGGACATGAAGTAGTTTACACCAGTTTTGTCTGGAGAAGTTGTGGCCAACCATTTGTCGGATGATTCCAAGCTGTTTCTTCCACTTAGCAGATAACCCTTACACAAATAGTTTTTCCCAACCAATACTGCTCGGTCTGATTGTGACTCATTTATGACATTGGAACAACTAAATGGATTCTCACAGTGCTGAAGTGTGGTGTGTTTTTGTAATATTGTTACTATTACTACTAACTTTACTATTAGTAAACATTAGTGATCAGGAGAGAATATGAAATTAAAGATGCTTTGTTTTTCACACAGTATTAAATTTACTATAGAACTACTGGTAGTGGTGTTCTCCCTTTTGGTCCGGCCCATAACAGCAGTCTTATACAGAGCATTGAAGAAAATGAATGGCCCAGACGGAGACTGTAAGACAACTGCATTATGCATAAGATGTACGTTCGAATGCTGTATGTTGTAGCAGGAGCAGAGCGTTTGGACAAAGACACACTCAAAGGAAGGTGGTCTCAGGTAGAGAAAGAAACAATAGGCCACTTGTTCTGTTCTGACGTGTAACCGGTCAAAGCGCTGTGGACGGAGAGGAGCAGCAAGTAAAGAGGGTTTAGACTAGGTTTTCAAAGCAAATGCATGTGATATAATTAACAATAGTCTGTAGTAAGGCTACTCAATATAATGCAAATTTATTGTTACAATATCAGCACGCACTATCTGTACCTCATAAAAATGTATTTATTGTAATAGTTTTGTGGTCATATTATGTTATGACTAAATACAAAGCTTTAATAAAATTATTATGATTTTGACTTTTTACTTTGAAATGTAGTTTTGGTTTAGTCTTTAATAAGTGCTGATCGGTGAGTCCAGATTACATCTAACACTTCATATTCTCTTATTGTGCATTCCTAGTCTGTAGGATCATACTAAAGTTATCTAAAATATATTTTGGATGTTTTTACTTTCCTCTAACTTCTCTTTGACCTCTTGCACACTGTGTATTCATCATCATGATCTTTAAACAATAACATGATTATGATACAGACTGAACATTTGAAATAGAAGAAGGCGTCTGTCAATTTGAGGTTTTTCAAGAGAGTGTGAAAGAAATGGTGAACAGATGGATGTGAGGAACAGGATAGACATTGTTTAGGCTGAATAGGTGCATGCATATCTTCTTCTTGCCTTTTAACTTTTTCTTGCCTGGGTTTGCCCCTCATCTGCCCCCATCTGCTTACATTTATCTGGGTTTGGAATCAGCACAAAGAGTACACTGACTTGTGAGACTTGTGTCTGGATTAATTAGGTTCCTGTATACGTTGAGGCAAAATTGCATGAACTAAAACAAACTAAGCTGGAAAGGATACATTAATTGAGTTAACTGTTAACATGCATTGGTATATCTGCCATATCTTCGAAGCCCAAAATGTAAGTTTGTCAAAAGGAAGAGATAAGGAGGAGAGGATAGTGAAGAAAATTGTTTTTTTATGGAGAGAATGGCAAGTGGAAACTAACTGCATGAATTGGTTTCTCCTCTTGTACATAGCAGCGCTGTCTTTCCAATGCAACACAAACAAATACAGTATAATGGTATAGTATAGTATAGTATAGTATAGTATAGTATAGTTTAGCATAGTGTGCAGCCATTTACTCCTAAAGGCTTTGTAGATCATACATGTACAGTATATGTATACCTTGCCTGTTGTATTATTATTGTTTTGGAAATCTAGAAATCACTGATAATGGTAAAACATAATAATGGTGCAGTGGATTGGCAATGACAGATATACTGCATAATTAGGTCGGTGTTGCAACATTGGTAGCTCAAATAAAAAAGTGTGTTTGATGTGTCGGCTAATAGGCCCAATGCTGAGGAAACAAACATAGAGACAGCACCTAACTACTCTATAGTGCCAGTATAGAATTAAGGAAGGTGAGAATATGGTTGTTTCTCAATTTGCATACTTCTGTGGACTTGTTTTCTTGTGGACTTGTGAAATGTCATCTTCATCTTCTTTCGCTATTCCCGTTATGGGTCCGGGTGACTGCGGCCTATCCCAGTAAATTAGGGCCCTGGACAGGGGCCAGCTTGTCGTAGGGCACTCTTAAGCTCAACTTGTGCTGTAAGAGGGTTAATTTCTTATCAGATTGGAGGTAGTGGCTAAATCGCTGGAATATTTAGGTGACCTCCTCGAGGGTTGGTCCAGAGGATCCACCACCAGGTGCAGCACCACCAGCTCCTGGGAAGCCACCAGCCATGGCCTCAGGCATCCCACAAGGCAAGCCACCAGCACTCTGGTAACATCATCTGCTGTGGACCAAGTCCTGTTCCACTTCAAAGTCTGCTTCTTGGCAAGTGTGCTCCAAATCCCTGGATGTGTTCTTGCTCCGCCTGTTTTACCGGGGATCCATCAGAAGAGACTTGTGCATACTCAGGCAGGTAGAAATCCCAGAATGCATTTCGCATTGTGCACAGCTCGCCGCTTGGATCACCACGGTCCACCCCCTCCCCCTTCAGCATGCACTGAAGCAGACACAAGAGTCGCACGCCAGAGCCCAGAGAATAGATCAGCTACTACATTATATGCATGTATAGGCACTGCCTGATCCATTAGATTTATTTTTAACCTCTTCTTCCCCAAGTTCTTCTCCCAAGCACTTTCAACTGCTTTGATTTCAAGAAGATACTTTAAAACAAACTTTGATTCTTTATATGCATTCATTTCCTCATGTCATGCAGGCAGTTTGGCTGTTTTATACATCTAAATTATCAATTATATGCTTCTATTTCTCAAACTATTATTTTATTATATTATTTAATTATTTATTAAATACAAAGTACTTAAAATAATAAAAACAGTGGGCACCATTTTTCATTTATTAAAATAAGTATTTTCGGCTGTTGCATTTTATTCTTGTGCATAAAACAAAACAAAAAGCAAATTTTATTAATAAAACAAATGTCTGGGGTCAGAGCCACAGGAGAGCTTCTTCCTGTAATGTCATCACGTTCACCTCGTCCCAAAATTGGAAAAAAGCAGTCTCATCATCTTGTCAAGTCCATTCTCTGAGTCTGTACCCATAAGTCTGTAGCTCTGAGTACACAAGTCCGGAGTCTGCACACTAGTAATTGAGAAATGGCCTTTGTTTTCTTTATGAAGTAAACGAATCCAAACACATGGGGTCACAAAGCAGCGCACCAGATAAATGGTCCTTCAATGCCGCTGGGGCAACCTGTCAGGAGCAGTGGGCTGCCGCGGTGCAGCAACCAGGGACCCTTCTCCAGATCTTGAAACAGGATCCTGGTCAGGAGTACCTATAGTTGGAGGATTAGCCTATTGTGCATGTTTTGAGGTTGATGGGGGAATCCGGAGCACCCAGAGGAAATCCACCCAGAGAGAACATGCAAACTCCACACAGAAAGGCCCCACACACTCCAGGAATTGAACAAGAACTTTCTTGCTGTGAGGCGACAGTGCTAACCACTAAGCCACCATGCCACCAAGAGGGTTGTAGAGGGTTGTGTCAAGAAGGGCATCCAGCATAAAACTTATGCCAAATCAATCTGCAAAGGAAAAAGGCAAAATGAAAGAAGTATGTGTTAACAATACTAAACATGGTCTGCTCTGAAACTGTCTGCTGTTCATTGTGACCTTAATGAGTCTACTCAGAACTAGAGACAGTTGAACTCGCCTCACTTTGGCCTCATGTGCACTGTGGCTCTGTTTTAATAATGGCAATAATGGCTGGGCTCTAGTACAACATTACTAGTATTCAAAGAGGCTAATTGTGATTTGTTGGCATAGCTTTAGTGGCCTTTATTCACCTTTCCTTCTATAACCTGTTTGATAGTGTAGCTGTGGGTCAGGTTGACTGTCTCTTTTTAAGTAGAGGATTAAAGGAAGGCACACCTACTGATCCCTGTGCATGCTGCACTGACATGGCACCACATCCCAGCTAAAGAGTTTGTACTTGCTTTCACAAATGTTAGACTTCAGACTATTGATCCAGTCAGTATCACTTGTTCTTTTTGGCCCGTGCCAGAGAATGTGTCGTTATGCCAGTGGACACAGAGATGGGGAACTGAAAAAGGTCATTTTGCATAAGTTAGTTGGCTCAGTGAAGTTGACAGCTAGTCCAAATTAAATTTGTTGTCCTCTGCAATGTTTTTGAAATGTTTGGGTGCTCAAAAAGATGTCTCTAAACACACAGGTGATCAAGTCCACTAACGTTTACCTTTAGCTTTTCTGTTAGTTTGTTATGTAATTAAAAGAAAAGAGCACATGTTTCACGCATGTTTTAGCTGTGTGTAGGACAGCACTGTGCTGTATATTGTAAATGTGTTCTTAATGCAATATCGGTAAATGTCACGTCTATATCACAAGAGACTAAAAGTATCTCAATAATGGTATGGTCTTCCATCTGACAGAAATGTAGATGAGAAAAAAAAGTCTGGAGCCTTGAAACAAATTATGTTATGCACAAATAACTTGACTTAGTGTAGTCTTGATTTAATCCTGGTTTAGACCTGGTATAGTCTTGACTTAGACTTGGTTCAGTCCCAATTTAGGTCCTGATTTAGACTCTTATTTAGTCATAAATGAGTCCTACGTGTAGGCCTGGTTTAGTCTTAGTAACTTTTGATTTAGCTGCAGTTTTAACCAGTGAATCCAGAGCCTTCTATCTCTTCAGAAATAAAAATAGAATTTAACTTTTACTGCCTATAGTTAATAAGGCCTTAGCCTTAATAACTGTATCCAAATATAGCCAGGCAGTTATTGTGACCTTTATATTGATTTGCCTGGAAAATCCAGACTGATATGTCTCTGTATTATTCTACAGAGAAATATCAGTCTGGTCACCACGCCGTCCGCAGTGGTTTCCTCAAATCCCAACCGTACCGTGCATTTTGATTCGCTTATTTAAGTCACGTGTTCTTCGCGAGCAGCGTCCGCAACAACAACAATCAAGGTGGCGAGGAGCCGAGTTTGTTTCATTCAGCGGTAAATTCCCTTTTAAATTACGACAAACATATCGAGTCATTAAAACCACAGCAGCTTGCAGCACTAGAAGCCTTTATAAAAATAAAAAAAAAATGTTTTCGCGTTGCTTACTTTCTTGTCGCTTTGTTAACGTCACGTCCGCCATTTTCTGATTGGCTAACTCCGCTGCCCGTTTTCTCCGCGCTAGAAATCGAATTGATTCTATGGCGACCAGACTCGTCCGCTGATACAGCGGACTCATCCGCTGGTACCTCGGTGAGTCTGGAATTTACAGGCAATATATTGATTTGCCTGGAAAATCCAGACTGATATGTCTCTGTATTATTCTACAGAGAAATATCAGTCTGGTCACCACGCCGTCCGCAGTGGTTTCCTCAAATCCCAACCGTACCGTGCATTTTGAGTCGCTTATTTAAGTCACGTGTTCTTCGCGAGCAGCGTCCGCAACAACAACAATCAAGGTGGCGCACTGAGGAGCCGAGTTTGTTTCATTCAGCGGTAAATTCCCTTTTAAATTACGACAAACATATCGAGTCATTAAAACCACAGCAGCTTGCAGCACTAGAAGCCTTTATAAAAATAATAATAAATGTTTTCGCGTTGCTTACTTTCTTGTCGCTTTGTTAACGTCACGTCCGCCATTTTCTGATTGGCTAACTCCGCTGCCCGTTTGCTCCGCGCTAGAAATCGAATTGATTCTATGGCGACCAGACTCATCCGCTGGTACAGCGGACTCATCCGCTGGTACCTCGGTGAGTCTGGAATTTCCAGGCAATATATTGGTTGTATTATTGCATGTTTTTCCTAATATTGTAGCGCCTTAGGCCACGTTATGACTAAATGTGTGTGTTTGCAGGAAGCAGGGCCATATCTCTGACTTGTGTTTTAACCCCATGTCGGGTCATTGGAGTCTGTGTGATCCTCATGACCCTGGGAGCCATTGGAGCAGCCGTCTGGGCCGTAGGTCAGAGTTCATGTCCACAAAGACGGGCATAAATTAAATGTTTTGAGCTACAATTAAATAATCTTAACTTCTATCTATCTAAATCTAATCTAAACTTAAAATGAGCTTTATTGTCATTTTCAGTCTCATATTGTACAATGGAGGAAGACACAGACCTTTATGATGGTGAGTAAACCAGGATACGACAAACAAGTTACCTTTTTTTATAGGATTTTATTGATAAAATATAAAATGTATTGTTTAAATGCAATACAGAGTAAATTGCTGACATTAAAAAACTTGATATGGCCATTTTTGATATCAATACAGTACAGCCCTATAAAACATTGTAACATTTTCCATATATTTTACACTCTACACTCTTATTTACAATACTAACATTTGTCACAGTCCAGGTAAACGCTCCTGACCAGCGCCTCAGAGTTTTTGACTCCACCCAGAAAAGATGGCGCCAGGTCTGCTCCTCTTCGACCAATGAGCTTCTGGCAAGTATCAGCTGTGAGGAAATGGGTTTTGTCAGGTGAGAAAAGTGACAGAAAAACATGTTATATTTTATTTTATTAATATACAATGTTATTAAAGACTATATGAACTTTTCAGTATGGTGAATTACTCCATCACGTCTGTCCCAGAGGCGAGTGGAGATGGTGGGGAGTTTTTCTGTGTCCGAACAGAGGAGCTTAGCTACGGCAAGAAAATCAAAGACTCACTCTTTCCATGGTAAAAATCTCTCTCAATCTGAATTATTACTAAGCTGAAGAGTTAAAACCTATTCCTAATGTATATTTTCTGTTTTGTTTTTAGTGACTGTGAGAACAGAGAGGTCCTAACATTATTGTGCCAAGGTAAGGAGTGGGTTAAAATGTGATACACAAAATAAGTTTGTAAGTAAAAAAAAAAAAAAAAAAGCTTAGATAAACAGATAAACAGTAATAATTATAATGTAACTATCATTGTAGTTTATTATAGTCATATTACAGGTGCATTTAAACTAATGAATATTATTGAAAAAGGAAATTGTTTCAGTAGTTTAAGAGAACGCATAAATCATAATATACAGAGTGACATATTACAAGCATTTATTTCTTTTATTTATGTTAGTTTTTGTTTGTTATGTAATGAATTTTTGTTTTCAACTGTAAAAGATAATTATCATAATTACAATAAATAAATATTTCACCCTGTGTGTACTTAATCTATATAATGTATGAGTTTCACTTTGATTTGTAACTTCTGCTGAACTACTGAAATTAATTGACTTTTCCCACAATATTCTAATTTTTGATGTGGACCAGCTTAGTAATCTTTATTAAAAGGGATATATTAGGCAAAATAAACATTTTGGAGTGTTCTATCATGGTAAAATGTTGCTCCCTCATAAAAAAAATCAGGTTGTTTTGTTTTGCTTCATCCACGCATGTTTACGTAATCCTCTATTCTCTGGCATCACTGTTCTGAGGTCTCAAAACGCATGGTTCCACAAACCTCCACCAACTCCAGGAAGCATTGATGAATCGACAAGCCCTCTACATTCAGTCTGCTTTCAATTCTTTATCCAAAAAAAAAGGTGTACAGCTCTGTTTCTACTGATTCCTCACAGCTACCTTTTCATTTTGCTGTAAAAGAGCATCATACAAAAAGGTTATTTTCTCTATATTGAAAAAAACTGCAACACTCTGCTGCCCTCTGCTGGTCTCTTCACCTGCTTTTTTTTATTTATTTATTTTTTATGACACAAGTGGAGTACTTATTAAAAAGGTTCTCTTTTAGTCAGAAAATGTTTTTAAAGGTTGTGAAACATGAAGTGCTGTTCTAGAAGCGACCAAGATCAATTTAAAAATATAAATAAAAGCATAATATATCTCCTTTAAATCAGTAATGAAAGACCAGTAAAGATCAGTAATGCATTTCTACATCTTTTGTCCATCTATACTGTACTTCTCTTTATTCTTTATTCTTGCTTGATGCGGTCCCGTTTGTCAGACTGTGGAAGGCGAAGTTATGCAGTGGACCGTATCGTGGGGGGAGTGGACAGCAGACAGGGGAGCTGGCCTTGGCAGGTCAGTCTGCAGTACGATGGGGTGCACCAGTGTGGAGGGTCTATTATCTCCAACCGCTGGATCGTCTCTGCCGCTCACTGCTTCCCTGAGTGAGTCCATGTGAAACACTGTCTAAAATGCAAATAAAAAAACACAATTCAATGGTTTGCAAATCTCACACTAAAGCACAAACATCTCAGGTAAACTGAAATCTTTTATCATTTCATGACCTAACAACTTCATGAAGTGTTGTTAATGCTTGAGGTACAATACATCCAATGCTAATATGAGATGTGAGGCTACCATTAAATTGAAAATATGAAAATTATTTTTCAGTAATGGTAAAATATCTCCTGATACCTCATATGTTGTTTATGGTCTATTGGTAATAACATTTGGTTTTATGAGATTTGGAGATCATTGCACTCTGCTTTTATGTAGATTTGACACATTATCCATTTTTTTCTGAATTGGGGTTGTATTTACAGATGAACATACTCCTTGCATATTGTATTAAGTGTTATTATCTTGTTAGGCGGCACCGCTTTGTAAACCGCTGGCGAGTCCTTCTGGGCTCCATCTACAATAAACCAGTGAATGCGAATGTGGCAGAGGTGAAGACTATTGTATACCACAGCAGCTACCTGCCGTTTGTCGACTCTAATATCGATGACAACAGTCGGGATATTGCTGTCCTGGCTCTTACTCACCCTCTGACTTTCAGTGGTAAGACCAAGCAGCATAAACAAAGCATGAATAAGCCTCTTGTGGTTTCTGTGATACAGTAGATGACGATGAGAGAAACGTGACATAGAGACGTAAAGAACCAGTTATTATGTTAATTTATAGCTTCAGGTTCCCAGATTCTTGTACTAGAGTTAGCAGAACAGTAGCTCTTTTATGCAACATGATTGTATCAGGGTTGGACGGGATGCTTCCCCAGCATTCTTGCTATTCGTCTGTCTTGTATTTTTTGGTCATTACAAAACATACCTTTTTTTGACAATGCCACTGTTTGTTTAGAAATTGTATGTTATCAGGCCAGGTGATTGGGCCCCAGACAAAACCTATGAGAGACCATCTTTGTACAGAATATAATTAAACTATAGGGTCTAGTTTTGCCCCCACCCCATTTCCCTGAGGCCCAGCTGTTCTGGATGTCCCACTTGATTGTAATCTGGAAAAGTAAGGGTCACATTGGTTCTCAAGTGTCCATGACATTTCCTTCACTTGTAAACAGTCTGCTTATAAAGACCTGAAGTGCACAGCTTTGCTGAAAACATGTCAAGCCCGACATCTAGTGGTAGATAATTGTATTACAAATAATTTTGGACAATTCTGTAATTTTGTGCAAGAGAGCTACTTATTATGACGCAAATCAGAAATAAGTTTGGAGCTACTCAAGTAATAAGTCAGTCAATTTAACTCAGTGATTCTTAAACTGTGGTCCGCCAGCGCCCCCTAGTGGTCCGCGAGTTGATAATCATAAAGGATATATAGGAAATATGATTTTGTAATAGCGTTTATCACTTCCCCTTGTAACTTTAAGTTGAGTGGGCAGCGTACAGACCGCCCCCTGGAGAGAGATGGCCGAGGCGCAGACTGTCTACCAGACTGAGTAAAAGCTGAATGAGAAAAAACTTTGGTGAGTGTCTCTGCCTCTGTCTCAGTGTCGCTGCTGTCACATGACCCAGCGGCACACAGCAGAGCGGCAGACTCTGCTCTGTTTGAGCAAACGCACCTAAACTTAATGAATTCAAGAAAGTTTATTTCCAATTATGGCTGGATTGAGAACGAGTCAGTTCACAGAGGCTGAGAGAGTAGACTTTTAGCTTTCTAACAGTGTTTGTTTCATGTGAATAAGCCCACGACAACCTGAGATACAAACCGCTAGAGTCTAATACCATTAATAATGTTAAATATAGCCTGGTAAATATACGCGTGGCTAATTAACGCTATCGGCGGCAACACGCGGTGTTTTCAGCTCATATCAATGATGTTTTATTCGACCAACGCCTAAAAAAAGAGATATTTACACCCCATAACTATTTGGTAGCCCTAAATAAGAAAGAAGTGACTGGGGCAGCATGAGCAGCAGCATAAAATGTAATCAATGCCCAGCACTAACACTGGTAAAAAAAGAGGTGGACTACAAACTGTCTCAGGCTGAGGCTTGTGTCAGTGTGTAGTGAGGGACCAGGGAAGCTATCAAGCCCCAGCATTGAATGGATAAACTGGCTCCCCGTGGAAAATGCACAAACAAGGGCACAGACAGAGAGAATTATTGTCATAATAATGTTCTTAATATTGTTCAGTTATAGACTATTCACTTTTCATAGTGTTACAGTAATATTTTGAACAACAATATTCATTCTATAGTATCAGTGAGCAGGACTGCATGGTTCGCTGTTAGGTGGTCCCCAAAAATGTTTTGTATCTTAAAGTGGTCCTTGGTCTGAAAAAGTTTGAGAAACACTGGTTTAACTGGATGTGTGTGCTCAGAATACATCCAGCCTGTCTGCCTGCCAGCATATGGACAAAGACTAATTGATGGTCAAATGGGGACAGTAACAGGTTGGGGAAACGTGGGATACTATGGTGAGTCTTTCACTTCTGTATATATTGTATATACACATATATTCTGTGTATAAGCCACTGTTGAAAACAACACTAATTTTTATTGTTGGGGTCACTTTCAGGTAATCTGGCAGACGTCCTGCAAGAAATCCATGTGCCCATCATCAGTGATGCTGTATGTAATGCTCCAGACTATTACGATAATCAGATCACCACCACCATGTTCTGCGCTGGGTTTGAGAAAGGAGGCACAGATGCCTGTCAGGTCAGGACAGCCTGCTGGGGTTTAAATGGATGAAGTTTAATTTGATTTGATCTAATCTACATCAGTGTTTTCAGGGAGACAGCGGTGGTCCTTTTGTGGCTGAGGACTGTCTGTCTAAGACCAGTCGTTATCGTCTGCTCGGAGTGGTGAGTTGGGGAACAGGTTGTGCTATGCCCAAAAAACCTGGAGTCTACACTAGAGTGTCCCGCTTCCTGCCCTGGATATCCACTGCCATGAGGGTCAGTCTAGAGAGAGGCTGATTGATTTTTATTGTCTGAATATTCTTTTATTTCATGGTAAACACCTCTCTTTGCAGAACTATCACAACTCACCAGGTGTGCACAAACTGGCCCGAACGTGAGAGTCCTAAACCAAATCTATTCTCAAAGAACTGTGTAAAAGACCATGTTGGACCCTTGACCCCCAGTGCAGTAAAGGGAGAAGACACAACAACGTTTGGACAAAAGAAAAATTATCTCCTAAAGGATTTGAGTGTTTTGTGTCAGGGGTGTCTCTAAGTCTGAAGTCAGATTTAGAGATAAAAATATCCGTATGTTCATGTATGCTCTTTAGTGACCGCCAGGACTACCTTGAACACTCAGCCACTTTGGAAGCTACTATAACATATCCTTAGTAAGGATATTCAGTCTTTGCCATGTGTTTTTATACAGTACCTGTCAATGAAAATGCCTTATTCACACACTGTCTGTGCCCCTGTACCAAGGTATTTTCAAAACAGTATTTTCTTGTAGTTTTGTAAATATTAGTTTGTGCCTGGTTTATGTAGGCAACATTTTTTTAATAATCCATAGATTTTACAAAATGACATTTGTGCAATAACCAAAAATATGTACTATGAAATTTGTTTTTTATGGGCCATTACAATGACTGTACGATTCCCAACAACACAGCAGTATGCAATCTCTATTTCTTCAAATCTACCCAGTTTCAAATTAAATAAAATGTATGAATATGAGGTTATCAAATGTAAAATATAAATCTCTGCACTGTGATAATTAAATACATTTCTTGGTATTTTTGTAATCTGACATTTCTTTTACCAAACTGAGACATTATTCGTCATACACAATTACCATAGTTAAGTCGAGTATTTGCCATTTTATTTACATTTAATAGCCATATCAAATCAACATTTTACTGAAAAAGCATCATAAATATACTTCTTAAATAAACAAAAAAATATCACATATACAAGCCTTAGTTTAAAACCTTAAAGCATTTAAGGAAGGAAAATACTTGACACTGGTATTAGGACACAGCTTTGTTGACATTGTTTCTCAGCAGGAATTTGCTACTTTGGCATAGATCACAGAGTCATCCATCTCTGGGGCTATTGTCCTAAACACAGAGTTAAGACAAGGGTTGTGTCAGTTTCCCTAAAGTCTTAAATAAAAACAATGACAGTGAAATGTTGCACGCAATGAAAAACTCACTGTGTGTGATGTTTTTGACTTGGCTTTTTGGGTTTGATGGTCACTGTTGTGTAAAGCACCTCTTCAGGAGATGTGTACTGAGAGGAGAAAAGACATTACATACAAAAGATACTGGGCAGTTGGAAGACAGTTAAAAACCTGGTTCCTTATATTTACATCCTCTTTATCCATAGCAGATGATGAAGGCTGAAACATGCCAATGTTGGCATAAATGTGATCAACTGTTTCAACACCAGCTGAAGAACTTGAGTCTCTTTCACTGAGCACTGTCGTCTGCTAAGGAGGATATTAGAAATGCAGTTTGGGAGTAATTAATGTCTAGTTTTAATATCATATAATAGTAAAATATAAATAAGTTTATAAACCAGTAAAGCAGTTTATCCACTTTATGAATAAAAGTTTAAACTGTATTAGTGTTTGTAGACTTAGCTTACTTTTTTGTCTGAGTGTCTTCGCCTCTTCTTCCTGTAAAATGAACAATGAGCATTTCACTTTCCAAAAATAGATTACTTTGTGTTTCACCAAACCACATGACACATTTACTGTTCCTTCACAGTGGATTAACACTTAAATGCAAACTAATGAACATATTAAAGTTGCACAAAGGACACTGCAGTTGTAGTAACTGTAGTCTGACTCACCAGTACAACAGCAGTGCTAACACAAGTACCACAAAAAGTGACACTCCTGTTCCTGCCAAGATGGAAAGATATGCAGACTCTGGTGAAAGAAGACAACATCCAAAAACATGCAAATGAATTAATTTCTGAAGAGTTACGCAAAGCCTTTGGTTGTGTAATAGTTTTGAATAAATGTTAAGCCATAATAGATTTGTACAAAAGATATCTGAGGAGACATGACACTTACTGGTTTTGGTCTTCACAGACAGCAGCAGCTCAGTTGAGTTGCCTTCTCCAACTTTGTTCCTGGCCAGACAAATGTAGTGCCCAGTGTCGGACACCTCCACAGAGGACAGCGACAGCACTGGCCCAGAGCCCACTAGGACCATGGGGCTTGGACTTGAGAAAGAGGAGGAGGAGCCAAGCTTGTACCATGTGTAAACATTGGTGGGAGGGTTAGCATCACTGGTGCATGTCAGGTTCATGTCACTGCCTTGAATGACTTCTGTTGAATCCACTGAGATGGAAATGTTCATTGGCCGATCTGAAAAAGTACAAAACCATAGTCCATAAATACATACTTTATTTACAGCACTGCCATACAAGTCTGTCCAGCCATACACACAGACTTTTTAATAGAAGTGAACTGGGCCTAGAACCGTTTCCATTGATGCAGTTCTCCACCAAGCTCAACCCCACAGACAACCATAGCCATTTATTTTTGGGTGGCCTTTATTTTATCTTTTTCTTCCTGATGGGGAAAGGCTGGAGGAGTTTATTCCACAGATAATGGTATTGTTCCCTCTTAAGCTCTGATTGGTCTTTAAATGTGTGTCAATTTGTTGACGTGAAAGATGTGATCGATGTGATCGATGTGATCTCCTAATATTTATGACCTAGATGCATATATTTTTCCCATGCTGATTTTTAGATGATAAATGTTTTCTTGGTCCTAATACAGCACAACGTCGAGCTGAGCATAATAATGATAAATATTAATGTATATTATTATACTTACACTGGACATTTACATAAACTTTAGAGGACTGAAAAAGGCTGCTTCCCCTCCAGGCGATGTTATTCCCAGCCTGGCAGTAGTATTGTCCACTGTCACTGGGCTGGATGTCGGGGATGGTGTGGGACTGTCCAGAACTGATAAACTGTCTATCTCTAAACAGCTTGTACCCTGTTTGTAGCACAGGGGGGTTGGCCTCGCTGCTGCAGGTAAAGGTCACTGCACCTCCCTTGATGACCTCTTCTGATGGACTCATTGACAGCATCATGTTCTTAGGAGCATCTGAGAAACAAACACATGATATTTTTTAGTTTCACAATCTACAGTGAAAGACATTTGTCTAATTCTGTATTTTCTTACATTGAACATTTAGAGCCTCTGATTGAGACTGAAATCGCTCTTGTCCCAGCAGAGCACAGGTGTACCTCCCAGCATCTTGTTTGTTTGCTTTGAAACTCGTATGACTCACTTGTTGTCCGTCTCTGAACCAGACATATTCAGTGTTTGTTTGTGTATTACAACTTGATTGACAAGTCAGTGTCACAACCTCTTCTTCTGTCACAGTTGTTGGGTTTACAGATGCAACCAAATCTAAAGCTGAAAAGAAGAAAAACAATAATAAACCTGGTTTAAAAACAAATAAAATAAATTAATAAATTAATAAACTACCTTTTACAGATAAAACAAATGGGAATTTGCTTGTCCACCTATTAGAATTAGTAGAAAATTTAAAGAAGTATTCCCCGCTATCTTCATATTTTATGTTCTTGATAAGCAGATTACAGTTATCCAAATTGTTACCAACATATACAAAGCGATCTGACGGCAGAGAAATCTGTTTTCCAGACACCAGATTTTTTTTAAACCATTTGACTGTTCTGACCCAATGATAAGCTGGGTATTTATACAAGCACGGTATCACAACTGATGTCCCTTTCATAGCACATTGGTCCTTCGTGATCACCCCCCATTCTCCACTCCAGACACCTGAGGAAAGTAAAGTGTGAAATCATCAGGATACAGGTTAAATCACGTTCCAGAATTTAATTATATCAAAAACTCAGATGTAGGGCAGGGTCCAGTATTACTTCATAGATTAGACACTATTTTTAAAAGAAGTATCAAAACAGAAATTTACAAATACTGAACCAGATCATTTCATCATCGTTTTGTTAACAATTGGGTTCACAAACTCATTAATCTTGTGGCTTAATGCCCTGTCAACTGAGTGACTGAATAATAACTAAATAATAATACATTTTTGCCACTAAACTATAGAATTTTTTTTTTTTTAAATCTTAGGTAATTTGTGCTATTGGTTAAGACATTAACCTTTGTGCCAGTTTTTGTGGTGACATTAATTATAAACCAGGCCAAGAAATCTGCTTTATGAATCTTCAGCAGTAAATTATATTATACACTTCGTGCCTGCCCTCCACCTTAATCTAACTCTATAGGTCCTTTAGATTATTATTATGGCATCACATGAATGCAGCCTATTTGATTTAATATAGTCAAAATCTTCTTACCTGGCATCATTACCAGAATAATGATAATAAAGTGTTCCATATTTTCATTAAACAAGTATTTTTTTTTCTAGAAAAACACACAGAAGATACAGCATTAAGGACAAAGTCAAAACATACTATTTGTAATATTGATTAAGTCAGTAGTACTCACCATGCTAAAACAGTAGAACCTATTGATCTGACCACCGACCAAAAGTTTTTTCTGTAAAAAGGAGAAGTAGGAGGGAGTTTCTTCACCCTTTCCTCTATTGAGATCATTACCCAGTCCAGATGCTATCCTGCTTTGCATAATATGTAACAAGTACTGCAGTTGTGATCACAATTCACTTGCCTGGAAAATCCAGACTGATATGTCTCTGTATTATTATACAGAGAAATATCATCCGCTGGTACAGCGGTGAGTCTGGAATTTCCAGGCAAACAATTCACAGCTTTTACTTTTGTTTTTTAAGCACAGATTTTTAATTTAGTGGGTTAAATATACAAATTATATTGACAATTGTTTATAAGCATGACAATTCAAACAAATTGCTGTAAGCTGAAATATATATAAAAAAGATAAAGATACTCCTACTACTTTTTGTAATAGTTGTCCTAGTAGCAGTAGCAAATCCTGGTGAAATTATGTTATTGTATAATGTACAGTATACTACTAATATAAATAGAAGACCAAAGTGACTTGTTTGATTAATAACTTTTATTGCTATTAAAATTTTGAGGCATTTTAAAAACAATCTTACAACAATACAACAGTACACTAATATTATGACAGTGACAAGCAGTTAACTAGATATTTTAATAGGACTATAAAATGCAACCACCTATTTTCATGATGAAAAGATAAACATTGTACAATCGCATTGTACAGCGGGTAATAGAATTTTACGTGTTATCTTTATTTATTTCCAGATGTAGAAAGGATGCAAAAGATACAGTGGAAAGCACCAGTGACTGGTAATGTTAATAAATGCATTACTGTCCACTTTGAGATGTAAACTAAAGTGTTTTATGCATAGCCCTTACATTCATTAGAAAATGCAGACAAATATGCTAAGACAGCACTGTTTCAGAGTTTCCACTGACCAGATAGCGCTGCATACTGGAAGAGGATGCAAAACATGAGATATCATGCACCACATTATAATGAACAGTAAAGTGATCAGTTTTACTTCAAGAGGCATTCACTGTCTGATGCTCAATAAAGAACTATAAAAAGTATCATCAGGGCCCAAGAGGACTGCAGGTTAGTTGGACAATCCCCAAACCCACTCTTCTCTAGTAGGTTGAAATCCAATAGACTGATACAAGGAACACTGGTGAAAAGAAAAACAATATATTACCATGAAGGTTATGCTCAGTGAATATGTTCAAATAATAATGCCATATACCTATATTAAGTGGCAGTCAGTGGCGATGCTGAGGCAGTGAAGAGTAAACAACTTTGGTGGACGCCTTTGGTTTCCTGTCTCCACCAAGTGGCAAGTTGTGGAAGTGCACCTGCTCCGCACTAAACAGATTCACAAGTGACAAACGGAAACCATATAAGCTGTGTGGACATCTGACTCAGATCATGAGGTTTTCAGTTGGTCCTGTTTTTACCCAAAAATCATAACTGGGATGAGATTTATTGTCCTCTCATAAACAGGGCAAAGGGTGTTACAGATCATAAGGAGTGTACAGTAAAATACAGAGAAGGGAAGGGAAGGGAAAATGCAATGAGTGGAAACACAGAAAAGAGGAACTGATGAAAAAGAGAGTGCTGACAAGAGGGTAATGTAGGAGGTGAGAGGTTGATAGGAGCAATAGCTGTAAAATAAAATTCTGTCATTTAAGACATAAAACAGGAGCATAGAAGTTTAAGGCAAAAATAAAAAAAAATGTGATGGAGAGAATAGACATCTGAATTTGAATAAAAAGTGTTTCAAATTGTCCACAGACCTGGATGCTTTTGAATAGTGGACAGTGATGTAATCTGATGAACAGGAGGGGACTTCTGCATTTGTAATCGGCGGAGCATCTTTCAGAGGAACGATGTCTGGGTGCGAACTCTCACTCATGTCCTCTGGTTCCTCCTGAATGGACAAACACATGTTGCCTAAAACTATTGGCTGTAAATGTTTGGAAGTTGAATTTTTTTTATAGTTGCATACCGGGATGTTGTCCATTTTGCCTTTTCTCATTTGCACTGACTGTTGAGGTGACTCATAAAACATAGTGTCAGCTGTCACTGATGGACGCTGGAGACACAAATCCACACAGACAAAAACGTAAGGGATCATTTGACAGTTGTTTAGCCTAAATAGTGAGTACAGTTAAGCTTAAAATTTTGTATAATCTGCCCCTGGACAACGACCCATATCACAAAGGCAAAGTGGTAAAGAAATTATAAAAAAACACTTTACAACTGTGATAGGAAATAAAGGCTTTACCATTACTTATTAAGAAATCTGATGTCCCATTTCTACCAGAACAGACCTGTCAACTAAGTAAAAAGTAACTTTAACTGAAAAATTCAACCTGGGTATTAATAATTAAAGGGCCTAAGTATTTATTGCAGTAGTCATAATGATGGAAAATGCTTGTACCTTTGACTCTACAGACTCCATGTCCACTCTGTGCATGTTTTTACTGTCAAACATAACAAAAATAGTAAAATGTGATTGAAAATTCAACTTCTATTAGTATATCAACAATAGCAGTAAGTACATTGGTGTATACTTTCTTTTACCTTATCATAACGGCCACAGTTAGAGTGATGAGGCCCGCAGACACACCTACGGCTGAAGCCAAGGCAATGACCTTTAGTCGACCTGACCATGCAAAATAAGAATGATTATGAACATGACAACAGAGGAAACAGTGTAATAAGAGATGAGTAAAAAAAAACAGAACTTTGAGGTATAAAGAAATATAGCGGATGTATTAATAGTAACAGAGAAAGTGAAAAATGGGACATCATCTCGCTAGCGTCTAGACTTGATACTTGTGTTTCCAGTTGTGATTTCCAAACCTAAGTCCACTTCTTTAGCTGTCTAGACTCAAATAGCAGTTTTCCACAACACCTCATCACCTCCCGCTCTCCCCTCATATTCAGAGGGCTTAACGTGACTCACCATGACTCATAGAAAAAACAGTCAGTAATGATGAAGCCATTTTACAAAGACGACATGAAAATGGGACCTCACAGTGACAAAACTGTTTCATCACCTATTGATTCAAACCAGAGATGTGTATTAATGAGTTGCTCTGTTACATTTACTTAAGCAGCTTTTTGAAGAAATTGTACTTCCTAGAGTAGTTTAGTTTTATCCCAACCAACTTTTTATTTCTACTCCTTTCCTCGTTTCAGATGCTTTATGTTGTAAAAAAGTGAAATGAATTGTGTTTCTTGTGCCTTACTTTATTATTTTAAGATGTAATTTATCTTTAGTATTTTTTATTGTTTAGAAATGTCTGAATTTTCACTTTATTTTCTAAGTTTTGTGGTAAAAAAAAAACAAAAAACTTTTTTTCGTTTATATGGGGTGATATTGGCACAGTGGGTTAAGTGCATACTGTTACTGTCCCTGGGCAAGTACATATGTGGCTGGTTGCGACAGGAAGGGCATCTGCTGTAAAGACTTCCCAAATCACTGTGTGACTGGTTTTCAGTGACCCCTAACAAAAAAGTGAGCAGCCAAAATCTATACATTTTTTTACTTGAGTAATTATTTGTATGACAACCTATGCTTACCTATGCTTGTGTAATATTATTTTGAAGTAACAATACTCTCATCTCTGATCCAAACACACATCAGCCTATTTGTACCCCCGTCCTTTAATCTTACCTAAATTATAAGATATTTTTCTCACTGATAATCAAAACCAGCTGAATATGAAGCCATTTCACTAAACCTACCCGCAACACCTCTTCTCCTTCATTACTGTTAACACCGGCATACTTTATGGCCCAAAAAGACAAAGTAAAGCCCTCAACACCCTATTAAGAACAAACACACACTGACACAAAAGCGTCAGTGTTAAAACAAACAAAGTCTGCTCACCTCTGACCCTCACAGTGAGGACAGGGGAGCTGTGGGCTCCGATTCGGTTTCTGGCCTCACAATAGTACCGGCCACTCTCCCCGGGCCCGACCTCCGAGAAGGTGAAAACTGGACCTGACCTGGTGCCCCACGCAGCTGAGTAAAAGACAAACAACCTTTACTGTTTCAGTTTGTATAAGACACCAAAAGTCAAATAGCAATTAACTTTTGAGTTAAAAGTGAGTGGAAATAAGCTGCACAATGTTGGAAAAAGTTGTTGTATGTGTGTACTAATGATGTGAACAGCAAATTATACTAATAAACTTTTAATGCTTAAAACTAGGGGTGAATCAAAACCAATCAAAAACCAAGTAGTAAACTAGCACCAAATCAGGACATTTGTTTTGGTTGTTCCGCAATTTGATTTAAGGCTTTTATTGGACATTTTCCTGCAGGGCTATCAAACCAAAAACTTCAGCAACAGTATGTGCTGGCCCCTATCCTGGACAAATGAAGGGGGGTTAATCAGGAAGGGTACCCAGAGTAAAAACCTGTCAAAATAACCATGCAAAAAATTTGCTAAGATGACCCTCTGAAAGAAGCCCTAAGGGACTTTTTGTTGGGCATTTTTTTTTTTTTTTTGCAAATATTAAAATGTGAATCTCTGTTAAATGGAAAGCCATAATGTCTTTTGCTAATTTCTTGTTGTAATATCGGGGGTTGGATGATAAACTTGCAATGTATTGAGCAGCCATGAGTGGAACCACATTTGTCTGATGCTAACATTGTACAGAGCCTCCGTCCAGCGGTAAACGATGCCATGTGAAGTTGTCCACTGCTGGGTTGGCCTGGCTGCTGCAGGTTAAGGTCAGGGGTCGGCCAGCATCCACCACACTGGAGGGACGAGCCCAAACTGAGGTGTTTTTAGGAGGATCTAAAATATGACAAGGACAAAAAATTAGGCTTTGTTGTGCAAATTACCTCGTTACAAAGCCGCAACTCTAATAGCAAATTTTCAGCTATTACTTATTTCAAGACCAACTTCAACTACTACTTAATGAAACAGTTTGGTAAATTTAGTAAGTGCATTGTATATTTTTATTATTATGAATACAACAGTGAATTTTAATAGCTAAACAATTCACCTTGTGAAAACAGACAAAAAAGGGAGAAGCCAAGAACAATGTAGGTCACAGCCTCTGACTAAGATTATAGTACTATAATTTATTGACATTATTCTAGAAGTGGATGCTATATTATTCTTGATAAAGTTGTTTGTTCTATAAAAGAAAAGTGTCTACTACTCACAGAGGACGGTGAGTGCAGTAATTGGGGATGTCTGGTATCCTAGCGGGTTCCATGCTGTGCAGTAGTACTGTCCTCCATGATGAGAACGCACTGCAGGGAAAGTGAGGTTTTGGACACTTCCTTGAACCAGTGTCTGGTCTCCATGGATTCGGTACCATGTAAACCTTCAGTGAGAGATGGTGATGGAGATGAGGGGATAATGGGATTAACTAGATTATATTTAATTTCTAAAATGGTGATGGAAATATGATTATGAGGATAGTAAAACACACAAAAATGAATTATTGACATTTGACAGATTTGAATAGTCTTGTCACACCTGCTGGCAGGAGGGTTGGCTTGGCTGGTGCAGCTCAGATTCACATATGACCCCTCTCTGACATCCCGAGGAGGAGTCACTGTCACTCGAGTGTTTTTGGGAGAGACTAAACATCACAAAACATGCATCAGGAACAGAAAATAGTTCTCCCAAGTAAACAACATTCACCAAAAGTACGGGTCAAATTAAAAGTAGCACAAAGTCGTCTCAGAGGGAGAGAATATGCAGGAGTTTGAAGCATATAATTGTAAACAATCCTGACCCATCATTCATTATATAGAGCTTTGATCTCAAATTATTATTATTTATTTTTTTCTTCTCTTGTGACTCCTTTTCTGTGGGAATGCTCTGCATCAGAAGGGCCCCCCACAGTTGAATATTTTAAGTCTTGTCTTAAGACCTACTTTTATTCTCTGGCTTTTAGCTCAGTGTGAATTGTGTGTTCCTGTGTCTTTTATACTGTGTTGTTTTTTATTTACTTAATTGTTTTTATACTTATCTATTGTTATTTTATTGTATTGCTCTTATTTGTTTTTACTGTTTCTTATTATTTTAATGGGGACTAGTGGAACAAAATAGAGTAATTTATTATTTATTGTTATTTGCAGCACTTTGAAAACTGTCATTTGTAAAATGTGCTATAGCCTACAAATAAAGAGGATTTGGATTTTTTGTGAATTGCAATTGGCTAACACCTAAAATTATAAATAATAAAGGTAATGTCCCTTGTAAAAAAAAAAGAAGGGTGTATTCCTAAATTAGAAAAATTCGCAAATCTACATTATTCCAGATGGTTAGTAGAAAGTTGGACTAGTAGGCTGCAGTTGTTGTTGGTTTAGCATATGTTAGCATTCCAAGCTAATGCTAAGATTTTCAGTCGACTCCTAAGCAGGTAAAATGACAAAATTAGTAATAGATAATAGATAAGATAAGCTACTAGAAGTTAGAAAATGTCATTATTCCCCTAACCTTGTGTTTTAGGGGTCCATGGTTACTATATTTAATTAGACATAAAAACGTAATATACAGTTGTTACCGGCCTAGCCTGTCACTTTAAGAAGGTTGAATTGTGGGTAGTCGGTGTGAGGACGTATGTCCATAAAAACTGTTGTGTTGGCGCTTAGTGTGGCTTCTGCCTGCTCCCTGCGTAAGTGTGGTTTAGCTGAAGTGTTCGTTTTGTCAAGTCCGGTTAAAATACAAAGTTCTGCAGCCAGCATTATGTTATTGTTCTAAACAAAATGCCAAATAAAGCCTCGTTCTATGCAACTTCTGCTGCCCCCGTCTCCCGTCTACATTTTGTCCGCAGTCGGTGGCCCGACCCTAGACACTAGTGGCTGTTCCCAGCCGAGACGAGCTGACACGCCGGCTCAGCCTCTGTGCTACGGCTAGGAGACTACTGGTCCGGGGAAGAAAAGGTAACACTGGGGGCTCGTCCGGGATCATCGTCTGCAAAAGACCGGAGTTGGTACGAGGGACGGCGACGGAGGAGCTGCAGCCGAGAGACAAAATGGCGGCGCCTGTACACCGTGATCATGGCAATGTGGATGTTAACAGACATTTCAATGTAGTGGAACTCAATGTGAGTACGAACCCGTTTTGGCTAGAGATGACAGAGGCTGCTCGAGCTAATTTGAGCCTAACTAAACCACTTAACGATCATAATGGGAATAGCACCAACCCGTTTTTGACTAGCATGGAGCTAAAGCTAGCCGCGGAAAGTGTCCACGACCGCGGGCAGATGCGGCAGCAAGGGGCGACGTGGCAGCTTACGCCACCGCCATCGACATGCACTAACCCCTTTGTAACACCAGTTAAAATGGCCGTCCATCACTGTGAGAATGTTACATCAACACCATTTGTGCCCCCTTGCTATATGGGTGAAGATAAAGAGATTCGGACACCCTTTACGCCCATGAACTGTGACTTTTTAACTCCGGGTGTTCCCGTACAAGCGCGGAACACGCCGCACTTCATGCCCTATGCTGCCCAATTCAGTTACGGTGCACCAGCTCAAGGTTCCAGTTTTCCCCCGCTGTCTGTCGAACCGCCGCGTGTAAGCGAGCATGAATGGGTTGATTCTGTTTGTCCCAGCCCGAGGCGAGCGAAGTCGGTGCCTCGCCGCCATTCCATGCGCCCCGTGCATGGTGACTCCACAGACAGCAGCGATGATGAGTGCCGCGGATTTAAAGAGAGAATCCCAACACTGCGGCCGGGACAGTTTGATGGCTCAGGCTCATGGAGAGACTTTATTTACCAGTTTGAAACATGTGCACGAGCTAACCACTGGACAGAAAATACCAAAGCTATTCAACTCCGATTCAGTTTAACTGGCGCAGTCGGTGCTATTGACCACAAAAATCCCAAGTCAGCCCACTGGAGCTATGAACGCATAGTGAAAGAAGTTGATGCTGCCTATGGGCCACATTCAGAACATGCTGCATCCATAAGAATTGAGCTGAGGCAGAGGGTCAGGAAACCCGGTGAAGTCTTGCACACACTCCGCGATGACATCTATGAAAAGGTTGCAGTTGCCTATGGTGACCGTACTGAGCTAGAACAAGACAGTATTGCTGTAGAGATTTTCACTAATGCTATGACAGATGCTGACATTATTCAAAAACTACTCGAAGAAAAGCCCCGCACGCTGGCCAGAGCTTATGACATTGCACACAGGCACGAGACCACTAAGAAAGCTGCCAGAGCCGTAACGCAGATGATGCGCCCTAGCATGGGGCCCCGTGGTTCTGCAGCAAGAACGGCCACGGTGTTTGAAGATACCTCTGTGCCTGTGTGTGACCAGCCAAAGTGTGCGCCTGTAACACCCTCCCAGCAACTGCAGGGGGCGCCCCGAGCCCATCAGCAGAGATTTAATAAGACTGTGCCTGGCAAGGTGACCTTAGGGGAGGTTATCTGCCATAACTGCTCTGGTGTGGGACATGTACAGAAACAGTGTCCTTCCCCACGCCGCCTCCCACAGAAACGAGTGAGTCTCACCCAAAATCCATCTTCTGACACCAGTGCAGTCGTTGTCTGCACTAAAGGTCAAGAAGAAGAGATGTGTGTTCAGATAGTGATACATGGACTAAGACTTTGTGCTCTATTAGATTCTGGGGCCCGGAGAAATGTGCTGTCCCTACGTCAATTTAACTCTCTCCCCACCCAATCTAGACCCCCTGTACGACCATCCATTGCCAAGATCCTGCAGGGGATAGGGCCCGAGGGTCTAGCTGTCCTGGGAGAAGTCGTATTACCCGTCCTTGTGGGGAGCCAGCCAACTAATGTAAACTTTATCATGGCCGACACAGCTGAAAGCACTGAAGTTATCCTGGGACACCCCTTCCTGCGTCAGTCCAATGCCTGCCTGGACTATGGCCGTAGAGAAATAACCCTCTTTGGTGAAAAGGTTCCCCGCTACGACCCCACCTGCCAGCCTGCAACTCACCTGGTCCGAGTTGCCCGCACAACTGTTCTGGAACCAGGTCGCGAGTATCTGGTGCCTGGTTACTCCCGCCTTCGTCCTGCTGCAAAGGGGGACCTGATGCTGAGTCCAACCAAGACCTTCATTGAGAGACATTGTGTTCTAGTAGCTCATGCTGTCGTGCAACCCAAGTGTTCAACAGGCATCCCTATCAGAGTCTTCAATCCAGGGGCTACACCTGTCACCCTGAAGAGAGGGGCTGTGGCCGGTGTTCTTCAGCCTGCCCAAGTGGTGGGGGCCCTGGAGCCCCTTCCAGTTTTGTCCCCGTCCCAGCCGGGGCCCATTAACCTTGTTTCTGTTCCTCCTCATTTGCAGGTGCTGTATGCTGAGAGCTGTTCTAGCCTGTTGGAGAGTGACTGCCACAAGCTAGCATACCTGCTCCAGTCATATGGCGATGTCTTCTCCACTGGTCCTGCTGATCTTGGCCGCACCAGCATTGTGCAGCATGACATCCAGATCACTCCAGGGCCTCCTGTGAAGCAGCCACCACGCAGAATGGCCGCCGACAAGCAGTCAGCAGCAGACCAGCAGCTTCAGCAAAGCCTCGATGCAGGTTTAGCTCAACCTAGTAACAGCAGCTGGGCTGCGCCGATCGTGATGGTGAAGAAAAAGGACCTGTCCCCCAGGCTGTGTGTGGACTACAGGCCATTGAATGAAAGGACCATAAAGGACGCCTATCCGCTACCACGTATTCAGGACACTCTCGACACACTGTCCACTGCCAGGTACTTTAGCACACTCGATCTAACCTCCGGGTACTGGCAAGTAGAAATGACACCTAGGGCCCGCAAAGCTGCGGCCTTTTGCGCACGTAAGGGACTGTTTGAATGGAATGTGATGCCCTTTGGACTATGTAACGCCCCGGCCACTTTCCAAAGACTTATGGACCGTGTCTTAGTTGGGCTACAGTGGGAGACGTGTCTTGTGTACTTAGACGACATAGTGGTCCTGGGGCGTGACACTTCACAGATGTTGGAGCGGCTGGAACAAGTTTTTACCAGACTGCGGCAGGCAAATCTAAAATTAAAGCCGTCCAAGTGCTGTTTGTTTCGGGAGGAGGTGACTTACCTTGGGCACATTGTCTCTGCAAAGGGTGTTGCCACTGACCCCCAAAAGACTGAGAAAGTTCGAGACTGGCCCACACCCAGAAATGTGTCCGAAGTCAGACAGTTTGTTGGCCTAGCCTCCTACTACAGGCGTTTCGTGCCTGACTTTGCCACAATAGCGAAACCGTTGCATGAACTGACAAAGAAATATGCCCGTTTCAACTGGAGTACTCCATGTCAGCGTGCATTTGACGAACTGAAAAGACTGTTGACATCCGCTCCTGTCCTGGGCTATCCTCTCGATAAGGGGGAGATGTTTCTGGACACAGATGCTAGTGACTTTGGGATCGGAGCTGTCCTCTCCCAAGTCCAGGGGGGCGAGGAGAGGGTGTTAGCCTATGGGAGCAGGCGACTGTCAGTCGTAGAACAGAACTACTGCACAACCCGTAGAGAGCTCCTGGCAGTTGTAGATTTCACTTCCCACTTTAGACAGTACCTACTTGGCCGTCCCTTTACCATCCGAACTGACCACAGCAGCCTACGTTGGCTGACCAGACTAAGAGAACCTGAAGGTCAGCTGGCTCGCTGGCTAGAAAAGCTGGCTGAGTATGACTTTAAAGTTGTACACCGACCAGGCAAAATCCACCTTAATGCTGATGCGCTCTCTCGACGGCCATGTCGCGGGTTCTGCCCCTGCACCATAAAAGATCCTGAGCTTAGTGGTGACCGGTGCCAGGATAAAGCAGTGCAGTGTGACCCATCCGATTATGTTGCAGCAGCTGTGCCTTTTCTATCGACCCCAGGGCAGCCTCTAGTGGGGGTAGGGGACACGTATAAAAACAGCGCTTCAGACTCTCCAAGTATCCACCGCGTTAGTGAGACACTACACTCAAGTTTGTTTCAGGGTTGGACACTAGAGCAACTGAGCACAGCCCAAAGGAATGATCCTGATATAGCACAGGTCTGGCAGTGGATAGATAGTGGGGGGAGCAGGCCACCATGGTCTACCATAGCCGCTTGCAGCCCAGCCACCAAAGCCTACTGGTCACAGTGGAAAAGACTGTATATAAAAGATGCCGTACTGTTGAGAAAATTCTTCTGTCCGGAAGGCAAAGTGTTTTATCCACAAATCCTCCTGCCCCATGCATTACGCACAGCTGTTATGGAACAGATGCATGATGGCCCAGTTGGGGGACATTTTGGGGGGGAAAGGACTCTAGCACGCCTCAAAACCAGGTACTATTGGTACAACATGAGGGATGAAGTCACCCTGTGGTGCCGCACATGCACTAGTTGTGCCGCAAAGGCCCGCCCCAAGAAAACACCACAGGCTGCCATGGGTACTGTACGGGTTGGAGCGCCCATGGAGAGAATTGCAGTTGACCTCATGGGACCTTTAAATGAGACTGATAGACACAATCGTTTCATATTAGTTGTACAAGACTATTTCAGTAAGTGGGTAGAAGCTTACCCAGTGCCCAATGAACAGGCCACAACAGTAGCTGAAAAGATTGTCTCAGAGTGGGTGTGCAGGTACGGATGCCCATACACACTACACAGCGATCAGGGCACTAATTTTGAGTCCGCTGTCTTCCAGAGCATGTGTAAGCTTCTGGGCGTTGAAAAAACTCATACAACCCCATTTCACCCGCAGTCTGACGGGCAGGTGGAACGCTTTAATGCCACCTTACAGAAAATCCTGGCCGCCACTGCTGAAAAGTGTCACTGGGACTGGGACTTGATGCTCCCCTATGCAGTCATGGCTTACCGTGCCACCAAACACAGCTCCACTGGTCTGAGCCCAAATATGATGATGTTTGGTAAGGAAATCACCGAGCCCATAGACTTAGTTGCTGGGGTTCCCCCGAATGACACTCGTGCCAGCTCAGTACCAGAATATGTCCTGAAGCTCCGGGAACGGCTGGAACTCTCCCACCAGCTTGCACGAGAGGCCCTAGGGAAGTCCTCTGAAAGGGCTAAGAAACAGTATGACAAAAATGTTTGCCAAATTCAGTATCCAGTTGGTGCTGCAGTGTGGCATCTAATTAAGGGCACCAAAAGAGTGAGGCATAAAGTACGGAAGTTCCTGCCTTCCTATGAGGGCCCTTACTTCATTGTGGGCCTGCTGGATGACTTGGTGTACCAGATAAAGAAGGGGCCAAGGTCAAAGATCAAAGTTGTTCACCATGACAAGCTCAAGCCCTACCACTCTAGAACCCCGCTGGACAACAGCTGGGTATTCCAGGCGGATGATACATCGACACCGCTGGAGGTATCACCCCCTGCCTCTGATGAAGACTCTGACCTTGACATTGGTCCCCTGCAGCTGTGGGACACCTTCTCTGGGGCAGAGGACCCTCCCTCAGGGACCAGCCAGGGCACTGGTTCTTGGTCACCTGTTTCCCCGGACGGCAGTTCACCTCCTGCCGGCTCTTCACAGCCTCATGGGGATGAGGCTGGCATCCGGCGTCCTGCATTACGGGCGAGACGGCGTCATCTTTTGATCTCTACACCTTTGCCCAGGCTGCGGAGGACTCAAAGAGCACCTGATAAGTTTGGTGACTGGATCAGTCACTAGTCAGTCACAGCACTTCTACCTGAGTCAGGGTGTAGGCGGATCGCTGCCCTACTCAGAGGTTGTTTAAAAAAAACAAAGAAGAGAGAGAAAAAAAAAAAAAAAAAAAAAAACTTTGTTGTTCCCATGTTTTTTATTTTACTACTGTTATTGTTCATTGAGCTGCAGATTGCATCTTATATTATTGCCTATAAGCTAAAGGACTACAGGCTGCTAAAAATGTTATTGCCTTCTACCTTTTGATGAGCTAAGCAACTGCAGGACACACCCGGCGTGAGCTATACACATAAACCTGGGCTGTTCCCTTTAAGTAATAACCTATATGCTTACTCTAGGCTGAGGAATGTGACCACTAGAGGGGTGTATTTGATTTAATGTGTCTTTTCATTAACTTGACTGGTGTAAAGTGTTATGTTGGAGTGATGTTAATGGTTTAATCATCATCCAGAGTGGGGGTAGTGTTACCGGCCTAGCCTGTCACTTTAAGAAGGTTGAATTGTGGGTAGTCGGTGTGAGGACGTATGTCCATAAAAACTGTTGTGTTGGCGCTTAGTGTGGCTTCTGCCTGCTCCCTGCGTAAGTGTGGTTTAGCTGAAGTGTTCGTTTTGTCAAGTCCGGTTAAAATACAAAGTTCTGCAGCCAGCATTATGTTATTGTTCTAAACAAAATGCCAAATAAAGCCTCGTTCTATGCAACTTCTGCTGCCCCCGTCTCCCGTCTACATTTTGTCCGCAGTCGGTGGCCCGACCCTAGACACTAGTGGCTGTTCCCAGCCGAGACGAGCTGACACGCCGGCTCAGCCTCTGTGCTACGGCTAGGAGACTACTGGTCCGGGGAAGAAAAGGTAACACAGTACTTACATATTCTGGTCACGTGGAGAACCTTAGCCCACCTCGCAAGCGCCCAGCAGGGTTAGTAGCTGGCCCGTTTTGAAGGTTAGGTTTCTTTATTATACTGTAGTGTATTGTAAAATAGCATGTAACCATAAATTTTGTGTAAAAAAATATAATTATGCATAAAGTGTGCATGGTGCATGTAGCATAAGCTGTGAGATTGCTAGAGATAAGCTACTGTAAATTAACATCAGGTGTGTTTTACATTTACATCATGATTGATTAGCTTTCATTTGCCTGCTACAAGTTTAACCTACCATATTTATTATTTCAGAAATATTGCTGCTATTGAAAGAAGCTGTCAGAACTTGGACTTACTATGGTGCTGAGGTAAATGGCTGCCTTCTGGGTTTCTTTCTTTTTTTTTTTCTGACTTCATTAAGCCTACATGTTTAAATATTTTTCCCGTAGGTCTGAATAATTTCAATTATTACATACCAGTTATTATTAGGTTAGGTTTGGTCTTCGCATATGTCCAACTTACATGTCACATTGAGCAGAAGTGGCCTCGACCGGTCTGTCCCCAGTGAGTTACGAGCTACACAGAAGTACTCTCCTCTGTTTGTGTATTTTAGATGAGTGAGGTGAAGCTGGGGTCTGAAACTGTCTGGGATACTGCCACTGTCCATGTCTAAAACCAGACCAACAGAAACATCGCACGAATTCATCTCAAACACATGTAGTTATTTAGTTGGTTTTGTCTTCATCTGTACCTTTGAACCATGCAAAGCTCTCCACCGGTGGAGCTGCATCACTGCTGCAGGTCAGAGTGACAGATCTCCCCTCTGTCACCTCTCCAGTAGGAAACATTGATATTGTTGTGAAGCGTGGACCATCTGAAAACAAAGAGGATTTACCATGGAGCAATTAGAAAGCTGATGCATGTGCAAGAGTAAAATAGGACGGTTTATTTTGTTTAAGTCTACTGACATCCCAGAGCTAAAGACACCGGTGGGGACTGGACATTCTGTGGTGGGACAGGTCGACAGGTGTATGCTCCAGTATGAGGCTTGTCAAATCTGTTGATAATCATCCATTTCTCATAGGAGCCCATGTTTAGCCCATTCCTAATAAAATAAAATATCACTTGAGATTTATGATATTTAAACTGTTAATTCTGCCATTTTTTGTATCTGCCTTTGTGCATTCACCTGTACAGGGCAAGGCTGCGTCCTGGAGCAGCACAGCCTGTGGCCTGACAGCCGACAAACACTGTCTCCCCAAAGCCGAACATGTTCCTGGGCCGGGCTGGATGCACCTGGACCTGCAGGTCTGACACACACAAAGAGAAGCATTAGACAAATGGGATCATTGCACAGCTGTTGAAACAAGTAGTGACACTGAGCGATTGATAAAATGGAAACCTGCCTGTAACATCCAGAGTGATGGTGTCAGGGGATGTCCATCTCCCAAGTGGTTGATCTGTTTCAAACCTGAAGTGATACTGGCCTGCATCACTCAGCTTTACACCCCGAATTTGCATTGAGCAGCTGGAGTAACTGCCCCCAATGTAGCTGAAAGAAAGACTTCAGTTCTTCAGACTGAATACTCTATCCATTTTATAGAGTTTGCTAACTAATATTTAACAGAACCAGTAGTTATCAGTGGATGAGTCCTACCGTGTCCGTCCACGATAGGACAAGCTGATCTCGTTTGGGTCACTGTGATGAGCAAAATCCCTTCGAGCTTCTGCTGACACTCGAAACCACATCACTCGCCTCACTGAGTGGCCTGAGACGGCAGCAAACAAAACAGGAATTACAAAGATCATAAAAATATAGGAAATAGCTACTCCTTAGAACAAATACATTTAACTAGCTATGAGGTAACATTTTACTGACAAGCAAAATAATACCATATACTGTATAAAATTAAAATTACCTGATGGGTAGTCGAAACGGCAGGGCAGTGTGACAGTAGTTCCCGCCCAAACACAGATCTCTTTTCTAGAAAATGAGACACTCCACCTGCTCTGGATCCCTGTTGGTCACACACTGGTTATTATATTTGTGGTGCCATTGTACATTAAAAAATATAATAGATAACACTTTTAGGTCAGTTATTTAGATAGAGCAAAAAGAAAGTACTGGTTTGTGACATTTTTATATGGCTGCCATTTAAGCCCTAAAATAAAATGGTATTGACAGGAAAAATATTGTTATGACCTAAGCCACTCCGACTTTTATTTCCACACTTCAAAATAGGATTAGGAAAAGCCTGTTGTGAGAGTTAGGCTGTAAAATGTACCAAATCTAATTTCCAACAAGAACAAAATGTTTCCTTCTCTGATAGTCCTCTGAGTAAAAGTTGTCAAACCACACTTCAGAGCTAATAAAACCAATACATAAAGTAAAGAGGAGGAGTAAGTTAATGCTTTTATTTGCTGCCCCAGTGTCCCTTTGTGCTGCTGGCTGCCTGTGTGGATGACTACCTTGCACAAAAGACAATCAATACTTATAAATAACCTGAGTAAAGCAAGGGCACCTGGCTTCAGAAGCTAAGGTGCAACATAATGTATAAATAATAAGCAAGTTATTCATAATATAATAAAATTGCATGCACTTAGTGTTTAATAATTTGTCTATAGATAAACTACAAATGTTTCTCTCTTTTTAGTGTTTTGTGTTTCCAGACTAATTAAACATCTAAACAATTTCAGATTTGCATAATTAAAAGTTTTAATAATTGCTGATTTATTTTTATGTAAATATGTTTTTCTTACCTGGTAAAGCTGTAAGAATGATGCCCAGGACTAACGCACCTGCCAACATCTCCGCTGACAAAGCCTCTGTAATGTAATGTAAGATGGGCAAAAGCACAGGGTCAGTAATAGGTTTGATTAATGTTATTAATTAAATACATCAAAAACACTCACCTCTTAAGGTATTTTCATGCACCAGCCTTCTAAACAGAAAGATGCGTGATGGGACAGTGATGGAGGTGATTTTATATTGATGACAGAAGCAGAGTGGTCAGGACAGTGTAGTAACAGGAGGGGGAGGAGTCAAAGGTGCCAAAGGAAGAGGAAGTGTTTGTTTGGGTTTTTAAATAGGGTTAATTTTGTACAAACTGCTGCTCCTGTTTTCACTTTTTCCATTTCTCCCTTAAGGTCAGCAGCTGATTTTAAAGTCACTGTCTGATCATATGACTCTCTGACTTCCTGATTCTTAAAATACGTGCCATTTTCCTGAACTATTCTAAAATTTGAACTGTTGAAAAATGTGAGCAGTCAGAAAAAAGGGTAGTGTGTAGTGGAATAGACACATTGCAAATTTTATTTGACACTTTCTTTTCATATATGTAGTCACCAGAGGACAGGATCAGTTGTTATGAAATTAAAATAAATAAATAATGTAATGTAAATTAGATGCCTTTGTGCAGGAATGAGTGTTTAGAAAAGAAAAAATGTGCTTCTCATCCAGTAGTGCTCATTTTGTCCATTTACACATTCATTAAAGGCGCTTTATTATTCAAAATCAACTTTTCTGAGCTTTCTACCATGTTATAAAGTTCTATCATCAAAAACATAAAAAAATACAACCTGGAGTTGTGTTTTGCTTCATTCACTCATGTTTGAGCAATCCTGCTTCCAGGCTGCTCCCATTTCTTAATCTAAAAAGTGATGTACATCTCTGTTTTCATTGATTCCTCACAGCTTTTTTAAAATTTTGTAGAAAAATGGCATCATACAAAACTTTTAAGGAAGTGAATGGCTCTTTTTCTTTGATTGTGTTCAAACACAAATACAGCTATTTACTCTGCTGCCCTCTGCTTGTGTCTTCAGATGGTACCATTTCCCCATATATGGCAGATAGAGGTGTAAATGGGAAAATGGCCCCATTACTGTTTGTATAAATTATTGTGCCTGCAAGTAAAAAAAAAAGAAAAAGAAAAATGGAACTAAAATGATTCGGGTGTGTTTCATAAATTGGTGTGAAAGTGTTTGTTGAAAAAATTGTTTATTTGTGTTTGCATGAGCACACATCCAAAATGTAGTCTTTACTGAGATCTGCATCAGTGTAATGTAGAGAGAGTGTAAAGACTGAGCAGTTACCTCTGTTTATGTTGGATGTGTGTATGCGCCACAAAATTTAAGGGGTTAAATTTCGTAATCACAATTCATTTTTTGCTATGTATGGTGAGGACTGAAGTTAATCATTGTAACCATGAAAAAAAAATTGAATTACTCACTATTAGATAATTTTACTATGGCATTGTTTATTGTTTTTTTTTAGTGTGTCTTAGGATGAAAGGTGTGACTAAAAAGGTAGGCGTGCAGGAGGGTTAAACAAATCTTCTTTCATTCACATAATGTTTATAAAGGTTGTAAAACATGCAATGCTGTTCTACCGGTGACCAAGATTGTTTAAAAAATATGAATAAAAGCATAATATTAAAAATTTCAACCTTGAAAATCACATTTGGATTACCATTGCTGTAACTGGTTACTGATTTTCATTATAAGAAGCAGCCTTCACTTCTTTCTGTTGTATTTACTCTGTCACAGTATTAGCACAGACATAAACTTATCATGATGGAGTGATTGTAAAATATCAAAGACATATGCTTTATTTGTAATATCAGGCTTGTTGGAGATCATTAACATACAGTAAATAAGTCAAGCAGGCATGGACTAAGCCGTATAAATGTCCTCCGATCCACCACTATGATGGAGAAATGTTGGCACACAAATCCAGCCACAACCAGACGTGAGGAGGTTCGAGACCTCTCACTCAACTGTGTCCACTTAGCCTGATGAGTCTAAATGACTTTAACATGCTACTCTGCCACAGCTTGGCCAATAGATGTCAGTTTAGCGTCATGATGCGGCCAATTGGCTACTTAGCCCTGCTTTGACCCAGGGGTAATGATGTTGTACTGTTTAACATTTCAGTCATCTCTGCGGGCATCCGAGCAGAGTGAAGAAGGAGAGGTTACTTCAAGGTTTCAGAGATTAGATCTTGATGTGCATCTGGAAATCATGCTCAAGTTTTGCTTATTAGAAAGCAAGCAAAAATTATGAAAAAGGTGTAATATTGACAATACACTTAGTCTCTGTCTGATCATACTTTTTGTCTGTTTGGTCAGTCAGAACTGAGCACTTTTTATGTTGCAAAGGTGGTTTTAATAAATATAATGTACACTGTTAAGCTAAATGGGTATTATTTAGCACAGCATTATGCTTTGTGGGAAACCTATAGCTCGACTTAAAACAGCAGTGCTAATAAGTAACAGAAAGTATATCGCTGGGAAAGTTACCTTAAAAATATAATCACAGTTCTCAGGATGTGAGGTTAAACGAACAATATATTCCAGTTCACAGATTGCTCGGGTGGATTATGGGTTAGGACCCAAAATGGTTTGCAGACCCTCGTTGCAGGTCTCCACATGACAAGAACACTCTTGTGATTTAATGATCCTGGATCCCGGGAAGAAAAAAAAGTCATTTTGGTCACAGGCAGAAAGGTTTTAAGAACCAAATACTCTGCGAGTATACACTTTTTTCTCTCTGCCATATAGTGTCTGTATTATGTAGACTTAGAAGAGTGGTGGGCTTTGAGCTTAACCTGTAACCACAAAATGACTTCAAAAGGATCACGGCACACTAATAGGTCAAAGCCTGATGTAATCTTAATCGAAAACAGGCCCAACTAAACGAATGAAGAGAAACAGATGGATGGAGCTAGATTAAGTGTGACTGACCACAAACAGAGAAGGAGGGAGGAATGAGAAAGTTTCAAAAAGGTAAAAAGATGGAGGAGGTGAAATTGTGAAGTTGAGGTTCTGCTAAGAAAAGGAGAAAGGTTTGTGTGGAGATGGATAGAGATTTTTAGCTCTGCATAAGTGTCAGATATGTCAGAGGGGAACAGGAGAAAATGCAAATGGAAAGAAAAGGGGCAATTGACAAATGTATGACAACATATCCAGCCTTTACAGTAGGGAAGGTATCCATGCACTGACCGCAGCCTGAGGCCAGATGAAGTGTGACCGTCTGGTGGTCAGACTGGACCTGAAGATTTTCCGCTGTTGCAAAACACTTCCTGCCTGCTGTTTTCATGTTATGTGACCGCTCACAGTTTGCTCTCCTGCCATACTTTAAGTTGTCCAATATGTGATTTCTGTGTTATTCCTATGCCCACAGATTAAGCTCTTGGCTCACTGGGCCCTGCAGCCTTGGAAGGACTCCACAAAAGCAAATAATGATTGGACTGTCCAACATGTGTTAGTCTTCACGTTGAGTGGTGCTCTCCGCAGGGGGAAGTCTGGGCAGGACTGACGATCATCAGAGATGCAATCATATTTGACAAGGTGATGTGTTGTTTCTGTGCACTCTCTGGACAATCTACATGACGGTATTATGAGTCGGATCTTTGCCAAGAGAATTATTGCTAGTATTGGGAATTATATTCGAAAGCTCATGAGTGAGTTAGGACAGTTATACATTTTATTAAATCTGTATTTAGCCACTTGCCTCTCACAAATAAGCCAAACTAAACATTTGATGATTTTTAGGACTTCTGCATTTTTGAAACCTACTGCTGCACACTTTGATTTATGCTGTTTTTTCATATTCCTGTCCCATTCACAAACTCTGGTGGGTCAGATTTCTGCTGCTGTCTGCCAGCGACCTGTCTGTGGTGGCTGTGGTATTCCACGCTGAATGAGTCATGTCTGGTGGTTATTATGGGCAGGCGTTTGGCTCCCCGGCCTCTCACCCCGTCTAGTGGCAGCAGACAAAATTACATCTGTTTCTGGGCCTTGTCCAAATGAGCGAAGATCAGGTTCTCATTTAACCAGCTGAGTTAAGTGCACATTCCTGGTCAGTGTTGTAAGAAGATGTTGTCGTAAAGCCCTTATGCCTATATGTGGTATTGACGATTTACAAAAATATTGTACTTTACTGAAAGATGGCACATGGTTCGATTTATTTTAGTTTGTTCTTTTTTATTGGAAATATTACAGATGAACAGGAAATGAGAAAGCGAGATATGGGAATCACATGGAGCAAATTTGCCTGAGCTGGAATCAAACCTGGGCTGCTCCAGTATCTGGCATGCACTCTACCTAGTGAGCCACTGAGGGACTCTGGAGTTAATTTTTAATATGAAATACTATTAACATAATTATAACATGAAACCAGACCCAGGCCTCTCAGACTAAAAACATGATGCCTCAGTGTTCAGGCATAATCCTAAATATGCAGTGCTGTGTATGACTGCTATCAAAAAATCAATATCAGTAGTGTTGACATGGTGTTGTATATTTGTGAAAGCCAAAAAGCGTGGCACAGTGGCACATTATTATTGCTGTTAATAGATGTAAAATTGTGTTAAGCCTGTGATTTACTTGTTAATTTTCAAATATTTCAGATAATAGCATCGCATTTATTTAGTGTGGAATCCTGAATAAATGTGAAACAAGAAATGATAACCACAATGGGTGTAGGAAAGTGGCCCACAGTCTGTTGGAAAAACAAAAAATGAGAAATTATACAGTGAATAGAAACACAATGTAAACCATCATTTCGTCCTGATTTTAGTTTGTTCAAACTATCCATCTTTCTTTACTGGCTTCTCTTGCTCTCATTATCTTGTGTTTTCAAAAATGAGTAAAAGCCATTTCCTGGTTGAGACTGAGAGAACATGCATGTGTTCAGTGTTGGAGACAGTGAGTGGGAGGCTGTTCATGCGATGTGTGTGAGTTTTGTGGCTGTGATGGGTTTACCATGTGCACAGTCCCTGTACGGGACGACTGAATGAAGTCGGATATGAAGGAACCTGTCAGGTCTGGGCTACTGTCGGAAAACCTCCCTCCAGCCCCGCCACCTCAGTCTCCTGCTTTTATCTGATACTTTGTGTGGATATGTAGAGTGTATGCATTTTAAAATGTACAGCATCTCTTATTTTAGCACATTTAAACATACAAAATTTCCTTAATTTCCTTAACTGTTTAATTCAGAGTAACAGGACAGCTTAATATCATCTGGTTAAAACCATCACAAAAAGCAACTCTCAACACATATCAGGGCATTAAGAAGTTACAAAATACACTTTACCACTTTAATTCAGTACATTCTTGGATCATAAAAATATTATCTATATATCTATATTATCTATTGACTATCTCAAATAAACAAAAAAAACAATGTCTATTCATAAGTCTCGTTTAACAAATATTTAACCAAAGAATACATTTTATTCTTATACGCCACATTAACACTTTAACACAACTGCGAGTGAAAAAACATAACCATTAACTAAAATGTTATGCTAAATGTGGTTGGAAACATGACTTTCAGAGAATTAACACTAAGACTATTCAGTTATTAAAATTCCTTCTTCACCCATAATGAGTGCAAACATCCAATAAAAGTGGTCACGGCTGCTTGTCTGAAGTTGTATGAATTTGTTGAGTTAATTTTCTGTGATTGCTATATACTATATGCTTTATTGGGCACAAGGATGTTATCAAGATTAACAGTTGTAGTTTTGTTTAACTATTAAATGCTACTTACTTCATACTGTAACTTTAGGGGGGAGTTGTAATGTACAGAGATATCAATAGAGACATTTTAGGTCATTTTGTTTTTCTTACATCACCCAGTTAACCACATTATGGGTGTCTTTCAATTCAAAAGGCCCAGAGCTAAAAATACAGTCTCAAGATAAGCTTTGGGGTGGTACAGAGGGGAGCTATCAGATTTGGAGGCTATCCAGTCCCGCCCTGGCAGCTACGCCTCTGGGTTTAACTTGATGTCCAGGACTTTCCTACAATCCCAACCCCAATCCTAACCTTAACCCATAACATATAATTAGTTTTTCTGGAGGGAAAACGGTCCACACAAGTCATTTTCTGGTAATTGACTGCACGTACTGTCGAGTTTAAATGGTCACAGACTCTCACTGCAGTCTGCTTGCATAGAAACACACATTGCTCTTAAACAGTGGTCGTGCAGCTGCGCCGTGTGATAATGAGACAATCCTTGGAGAGACTCATCTGGACTGTGTTATATCATCTCCCTGGAAACTGGCCACAGCTAAAATTGTAACTGTTTTGGGCTCAGTCAGCTGCAGCATGAGGTCATCCAATATAATTTCTACAAATAAGACCAAAAAAACTGCAATCTGATGACATGCGAATGTGCAAAGGATGGTGGTTTTTACTTTAAATGTGGAGATTCTTGTGGCACAGACTAATTTGGATCTCTGTCTGCAGCTAATGTTTGTCTACACAGAGCCTCACCATAAACACAACTCATGCACCTGCTTCTTGTTTTCTAAAGCAGTCACAAAGGCCTATAAAGAAGCTAAGCTAGCTCCTCTTAGAAAAAACATATTTGTAACACACATGCATTGTTTTTAGTCTGTTAGCATGATAACTCGGATTAAAGCCAGATTGTGAGAATTGTTAGGAAAGGTTAGTAATGGTTCAAGGAAGAAAAGTCTTTGGTGTGGATACCGATCATTGTACAAGAGTCATTCTGTACCATTGTGAGATTCAGCTCAGGCCAATTTTGTCTGTTAGCAACATATCTCTACCGGATATGGTTGTTGGTTTAAACATATGCTACCATTTATACATAATTCTGGTTCTCCAGCTTCCTCTCACGGTCCTAAGACATGCATGTACAGGTAAATTGGTCTAAACTGCCCATAGTGATAGAAGGTGAGAGTATATTTTACTGTGCAAGAGGCAGATCTGGCTATTGTCCAGGTTGCAAAAGCAGCTTAGATAGGCTCTAGTCTCCTCAACCTTTATATAGAAGATTAATTAATAGAGTTTGTTTTCTTTGAAGTCTAAAGTATTACAGTAAAGTCACAGTCATTCATGCAGCAGAGTCAGATTACCCAACTAAATGAAGCATTTGTGGCAACCAAAGGTTATTTCACAGTTTAGAGTGGTCTTTGATTACATAGTTTAATCAGAATAAATTGTTGTTCATTACACTAATGTATTTTAGACTGCTCTGAAAACATGAGTGAAATTGTCTGGTGTCTTTTCTAATGATTGTTATTGAGCTACTGACTTCATAGTGCTCTGTAGGTGTGCCCCCCTGGTGTGGCTTGTGTTACTAACTCCACATCTGGAGTGACCACTTTTACAGTACATTTACGGTTTTACAGTAGAACCATATGCAGACAAAATACTTAACGATCGCAGTACACACCAGTTAAAAATCTTTTGTGACAGACTTTTATTTCTATATTTCCACTATTATCGTCTGATGAGTTCACTAGTGGGTTTGCCATCATAAAAGGCCAGAATAATGAGGTTTTCATCATTTTGTTTCTGGCTGAAAGGATGTGAAGTGCGTGAATGTGAGCGTGACCGTTTCACCCTAGCCCTAAAAGAGGCTCCGATTGGCTGGGCCCGGCCTGTTTCCTTAGCAATAGCTTTATTAAAGACCTCATCTGTGTGTGTGTATTGGTGTGTGTGGTTTACAGGCCGGCTGCGGTGGTTCTCGAGGGACGGCCCCTTTCCAGCTGTTACTTTACAAGACTGTAACATCAAACACTCACAGGTTTGACTTCACACAGCTTTCACTTCAACCTACAGCCACCCTTAACAAGTTCATCAAATGAACTCCTCTTCTGCCTGCCTGAGCCGTTCTCACACACCTACAGCTACAGAGACGCAGGAAGTACTAGCACTGGGAATGTGGGTTAGGTTTGATTCATGCCAACATTTAGAGGTGAAAAGTAACTAGATACTTGAATAATGAGTAAAAGCATTTTTGTTGACCCTAGTAATAGTAGTAATAGTAGTAGTAAGTCATATGAGTAGTAGTAACAGTTTTTGCTGTGCAATCTTTCAGTGCACTTTGCTATTTTTATTCAGGTAAACATTTTGCTCAATACTTTTTCTTCTATTTTGAAGCAAAGTACTTTTAATTAATATTTATAGAATGTCTTCCACTTTGGTTTGCATTAGACTAAAGCCAGGGTTTACTTAAAGGCCTAATAAAGGACTAAATCGGGGGAAAAAAAGCATGTATAGCACAAGACTAATCCTTGCTAAGCTTAACCAGAGCCAGACTAAATCAGGTTTAGACAATCAATGACTAAACCGGCTGACAAACTAGGACTAATAGAGGACAAAACCAGGACAAAAACAAGTAAACTTTGCCAGAACTAACTAAACTCATCATTAAATATCTTGAATACATTAGCTAACCAGCACAGTTCTGAATTAATTTTCAGTTCATCTTATCAAAATGAATTAGATTTAGCCACTTTTATCTCGGAAGCAGATCGAGTCCAAAAATTTGTAGACCAGGGTTATTTTTCATTCTTCTAGGTCTGATCTGCAAAAGTTGCCTTCCCACAGCACCACAGTAGACTAGTCATAAAACTGAGTATGAAGTATAAAATGTTTGTACTTGACCCGACAATAAAACTGCTTCTGCTCTTTAATATTTATTTGTGTTACACCTCTGCTCTAACCCTATGCAGCCAAAGTATAATTTAACGGAAAAGTGTTAACAACATAGAAAGAGTCAACACTGAAAGATAGATACAGCTTGTCATTTAGTGGTTAGTAGCTTTACCCAAAAGAAAATACAGTCATTTAAAAAATGGAGGTCATAAAAGTCGGAGAATTGGCTGGAAATGTTTCTCTTGGTTCCTGGTGTTACTCTGTCTTCATTAAACTTAGAGAAAACAGTTAGCATTTTGGATTTTGGTGCCGTTTTGTGCCAGTGGGCTCTCCCACCCTCCGGCTTCAAGTGATGTGAGCTCCCTGGCATCTAAGGCAGTCATTACAGTATGGAACAAACTAGAGCCGCCCGCAGATTTAAATGGAGAAAAACAGTCTCAAATCTTAGTCACTGTTAGCTGAGGTGCACTATCACATAGTCCAGCCTTAGGGACATTTATGTGACATTTATAGATCCATAGCTAAACAACATTGTCAGCAACTATAGCCTGCCTCGGCGTCATGGGTTCGAGTCTGGACTGCGATAGTTTGCAGGATGTCTCTCCCTGCTTTTCCTACTACACTCTTCTATCAATAAAGCCTAAAAATGGCAGAATTTTTTTTTTTAAACAGTTCAGATTACGTCAGGTTAAGTATTTTTAAAGCATATTTTTAATACACAATACACATTTTTTAACAGAGCAAGTGATTTTCATGGCATAATTTAGAGTTATTTTGCAGATAAATTTAGTCAAAAGCAGAGCTCAGTAGCTCAGAACATGAAACTCACTCTTCATAAGCAGAAAAAAAAGTTAATGCATCTAAATTGTAAAATACCTAAACAATAAAACTGCTATTTTAATCTTTTGCTATGAGAAAATATTCTCCACAGAAAATTAACAAATGTCTTCATACAACCATTAGAGGCTATGTCTTTCAAGCAGTTTCCTGTTATCAAAAGTAGCCCTTAGTAAAACCATGCTGTGTGTTATGTATTTGTAGTTAAACAGATTGTCGCCGCAAACTGTCAAAGCACTGAGAGAAAAAAGTGTCTGCCATTGATTTCAGCAGATGGGGGGGAAAGTGAGTTAAAATTACAGAGGCAGCCGAGGTGAGAGGCTCAGGTGGTCCGAGCGCCGCCGCTGCCACCTCATTAGCAGCAATGACATCACCGTTCACTACAAGCACTCCACTTCTCTGTCCCAAAGAGTTACACTTTAGAGCAACACTGCTACTGATTTTAAACTGTCCAGGGAGCTTGTTTTATGTTGTCAGTAACTCAAAGAAAGTTAAAAAAGGAAGTTGGAGAAGCCTGAATTTTTATGGTCACCATTCCTCCCCTTTGTGAACGGACTTCACATACGAAACGCAGCTGTCTGGTTTGTACTGATTTGGTTTAACAAAGCTTTTAGCGCCTTCCCCGGAGAGTGTAGCTCATGTTAATACATCTACAAACCTTTCAAATTTACTGAACAAGAGAAACAAATGTCCCACAGGTGACAGTCGGTGCTTCCAAAATGGCAGCTATTCAACAGTAACATTTCTCTACCTTGTTATGTATTTGCGTCCAGCATTAATTCAAACCAAAAACAGGGGCCCATCCGCATGTAATGTGAAGTGCTTTTACAGTGATTGACTGTGAAGAAAGGCAGACTGTTTTGACGTTTGTCCACTCATATGGGACCACTCACTAATGCCTGTTTCTTTTATATGTAGCTCAAAAGTGCTGCTATTTGTCTCTTGAAAGTGTTACTGATAGAAAAAGGTCTATGGTGGTAGGAGTGCATGATTACTCAAAGCCTAGTCATTACTGTATATGTAAGTATCAGCTCATTATGTGTTTTATCTCTTTGTTTTCACTGTAATGTTTTTGACGACTTTGGTTGGTTTGTTAGACTGTTATCAAGACACCTAGTGGTCAGATTTGTATTTATTTTTCAGGAAAGGTGTAGATCAATCACAAAGGATTTTTGTATTATTGCGAGATAGGGCCAAAGACTACAGCCACAAGAGGACAGGACAGAACAATGAAGATGATTCTATACCATTAAGGGTTTTGTGACTATTTGATACACAGAAAGCTGGTGGTAAACCAGAAGTAGTCTCCTGTTCACTGAAGCTAATACAGCCTCACGCTGACACACACCAGGATTTACGCTCGTCTTTTCATCTTCAAACATGTTTGAACTCATTTATTAACACAACTTTTGTTGCACTTATGTGACTTCAGTAACAGATGCCGGTCTCCTGAATTCAGAGTAATGGAAACACAAGCAGGTTTTGGGGCTACCTGTTCTAATGCCTTATGAGATCCATGGTTTGGGCCAGGTCTGGGCACTATGTCTTTTCCATTTTGAGATAGGGCCTTGAAGATATTTTGCAGTGTGTTAAAATATAGTACAACTATATGTCCTAGTGTTTCCTGGTAGAAGTATGCAGTCTCATCTGGTAGTAGTCTTTTACTACTTGGACTTACCGTATTAATAACATTGGAAAACTTAAAATTAGAGAGAATAAAAAGTTAAGCTCAAACATATTGCTGTTTAAAAGAAGTAAATTCAAATTGAACACCAGATAATGTATTGGAACCAGACCCTCAATCCTCAAAGTCCTTTTATTGGGCCTTAGTGTGCACAAATACAGATCGGTTCCAAACAAACTGGGGGAGCCACCCTCCTGCAAAGGCGCTGGGCTGAATGACGACAGCTCTCAGACACACTCAGAACAACAAGATAAAAGTCACACAGACTTTAATTTCCCTGCATTTGTTTCATTGTTTTACAACGTTTTCTGAGGGATGTCGAATCAAACAATAGCTTTTTTACTATGTGTTTGAACCCAGTGCACTGCGAGTGTGTTTGTGAGAAAGTCTATCATAAAACGCTATATGAACGGAAAAAGTAAGAGAGCGAGCTTCAGCTGATGTCTTCCAGTTGTGTGACCTCTCCTTCCTTCTGCCTCCTTTTTTCGGTCTCTGTGCCTCTCGCAGTTTAATAAGGCCAGCTGTAGAGTCTGGATCTCTGGGGAAACGCGCTCGAGTGTGGCTGGATTGGGGCTGGATGTGGTGGTGGTGGGGGGCCAGCACTTCCGACCATTTTCCCCATGCAATACACCATGCAGTCTGGAGCTGCCGCCAAACTCTCCCCTCCGTCTTTTCTTTCCTTCCTCTCCATTCTTCTCTTCCTCCTCTGTCTCTTAACCACAACCGTTTTTATTCTGCATCTCATTTTCCCTCCTGCTTTCCACCGCTGCTGCTTTTCCTCCAGCTTCTTTTGTCCTTCCTAACCTCTTTCCCGCTGTGCAAATCACTTCTTGTTGTCTGGTCATCGGCCAGGGTAGATACTAGAGATGTCCCAGTAGTGATTTTTCTTTTTCTTTCTTTTTTTTATTTATTTATTTGGTGTGCTTAAATTACTACTTGAAGTAACACTATGTCACTTTTTACCTCAGTCTGTGAAAGTAATGTCATTTTTTCAGTCTATTGATATGAAACAGAGATGATAAGACAACAGTGTGTTCTCCCTGGGTACTCTGGCTTCCTCCCACTGTGCAAAGACATGCAAGTGTTAGGGGAATTAGATCTAAATAATAATAATAATTTAAAGTGAATGTGAGAGTGAACAGCTGTGTGCTAAATGTTGCTCCTGGCGCCAAGGTGTACCCTACCTCAAACCCATAGTTGCTTGGATAGGCTCCAAACAACTGATTTTTTGTTTCTTTTGGCATTTCTCTCTCAGGTTGTACACCAGGTGCTCTATTTATCCAGGCTTGGGACAGGCAAAAAAAAAGCCATTGGCTTGGATTGGTAAGTGATACTGATAAGTGCCTAATACACTGATTTCAGTTGTTTCAGTGTTGATTCAAAGGTTTTGAACAAACCTTTATGGCACCTAACAAAGAACTGGCATGTGTATTTGGTTATCCCTAGCATCTCCTCTTCCCCCTGTTCCTATTACTTTAAGCACAGAGTCAACACAGTGGTCCTAGGACTATGATAAATGGCTTGGATCTCATGCCGTATCAAGTCCAGACAGGCTTCCGAGTTTTGACAGCTCCCTGACCCACGCCAGAGCGGTTCAGCCGGGCCGGGGGTACGGGGGCGGACTGAGCCTGGCCTGGTGAAGCTGGTGGGTGTTTTTCCTCAGACTAATGAATAATATGTCTGAGAGGAGAGTATCGAGCTGCAGCAGTGTAGAGAGGAGGAGGAGCTAGGAGGGGAGGGTAATGACTATCAGATGGTGCTGTACTACTGTGCTGCTGCTGCTGCTGCTGCTGTGTCTTTAAAGGGGAACGCCACTCAATTTGACAAAGCACATACTGTATCTAATTATTGTTATCAAGACCTGCAATTATAGTAATATGCAAAATGAGTATATAGAATGAAAGAAATGTGTCTTTGCCTTAAAGATTTCCTATCTGAGATTCTAAGACATTTTAATTAGTTTCTGTAATGGTCATTCCTTGATGTGATTAGACTGATATACCCATAAGTCCTCCCTCTTTTACTAAATAATTTACTGATTTATATATACATTTTAATATTCAGTCACTTGAGTACATCTTTGAGTTACTTTTTTTAAGTACATTTTAAAGTCTTCTTGTAGTAGTAGCAGTACAAGTAGCAGCAGCAGTAATAACACCATAAGTATTAGTAGTTGTAGTAAGTGAGTTCTCATTCTCTTTGTGGTAAGATCAGACGTGTTTAAAGCTGCTCCCTGCTATTTCCTTTTTATGTAGAATATCTAACACTGGTCAGAAGTGAGTCTCTATTTAAATGTAAATTCGAACTAAAAGTAATCTGTCTTTGTCCAAAGCTTGATTTGATTAATTATCCATTTGCTGTTTTAAAACAGTTGTTTTAGTATCACTTTGATGGTGTATAAATAAAAGTTTGCACACTATTTTTCTGGGCTAAGGTGATATTGTATTATTATTCAACCATTAGCCAAAGGAAATATGTAAAATTTTTGTTTCTGTAAGTCTTTTCCATGCAGACATTTCACTTTGACTGTGTCATAATAAAAATGCACAGGTGTTACTAATAACTTTAATTATAACTCAGTTCTCATAGTGAGGCGTTACAGTGACAGCGAGCCCACCCAATGAAGCGGATCAAGATGGCTGAAATCACTGCTGCCCGTGTGAAAAGGTAAAAAAACAAACACTTAATGATATAATGGTATTTATAAGCAAATTATAAACAAATGTTCCTAACGATCTTATGCACCTGCCAAAGGTTTTTCTTAAGGCTGTAATTGGCTATGCAAATTCCATGTAAACAAATAAAAAAATATATATACAAAGGGCAATAGGTTTACAAGGAAGGCTACATCCATTTTATTTTAGAAAGCCATAGGTGTGAGGTGATTCATTTACATGCCAGTGCATTGCTCGTGGTGATGTAAAGCAGCATTATGTGAATGTGGCTCTTTATATTTAGTAAAATTTGAAAGCATAATTTGTATCATTTTGAATAAGACTTGTAATTTCAGACTGACTCATATTTAATGGTTATTGTGTAAAATCAAATATCCACAGCTCAATGTTTGACAGTTTTATGTAAATGTCTAATGCTAGCTTTTTCTTTTTCTTTTGTGATTTTTTTCGACATTATAATCATGTGTGATTGTGAAAAAACATTACACAAACGTCTGCCTTATATGAAATGTTTTTCAGCCCAAGGGCAGCAATTCAGAAAGTAATGGATACAGAGCAGCCACATGCTCCAAGGAGATGCAAATCACAGGAAGATCATGCAAACGCATGTAATGATGGACCACAGTCAAAGAAACTGCTTTCAAATGTGAAACTCTGCTGTTTTTGAGGCAAGGCATACAGTATCTTTGGGTTTTACTATGTATTATTTTTCACGTTAGACATTTTTTAAATATTGTATCACTTACAAAGCTTATAAAAGATCACAGCATAATATTTAAAACACTTGACTCAGTGAAGATCAAGTAAGTGTTTACTGCAAGAGGTCACCAGACAGGGCTTAGGGACCCAAAATGAGGCACAGCGTAGTATAAAATGCACACAAAAACATACATGCAAGACATGCTCATAGATTTCTTGATTAGTTCCATTTGTGAGTCTGTAGAAGTGTGGTAGTTGCACTTCCTAAACAGCCAATGGCATAAACAGACAAAAAGATTGAAGGGTAAAGATACAAAGGAAAAAGAAACAGATAGGACGAATGAGTTAGAGTGAGTGGGCGAGAGATGGATTGGTGCTGATTGTTACATTGTGTAGGTCTGACAGATTATTCACCGTGCTGTTAGTTTTTAGCAGCAGCTCACTGTTGCCAATCTACACAATGGAGGCATACCGGTATTGCCGCTGGGCTTTGGGTTTTCAGTGATGTACTACCGAGGATTACAGACTTCATAGCAGGGGATTACAGAGGTTGTCAACCTTTAACCACTGCACACTTGAAACAGGAAACAGGAAACTACAAGGTCAATCAGTTCCTTGGAAAGTAAATTGCACATACATACTAATCAAATCCCCAAAGTGAAAAAAACATTTGAATTTGAGGTCTGTACAGTGCTTCTGGTAAAGCTGACAGTTCCAAGATGCAAGGACATTTTTATTGTCTAGACTCCAAGGTATCGCAGTAAGTGTGCACGGATGACTTGTGTAATAGATAGACGACTTAGCTCAGTCTGTCATTAGTGCGCTAACTCCCTTGTCTTTATTTCCTCCTCTGTCCTCTCTTGACTGTCTCTTCCCATTGCTCCAGTGTTTCAGAGGAAGACAGATTGTTAACGGGAGTGTTAGTGAGTAAAATAGCAGCTCTCCTCCTACAAACCCCTGTGCCTCCCCTTCATCACTAAAAGTGTCAATCCCTCGAGAGTATCCAACTTCCACTGTCACTACCTTCATGGCTACTTCCCAGCTTGAAGTGTCAGGCCTGTCCACAAACTAAGACAGCCTTGAGGGGAGTCAAAAGTAGATACTGACACAAAGAAAAACCCGTACACAACCTCTCGGACCTCTCAGTGTCTGCCGGCAAGAAAATAGCTGAACAAAACATCAGTGTCTCCAAGAGGTCTTACCTCCCGCTGGCAGCTTCTGCCAGATATGTTAAAAAAAAAAGAAAAAAAAAAAGAAATGCAGCATGGAAAAACTGAAAAGGGCTATTAGGTCATTGGACCTGCTTTTTTACTTTACTCTTTTTTTTCAAAAGATTATTAAAAGATATACTAAGAGTGCTTGTTACTTGGCTGTTTAAATGACATGCATATTAGATAGTTATTTCAAGACAAATGACAGAGACAAATGTATTTTAGTTTTCTGTATGTCACAAAATGTAAAAAAATACATGTAAATACATATGCATCGCATAAGAAAGACCAGAAAAGTTTCAAATCTTGTGCCATGCCACCACATACAGAAATTAGTAGCACTCGAAGATCACAGACCTCTGACCAGGCATCAGAGATCATTATAAACTAATTTTGTAAGTAATCCTTTGTTCTTTTACTGAATTGCTATATATATATATATATATATATATAAATATATATATATATATATATATATATATATATAAAAATTGTCCTCTCGCCCTCCGCGGGCGGTTTCATCCATCCAATCTCGGGTCCTCTACCAGAGGCCTGAGAGCTTGAGGGTTCTGCGCAGTATCTTTGCTGTTCCTAGGACTGCGCTCTTCTGGACTGAGATGTCTGATGTTTTTCCTGGGATCTGCTGTAGCCACTCTTCCAGTTTGGGGGTTACTGCTCCGAGTGCTCCGATGACCTCAGGCACCACTGTTGCGTTCACTTTCCAGGCCTTCTCAAGTTCTTCTTTGAGGCCTAGGTACTTCTCCAGTTTCTCGTGTTCCTTTTTCCTGATGTTACAATCGCTTGGTATTGCGATGTCAACCGCAACGGCTTTCCTCTGCTCTTTGTCCATCACCACAATATATATATATATATATATATATATATATGTATATATTGGAATATACTGTCTGGTACTGTCTAGTATCAGCAGCTGTTTTCTCAGATTATTCCTCTGTGATTAATGACTAATGTCTGCTGTGAGGTACTGACATATTGCAGGATTTACAGCATTTGTGTTTATCTGTTTCAGACGGCCCCTTGTCCTCAAAAGTCATCAATCCCACCCACTAAATGAGAGTGATGCAAGTTGTGTTTTTGGGTGGATTTCCCCTGAAAACACAGCAGCGCACAGCCAAAACAAACTGCGGCTGATGGTGCGCCTCTTGCCTCCGGTGTCTCTGGCCTGCTTCTCGACAGCAGCCCAGGGACCAGGGCTGCCCAGAGGGAGGAGCAGAGCGGGCTGCCTGGTCCTCCCACTGGCTATAAGACCACAGGCAGACGGAAACACTCAGACAGCAAGCACACGTGGAGCAGATGCAGAGAGAGGAGAGGGACCTCAGCTGTGACTGAAGAGGACTGAGAGAAGTAGCTTAAGCAATAACAATAGTCGGAGAAAGAGCTGAGCGAGAGGACAGTTTTCTAAGTGTGAGGACAGTGCTGTGTAAAATACTAGCATCGTAAGGGATCATCTAAAGGACAACATTATTCTTTGGGATGTATGTTTGTCTAAGAAAGAGCTGGATCTTGTAAACACAGACTTATCCATTTAGTGGTTCAGTCTCTGTCAGGACTGAAGTAGTATCCTAAGGATTTTTTTAATTGGTTAAAATTGGAAGCTAATTGATGTTTTTTTATTGTGACACAATTGGCAAATATTTTGAACTGAACAGTGATCTTCAGGAGAGTATCTCACGTGGACATCTCACAGGGACTCATCAGTCTGTCATTTGCTGGTGAAGATGACATTTGCCATGCTCCGCACAGCGCCTCCTGCAGGTCGCTTCTTGTATGGCGACATAGCTCTGCTGTCAGAAGACGATGAAGAGAATGGCAGCGAGGGTTCAGGTTCAGAGGAGCGTAACTCAGGCTTTCCGCCTGTCCTCCTCGTCTCCCTCGGCGTTTCACATCAAGGTGAACAGGAAGAGGAAGCTCTGCACAGCAGGAGGAGGCGGCATCATGGGGGGGCTTGGCCCCCCGGAGTCCTCTCCCAACGGCCATGGGGAGGTCCGACAGAGGACTGCAGCCAACGCTCGAGAGAGGGACCGCACCAACTCTGTCAACACAGCTTTCACCGCACTGCGCACACTCATCCCCACTGAGCCTGCAGACAGGTACAGGGAAACATGCCACTGTATTACTAAGAACAGACACACAAACAAACCTTTTTAACATAGTTAAATTCTTAAAAGATATAGTAATCATTCACACTCTGGTTCCATTTCTCATGTTACTTTTAAAGATTTTCACATTGATTTTTGTTTTTGACATCAGTGAGGTGGCTCAGAGACTCCCCTAGTAGAATTTGCACCACAAAATTAGAGTGGTTCACATTTCCTCTCAAGCTGTTTTGTTTGTTACTATTTTCTACTATTCTATCTAAATACTTTTTTTCCTCATTTTTAGGGATTCAAAATGCCAAAATATATAGGCAACTATATCATCTATAATATAAAATATTCCTTTTGTAAATCAAATGTGAACGTTCTCATACAAAATGTCTTTAATTTATTATTTACATTACCTTCATGTATATTCTGACATTATTTTATATTTTATTTTATCAGGAAACTGTCAAAGATCGAGACACTACGCTTGGCCAGCAGCTACATCAGTCACCTGGGGAACGTCCTGCTGCTGGGCGAGGGGCTTCACGATGGACAGCCGTGCCACGCTCCTTCTCCGCCGTTCTTCCACGTCAACTCCTCCCCCAACCGAGGGTCCGACCAATCCACTCAGCCCAAACACATCTGTACTTTCTGCCTCAGCAACCAGCGCAAAATGGTAAGAATGAAATAGCACAACAAACCCTCCCACAAGTCATCAAACTAAAGAAGCAGCACTCACATTTTGATTCGCACAAAACTGGTTGACAAAGTTAAATGATTAGGATTTGCCGTCTTTGATGAGCGTGCATTGACAAATTATTTTGATCTGCCATGGTGCTGTAACTGTGCAGCATAACATAAATTCTTGACTTTAAGCATTTAGCCTTTAGCTTATCTAGCACAAACTAGAGCTATAAATAAAAAGCAGCTAAATCTTTAATCGGTTGGTTACCATTTGTCGAAACAGTCTTGTTTATGGACATTTTGAGGCGATTGATTATATCAGTACCGAAGATGTTAACCATATCTTAATAAGATAATGATTTAAATGTTTCAAGAGCCAAAGTTATGGCACTTAAGTTTAAGTGTACCATGAAGTGAAGCTCCTTTTGGGAGAGTGTTGGTGGTTTCGGGTCATTTTTGTGTTAAAAGCTGACCTAAGATCAGTGACTGTGGCTATAAACCTGATTGGCCCTCAGGGATGTTAAAAGCAAAACCTTTTAAAGTCCTGCTTTTAGGTGAAGGGTTGTGTATTATGGCACTTTTGGGATGAAGATTTACTCAAGCAGGTGGCTGGAAAGTTCAAGGTGGTTCCTGAAGCTCGCTGGACACTCAGCTCAGGGAGGCTCAAACCTCAGCTAAAGGTCAAGCAGCATGCAGCCTTTTGTAACCAAACACAGACAAAATGTGCATAGCTCTCATCTTAAAACTGCCTGGCCTTAACTGAGATGTTTTCTCCCTCTTTATTTTAAAATCTGAATTTTACAAGCGTATTTATACAGCGAGAAAGAGAGAGGGAGATTTATGACTGGGAGCCCTTGACATCCATCCAAAACCATGTGTATAATTTCAAGAATGTATTGACGTCAGTCCGAATATGAGCAGGTTTTAATCATAACTCTTCAGGAATTGACCTGAGATAGAAAGATTGGTGACTGGCAGCGACTTTTCTCAACTTAAAATAGAAGCTGCACAACAAATCAAATGTATTTATGTATGTTTCAGGATGGATTGTACAGTACATCATTGACCCACAAAAATATACTAATTGTTCTTGATATGTGTACATTTAAAAATCTGAAGTTGCTGATGATTAGGACTAATCATCTGGTAAGCGCTGGGCTAACACTTAGAGACACAATAATAGGCAATCAATTTGGATTCACTTCAGGTAGAAAATGACAATTATGATTATGATCAGGCAACAATTACTCATGAGAGAGAAAACAGCAGCTCATTGCTCAACCACCACATAACCCACATTTCTCTTTACTAAGTGCCTGAAGCTAACAAATTGCTGCAGAAATATTGGGCTATACAAAAAAAATATGTACATGTTTTTTCTTCTCCTAGGGCAAACAATAAGGAAAAGTGTTAATTGGATGTCGCTGCTCTCAATTTAAGACTCATTTCCAGCCACTATTTTTATTTATTGCAACAATTTCCTTGAGCATTGTGGTATCAGTCTACACCTTAATAGAGATATAGAATGGGACCTGATCTTGTGTGAGTTCAGCTTTAAGTGATTCAGCTCAGGAAACGGTCATAATCAAGAACACACCGAGCAGGAGAAAAAGTCGTCAGCCCGATGAAAAATCACAGGAAATCAAGAATGTATTTTTCTACCTACCGGCCCAAATCAAATTTATAGGGCTCCTGCGCCGGCTTCAGCAAACACCCCAGAAGATGATAGAGAGGTGACGTCTCTCCATTTTCCCTCCCCCTAAACCCCGCTGCCCATTTAGCAGGATTTATGGCTAAGGAGCTGACATCTGGCAGACTCTCCCGTTTACCCCAGCAGTGTGTGAAAGCCAATACCCTCCTCACTGTCTAAACTCAGAGACCCTGTAGCTCTGGGATAACCCTATTCTCAGCAGTGCACCCCCCCCCCCCCCCCCCACCCACCCCCCAAACAGAAAGCCTAGACGGTCCAAGGTGTCCACAGCCAGACACCTTCAGCAAAGCAATAACCAGCGTCCCACCTGTCTCCATACACCATTGTCCTTTACTTGACCATTATGTGGCTATATCCTCTCCAGTCACTATAAAGAGGAGGAAAAGGTTCTCAAAATCTGTACTCAATGTAAATATTGCTTTTGTAAAATAAAAAGATTTTTGCAAGCATAGTAAAATTTACTACTGCTACATAGTGAGCATACTACTCACTTTGCCACTGAGGTGAAAAATACTTACACACAGTTTTACTCAAGAAAAAGCGTGTTTAAAAATACATTTTATTAAAATAATGTACATAAGTAAATTAATCAAGCCATATGGACTTAAAAGGATTTGTATTCTTTGTGCCAGTCCCAACCCGCATCAGGTTTGCATTAGGAAGGGCATCCGGTGTAAAGCCTATATGCTAACTCAAAATGTGAATTACTGCACACCAGGAGGCAGGTGGTTTGCTGTGGCAACCCCAGAAAAGCTGAAAGGAAAGAAGAAAGTACTTGAGTCAAAGTATCTTTCACACTGCACTGTAAAAATAACTTTTTTAAATTTGAGAACATTACCATTGCTGGTCCTGTTACTGATCATGAGAGCAAGAAAAACACAGAAAAATAATTTTTCATGATAAATGTCTAGTCATTTGTAACTGAAGGACACACCTACTGTTATGGCACACATTATGCAGCTGTTTTCTATTTCTAACGTAACTTAGTGTTTTTCACACTGCTGATATTTTAATTGCTTTACATCATATTGTGGACTGTGTTTATAGTGTATTTGCAGTAAAAAGCATAAAGACTAGAGGCTATAGACTCCTCTCCACTCCTCCTTAATTGCTATCATATTGTTGCTTTGCCCAAATCGATCAGCCCAGTGGAGGTCACAGCATCTGTCAGTAGGAGTAGTGTAACCCTATCTGCCGCTGTCAAATTGCTACTGCACACCTACATTTGACCTGTAAATGCACGCTGGGTTGAAAACAATTTGGAGACTTTTCTCATGTCAAAAACCTCAAACACAGACCCCTTTGACCAAATATCTTATTTATCACCAGGCGGTTTACGCTGGTTTTCATTAGAGCTGCTACAATACGCCCTATTTCTCTGCATTGAATTACTATAGTATGGGCTATCCCATGTGGAGACTTCATGATTTAGGACAAACAGGTTGAAATGTAGGCAAGTTTCCAAAGTCCTTTGACCAAAGATACTGACACTCATAAATTATACAGATTTACTGTGCTCTCACACATTTTGGACAACTTTTACAATTAAATTGGTTCAAATTATTTTCAAGTACTGGAAATGAACTTTAGGTTGATTAAAATGAGCACAGGCCCTGGAAATAGAGTATACAATCCTGAATAAAATAAAATAAAATAAAATAAAAAAATAAAAAAAGCAAACATTCAGTTTACACCTTTCAATTGTCTCCTGCTAGTATTAAATACATATATTAGTGCTGCTCACAGTGCACTAAATCAGGCCAGGCTGACTTATTTTAGAAGCTATGGTAGAAAATTGTTTCTTTAAAAATGTGGGAAACCAGTGTGGTACTTTATTCTATAATCTAACTTAAATGCAAATTTTGTGTTTTATAAAGTAATTGCACTTTGATCTTTGTTAAAATAATTGTGAGACACTCATGCATGAATTATGGTTTCTTTTTGAATGTTTAAAGCAGAAATTACTGTGGAAATTGACATTTTTACCCTTAAAAAATTTAAGCAATCATAAACATAAGCTTGACTATGTCAAACACGGTCATTACTAACGCTATATATTTTTTTATTCCTTGTGACTAACTTGCCATTGTCTACAGTGTATGCCGCCTCAAGCCCATAGTTGCTGATAGGCTTCTGCCCCAGTGACCCGTAACAGGAATAAGAGGAAAAATATTACAATCATTTTTGATTTATTACTTAGCTCAAAGCAGACAGAGCAACATTTTGCCAGGATTATAGCACAAGCCCAGGTAAACATCAAGCTGCTCTAATGATGGCGCTTGTCATGGCTGTAGTTTTAAGTGAGTACTTGATAAGGCAGCCTCGACTGGTGTTGAAACGGGTAAACTGTGATTGGCAGAACCTGAGCCTCCTCCATTTCCCTGGAAAAGTGGCTCTCCAGTGTGTCTAAGTGGGCTAAAGGGCAGAGTGGGCGCTGGTGATTACAGAGAGGAAACGATTGTGAAGGCAAAATGAGTCTTTGTGTCCCGAGTGCTGCCTCTGTATGTTTTTCTGGTCATTGAGGTTCATCACAGCTGTCAGCTCTGCTTAGAACGGCCGCTTCAATTATGTGTATTTCCAATGTGGAGGTGAAAGTGAGAAAAGTAGGTGCTCATTTCCTACTATTATGGTGCATACAGTATAACTATTTCAAAACAAACATGTCAGTGATTTTCTACTGAACCAGGAGAGCAGTGTGTTACATATTCAGTGTAATTGTATCTTGTGAACAGTAGGCGTGATTAGGTCAGGTTTCAGTGGGTCTGGGTCATTTATCATGATTAAAATAGAAATTCAGATTATCCCATATTGAGAATTATGAAGGCAGGAAAGGGAAAATACACAAAATAACAAATAAAGGCAAATGTCTGGTCAGTTGTTGATCATGTTATCTTGGCCTTCATAAACAGTTGTGACATATGCATTTAGTGCATTTTATCCAGGTGATTGTTTTCATTATGAGGGTGATTCAGATTTTTTTATGGGACTTTAAACAACCATAAGAAATATTAACCAACTTTCTTGTCTGGTTTAATGTTAATCTGGTAATTGTCCTTTTCTTTTTTTATTATTTTATGTTGTTTAGCTTACAGCAGTCATGTCCAAAGTGTGGCCTGGGGGCCATTTATGGCACAGGTTAAGATTTCTAATGGCCCTCAGCTTCTTTGACAAAATGTATTGTTTATGGCCCACCAGTGTTTCTGTAGCTTGATCTGTATATTTGTGCAGCTGATCTATACTCTCTGCCTAGTGTCTGCTAATTAGTTGGTCGGAAATGAATTGCAGTTCTGTCTCTGGATTACACAACAACTTGTATAAAAGGTCAGAACAAGTTTTGTTTGGTATTAGAAATTCTGTTTCATTACTCATTGTAGCCTGAGCAAAAAATATATGACCTAGAGGATGTTTTTTATGTTCAAATATGTTATTTTGTTGGGACTTTGTTGGGAAATTATAGTTTATGACATACTAAATACTGTATGTCTGTTCAGTTCCTACTGTATTTCAGGAGGGGCTGTCGGCCCTTGAACATTTACAAATCTTTAAAACTGGTCCTCTTTGGAAAAGGTTTGGACACCCATGGCTTACAGTAAAGGCTATTTTAGCTTTGGTACACTATTGTTTTGACTGACCATAGAAAATCAACCCACTTTTGGGTCCTGAACCAGTCTTTGAGAACCACTGACTTGGGCATTTTACGACAGTTTAAAGGCAATATTAAGTAACATTATTTGGGGTTTCTTTTTTACCCTTTATTTGTTAATGATAGGACCCGGCTTGTTCAAGTGTGTGACATGTGCACTGCCAGGTGAGCTACTTGGGGGGGAAAAAAGGTAGAGCAGCATCTCCCTTTTATGAACAAACTTTATGCCTGATATTGTGAAACCTGTGATATTTTCAGTAAAACTCATTCATCTTCTGTACCATCTGTGAATGAGATGTGCAGGGATGAGGGCTGTGGACTGAGGTGAGCTGAGTGCTGCTCAAATCCCTGTTCTGTCTCTGTTTGATTGATACAGACTTCCTGTATTTAGCCTGATCACTGCCACTGTCAGGTGTTTTTCCATGAGCTACTAATGGAAACACATTACTTCTAATACATTTGGGATTAGCTGAGCATACATATCCGGCGTTTCCTCTATTAAAAGTCTATACTTCCTTTGACATTTAGTTGAAAAATGTTTGTTCTCAGCTTTAAAAGGCCACAAGGCTGCTATAACATCACTAAATCACAACGAAGTGTGCTTGTTTAGTAAGTTTACAGAACAAAACAAAAACATAAGGACTTTTCAAATGTGTAAATCTGCCCACTTAGTCGTCTCAACAGAACTCAAGCATTTTTACTGCTTCCTCTCCAACTGCTGCTTATGTCTCTTGGCCCAAAACAGGGACTGGGCCAATTCAGTTTAGTTTAGTATTAGTTTTTTTTTTTTCCATTTATGATGATAGATATAGACTGGCACTTTCCAACAGGTGTCATCTTAGGACTCAACGTTCCCATCGCATACCAACTTTATTTTATACAGTAAAGTACTTAAAAAAAACAAAAAAAACATGCAGTCTGCTCAAGTGGTATACACAAGCAAATAAAAGAAAAAGGAGCCACAAATTTTTACATTTCATGATCTTGTCAGCAACTTAACCCTATTCTCATCATAGCCCAACCAAGGTCTCATATAATATATCAACTATATTTTTCAGCAGTTTTTTTCACTACCTACAATGAATATACCTACAGTTTGTGTACCACTTTTGGGTCTTGACCCACTGTTTGAGAATGCACTAAATTTCTAAAAATTTCTACTTAATGCTATTTTAAATACCTGCAACTTTTTTTGTAGCTGAATATGGCTAGTTATTATGTTGTTGATATAAGAATTGAGTGTTGTTTTGACGTGGTTAAGACATTTTTAGGCATGAGTTAATACTAACTTGAAACTTGAAATTATAAAGTGAGTCCACAAATTATGATACAGCAAGCATAGCAAGTGACGTAAACAGTTTGTAATTTAGTAGCACTGAAATAAATCTTGTAATTGATGAGAAAGCATGGCAGATGGGAAGACAGTGGCTCTGAAACGTATCACTATGCCTTGCTTTGTGTCTGTTCATGAATTTAAAGTTTGGCCAACGTCTGCGTGTGTTTAAATAAATGAGACAGTGACACATACAAACACGTTGGCTGGTGCAGAGCGTCTGGAAGTCATTGGCAGCGCAGAGCGGAGCAACAAATGAGCTAATTGTTCTGTAAATGATTTATCCTCTGCTAAGGCCAGTGTTTAATTCAGCTGCCGCTATTAGAAACACATTGACGTTTGGCTTTGATGCTGAAGTTAAAGAAGTCTGGAAACCACTCCCTCTCAGCACTTATGACAACTACTCACACACACACAGCACCTAGTTGTAGCAGCTAATAGTAGTAGAAATAGCAGTAAGAATATTAGCACTAGTGGTAGTTAGTAGTAGTAGTACCAGCATTAGTGGTAGTACTGCTTGTTAAAGAAGCCTGGAAAACATCACACATACACACACAGTAGTAGCAGCTAGTAGTAGTAGAAATAGCTGAACCTGTAAGAATATTAGCAGTAGTGGTAGTTAGTTGTAGTAGTACCAGCAGTACCAGCATTAGTGATAGCAGAAACATCTACCCTCTCAACACACCTACTCCCACAACACCTAACTAGTAGTAGCTAGTATTGATAGTAATAGTAGTAGTAGAAATAGCAGCGCCAGTAAATGTGTTAGTAGCAGTAGCAGTACCATTTTGAGTACTAGTAATAGTATAAATAGCAGTAGCCACTCTTCTGGCAGCACATGTGACATCTACTTACAACAGCACCTAGTAGTACCAGCTAGTACTTTGTAGTTGTAAAAATAGCAGTACCAGCTGTTGTAGTAGCAGTCTCACACACACACACACAGCACAAAAACAATGGCTGCAACGTATTTTATCAAATCCTTCTTCCCTGCGTACATACTATTACTGCTAGTCTGGCCAACTCCTTTCGAGACGGCTAAAAAACTCATATGATTTCTGAGTTAAGGAGCTCTGGATCGCGACAGTGCTTTCAACACTTTTAGACTAATGGCGTGCAGGAAGTTGTGGAAAGTGAAACGGAGGAAGGGGAGACAGAGAGGGAGAGAAATAGCAACAGACTCACTGGGATAATCAACTTGGCTATTTATCCTCCGTCTTGGACAGTCGGCTTTTGACTCGGTGCCGAGGCTACACTTTCTTAGCTTCTTTATAGCGGTTAAATGAAGCGTGCACAGCTATAAGAGCTTACAGTGCGGTGTGCAGTAGTAGTAGTAGTAGTAGTAGAAGTAGGTGAAACAGCAGTATAAGAAACAGCAATACCAGTAGAAGTAGTAGCAGTTGTAGACAGAAGTACCATAACCAGCAGCAGTAGTAAAAATAGCAGTAAAAGTAGTAGTAGTAGACAGTAGTAGTAGTAGAAGTAATAGTAATAGTAGAAATAGCAGTACCTGTAACAGTAGTAGTGGTTGTTGTAGTAGGTAAAATAGCAGTGGTAAAAATAGCAGTACCAGTAAAAGTAGTACTAGTAATAGATAGTAGCAGTACCAGTAGTAGTAGCAGTACACGCAGTAGTAGTAGAAATAGCAGTACCAACAAAAGTAGTAGTAGTAGATGACATACCAGTGATAGAAATAGCTGTGCCAGTAAAAGTAGTAGTAGATAATAGTACCATAACCAGCAGTAGTATTAGAAATAGCAGTACCATTAAAAACAGTAGTAGTAGGAGTAGTCGTAGTAGTATCTGTGGTAGCAGTAGCAGCACCATCAGTACTTGTGGAAATAGCCTTAGTAGAAATAGCAGTGCCAACAGAGTAGTAGTAGTAGTAGTAGATGAAAAAGCATGGATGGAAATAGCTGTACCAGTAAAAGTAGTAGTAGTAGTACCAGTAAAAGTATTAGTGGTGATAGCAGTACCAGTAGTAGCTGTACAAGCAGTGCTAGCAGAAATAGCAGAAGTAGCAGTAGAATTAATAGTGGTAGTAGAAATGGCAGTACCTGTAAAAGTATTATTATTATTATTAGTAGTAGCAGTACAAGCAGTAGTAGTGTAACCTCTGCCCTCCCAGCACATATGACATCTACACACAGCACTTAGTAGTAGCAGCAAGTACTTAGTTGTAGTGGCTGTAAAACTAGTAGTAGAAAAAGGCAGTACCAACATTAGTGGTAGTACATCTAGTAGGGGCAGATAGCAGTAATTGTAATAGTTGAAATAGCAGTACCAGTAACAGTAGTAATCAGAGTAGTAGTTTTTTGAGGTTGAGACTGTGATGAAGCTTTTTGCTTCTTTACAGAGGTTAAATGAAGCATGCACGTCTACGAGCGGTGCGTGTGCAGGAGTGTGCTAATGACTGCGGTTTTTACAGGCATTTAGTTATTATTAGTCTGTTTCTACTGGAAAAAAGCATTACGTCACTTGTGTGTGTGAAGTTTGAGGGTCAGAGATGAAAACGAAATGAATCCCATTGACTGATAATGCAACCGCAGACTGACTCCGTGTTGCACAAGTGTTGCCTCTTTATGTCTCCTTTAAACCATGCCAATGACTCGAAACCCAGTGAGCTAATCTTGAGGTCCAAATGTATTCTTGACCACGTTTCTGGTGTGTGTCTTTGTGTGCATTTTGGACCTGTCTGCATATTTGCCGCACAGATGGAAGTAGTTAAAGCCTAATTTAACACCAACACAAGAAGTCGGGTCAGATAACTAACAAAATCTATTAGTAAAAGTATCATTCTGTTGTCATTTTGTCTTTAGGGACACTGAGCGAGTGAAAACACAAACTACAGAGCCAGCGAAAAACACATCTAAAAGAGATCAATGCACAGCAGAAGCACAAATGGTGTTTTAAATGGTGGTAAAAATCGTACAATAATATCAATTAACACAAACACTGGGGTTAATGGGCTATTGGGTGTTGCCTATAGTTGAGTACTGATGGCAGTGTTTCTTATTAAGTCAAAATAATCAGATTTTATCCCCATATAGTCTAAAACTTTCATTATAAATACAACGTATATCCTTTTGGCTTTTCCCCCTCGGTGGTCACCACACCAAGCCATCTGCCTCCTTGCATGCAGTGATTAGTATTAGGACTGCACGATATTTTAAAATGGGGCACTTTTCTGACATAGTAAGTTAAATTCAGTTAAAACAAAAATGTAAGTACCTGTATTCACAAGTCAAAGCAGGGACTAAATCACAACTTAACACAGTAAATAAAACACAATAAAACAAAGCTAAATTGCGACTAAATTAAGAAAATCGTGGGAGACAACTGCATTATTGTGATATATTAAGGTTCTTGCAACATCGATATTGCGATAACGATAATTTTGCAATATACTGCACAGCCCTAATTACTACATTTATTTGACATAGGCTTTATGTTGGATGCCATTCCTCTCTATTTATCTGGGCTTGGGAACGGCACGAAGAGTAGTTGAAGCCTACGTGTTAAAACTGCCTGTAATTCTTTGGGGCTGAATATGATGTGGTTGTTCGTTTGTTGTGAATTTTAATCCTGCGCGCATTAAATGTGAGTATAATTAAAAGTATGCGGTGTGTGATTAGGTAGTGTCGTTGCAGTACTAGCACCTAGAGTAGTAGCTGCTAGTAGTTAGTACTAGTAGTTGTAATAGTAGTAGCAGTAGCAGTAGTAGTAGTAGTGTTAAATAAGTCTGTATTTATTCACAGCCTTTTGAAAGCTTATTAGCAAACCGCACTCACTGTGAAATGTACCAAGCCACAAACGCAGAGCAGCCTGTTTTTGATGTGAATAAGTCTAAAGTGTTATTTATTGCACCATTTTATGATCCATCTATAATCTTCTACAGTCAGATTGACGACTTTATGAGAGTAATTACAGCTCCTGTTAGACACCCAAGTCTACCGTCATGGTTTGAGTTGATAAATTAAAGGGATATTAGTCGTTTTCACTTCACGCTTGAATACCAATCTCCTTATAAGATTGTCAGGCCTGTACCCAGATGCAATTATTTTTTCCAACCAGTCATTCCTCTCATGCAGCCAAAGACTAAATTAGATGTTTGTGTTTGACAGAAAGGCTTAACGCAGCAATACAGAGTGGAAAATCCAGTTATAGGTACAAAGAACACTCGGGCCTCAGCCTAGAAAAATAGTCAATTTTGATAAGAGGTAATAGGAGTTTTAAGTGTGCAATGACGTAATTAAATCAGCATGTGTAATGGTTGTTTAATTATTTTACAAAACAAACATTAGGCATTTATATGTAATGTTATCTGAACCAGGAGTGGAAAGAAACTAGATATTTTTACTGAAGAAGTAAAGTATTTTTGACCTCTGTGGTAAAGTGGATCTTTTACTCACCTCTCTATCAGTAGATCCTAGATTAGGGCCAGGTTTGGGGACACAGTAGTAGCAGAAGTAGTAATTTTAGTAGTGGCAGTAGTTGTAGTAGTAGTGGTAGAAGATCTTAGATTTAAAAGGCAAAATAACTTTCAAAAGTACATTTATTGCTATTTACATTCAGTACTTTCTTACATTTACTCTAGTAATAATTTAGTTGAGAACTTCTACACAGAACTTGAAACAACAGTAATTTTCCTTCAGTACTGATTCTGATGATTCTTCCACTTCTGATCTGAACAACGCTGAAGCATTTTTTCCTCATAAGGTTCAAAACCTAAATCAGATGTTTGCATGGACCTAAGCGGCTTAATGCAGGAATAGACAGAGTAGTGTTCAGTTCGAGCTTTTAAAAAAGTCTGTTTGGATTTTAAACGTTGATAAAAGACTGAGACTGTGTCCTGAGAAGATGCCATATGTCTTGAAAACAAAAATATTGGTTGAAGGTGGCAGTATCCTCACACAGTCTCTAAAGTAAACATCATCGGGTAATCATGTTAGTGTGGACAAATCGCTCCTTGGGCCCGTGGCTGTGAGTTTCTGTGCGTTTCTGTTGTGGCTATATTTGGACAAAGCAAGAGGCAGAGCGGAGATGTCATCTGACCGTGCCCTATTAGTCTTCTGGAGGTTGTTTTGACTACCAGCCCGGGCCTCTCCTGCTCCCACTGTTTTGACTGGACAAAGTTTCGCACCATACATCCACAGCTGTGCTTCCTAAAACGATCAAAGTGTAGGCGGGCTGCTGCTGATTTCATGCTGATTTAATTTTTTTGTTTTTTTTACTGATAAAACACTTTTGGGTTCTAATTCATGTAATGTTGTGAGGCAAACTTTATTTTTAAACATACTTAAACAATACATAACTATCATTCAATACAGACCATCATTAAGATACTTACATACATATACTGTAGTCATTATGCATATATTTGTTCTTAATAAAAGGCTGAACTAAGATACTTTGATGCAATTAGACGATGAAAGCAGAGTTTAAAGGTGCTATGAGCAGTGTATTTTTTATATATTATAAAAATTACCCACATGTGCCCAGATATGATGTAAACATGTTTAAATCAAATATTAGTTTTACTGTTAACAATGGTAAGGATGATTTATTCATAAGTAAAAAATTTACAAAATGGCCAAGTTGTTTATGTTTACAGTTTTTGCTTTGTTTTTTCAAACTGCGTCACCAATCGTCCAATCAGAAAAGTGAAAAGACTGCAACCCTCAGATTATTGTCTTGATTTAGACTGCAGTAATGTTTTTAAACCAGTACGAGGGCATGCTGCTTAAAATCAAATGTTAAGATTACTCTGTAAACTTTGGCTCACAGTGCATTATCATCTGCTGCACTTCTGTAAACCCACTGAGAATTTTTTGTTTGAATTTTGACCCTAGGGGGATACAGCAGTTTGTAATGAAGTAAAGTTTAGGCTGAAGCATACAGAAGTGGGGGGTTGCGTCAGGAAGAGGGGCAGATGATGAAGATGTTTTACATTTTCCAAAACATTGTTAAAAGGGTTTGTACAGTCATGGAAAACCTGGAAAAGTCATGGAATTTTAAAATGCAATTTCCAGGACCTGAAAAAGTCATGGAATTTAATATTTTAGTGTAAAGTTTTCAAAAAATTTGGGAAATTTAAACAGCCTGAGTAACATTCGGCCACTCCTAGTTAAACCTGCCCTAGTCCTTGGCTCTTTTGGTTTTGGTAATGCTTTAAAACAGCATAGATGATTAGTTTATATCTAATATAGCATAATTATCTTTTAATCACTGGTGTTTAGGCTATAAGTTAGTAAAATTAGTGGAAGAATATATTTCTGGGAGAAGAAGCCCCAACATTTTTTCTTCTCAACTAACTACTTCAACAACTTACTAATTTCCAAAATATAACAAATGAAATTGCAGCAAAATTATGTTTCTAATGCACCACATTGGACATTTTGAATACTATTTAAACACATGTAAGTCATTTTTCAGGTTGTGGAAATTTAGTCAAAAGTTTTGGAAAAGTCATGGAAAATTCTTGGCAAAAAAAGTGTATGAACCCTGTTTAAAAAGACTTCCTATATAGAAATGTGCATAGGAACTTAAAACAGATATTCAGTAGCTGGTGTTAAGTAAATTCAGTGCTATGTTTGTTTGCAGATAACTACTACCGCTGTGTAGATAACATAATCAGTCATAATGACACAGTGCTGTGGGTCCAGCTGGAGCGTCCATTGACAGTAACAGCCCCTGTGTCTCCTCACTCTCACCTCAATCAGTGGGAGGACCGAATCCTGTCCAAATCCTATGATCTCACTGCGTCATTACGTCCTGATACCACTCCAACCACCTACCCACCTTTTGTTGATGTCAGTCAAGCAGATTTTTCCACCAAACACCTACACCTTATACACGCTCTGAGAGGAAATGTGGAACAGGTGTGCGGCCGAGGAGCGGAAAACTTGGGGGGGCGTAGAGCTAAAAGCTTATGGACCACTATTTTGTTCAACCCAAAATTGAAAAGTGTAGGAGAACAAAATTATCAGCATTAACCCCGAGTTACAGGGGTTCTCAAATTGTGGTACAGGGAACCAGTGGAGGTCCCCAGGTTTATTCTGGAAGTACTCAAGAGTCTTTTGCAGTATTGTTTTATTTCTATTTTAGACCTTCTCTGGTTGGGGATTAAAATTTAAATTTAGGCCGCTGCTTAGTCTTGGTTTTGACACAGTTGGGTCCTGGTTTAGACCAGGTTTAGTACTATATTAGTCCTGGTATAGGCTGGTTTAGTCCTAGATTGGTCATGGTTGTCCCCTGGTTTCGTGCTGATTTAGTCCTGGTTTAATATTGGTTTAGTCTTTGTTTAGTCCTGGTTTAGTCTAGGTTGTCCAGTTTTATTCCTTGTTTAGTCCAAGTTTAGTCCCATGTCCTTATTTAGTAATGTTCATTTTAGACCTTTGAAGATGGTACTTTGAAAGCCAATTATTTTCTGAGACAGTTCTTGGTGTGAAAATCTATTTAATTATTAAAACAGCTTTGGTCTGTGTCTGGGATCACGCTGTTGTCCCAAGAAGCTCTGGATGTCCTGAGCCGTGTGCAGAGCAGAGGTGAGGTGAGGAGGGGAAAATCTGATGTGATTTTCCTGGCCCGATAGAGAAGGCCAGCTCACCAGCCAGGAAATCAAGGCCTCCACGGTCCGATACCAAAGATAATGCATATCACGCGCCGCTGTTGTATGCACAGCTCGTGACTTCACTCTGCTGTCACTAATGCAGTTAAAGTTAACAAATTTGGCTACTGCAACCTCTTTTCACTTTCAAATGTTCATAAAGTAAGAAAGTTAAAGTATTTCTCACAGATTCAACAACTACTTAACTATAAATGGTGCTGATAAAAAAAATGAAATTTAAGAACCAGTGCAAAAGATAAAAGAAACTCAAAAATACTTTGTAACACAAGCCCATTCAAAATATATAGTGGAGTAAAAAGTATAGAGATATTTCCTTGGTGAAGTAAAAGTAAAAAGCACCCTTTTTAAAATCTACTAAAGTACAGATACACTGTTCTTTAAGTTGTTTATATCAATGCAAATGTGTTTTGTGCATGTGTGTGTGTGTGTGTGTGTGTTTGTTTTCTAATGTGATGTTTTTGTGCTTTGGCAGAACAAAGACAGAGATCGGAAGACAGCCATCAGAAGCTAACAACACGGACATAAAACCACGAAGAAGAAATGTAATTTATGATGCATTTCCAGGACTTTTCCAGGACTTTTTCCTGAGCACTTCCAAAGCAAAAAGATTTCTTTGTAGATCTTTGTAGACTTTTTAATGATACTTTTCAGGATTTATTTTTACATTGGAAACATTTTCACCAGGCTTTATATGCTCATCCCAACAACAGGGAGTCTCTTATTCAAGACTTTTTTGTTGCTCAAAGACTTTTACTTATGGCATTGATCATATGGCACATTGTTGGACAGCACCAAATATTTGAAAGACAAATTTGTATTCATCAAAAGCTGTGTGTTATTAATTTGTAAACTGAAAAATAAATGTATATTTATGTGTAATATTATGCAATGGAAATATGTTATTTAACGTTCATATCATCTTTTTACTTTGTCGGCTAATGCCCCAGACTTATGGCATTAAGATGCTGGGACACAGAAACACATGCTGGGACATTTGTGGTAGCAGTTTCTAATAATCATCTCTCTGAAAGCTGGAAAATATCTTGTGATGACCAATAAATTGTTTGTATATCTGGAAATAAATTTTGTGCATCTGTCAGTGGCATTTTGAGCAGCCTGTACCGTGAGCCACGGTCCGAGTCCTGAGCCAGTTCTAACCAATAAAGGCTGGAAGTTTCCACAGAGATCCTCAAACTCCTCGGCGCTGGTTTAACCGTCCTCCTGCCGCTGGGACAGAGCTGCTCCGGACACAGATAAACCTTTACACTTTACACTCCAGCAGAGGACACAGGTGGAGCCCTGTCTGTCTCTACCTGCCAATGTTACCATCTGTCATTCACTCATTTCTTTCCTCAGTCCATATTCTTTCTAAACACCCTTTCTTCTTTGTATTGACTTCACTGACAAGGCTAAATCAATATTCTCAACTATTAAAGAGTTTTTCAAATAAATAACCCTGTATCTCATCATAACAATCTCAGTAAGGTTGAGATTTCCAATTAAAATATTGTTTTCTTTATTTATTTCTCTTGATCCCTGTTTGATCTTACCCTAATGCTTGATTTGTTAAACATCATTTATTCAGCATCATTCAACAACTTTGGTAAAAACATAACATACATTTGTTTTAAATGCTGAGATTTTATATAATGCACAATTTAAATACTAGAATTTAACAAATTGTGCAAGGATGCGGTCGAGCAAAACAATGTGAAAGATTGTATATGTCTGTATTTCTCCAGTACTTTACTGAACTGGTGGGCAGAGTCCATGTGTCCTTCAGAGCTCACTGTGAAGCTGGAGCAGGCAGATCAGGAGTTGAGACCAAAAGAAAAACCTAAAGAGAGAAAATCTGTGAATTGAATCTGCAGGCTTGGCTCTTTGGACTCGGGCCGCTGTCCCCTCTCTGTCCTCCTCGTTACCTTTCCACATGCTCCTCTTCCTCTATGCTCTTCCTCCCTTTTCCCTGGAGTACCACTGGCCAGCGTCTGCCTGGTGATGGCTTTCCCGTGTGTCTCTGAACGCACCACGCCAGCTCCTCCAAACATGTTTACTCCTGATTTATGCTTTTATTTACACTATTTATTTAGTCTCTAGTTTTGTTTTTTTCTTTTTATTGCAACCTTCTCTATGTCCTTCATCTTTCAGCATCTCCTTTTCCCATTACAATATTTATGGAAAATGATGCAGGCTTTAGTACAAGTGGAAGAAGTATTTCAGATGTGTACTCAAGCGAAAGTACTGTCACATCAAAATACTATAACTTAGTTGAAGCAAATGTACTTATCAAAATAATTACACGTTTGGGAGTAAAGGTAGAAAATACTACTACAAATACTGCAATTGTCACTAACATGACTTTTTTATTACTACCCACTTTGCCACCTTGACTCATTTGGATACTTTTTTTTTTTTTTTTTACTTAAATAAATTACCTAAGTAAACGTATCTAGTTACTTTCCACCTCTGGGCTTTAGCAGTATAGACTTCTGCCTTTTGATTTTTCAAGCTGTTTTTCACAATCAATCATTTTCTGCACCTGGCGGCCATGTTTAGCCTTGAACCACGAGCTTCTCTTCGTCCCAGTCCTTCTGTGTGTTTGCATGTTTAAATGCAGCTTTTATGAGACTCAGCCACTACCCAGTCTGTGGTGGCATTTAAAAGCCACATAACAAAAGTTGCTTCTAAAATATTTTTTCCAGCATAAAGTGACTTTCCTTTAAAAAGAAAAGCAAACCAGTATACGGCGGACTGGTTTTGGTGTTTCCAAATTATTTTTTAAGTGCTAACACGCTCTTCAGGCTAGGTGCCAATGTAACAAGTGCCCGGTGGAGAAAAACAACCAACAAGGAGGTCACATGATTCCGCTCCCAAGGCCCAGTCTCCAAAATACAGTGCAGTGTGAAAGTTTTAGTGAGGTGTGAAAAATGCTGTTAAAGTGTCTTAATAAATACAGCATCACCTCACTAAAATAACGTGATTAGTTTTAGTAGATTATTTATCATTGTGAGATATAAAAGAGCATTTACCATAAGAACAACAACTTTCTTTCAAGTTTAAGTCCAGGTCTGGGCACTGTAACTTGCAACTTTGTGTGATTTTGTACACTGATAGACCTTTCTTTGTTCATAGCCTCATTCTTAAAAACCTGTCTAAACTTTTGCACATCTCCTACACAGAACGTGTAGTTTATTTTGTAACCCGCCTCGTCCTGTGGGTGCTGTCATCTTTAGGACATTTACTGTAAGGAAATCTCCCAACGTGATGAAAGAAGGGAGGTGCAGATTTAAGTGCAGCATTTGAGAAACACTTTCTAAAATGAGCGTCAATAAATCTCACTTGAAATCGAACTCGACCGAATAATGAAGTGGAGATAGTTGTGTAATCCTTCCTGCAGAATCACTTACCAATGACAAAATATATGGCCAAATTCATCTTAAAATGCCCTTTAAACCCAAATGCTAGAGTCTTTTTTATTTTTTTACTCAGGGAAACAAAAGAGAAAATCTCAAGGCACCATTTGAAGGTAAGTGGTCCCTGTAGCTGGCCGCTTCCTGAGCTCAAAGATTTAAAAGGTACTGTGTGTATTGTTTAAAGGATCGAGCTTCTATTATGATTCGACGAGGCTGAGATAATCTTACCGAGTTTGGTTTTATAAAAGGAAGAACTAGCTTTGAAAAAGTGTCTCATGTGTCCTTAATGAGCATCGGTACGGTCTGTCTGACGGGGCTGATCTCTATAGCAGGCTGTCTGTCTGTCTCGGCCCGGGACGAAGTGGAAGGGGTGGGGGGGGTAGGAACTGGTTTACTCCCACACAGAGCAGATCAGGTTCCCCCTACGCCTACACCAGCACAGATGACCATTTACACACTCCGATAAAACCTACATTCAAATAGATGGACACTGTACAGTCTCACACGCACACTTTAAAAAGGCTGGGATATAGCTTAGGTCTCTAATGATCTCTGTATTTTACATCGATGAAAACAGATCAGCTGAGGGGGCAGACTGAATTTAAAGTGGGTGGTTTGAACCAAGGTGAACCGAGGCTTGGACCATAGACTGGTTGTTATGATCAATATAATGCAGTCTGACGAAGATGCCCCCGTGGAAATACGTGTGTGTTTGTTGATAGGTGCGGTAACGGGGCTGTTGTCGGGACATCGGCACGGCCTGCGGTCAGAGCCAGAGGAGCTGACGAAACAGGAAGTAGTCTGACAATGAAACATTTGGCTTTTACTGAACATGTAAAGGCAGGTTAGGAGACACAGGTCTGCTGTCCTCTTACACCACCAGCAATGAAACACATAACACAGAAAAACACACTGACTTATCTGAAGTGAGGTAGGTTTACCACTAGAAGCAGGCTATAGATGTGAAAATTTTCTATACATAGCTCAGTAGTGTCTATGGTCACACAAGGGTCACAAAGCAGTATGCTTCTTGTGTTGGTTCCATGTCTGGATGAAGAGAAGAATGGCTTATGCTAAATTAAATAAGCAAACCATCATTATGACTGGACTGGCAGAGATAGACGGAGGTTGTGTGTTGCAGGACACATGAAGAAAAGGGGGTCTATATATAAAAATCCATTATTGCTAAAGGTGAACACAAAAAACACTGGTAAATTTTCCTTAACTTAATGTGCAGTACATTCAACATTTCATTGTGTTTGCCTGTGTTTGGTAAAACAGTTTTAAACTTCTGTATAAAGGGTCTATGCTGACAAACTGAGCACTGCCAGGGGTGAAGCACATACACATGTGGTCACACTAGTGTCTTTTATGTTAGACTTACTGTTGTGAGCTTCTGTCTGTCTCTCAGAGCATCTTGTGGATTACAAAGCAAAGCAGCTTTGCCTCAGCTACAATCACTTTTCATTTTCCTATTATTAGTTTCTCATTAAAATCTGCCTACTTTTGATTTGCTTAAACCATGATAAGATTTGCTTTGAGTAATTGCAGAGTCCTTCACTTTTACATATGTAATAGACCACCATTTGTCCTTTCTTGGCATCTAAAGAGTCTGCCTTTTAAGTTATATATAGGCTCAGGTTTTCTAATAAATTTGATTAGTTATATTAAAAAGGGCAGAATAATAAAATGAAATGAAAAGGTTTTGTTTTTGTGTTCTCCGTCTGCCAATGAGATTTAATCAGCTACTTTAAAAAAAGAACAAAGTAATAAAATATAAAATGTAAAATATATTTCCTTTTTCAATCCTCTTTGTGCCAATGTAAAGAGACAATTTTTCACCATTTGCCCAAAGATGACTTTGTTTACAACTCTGTGTCAAACATAACTAGAGCAGATTATTTTCAAAGCTTGTTGGAGTCGCTCTGTAACAGGATGGGGATGAGTTATGTGTTGATTTTAGACAGCTGCTGTTTCGGTGCTTCACTTCCTCCTCTTGAACGCAACACGCAGTCGTTTCTCAAACCGCCGCGACGTGAGAGTCAGTGGAGGAGACAGCCCAACTTCCTGTTTTTTTTCCTAACTCATCCATGTTTTTACGTTCAGATGGCACCCAGGTGAATAAGGCCTATTAATTAAAGTGGGATAGGTAGCACTGCCTCCGCTACTGATGCATGACCTCCTGTTGACTTTGGAGCCGGTCAGACATGTCTCTGGTGTGTGCAGCTTTGGCCAACTTCCTGCTTCCACTCCAACTGTCTCAATAAAACAAAAAAGAACAAAGATATAAAATGTGAAGGGAAAAGAGGGCTCCTTTAGGAACATTTGTCTAACAAACCCAACAGGGACGCACACGGTACACATGGCGGGAGGCTCCAAGTGGGATCTGTACTGCAGTGGGCCGGATGAAAGGAAACACTAAAACTACAACGAGGGAAAGACAGGTGGCCCGTTTGGCAGCTACACACACACAGACACACACACATACATACACACAGACCCACACAAACTACTTCCTCTTCAGGTCCCTGCTGTGCACACCTGTGAAAGTGCCAAAACCTCCAGCTCTCCAAGTTCGCTGGTCCACATCGTCCCATCAACCTCAGCTCTATCACGGTCTGCCTCAGATGGAGAGTACACCTCCCGTTCCAGCGTTAACATTCCTCCTCCCTCTCTCTAGCTGCGTGGGTCACCTTTAATTGGTTGTTAAAAAGACATTTCCTGAAGATGAACACACCACCAACACCTCGTGAAAGTCTGTGTGGTTTGCAAAGACAAATCTTTTTACTCAAGATGCACAATTTCTTGAGTAAAAAGATTTGTCTTTGCAGTTCTTGCATGAGGTCTTCTAATGAACACATTTTGTCCAGATGCCAGTTCAATTATGATTATTGTAGAAACCCATTCATTTTGAGTTCAAAAAGCAAAAAACACACTCAAGTAGCATTTTAAATGAGAAAAAGAGAAGTACTTTAGTAGTACTTAGAGGAAAAATACTCAACCAGTCAGTTTTTTTCAGATCTTCTAAATACATTAATAGAGCAATCTAATCAGCTTGTACTACTACACTTAAAGGGAACATTTAATGCTCTTTTAGGCTTTTTGAAATAATTTGATGTCAGAAGTCGTGATACGTTTTACATAGTGTCTTGCTGGAGTAGAGATCTGTTATTTATGGAAAGAAGTCACAGGATCTAAATGTTGAAGCCAATACAAAGACTATAAGAAGCTCGGAAGACAACAATAAGTGTAAAAAATATTGGAAAAGTTAATATAATATTGGAGCCCCATGGTATGATAACCTGTGCTTCCATTTAATTGCCCAATTATCTGTAATGTCGAATGAATAATAAATTGTTTAATGAGTAGGCCACCTGTTTTCCTTCACTTGCAGTACTCAGTCATCCTCTGCTCTGCACTCTGTGGTTTAGGACACTGAGGCCAGGTAACGGATATGAGCTGGACCACTGTCTCCCTACCGGGCCCCATTGTTATTAAATTAATTTATGATACCATGGAAAAGTCTGGTCTTTAAACCTCTGTCGCTTCCTGTCATTTTATAAAGACGACTTTGGTCCTCTTCTGAGCCAGGAGCCAGCCCATAGAAACCCTGCCACAAAAGGAATAATCTGAATTTAAAAATACCAAAAAATGTAATGGCTATAATGAGTGTGGCTTGGTGAGACCTTTCTATATTCAAGACTTTGCTATAGCTAGGCTTTCTAAGTTAATACATCAGGTTTAATATAATTTAGTTTGATTAAAAAAGGCTTTCCCCTGAGTGGCCTCGTGGTGCCCTTGTGTGATGATAGCATGGGAGTGGCCGCAGTAGTAAGTCGAGTTGTAGTTCAAACCACATTAACCAAAACTAAATCAGAGTGAAATCAAGACCAAGTCAAGGCCAAACCCAGTGTATGATGCACTGGAGGAGAGCCCAGGAAACAGTTATCAAGTCCAGAGTTGTGGAGGGTTTAGCATTTAGTGCGGAAAGCACATTTAAAGGGGTATTAAGAGAAAATTGTATATGTTTCTAAAGAATATAATACAAAAACCAAGATAGTAAGAAGTAATTATTTAACTCAAAATAAGACATTTTGAGGCAAAGCATTTAATAGCCTAATAGTATAATAGTAATAATCTTAAAATAAACAAGACACTAATACAATCTTGCTCAGTGTAGATTGGTTGTGATCCAAATGGAAAGGGGGGGGGGGGGGGGGGGGGGGGGGTTGTCTATAAATATTCTATTATTATTGCATTCATATATTTTTAGTCTAGTCTAACACTAAACTCAGAGCTACAAGCTACAGGTAATTTTTATTTTTGAGGTCATTGCCTTTTGTAGACACGTATTGGTCCAGTTTGACTTTCTTAATAAAATAACAACTAAGGAAATTTAGTTCTTGCTTTTATTTTATTTTATTTTATTTTACCTTCATTTAACCAGGAATGTCCTACTGAAAATATTCGCATATTGTACATGTTTTTGGTTGTAGGAGAAACTGATACAGACATGGGGAGAACATGCAAAGTCCACACAGAAAGTAGAATGACCCTAAGAATTAATATCATTTGGATGTTGACACTAGCTGCAATGCAAATTTAACCGAACAGCCAAGAACAAGAAACCACAATTAATCCACTTCTTTTACACACATACATATATATGCAGAAGTAGCGTTGAAAGAATCAATCTACCACAGCTCAATGCATCATAAGAGATTTTATGTAACAGCTCAGTGGTGTCAGCGATGGAGGCCAGAGCCAGGACTTAACCAGTATCTGTGAACGCCAGCTGACAATCACTGGAGACACACGAAATCTTAGCAACCAAAAAAGAAAACACAACACGCACCGGAGGTGATCTCGGACTCCCCCTGTGTGTGTGTGTGTTAGACTGTCAGAGGAACACTGGCCTCTCCACAGCAGCAGATACAACAAAGATACAGACTCGTGATAAATGTAAAAGCACATATACAGAGATCTATGGAAGCAATGACATGTTTCAGTCTGCGCTTCATCCTTTTACTGAAGTTTTTACTAGGCTATGAGCAGATCTAACTATGACCATGTGCAGTCTTCTCATCATAGACTTCTATCAGAGCTAAACTAAAAATAATAAACTACAACCATTGGCCCTATCTCGCAATAGTAACGATATAGGACCTGCATTCAAAGCAGGGATTTCCTATTTCATGGATAAAAGCTTTATCCATTGAGCCACAAAACCTTATTTTGTGCAATGGTAAAGAATCAATTGATCTATTCTGGCTGGACTTTGTATATTTTGGCCCTATCTTACAATTTCACAAAATCCTTTAAAATTTAGGGGCGATTTAGACAGTAATCCAGATCCATTCCCAAAAAAACAATCATTTCTTCCTTGGCCTGTTATTGATTTTTCCTGAAAACTATTGCCTTTTGAGTTACCTTGCTAACAGACTAACAAATCAACCTTGATAAATACATAACATCCTTTGTGGATGTAATAAAGATGGAAACTTATGCCTCGATAGGAGATGTGTATCAAAGGATTTAAGATGTAAATTGCTATAAGAGTCACAGTAATTAGTAAACACACTGTCACAACATTACCTTTAAAACAATGGCAAAGGTTAGATTTCTACATCTAAATGAATGCACTGTTTTGTGTCTGTTGAACTAAAGCTTGTTCTTTGCACTAACCTATCAGTTAGCGCTTTGTAAGGAAGTATATTCAACATCATCATACAGAACAATAGCTGTGGATTAATGTGTCCACTTTTCTGCATGGTGTAGCTTTATGGTGGTGCATGGTGTATCTTTAGCCACAAGAGTAAAACAGAAAAGAAAATCTATTACATGTAGTATGAGACTTGCATCCAACATTTGATTAAAATCACAATTTCATGACAAAGTGAATGAGGGGAAGATTTTGGAAACAGTAGGCTTTATTAACCTCTCCTAATCGGGAGACAAACAGCGGAAGAGCTACACGGCTGTGAGCAGAGCCAAGCATCAGTCAGTAGCCGTTTGCCAGGTCCCTGCGCTCTCCTCCGCTCTGTCCTCTCCAATAAGACCCCTGCTTTAATGCTGGAAAATTCCCTCCGAGCTGTCAATCACAACCTTTAATAAAAACAAAGTATAACATTGCGGTCTCGCTCTCTCTCCGATCCCCCCGGAGAATTAAAATGCAAGGTTTTGTCTGCGGAACTGTGAAAATCTCCTCTGCTTTTACTAGCAAAGCCCTGGTTCGAACTGAAACTCTGGAAAAATCTGTCCACTCCAAGCTGTGTGCGTCTTCCATCTGGTCTACATTAGACCAACCACCTGGACTCAAACCAAACCTGAAATGAAACTAGGGGTATTACAGAAAATAACTCCGGGATCGGCGCGCACACACACACCACTGAGATACATATCTGCCCTGCGCTAATGAGTCAGACATGCTTCGTGCAGCTGCTTGTATCTATTTAAACCTATTTGAGTGTATAGTCTTAACCTCTGTGATGAGATGTGAGGTGTAGGCCTGGTTCAGCTGGGTAAAGGCCCAGCTGATGGGCTAGTTGGTGCTGAAAGCTGCCCATGAACGCTGACAGGATGAAGGATTAACCTGTTGAATTATGAGTGACAGTGATGGACCGATCAAACACAGCTGGCAGGCTGTTCTGTAACATTTTTGTCCAGAGCCAGTGGGATTCCAGAGGGAATTTGTAGGATTGTGAGTTAGTCACCTTCAAGGTCTTTGGCTTTATACATGCTATTATGCTAAATCGATTTTTTTGAGCTTTTAACCATGTTATAATGTTGTCTACACCTCAAAAACATACCAGGAGTAGTATTTTGTTGTTTTCACGCTGAGTAATCCTACAGTCTTTGTCAAGAGCTGGAAACATACAGTCTCACCGCTGTATTTAGACTCGTGAAATCAGGAAGTGCTCCGGCACATTTCTGAAGGACATACACTGTCACCAGGCTTGTTCTGATAATGTCAGCACTTAAACTGCTGTCACTATGAAGCAGTCAGCTCATTTATGTATCTGTTAGCATCATGTTGCTAACAGCTGTGTTAAATAGCTATTTTATGCTCTTTTCCATTCCCCAACATTGCCAGCTGATGGTAGAAACGTTCTCTGCAAGGTCAAAGTTCCCAAAAGAAGACATTTTCTATACATATACATTATAATAAGGTATGAAGCGTGAAATACTAATGCTAAGGTGTCCAATTATTTCACAGCTGGGAAAAAAGCCTAATAAGTTGAGTTGATTGAGTTGAGTTGATGTTTGCTGGTTCAGTCATAATTTTTACATTTTGATTTTTTCATTTTGTAAGGATACAGCTGTTTAGAAACAGGTAAGCATCTGTTGATGCTTGATTGTTGATGGTCTGTTGGTCTACATTACACGATACACGATTACACAATGACAGTGAAAACAACTTAACATTCTTGATGCTATTAATGACACTTGACATCATTACCAGAAAGCACAACAGTTAGAGTTAGGTTAGTTTTCGCCCTGTTCAAGGTAGAGGCAGATATGTGTGCTGCAACTGGTCCCACTCCAAAACCTCTCTTAGCCTCCTTAAATCACAGGGTAAAGTGTTAGTGGAGGCAGAACTAAAATGAAACAAAAATAAACATGTGTGAGGGCCGTTTACAGCCCAGAACCCGGTATCACTCCCCTCGGTGGAAAACACACTGTAAATTACTGCAGATCATTTTGTGGGATATAGAAAAAGTTGTTCCCTTTGTTGATTTATGGGATCATTAATTGTAAATACATCTGAGGAATGATTTGTGCCTGCCTGTTTTGTGTCCTTGAATGCATTTATTTGTTTACATGGAAGCTGACTGTATCTTTGAAAGTAAGAGACATTAAACTGCGAAGTAACAGCACAGCGGTTTCAAGCATATGATCCTCAACATTTCTCGCTCTGTAGGCTGCTGGACAGTTTCCCTAGCCCATAACAACAACAATATGTTTCCTATGAATCCAGCTCTTCCCTGCTGTCAGCGGCTGGCTCTTGAACGTAACCCTGACTGCAAAAGATTTGTAAAATATATCGTTTGACTGGAGCTGGGCCGGTGCCAAACAAAAATGGACAAGACGACATCATCAACGTCAAGACAATTCATGGTTTACCACAGCTGCCCTGAACAGGCCATTGTTCTGGAGACGACAAATCCTGGACACGGAGTACAGTGACTGGACAGGGCTACTGTTCAAACCATCACCAGTCATGCTCTTGGGGGGGATTATATGTTTGTCCTAAAATGTTTAAGATCTGTATTTGATATTTTTAGCAGAGTTGTAGTCCAGTCAACAGTTTTTAAGTCCAAGTCACTTTCAAGTCTTTTGTGTTTGAGTCCGAGTCATGTCTTAAGTTGAGTCTTCTTGAGTTAAGGGCTCGATGGAGTCTGAGTCTACTAGAATATTGCCTGAGTTAAATTTGAGTTGAGGCTTCTTGAGTTGAGTTACAAGTCCGAGTTAAGTCTCAGTCATTTAGAAAAGTGTCTGAGTGGAGTTCAAGTTTGAGTTTTCTTGAGTTCAGGTATGAGTCCAAGTCACTAAAGACTGGTCTGACTCATTTACGAGTTGAGTTGTTAGCACTGGAAGTGGGAGTCCAAGTCTGAGTGACTAAAGTAATTTCAAGTCAAGTCTTGAGTTGTCTTTTTGAGTTGAGATGCAAGTCTAAGTCACCTAGAATAATGGGAGAGTCAAATCTGAGTTGAGGCTTCTTGAGTTGAGATATGAGTCTGACTCAACTTGAAGAGGGAGTCACCAAAAAATTGTCTGAGTTGAGTCATCTTGAGTTAGATTTTGTGTTAATTCACAATCAATAAAAATTGGTCAGAGTACATGTAGAGTCATTAGCAACTAAGGTTTGAGTCTGAGCCACCAAAAAAACATTCAAGACTTTCCAAGTTGAGTCATAATGTGAAGAGATTCAAGTCTGAGTTGAGCAAGTCATGGAGAAAAGTCTCAAAGTTCAGTGCAAATCCAGTCCAAATTAATTCAAGTCGAGTTCAAATTAATTCAAGGTCAGTCCAAGTCCAAGTTGAGGTACAATGAGTTGAAGTGTGAGTCTGAGTCCAAGTCACCTAATAAAGAGTCAGAATCCAGTCCAAAATAAAATCAAGACTCTGTGTGGATGTGATTTAGGAGTGATGTTTCTGATGCTTTGTTTCCTTTTGTGTCTCTTGTTGTGATTGTAGGTTTTCCCTTTGTGTGCCGCACAACAGGAATGAGTTCAAATTAGAACTTTTTTTTTTTTTTTTGAGACTTCAATATACCTCAAACTAAACAGACTCTAAGTCTGAGTCTTATTCCAAGTCATCAATCCAAAATTCATGAGTCATGAGTCCTGGTTTGTGAGAAGTTCAAGTCTGAGCCTGAGCCAAGTCCAGGTTTTCTGTCTTAAGCTGAAATTGAGTCACAGATATTATAAATCAGCTCAATGGCTCAACTCCATCTCTGTTTGCTGTTTGTGTCCTACTCTGATCTTCATAATTTATGTTTGCAGGTTCCAAAAACACAGCTATAATCATCATAACAAACAAATATTTAATGCATCACTAACAAATAACAGTAGCATAACACTCAGATAATTAGGTTTTTCAACTGTACCACAAAGCAGCAGTAGCATAAACACAATCACAGTGGAATATGAAGAGAAAATTGAAGAGCCCCTGGTAACAATTACTGCAGAGTTTTGCACATCTGGACACAGCAATTTCTGCACTATTGTACTCTGTAAAATTGGTTTGGCTCCATCAAACTCAGTGGGAAAAGGAGCACAGAGAAATAGTCAAGGTCTTGTGAACATTATCAGTTGTATTGAGGTTTGGACTGGGGCTAGCTTTGCTCAGTGGGGTCTTTGGTTTGGGTCTTCCCTGAGTTTTGGCTGCAGCAGATGTGAGCGGCTCCACAGCGCAAAACTGGATTGAAAATACAGAGGATCTGAGCGGCAGCATCTGTCAGAGTCTGGAGGGAGAAGTCAGGTCCAAACACATTTGAGTGATACGGCAAACTGCACTGTGCTTTTTTAAACTGTCTAAACCAGTAAAAGTACTTCTGGAACTCTGAGGTAGTTGTAGTAATAGCATTAGTGGTAGCAGTGGTAGTAATAGTAGAAGAAGTAGTAGTAGTGGTATTAGCAGTACCTGTGAAGTATTAATGCAGGATCAGCTTTATTTCCATGAGCAGTAATATTATTAGTAGCAATAGAAGTAGTGGCAATAGTAGTAAGAGTTGTAGTACAGTAGTAGTGGTGTTATCAATAAGTACTTTATACATACTCTACATTTAACATTTTTTATATTTACTCACGTGATGGTTTTGTACTTTTACTTCTACATGAGTAATATTCTTTCAGAGTAAGTGTACTTTTACTTGAGTACAGATTTTGAGTACTTTTTCACCTCAGCTTTAAATAATACAACACAAACAAAACATCTGAAATTATATGTCTCTTGGAAGTCTCATACAATATATTCACATTTCTATTCTTGTAGCTAACAGAAGAAATGGCTTGGACTACAACGGTCAGACATTGTGATTTACTCACTTTACAACTTGTTTTTAGACATTTTTAGATGTTGTGAATGCAGTGAGAGTGAAATCTTCCATATTGTACACAGAACTTGATAATAATGTAGTATTATGTGTAAGTTAAAAGTAAACTCTGCGTTTGAGCTGCTCTCAAAGTTATTTGTGTAAATACTTGTGGCCTGCTCTGATCTCACTTTGAGGATTTTTGGGGACTTTGTGTTTTTCTTTGTATTGTGCACTGCAAAATCCCAAATTGAAAGGTGTTATACAGTCTTAACCATATGACTAAGATATGATTGTACTGCTTGTGGTCAGTGTTACAGATGGACTGTACCAAAGACACAATCCAGAGATGAAGTACCAAAATTACTTCTTTTTCTCTTCTAGGGTTGCCACAGTAAATCCCCTGCCTCCTAGTGTGCAGTGATTTGTATATTCATTTGACATAGCTTTTATGCTGGATGCCCTTCCTGATGCAGCCCTCTACAATCCAACCCAGGCTTGGGACTGATGTACACTGGCTTGCAACCCCTTGTGGCTGGAATAATGTTAAACTCCTTTACATTCATTTAGATGCTACCTCCCCTGTGTGCGGAGCAGAAGGCGGCCGTCAGAAAGAAAAGATTGAGAAGCTGATCCAGGGAAGATTCACAGAGACAAGAAATGTAAACCAGGAGTTGGTCCAGATCAGCCATCATTCACAGAGCCAGATGTCACGCTCAGATTCAACAGCCCACCAAAGTGGAAACTGCACAAAATCAAGAAGTCTCAGAAATGGGAAAAATCCTACACAATCACTTTCAGATCCCAGTGGTGTAACTAGATACTCAAATAATTTACTTGAGTACATTTCATTTTTTTTATAAATGAGTAAAAGTATTTTTGACACTGTTGGCAAAGTGTATAGTAATAGTGAAAATAGTAGCATCGTAGTAACAGTAGATATAATAGTAATAGCAGTCAAAGTAACAGTGGCAGCAGCAGTAGTAGTAGTCTAAATAGTAGGAGTGGGAGTAGTTGTACTTACAATAAAGCAGAACTTTACTTTTACTCAACAATTGTGTTAAATACTTCCACTTCTTCTTGAATAATACTACTTTGAAGTGACAGTACTTTTTAAGTACTTCTTCCACCTGGGTCATATCCTCTCAGTGTTGTCACAAATATGACCCGGGCTTCTTGTCTCTTACTCAGTGTTGACTTTTGCCAAGCTCACTTTGCTGTGTGGAGTTGTGGGGAGTGTGGTGGATGACGTATATACCACAGTACAGATATACACAGGCTGCAGTAGTAGTAGTGAGGTGGAAGTACTGGATACGCCCTGCGCACTGCTCTGTGACCAGCTCTGCAGCAGTTTAAAAAAGTGGTTACAGCAGGGTTTGTGGTCAGAGTGGAAGTCAGAGCACACTGCACTCACTAAAGGCCACTGGGGTCAAAACAAACTTACTTATCACAGACCTGATCATATAAAAACTGAAGGGCCAGTCATTACCTGCTACATAACCAAAAATATATTCAGTGTTGGGTACTAAATGTGGGTTTTATATATATATATATATATATATATATATATATATATATATATATATATATATATATATATATATATATATATATATATATATATATATATATATATATATATAAATAACCCCCTAACCCTATATATATATATATATATACAGTAGTAGGCTACACTGTACACTCAATAGTGGACTTTGTGCCAGTGTGGTGTTCAACAAACTCTTCAGCTTTTGGCTTATAGGTGATGAAAATAAACATACAGTAGGAAATAGTGAGGATGACATCTCACCCTGGCTGACGCTTTTGTAAGTGTTTCCCTCTATAACAACATTACAACTACATTTTTTATGTAGAAATATTGAGTTACAGTCTTTGATAATGTACTGTATTGTTGCCATAGTCATAATAACAGTGATCAGTGAACTGCATCATGCATGCTGTAACATGCAGAGGTTCTGTTGCAGTGTGTCTTTGGATTGAAATATTAAAGTGAATCAGTGCAGATTTTTGTCACTGTGCAAGTTGCCATTAAACACTGGAAAAAACAACAGGAAAGATGCAGTAGTCAAAAACAACTGTACTGCATTTGTTTGCTTCTTTTAGTTTAATTTTCACACCTCTTATTACTCAGATTGTACTTATTGTACATTTGAAATGTTATACTATCATCTCTGTATTCATGTACATATGTGATTACATACACACAGTCCAGCATATTGCTTACACTTTGTCACATTTTAAGTATGTTTGTGAATTGCATACATGCCTCATGTTATAATGTTGCAATGATGTAATTATAATATGTTTTGTTTTTCTCAATTTATCCACAGAAAAAAAAGTTCTATGTCTTTTTTTTCAATTTCAATTTCATTTCAATTACAACTCTGAAACATCATGCTGAACTGAACAAACACACACACAACTATTAATATCACAAAGCATCAATATAAGTTTAACTGAGATCTATTTCCCATGAGGCCTCATGGCTGAGATGAACCACACACTCGAACTAGAACATAGGAGAAATTAAATGGTCCTTTCTAATTCACTTTTCCCAACAATAGTTTTAATTTTCTTTGCTGCCAAAAGACATCCATTTGGACCGACGGCATCTTGTTATTGCATTAATCATTTGTTTGGAAACATGAGAGACTAGACTAAAGCATTGATATCACATGGTTTTATTATGAACTGACCCCAAAAGTCAAAACATACAACGACAGATGTGAAGTGAAGGGATTACTGCTCCCAATAAGAGAAGGAATGTGCTCCTGCCACTTGTCTAGGCCCGGACCATAAAGCACGCCTCTCCTCCACGGACAATAAGCGTCCTTGTGAGAGAGGAAAGATGTGCAAGGAGAACTGGGACGAGCCTGCCAACAGAAATAAAGACAAAAAGACAGAGCGCAACATAAAAATGTGGAAGATTTTTTAAACGAAGGGAAGAATAAGATCTATGGTCCACTGTGAGCAATTAGTCAGTCCGGACGGGCCCTTTTCTGTTTGGGTAGAAAAGCAAATGACAATATTTACATGTGCATAAATTAACCTCTCTCCATCTGACATACACTACACGGTTAATTTGAACTGTAGTCTATAAAGTCTGAAGCCTACATTTAATCTGTGCCCAGTTAATCTATAAAACAACAAGAATAATAAAACTAAAACAGCTTCAATAAATCTCTGTTCAAATGATGCCTTGTCTGAATTAAACTGAGAATAACTTGGTTACAGTATACAGTTCTACATGAATTGACCTCAAGTGAATTTATTTTGGTAATTCAATTAAAAAAATGATACACACAGAGCGAAAGATTTGTGTTGTGTATGATGATAATGAGCTACTAACTAATGAAATAAACTGTAGAATATTTGTGACATTTTTACCTACAAACAGAGCACAATAAATACATGGTTGGAAAGTTTGTTGGAGGAGCCATTAGGGAGTTTGTTTGTTTGTTTGTTGTTTATTTGTGTCTGGATGGAGAATATATTGCTTACTGCTGCCTTCCAAGTGGTTATAAGTGAAACCAAGTGACCGGTGCATGACAAGGTTTGCATCAGCATAAATGTGTCTGAGGCAGTATTTTTGTGGGACTAAAACTGTTGGTGAAGCCAGTGTTGTTTTTATTAAAATTCTGGGTCTTTACCAACAGCTGCTTGGCTCATGTCTAAAACTAGTCACCTCTTTTTCAGTGGTTGCTCAGAGTTATTTGGATAGGAAACACTGGAAAGCTGGTGAATTACTGATGGGCTGCGTGGCTGCGTGGCTGCCAAACTGCGCCTGCGGCTCCTCCCCCATCCACCACCAAACACAGTCACACTGACACATTCACACAGGTCAGGTGCGTGAAGTGTCTTACCCAAGGACACACTAGCACAGTGTGCAATGCTGGTAGCGAGGATTGAACCCCCAACCTTTGGGTTAGTGGGGTTGAGTTGGGGAGCCACAGAGGGCAGGATGGGTGCAGCAAATGGGCAAGAGTAAAAATACACTGCTCAAAAAAAGGGAACACTAAAATAACACATCCTAGATCTGAATGAATGAAATCACACAAAAATTATCAATGGAAATCAAATTTATTAACACATGGAGGTCTGGATTTGGAGTCACACTGAAAATTAAAGTGGAAAAACAAACTACAGGCTGATCCAGCTTTGATGTAATGTCCTTAAAACAAGTCAAAATGAGGCTCAGTAGTGTGTGTGGCCTCCACGTGCCTGTATGACCTCCCTCCAACGCCTGGGCATGCTCCTGATGAGGTGGCGGATGGTCTCCTGACGGGATCTCCTCCCAGACCTGGACTAAAGCATCCGGCAACTCCTGGACAGTCTGTGGTGCAACGTGGCGTTGGTGGATGGAGCGAGACATGATGTCCCAGATGTGCTCAATTGGATTCAGGTCTGGGGAAAGGGCGGCCAGTCCATAGCATCAATGCCTTGGTCTTGCAGGAACTGCAGACACACTCCAGCCACATGAGGTCTAGCATTGTCATGCATTAGGAGGAACCCAGGGCCAACTGCACCAGCCCATGGTCTCACAAGGGTCTGAGGATCTCATCTCGGTACCTAATGGTAGTCAGGCTACCTCTGGCGAGCACATGGAGGGCTGTGCGGCCCCCCCAAAGAAATGCCACCCCACACCATTACTGACCCACTGCCAAACCGGTCATGTTGGAGGATGTTGCAGGCAGCAGAACGTTCTCCACGGCGTCTCCAGACTCTGTCACATCTGTCACATGTGCTCAGTGTGAACCTGCTTTCATCTGTGAAGAGCACAGGGCGCCAGTGGTGAATTTGCCAATCTTGGTGTCCTCTGGCAAATGCCAAACGTCCTGCACAGTGTTGGGCTGTGAGCACCCCCACCTGTGGACGTTGGGCCCTCATACCACCCTCATGGAGTCTGTTTCTGACCGTTTGAGCAGACGCATGCACATTTGTGGCCTGCTGGAAGTCATTTTGCAGGGCTCTGGCAGTGCTCCTCCTGTTCCTCCTTGCACAAAGGAGGAGGTAGCAGTCCTGCTGCTGGGTTGTTGCCCTCCTATGGCCTCCTCCACGTCTCCTGATGTACTGGCCTGTCTCCTGGTAGCGCCTCCATGCTCTGGACACTACGCTGACAGACACAGCAAACCTTTTTGCCACAGCTTGCATAATGTGCCATCCTGGATGAGCTGCACTACCTGAGCCACTTGTGTGGGTTGTAGACTCCGTCTCATGCTACCACAAGAGTGAAAGCACCGCCAGCTTCAAAAGTGACCAAAACATCAGCCAGAAATCATAGGAACTGAGAAGTGGTCTGTGGTCACCTCCTGCAGAACCACTCCTTTATTGGGGGAGTCTTGCTAATTGCCTATAATTTCCACCTGTTGTTTATTCCATTTGCACAACAGCAGTGAAACTGACATCAATCAGTGTTGCTTCCTAAGTGGACAGTTTGATTTCACAGAAGTGTGATTGACTTGGAGTTACATTGTGTTGTTTAAGTGTTCCCTTTTTTTTATTTTTTTATTTTTTATTTTATTATATTTTTTGAGCAGTATATTTAGAATAACTTACAAGACTGAAATAAATAATTTGAAATAATTCTGAGTGGAGTCTTCCTCATGTCCCAGGTTACAGTCCTAGGTACTCAGGCTGCCTCTTAACCCTTGTGCCCTAACAAAGACAAAATTGTCCTTTTCAAATGTTATTTTTTGGATAACTTTGCAGTGGTTCTTACTTTTTCTATAAAATTTGGCTCAGGTGTGTATTCTATCATTCATTTTGATATTTTAAACACAAATCCAATATATTTACACTCTCCAACTAAATTTATAACATTGCTCCTGTTAATTGACAAAAGGGTCCTAGTCAAAAAACATCATAAAAAATGTATACATTCATATACTTCTTCCCTGATCATAAATACCAAATATTTAATTATTTTCAGAAATGTAACCCTTTCTATGCCAGTGTATATAATAGCAGCTCTCTTTTTTTTTTTTTTTTTTTTTTTTTTGTGTGGAAAAAACAGACACACACACACACACACAAAAGAAATATTTTCAATATTTTTAGAGGAGAATTATTAGAGCCTTGGTTCTGTCAAAGACACTGATTTAGATGGATTTGGAGGATGGATTTTTTTTCCCTATAGCACAGGAAAAAATGAGTCCTAAAAATAAATGTTGTTGATAATCTTTGACAGACCCAAGGCTATAATAACCCAACCCAAAAAAAAATCGACATTACTTTGAAAATATTAAAGAATATTCTTTGTGTGTGTGTGTGTGTGTGTGTGTGAAATTGAGATACATACCCTGACATAACAAGGGTTAACATTCTGACAATAATTTAATATTTGGTATTTATGATCAGGGCACAGGTTGATTATAAGATTCATGCAAAAAAAAAAAAAAAAAAGTAGAAAAAATATTAATGTTTACATTTTTTGTGATGTTTTGTGTCGGGAACACTTCTGTCATTTAACAGTAACAATGTAACTTTTTAAAATTGGGGCATAAGGGTTAAGTCATGCATATATTAGAAAACTGCAACTAACTGGTCACTGTCCGGGACATAGCCGGCCCCCAAGACCCACAGTAGGTGGGTAAGTCTATGCAATTTGATTTTGCAAAAGTAAAGCAGAAAAGCAGAAACAGCAGTAATGATTGCAGCACAGTTACACAGAAAACATGTTGCATCTATAGATATTACAGATGTGCACAGATGCCTGCAGATGACAAAACCATCACACTTACTGTCAGATAGAGTCTAAACAGAACAGGCAATAACATTTTAGCACACAAAGACATGTTGGGCAGCATTCACAGTTAAGTACCTTTTCATCTGTCCAGGTATCTACCAACTCTGTGAGGATTATGTTGTATTTTCATCCCTTTTTACTCAATCCTGACCTTTTCCATTCCCAGCCTCTAGTGTCTTACCAGCATAAAGGGATTGCAGGGAAACACTGGAAACAGGGAATCTCCGTGAGGAAGTAGTGCTTTGTTATGTTTCTATGTGATCAATGGGGCCAAAGCTGAGCCCAAACACTACTCCTCCCTTTTCTGCTCCTGAAATAACTTTGACACGCCACATCCAATCGAACCTCAGTCTACTGATTATATCCAACATAAGGTCATGGTTGCCACCTTTCTAGGTGAGCAGACATTGCATATAGTGTCAAATTAGACAGGTAAAATGCTTATGCCAGACTCAACCACCGAGTACCACGACTGCTGTGATGTTTCGCATCTGTTTGAAATAAAAACAGTTGCCACATTTGGGGAAAATTCCTCACTTTGACTGATCGAATGTGACAATTGTTTCCACTCATTATTTCCCCTTTAGGCAAATAATCCCAGCCCTAAAGTAACTCAAAGCAACTTTCTTCTCTTTTGTCTATTACCTTCACTCCGCAAATCTCCACGCTACATTTACCAGCTATGTCCAATAACTTTAACCAACTGCGACAAACTATCAGGTTTTCTGCCTTTGAGGTCCCTTTTCAATCTCAAAATATGAAGTTGGAGCATATTTAGTGATGGAAACCGCCAGAAGTGCTAAAAATACCTCTGCCAGTCTGGTGGCCACGAGTCTCCATCATACGCTCATTACCACACGACCTGAGGTTGAGAGAGGAGGGGGGAGAGAGGGGATGTGGTCAGCGTCTGTGCGTTTAAAAAGACAGAAAAGAAAAAGGAGAGAGAGAGGGAGACTCAGGGATGTGGTGAAAAGGAGTGGAGTAAGTCTGCACAAAGTCAAAACTGGTTGTGGTCAGATACATTAGTATTATGTGATATTTCCGATGGTCTCCTGGTATTTTTGAATGACGGCACATATTGCAACCCACGGGATATTATTGAAATCTTACATCACATCATTTCGGAAGAATTTGCAGTTTGTTTGACTGGTATTTTATGATCCCCTTTCTATTCCTGATTCTCCTGTCTGTCTCCTTCTTCCAGCCACCTTAACTTCTTCTCCTCTTTGATTTATTCCCTGGTTCCTCTCCATGCATACGTCCGTCTGTCTGTCCACTCTCCGCTCCAGCTGCTGTCCCTCCTGGCCCATCAATCCTTCTCCTTCTCGGCCCGTACCTGGCTCTCGTTCAGCGAACACAAACACAGTGCGTATAAGGCACAAATACGACGTGGATCTGAGTGAGAGCACACACCAGGAAGCAGCAGGGGCAACATGATCCGTCTGTCAACCTTGGAGTGAATCACACAGATGGAACTTCCAGCTCTGGGTCAAAATCTGAAATCTAGACTAACAAGATGATGTGTGGAGCGGGCTGAGCGGCCATGTGGCTTTGAGATGCATTCACTACTCTTCTATAAACTCCATACTGTAGCTGGAGGGTAGTATATTAAACAATTTTACCTTAAAATATTTCAAAACATAAGAAAATTCAGAAGTGCCAGTCTTTTTTTCCTTTTGGCTTTTGAGGTCGCCACAGCAAATCATCTGCCCCCAGCTTGCAGGGAATTGCATACCGATTTGAAACTGAAAACTCTCCATTTGTTCGTGCTTCGGACTGGCACAAACCATACATTGGCTTGTGTCCCCTTCTGGCTGAATTCAGAAATGTCAGACTTTATACTGTACTGTATTCTGTATATGAATCAGGGATGCTTGTACTATTTGGGGCGGCAGTAGCTCACTTGGTAGAGAAGGTTGGTGGTTCAATCCCGCTACTGGCATTGCATACTTGTTATTTGAAGACTAGCATAGCACCATTTCTTTAATGGTTATTTGAAGAAACTAACTATAAAATACTTGTACCATAAAATATTTTAGAAAAAGTACAATAATTCTGTAAATAGTGGTGCGCAGTAACATGATCGGAGATAACATTTGATTCCGCAGTCAGCCCAGTTAAGAACCACTGCCCTAGAGAAACTGTAGATGAGCAGTATTCAAACTTCATACAGTATACAGTAAAAAAAAATAAAAAATCTCTTATAGATGCTGTTGAATAAAAAAAGCAATTTACAGTTACATTTTGCTGCAATATACTGTATTAGTACTAAAAATCCAGGCACAAAGGGTCACATACCAATGTAGTCTTTGTGACAGTCCCAAGCCTGGATCACTGGAAGGACATCTGGTGTAAAACCTATGCCAGATCAATATACAAACCACTGTACTCAAGGAGGCAGATGATGCTGTGGGGACCAGAAAGCAAAAGCTGAAAGGAAAGAAGAGAAACTGTATTAGCATTGATATCTCAAACAACTAATGTGTTGGTTTGATTTGGTCTTTCATAAGTTTCATCACTGCGTTTTAAATTAAAATGGGCAAACCTATACCACCAGACTGTGGGAAAGAAGCATTTTTGTCCCGGCTTCTGAAAACACACCAATTAATATCCACTTAATGACAAAATAGCCTAAGGACAAATGTGTGGTTTCTCCTCATTTATGAATGTAATTTTTTTACTTGGTCTTGTTATCGTTGGTGGTTCGAGCGCTGAACTCTGCAGGAGGTCAAAGTTGGTTTTCCTTACACAAACTCCAGGCTGATTGATTGTTGTACTTCACAGAAAGGTTGAGGTGTGTCTGAGTCCAATAGAGAGGAGTTTTGAGGAGCCGTGACCAATAAGATCCACCGTCGAGTTTGTCCGTGAAATCAGTTTAGTCCTTAAACAGTGAGCGGCCACAGCAGCTGCACTCAGACCAGTTCTAGAGATGGAAAGAGTCAAGAATGTCAGGTTTACACAGATCTATGGCATTTTACAATGATTTGTGGTTGGCACTTTGACCTTGTTTACACTGAAGTTAAAATGGGCTCTGATCTTTTTTTCAGATTTGATTGACAGTACTGAATTTTTGTTGATGGGCAAAAAACATAGACATTACTCATTTGGAGATCTTATGACCTATAAATCGATTTCTAGTATACAGTATAATCTTACAGCTTTTCAAAACAAGAGTGTTATCAATGCTACTTTTTGTATTTATTGATTTAGATTTGGTCAACGCAATGCCTAATCCAGCCACAAGGGGTCACAAGCCAATCTTTGTGCCAGTCCAAAGCCTGGATGGAGAGTGTTTCATCAGGTATAAAAACCTATGCCAAATTATCTGCACACTAGGAGACGTGACAGATGATTTGCAGAAACAACACCGGAAAAGAAAAGTCAAAAGAAAAGAAAATACAATGGGAACATAGCCATTTTGTTTTCTTGGTCATCTTAATTTTAAAGTGAATTAATGTAAAAGTGAAAGTGAATGGGTGAATTCCATATAGTTGTTGTTGGAATAAGCAATATTCAGTTTGTTTACATTGGGTTGTATGAACAGGAACGGAAAGAAACTGAGATGGAGTTTGCACTAAATTATTTTCTTTGCACCAGTCCTATTCTTTAGTTGAATTATAGTTTTTGGACATTAAGCAGCCAATTAAGGCACTTGTCTGGGTCATTATTATAACACGTCCTGGGTCATTTATCCGTCAGAGTGCACAGAGGAGCCCAAGTCAAACACATGACATCAGCAGCAGCGAAACAGCAGTGGAGGAGACAGATAGTAGCACAATGAGAAATGAAATTACTGTTCTAAGTGAAAAAAGAAAGGAGGACTTAATGGATAATGTGCACGGGTGGCTACTGCTGGACAATGTGTTTAAACCTTTAATGTGCGTGGGACAGTGATAAGAGACTGGTAAGGATGAGGAGCTAGACAGAGGTAGGAGGAGGTGGTGTTGATTTGAAGAGGTGTGAGGGGAAGAGTGAAAGCGAAGGAAGCCAAGAAGATACTGTGTGGAGGTGAGGGACGAAATAGGTTAAATTAGTGATGAGAGATGTGAGGTGAGAAGAGGAAAGACAAATAAAATGCAAGAAAAATCACATCTATCATTGTTAGAGGGGACTGGATGCATTCTGGTTAAAGGCCTGTTAGATGCAGGGCTGAGACACCAGCAGTTTTTAAACACTAACATGTATTTTATGTATATGTCATATTATGTTTCTACTGTTTTTAAGCTCCAATAAAATGTCTTAGAAATCCATTAAGAAAAAACAACTGTATGAAATAGTCAGTTTGGAGAAATATGCTTCCTGCAGTGGTTTCTTTTATGAAATGGAAAGCAAGAATATACTTTAATATGATTCAAAGGAACATGTTTTCCTTGGCATTATTTTAAGAATGGGCAACGGGACAGACACATGAGTATGTTATGGCAGCTCTAAAAGGCCTAACTTAACATTTAGATTCACAATATTACATTTCATTAGCTTGAAGAAGAAAATCTATCTACAAACTACAAAAGCAGGTGACGTACAGCAGTCGTCATCAGGTTTTGATCACACACTGAAAGATCTGAAACAAAGAGTCCCATATCCCTAAATAAGTACTCATGTTTACCATTTAAATTAACTCACCATTACGGGATGTTGGTGGGCAAATCCCAGAGAAAGTGACCCATTGGTTTCCCAAAGTGTCCCGTGACTCAAGAGTTTAAGAATGACTTTTTAGAAAGAAATTAAGTATGTGTTGTTGAAAATAAAAGCCAAGTAGACAAATAGCACATTCCTGAAGTATGAACTGCGGCTGTAATGTGGCTTTGTGGTTTTGTCTGATACCTTTAGTCACTGCTAATGTCTTTGCTCAGCGTTCAAATGACAGGGCCCTTTTTGCCGAAGTGGCATTGGTCCATTTTTCAGCATACTAGGTTTGTTTGGGAGATGATTATTTCTTATGCAAAACCTGAGTCACTCTGTGTTCTGGTAAGCGTATGCCGATGTTGTCTTTTTTGCCTTTTGGCCTGACCTCTCTCTGTTCCTCCTAAATCCTCCAGAGAGACACCTGATGCTTTTGACAGAAGCTGAAGAGACATGCTGTACTCTGCAAGAATGTCATCTTTACCCAGGCTGCTTAGGTGTTAGGGCAGATACTGTTTGTACCCATTTTTCTCTTATAAATTGAACTGTCATCTTTATTTGTTTGTCAGCAAAACTGGTCTATGAGTTTCCAGGTGTGGTTCTGGTGTACCGTTCTAGTCCTGATAAAAAACTGCTTTAGCCCTGGTTTGATCTTGGTTTAGTCCTGTATTAGACCTGTTTTGGTCCTGGTATAGTCCTGGTCCAGACCTGTTTTACTCCTGCTTTAGATCTGGATCAATTTCTGAATCCAGGCTTAAGTAATACCTTGGCGAAGGTCTGCAAGCACTCCTAGTTATTCATTTATCACCAATAATACGACCAGTCTCAGATTTCCAGGCTTAGTGCTGTTTTACCAGCCTAATGCTACATTTCGATGACTATGGGTAATGGTATAACAAAATTATAGCCAGTATCTTGAGAGTGGATTTATAGTATCCACCTGAAAACAATTACTCCCCTAAAAATAAATGTATCTGCTTTTGCTGCAGGACTGACCTCTTTGTCTGCTGTCTATAGCTTTGAAACTACCCCAGTGTTTTTATCCATTATCTGCCAAAACATCAGATATTTTTCATGCCTGTTTCAGATACATTTCTATGGCAGCTCAGGGGAATATGAGAACGATTATATTCAACAATGCACAAGTTGCCTTTGAGGAAAAAGGGGGAGCCAGAGTTAGAAAAACTGGCACGGATTTGCAGTTCGCGAGGCCGAAAGTTATTGCAGCCCGTCTGTCTTTCAGTTGGACAACGTGCAACACACACACACAGCTTACAGAGTGGTTCAGGGAGGCAGCGGTGATTGTGGGAGGTTGCCAAACGCAGGTGGAGAGTTTCAGATCAGATTAACAGACATCCTACTGCAGCCCTTAGAGGAAAGTCTATGGTTGTTGTGATGAGGTGACACTTCCAGTCCCACTGTGCCAGGCCAAAGAAAACACAGTGAGGAGCAGAAGAGGAGGATGGTCAGTGTACAGACAGGCAGATCAATGGTTAGTTATATAATCAATACCAGAGGATAACACTCCACTATACTGTTTATGAATGGTGGTCAAAATGCATTATTCAATTTTCACTTAACACTTAATGTTTTTATAGAGGACCAAAAATTACTTTATGGAAATCATGAACATTTTTTAAGCTTGAAATGTATGTATTTATGCAATTATTTTTAGGCTGTTTTGGTCCTCCACCCAGGACAAATGCTGCTTCAAACTCATGTGAGATCCATACACTATCCTAACTATTGTAAGTTTGTTGATTTGTTAGCAAGATAACTCAAATGTAAGGTTCAAATTTCAATTTAATTTTCAGAAAATGTCAGTAATGACCTAGAAAGTCTGTAACTTTGCAATATAGGCCTAAGGTTATTAACTTCAGCCAGGGCTTTAGGCTTAATTGATAGAGCATTTACCCCTGAATTAGAAGATCCTAGTCTGAGCACTGTATAGTTTTACCATTACAAGAGTGCTTTTATTTTAGTTATGTAAGATAGGGTGTGGTAATAACTTTAGCTATCAAACCATCGTCTTGCAGCTCTTTTCTCATAATTCGCCTACCTCTGACCATTTTTGTCTCTGCAATAAAGTTTAAAATGTCAAAAACCTACGGGAGCCCACATACAATCATATCTACGAGTGTCTAGGGTTGTAATGCTTTCCCATCGTTCCTCATATTTCCACTGTATTCTTTCTTAAAGAGCAGATATGCCATAAAAACCAAATGGATGTTTTAACTTTGCTCAAACTTGGGCCTGTAGTCTCTCAGAGCAGTGGCTGTGGTTTACTGATGCTAAGCAGCTCTTGGCATGAGTGCAGCTCTGCGATTAGTGCCCCTTTAAACACTTCTAATTCACAGCCTATGAAAATATTATCGGAGAGGGCCCGCTCCCTGCCTGAGGGGGTCAGGGGTGCTTTTAATGGCACCATGGGCTCACTGTGTCGAGCTGTTCAGGCGCATAGCATTAGAGTTGTCTTAAATCACTTTGGTCGGGCCTAGAATGTGAAGAAAAACTATATGAGATATAATCATATGCGCCCGGAGTAATGTAAACGTGAAAATTAGCCCTAATGCTTGGACTTTTTAAACGCTGACATAACTGGAACATGTGGAAATTATTTTTTAGTTTGAATTATAATGACAAATGGTTTGTTTTTCCAAAGTTGTATATGAAGGAAAGCCTGGAATCACTTGTGTCCGTACGCCCCCACACCTCCGCACACAGGGCTAAATTTCCTGTTAAGTGGTCGTAGGAGGTGAACGAGAGAGATTTGTCATTTAGTTAGTGGCTCATATCAGCTGACAGTTTATGTAAGGGAGTTGAAATATCAATAAATACTTTGTTCTGCTACACAGGTGCTTTCCGTTCCCAATGCATGATCTATGGCACAACGCAGAAAGACATAATGAAAAATAATCACCAAAAGCAGACTGGCAAACAAGGTTTCTTCTCTCAACAAGCCAGACAAGTTCAATAAACTACTGTATTTACCATCTGCACGAGCTGGCACAAGTTATTTCATTAATTTATTATGGTGACTGGTGACCTCACAGACATTTTCTTCGTGGTATTACGTTTTGTTAAATATAATTCTTGTTGCACTGTGCTTATATATAATCAAAAGTCAACCTAAAACTGTCATAGGCATTGTCAGTTTCATTGCAGCAAGTTACACGATACAATACTCCACAGCCTCACAGTAATATTTTAACAAAAACAAAAAACAAAAAAACACACACAATAATGAGTACTCTGTCTAAGTAGTAAGTATGTATATAAGTATGTTAACAAAGCAATGAAAATCTGTACACAAATAAATGTACTTACTTCAAAATACTATTACTCAAGAAGAAGTAAAATGACTCAACAAAAAAGAAAATGGTACTGAAGTTAATTACTTAGTTAAGGTTTTTATCTGTTACCATGGCCCTTCATATTGCAGAGAGAGTGTCGCTCATGTTGCCAAAGGGTACTTGGACTCTTTCAGAGTTCTCCATTATGGCACAAGTCTGCCCTCTGTTGACCAAAAACAAACATTGCATTTTGAAGATGCCTTGATTTGGATATGATTTTCAGTTTTTCTGTAATATTTATTTTTGCTTCACTATAAAAAAAATATTTAGCATCTCCATAGTTGTTGTCATGTGATGTAAAGTGACTGACATAAACCTTCCAATGATCCATTTCAATTCCTGGTTGTGAGGCAACAATAAAGGAAAAATGCTAAGGGGATGAATAAGCTACTTTTGCAAGTGCCACTGTAAATGCAATAAATGGTGATGGTTATTATGTGAGACTATAGGTCTATGCACAAACCCAAACTGTAATAAAGCATTACAGTGTATTGTCTTCTCAAACTGTTCAGCACACTCACAGTGAGGGTTTGGACTTGAACCACTTACCTCTTTACCTTCCTACAGAGTTCTGCATTAGGCCTCCCCTTAGTGGTGAGAGAGACCCAGTGTGAATTTAAACCAAACATAATGACTGGTTTGGCCTTTACGAGCCTTGAAATGCTTTTGTAAGACCTTGCTGTTGTTGCCAAATTGGACACTTTCCAAAAATCTTCATGGGTAAAAGAAAGGCAGCAGTGTTTCCACGGCTCTTTGCACCATAAGAACGCCATAAGTGGTCCTGCAGGCACATTGTCTGTGGGCGAAGAATATGCTACTGCTTCTACTTAATCTATTGGCCCCAGAGAGTTTCTTTCTTTCTTTAGGAATCTATTTGAACGTACAGCTGTGTAGGGGTTTGTCCACGAGATGGCGTAAAAGTTTTATAATATTGATAGGTTGCAGTTTCTTCTGTGGTACACAATGTTCTAACTAAATAAAAAAAAAAAAAAAAAAAAAAAAAAAAAAAAACGCAGGACGAGCAAAATGGGATAACACAGTTGGTTTGTAACGAGAGCTTTAGTTCATTTAACTATCATGTGTAGCTCTATATCTATTAAGCACTCGAATCTAGCATTTACCATACACCCAGAAAGAGAAAATACTAAATCATACAGGAGTTTGTCTTTATTCGACTGGTATGCATGTTAGAGAATAGAGCTCTGGCAAAATTACATTTTAAACAGAGAGTGTAGCACAATGTTTCCCAACCAGGGGTACAGGGACCCCTAGGGGTACGCGAGCACATTGCAGGGGGTAGCTACATGAAGTTGTTTCATTTACAGTAAAGTAGTTTGTATTTGGCTTTCAGAGACATAAAATCACCCTAAATCAGGACTAACCCAGGACTATACCGAGGAATGTGAGACTAAACCAGGTCTAAACCAGGACTAATTAGGGCTGGGTACTGTTATCATAAAAAAATAAAATAAAAAATACGATAATACCAGTATCAAATAAAAAATGTTTATTTGATGCCAAGTTTCAATCTGTAGTGGGACCTTTAATGTTCCTTTGCATGTATGAATCAAATAAATAACAGAATAAATCATACACACTACTACACATTTACCTTGCAGCTAAGACTTTTGCTCCACAAATTGGTCTTTTATCCAATATTATTATGTGTTATGATAGTAAAAGATGAATTAACACACCATAGGTATCAGAAAATGTATCGCTCAGGTACCAGTATCAAAAACCAGGTATCATTTAAGAATTGGTATAAAAAAAATCTTAACGGTACCCAGCCCTAGGTCTAAAACCAGAGCTCAACCAGGAAAAAACAAGTCTAAACCAGAACTAAACTAGATCTAAACCAAGACTAAATCATGTCAAACCAGGACTAAACCATGCCTAAAACCAGAACAAAACTAAAAATAAATCAGGACTAAACCAGGACTAAGCTGGGTCCAAACCAGCAACAAACCAGGACAACCAGGACAAGATGTCAAACCTCCTTTTTGCCACAAGGGGCGTGGACTGAATCATTTAGATCTAGACATTTTTCATAGATTAATTCTCCAAGTTTGTTTAAACACGAGAATAAGGTAATCATTTTAAGGACATGTTATGCTTATTTAAGTAGGCAAAATTAACAAATGGGATATTACTACAACAGTGTACCGTTGTTTCATACTGACTAAACTATTCCAAAAATTACTAAACTCAAAAGGAGGTGTGCATGTGTCTGCAATCTGTATTACTCAATGAACGCCTCGGTACTCTCTCTTGAAGAACCGCAGGGATTTCCCATGTTACACCGCAGTATGCACTCTTCCTCACGTAGCGCTGAGGTCAACCCAGACACGTGCTGCGCTATGAGAGAGAGGAAAGTGTGACAGAGCAGTGCATCACAGAAGAGGACCACGATAACAGCTATAGTAGGCCTGGGTCAGTGCTAATTGGGTTTAGTCGTTAATGGGTTAAACAGAAGCAGAGCAGACTGCCGCCATGGAAACCTTCCACACGGTGTGAGATGTTACATAAGAGAGCTGTGTCCATTCAAAACCAGGCTCTGGACAAGTTTACACAAACAGCCAGTGCATAGGAAGAGAATCCATAGGTGATGTGCAGTCCTTTACAGACCAGGGCACAATGAAATTTCATATAGGCTCAGGAGAGTGGCAAGTCTACAGATAAAGCTTAATTTAAATTCAACCATCTAACTATAGCTTCTCTGACACAGGATGAGAGGTGTGGGCTACAGACTCATGGCAGGCAGGAAGGATGGCGCTAACCACTCAACCCACAATTATTTCTCTGTTAGAATAGAATAGAATAGAATAGAATAGAATAGAATAGAATAGAATTATTTATTATCTCTGCTCAGTAATATCCAAACCATCTGAATCTGGCTTCTCTGATTATCTCCTAAACATCTAACATGGGCTGTCCCTCTGATCTGATCTGTATTCCTAACTAATCCTGTCCATTCTTGTCATTGGCAGAGAGAACCTCAACACCTTCAGCTCTATATTTTCCTTAGTGCCAATGTCTAAACCTAAAGCATACATAATTGCTGGTTGCACCCGTAATCTCCTGGCAGCCTGTCTCTGATAGTAATTTGGACATCTTTCATCTTCACTATACCAGTAATGGATAGTTCACATATTATGGCATCACTCTGAGGCTTGAGTGCAGATTTATAAACTGTCTCCATGTCTATATGCACCTAATGTCATTTATTTTCATCATGAAAACTGCAACTACAACCCTGACATAAACAGTGTGCATTTCAACATATTTTGGGTCTAAAACCTGACCCCATAACTCAGAAGGGTATGAATTTAGCTTTCTCTCCTTTTTTAAAAAAGATGATCCTCCACTGCCTCAGTGAACAGTGAGAGTTTTGTGAACCGCTCGTCTGTCTCAGTGTTTCCTATGTCTGCCTCTGTGCCGCCGTGACTCAGGCCTCGTGTCCAAGTGGTGAGGGGTGGGGGGGGGGGAGGACGGCTGCGGAGGATGTCGTGACGTCACGTCGCCAGGGTGACCGTCCTCCCGGAGGCACGTGGTTCGTATAAAAACCGAAGGCAGTACTGAGAACTGCGCACACAGACGCAAGAAGTGACAGCAGAGAGGTAAGCCTTTCATCTTTATTTTTCAGCTAAAATCTATCCTATTATATCCAGTATTGCAAACGTATTCCAAAATGTTAAACATGAGCAGCATTTTAGAGATCTCCACGGTGTAATGAACCTGAACAATGAAGGCGCAGCTCACAATGAGAACCTCCCTTCATACATGACTTTAATGCACACCACATTATATAAATACTCGCACAGGTAAGCAGCACAGCCAGGTCCATAGCCTGATAAAGACATGATTTGTGGATCATGTACTGTATGTGTGAGCGAGGCTGCTGTAAAATCACAAACGTGACGCAGTCAAACGTGAGGCTTATGGAGTTAAGCTAGGACGAGCTGTCCTTTCTGCAGAGGGGCGCGAAAAAAAAAACAGAATAACCTCAGGAGAAACCGCGGAGAGGTGACTATGGCCCGGACTGAGGAGAGCCTGTTGTGTAATGCATTTGGCTGCATCATTTATCAAGTCATCTGGAAAGCAAGAGCATCTATAGACACCAGGATATAAAATGAATGGAATGTCACAGTGCGATAAGAAAATGGCCGACAGAGGTGTCTAATGTGGTTATTCAAAATGCTATAGTTGCGTCTGTCGTGACATTGGCAGAGCACGGTGCTGCATCTTTGCGGCAGGGGATTAGTTCCTATGTTATGTAATCATTTATTCTTGTACAGATATGTTTTACTACGAGTAGATCCATACTAGCTCACCATAAGCTGCGCTATATAAAGGATACAGCCTCTAAAATCAGTATTTGTGTAAAACCGATGTCTCTCGCGGGTGTGGAGTGGTTTATGGGTCTGTAATAAAGCCTTATAAGGGCGGATAAATTTACGCGGATGAAGGTAAGGCTACGTGCCTCTCTGGGACTCAGTGATGAAGGTTTGTTGCAGGGATGGCTTGTACTCGGTAGTTGCAGTAAAGCGGAACTATGAGAAATCCGGGGAGAGGCAGGGGTGCAGCTCCAGCCAAAGGTCCTCTCGTGATGCGTTTGAAGGACATAGAGAGAGGCGGAGAAGCGAGATGTCGCATGATTCTGCCGCAGTTTGACTAAAACACTCGGCAGACCTGTTGATGCCCCTAACAAGAGGCCTCTAATTAGCCTTTCAGTACTAAGGCTAGTTCCTTTTACTGCAAGTAGTGCAATTAAACAACTATTTCTACTACTGTAAGGATACTTAAAATTAATTGGTCTTTATTATAATTTCAGGTAAAATCATAATGCTAAAAAGTACTGTTATGTGCAGGACTAATTTTAGGTTTTAATTATTCTACCAATAGTCTTTTATGAAAGCATATTAACACATTAAGGTTTCAGTTTGTCTTAAATGACCGTCATGTTAAAAATGAATTAACTTTCCTGCACTTCCTGGATGTGTGATGCAGCCATGTCTGGCCTAGCCTCAGTGCTGAAGGTCATTACTGCAGCTGAGGAAGGTCGCAGCAGGCCTGGAGCTGCTCAGGGGATGCGGCTCATCTGTCTGACTCTAACATAATATTTATTTTGTATTAGTAGTTGTAGGCTACATTCTGAACACATATGAGAGTCACTTAAAGCTCAGGATCCTCTGGATGAATGAATTCAAGATTACAGGCTAAAAAGCTGTTACAGCTACTAAGATAGCAATAGCAATAACAATAGGGTTTAGTGAGTTTATTTTACATTATAATGACATTAACACACTCAGTTTATAACCAAAATATGTAAATGTGGCAAAGAAATAACATCTAATTTTCTAGTTAGAAAGATGTGAATAGTGTGTCTTTATGGAAACTGAGGAAATTGGACTGAGCAAACAGCAGAAGTTTCTAGTCAGTCTAACACAGACTCCAGTTGATTGGTTATATAAACAGCTTTTCCTGGTCATGTTACTCACATTACCCTGGGCTCTAATGCACCTAGTGTGGGAGGTCTAGTTAGGACATGGTATAACTAAATGAGCACATGGCTAACAGTTGGAAAGTAGGGCTCATTTTTAGCCGACTCCTCAAGGATGTGTGTAAGAGGAGAGAACTTCCTGTGACTCAGCAAAATGTGGCAAACCACAGTCCTTTAAGGACACAGATCCCATTCAGCAGAGAGAGGGGTGGTATGAAATGAAACATAAGCTCATATAGGATGCACAATCAATGCTATATATAGTATACATTTTCAAGTTTTTTTCTAACTTGAACTTGAGCTTGATGGGCAGACACAATGCTGACTCTAGCTCATAGGGCTGTGTGCTCTGTGTGTCTAGTCCAGCTGTGCCCTTCTCTCTGCTACCCAATACCTCCTATGTGACTCTGTACACCTATTACTAATTCATGGCGAATTGTCTAGATCAAATTCACAAAATGAGTTGGTACTACTCTAGAATAACTTGCAAAGCACATATTAGTTGGGGATTAGTAACCAGTTATTTTCAAAGCATTACTTCAACATTAATTTACACCATTGAGGATAAACATTGTATTTAATGTTTATTTCTCCAGTAATAACCAAATCAATGCAAAATTATCAACAGTGTTACTTAAGTATATCTAAACAATATAATTATTAAAATACTGTTAATTACATATTTTTAATGCTTAATTGTAGTGAGTTTATCAAATGTGTTACCAATGTGTTTTACAACATATATGGCACAAAGCCAACATACTGCTATTTAAAATCCTTCCTAATGATTTAATTAACCATGTTTTTCATTATCTGTTGCTGTACTCAAGTATGATAAAAGCAGCCAGACATCCTGTATGCCAATGTCAGCCAGATACTAGCGCTGCCTGTTAAGCATCTGACAGGATCTTATTGGACATTTAACTGACTCATTTAGAGCATCAAAGTTACACTGCTCCAGCTATGTATAAACACAAAGACAAGCGTAAATGCTGAGATTAAAAAGAGTCTAAGAAGAAATTCAAAGGTATTTCTGAACAACATTTTAAATGTTGGAGGTGTGCAAAAAGCAGAAACCTAATTGGTTAGTCTGTCTGGCCATCAGCCAATCAGCCCACTGCAGTGGAAAAAGCCCCAGGAATGTTTGAATAAGCTACAGGCAGCGAAACAATGACAGTGGATGATGGGAGGAGTGGCATCAAGGCAGGAAAGGAGGAATAAGTCAGCGAGTCCATTCACTCACTGACAGGTTTCCAATATAGACACAAAGAGAAGCTCAACTAGCTCACAAATGCAACACAAAATCCGGCCAGTTCTCAATATTATTCGATAGCTGCTTTCTATCACACAGGCAGAGATGTTCTATAGTTGTCAGTGACCAATGTTTAGCACCAAAGCACTATGTTTTGTAAATATAATGCATACATTGTTGGCAAAATACAGAAAACATTTCCCGGTAGCTGAGAGGAAAGGTCAAGTCACTTTCCTTCCCCCATTGTATAGATTACATCTTCACCTGATTTGGCCTATTGTCTATGACCTTCTAATGGTTCATTGGGTAGGCCATCTCCTCCCTCATGCACAAACCCATGTAACAGCCTGCAGAAGCACTGGCCCGCTCCAAAATGGCGTGGGTTTTGTTGGGGGAAATTGGGTCGCAGCTTTAGGGAGGGGTTGTGCCAAATAGGGGCAGCTAGACAGACAGCAGAGGTGAATTTTAATCAGTCTGGCCTGGTAGAAACAATAGAAAAGAGAGTCATGTTGTCATAGGAAGATTAAGTACAGATCATTATTACAACTAATTGTACTGTTCTAATAATGAGTTATGCGGTGCTTTTAAAACTCATGACTTTATATACAAATAAGAAGTTCAGTTCAGGTGTGTAGTTCAGATATTACCAGCCGGATCTAAATCAGTGTCAGCAGGTTGTGGGCTGCCAATGATTAATCTGGCTCTATGCTCTTGGACATGTCTGTTTGAGTTCAGGAATGTGCTTAGTACTCAATATACCATGATTTGATGATGATTTAGCAATTAGCTTGAGTGTCTCCTTCTGCCTCAATGCTCACAGTTCAGCCTGACTTCCAACAGCTTTTGCAACTCTAAAACTCTTTATATAGAAGTACAATTTATCAAGCCATTTTGTGAAAATCTAGGGCAACCATCCTGCTAAGAGGAACTAGGAGAGGATGTTTTTTAGCACACAGCATAAAAAGTGCTTGCAAAAGAAGAACAAGGAAAAGAACAATTCACGATCATCAGTGTAGCCATATACTGAGCTTTTTTGCTTTAGTGAATAAGTGAGTATTGATGTCACTAAAACACAAAATGGTTCAGAGTGATGGTCCGCTCCAGTTTTCACTTTTGTCTATTTAAAGTGCTCCCATGATGCATTTCACTAGATCGACAGCCTGCACCACATGACACATGTTCAATTTCTCTCACACACAAAGAGATTAGGAGATTAGAGTAGCCTACGACCAACCAGTTGCAAGGACAATCTGCAGTGGCCATATTTACACCACTAGAGCTACACAGTATAGCTTCTGGTTCAATTCAGGTCACGTTTCTAAGTTAACGAGCTAGACAGTTCGAGGTATTGTGTTTCTAAATACCTACCCTCACTACCTAATTATTGTATAGTAAACATGCCGAATCATGCTGTTACAGTCAAAAGCATGCATGCAGTGCTCAGTGTACCTGGCAGTTAGAAGAAACACATCCAGTATCCTGGCAATTTTGCTCCTAAGAGTTACAGCATGAAGAACTGGTTTTCTGAATTTCACTCTATATTCCACATTACTTTGTACAACTTTTAAACAAAAATCAGAATAGCATTGAACATAATTGCTGTGCAAAACAAATATCATTGTACTGAACACCTGCTGCTATGGCAACAGTGTTTTTCTGGATGAAAAATTGCTACACATTCGTCTCGGTTTACTAATGAAATGCAATAAAAATTTGAAATACTTGACATGCTAATGCATTTTCGGTCATTGTTTTCCTTTTTTTGTGCTGTAGGTAACTCACACCCCCCAAAGCAACAGCAACCATGCCAGACCTCCAAGTTGGAATCAATGGGTGAGTTAATAGTAATAAGGTCAAGATTGAGCTCATTCTTTGTTAAGTCTAATTTTACTTATTTTTATATATAGCGTTTAAATGAGAGGCCGTTGAAATGACTTGTCATTACCTGGGAATAGGGAACTTTTTTTTTCACCTGGATATTAACCTATTTGTCCTGTTTATCGGCAGCTTTGGCCGCATTGGACGCCTGGTTTTGAGGACCTGCCTTGAGAAGGGCATCAAGGTCGTGGCCATTAACGATCCCTTCATTGACCTCAAGTACATGGTAAGAACATGAATTAATTTTAATATTTACAAGTTTCTACCTCTGTATGTTGTGAGTACTGCGCTCCAAAAATCAGACACCTAAATGTAACCCTTTGGTTTTAGGCCTACATGTTCAAGTATGACTCCACCCACGGTCGCTACAAAGGAGAAGTCTCCCTGGAAGGCGACAAACTCATTGTCGATGGCCATAGCATCCACGTCTTCACATGGTAAGTGTAAATCCTGTTTCTCTATGGTAATTCTTTCCGTTTTATCTTGGTGGTATTTTGACATAGACATAATGTGAATGTTGTGTTACCAGCACGAAGCCAGCAGAAATCCCATGGGGCAAATTCGAAGCCCAGTATGTTGTTGAGTCCACCGGTGTCTTCCTGAGTCTGGAGAAGGCCCATGTATGTGTACTCATATCAAATACACTACTAAGTCCTAGTAAGATCTAAGCCCTTGAGAAAACAGCCTCTTAATACATCTCTCTGTTGTCATTCCCAGGCCCACATCGACGGCGGCGCTAAGCGCGTGGTTGTGTCTGCCCCCTCCCCTGACGCACCTATGTTTGTGATGGGAGTGAATGAGGACAAATATGACCCATCCTCTATGACCATTGTCAGGTATTTACTCAATGTTCTTACGCCATATAATTTAGACATTATTTTATGTACGCCAGCATGAGAAATAATTTAGTTTAGAGTTTGTAACTTTAATGTTCTATTTGTAGTAATGCCTCTTGCACCACCAACTGCCTGGCCCCACTGGCCAAAGTCATCCACGATAACTTTGGCATTGAGGAGGCTCTTATGGTAAGTTCTGTCTCACATTTATTGTCTTTATATGGCTGTAGTAGTGTTGAAGTGGGGTTAGTAATATACACTGTGTGTCTGTAGACCACAGTCCATGCGTACACAGCCACACAGAAGACTGTGGATGGTCCCTGTGCAAAGGACTGGCGTGGCGGACGTGGTGCTCACCAGAACATCATCCCCGCCTCCACTGGAGCTGCGAAGGCAGTCGGCAAGGTCATCCCTGACCTGAATGGGTAAGCAGGTCCACACCAAACATGTCTTATCCAAGCCATTAAAAGGCATTTTATATCGTATGTTTGTGCCATCTCTCTGCAGCAAGCTGACCGGGATGGCCTTCAGAGTGCCAGTGTGTGATGTGTCAGTGGTCGACCTGACCTGCCGTCTGACCAAGCCTGCGTCCTACAGTGAGATTAAGGAGGCCATCAAGAAGGCCTCCGACGGGCCCCTGCACGGAATACTGGGTTACACTGAAGAACAGGTAAACTAACATTATCACATGCTCCATTTCAGACACTTTGCTTTTGATTTATCTAAAATGATATAATGTTTATTGTTTTTAGGTGGTGTCCACTGACTTTATTGGTGACACTCACTCCTCCATCTTTGATGCTGGTGCTGGCATCTCCCTCAATGATCACTTTGTCAAACTTGTTTCCTGGTTAGTTTGAAATCCCTTTTCATTCACATGTTTATACTTGAAAGATCATATATTAAAACATTTTTACTTACCGTATGTTTCCTCACTTCTCTCTCCAGGTATGATAACGAGTTTGGCTACAGCAACCGCGTTGCTGACCTGCTGCTCTACATGCACTCTAAGGAGTAGATAAAAGAGAGAGAGTTAGGAAAGGGACCACCCCATCTATTCTCCCACCTCCCTTCTCTTTTACACCAGTCCTTCCCATAGCACAGTTATAGCTCTACTATTGTATAAGTAGACTGCAGCACCAGTGTGTTTGAGTGTTCTCAGTTAATGTCTGTTCCTTTAAGAAACAATCAGTTAGTGACGGTATTTGTGTCCGTGTGCCCCTTCCACCTCCTACTGCCACTTTAGATGTGTCGTCATGGCTCAGTGCTATGAAAACTACTGTATCCATCTCCCTGTTGGTGTGTTTTAAAAGCTTATCACAGGTGGAAGGAGGAAGCCGAGAGGCAGAGCTACTGTAACGCTTAAGAGTAACAAACGAAGAAATAAAACATGAAAAACTTCAAAGTTGCGTTGTGTGGTGTTTTTTTTTTTTTTTTTTTTTTACCTTTACAAGATAAATGAAACACAGTATATAGCAAGATGTTACAATAACCCCCCCCCCCCCCCCCCCATGGCACATATATGGCAATGCTGCCATATATGTGTTAAATATTCTGCATGTCTCTATGAAAAAAAATATAGAAATACAAAAATGTACATTTGCTAGGGAATTTAACTGGCTCCTAAACAAAAATAATCAATGGTAATCAGATTAGACCCAATATAGTCTTTGTTCCACTGCATAAACACAATAAATAAGCATTATTTATTATGCTATTATGCTATACATAGGCCTAGTACATTCACTCTTGTATCCCAGACACTACCTGGTCTTTGAACATATGTTTTGCATTTTTTTCTGTGTTTACAGCTGCAAGTTTTGCACTGTTCACTGTTTCCTTTTTTAGATAAATTACACTGAAAACTCGCAGTGACTCGTTTTCCCATTTCTGTACTTCTGAACCCTTGAAGGTTTGTTTACTGTGGCGCCACCTACCGGCTCTCAACTACAATGACACTTTACATCTGCTGTTTATTAGAGCTCTATTGGTAACTCCAAAGAATTAACAAATAAAGAAATATTCATGTAAAAATGTATATTGCAAACATGTGTATTAACTGTATAGTGGGATTATTGCTTCGGCATAAAGTGTTGGATTTCCAAGGATTTATAAACACATCAGTGGGCACAAAGCTATGGATTACATTAATTCAAGGCACCAGTTACATCATTTTGTTGTATTTCTTCTTTTCCTGTGAGCTGCTATTGACTGAGAGCAGCCCACCTGCCCATGTAAATAGACAGCAAAGAGTGAGATAATTTCACTTCTACAGAGCTATAAAAAATATCAATATTTAGTATTTTTATATTTATTTTTACATACTTAAAAATGTCTTTAAAATGTGTGTCTGCTATAAATTACTAACTTCAAAATTATCTTATAGTTTTATTATATACACAAGAGGGAAACTGTATTCTTTAAATAAACATGCATTTTAAACTATCTCAAGGAATATCATCAGCGAAACATAGGATACACTTTTACTAAAGTAAGAGAACATGCATACCTTTCAGAGAATGGTATGCATGTAAAAAAGTATGTAAGTATGTAAAAGTATTTTTGACCATCGTTCCCACCAAGTGGGTGCTTGCCTTGCTATCAGGTCTGGATGTTAGAAGTATTAGTCATATAAAATTATACATTTTTCACTTTTTTGCAGCAACAGTACAATTTCTTGAGTTCAGAACTTGAGTATTTCTTTTTTTCTTGCTGTTTTTATTATTAAAACAGTGATAATGAATGCATATGTGTGTTTATGAAAACAATTTATATGCAATGAAATGATTTGCCTCTGGCCTTTTTTGCCGTTCGAGAATGAGGCGCTGCATGAAGAGGATTTGAATGGAGCCTCCCGGCGTTTAGAGTTACTGTCTGCAGCATTTGGTTCTGCTTTGTTTACTCCATTTTTCATAATTATTGGTTTCAGACTCTGGCACAAAAATGCAAAAATGTGTGTGTAGCCTTGATATATAACACTCCTCTATTATCTGATACTCTGACCATCTGTTGAGATCTGGAGCACTTTTGAATTAAATGCAAACCACACCACAGACAAGCATGTTTATCCCTTACTTTACAATTAATTGTTAAATTATATGCAATTAAACATTTACACAACACATAGATACTACAAATTCATCATAACCAGTGGTGGAGTACCTCAATACATTTTCTTAAGCATATTTTTGGAAAAATATGTGCTTTATGAGTACATTTTCTGAAGCATACTTTAGACTCTCTGAATAAATTATAGTATTTTTGACTTCAGTAGCACAGACAGTGGTGGCAGCAACAGTAGCAGTGATAGTACAAGTCGTATCTACAGTATCTAGTAGTATTACTGGGAGCATGTGGAGCTGTAATAGTAGTGGCAGCTGTAGTAGTATTAGTATACCACCCTTAGGTAAGTTGTAATAGTAAAAGTAGTGGTTATAGTAGCAGCACTACTACTACTACTACTACTACTACTACTACTACTACTACTACTACTTGAGTAATGAAATATTGAAGTAATAGTACTTTTTCTTGAGTACTAATTTTGAGTACTTCTTTCACCACTGCTCTTAAATGGCAATGTAGTAGTATTTCACATTTCTATAAAATTTTTTTTTTTTTTTGACATTTGAGAGTAATCAGTGAAATGATAATGTCACTTATTTTTATATATTATGAATAGCTACAAATAAAACACCATGCATTAAATAAAAGGTGAAACTTAAACTTCAAAAACATGAATCTTGTGTAGTTAAATGTCTCACAACCACCCTTTGTCCATGTGATGGGAGTGGTCACATGAGCAGAAGCTATAAAACTGAGAGACCAGCAGACACCTGGCAGACACCTGGCAGACACCTAGCAGCAGACCCTAACACTTTGACTCATTACTGTCTTCATCATGAACCAACTAAAGCTACTGCTCTATTTGCTGATCACTGAAACTCTTTCCAAAGTGGACGGAGACATAAAAAAGAAGTATTATTGGACAGTGGATGAAAATAACAAGACTTTGAATAGGACTTGGAAAGAGACATTCGAATGGTGCAGGTCTGAAGACAAGGAGATGTTAACACTGACAACTGTGGTAAAATCCTCAGTGACAAAGATCATCCCTAACGACCTGCGTGTGGTCTGGATGGCTCTGGTCAGAGACTCTAAGAATGACTCAGCTTGGCACTGGATTAACACGCAGTATGTATACTCAACATACTCAATATGTTTAGTTTTACAGGTGCATCTAAAAAAATATTGTGGGAAGGTACATGTATTTTAAGAGTTCTATTCAAAGTAATACCGATAGTGTATATAATAATAATAATAATAATAATAATAATAATAATAATGCTTTAGTCTTATGTAGCACTTTTCAAGACACTCAAAGTCACTTTACAATTTGGTCATTGTGCGCCCCTCTGACCACCACAAACACATTCATACAGGCAAGGTGGGTGAAGTGTCTTGCCCAAGGACACAGCGACAGTCTGAAATGCCAGCAGCGGGGCTTGAATCAAAACTTCAGGTTAGTGTGCAAGCGTGTACAGCAGTACACAGAGTAATATTTTTCAAGCATATATTTATTTTAATTGTGATGATGGCTTCTAGTTATTCATTCATTCATTTTCTACCACTTTTCCCATTAAGGGTCGCGGGTGACTGGAGCCTATCCCAGTAACTTTGGGCCAAAGGCGGGGTACACCCTGGACAGAGGCCAGCTTGTCGCAGGGCTGACACAGAGACATTCATTCACTAGGGTCAATTTAGAGTCACCAATTCACTTAACACATGCATGTCTTTGGACGGTGGGAGGAAGCCGGAGAACCCGGAGAGAACCCACGGTAACACGGGGAGACATTCACCCAGAGAGTTCGTGTGATGGTGTGTATTGGTCCGCCCGGGGCTCGAACCCACGACCTCCTTGCTGGGAAGCTAGAACGCTATCCGCTCTGCCACCGTGCACCCGGCTTCTAGTTATATAAATACATAATCATCACAATCATCTAAATCAGTGGTACGGTGGTTTCAAGTTTTTATTTATTTTAATTTAGAGCCAGTTTTATTCCTGGCATTTCCCTGATTTAAACCGAGTTCAGTTCTGGTTCCAAATGCATGTTTCTGTGATACTTGGTATGAAAATCTGTAGAATTATTGATCTAAACTAAATTGAATGAATGCTCTGTCTACTGAATTGGGGTATGGTTTTATTTTTTCCTAATGGATTCCCAGCAACTACGGGCCATAGGTGGGATGTGGCAGTGGCCTGTTAGTCACAAGTTCAGGTTGAAGTTTAAGTTTATTTATATTGCGCATTTAACAACTTTTGCGGCCCAAAGTGCTGTGCATATCATTAAGACAGTAAACAACAAATAATAAAAAGTTAAAAACAAATAACAGCAAAACAATAGAAACTATCACTCACAACCATGGTAACTTTTTGAATTAAACCTATAAAATTAATTCACTTTCCACAAGATTTTAACATATTGAGATGCACCTCTACTGACTGTCACTAGAATAATGTTTTTAATTGACGATTTTTTTTTTTTTTTTCAGAAGTGGAGCTGCAGACTCAGAGGATCTCTCTCGGAGCTGTAACTGGGCTGACGAAGCGCAGAGCAGCCACTGCGCATTTTTAAATTCAGAATCAACTTGGTACAGCAAAAGATGTGAAGAAAAATATTATTTCTTCTGCTCCACAGAGACAGACGACGTGATCCATATGAGGACCAAACTGTCCTGGCATGATGCCCGCAAGTCCTGTCAGAAAAACTCGAGCGACTTAGCCACAATCACTGAAAATACCACAGGAACATCTCACAAGAGCGGGTGGATCGGACTGTACAGAGTAGGGGGCGAGACTTGGCAGTGGGCTGCGGGACAGAGTTTAGGTTATACTGCATGGCAACGAGGTCAGCCTGTTACATATGACTGTGGAGCTGTTGATACAGACGCTGAAAAGTGGAAAAGCTACCCGTGCGATACGCCTCTTAACTTTATGTGTTATGATGACAACCTGGTGGTGGTGCACGAGAATAAGACGTGGGAGCAGGCTCTGGAGCACTGCATGAAACTGGACAGGTGGTGTCCCGACCAGACATGTGTGATTCAACACAAGCTGCTCACCTTAGCGAGCAACTCTGACTACAGCTATGTGAGAGAGAGGATCTCTGGGGCAACGACACATGAGGTAAGACCAAGGAAATGTGCTCAAGTAAGCTGCACCCTCAGGTCTCGCAATAACAAAGTAGTAGTAGTAGTAGTAGTAGAAGTTGAAGAACTAGTAGAAGTAGTAGTTGAAGTACTAGTAGTAGTAGTAGTAGTAGAAGTTGAAGCTGTAGTAGTTATAGTAGCTACTATTTAATGTTTGTTGATTTTTATTTATTTAAGTCTACATGGTCCATCTCAAAAAATGTGAATATTCTGAAAAAGTGAATGTATTTCAGTAGTTCATTCAAACATTCATACATTATATACTTCGATTCAGTACACATGTATTTATTTTAATTGTGATGATTATGTCTTACAGTTAATGGAAGCCTCAGATGTAGTAAATATCTATATAAAATGTGATTATTACATAATAATCACAATAAAAAATGCTTAAATAATTCTGTACTGAATTTATAGAATATATGCTTATTACTTTAAATATTTATTGTATATGTAAAGCGTCTTTGAGTGTCCCAATAAGCGCTATATAAGTTTGATCCATTATTATTATTATTAATTACTGAAATATTGAACAAATGAAATTATTATTTTTGACATTCACCTGTAGTATCATGCAGACAAATTTAAAAATAGTAGCAAAACAATCAAACCAAGTCATCTCAAGCTGGGGTACTCTGTGCTGGTCCGAAACCCAGACAAATGGGGAAGGTTGCGTCAAGTGGGTCAGCATACAGTATAAAACCTATGTCAAATCAATATCAAATGACTGCATGCTGGTGGGCAGATGATTTTCTGTGGCGACCCTGAGAGGAAAAAGCCCAAGAAGATTAAATAGTGTTGCAAGTTAGTGCTTAGTAGCCAGTGACAATAGTTTGGACAGTATCATCCCTTGTCCAATAACTTCAGTAACTTGACTTTTGGTGTGCTCATCCAGGTTTGGACCGGCCTGCGTTTTCTGGGGGGTGAGTGGTGGTGGGTGAACGGAGATCAAGTCAGTGATGAAGGGAAGTTGCCACAGTGCCCACTGCAGCCGAACCACTGTGGGGTCATCTCCAAAACTGATGACACTCGCTGGATTACAAGGGACTGCTCAAAGAGACTCAACTTTGCCTGTTCTAAAGAAACAGTCCCAGTGTAAATAACAGATTGACACTTTCATGCCTCAGTAGCATAATGTAGACTTTCTTTAATAACTTTGTTTAATGGTAAGTGTGCGTTTGCATTTCCTAAAATAGAAATGTGTGGCTTAAAAATGAATAACTTTGACTACTGAATAATGACTTTTGCTAACATATTTGAAACACCTCTTATTGTCATCCTACAATATTAATCCTGCCAGGAGAATAGTCACCTGTTTAACAATTTTGTGCATCATCGTGGGTGAATTCTTTCCCTTCTTTTTATTAAGTGAATGAATGGTTATTGTATATAGCATATACATTGATCAGGCATAACGTTATGAGCACTGACAGGGGAAAATTAATAGCACATCTCTTCATAAGGCAGCAAGTGAACAATTTGTCAGGAAAAATGAGCAAGGGCGAGGATTGTAGCGCGTTTCACAGAGATCACATTGTAATGGCTAGACAATTCGGTCTGCAGTGGTCAGTATCTATCACAAGTGGTCCAAATGATGGACAGCGGTGAACCTCTGACAGGTTATGTGCATGGGGAACAGAGGCTGTGTGGTCCGCTCAAAATGCTATAGAAGTTAATGCAAAAATACACCTGTGCATCATTTTGTTGTGTATGAAGCTGCATATTAAGCAGATGGCCATAACACATAATATGACCACCAATAATCTGCAGGTGGTTATGTTAAGCCTGATCAGTGAATGTAGCATGTATGTTTTGTATATAATGTGTCTTGGATCCTGTTGCTTCATGGAGATAGGAATGTCAAACATCTAATTTGTAACTTGTTTGGACTTGTCGTCTGAATAAAGGTGGACAGGGTGAGTCATGCCTCAGTCATGTAATGGAAGGAGCTGGCGTCTACTAAAGTCTCTAACATTAGCCTTTGTGGTCAATAAAACATTAACTTGACAATTTTGTTCCAACGCGCCATTTTAACATGTGTTTGTTTGATTACAATTAGACAGCATTGTATATAATGAAAGTCATTAGCATGAATGTAGAATAGAGGTAAACTAATACTTTGTATATATTAGCCCGATATGCTAAAGGAAGAAAAGGCTCAAGTTATAAGGATTTGCGTATATATATATATATATATATATATTGGTAATGACATGAACTCTTTTCATGTTGCAATATTAATTAGAAGTGACATGTTTTAAGAAGTGAGCATTACTTTTCTATTACTAAGAATCTAAAGTTATCCCTGAGTTTCTGGTCAGTCCAGGCTCCAAGGCAGAGAGAAGCTCTCTCCCTCCAGCTCTTTGCTGATGGTCGAAGAGAAGCGGCTCAGCTGCTCTGAGTTAAAGTGTTTTTTCCAATCTCCAGCGACACCTACAACAAGTCAGATATTTATTATGACTCTATAAAGTGTATTTTGATGAAAATAATTGTAAACTTATAAATACTAACCTTTCCTGAGAAATGGAGACTTGTCAGAGTCCATGTAAACCTTTGGTACCAAACTGAAGTTGGACATAGGATTGTCCTTCATAGCTTTGAAGGAGCAGTGCTCTGCTATCTTATGAATCACTTCATCACTCAGATTCTTTCCCAAGAAACTGGAGATACGCCTCAAAGCTCCAGGAAGGTCCTAAAAGACAAGGAAATTTACATAAAAATTATGTAATTATTGTTTTTTTCTCTGAAATGTTTAGGTAGAAAAAATGTGGCATCCATTACGTCTTTCATTTCTTCATATGCAATGTACATGATTCTGTCTCCCAGCTCTGTGTTTCTCCAGCTTTTTACATGATCTGTCCATTTTCCAAACACCACTAAAAAAACACATTGGACCACAGTGCAACATTATATTTTAATAATGATTTATTCATGTTTTGGACATTTATCTTTAAAGCAAAACATGCTCCATAGACGTATAGACAAGTGTGTTAAAGTTTAGATTATGGTGAACTATATACACTTATCACTGCTCTGAGTCTGTTCAGATTAAAATGTTGTCTTTTATTAATAAACATAAAGATGGGTACCTTGGTTTACAATGACCATAATTTGATTAACTACTTACAATTTCCTTCTAAAAATTTGTCCATAAACTCATCAAATGTTCCCGGATCTTCCAGAAATGCAGCCATCTGATGGAAGTAGTAGAAGGACACAAAGACGTCTTTGGGGTTCCTCATCACATAGATGACCTGTGATGGACAAATAACAAATATCCACTGATCAGGCGTAACATAATGACCACTGACCAGGGCTGTGAATAACACACATTATCACACATCATGGGACCTGTTAGTTGCTGGGATAAATTAGGCAGCAACTGAACATTTTGTCTTTAAAATGAATGTGTTAGAAGCAGGAAAATGGGCAAGCATAAGGATTTGAGTAAATTTGACAAGGGCCAAGTTGTGATGGCTAAACAACTGGGTCAGAGCATCTCCAAAACTGTGTTTCAAGTCTGGATTGGTTCGTAATGAAAGGTGATAGAAAGGTGTCAAAATATACAGTTTGTTGGGTATGGGGCTGGATATTAGGCAGGTGTTCATAATATTATGCCTGATCAGTGTAGATAAATAATAACTCAAAGTATTTTTATGCCACACTTCTGTCCTACCTTGGCTTTGGACTTGTGGAAAGAGGCAGGCATGAGGTGGTAGTGAAAATGTGTAACCAGTGCCCGAGGAGATTTGAGCTGGTCCACTACTTGTGCTAATCTAGTCTCTTCTAGCCAAGGCACCCTGTCCCAGTTAGGGATGGTCTGAATTGGAGTTACATCTCCTTCATTTAGCACCAGGGGGAGGATCTCCTGCATCCATATTGTACCTGCAAGAACAATTCAACAATTTAAAACTTGTCACAAGAAAACAAGATATTCCCGTATGTAAGCAGAAGCAACGCTGAAAGCATTTATCAGATACAGGGAATGAAAGAGAGAACAAAAAAGAGCCTTTTCACTGAATGTGTATAGGCTACTTCAGATACCCCAGGAAAATGAGGTTTAAAAAAAGATACATTTTATTTATACAGCCCAGACACAACACAGCCTCAAAAGGCTTTGCAGAGAGTAAAAATAAACAAACAAGCAAACCGACTGTACAGAAGACATTCCGTGTCCTTCCAACTATTCATGATAAGGAAAAAAAAAATCTAAGACTTTAATATTATCCTGTTATTATTGGCCATATCATTACTCTATTATTATGACAAGTGATCTTCACTTTGCTCCATCCTAGCCTCAAAGGTCAATCATGTCTTCCATAGATTTTACTTTTAAGTAAAAGTACACATTTTCGCTTGATTTTTCGAGAGACAGCAAGTGCTGCAAACAGCTCCTACCAACTTCCGGTGACCCACGCGACTCACGGGTTGTGGGTCGTGGCTCACCATTGCTTCTATGCCATTTTATGCCTTAGATTGAGCTTATATGAGCTGTTTGACATTGTGTGTCAATAGTTTACTACAATATTGTTCAATATCAGTTGTGCGTGGGTTTTAATGATAAAATTAGTGGATTTGTGCCATGGGTCGCTCTGAGCAGTGACTCACCGGCTGTGAGTCCCTTCACATGTAAGTGTGAACTCATTTTGCTTTGGTTTTGCCTGATATGTCTTTATGTTGCCCTTTTTTGTAGTTTCTGGTCTGCACATGCTGAGAGCATGGATTCTGAACTAAAAGTGTTGAGAGACGACACCCTACACGTGTAAGTGGTCAGTAATTATCAAATAATTAAAAACAAGAATTTCTGTAATTATTGCCTGGTTTGGTGTCTTCATTGTAACCTGTGTATGTTTTTTGTGTTTTTCTGTAGCTTCTGACCTTGTGACCCACACGCTCACAGCAAAGACTGGATTCAAGAGTAAACCACAAACGCAGTTCTTTGGGGTCCAGGAGGGAGCTCACTGCACATGTAAATGTTTATTTATTTATTTATTCATTCGTGTCTAGTCCACTGTTAGAGAAATGTGTATATAAATTATCTACTTTTATATGTCTCATAAAATCCTAAGTACAATATGTGTGTTGTGAATGTATTAATCATGTGCTGAGTTACAGAGTGTTCCAGTAGATAATGCTGACGCACGACTGACTGCTTAATCTATACTGTCCGTATAGATTAAGCATGGCATGGCCGCAGAAGAATGACCAACTGGATAAGAAAGTGCCTCAGAACTGATAACCAGCGTTGTTATGTTAAATTATCATATGTAGAGTTGATGACTGTCTCTGTCCTAGTTCCCCAATTCCCTTATCGGACAGAGACGGTGCATGTAACCAGGGGCGTGATTTTTAATAAAAAGCATGAGAGAGCACCAGGGAGCCCAGAGCACATGGAGGGAATGTCCCCGGTGCATGTCACTGGGTCTTTATCTCTGTCTGCTCTCCTTGCAAGTAAACCATTTAACGTGTCTGTGTTTCTTCTTGTTTTAGTATTATATAGTTGGATTAACCAGCTCCAACATTTGGTCCTTCGAGCCGGATCTCAAGACGCCTGAGGACTCCGGAGGGCAACTGAGACCCAGGAAGACAGCGGCCGCTGCACAAATACCGTTTGACCGGCTGGCTCTTCGTTGTCGACTGGAGTCTGACGGCTGACGAGAATCCGAAGGAGAAAGACAGACACGCAAAGAGTGAGTAACCGTTGTAGACTGAATGTGAGTGTGAATGGGGGAGAAAAGACGCGACGCGCAGTAAAGAAGAAACCTGTGGCATCCTAGGCTCTGGCAGTGTAACAGAGTAGTCATCCAACAAGTAACTCGAGGTTACTAGTAGTTGGTAAATGCAAAAAAAAAAAAAAAAGGGCTGAACCACCCTCCGACGGCAGATCGGTAAACGTTGGTCTACTAAAATATCGCGTTTTTAAAAAAAGAGAAAAAAAAAAACAGATAAGTAGACACAGGCCATGCATGTGAGCGTGAAAGGAACTGCAACGGTGAAAACAGTTCATGTAAAACAGTCAGAAAAATACAGTGAAGTAATACAGATGTGCTAGACAAGATTTCTCCGCCTGACCGCAGGTAGAAGCTTGAGAAATACTGTATTAACTATTGTCACTGTCTGAATGAAATCTTTTCCTCTTTAGAGGGACCTTAGGTCCCGCCAGGAGGAACTAAATTATAAAAATGGGAAACAACCAGGAAAAAAGGGCGGCCGACCCGGAACAACTAAAACACAAAGATTACAAAGTAGTACAAAACCATGACCCTAAATTAAATAAATATCTCCGCAAATGGATAGAAAAATATAACTTCAATGGTAAACTCAGCACAATAGAGCTGGCGCAGCTACAAGAAAAAATACATGCAAAAGTTCAGACAGGGACCAAATTATGCAGTGATTAGCCGCACAAAACAAAAGGACAATGAAACTTTTGACGACTATCAGTTGAGAATGAAGAATATTTTTAAGGTAAATAGTGGACTGACCGATGCCAACGATGAAGATTGTCCATACAGACAACAATTAAAAAATGCAATGCATGCAGGATCACTGCCAGATATACAAAAATGGATAAGCAAATACTATGTAGGTTTTGGTACAGGGACATTAGACCAGTACATTGAACAAGCTATACACGCAGATAGAAACATCAGAGAAAGAAAAAGAGAAAAGGCAAGAGAAAGTGCAGCCCTGGTGCTCACCTCTGAAGAAGGTGAAGCACAAGTTTACTACATGGAAGGAGTAAGTAAGAGTAGAGGAAGAAGACAAGGAAGTGCAGGCAGAGGACGAGGAAAAGGTCAAACAAGCAATGAGTGGGGATCAGAAGATAAGGACCTTGAATGTTGGTATTGTGGAAAACTAGGCCATAGGCAAGCAGAATACAGAAAGCTGAAGAGAGACAAAGAGAGATCAGAGAGAGAGAAAATAGAATGACTAGACAAGTTGCAGAAAGAGTTGGGGTACGATGAGGAAGATGGCAATGAGGAAGATCAGGAAGTAGTAGCGGATATCTATGCAGCAATACATTTCGCAGATGACCTACCACAAATTGACCTATTTGTGAATGACAAACCTATGACCTTCCTTTGTGACTCAGGAGCGTGCAAAACTTGCATAAACAAAGGAGTTCCAAACCTCCAGTTTGGACCAGACACCTTATTGGTAAAAGCAGCAACTGGGGACTTAGAGAGACTGAGTGTTTCTAAACCAGTGACAATGACCCAACATATATTGATGCTATAGGCATTCCTCGGGGTGTCCCAGATGAATATAAATTGGCAGACCAAATTGCAACAGGTTTCGAAAACATACCTATAAGCGCCATAATACCCATCACTCCTAATAAGAATGTAGATAGAATAAACTACACCCATTACAATGTGCAGAAACTAGGAAACTACACGGAAAACGCTCTGAGAGCTGTTCATGAACAGCTGGCTGCGACATCCCTAATGGCTTTCCAGAACAGAATTGCTCTAGACATGCTGTTGGCTGAAAAAGGCTCGGTGTGCGCCACGTTTGGAGATGAGTGTTGTACTTTCATCCCTAACAACACGGCTCCACATGGTACCTTGACCAGAGCCCTGGAGGGGCTGCGCACAATGAATAAACGCATGAAAGATCAATCTGGAATAGATCGTTCTATGTGGGATGGTTGGATGAATTACTTCGGACAATGGAAGGGCCTAGTTTCGAGTGCACTGGTATCAATAGCAGTGTTTATTGCGGTGCTCACATTGTGTGGATGTTGTTGTATTCCCTGCATTAGAGGATTAGTGAACAGGTTAATTACTACTGCCATCGCTCCTACACCACATGTGGAGCAGATGCCTTTGCTGACAGTAGAAGAGGACCCCGAGGACGATCATGAGCAGTTAGCAGAACTTTTCAATGAAGACAATGTCTAAACACCCCTCTGAGTGTAAAACACAATGATTCCGTAACTACAAATCTACTAGAAGTGGTTATGAGATGATAAAATAAAAGTTGATAAACAGGAGGGAAATGTTAGAGAAATGTGTATATAAGTTATCTACTTTTATATGTCTCATAAAATCCTAAGTACAATATGTGTGTTGTGAATGTATTAATCATGTGCTGAGTTACAGAGTGTTCCAGTAGATAATGCTGACGCACGACTGACTGCTTAATCTATACTGTCCGTATAGATTAAGCATGGCATGGCCGCATAAGAATGACCAACTGGATAAGAAAGTGCGGCCTCAGAACTGATAACCAGCGTTGTTATGTTAAATTATCATATGTAGAGTTGATGACTGTCTCTGTCCTAGTTCCCCAATTCCCTTATTGGACAGAGACGGTGCATGTAACCAGGGGCGTGATTTTTAATAAAAAGCATGAGGGAGCACCAGGGAGCCCAGAGCACATGGAGGGAATGTCCCCGGTGCATGTCACTGGGTCTTTATCTCTGTCTGCTCTCCTTGCAAGTAAACCATTTAACGTGTCTGTGTTTCTTCTTGTTTTAGTATTATATAGTTGGATTAACCAGCTCCAACATCCACTCATTGTGACCTTTTAATGCTCTTCCTGTAGCTCCTGACCTCCACATGCTCATGCTTTTGGATAAGGAAAAGATAACACATCAAATCTCTAAAGCGCTGAGGTGAATCCACAGCTGCCACAAACTGTCCTGCCTCTGGAGCGACACCAGACAGAGTGAAGATGTCTTTTTCCATTGGAAAATCTGAGTGACTGTTAAAGAACTGGCTCAAGGAGACTGGAACTCCCATGATGAAGACATACATGTGATGACGAGTTTTAGGGGTAGGTTGGTTACCAATGTTTTGAATGATATTTGTTTATTTTGCCTATTAATAAACAGTTTTAAAACAACAAATGTTGTGTAATGTGTATGTATATGCTACATGTAGACCAGTTGTCTGTGCCAGATCCAGGATTGTGAGTTCCTGATCCGGGATTTTATAGCTTTAATAATGATACTGGGCCAAGTGTGGCCCAAACCCGGGCCAAATCCGGCCAAATGTAAAATCCATATTGCACATCTGCGCCAGATCTGGGCCAGATTTGGAAGTATTCATAATGACACTGGGCCATATCTGGCCCAAATCCACCTGTATGTGAAATCCGTTTTGCATATCTGCGCCAGATCCGGGCCGAATGTTGTAACTTTTTTGCAGTTCTGGCCCAGATCTGGCCCAAATCCATCCCAGATCCGTAATCCAGATCCGCGCCAGTATTGGCCCGTTGGAAAAAAAGACCCCGGGCCAGATCCGTGTGCCAGATCCGGGCCAAACGCCCTCCTATATCTGGCCCGGATTCAACCCAGATGCATTTTGCTGTCTCGGTCAGACCGTCCTAACGCGATATAATAATAATGTTAATGATAATAAAAGAAGGACTAAATAAAAAATAAAAAAGAATAAACTACATGAATCACATAATTTTGCAGTTTAGACCTATGGAATAGACCTGTCTTAGTCCTAATACTAATATTTTTTTCCCCCTATAGCTTATATACACACAATTTCTGCGGTTATTGGTGTCTATAAAGTTGAAACCAATAAACAGAGGCAATTAGATAAAAATGTCTTTGTTTATTGTAGGGAGATATTGTAGCTATATGTTTGTAGCCTGTACAGTAGATATATAGGCTATTGTCAAATAGCTCATATGAACTCAATCTGTGGCGTAAATAGTTCATAGAAACTCACACACTGGCATACAGGCTTTGGAAAGGCATGACCCACACCCCATGACTCATGGCACAAATCCACAAATTTTATCATTAAAACACACACACAGCTGTTACTGAACAATATTGTAGTAAACTATTGACACACAATGTCAAATAGCTCATATAAGCTCAATCTAAGGCATAACCGCGTGTGTAAGACCCAAAAGTAACCGATTCCAACTTAAATGCGAAGTTGCAATTGCAGTTGGGCTTTGCGTCCCATCTCTTCCTATTACGAAGAGCGCCACGGTGTAACACCACAGACACTGACCTGACTTCGGGTACGTCACCGCTAATACGTCGTCGTCTTTAAACGTAAATTCCTGCGAAAACTTCAAGCTGTCCAGAGAGTGCGTCTCCTTGGGCAGAAACAGTCCGCGATACTGAATGGACAACTCCTCCACGGACATATTGATAGAATCTGTAGGCGACTCTGTTCTTCTGATTTGCCTTTAATGTGATTCTCCGCCAGGGGCGCAACCAGTATCATTTTACTGTGGTGGCAAATGGCAGATTATTAATATGACTAAAACAAAAAATGTGAATTATCTTCTGTTTTAACAAAACCAGTTATTTGGATGGAGATCTTTTTATGGTTTGAGGAAGATAGGAGCTGAGCCATGATGTCTGCAGCTCACAGGAGAGCAACTGAGTCACAGGAGTTAGGTATGAAACAATTTTCTACGGCGAAATCGAAAAGTGGCCGGTCCGTGAGCACCCCGTCCTGTCGACCTATCAGTGGTCAGTGGGTGGCATGTCACTCTGCAGAGCGGCAGACGTCTCGTGACATCGCGTGACATTTTTATGGCCGCTGGCTGAGTGTACAGCAGAGACAATGGCGTTATAGTGACATATTGTCCGCCTGGATGTTTATGAACGTTGATAAATGTAAATAACAGTATGTATGCATGATTCAACAGTTGCCCGAACTCGCGGACTTTTCAGATACTACCTCTGATGTTTTATTCCAAACACGATCATAAAAGAGTTATTTAGTCACCATAACTTAGTTTTAATGCTCAGAAGGACGCGGACAGAGCTGCTGCCTCTGTGACCCTCCCTCTCCTCACAGCTGAGAGCAGCTCGCCCACGACACAGACATGAGGCGTTCAGGCGCGGATTACACCTATAAAAAACTAAAACAAAATGAATAAATAAAAAAAATAAAAACAGTAAATGACCCTTTGCCATACAGGTCTAAAGGTGAATATGTGGAGTCTGAGAGAGACGTGAATCACGTGACGCACACCCGGCTTTATGTCATTACACAGAGGAGATATTTACCTGTGCACGGTGAGCTCAGACAGTACTAGTCACTTTGTAAATCTTCAAATGTGAGAGAATGACTTTTATTTGAAGCCTGTGAACGTCTGGCAAGGCCAGGAGCGTAGAGTTTATTGGTACAGTGAATATACACTGCTCAAAAAAATAAATTAAAGTGAAAAAACACACTACAGGCTGATACAACTTTGGTGTAATGTACTCAAAACAAGTCAAAATGAGGCTCAGTAGTGTGTGTGGCCTCCACGTGCCTGTATGACCTCCCTACAACGCCTGGGCATGCTCCTGATGAGGTGGCAGATGGTCTCCTGAGGGATCTCCCAGACCTGGACTAAAGCATCCGGCAACTCCTGGACAGTCTGTGGTGCAACGTGGCGTTGGTGGATGGAGCGAGACATGATGTCCCAGATGTGCTCAATTGGATTCAGGTCTGGGGAACGGGCGGCCAGTCCATAGCATCAATGCCTTGGTCTTGCAGGAACTGCTGACACACTCCAGCCACATGAGGTCTAGCATTGTCATGCATTAGGAGGAATCCAGGGCCAACTGCACCAGCATATGGTCTCACAAGGGTCTGAGAATCTCATCTTGATACCTAATGGTAGTCAGGCTACCTCTGGCGAGCACATGGAGGGCTGTGCCCCCCTCCCAAAGAAATGCAACCCACACCATTACTGACCCACTGCCAAACCGGTCATGTTGGAGGATGTTGCAGGCAGCAGAACGTTCTCCACGGCGTCTCCAGACTCTGTCACATGTGCTCAGTGTGAACCTGCTTTCATCTGTGAAGAGCACAGGGCGCCAGTGGCGAATTTGCCAATCTTGGTGTTCTCTGGCAAATGCCAAACGTCCTGCACAGTGTTGGGCTGTGAGCACCCCCACCTGTGGACGTTGGGCCCTCATACCACCCTCATGGAGTCTGTTTCTGACCTGTTTGAGCAGACGCATGCACATTTGTGGCCTGCTGGAGGTCATTTTGCAGGGCTCTGGCAGTGCTCCTCCTGTTCCTCCTTGCACAAAGGAGGAGGTGGAGGTCCTGCTGCTGGGTTGTTGCCCTCCTATGGCCTCCTCCACGTCTCCTGATGTACTGGCCTGTCTCCTGGTATTTTGATGTACTACTGCTAAGGTTAATAAACGCTTCAATATTAGTAAGAATATTTTGATTCTAAAGGATGTTTTTCTCCTTTCACTCTAAAGGTCACTCTGCGATTAGGTACATTGTGCATTTGCAAAAGTGCACAATAATAAGCTGGTTACAAAGTTAGGAGACACAAGGTTACAGGTGGGGGCTCCCACGGCCCTGCCGTTGGGTGGGACGCTCCTGAAGATAACGAAGATTAAGCACTGCAGAAATGAGAACTCTGGCCTGGTCGAGGCACAGGAGTTTCTTGAAGAAAACAATATAATGATATGCAGAAATCGTCATACATTGTCATACATAATATCTCCTTTGTGTACGGCTTGCTCACCCTATCCCTTTCAGCGGGGCACAGCTGTTGTTACCTTACCTGTGTGATACTAAAATAAACCTTCTGACTTGATTATACTTGTGAATCATCGTCCTCTTTGATGCTTACACCAAAAAATTAACAATCCTAATAGGTTACATAGTGTTGTTTAAGTGTTCCCTTTATTTTTTGAGCAGTGTACAATGTAGTGGTGAGGTATTTAGCTTTATTGTACATCACTGATACTAAAGAACTTGGCTTTACTTTTGAAGTATTCAGAAACCTGTTTTCTGTGTAAGCAACTTCTGTGACTCGACTTGGACTTGCCTGTCATTGACTTGGACTTGAGGACAAAGACTTGAGACTTACTTGGAACTTTCAAAACAGGGACTTAGTCCCACCTCTGGTATATAATATAATAAAGATAAGAAATGAAATTAAGATAAGAAATGAATTAATCACACATCTCTTACTTTATTTGAACAAGGTCTATTGTAGCAAATGAACCAATAAATAAATAGTTTTGAAGAATAAATAGGAATAGAAAAAAAGTGCAAAATAATTAATCACAAACAAAAACAAAAAAGTTACCTTTATCTTGCGCTCTTTTTTTCCCCATCACCAATTTTCTTTTTTCCACCATTTAGCACTACTAAAATTTTCTTCTTTCTAGGGCCCATTTGAGTCTTGCAAAATTAATTCGAACTTTACAAATGCCACTAGTAATTAAAAATGAAAACGGTGTGCATCTAAATTGAATGGGTCGGAACCTCTCTGCTCATGTGCCCCCCCTAGTGGTTGTGGCCCTAAACAACCACACAACTTATCTTGGAGAGTTTATGCCAGGAGCCAGCCCTGGGTAAATATACATGCTTTGCTGATTTAAGCGCACAAACTGCTGCACGCATCTCTGTCTCTTACTTGCAACAGCGTTAAAGGGTTAAAGGCAGTTTCTATGTGGAGTTGGAGACCAACGGAGACACAAACGCGTCTGAACTTTTTTTTCTCAGAAAACGCGGTCACGAGTGTCATTTTAAACCTTATAATCAACAATAAGCTATCACTTGACAACTCCTAGGAGAGATACAGCCAACAGAAAGTCTGGACTCAACGCCACTGCTGTCGCTCAGAAGAGCAGGCGGGGGTCGGGGCAGTGAGTGAGGGAACAGACAAGTGAGGACAGACAGGTGAGAAGCTCACGACTCGGTTCCAGCTGGATCTTAACCACCACCGTGCAAGGCTGCCAGGGCTACCTCTTAAAGGTTAATAATTTTCTAGGAAATGAAAGCTGCGTTCATTTAGCGTCTTCACCATTAGCAGTATCCTAAGTTTAGGATACCTAAGTTTTGTTTTATTTTTTTGTTTTTTTATAAGTAAGTTTTTTTTTTTATTTTTTTTTTTTATTCGCAGTCAATCGCCACACGCCCGGAGTACTTTAAGCCCTGTGTTAATCAGTGCATTTTGTTAGTAAGTTATTCTACGTTTATTTAAGCAAAATATCTAACAAACAACTAACAACTTTGTCTACATCACAACTTTTCATGACACAGTCTAAGAGCCTCTCACAGTCTGCACTCTGTCTCCAGTCTGCACATCATAGAACCAGAGGTGGGATGTAACAAAGTAAAAGTACTTAGTTACTTTACTTTAGTACAGTTTTCATGTATCTGTATTTTACTTGAGTAAATTTTTACAAGGGGTACTTTTACTTTTACTTCACTACATTTTAGAGCAAATATCTGTACTTGTTACTCCACTACATTTCTGAGTTGGTTTAAAGTACAAAGTATTTTGAGTTTTGGTTTAAAATCATGTGTTTTGGCCATGGCCTCATTGTAGACAGTACTTGAATATAACAGATGCAGTAAAGTTGTACTCCTTTAGATACATCAGAATAATAAAGACAGAATACCTCAGTGACAGATTCAGTCTCTACTGTACCAGTTTGTTTATTTCATCTGGAATCAGCAAAATTCCTCACATTTAACATATTTATGAGTTGTTGAGTCTGTGCCAAATACTTTAACTTTTTTACTTGCAAGTGCATTTAAAAGTAAGAACTTTTAAACTTTTACTTAAGTGGAAATTTTAAGGTGATACTTTTACTTGAGTAAATTTTTGCTCCTTTATCTGTACTTTTACTTAAGTAAAGAAATTGAGTACTTCTTCCACTACTGCACAGAACTATCTGCTAAAACCACAGACATCTGGCACACTCAAATATGTAGGCTTTCTTGTTTTTACTGTTCCTGTCAGTTCCTGTCAGCTCCTGTCTGCTCCTTTCAGCTCTGTCAGATCCTCTGTGCTCCTGTCAGTTCCTGTCTGCTCCTGTCAGCTCCTGTCTGCTCCTGTCAGCTCTGTCAGATCCTCTGTGCTCCTGTCAGTTCCTGTCTCCTCCTGTCAGTTCCTGTCAGCTCTTATCTACTCCTGTCAGCTCCTGTCTGCTCCTGTCAGCTCCTGTCTGCTCCTGTCAGCTCCTCTGGGCAGCACTAATGCCTTTCCTTTCGGGCTCTTGCGAGTTATGTGGTGCTACTGGTTTCAGGTAGCACGATAGATTTCAGGTAACATGATTTTCAGTCTGTGCAATATAGGCTACATATTTATAAATAATGACAATATTTTAAGTTTAAAGTTAAATGCATTTGTTGTCAGATATATATATCACATTTGTGTTCATTACAAGGAAAAGTAGAAGTGACTTAATACTATTTTTTTTTTTAGATTTTACAACACTCTTCACTATAACCATCAGGGGAGCACACCGTTATCAACTGACTATGCAGTTATTTTGAGTAATAGCTTTGGTTTATTTTCGCCTCATTTCAAAATGTCTCCCCAATGTTATCATAACCTGTTGAATATGCAGATAGTTGGTTTTGTATACACACAGTTGTAGTTCTGAAAATACAAACAATACCTGGAAAAACAGGTTGCAAAAACATTTTCTATTCATACTGAACTTATTTGTCAAATCTATGCTCCATTACTGCCAACAAGTTAGTATACTTTAGAGTATACCACAGTGTATAATGAATGTCTCATAAAACAAAACCAAATATTACATCTTTAAACTTAGTCACTCTAAGATTTCTGGAAAAAATCCAAAAGTGAAACGTCAAACACATTACCTGACTTGGGGAAAGTCACAGCAAATACATCCGTGTCCTCAACAGTGAAGTTTTCAGCAAACTCTAGGCTCTCTTTAGTGTGGGCTATTGGAGGCAGAAGGACATCACGGTACTGGACATTTTGGACTGAAGACATTTTGACATTCGCCGGCTTGGCAACAGCAGAATCTGCAGACAATCTCCAGGCTGAGAGTTTCTCCTTTTGTAGGCAGGGCTAAACCACTTTTTTTTTTCTAACTGAGAGATCAGGAACTCGAGAGTAAATGATGTCTCAAAAGGTTCCTGTCCTAATGCAATACATGCTTTGAGTTTGCTCAGCTCACCATTGTCATACACAGTAGAACACCATTATATCTAGATATTCAATGCATTTTAATGTCTATCAGTGTTTAAATTAAATTTGGGATGACCTAAATGAGATAGTGGTGGTACCCTGTTGAGCCTGGTCATGCTTCTCCTATTAACACAAGAATGTATATGGTCAGTGCACTTGGACACACTAGTAGCCACGAAGATCGACAGTAAATAAACAGAGAAGGTAGTGTGAATGAGTTGGAGGTAACAGCACACACCATTGTGGCTTTTTGATAATGGGAGCCTTGTTTGGCCCCCACAGTACCCTGCTGAGAGAGAGGCCTGGGTGAGCCCCACCAGCAAATATGAAAAGGGTGTGCTGACCCTAAGTACCGCTTTTATAATGTTTTCACATTCGCACTGCTAAAAAGTTAATCATGACAATATCTGTGCATTTTTGTTTAAAGTGGGGATTTAAAGCATTTGTTAGCCCAAATGTTATTTCTTACATCTTTGTCCCAGAGGAGCCCTTTCTTCTTTTGCACTTTTGGTTTAGAAATGCAACATGAGCAGTGTGGGAGCGGAAGAACCTTTAGTTGCGATAATAGCCACAGGAACAAAGGACTGGTGAGCACTGAGCAAACATTAGATGAATAAGACACTCCTTAGAGGGATTTGGGGAATGTAGAATAATAATTAGTATGCATTTGTGTGTTACAAAAACATTTAAAAGCATAACCTGCAGGATAGCAATGTACAATGGCAGAGTGGTAAGTGTTCCTGCCTCTCAGCAAAGAGACTGTGGCCAGTCGACTCACAATCTCTCTGTGGGTTCTCTAGGTGCTGCATCATCCTTCCACCTCCCAAAGAACTGCTTTCATACTGTAGATAAATTGGTAAATAAACCAGAGTGAATGATTGTCTCTGTGTCAGCCATGCAATTGTCCAGTTTGTACTACACTACACTTTTATAGATAAAAACAATGTGTTATAATATTAAACTATTATTCGAGGTTAGCAGTTGTTTAGACTTAGAAAGTCTTTATTGATCCACAAGGGAAATTGCTTGGTCACAGTAGCTCAGTTTTTCACAAACACCAGTAAAACCTAGTATAGGTATAGAATAGTAATAGCAATACATTACTTTGAATAAAATACAATAGATACAAATCTACAAAATATAAAAAATAGTAAATATCTGACTTGCAGGTCAGAATGACCTGAGTTTAAGCACTTTCCACATTTTTAATCGGCAGTGGTCTTTGACACTGAAGTGTTGGGCTGCACAACCACAGTATGAGAAGGAGAGACTCTATGAAGCAACCACTGATGAGGTAACTAAGACAATGAGGTTGTGAGTTTATCTTCACAGTAGCTTGGTTTAGAAACATGAATGTTTGCTTGTTTAAAAAGCACATGCTCACCAGTTTGCAGTGCGAGAGATTCTCCTCAAAGGACTAAACCTTTTTTTCAAATCAAGATAAAATTTGAAGTGACAAATTGTGCATGCTTTTAAGAAATGCATGCATCACTAATACTTAAGTCTTTCTCAAGCTCATACACCAGAGCAGATAGAGCAGTATCAATGCCTGAGATTAAAATTCACATAAAGTGTTGTACCTGTAACAGCTGATAGACTAAATTCCATACACAGATCACAATTTTGGAAACCCCTCACGCAAAATTGTGATCTGCGTGATCTTCCTAGTACTCAACTGCCATCTTTTTAGTATGACTACTTCCCAAGTTTAATGTCTAGTGTCTCCAATCTATGTAATACATTAAAAGAACCAACTTACATAAAGAACACAAAAAAAATGTTTATTCTTTCTCATCGAAAATGACAACATTTGTGTCCATATTATTAACTTTTTAGTGGTATAAATAAATTGATAAATTCACAGTCACATCCACTCTACTGCCATTCATTTTGTTAGAAATTCATTAGGTACACACATATTTTATCCAAGACTTATCTATTTTGCCTACAAGCAGAATAAAAAAAAATAATAATAATAATAATAATGGTGGTGATAAATTTAACTATTACAGCATGTAATGTAAATGTAAATCTTCAGATGTTAGGTGTAGTTTGGTCGTCATTAATATGGTCTCAGGTGATGTTTGACATTATACAAAAACCTCAGTCCAACCTCAGATCAAAATATTTTGCTTGATGATGGTGGAGTCTTCAGTTACTGTGAACCAAGGTGACGAACAGAAACAGTGAACACAGAGAGATAGCACCAGTCACCACAGCTTTCACCAAGAGGACAGTCCAGCTGCCCAACAGGAACACGTGAACAAATAACCTACAAAACATACAGAGCACATAATGCATTAAACTATGAGTACTATTAAAAATCAACTCAGTAGATTGACATTTACACCGATCAGGCACAACATTATGACCACCTGCAGGCAGCCCTGTGTATTCTGACAAGTATTAAATTCTCAAACCAGAGGTTCCCAAAGTGGGGTTCAGGCCCCCTAGGGGTCCACAAAGGTAAGGCAGGGGGCCCCTCAGAGGCTGTCTTTATTAAGTACATAAAAAAGAATTTGAGTTTGAAATTAATTACAGTTATATACTTGTTTAAAATATAACTTTAAAACATTTTTTAGCCAACAGTCAGTGTTTTTGTAACCTTTTTAGAAACCTATGGGGAAAAAAAAACAAGATTGTCTTTAAAATAGAGGGAAGTTGTATATTTAAGGGTTGATGTAGGATTTTCAGAAATTTAAGAGGGGACATGACACTCTTGACTTTGGGAATGGCTGTCTTAAGCAATCTGAGCTACAGTAGCTCATCTGTTGGATCAGACCACAAGGGCCAGCTCTTACTCCACATATGCATCACCTGTCCAGTTTCTTCTTTGAACCACTTTTGATAGATACTGACCACTGTAGACTGGGAACACCCCACAAGAACTGTAGTTTTGGAGATGCCATGCAGGCATCCCAACCCCAACAACTTTGAGGACAAAATATATAGACATCTCTGCCTAATATATGCTACCATTAACAAGTGCCATGATAAAGAGATAATCTGTGTTATTCACTTCAACTGTTGATGATCATAATGTTATGCCTGATCGGTGTATCTAGTGGTTTTCTTCATTAAGTGAAAAAAAAAAAGACAAAATAATAGTACACCTCTTGCAATATCTTTAGGAATATAAAAGGCTGACTTATATTGTACTTCTTTGTTCAATATTACAAAATCCACTGGGATTAGGGACTGGGTCCTGATTTAGAATCATTTTAGTTCATTAAAATTGTACAATAGAGATTTTTTTTCCTGAGAGGTAGTACCTGGTGAAAAGTTTGAGAACATCTGCGCTAGATTAAATAATGAATTAATGAACATATTTAGTTACGAAAACTCCCTTACAATGCTGTGTCTGTTGCATTGTACCATTATCTGGACAAAGAGAATTACAGGATTTTGTCAGTTTAGCAATAATAACCGTGCCACTGAAAATAATGCCACTTCTATTGTTTGTATAAGTGATCAGTTATGGGCTGTCTGGTATGTGTCTGTGTTTCAGATTAGGGGCTTACTCCATGAGGAAGGCCTTGTAGACACAAAGAGCCAGCAGGACAGTGACTGGCAGCCTGTAGCTCTTAGGAAGGTCATATCTTGTAAACATCCATACAACTGCTGCCATTGCAATGTAGTGGACCTAAACAAAAGCACATAGTGTAAGTTTTAAAATCCTAGCAATTACAAAAATCATAACAAAGAAAACAAGAAAATCAACAAAAAAAAAACTCTATGAGAAAATTATCACAATAAGGTAAACAAAATACTCACCAAGCTAATGTTGGAGTCAAAGCTCATCTGAATGTATTTCCAGTCAAACTCAATGCCTCTGGCTCCCACCCACAGAGGAAGACACCTGCAGAGCCATTGTCAGACAGATATATGCATGTGAGCATTTTTACCATTTTGAAGCTAAGTTTGAGCTTCTAAAAGACTTTGAGATAAACAATTATATATTATGTAACAATGCACTCATTTCACAAGTCAATACAATTCCTGATTTTCTTAAGATGTTTATTAACTTCTCAAGTTTTTTATTAAACATAATTTGTGTCAAACAAATTTTCTTAATTATTTTGTTAGCATAAATTAAAATATATTTATACTGGTGATGTAAATGTAACAAATTGGAGAAACACAGATAAAAGGTTACTTGGGGTGTTACTGGCAGCGAGGAAGAAAACCATCACAAGAAAATGGCTCAAGGCAGAACTCCCTATAATGAGGCGGATGATGGAAAAATCTTTCAAATTGTGATACAAGCGTGAAATTTGGTAAAGTGGTAGAGATTCAGATATCAATCAATTTTACCTGATTTGCCACAAAAAATCTGAGATAGCGGCCATTTTCTCAAGATGGCGTCCATCGGGCCCTATAAAAATGTCATTTCTACCAACATTTGCCAATCTTTAAGATCTTGGTGTCGTTTTATATGTTCTAAAGGATGCCGAGTTCAGTTTTGGCCTTTAAAATGCTCTAGAAGTGCTCTGTGTTGTAGTTTGGCGTCACAGATTTTTTCTGTGTTGTAGTTTGGGGTCACAGATTTTTGTGATCACAAGTAAATAGTTGCTTTTCCGCGACATATGCCAATGGATGTCTGTAGGGCACTGATGTAGTGTTAATGTCTACCACCATTTTCAAAAGAGTTATTGTACACACACACAATCACACACACTAATTGGATATTAAAACAAATCTCAGTCTCTTGATTGGAATATACAGTAGTGTTCAAAATAGTAGAAATGTGTATCAAAGTGAGTAAATCTCAAATTCCTTGGTCTAGCCTTTATTTGCCCACATGCAAATGCATTGAGAACACTGCTCATTCTATTCCAAATCAAAACATGAACAAAAAATTATGGACTATATGCCACAATTCCTCTGCATTTTTTGGTTTGGCCTCAGAAACAGAATCTGGGGTTTGAGGCCATTATCTTGTTGAAACATCTATTTCAATGGCATTTCCTTTTCAGCATAAGGCAACATGACCTCTTGAAGTATTTGGATATATTTAAAATTATAATTTTTATGATCCCTGCAATGCGAGAAACAGACCCGACAGCATATTATGAAAAACATTCCCATATCATGATGCCTGCTCCATCATGCTTTACTGTCTTCACCGTGTCCTGTGGTTTGAACTCAGTGTAAAGGGTCGTCTGACAAACTGTCTGTGGCCCCTAGACCCAAAAAGAACAATCTTACTTTCATCAGTCCTCAAAATGTTGTCATTTTGAGGACTGATGAAAGTAAAGACACACTAGGCTCTTTGGGCCAGTGTGTTCTTGTAACCTTCTCAGCACATCTTTTTTTAACAATAGGACTTCTTGCTGAAAGCTTGGCTTCACAAAGGCATCTTGCAACTGCATCAACTGTTACAGTACTCGCAGATATTTTTACATCTTCTTTAATCTCCCTGGAGCTGATCATTGGCTGGGCCTTTGCCATTTTGGCTTTTCTTCAGCCCATTTCAATGATGATTTTTAGTTATCTTCCATGTCTTTCAAGTTTTGCTCGCAATTTTAAAGCATTTTAGATCAGTAGCAGCGCAGCCTATCATTTTCTGCACTTCTTTAAATGTTTTCCCCTCACCAGTCAACTTTTTAATCAAAGTACGCTGTTCTTCTGAACAAAGTCTCAAACGACCCATTTTACTATAACCAGCCTGCACAACATGTGCTGCCTTTGTCCTTTCATAAGGGACAGCTGTTTAACAGCTGATTTCTCACAGCTGACTGAGGTTACTGAGAGCACACCACATTGCTATTATTTTGAACTTGCCCCTTTCAATTAAATATTCAAATAAAAGTAATTAGCAGCATGCATTTTACAATTGTTGGGTCTATTGGTTTTCTGTTACTAGACCTACTAGCAAGTTATTTGCCATGTAGAAATATATTTTTTTACCAAAAACAGTGATTGTTTTTCTTTGTAGTATTGGATTGCTATTATTTTGAACACCTTTTACTTGAGGAAAATCAACATAATGAAGTTTTGTGCCAAACAAGTGATCCAGATTACACACCAATTACTAACCTTTGCATTTAGTGTAGGCGTGTAACAATACAGTTACTATTTCAATCTATTGATTTTTTATTCCTGAGAGACAACCATGTTGATATGCGTTGCCATTTAACAATTCCTGTGTATATCAATATACTTGGAAAAATATTGATAATATCAGAAATATCAATATTACAAATGTGCATGTTAAAATTAAACCAGATATGTCTTTTAGGATGTCGTGATGTTGTTTTTAATTAAATAAAGTGTTATATTAAACTTTTCTTCACTTTCTGTCTACTGGACATAATCAACCCTGGCTGCGATGCTTGATTTAGAGTATACGTTTATGATTTTTGGCATAAAGTTGCTGTATCAATTATATCAATATGAAGGTGTTGAATCATATCGAATCATTCTAAATTAGCCAATATTGTTCTTGAATCAGATCAAAACCATTCTAATAGATATGTTTCATTTCATTGCCCTAGTTTTAAGATCGCATCACGATTCATATCTTCACTTGAATCAGTTTTGAACCAATTTACAATGCTCTGTAACATTCCTACAATTATACTAAAAATATATCCAAAAGTGAATGAGGAACAGCTCACCTGGACATTACGAGTTCAGCCGTTGCCCAGCCCATTGCAGCCACCATGATTTTATACTCGCCTTTACCAGCGTTACGAGACATGACAAGATGGAGGCCCAGAAGGTCTGCCAAATCTACTGTTGACTTCATAAATTCCTAAAGACACAAGGTAGTACTTTACAATCAAAAATACAGGAAAATAGATATTTACAACTCATGTATCTCTACAGACCCCAACAACGTCATATACTCCTGCTCCTCCTTCCCAAGTAGGGAAAAATGTTGCCAAGAATAACATCTGTAACAAAGAGGCAATTCAAAATGGACTTGAATGATTATGTTTAGACAGTAATGGACATACCAATTATCTTAATGTCTGTGCAACAGTGAGATATTGAACTGATTGTGTAATGGCATTATATCATATTAGGGAAAATTGTAACATTTACCTTGCATAGCTGCACAAACAAATAGGTGGCTCCAGCCTGAACACATCTCCAGAAAGCATTGTACTCCGATCTGAAGGATGAACACACAAGACCTTAACTTGCTCAGAACACATACTTAACAGGTTTTTTTAAATACAGGAAATATTTTAAGCATCAGAAATTTGTATAACAGAAACACTGTGTTATAGAATTATTGCAATGTTATACAGGTGTATGCTATAATGTATTAGTTACATTTTTGCGTAGTTATTTTTAAATCCAGCCACAAAGGGTCACAAAAAATAAATGGAGAGGAATGTGTCAAGAAGGGCATCCAGCTTAAAACCTGTGCCAAATTAATATGCAAACCACTGCATGCTAACAGGCAGACGATTTGCTGGAGCTACACGAGTGGAGGTAGTTATTTTTATCTACTTGTTTTTAGATGTACATTTAACAATACAATGACTCTGATGTGGGTTGCAAGGACATTCAGACTAAGGCATAAATGTTTATCTATTATAGTGACGTGATCGTGGTGTGGCATTTCCTACAGACAGTCAGGCCACTCATTTAAAATCTAAGTGCACAGTTTTAAGTAGATTACGCACTTCCTGCAAACTGCTGACACCCTTAAGCACATTAAATCTTTTCAGTCTCCCCATGTGAGGATATGCAGCTAAAACATAGAGCCAGGCACTCATCACTGTTAGAGTTCAAACTTACAGCCCACTGCACTTGTAGGTTATAAAATAAGGAAAATAGGCCAAGGCAAAGCAGTTTCCGAAATGAAACAAGGTCATGGTTGTTAAAGGTACACTTCACCTGCAGAGAGAAAAATAAACACTGTTAACACTTGCATCTGGGGCGTGGGTTAATTTATTTTCGACATCTATGGCTAGAATAGCATTCAATAAACATTTTATTGCTGCACAACCTACACAGAGTACTTCTACACCCTCTGCTTGATTAATTAATTAAATAGTTGTTGTTACAGTCTAATAAACTGTAATAACTAACATTACCAGTATGCAACAAATAAAAATCTATTAAAAGTCTAGGAAATTTACAGTACTGTTGCTAACTTACGCTAACTGCTATCATGTGCACTGTACGCTGCCGTCGGAGAAGACCAGAGCTTATTTTTTGTTATTTCAAACAACTACAAATACTTCACTTATACACCCTCGTTTACTACCAAAGTGCTCAAAACATTTTAAGGTCAGAAAATGTCTCACTTTAAAGCATGAAAAAGTGCCCGTCGTGTTAAATCCTGGGATGAATGATAAACGGAAAGTCCTTCCACGGAAATGGCTCCGACACGAGACAGTAGAAACTTAACATTGGTTCCGGTGGTTCATCTTCGAAGTCCTCTACAACTCACTTTATATCGCAAATTAAAAAAAAAAACTTTTTGTTGTGATTCAGTCAACCTGGATGACTGGGAATCTCACAGACATACTTCATATAATTCCTCCTAAGGCTTACCTATTTTATCGCAAGTCTAATCTTGGCTAATTAAGATAAATTATCACATATTTACAATTCTGTAGCGATATATACGCTCAAATGAACATTTTAGGTTATTAAAAAAATACAAACAAATAATTCAAGGTTTGTCCTGTTCTATAACCAGTAGATGGCAGACCTTTACCACTAGATACTGCTATATAGCCTGCTACGATAGCTAACGTGTAAAGTAGGCTGCAATGTTCATTCAGATCTAAAAATCTGTTTGGATTGTTGTTAAGAATATTTAACTAACTTGTTGGAAATTGAAGCCTATTCACCAAGTGATGCATTTCAACTTCTAGTTATGCTGCCATGCCGTTTGTTTGTTGAGACCTGCAAACTATAGGCCTACTAAACCAAACGCAAAAATTTAAACACATCCTCAGTTACAGTAGTAATATAAATACATTATGTGAACCATCTGCTTTATTTGGCACAGTCTGCAATCATTTGTGTCCTGTAGCTATATGCAATTTGTGTCATCAAACAAATGTAACATAGAACCTAATGCTTTTTTAACACAGCAGATATGATTAGGCTAATGAATGACAGAACATTAAAGAATTATAGCTTGCATTGGGGCTCAGCTTGGACGGATATGATTTAGTTTGACATTTTTTAATAATAATAATAATAATAATAATAATAATAATAATAATAATAATAATAATAATATAATATAATTATATATTTTATAATAGTAAGTCAATAATGCTCTCAACATCCCTATCCGAGTTTCTGGTCAGTCCAGGCTCCAAGGCAGAGAGCTCTCTCCCTCTAGCTCTTTGCTGATGGTTGATGAAAAATAACTCATCTGCTCTGAGTTAAAGTGTTTTTTCCAATCTCCAGCAACACCTACAACAACACACTTATTTACATTGCAACTAAAACAATGATAAAGGCTAAAACTCATTGAAAACGTATGAATACTGACCTTTCCTGAGAAATGGAGACTTGTCTGTATCAATGTATGTCTTTGGTGCAAGACTGAAGTTGGACATAGGATTGTCCTTCATAGCTTTGAAGGAGCAGTGCTCTGCTATCTTATGAATCACTTCATCACTCAGATTCTTTCCCAAGAAACTGGAGATCTGCCTCAAAGCTCCAGGAAGGTCCTAAAAGACAAAGAACTGTTGCATTTGTAAAGCAGTATAGCACTGCTTTAATTATACATATATATAGTATATATATTAGGTTCATAGGCCACTAACTAACCAGTTTTAGCCTAAATATTACCTGAAGCATTTCTTCATATGTGATGTACATGATTTTGTCTCCCAGCTCTGTGTGTCTCCAGCTTTTCACATGATCTGTCCATTTTCCAAAGAACACTACAACACATTATATGAAAGTGCAATGAAATGTATATTTTTTTATAAACAAAATAACTATTGTATGGCATAATAATAAATAGTTGTTTTTTTTAAGCCTCAAGCATAGCATTAGGCATACTCCTACCTCTTCCCTGCAGAAATTTGTCCATAAACTCATCAAATGTTCCTGGATCTTCCAGAAATGCAGCCATCTGATGAAAGTAGTATGAAGACACAATGACGTCCTTGGGGTTCCTCATCACATAGATGACCTGCATAAGTCAAATGACACATTTCTGAGGAAGATAAAGAAACAATGATTGTGAGAATTTGATGCCACAGCTTTTGCTCACTTTGGCTTTGGACTTGTGGAAGGAGGCAGGCATGAGGTGGTAAGGAAAATGTGTGACCATTGTTCGAGGAGGTTTTAATTGATTCACAACTTTTGCGAAACTTGTTACTTCCAGCCATGGCACTCGGTAAAAGTTAGGAATGGTTTGAATAGGGGTCAAATCCCCTTCACTGAGCACCAGAGTAATAATCTCCATCATCCAGATAGTACCTGCAAAAAATGAAGATGCTTCACAGGTTTTATCATAGTATTAAAATAAAAGGATTAGAGAAGCTTTACCTGACTTGGGGTAGGTCACAGCAAAAATGTCAGTGTCCTCCACAGTGAAGTTTTGGGCAAACTCCAGGCTCTCTGCAGTGTGGGCAATCAGAGGGATTAAGACACCATGGTAGTTGAGATAGCCAACTGAAGACATGATGACTTTCTCTGATATTGTGTGTAAATGAGAACAGATACAGCAGTTATACACAACAGTATGTGGAAGGGCAGGGCTAAACCTCATTAAATTTAGGTCTATTTGCCTTCCATCAGTCTATATCAGCCTTAGAAAATTAAATAGGTCACACCCGCAAAAACTACTAAATGGCCAAATATACATGAACATGGCTTGTTATGGATCCTCAACTGCATATTTAACACAGACAGACTCTTTGTTGCTGACTTTCACATATAAAGCCACAGACAGTTTTAATGTCTTCAGATGAATATCTCAAATACTGTGGTGTTTTAATACATCTTCAAGGTCACATACATATGAGTCTGGAGAATTTTAATTCATTCATTTATTACTTTAACCATCAAACTAAGGTAGTTAACCTGAGCAAAATTTTTAAATCTATTAAAGTCCATGTCTGGTAATAAAAACTTGTTAGTTATATATAGGGATTTTGAACTTTTACAACTGAGTCCATTATTCCTTCACTCCACAGACACACAATGGTGGTTGTAAGCTTTTCAACATCTGTAGCTTTCAAGGAGCTGACTGATGGAGACGTGGCAGCCTTACAGTGTCTGCAACCTCTCCGACCACCACAACAATCACACATTCACAGTGAAATGTCTTGCCCAAGGACTACAACAGCTTACAACAGCAGTATCAAGTGGGGAGTCATACTGCAAACCTTCCACAACCTCCTGAGCCACTACCACCCCAAATGACAACTCCTTGAGGCAAATGTTCCAAGAAAAAATCAATATTTAAATAAAATTAAAAAAATATTAGTCTGAGATCATTAATTTAAAAGAGAGCCTTATCAAACAGCTGGAGGATAGGAGCATCTCTTTGTCTTGGAGACATTGCTTAACAAAAAAAAAAAAAGATTCAAAGTGGAAGTTTTTATTCAATCTAAAGAGGTCAAACCATTTTAAAACTTGTCACAAATGTAACCATGCAGCTACAAGGGCGATTCTACGGGCCAGCTGGTCTGCTTAGATTTCCTTAAATCTGTACTTGATATCAACAACACCACCTTGGGACCAGCTAAGGGCTACTATCCATTACTATTACCTCAGAGTCAGAAGTACAACACATTTTGCTGCAAACGAATACGGAAAAAAAAAAAGAAAAAAGGGAATTAGCCTTTTTTATGTTATAAATATAAAACACTTTTTTAATTTTAAAAATACCACTAGACGTAAAATATTAATAGTTTGTTTGGTTACTGTTTTTACAAAAACACATACATTTTTATATATAAAAATACATTTATTCACTTAGTTTTGAGTACAGTGCTGTGAGTACTGTGCATGAAGCATATCCGCAACGTCACAGTGAGAGTCGTACAGCTAAAAGGCTATACTCTTTTGAGATTTCATGTATGTAAAATATGTCACTAAATTCATGTATAAGTTAAGCTAAACATGGTTAAAATCTGTAACTGAAGCTAGAGTTCATGCCGCTCCCTTTATATAGGCTTAGCAGCGTATGATATCATCATGTATTCTGTTGAGAGCTACGCCAGATGGATTATGACTGAATCTGAAAACCTTAACAACATGCCTTGAAATCATAAAGTCATCACAAAAACAGCAGCATCCCTACTAGCTGACTGGTTGTAAGTAAAAATTTTGTAACCTATCCAGTCAAAAGCCCCCTCCTAGGATTTTGATTTTCTCAAAACATTTAATTTTATTTACACTGCCTAAGTTGCCATACTGATAGTAAATGCCAAGTATTTTGCTATTTTTTGTAATTAAACCATACAAAGAAAGTACAGACGTTTATACACTTGCATACAGTTGGTAGAGGATCCTATTTGCAACATTACTGAATTTTAATGAACATGGTTTGGCCGTGCCTTCCCCACTACAAATTTAACACAGACAGACTCGGTCTCTGACATTTGGAAATAAAGCCATAGATAGTGATCATCTCTTCAAATGAATATCTCAGCTACCATGGTGTTTTAATGCCGCTTGGAGGTCACACCCACGAAAGCCTGGAATTTGCCAAAAACCTCACTGTGGAGGACACTGACATCTTTGTTGTGACTTACCCCAAGTCAGGTAGAGCTTCTGTGTTTTTTCAATTTGGGACTTTCACTATAATTACTTATGTCTTAGTCTAAGACTGACAGCCTCTAAACATCATATGGTTCATAATGTAGCCTATCACATCAATCTTTTGAAGTTCAAGTCCTGATTTAGTTTAGTTTAGAGACAGTAGTTTAGACCTGGTTTAGTCCTGTTGTAGACCTGGTTTTGGAGTGTTTGGTCTTAGTTCAGTTCTGGACTTGCCACAATTTCTTTCTGGTTTAGTTCCAAGGTCTCCCTCAAAAAAACTCAAATCAAATCAAATCAAATAAATGCATTATTCGATTTTACTCCTTAGTCCTGAGATAGACTCATTTTAGTCCATTAAAGATGGTACTCATTGAGCCAGATACTTTCTGAACTGGTACTTGGTGTGAAAAGTGAGACTGATTGTACATTACATTACATTATTGGGTAAGGGATTTGTGGACCGAGACAACTCTCACACTGTCTGGATGTCTCTTATTTTACTGTACTGATGAGACCAAAAAGGGACAGGGTCAAAAATCCCACTAATAAATGCTGATGTTAAATCCTATAAACCAGAAGCAGATGTTCTGAGAAAGTTGTGATAAAGTGAATTATTCATGGTTTGAAGAAGTGACTTACTAAGTGTTACTTTGCAGGTACAATATGGATGCAGGAGATCCTTCCTTTGGTACTCAGTGAAGGCGACTTGACCCCAATTCTCACCATTCCTAATTATAACTGGGCGCCATGGCTGGAGGTGGTAAGATTCGCAAAAATTGTTAAGCAGCTCAAATCTCCTCGACCGATTGTTACACATTTACCTTACTGCCTCATGACTGGCTCCTTCCACGAGTCCAAAGCCAAGGTAAGAGAGCAGTGTGACATTAAAAGTGTTCCCAATATTGTTTCATAGCAGCTGGGAGACCGAATCATGTACATCACTTATGAATACATGAAAGAGGTAACATTGATGCTAATACTGGTTTGCATTTTGCAGCTTTTTAAACATTAATCCTCACTGAGTTGATTGATTGATCTGATTGAAGTATAAAGACATATGTATTAAAGTCACATTTACATTGGAAAAACTCAGATGTTACTTTACAAATTAAACTCTTTTTTGTCTCTTAGGACTTGCCTGGAGATTTGAGGCATATCTCCTGTTTCTTGGGAAAGAATCTGACTGATGAAGTGATTCATAAGATAGCAGAGCACTGCTCCTTTAGTGGTGTAAAGGACAATCCTATGTCCAACTTTAGCCTGGTACCAAAGATGTACATGGATACAGATAAGTCTCCGTTTCTCAGGAAAGGTCAGTATTCATCATACTTTGTAAAAATGTTTTAGTCTCAAATATTTGTCTTATAGGTGTCACTGGAGATTGGAAAAAACACTTTAACTCGGAGCAGCTGAGTCATTTCTCATCAACCATCAGCAAAGAACTAGAGGCAGAGAGCTTCTCTCTGCCTTGGAGCCTGGACTGATCAGAAAAAAAATAATATATAAAAACACATTTCTCTCAAATTTTCCCTGACACCAATGCACCTCTTTTAAATACTGCATTTTCTGTTAAAACCCTTTAACCAGAAGAGGGCAGACATTTACCATCAGAGTGTCCACCAATAACATATTACACTTTAACTAACCAGAGACCACACAGCTAACAACATAAAGACATCAGCTTCAGTCAGATATAAAGGTAATTAAACTGCTGTTAAAGTGGATGAGAAGTGCATTAAAAAGGCTTTAAACTCTATCAGAGGATACCCTGTCAAGCCAGACCAACCCACTTTCTTTACAAAGCAGAAAAATGTGTACCCATAGCCACAGAGAGATGTTTCCAATCACTTGAGTTGGCACTGACCTATCAGAGCCGATACTCTGCAGTAGGGCTGCAGCTATCGATTATTTTGGTAATCAAATAAGAGATCTTACGGAAGCGCATAGTAGTCACCAAAAAAAAAAAAAAAAAAACTATCTTGTAATTACGAGAAAATAAGTCGTAATTACGAGATAGTTTCCCGCATGCTAAGTGGATAGTGGATGATAAGTGGATAGCCATTTAATGTCCAAGCTTCATTGTTATAAAGCCCAAATAAAAAAATATCAAAATAATTGATTAATTGACAGGAATAATTACCGCAATTAGCCTACTGAGGCCCCTGGAGGTTCGGGCAAAACTCTCTGGCCACTTAAGCTGTGATGACTTACTTACTTAGGTTACTTAGGTGCTTTCTGGTCGCAGGCCCTGTGGCCTCTATGACCAGATCTTGAGCTGAACTTCATACTTCATAATGTTTGTGATTTGCGACATACTGGGTTCGGGGTAACTAAAGGAGTTATCTTCCCAGTTAAAGTACCATGGGTGGTGTTTCCAGAGTTTATCAAGTCGTGATTTGAAGCTGTTCAGACTTAGAGCAGTTACAACAGAGGCTGGCAGGGCAGTCCATGTATTTACATCCTATTGCTAAAAAACCTTTGTCTCATACTGGTTACTGTGACGGGCGCCATTCAATGTCCTAAAGGGTACGTTGATCTTTATCGTAATTACGAGAAAAACTATCTCGTAATTACGATTTATTTTCTCGTAATTACGAGATAGTTTCTCGTAATTACGAGATAGTTTTTTTTTTTTTTTTTTGGTGACTACTATGCGCTTCCGTAAGATCTTCTTTTGTGTCTGCAAATTTTAAAAAGTAACACATTTTAATTAACATCTGTGAATCTGTCAGTCTAACATTAAGAAGTGTTTTTTTCATATTTTATTGCATTACATTCCAAATAGCTTTGTAAATGTAGGTTTTATAGTTAAACGTTATGATATGGTCTACTAATTATATACTTATGCTTTATACTTACTTATACTGGGCTACATTATTATATACTAATTATATATTTAATCAGAATATTTGTAAATGCCTTTACAAAACAATGCAAAAGCTGCATCAGTGTGCATTCCCCTCACAGTTAAAAAAGTATTTTAGTTGTAACCCTCTCTGCTTCTAAAAGTGATATTTATTATCATTTATACACCAAGAGGGGCCTGTTAAGAGACGCAGCCCGCACGTTAATTAGCATACATAAACAAATAAAGTTACCGCTGTGAATTCCACATCACACGACGCTGTTCATTTTTGCCAGTTTGCTGCCACCTACTGAACAAAGGTTTTACAGAGGTAATAAGAATACATTCTCTGTGATTATTAGTGTTTTTGTCGTCTGCAGGGTCCTCCAGAGTCTCCAGAGTTTAAGCTGCTCTGTGCGTTAGCTCTAGCATTAACCAGACAGTGCGACGCTTGGAGGACGCTTCCTCTGAAACCTCTTTCACGATCGTGCTGTTCTCTACATAGTTACATTACATTTAAAATGCGAATTTCATTCAGTTTATAGCCCAACCACTGCCTTACTGTCGCTAGTGTGTTGTGCATTAACCGTGCAGAAACTTCGTTCCGTGCATACAAAGTTCCCAGTGCTATGCGCAAGTCTTATTTACATTAATTAAACGAAGCTTCGAGGCAAAGAATGTTAATCGAAGCTTTTTACAAATCGAATTACTCGAATACCTCGATGAATCGTCGCAGCCCTCTGCAGCACTGCTGTAGTCTACATTTTTGTAGTGGTTATACTGTGATGATTTGCGCCTCATGTACAGGTGCTATCCAATAAATTAGAATATCATACAAAAGTTCATTTTCCTCTCAGAGATTCAATTCAAAAAGTCAAATACAGATATTTATAGTGTCAGTACATTCAGAGTGAAACATTTCAAGCATTGTTTTATTGTAATGTTGATAATTATGTCACTGCTAAGGTATTGTGGAAGCTCAGTTCACTCTGACAGAGGCCTTCAGCTCATCTGTGTGACTGGGTCTGCTGTTTCTCATCTTCCTTTGGCCAATACACCAGAGATTCTCTCCGGGGTTCAGGTCTGGAGCGTTCACTAGTCAGTCTGTCCCAGTAATACCATGGCTATCTGCCCAGTGTGTGGTACTTTATGCAGTGTGGGCCGTACCCCAAGTCCTGCTGAATGATCACACCACTCCATAATCACACATCTCCATAAAGCTTGTGAGCAAAAGGAAGCATACAGTCCTCTAAAGCTTCACAATAAAAGGCTTTGTTGATTGGATACTTAAAGAAAGACAGTGGCTTATTAACTTCCATTAGAAAAGATGGTGCTGACACTGTCTCTGGATCAGCTCTGACACAGTTGTACATAAATGTCTTGCTCTGTCTGTGTGTGGAGGGTCCAGACTCACTGACTCCAGCCTCAGTCTAGTCCCTATAAACTTTCCCCAAAGCTTTGGTCACTTTTATTTCTTTTAACTCAAATTTCTAGTAATCTGCTTTAATACAGCACTCTGTGAGCAACAGCTTCTTTATCAATAACCTTTTGTGGTTTGTCCTCTCTGTGGAGGGGTCAGTGAAGGACAATGGTCCGTAGCCCTCCCCATGACTGTTTGGCCGACTGAACCAGATTTAGACCATTTAAAGGCTCAGGAAAGCCTTTTCAAATGTTTTCAGTTCATTTAGAGTTCAAGTGTGATAACAACAGTTTACAATATTCAACTTTTCTACAATATTCTAATTTTGTGAGTAATTGAGTTTAGGGATTGTCTGTAACTGTGATCTATAAATATCAAAATTATATGAAAACAATGCTTGAAATTCTTCACTCTGGATGGAATGAAACTATAAATACACATGCTTCACTTTTTTAATTGAATCTTTGAGAGAAAAATGCACTTTTACATTATATTCTAATTTATTGGGTAGCACCCATACACCTGGGTTAGTGTCGCTTAATAACATTTTTTGGGGTTGTGTTTTTTTAGTGTATAGGGCCTACATACATTCTTTGGCCAAATCTAGTCTTTCAGAATCAGAATCAGAAAAACTTTATTTATCTCCAAGGTGCAATTCGTTTGTAGCTTCCCAGCCATACATTTATCTTTCCATAATGACAAACATTGAATAAATAAATATATATATCAAGGATACACAGCCCTGTAGGAGTGCACTAAGATAAAAATGTACATAAAATATACCATGAATATAGAGATTTAAATCCAAAGCTCTTCTGAGGAAAAGATCAACTAACAGCACTACACCAAGACCCAGGGCCAGTGGACCTTTGAGTAAAAGGTGATTTTATACTAAACCATGCAGCATGCAGAAGTGCCAGAGCAGCCTACTTGGCCTTCTTTGCCTATGGTACAAGTAAAATAAAGATATGGTTTATAGTTACTATACTATGACTATTATACTACACAAATCACCTAATTTTTGAATCAACTGTAAAACTTATCACTGGGCAGTGTTCTGGGACCACTCAGAGTCTCACAATAAAATGCCAAATGCATCTCTCAGTTACTTCAATTCTCAAAACCAGTCAAAATATTAATTAATTAGGCTAAATTAAGCCTCTACAAATATCATAGAAATTACAAAGTCATATATGTGCTGTACAACACCTACAAATGCAAATACTTTCAACAAAATAATTGTCACCACCTAGCCTACTGTTATGTGATGACCCCTAAAATGTGGGTACAGAGAGCTCAGAGAAGCAGCGCCCAGTGAAAATGCCTACCTTGTCCTGAGAGTATTGGGCTCCTTTAGCATCTTCTTCTGTAGCTGTATTTGTCTTTAATACTGTACATTCTTTACTTGTACACCCAGCCTTCTGCCTTAGTTTCCTCCTCTGACACCTGACAAAATATTCAGTTTTATGAACAGAGAGAAAACGTTTGGTCAGTGACTTGTCTCAGTAGCTTATATTTACGAGGCTAATTTGATAAATTACTTACTACTTACATTTTAGCTCATTTTACATTTTATACATTTTAGAGTGTCTTTAACTCCTCTATGACCTTCATTCCTCAACTCAACTCAACTCAACTTTATTTATAAAGCACTTTAAAAACAACACAGTCGGCCAAAGTGCTGTACACAGCAATAAGAAAATAAAAACACAACAAAGAAAAATCCATGTAAAGAAATAAAATTACAGAGACTTATGGCTAATATAAAACAAAGGTGAATTGAGCATAAATAATAAATAAAAACAATAAAAACAATAAAAGTCAACATCTCAAACTGAGGTAAAAGCCAAAGAGAAAAGGTGCGTTTTAAGAGAGGACTTAAAAACAGGAAGTGATTCAGCCTGTCTAAGGTGCAGGGGCAGCTCATTCCACAGTTTAGGGGCAGCAACTGAGAAAGAGCGGTCCCCTCTAAGCTTCCTCCTTTTTTTTGGGGACAACTAACAAAGATTGATCTGCCGACCTTAGAGAGCGTGCAGGGGTGTTGGGCTGAAGCAGGTCGGACAGATACTGAGGGGCGAGACCATGGAGGCATTTAAAAACAAATTAAATAATTTTTAAATCAACACGGAAACGAACTGGAAGCCAGTGCAATGACTTTAAAATTGGGGTAATGTGTTCATGTTTTTTTGTACCAGTTACAAGCCGAGCAGCAGCATTTTGAACAAGCTGCAGTCGGGCAAGCGACTGCAGCGACTGAAATGATTTGTAATAAAAGCATGAATTAAAATCTGAAAGTGATGTTGAGAGAGGACTGGTTTGACTTTGGTGAGCTGTCACAGCTGAAAAAAGCTTGACCTCACCACAGAGCTGATCTGAGCATCCAGTTTCAGATCAGCATCCAGTCTCACACACAGGTTTGTTACTGTAGGCTTCACGTAATGTGTCAGAGCACCCAGGTCTCCATTAACGGTTGTGGCATGACTAGGCCCAAACAACAGGACCTCAGTCTTTTTATCATTAAAATGCAAAAAGTTTAGCGACATCCATGCCTTGATTTCATCAAGACACACTAGAAGTTGTTTTGCACAATATGCATATTCTCGCTTTAGTGGCATATAAATTTGAGTATCATCCGCATAAAAATGGAATGAGATGCCATGTTTCCTGCTGTAGCTCATACTCCTCTAGTATCTGTGTCCAATGCCTGGTTTATTGTATTTGTATAAAGCTCTACAGCTGCGTTATTGTCTTCTGCTGATATCATTTGTTTACTGTCTGAATCTCGCGCTGCTGAGACGCGTTCACAACACACGCGTTCATGAACGGGAGACAACCAGTGAGAGCACAGGGGAGGCGGGACAAGCATCAGAGGAGCCAATAAGAAATGAGTTAGTCTTCCACAGAGCTCCGTTTGCTGCGCTGCTATAGTGATGGGAACAGGAGGGGAGCGGGAGAGAGGCTGAGCGGCTTTAAAGAGTTAACGCAGGTCTCTGTCAACAGGAAAAATGTACAGAGGAGGTAATGATTGTTATGCATCATTGTGCACATTGAAGTGGGTATACGGAAATGGCATCAGCCATAGAAAGACCCATGTCAGTCAACAAATGATTTTATGCATGAAAATTGGTCCCAGACAAATTTTGCATGGTATATTTTTTGATAAAGTGGTTGTGCATCTCCTGATTGTGTTTGTGTGTCCCTCCCATCTTGCTCCCCTGAGCACTGACACTGGTTCAATTACACATTGCCCTTTGGTGTGGCAGTGTGTGCGGTTGAGTGAGTGTCTGTATTGGCAGACGCTGTGGTGCCTGCCCTGGGACACCCACCTCGCTGCCCACTGGTCCTGCCCTGGGCTGCCCCACAGGATACCATTTCACTTTGATGCTCCTTTCTCATCAACATACAACATTAAGGGCCCAATAAAGAGCCTATGATCTTCTAAAAGTTTGTATCATTCATTTTGTCCAAGTTTCACTCGCTTCCTCTGCCTTGAACCAAGCATAAACATTTCCAGTTAACTTGGCTTTTGAGGCTGCCAAGAATTAAATTATACGTAATACTGGTTGAGACATAGGGTGATGATTCCATGTTTTTGTCAAATATCTGCACAAATTTGACAGTATCTATACCAAGTTCTAACTTTAAAAAGATTGTACTGATCGACATATTGAACACATGTAATATCATTAGTTATTGTAGTTTGGAGGTTTGGAAATACTAAATACTAAATACTAAACTGGTCAACTAAATGGGAATCATCCAATGCAAAATCTGTAACAGAATAATGTTACAGTCCTCCACATGACAGAACAAATACATCTCTACAGCTCTAAATCAAACTGTGTTATGACAAAAAACAAAACAATTTAATTTATATTTTTAAACCAATCTTGATAACCTCTAGAGCAATATTGCATCTTTTACAAACTTTAAAAACATTATGCAACTAAAAAAAGCATTTTCAAATATTACTATGCACTACTGCCATAATGAAACAGGTGAAGAGACCAGCAGAGTCCAGAGCTGTTACACTATTTTGAACAGACCCATAGAAAAAGAGCTTTTTATTTAAATTTTTGTATGATGCCATTTTACTACAAATGAAAAAAAGCTGTGAGGAATCAGTGGAAACAGAGCTGTACACTGTTTTTTTAGATAAAAGAATGAGGGCAGACTGGATGTAGAGGACTTATTGATTGATAGGTGCTTCCTTAAGTGGGCGGGAATTCGAGGAATGGGCAGAGGTTCATGGAATTGAAAATTTCATAGGCCTCAGAAACGCCTGAGTATACAGGATATCTTAAACGTGTGAATGAAGCATAACACTACTCCAGGTATGTTTGTGATGAGGGAACAACATTATAACATGCTTGAAAGCTTATAATATGCATAATATGGCCCCTTTAATGCATTTTGGAGTTAGCCATAGTTCTGATATGTAGGTCCCTAGTGCCATCTCTTCAAATTAGAAAAACTTTTTTTATTGTCTACGCTTAACAAAACCTTATTAATGCTATCCAAAAGACATTAATCATATTATCATCACAGTATGAAACATATTGCATATCATATGTTTTTTTTATTATTGTGCAGTCCTAATGTGAATTATTTATATAGTGTGGACTGATGAAGTGATTGTTGTAGTACTCACTCAAGTAACTTATAAAACCATGTTTAGGGTCTTAGCGTTTCAACATCTCATTCTTTCTGTTCCTATAGACTGGATGCAGGGTTTTAAATCAGGCCCAGAATGATTAAATAAATACAAATGTAATGAATGTATAAGAAATATAAACCTCTAAGTTCACCCATAATAATACTCATTTCTAGTTGTACGGATCACCTCACCTCCTGTCCTCTGGACTTGCAAATTGGCCATATGTTTTCTATTGTCACTATTTTTGCTGCTAAACTTTGGTTTTACTTTTCACAGCTTGGTCCTGCTTCTGTCTGCATTGTATTTCTATAAAAGCAAGTCGTCTTTAAATTTTAGTTGAATCTACAGTACATAAAGCAGTCTAAAGCAATAAGACATGACTTAACATTTGAGAAAACCAAACTAGATGTTGCCAAACTTTGTCGTCAAGTTTCCTACATAAAATACTGTGTCTTTGATGTCCACGCACCAGACCATTGCCAGCCGTCCCAAGGGCCATATAAGCCGCAATAGACATCTACTGATTTGAGAGATAACATACAGTTGAACATCTAAACATCCTGCTTTTCATTTTCTTTATGTCGCACAGATGTCATTAGACCTCGGTCATCAGCTTCACTGTAGACAGAACATACATTAGTGTGGTCACTGATATCTCGGGAACAAAACCATTTATCAACTGTCAAGATAGGACTTTTTTTACTCTATTTTCAAAAGTTACAGACACAATTTAGATGTTGGAATGTTGTTTTATGTTGTATATATGTTGTTAACATATTTCTTTTATCATTATCAAAAGCAAAAAAAAGTATATTTAGGAAGAAAATGAATTTATTTTTGCTTATAATCCCCCCTTTATATGTTTTCAATTAGCATAAAGCGTTTTCTCTAATGATGAGCTACTCTAAGTATTCTAAATTATTAATAAGCATTGTAGCAGAAAGTCAGGCAATTTATGTGCAAAATCCAACTGAACAAAGTGGCTAGTGAGACTGAAATGTGTTACTAGCTAAATTTAAAATCTACCCGCATTTGGCAGATTGGCTAGTGTTACTATCAACCCAACTGCATGAATGTTTTTATTGTCTCTATCAAATAAATCAAGTTAAACACACTTGAGATCGACCAATATATCGGGCCGATTTCTGAGTGTATTAGACAATCGGCCGTCGGCCGATTTTTCCCATTTAATGCAGATTTTTGGTCAGGCACATGTCCGGACAACCACTGAAGGGCCCTAGTTTTTGTGTCCGTGCTGTCCATGCTACAGCGGCACCATTTACTATAGAAGGTGCTCAGGGCGAGTGAGGGAGATCACTCAAACAAGGCTGAGGTGAGGCCTATTATTTTGAAAGAAAACTTTATCTTTTTTTCTCGCCAAACATGCGCACGTGATTTAACTTTTAAAAGTCTGTTTGAGAGAAAATGTAAATGCCCAGACATTTTAGGCTATGTTCGAGCAGTTTTGTATGCAACCTGCAGCATTAGCTTTAATTGCTAGCTTATCATCAGGTAGGAACTGTCCGCTAGTAAAATAACGTCAGTCTCGTTAACTTGTTAAAATGCTGCATAAGAGAAACATATGGTAAAACGGGGAAAAGGTGGTGGCTTCATAATCATATTTAAGGCAAATTTTTTTCCATGTTAATACATTAACATGGAGCAGTGCGCTTCAGTGACCGCGGTATGAAAACAGTGCGTTACAAAATGGGATGGAGATGAAGATGTTAGCCCGAACTACTTTGACCTTAGATTCAGACATTCTGCTGTGTCCGTAAGTGTCACAGAGCAGAGAGCTGTCTGTATTTACTGCCAACATATGCATGTGTTTTCAGCCAGGAGCCTGCTTCCAAATAGAAAAGGAGTGTTGATTAAGTGACGCGGGGTACCCGGTATGAGGACTCACGGCACTAAATCGAAGCAGTATTTTTTGCACAGTCAGCGAGCACTTTTATATTTGCAGTACACAAAGATATGTTTTGCAAATATAAAAGTGCCCCTTAATATTTTTATTTTAAAATATGTGCCTATGTGTGTGATTAATACTATAATGAATATATTGTCAACTATCTAACTAAATTATTTAATGTCATAAATATCATCATTTACATGATACAGAAATGCTTAGCCCTTAACTTTACAGCTTCAGTACAGAACAAAGCAGACTATATGAAGACAGTAGCCCAGAGTGCAAATCTGAGACATTTTACCTTTTGCCTGCACGTGAGTCCATGTTTTTCTGCATTTTAAAGTGATGTTTTTATGTTTCTTTACATTTTATAAGCAACATGAAAACAACTGACTATATTAAACCATTTTTATTCATAAAATTAGGAAAATCAGCCCTCCATATTGACCTCAAAAATCGGCATTGCTTATCGGCCATCAGCTGCTCTGGATTTTAAAAATCGGCATCGGTCTTAAAAAAAACAACCTATATTGGTCATCCTCTAAAACACACCACCCACACTGATAATCATACTATCTAAATTAGTCTATATCACAGGAAGAATTAGCACTCCATATCAACCATACCTGTTCATGTTTTGTCAAATATGTCAAAACTTCAGTGAGGCACACTCCTCGGTCACACCCCACCCAGGGTGTCTGCTCGGATCCGGGCCGTGGGACAATTAGCCATAATGGCAGGAAGCTAGTTAGCGTTATCTGCAGCTGCGGCGGCCTCCACTGGCTCTCACAGACCTTGGATCGGTCACGTAGAGAGGCAGACAGTCAGACAGGGAGCTCAAGGAGGAAGGGGCACAGCCTCCAGGCCAACTGCCCCAGAGAAGGACAATCATCTCTGCTTCCTGCGACTGCAACACACACATACTTTAGGTTTAAAATGTGCTATGTTAATGAAAATAAAATTACAAGATTTCATACATCACTGTAAGTCATGTTAAATGTCTGAGGTTCAGCTTGATGGAATGGGCTTCCAAATACCAGAGGAAAAAAAAACCTTGTATTTTAACTCTGACATTGTATTTCTTCAGCTGCAGCATATACAATAGTACTAGTCTTTGTCTCAACTTATTCTCACCCTACCATGTTCTTGACTGGGTCTTGAACTTGTTGATCTCAGTCATCTGTTTACTGTGGCTTTACCAAAGTCTTTATCTTCAGTGATGATAGAGAGCTGCTATTATGTTTTGATCTTTATGACTATTTCTTCTAAAGCTTAACTTGCTAGTGTACATTCTCTGTAAGTCATTGCATGGCAGTATATCAGCTAGTTACATAACGCTAATGACTGGGGATATTGGCCATTTCCATACTTATGGCATGTTATTAAAAAGTTTGAAAATTTGGAGTTCAATTTGTGTGTAAAACATAAATTATATGTTTTTACCTCAGTTGCAGAGAGGGTAGTAATAGTAGTGGTAGTAGTGGCAGTAGTAGTAGTAGCAGAGGTATGATAATGAGAGTGCTGGTAGTGATAGGGACTTTCTACTTAAGTTGTTGAGTCCTTTTATCTCTACATTTGATTACATTAAAGTTAAAATACCCTTTCAAGATATGCAGATATACAGAACTTTAACCTGCTCTTATTCACTCAATATCATTATTTTGAGAAACACAAATGACAGAATGTCTCTTGTATACGTGCCCCGCTTGGTCTGTGCTAAGCCGCACTGTCTCCCTATTGTTTAAGCAGCATCTCTTCCTGTATGCATGACACCAAACACATGCCTAGTAGTGGGTGGCTGGGTGGGTGGGTGTGTTAGCTCGGGTGGACTGGGGATGAGGGGCCGACAGGGATGACGGTAAGAGCAGCACTAGAGAGCGTAAGAGGATGTGGTCAGGCAGTCCTAAAAATTGCAAAGGAAAACAAACAATAGAAATCCCTGAAAAAGGATCAGACACAACAAGAGTCACGTAGCTTTTTCACCAGCTTTTGGTTACAATCCAGTACTGGCACACACACACACACACACAGGCATTATCTTTGATTGTATTTACGCAAAGCTAATGTCAACATCCGCCACATCTGTATCTTCAAAAGACCAATGAAACGTAGTAAGAGGGTTTTACTGGCAGTATGTAAATGCACAATGCAGAAGACAATGAACGGCAATCAACATATTCAGGAGATCAGAGTAGCCGAATGATAGATGCAGTAAAAGAATGTAGTTAGAGGGGCAAAGGGATTATAAATAAATCACAAATGAAGGCTTGTTTTTGAAGCTGTAACCGGGATAAACTGTGTGTGGCTCTAATTCTCGCTTCCCAACATTTAGCCTTTCTAGTAAAAGAGAGGCAACAAGCACTCACCATAGAGCTGTTGCTCAACTGGTCTGACTTGTTGGATGGACTTTTTTTTTTTTTTTATGTATTTTGCATTTGTTTAACCATTTCATATTAAAAATAGCAATTTCAAAAAAGTTGTGAAAAGGTGTAAATTGTAAATTAAAACAGAATGCAATGGTTTGCAAATCTAATCTATAGCTACAGCTATAACTTAGATTTGTGCAAACTGTGTTCAGCAACAATGACTTCTGAAAGTGCTCTGATCCATGCAGTGGTTTTGAGAACAGAATAACAGATCCTAAAGATTATGATCATGAACATCCATCCAATATATCTAATACGGTTAAGAGAGATTCTCCTTTCATACCCAGACAGATCAACTGAAATGTTTCCAAGTAATCTAAATAATTGTTCCTCTAGCTGTTTTTTTTTTTTTTTAGTATCATTTATTTTTCCAGCTTTTGCTGTTGTCTTTGTTTTTTTTTTTTTTTGTTTTTTGTTTTTTGTTTGTTTTTCCTGCTATAAAATGATTTTGTATTAAATGGTAAAATGTGTCAACATTTCTCAACGTCAAGTTATTGGGATAGGCTCCAGTCACCTGTGACCCCTAACAGGAAAAAGCAGAAGAAGATGAATGAACAATATTAATATGCTTTTGGTTTGTTGTGGATAAAGTACAATTTCAAATCTGTAGATCATTGCTTTCTGTTTTTATTTACATTTTGCACATTGTCCCAACTTTGTAATTAAAACAATATGGGCTTCAACTAAACTTTTTTTAAACATTTAAAGTGTAGTGAACCTTCCCTGACCAATTTTACATTCTTATCTAAGAGCTGTATATGTAAGTAGGCTAAGTTTAGCTTAATACCCATGGAAAAACACATTGTTAAGTTAATAATTGGACACTGAGACAAACTGAAGACACAGCTGATCATCCTAAAAGATACTGGGTTATTTTTTCTACCCAAACGCTGGGTTATGATTGTTAGGCCATTTTTCTGGGTTATTTACAGAGAGTTGGGTAGTTTTGTTTGACCCAGCTGCTGTGCAGAGGTTGGGTTAATCAGACGACCCTACGAGTTGGGTTATTCTCAAACTTCAGTCTCCTGAGAGAAATGTCAAATAAGAGGTATTTACACATTTTTATCTAATTATTCTGTCATTGTCATTTAGTTTAAAGCTTCCTACAACTGAGTCTGATTATGTATGTTTCCTCTGTCAAATTCTCTCTGACCTAAGCAGTAGCCTGCTTAACTCAGCTCGTAGCCTTTAGCTCAGCTCACTTTTTACCTGAAAAGCGGAAACTGATATCCAAGCAAAAAATATCAGAATTATCATCATCTCTTCAGTTAAAATGTCTCTGTTGTTTCAGATCCTGTGCTCTCCTCATGGCCTCTGAGCTGATGTGACGTTACAGAAGCTTTACGGATGAGCAGATAGTTTTACACTGATCAGAAATATTAAAACCCCCTTTATATTTGCCTTCTGTATGACAAACTTGTGATAATTTGTTTCCCTATATTTGTCAAGGTAAAAAAAAAAAGCTGAGCTCCACCACACATCTGAGAAGTGTCCTGCAGCAGGGAGGATCTCATTTGGCATCACCGACTGAAAAAGATTTTTTCTTTTTTTTCTTTCTTTATATATATATATATATATATATATATATATATATATATATATATATATATATATATATATATATATATATATATATAGTTACAGCAAGCAGCAAGTAAAGGAGGCCTTTATGTGAGATATCTGATGGACTTTTTTACTGATCGATTCATATGATACAGCTGATGATGTTGTGACATGTTTTAAATACAGGACAGTTCTTTTGTTTCATTGGTTTTGTGAAAATAAATGTTTTCTAACTGAATACTATAGTGTTCATTATAAGCATTTAACTAATTATATGGTTAAAAATAACCCAGTAGAGTAGATGAATAACCCAGTATTGGGTAGAATATATAACCCAGACTATTGGGTTAAAATAAGAACCCATATTATTGGGTCAAAATAACCCAGCGTTGTGTTAGTTGAATAGTTACCCTGCAGCTGGCTTAAAAACAACTCAATTTGGGTTATTTTTAACCCAGCATTTTTTAGTATAATGTTTATTTTTATGAGGTAAGTGCCAGGCGTGAGTGTGTTTGTAACTAAACATCCTTAAAGGAAATTTTTTGTAAAACTATCAACTGCAGTCAACCTCTTGCACAGTTTATGCCTGAACTCATCCAGTCATGAACAATAAACTATCTGTCAAATAAACAGAGCTCTATTCTGTTGAAGTACTGTTTGTGTGCATAAGCAGACAGACACACAACCTCTCCTGAACACTGTAAACTCGTGCCGGTTTGTTTTCCGCTTAACAGACAGATTTAAAACCTCATGAAAATATATTTTAACATGACCATAGTAGGAATATAAATGATCTGGCTCGACTTGGTAAGGCTTTAAAAAAACACTGACACACTAAACAACACTACTGTTTGCACTGATCTTAGTGTGGATTTATGTGTGGATCTACACACAGAGAAACAAACTTCTTTTTGGCTCCATTTAGAAAAGAGACAGTAATACGTTGTGAGAGAATCAGTCAAAACACAATTGTTTTCATCATCTTATTTAACATTACTATCTGTAGAAAACATTATTGTTTGATGACATATGTTCTGTACCTTTGCCAAGATGTCCAAAAAAACCCATTCACTGCTCAATGTCCAAAACTCAAAAGACTCAAAAGCATGTTGCAAGGTTGCATATAGTTTCAACATTTAGCTTATCAGCCTAATTAAAAAGAAAGTTATACATTTTGTGTTGAATTACACAAAGTACATTTTGAATCTGATTAAAATAAATGTGCTGTAAATGTTGCAGTAATTTCATCAGGAGAAATTCTGCTTTGTAGGTCACCATAAGTTGATGAGCTCCGTTGCCTCAAACCACTGCCCGCCTGCTCAGTGCCACCACCAAACTGGAAAACTCTCTTGTGAAGGGTCATCTCAACCTATCAGAACTTACTAAAATATAATTTTTAGAATCCCATTTGACTTTGCCACATTGCAGTCCCAGACAGAGTCCTTCACTGAGTTCAAATCATGCAAATGTTCATCATTTTTGCACTAGTATCAGACTGTTCTGATTGTGTCCATGGTGACTTCTAGCAAGTTTCCAGGACTCTTGAGTTCAGGAAGAAGCTTAAGAGGCTCTATCCATTATTACATGAGTAGATTTTAAGATACGACAAGTGCAGACGTCTGACTAAAGGAGGTCTCAGAATAGACCTCATCGTAAAATCACATACAATACAATCCACGCACATGCGGCGCAGGGACAACACAGTGCATTGCTTGTTTATTAGTTGTTTATGTACAACAATGGTTGGCATAAACACAGGTTTTGATGACCCTGGGGCGCCGCTCTCAATGTCTTCTCTGTGTGTAAATAAAAGCTGGATAAATATAGGGTCTGATTGAGGATAGAAGGAAATGTTGCTTTTGTGTGGAGTCCGGACCTTTGCTATTTTAGTAACGGAGGCGTTAGAGAGGTGAGGAGAGGCCAAGGCTCTGCGTGAGACAAAGAGAAGTAATGCTACTGTGCACAGTCACATACTCTTGAACTACAGGTGAGTCACTTCATTGTATTCAAAACACAGGACATTGTCATAAGTGATGAAGAGGCGTGGACTATCAGGAATTTCTTAACATTTGAGTGTGCTAATGTCTTCTTCTGTCACAACTGTTGTACTGTACCACTGTTTGGTCTCAGAGCAACCAAACCACCCTGAAGCCTCTGGAGTTGCTTTATAGTCACGCTTTCAAAATTCTGAACAAAAAGCCCATCAGGTTTCATCACTGTTCTATTTTCAACTCAACATAAAATCTTAAACTTTATACATTTTTGTAATTTTAGTTATATTTAAATGTTTGAACAGACTTGCTCCGGAGCCACTTTTGCAAACAGAAATTTAAATTATAAATATTTATATAACATATTTGTTTGGTCCGCTTTTATGACAGATGCCCTACTGACACAACCACTTTTATTTATCTGGGCTTGGGACTGACACAAAAGAGTACACTGACTTACAATTTTAAAAAATTTGAGGGATATGATAATAAAAACATAATTTTCAACTTGTTTGGCAACTGTCTTTCAACTTCATTAAATAGGCCTGAAAAAAAAAAGTGGAAAAAAAAAAAGTGGAAAAAAAAAAAAGTGGAAAAAAAAAAAATATATATATAACCTTTAGTGTGAAACTCTTACTCCAGTGTTTTGGCAAAGTCCTGTTTCTGTGTTGTCTAGCTGTTTGTTTGTCCCCATTGTTACATTTCTTGGCCTGATACTCGCTCCTGTACTACTGTGATGTCACAGGGAGTAGACTGGGGCTGATAGCCATCTTGCTGTATGCACTGAGTACTTCCTGCTTTGTGTTGTAGGGCCGTGACATGGAAGCAGTCCAGGGCACAGAGTCAGCACTTTTGATTTCAATCAAATGTATGCATTTGATGTGATTTGGAAATAAGGTGCTTATTATAAATGCACCATTATTTTATAGGTCAAATGCTGTATGTTTTATAGGTATACTGTATAATACATACATTTTGGACTTGGGTGAATTTTAGTGGATCTGAGCATGTTTTATATACAGCTCTGGAAAAAAATTATAGGGAACTGCAATATTATCAGTTGGTCAGGTTTTATGTTGTGTTGAACACTTTGCCTTTTTTTTTTTTTTTTTTTTTTTACCAACTGACAATATTTGTCTAATTTTCTAAATTAAAGTATTGTTCTTTATACATAACTTGAATAACTGAAGAATTTATGTTCATGTTCCAACAAAATGGTAATACTGTTTTTGACTGAAAAAAATCAGTATTTGGTAGAATAACAGATTTCTTTTGTTTTGCTCTCTAGTTTGTTTTTTTTGTCTTTTTACATTGCTGTTGGGTAACTTTATACCACTCTCTCTCTGCTTTGCTCTATTGTCTGTGAGCTCATAAAGCAGAGTGATGTGTGCAAAGACATTTAACAGACACTGGCCTTGGATGGTTGTCACACTCAGAGAGAGGCTGATTTGAAAATAAATTGTGGTCTCTATTTTTCCCGAGCTGTCTTATCCACAGATGTTTTGTTATTAATAACAATATTTGGCCTTAGGTTGACTTGAGCAGTAACGTGTATTTTAAGCCAATAGTGTTGTCTGTTGTACGGTCTCTCACACACAGCTGGGAGGAGGGTGTGCCTGCTGCAGTCACGGCACACAGTGGCTGTCTCTCTGTCCTTCCTGCCTGTCTCGTCCTCCTGTCTTCATTGGAGTCTCCACCATACAGTCATTGTTTGTCCCAGCATTGTTTGTGCATTAACTTGCTCTATTTCTATACTGTTGTCTCTGTGTTGTTCAATAAACCGAAATCTCAGGGAGGACACTTTGTACACAACTGCCCAGTTTCTGCTGAGAGTTAAATAACAGGAATGTTACATAATTTTACAGGAGGCCTTAGGGCAGATGCTGTGTGCATCAGTTAGGTCATAAATATTTGTACACTGACACAAGTTTTGTTAAAACACAGAGTTATAACACACATTTATATAATTAATATGGTCTTGAAGTGCTGCTCTGCTGTACATTGAGGCTATTGACATCCAAACAGGAGAAAGGATTTAGGAATTACAGCTCCTTAATATGTAGCTGTCTCTTTTTCAGGGTCCCAAAAGTAATTATGGGCAGAAAAACATTTGGGGAAGGCTTGGAACAGCTCATGATCCAAAGCACGTCACATCTTCAGTAAAACATAATGGAGACAGTGTGATGCATGAGTGCTGCATAACTTACAATGGCACTGGGTCATTAGTGTTTATTGATGATGTGACAGAGCTGTATTTCACTTGTTTGAGACAAAACTTAAGGCAGAAAGTACCACAAACAGCCAACAACTGAAGACAGCTGCAGTAAAGGCCTGGCAGAGCATCACCAAGGAGGAAACACTGTTTGGTGATGTCCATGAGCACCAGACATCAGGCAGTCATCGCCTGAAAAGGATTCTCAACAAAGCATTTAAAAATTTTATTCATGGTAATGTTAATTTGTCCAAATGGTTTTGAGCCCCTGAAAAATAATATGCTACATATTAAAGAGCTGTAATTCCTAAACTCTTCCCCCAATTTGGGCAGATCTTTCAGGAAGGTCAGGAAGGGCATCCAGTGTAAAACCCTTGCCCAATTAATATGCAAATCACTGCACTTGGAGGCAGATAATCCACTGTGGCGACCCAGGAAGGATGAAGCCAAAAGGAAAAGAAGCCTATAGTTAATAACAAAACTGCTTGATTTTAATAAGTATAATATAGTACAAATATGTATAAACATAATGTAATTGACATGTATAGAAGTAGACGTGTGTTTAACAGCTTGTATATAATATGTTTAATTGTCCCTTTTTAAAACATTTAGATTGCTTTTGTAACGTGTGGGTCACATTTGGATTGTTTCATTCATTCATTTTTTTTCTTCCGCTTATTCCCTTTAGGGTTCACCAGACTGGAGCCTATCCCAGTAACTTTAGGCCTTAGGCGGGTCACACCCTGGACAGGGGCCAGCTTGTCGCAGGGCTGACACAGAGACATTCACTCTCACATTCATTCACTAGGGACAATTTAGAGTCACCAATTCACCTAACACATGCATGTCTTTGGACGGTGGGAGGAAGCTGGAGTACCCAGACAGAACCTATGGTAACACAGGGAGGACATGCAGACTCCACCCAGAGAGTTCATATAATGGTATGTTGGCCAGCTTGGGGATCAAACCTACAATCTCCTTGCTGGGAGGCAAGAACACTCACTGCTCTGCCACCCCACCCCAATTTGGATTGTGTTGTCTTTTATCTGTCACCTATGATCTTAAATTAACCTAATATTACCTACACAAGTATAGGTACATAGTATAGGTAACTAAAATATCTCTGAGGGTTGAATCAAGAACACAAATGGTTGTTCTTACAAGATAATCTTTTCTGCATTAGGGTGTACAAAATGTACTGTTTGACTAGGCCTTGGGATTATTAATATTATAATAATTATAATAATTGGAATATGCTTTAAATAAATATGCTTTTTTATTTAACTTAGCCCAATTACACTTTATTAAGATTACCTGACGGAGCTGTGCCCAGAAGCTTCAGTAAACAGGTTCTGAACAAACTGTACCTATAATGGTAGGGAGGTAGGTAGTTTATTGTCTCCATAAGGAAATTGGTTTGCAGTGAGTAAAAACATTTAACATATAAGACAAAACATTCCATACTAAGCACATTACGTACAGTGTAGTCAACATTCAACATGAAAACAAGTAGAAAAACAGGCTTTGACCAGGCCACACCATTTTTAAGAGGTAAATTCAAAGATCACCTTCCATGCATTTTATACTATTAAAAAAAACAAAAAACCTTCAGCTTGATAGAGAACACATTATAATATTTAACTGTATCTGTTTGCACAGTGAACTTTACCATGGCACTGTTAACCAACTTTATGCACAAGTGATTTGTACAGCTTAAAATATCATTAGTACATATTCATTTGTAAACTGAATGATTATTATGTAAATTAGGTGGACAGTTTACAGTCACAATGTATGCACATTTAATTACACACACTTCAGTATGTTTATAATACTTGTGTTCATAATCTGTATGTTTATAGTATACCTTCTTTCCTTTCAGTGTTGTTGATTTAGCAAAGGTTTTTGCCTGTCCTGATTCTAACCTATCTATTTATTTTTACTTTTTCCAGGCTTCGGACTGGCACATAGAGACACTGACTAGTGATGGCCCTGTTTATGGTACCCCCTGCAAATGATGTATATAGTACTGTAGATAATATACTGTATAGCCTGCACTTGCCCCTTATTGCTTTTCTGCTAAACTGTATTGGTGTGTACATAAACATGAGTAATGACAATAAATAAATAAATCCAATCTATTTGAATATGAATTAATATTGATTATGAGTAAAAAAAAAAAAAAGACATATAATAAGCAGAAGTCTATGTCTAGTATGTCTGCATTAGCAAGTATTCAGAGTATACGCCTGTACTTTTATGTAGTCAGTGTGTGATGTACGCAACTGTGAGTGTGCCCACCCTCGTTAATGGTGCTTGTTAGCAGACCTCATTATGAGCACACTCCATTGTAATGAGCCATAATAGCAGTTCCTGATAATCAAGGTGATAGGTGGCCCCTTTGGACTCGGTACCCTTTGATTGGTCGACACCAATAGCCTATTAAAGGGGAGGTGGGAGGGGCTTTCTGGCTGCTGGCCAATAGAAGTTATAGGGCCCAGTGGAGTTCGAGCTGACTGGTAGAGAGTGCTTAGATAAAGTAAAGTGACTTAATTTGTAATTAAACTTACCCAGCTAATGGTTGGAATGGTACTGATTCACTGAGATTGTGTGATTGTTTTAAGAAACTAATGCATGCAACAATATTATTATTTTTATAATAATGTAATGTATTTGATAATATTTTTTTTAAATAAATACTCGTGAAACTAATTTATGAACGTTTAAATGAGATATTTCTAAATTATGATGAAGATCAAATGGTAGATATAATATTAGTTATACGTGTTAAGTCTGTCTTTGGACTGCAGTATTACAGAAATATGTATGTTTGTGTGTGTTTGAGTGCTGTACTGCATTACAACCTGAATTTTACTAAAACATGTTGTGGTTTGTCATTTTATTTGACTACAAGTAGTACCACAAAAGTTGTGTGAGGTTGATGACTATTTCCATTATGCTAAGATGCAGTCCATAAAATGTTTGAAGTAAAATGGATCATGACCCTGACATCCTGCCTGACAAATGCTTTTAGGAAAACTGCAGTGATGGGGATTTTAGTAAAGTGCATGCAATGTTTGTTGTTTGTGTTTAGAAAGAGTCTGAATCCTTTTTCTACATACGAGAGGAAAAAATGATGGGGCGATAAAAATATCTCTCTTCATCTCTTAATCCCCATGGCCGGCAGCCTCCCCTGCTTCATCCGGTGGAGAGGGGTGCAGAGTGGGACACGAGAAGAGGTCAAATCATGCCAACTTTATTTGACAAGTTATAAATTAGACTTATGTAGCTAATAACATCTTTAGCATCTGTTGCTTCAAGTCAGAGTCTCTTTACCATTACAAAGAAAAAAAAATTAAGTATATAAAACATAGGTAATGTTGTGAATCTTCAGTTCACTTCCGGTTTGCTGATGGAAGCAAAGATTCAAAAGACCACTATGATTTAGAGAATTCAATCCACGTCTAATTTATTGAAGAAAACTCACATATAAAGGCCCATGCATGGCCATGGGCCATTACACGGAATAATATCAGAGTAGCCTCATCAAAATCTTCTGTGTAAAAGCTTTCTAATACATGAGGATTTCTGCCTATATCTATCAGCCTCAAGGTGTTGTCTTTACTAATTGGTCAGACTTCGTCAGGAGTTGTGCATCTGTTCTTCTTTTTCTTCACTGTCATTGGTCGGACACTTCTTCTTCGCCCCTGGGGGCCGCACCTGCCTATCTATCTACTGACCTTAGCTATATTCAAAATGTGTAGGATCAGGGCTTCTTAAAGGTTAAACCAACCACAGTCGACAAATTGTGCAAGTGCGCTCATTGTGGGAAGGGAAGCGAAATTCGCTGAATTAAATTTACTGGACCCCTTGGTAGCATGAAAAAAAAACCTAATCAGCTAACATGACAAAACCTTATCCAAAGTTCACCAAAAGTTGAATTGCCTTCATGAATGACCATTGTGTGGGGAGTTGTGGTGTACTAGCGGTCACTCCCTTCGCTGCCTCTGTCTTTCTCCAGCGACACACGCCTCTCCCTTCCTCTCCAGTCATCACTACTGCTCATCAGCCCCTATATAACCCCAACAAGACCCTCTGTCAAACCAAACACCATTTAATCAAGACGACAGGTATCTTTTGTATTCTCCTTGTACATGTACTAGGGTGTGTCTGAGTGTTTTAGATAAAATTTGTGAATCTGTCCTATTTGTCCAGCTTTGGCATTATCTGTGAAGTGGTCGGAGAACTCCACCTGTTATTAACTGGATGCAATGGAGAAATCAGCCTTTATGTGGACAATGGTATCAGTGCTGGTGCTAATGATTTGCAGCTCAGGTAAGATCTGTAAAGATTATTAAGATTTTGGAAGCCACAGAGCTAAATTGTTGACTATATGTAATATCTATGATGATCTTTTGAAAGTTTATTATGTCTGTAAACAAAGATACAGTGAAACATGCTCAATGTTGCATGGGAAACTCAGCATTTTAGCCATAGGACAACAACAATTGTTACTAATATTTGGGTAAAAAAATGTTTGTTTTTTGAGAATTTAGCATGATAAATGTAGTCCTTGACATACCCTTAGCAAGACTAATAAACTGTTTCCAATCTGCTTTAGATGCCAAGTTAGACATCATTACCACAAAGCTAGATATCCTCGTGGGAGAAGAGGTCATAGTGTTGTGTAAGGGTGAGCACTTTTTTAGTATTTTTGTATTTTTGTTTTGCACCAATAAACATATGCATTATAACGAAAATCTAATTTGTGTCATACTTATTAATATCGTAGCCACTGCAGAAGGAGAATTTACCTGGCATAAAGATGGAGAGGACATAGAATGAGGATGAAAAAGTGGTTAGAATGGATGAAACGTCCTCTAAACTGCACATTAAGAAGGCTACACTGCAGGATGCCGGCAAATACACCTGTAGGTGCGACTATGATTCGACACATGAAGATATCCAAACAACGCTTTTTATTTATGGTAAGTATATATACCACTAATGCACGCCAATAAGACTTTTGCAGTAAAGTTAATATGGACAATGATAACCTTGTAGTAACATAGTACCGTATATATTTCTTTAACAGAGGACCCATCATTTGGGAGCACAACCACTTACCATGAGTTCTTGGAGGGCTCAGATGGGATAGTCCCATGTATAGTGTCAGGACAGCCAGCGGTGGACGTCCTGTGGCTCAGAGACAAACAAGAGATTCCCATGAACAGTACGATCAACAAAGTCCATTGTAAATCAGTTAATGCCTTGTACTCTTTTGTGAAATGTAATAAGTGTTTACATAACTGTAGGTGAAAGGCGTGTACGGCAGCAGGATACCACACTTTTCATTGAGAAAGTGAAGAGAGAGGACACAGGGACATACACGTGCCAGGCTCAGATCAGAGGACGACCAATCTTTAAGTCACTGCCTGTATCTGTGGTCATCAATGGTCGGTGTATTCTCCATATTTAGATTTGTATTTTAGGTTAATGGGACTAATATACTAATACAGAGGTATCTTTTTTGCAGCTCCTCCAAAGGTACATCTGAGAGAAAAGGTTAAAAAGGTGATGGCTGGACCAGAGACCAATGTTTCCCTGTTGTGTTTAGTGGATGGGCTTCCAAAACCCAATATCACCTGGACCATGTAAGGCCAAGACCTACAAGTCTATTTTATGTATTTTTACATTCAAGTTTCATTTAGTTTACATGCATTTGAACCAAAAAAGCTTCACAAAATCATAACATTTTCTGTCATGTAGCAGATAAAGATAAAGCTTTAGGCTGTTTTTTGGTAATAGCAATGACATTGTGTGGTTGAAATGGTAGATAATTGGGACATGGTTTGTGGGACATAGCCTCTTACAGATATTTGTTGGGACTAAGAGCAGGACAGTCCCCATTATGACATTATGGTCACCCTATAAAGAATCTCATGTTGAATTAATGTAAGCTAATTACCTGTACTTTAATTAAATAATTCTTCTCCTAGGCCAGTGCCCCTTGACCCGTCTCGGCACCAGTTCAACTCAGACCGCAGCCAGCTCTCTATCCTGAGCGTCACTGCAGCGGACTACGGAGAGTACGTCTGCACCGCCACCAACAAGATCGGCGAGAGCACTGCTACCACTATGCTCCATGTCTCTGGTTAGTTTATAGCCTGGGGGAAAAAAAGAATAAATGAATAAAAACACCAAAACTATCCAGAACTGAAAGTGAACTGTGTGTGATTTCAGAGGCCCCAGAGGTTTTTGTTTCAGCCGTGGAGAAGAACGTGTCCGTGGGTGACCGAGTGTCTGTCTCCTGTAATGTCTCTGGATATCCGCATCCAGAGCTGCACTGGCTCAACAAGCTCAATGGACGCACACTGGTAAGACTTGACACATGTACACTTCTAGGCTATATCAGTACCATATTATTTCAAAAACTTTTTATTTATTTATTTATTTGTACTTATCGAGTTTGACGTTTTCGTCAGGGCCGTGACTCTGGTCGTGTCCAGGTGGTAGAGGGTGTGTTGGTAATTGATGATATAGTGCCCTCTGACGGCGGCTTGTATTCTTGCATGGCTGTGAGCAGTTCTGGGAATGCATCGAGGGACGTTGCCATTTACAGTAAGACTTTCTTTAATACAATGTGCTTCTAAGGTTATTAAACATCTAACATCTAAACATTTACTTTTATTCCACAGCCCAGCCTGGTCCACCTTACTACCTGTCAGTGTCACCTGGACCCACTTCAGTCCTCTTTAATCTCAAAACCCTACCGGTCAGCGGAGGCACACCCATCACCAGTTTTGTCCTGCAGTGGAGACAAAGTCCACAGGAACAATGGAAAGAGATGACCATTCCAGTTTCAGGTAAAACAGGTCTTAGACATACATCCCACTCAGTAGAGAAAAGTAACTAGAAGGAGAATGTGAGTTCAATCCTCGGGCCGACCAACATATTAAGTCTCTGGGTGGAGTTTGCATGTCCTCCCCATGTTACCTTGGGTTCTCTCTGAGTACTCCTGCTGCCTCCCACCATCCAAAGACATGCATGCCTCTGTGTCAGCCCTGCGACAAGCTGGCCCCTGTCCAGGGTGTACCCCGCCTAAGGCCCAAAGTTACTGAGATACACGCAACCCCTAATGGGAATAAGCGGGAGAAGATGAATGAATGAATAATTTTTATTACTTACAACTAATGAAGTAGATTTATTGATGGAAATGGACTTTCTGTGTAAAAAAATGTTATTTTTTCTAGTATATTTACTAAGTATATTTTTAGAATCTTTAAATGATTAGAAGTATGTTTGATACTGTAGTAGTGATAGCAGTAGTAGGGATAATTGTATTTGTAGTAAGTAGTAATAGCAATAGTATAATAGTAGTATAAGCAGTAGTAATTGCAATGATACTTGTAGCACTAGTACTATAGTAGTATTGGTAATAATAGTAATAATGGTAATAATAATAATGTTTTTGTTGTGCAACTGCAAAAGTACTTTTACTCATGTAAACTTTACACTCAGTGCTTTTTGACTTTTACAGAAGTAACAATTTTATTAAGTACCTGAACTTCAACTTAAAAAATAATACTCTAAAGTAACTGTACTTTTACCTAAACACAGATTTGGGGTACTTCTTCCACCTCTGGTTATAGCTGTCCAAATGCTATGAGTATAATAATAATAATAAATAATATGAGCCTTTTGTTCCTAGATGCTCTGGCCATTACTTCCCTGAAGCCATACACAAACTACACAGTGCGTCTGGCAGCTCTGAACGCTGCAGGAGTGGGACAGTTCTCCGACAGCAAGAGTGTCCGCACTCAGGGAATAGGTAAGTGCTCCAGTACTTATTACTTATCTATTAACAATATCATAACCAGTCAACCATTGATAAGCATTGCCCACTGCATATTTAATTGCCCATCTGCAATCAGTAATTTTCATTTGTCCATCTTCATAACTATTCTCATATATGCCATCATTTACTGCTGCTGACCATGCTCACTCATCTTGCCTAAACAGAAGGTAAAGCATAACTACACTGTTAATTATTCAGGTTATTTATATCATGTTATCTGATATTAATAGATGTTGGTGTTTTTTTCTCTTGCTTGTAGGAGAACCGGACAGTCCTATACTCTTGACCAGATCAGATTAAAATTGAAGGCAACTCCTTCTTTGTCCCACTGAGGCAAATTGATAATGGTGCATCTCCTCTGTTAAACTTCGACGTACGCTACAGACAGGTAAAGCCAGTCTCCTATTGTTGAAATGTTCTGATGCATTATATTTCTATGGAGTAATCTTTGCATCCTTCCTAGGACACAAAGGCTGCTGAGTGGAAGGAGATGCAGTTGTCTAAAAATGCAGATTCTGTTTTCCTCCAAAATCTGTCTTTCGGCTCTGATTATCATCTGGAGGTCATGGCAGTCAATGCAAACGGTTCCTCAATCCCTGCTCACTTCAACTTCACCATCGCAGAACGGCCCAGTATGTTATCACTCATTCACAAACTATGCCTTCACATTATACTAGCACTGGGACCACTGTATTTTATTCTTAAATCTTCCTCTATCTGAGCCTGATTGTTTATTTCTTATTCTTCAGACAAAGGCAGCATGACCAAGGGCAGTGTGGTTGGGATTGTAATGGTGATCTTTATAGTGGTTTTCTTAGCTGTTGATGCCACATGCTGCTATAGAAATCGCTGCGGCCTTCTGATGACTATTGCTGTGAAAATCTTTGGTCAGAAAGTACCAGGTCTCAAAATGATTGAAGAGGGAGATGCTACCGCAAATGGGTATGCAAAAACTATAGTAAGATATTTAACTCTAGTTTTATATATTTGTCTAATAAATTATCCATGTGTATGGTCTTGTTACAGAGGAGTGAAGCTGAAGGGGATCACCTCAAGAGGAAGCTCACACCAGCTTGCTCAGCTCGCTCTTCAGGCCACAAAGGACTTGGGACAGCGCAAAGACGGCATCTGTGACAAGGCCCCACTCACCAAACACGAGTATGTACACAGTCATATAATATCATAGTATTTTGTTGTATTGTTTATTACAGAGAAGGCTAGTCCCTTCTAGTTAATTAACAACATTAAACATCAAAGTATAATGAGAATGATGTTGTATTTACATTGCATGTTTTCCTCAGGAAAAGACAAGCAGGTCGTGAACTGTCCAATGCCGATGCATGAGACCAGTGGCAGAGGAGAGATGATCATCATTCAGTCTTCAGTCTGAACTGCTGCTATTTCAGCAAACTGCTCCTGAATTTAACAGACAGCAGCTGTCCTGACAAATCAGTCTTCTTCTCGGCCTCCAGGGGGTGTGATGACTGACACTATCTTTGTCATTTTTTATGTTTAGTTAAATTCAATTGTCTTTTACAGGGTAAATTTCATGTGTTTTGGGTAATTCTCTTTTTGCCATCAAAGCCAAACAACAATGTAATGTTTACTTTCAGATTGTGAATGTTGTACACAGGCACAATTTTTCAAGAATGAAGTAATGTATAATCTAATTTTAATGATGATCTTTTTATTGTTATGATGAACAATACTGCATAGTGGCAGTAATTCTTTCTTTAATCAACAAAATGTAATGAATATTTATTATTAATGTTTAAAAGAAACACAATGTACACTTGTGGGTTGAAGCTCCATTGTAAATACTGAATTTCTAAGTGATAATTTTAAGTGAGCCTTAATGTACATGCAATATAACAGTTTACCTATGACAGTCGTGAGTTATTTAAAATTACTGTTTCATTCAAGTTACAGTTTCAGCTAGTTAACATTGCGTTCTTGTCCAGGGTTTTGACTTGCAGTATTGTGTTGAACACTGTACATAATTGTACATACACAAATTTTGTAACTGATAAAATTGTATTTTTATGACTTAACAATAAATGTATTGCTTTATATATGACGTCTCACTGTTGCATTAATTAGTAGCCTATTAATAAGGCCAGAGTTTTTTGTTTTTTTTTGTTCTTGTCATATATAGTAGTAAAAATGTCTACACATATGTTCTTAGTTGAAAAATATTTGTTTCCAAAAAGGACATTTATTGTATAGTGTATACACTTTGTTTCTCAAATGGGGTAGCCTACTAGTTACCCGCAGGGGTATATTAAAATGGTAAAATAAATGTAAATGTATTTCACTTGGTATTTAATACCTTCCCTAAAAAGCTTTTGTTCCTCCAATCAGTAAAGCTAAAAGCGATAGCTGTGGGTACTTAGCTAACCTTATATAAAACACATACTGGGGGTACTAAATGAAAAAAAGTTTGCCACTTAACACTAACGTCCATCCAGACTGGTTCAGCGCTATGCTGTATGCTGAGCTCCCTGAGCTCCAGTGCTGTGGGCTCTGAACACGCCTCTTCTCCGCTGACAGGAGGCACATGACCAGGCTCAGGCTGTTTACACCTGCACAGACTCACGCTGCTACACCGCGGTATGACAGCGGAGACTGCTGCCTTCACACTGATACGTGATAACGCAGAGACAGTTTTGTGAAGGGGGCAGCAACAGAGGATCGGTAAGTGAGTTTTTTTATAGATCTTTGTTGTTTTCTGTGGTACGTGACGTGAGGACGCAACTCTTCCGTAGCAGCGGCTGCTAAATTAGCATTAGCTTAGCTTTCACTAGATTAGCTTTATCCAGCAGCATCACCAGTCAGCATACATACTGTATAAACTTATCCTAAAACAAGTGTATACACATATATCTGAACGCTTTTTATCAGTACTTTTAATGGTATAAAGCTAATGTATTATATAATCATTGTATAATAATTTTATTAATATTATTATCAATTATTGCTTGAATCATTGTCACTGGTAACAAAAAGTACTTCTACAATTTTGGTAACTTATTAATTAAAATGAAAAAAGTGATAGCGTATGTAAAATAAATAAGGCTACATTTCAGCAGAAACAGCAGTACTGCATTATGAAATGATTTGAAAGGTAAACAAAGATACCACATGTACTGTATGTCTGTAATGTTTTGTTAATCTCAGCTCAAGGCAGGCTGTAATCATCTGTTCCTCTGGAGTGTATCTCTGCACCATGGAGGAGACAGATGTGGAGCGTAAGTTTTCTTAATTATTTGTTTCAAAGCATAGACTGTACAGTATATCAGTGTACACATTTTAAACCCATGCTTTTGTCTTGTGGTTTGACCCTAGAGGTGACCTTGGCTTTGTTAGATGCTGCCAATGATAAAGACACAGGAGTACAAGAGCAGGTCAGGAAGTCTGTTCTGACCCTTGGCAAACAACAACCTGACCGAGTGTTAGCCATATGTCAAGACTACCTCCTCAAACATCCAAAGGTAAAACTGCAGAGATGGACACTTTTGTACAAAGAAAAAATTGTAACATACTTTTATAGATGAGCATTTATAAACCTGTGTCCAAATAAAGTACAGATGCTGTGTCTAGAAAGCATTAACCAGGTAACAATGTGGAGACATCTGATTGATCTGTCCTAACACACTCTGTTAGGACTCTGTTATGATGTGTTTTTTATTCAAGTTGAGTAAAAGCATTCCCTTAATGGTTCAGACAAGATGTAAGCACATGTAAATGCAAACAGTTTGCCCATTAACAGATATTTAGCTTGAAATTGTTAATGTAGGTTTAATAACGCATAAGCCTTAATGAAAACAATTTTATTGTTAATGGAGAACACCTACAGTATATAAAAAAAAAACTTGTGTATGCACTTTGTTATAAATATGTGTCTCTTAATGTGCTCTTCTAATTGTGTTTTATTTGAACCTTTTTGCTGTGTAGCTTGTTGTGAGCCACAGAGTCGTGATTCTTCACACAATAGAGCTTATTGTTGACTGCAAGATAGAGGAAATCAGTAGCAATAAGATAAAGAGCGTTATTTCACTTGCCTCTGATGAAATGACACGTTCAAAGGTAGAGTTTGTTAATTTTTTAAAAATGTATTTACAGTTTTTACAAGCCATAGGTAAACTTGCCTTTTTGTAACATGTGAAAAGTCTTTACCAGTTTCAACAACTTTCTCTCTTTCTGGTTTAAACAGGATGTTATTCCTGATTGGCAGAAGGCGGCTAGTAATATATTGGTTGCTGTGGGTAATAAGCACATTAATGACATCATGGAGGAGATTTTAAGCAAGTTTCAGCCTGGAGTCCTCCCCCACTTTTTTGTTGTTCAGACATTGGCCAATCTGGCTGATTCAAATGGTAAGAATGAACATATGCACTGTAAAGATTGCTTTTAATTAGTTTGCACAACAAATATAGAGAAACACCAGGAAGAAGACAGGAATCCACAAGTAAGCAATTGTTGGGAAATACCTTGTTAAACCTGTCTAAAAGCATTTAATTCTTCTGTAAACTGCCATTGTTAAACAGCTTGAGACATGTCATGGCAGACCTGACCACTTATACCACCCTCCATTTCTTCTATCTCTTATTGGAGACTATACCAGACACTTTAGTCTGGAGTTGGAGTTTAATCTGCAAATAATCACCCGCTATACCTTCTTTTGTTGATTTTTTATGGTCATTCACTCACCAACAAATTGTATGCATGTATCCATGTAGTGGATGCTTGTGTCCCTTTACAATTTAATATAAAGTTATGTAGTTAAATATATAGTCAGCCCAAAATATGCTTTTTAGGGAAGTGGTAAGCTGTATTATGCTATTAACTGTCTCTCTCTTTTTCTTGTCTAGTTTTTGGTATGGTACCTTTTTTGAATGCTATATTGGGCACAATGCTGCCCATGCTAAACATGGCCAAGCATGACAACATGAAGTGGGTCTTTTCTTCTGGTAAGATTACGCGAGCACTCCTGGTCCTACTGCAGTACTCTTTACTTACATATTGTACCATTATAATTATTGATCTTTCTCCACCACTCTAGCACTCCGTCATTTTAGTGACAGCATCCTGGAGTACCTGGCAAACCTTGATAAAGCCCCAGATCCCACAGTTAGAAAAGACACTTTCTCCAGTGAAATCTGCGCTGCTTTTGACATACTTTTCCATAACTGGTTACAAAGTAGAGAGCCAAAGGTAGGTCTTGGTTGGTTAGGGTTTGGGGCTTGTCTGGTTAAGGTCTAGATTTGGCATACATTTCAATCATTAGGACAGCAAGATGTTTGGCTACTGGATGTAACTTAAGGAATTTATTTCATGCTTACATAATGCTACCTTATCTGCACACAACAACTGTAATTACTATTTACCTAAGTTGAGTCACTTCTGTTTCCTCTGACTTTTCAGTTGAGGCTAACTGTAGCAGAGGCACTGGGCTCTATGTGCCATCTAATGGCTAGTGACAAACTGGAGGAGCAGATTCCTAAACTGATTCCTGCAATACTGTCTTTATACAAGAAACACAACAATGAGCACTATATTATTAGTAAGGTAATGCTAGCTCTATTCAGTATAACTTTTTATGCTTTGACACATGTCTAAGACGAACATGATTTTATTTATTTTTCCTGAATTCAGAGTCTGTGTCAAGTGCTTGATGCCTCTGTCAATATGGGCAGCAGGGTTTTGGAGACGCAAGTGGAAAATTTGCTTTTTGCACTTCATCATCAGGTATGTATGCAACAACTGTCCATGCAGTTACACTGTAACATTTCACTGTAAAATGCTATAATCAGCTCTGTCAAATACATTATGCATATTATGGGTTTCTGTTGACTGACTATTCTTTTACATGTGACTAACTACTGTTGTAGTCTTATGTTCATATAACCTTGTGACTCAGCTGACACTGACGTTATGATTGTTGCAAAATTTTACCACAGTGACTTTGAGAAAGGGATATGATACAAGCACTTTCACATGAGAACCTGAAATATATTTTATGGTAACACTTTAGTTTAAGGTCCACCTATTAATCATTAACTAGGTGGTAATTAGCATGCTAGTTAATGGTTAACTAGTAATTATAAGACACTTATTAATCCCTTATTCTGTGTGACCATATTGTGCTACTAATTACTACTACTAATTAGCAACTAACTAACATTTTTCCCTTAATAAACTCACAATGCATGCTCCTTAGTAGGAAGTAAGCAAGTTGTTGGGCCTAAATTATGAGCTTAATAAGATATTTGTGTACTATTCCCTAATAATGCTTATACTCCAAAAAGATCATAATTTAGGCCCAAAAACTTCTTAGTTCCTTAGTTTCTGCTAAAGAGCAGTAATTATGAGTTTGTTAAGGGGAACATGTTACTTAATTGCTATTAAGTTGTAGAATATGGTCACACAGAATAAGGGATTAATAAATGCTTTATAATTACCCTTTAAGCGCTAATTAACCACTAACTAGGATGCTAATTTGCACTTAGTTAATGGTTAATAGGTGGCCCTTAAAATAAAGTGTTACCTATTTTATTTTCAAAACTTCACCAAAGAATTAATTTAGTTAAGAACATGCATGTTGTCAATAACATACTGCAGTGCAAAATGTACACACTTTAGATTAGATACTTTTCTGATCCCAAAGAAAAATCAGGAATGTAATTATTTTTACCACATTTTAGTTTGTGCTGTAAGACACTACACAACCTGAGCATTTCTGTTTTATTCAGGTGTGTGGCCCTGTGGACTACAGTAACCCTCCCACAGTGAAAAACCACAATGAGGTCCTGCGCTGCTTCAGTTTGCTTGGTATAGTCATTTTCAAGTGTAATAAAATGACAGCCCAGTACTGTGCCTATCTATGAGTTTTAGCTCTATGGAGTCACATGAGAAGTAATGAGATCATGCGTTAGTGAACTAGACTCTGTATCCTGACAAGATAATTATATTAACTGGGACAGTGCCCTCTTTATTCTGGCTTTAGCCTGTTTTCTGTTACTTTTTTGAGTTGCTCTAATATGCTTCCTTATTAAACTGCCTTTGCCTTTTATACAGCTAACACATTTCCAGACCGGTTGGTTATGTTTGTACTTCAGAGGTTGGAAAATACAAACGAGAGAAGCAGACTGGGCTCTTTGGCTGTGCTGCGCCACCTTATCAACTCTACTAGTGAGGACATGAATCTTTTTAAATAAACATAAAACTTTACTTCTGTGTTTTTCTTTTCTCGAAGAAAAACAATAGCTAAGCTTATTTAGAGGCATCCATTAGCATTTATTATTTGAATATAATTTAAATCTATACTGTATCAGAGTTCTGTTTGTGTCTGAATGCATTAATGATTTGTTGCAGCTGCCACAATGGAGAGCAAAAAGCTTCTCATATTGGCCAGCATCAGACAACCAATGGCTGACCACAGCAATAAGGTGACGTGTACCTTTTTCAGCTAGTTACAGAGAAAGTACTGCCAGTTTGTTGTCACGTTTTCTGTGAATTGACTTGCATCCTAATTGCTCTTTGCTCCATAGACCTTTAGTGGTGTTTCGTGACATGAATGTGTGACTACTTGGGTTTGCTGATCTTGATACATATATACTGAAGTTAGTTGTCCGTGTGCTTGTGTTGCAGGTGAAGAAGCGAGTGGTGCAGGTGATCAGTGCCATGGCTCATCATGGTTATCTGGAGTTAGAAGGAGGAGAGTTACTGGTTCGGTTCATTGTTCAAAACTGCGCTCTACTTGACACATACCAGGTAAACCTTCATCTTACTCTCATCCCATTATGTGCATTGCTTACAGCTTTTACATAATACATCATGAAATAAAACTGTCAATAAAGTGTTGCGTTATCATGCATTAAAATTGTAATATGTGTATTTTCAGCGTGGCCAAAAACTTACAGATCCTGAAGAAGTGACAAACGAGGCCCTTAGGTCAATGTGTGACAACACTCTCCATTTACTGACCACTACTGTTGGACAACTAGCAGACGTATGTAAAGAAATACTTATCTTTTCTTCCACATTTTTCTGCATCTTTTTTCAAATAAAGGTGATTATGTTTGCAGGTTCTTTGGCCCAAGCTTTTGTATTTTCTGACACCACCACAATACAGCAATGCCACAGCTCCTCTGTGTAAAAGTTTAATAGTCCTGGGAACTAAGAAGAAAAACAACCAGGAGAGCAGCTTCAACATAGACTTTACTCAAGAAGGTCAGTGAAACTTATGGCTATCATCTATTATTGTGATACATGCAAGTCATGTGCTTTGCTCTTTTTCATTTTCAGTCAATCTACCTACTCCTCAAACATTATTAATAAGGTTGCTGGTAAGTATAGGCTATATATACGTTCTTTTCTTGGCTGTTTGTTACATTAGTATTTATTTTCTTATGCCATTTTAATACTTTAATGCCTTTTCTAGGTGAATGCAGCTTTCCCGTTTAATAACAGAGATCATGGAGGTCCGTCACTTTCCCTGCTTCAAGTCCTCAGCACCAATATTCATCCAAAGACAGAGCCCCTTTGGGATAATGAAATACCACCATTGCTATCACTGTTAGATGGTACAGACTTTTTTATCTTGCAGTTGGTCTATGCACTCATACTGCATTTTCACTCTTTTGATTATATTGTATTAATTTAGTTTTCACTATTATCTTCAGAGTCCACAGTGGAAAGTCTCGACAAGAAAAACTGGGATGATAAGCTGCTTAAGGTATAGGCAGTGTCTTTATAATTGAAATGAAATTGAATAAAATAATCATGTCCATAATGTAATAAATCTGGATATAAAGTTTTCTTCACCGTTGTTGGCTGATTAAGTTGTGTGCGATGTATGTTTATCTTTCAGCTCCTGTCCAAAACACTAGCTACTATTGAAGAGGACAAGTGGGTTTGTCACTTGGCCTCTGAAGCAACTCGGTACCTCTCCACATACAACAATGCCTTAGAAGAAAAGGTGAAGTTTCAATTTAAAAAAATATTTACCTATAAGTACTATATGTCTGTGTGTATATGAGGCTGCAACAATAAATGTGTGTTTGTCTTGTACTGCAGAGCTTCCTGTATCGGTGCATAGGAGTGACTCTTCAACATAGTTTCAATAAGGAGCAGGTTAAAAAACAGCTGCATGAAATTCTCCTCTCAGCGCATCACAACGATGCAATAGAAAGAGAGGTACTGTCCATTTGAAGTAGGATAAGTAGTTTCAGATTTCGCATTGTCTAACTTTTGGTCTTTTACTGTGTTAAAGGGAGTCGCAATGGGCGTCGGCCTGTGTGCCAACAGTCACCTAGAGGGCACTCTAGCCAAACTGGAGGAGTTTGGCAAATCAGAGGCTTTTAAGAAGTCACCAAGCATCTTCAATCTGCTAAAAGTACATCTAACATCATTCACAGTGCTAATTTATACAAGTATACACATGTCCTTCCCTTACTTTTAAAGTATATTTCTAACCTTATCTCCAGGAGCGTAATGAAGTTGAAGTGGAGAAAGTGAAAAGCACTTTAATCCTGTGCTACGGTCAAGTGGCTCTGCACGCTCCTCCAGAAAAGATACTAAACCGCATCGACCAGGACATCCTTCGAAGCATCAGTAAACACTTCAATACTAAGGTAAGGTCGTCATACTGGTAAAAAGTGTCACAAATCATTATTTTTAAGAAAGGAAAATCCTAAAGGTAGGTTTATATATCGTTAAGTTTATGACTGTTGTCACCTCTACTCCACACAGGTTCTGGGGATTAAAGTAGAGACTAAGGTATCGTCACTGAATTACATGGGGTTTTCTCTTAGTTTTAGTATACCTAACTTTCTTCTTCCTTTTCCTATCTTTTATCTGAATCTTGCCTTTTTTTTGCGTACTGTTATATGATATAGTTGCTATGATCTAAACAGGTCAAATGCATTGCTGTTTATTGAGCGATTACATATCTCTGACCTTTTACTCTTTAAAGCTACACTTTTTTAATCTGTGCTTTATATGCTATCTTTTTAAAATTTTGCTTCTATTTAACAAGTGGAGTCACCTTGTTAGCCCAGTTGTCAAATCATTGGTGAAATTTAGACTATTTAATTTTTTGTGTAGCTTTAAAGGCAAATTAAAAACAACTGCCTAAAATATCAACCAATGACTAATCTGGGCTAAAATCTTCTTATTGGTGCAGCAGAGCAGCCTTCAGGCTGAATGGACAAATGCGTTTATTATAATTTTAATACTAAAAATCACCAATACGACAAATTTAATTCTATTAATAACTCTTATTGCATACCTGTACTGCTGTGCTGCACTACAAATAAAACAACAGTGCTCGAGTGATGGTTTTAAAATATTTAACCCATTAATCTAATTTCAAATGCTTACAGTTTTTTTATAGTTTGTGGGTAACCTTGCTCCTAAACTATATCTGGTTGCTGTCTTGCTGTTTTCGTTTGATCATCTTGATTTTTTTTTTTTACATTTTTCTCGTTAGGATTTAATTTGATGTGGTCCAGAGGAGCCATAACTATCCTTTTGTATCTCTGGACTCTGTTGCTTTGTAGCTAGAGCCTTCATGTGGTTCGCTGGTAAATCAATCTCCACTAATCACACCTCTTTGTATCCTTAGGTTTAACTGATTTGATTAATAATCTTGGTATTGCTTGATGTTGGTTTGATTCAGGTAGTTTTTTCTTCTGTTTAGCCCCTTGTTTAAGTCCTTCTTCTAAATGAAATCACACCTTGTGGTTTGCATTCTTGGTAATTAGGAAGCTGCTCTATATTTAATCTGCTTGACCTTGGCCTAAATCATTTTATCTGTGGCTGTCTTTCTGATTTTGTCTTGTGTTTTTGTATTTCGTGTGGTTTGTCCATTTCTGCCCTTCTGCAGGACCTGACAATGAAACTGAGTTTGATCCAAAGCGTTGGGTTTATTGCTAAAGCCATCAGTGAGTGTGTGAAGAAACAGGGCTATGTTTTCTCTCGCAAACAGGAACTCATCACAACAATGTTGGTTAGTACTCAAGTAACATAAGTATGTTGTATTTATTTTTATTGTATGTGTGTTTCATCCATCTTCTGGCTTATTTCACAGGATTTTATAAAGGCAGAAGCAGCTGATTCTTTGAGAACTCCAGTGCGCCACCTGGTGATGACAACTTGTGCCAACTTGATGTATCCTTCAGCTTACTAGCAATTTTACTGTGTAGTAATATCCTTGCCAACCACACCTTTATTTTACTAGCACTAGAGTTTTCTCACACCACAAGACAAGTGTATTTAAAACTCTGCTACTTTGTATCTTTAACTCCTAATGACCCAGGCCTCTTGAACCCGCTCTGAGTGAGAATGAGACTTTTGATTTGCTAAAGGTGTGCGTGAACAGTGTGTTTTTATTGCCGCCCGATACGCACACACCAGAGAAAGTCAAAGAGGAAGAGATACTGGACCCAAAGCAGAGACAGGTACAATATCCACCTAAATATTTACTCCATACTGATTCATTATTGTAACCTGTCTTATGTAATCTGAGCAGGCACTTTACAAAGACACGATGGCCGCACTTCAGGACCTGCTGAAGCGTGTCCTATCCAGAGATTTTACACCAGATGGCCTGCAGAGTGTCTTTAAGGTGAGGCACAGTTTTAACAGTAACAGCTTGTTTACATGGTTGACCAGTTTACCTTATGTGTAAATTACTTCTCATATTACAACATGAATTCCCCCATGTCTTTCATCTCAGTTTTTTAGTAAAGGGATTGGATTGGTATGGAGCTATATTTGTCTCAATAAAATGAATTGATGCAACAATAAATGATGTACATAGAATGATTTATTCAAAATCCCTAATTTGTGACTTCCATGCAGTGATTTTTTCACAAATTAGGAATTTTGAATATATCATTCTATGTGTATCAATATATTTATTGTTCTCTCAATTCATTTTATTTTTGCATCAATTCATTTTGTTGAGACAAATATAGCTCCATAGATTGGGTCTGATTTCTTGGCCAAAAGAAAGATTTGATTAAATTTGATCTGACTGTCATGAGTACTTGTTCAGCAGTAATTTTTTATGTTGCTGACATATTTTGTGTATTTTTGTCCAGCACATCGAATCTTGGTTGAGTTCAAGTCAGGACCATGAGCGAGAGAGAGCTCTTACCGTTACTGCTAACATATTGGCATACTACCTGGATAACTTGACAGTCAAGGTATACTTGTGGCATTATAATGTGAATGGTCCATAAAAATTAGTAACAATTCACATTCTCTTATGCCTTTCTCTTGTACGTTTTTGTTTTCAGAATATGGTAACTTTCCATAACTTGGGAGCTCTGCTGGGTCGACTGTCTCCCCGCTGCTCCGATCCTATCCCCACTGTACGAATCGCCGCTATTGACTGTTTATACACACTGCTTTATATACAGCTACGATATGAAGGTAGGTCAGAAAAAGCCATTTACCACATAAAACCATTTGTCTTTGTTATATTAAAATATCAGGGTTCATACACTTTTACCAAGAATATTCCATTACTTTTCCATGACTGAAACTTTTGACTAAATTTCCAAGACCTAAAAAAATGACTTACATGTGTTTAAATCGTGTTCAGAATGTCTAATGTGGTACATTAGAAACATTTTTTGCTGCTATTTCATTTGTTAAATTTGGAAATTTGTTGAAGAAAAAAAACTGTTCGGTCTTCTTCCCCCAGAAATATATTATTCCACTAATTTTACTGACTTATAGCCTACACACCGATGATTAAAATATAATTATGCTATATTAGATATAAACTAATTTTTCCTGCAGTGAGAACAAGAAGAGACCAAGAAGACAGCGTTTCTACTGAACACTTATATTTACTATATTCTAGCTGGCACAGGTTTAACTTGTAGTGGCCAAATGTTACTCAGACTGTTTAAAATTCCGAAACTTTTCCAAAGCTTTACACCAAAATATCAAATTCCATGACTTTTCCAGGTTTTCCATGACTGTACGAATACTGAAATATGTTGCAAAGACATGCTTCATACAACCTAATTACAACTATCTACATTTTGCAGGATTTGCCCTTGATTATAAAGATGAAGGTGTGGATAGTTTACTTTCATTGAAGGAGTGTCTTGAAAACCCTGACCATTCAGCCCTGTATAAAACGTGTTCAGACATTACAAAGGTACACTATATTTCTCAAAAAATCATTGTTTATCTTCATAACTTGAGTGACAACCTATGCTGTTTATCTGTTGTATGTAATGTTTTATTTTAGGTAATGAGTAAAAGATTGCCACAGCAGCAGTTGACGACGCTGGTTTTCATGTTGTTTGAAGGAATCGCAGACACCCAGTCAAACTGCTGTAGGGCCTCCTCTGTCATCCTCAATACTCTACTCAAGAGCCGAGGAGGCGGTTTACAAGAACTGGTAACACAAACACGTACTCCTGCAACAAAAAATGAAGACTTGTCTTATTGTGTTTTTCATAATACTCTCTATCTTAGGTCCCAGAGATGCTCGAGGTACTTCACGTTCGTTTGCAGAACATCACTGAGGACCAGGTAACAGCTGAGATTAAAGCAACACTATTAAGTGAAATATGCAGCCCAATTGTGATGATAATGGCTTCTTTAATTGAATTGTTCTCGTTATTTAATATTGGTGGGCCCCTGAAATAAATTTGAAACATTACGAGATTACAACCCCTTATTTAAAGACAAACTGTCCCTTATGTAAATATGCAAACTTTTTATGCAGCAGTTCATGAGTATATGCATGAGTCTAACTAGCATTAATTTCTGTAACATATTGAATAGTAACATAGGCGTTGCTTTAGTGCTGTGGTTCCCGAAGTGGGGTCTGGGGCCCCCTGGTGGGCTGCGAAAGTACTGCAGGGGGGCCACCAGAGTTTTGAATTCAATTACAATTAGGTATTTGTTTAAAAATATTGCTTTGAAGCAATTTATCAGGGTAGCTCCAGCTTTTGTCAAATGAAATTTAAGACCTTTTTAGGACTTTTTAATGCCAGCAGTCTCAACATTGAATTTTACGCAGTTCGTACAGTTTTTACAGTTCGTACTATTCTGTACTACTGTCTGAAACTCAAGGGTTTCAATTTAAAAGTCTAATACAGATGAAAGAACTCATGTCCTGCATTTAAAAATATATATGAAAAATGAACCATGCACTTCAATGATGACATTTCTTCAATAAATATATTTTGTTATTTTGGTGATATTAACATAATGTTTTGACAATTTTAAGACTTAGATAAACAAAATTTATTACCTACTCATAATATTTAATACTTTGAAGGCTTTCACTTTGACACAATCAAATGGAATACCTTTTTAATGCTTTTAGGACCTTGGGGCTGCCCTGTGTTTTTGTAATGTTTTGATAGAAATCTATGAAGAAAAACAACACATTTTAAATAGAGTTAAGTCTTATTGTTGGGGGTCTGGATGGGACTTTCTGGTTTTTAAGGGGGCCATGACACTCCTGACTTTAGGAATGGCTGCTTTAGGGTATACTATTAACATATATGTGCCAACCTCTGATCTTTTTTTTTTTTTTGTAGATGAGAGTAGCAGTGGGACAGACAGTCCTGATCCTGGCTTCTCAGCACCTACAGATCGTCCTCAACACACTTATCAACCAGCCACTTCCATATGACAGGTAAGAACCACAAAACAACTAGCACTATGTGTATTTGCATAAGGATATATAGAATTTATTTCAGTCTGAACAAGTTTTTCTGTCTCTTCTCTCCAGCTGGACCAGTGAGATGTGGACGGCTTTAGGATCAGACCCTTTTGTAGCCAAACAAATCATGGAGATGGTGATGGAGAAACTTCTCATTTTGGCTCCATATGTTGACCGCAATAGCTCAATGGTTAGAGGAGGAACAACAAAGATAGCCACGAACCAGCCTCTTGCTGTAAGTCACAGAGATAAAGACAAAATAAAGTAATTTTACATAAAAAGATAGGATTATGAGTGTTTTTATGCATCTTTTTGCAGATGACATGTGGACTTAAAGAGTTACTATTAAATGGCCAAAGTCAGGAGCCTGCTGTGAGTTTGTTTCCACAGCTATTCTCATGTCTCACAGTCAGAATCGGGGCGAGTGTTGGTGTCGCAGCCCCAAAAGACAATGCAAAACAGTTTGGGACAGTCCATGTAGCAGGGTAACTTTGTTTTATTTACTAACCTAATTCCAAAAAAGTTGTGACCTACTGTGATGTCCAGTGCAGTACATCATGCCAGTTTTTTTTTATTCGCAGAGCCTCTTGAGGCGCAGAAGATAAGCATCCAGTACATCCAATACTAACAATAGAAAGTATTTTTATGATCTACAGAGTTGCTACTGATGCATTGAGGATCTTGTTAGCTCGAGCCCAGATGGATGAAGTGATGAAAAGACTGGATGAAGACAATGCTTGGGATGCAATGAAAGAGCCTAATACACACATTACAGGAATCACACTACTGGCAAGGTAATCTCCAGTTACTTCTGTGTCTAAATGTATCCATAATTTAACTAGTAAAAGATTAAAAATATATGTACTTAGAAAGTCGTGTGTCATATTGTGTGTATAAGGGCTATTGCTAAACATGCTGGTCCACGGTTACCTGCTCTTGTTGAGTGTCTGTGTCCATCCTTAAACAACATCTACGAATGCCAGAGGATTACCGTCACTGCTTTCTTTTCTGAGGTAACACACTCAACATTTTATTGCTCATATTATTCATTGATCGGAGCAGGTTTTCACTTCTAACACGTTTGTCCTTTTTTTAGCTCTTAAATCATCATGTGGTGACAGAGCTGATGCTTATTGATGTGTTAATGAACAACATGATGGAGAGGATATCTGACCATTGTAGCACTGTCCGTATGTTGGCTGTGCGTGGGTTGGGCAACATAGCTGTGGGATCACCTGAAAAGGTACAAGTGTAACTTAATGTACATAACAATATATGTCTAACTGTCAGATAGATAATATACAAGAGGGATTCTCAGGCTTTTCACACCAAGTAAAACCTCAGAAAATATTTGGCTTTCCAAGTAACATATTTGCTAAACTAAACTAAAATGAGCCTGCATCTTGACAAACCTAGGTCTAAAACCAATGGAGAAAAAGCAGAAAGGCAAGACATATCCATTACTAAATAAGGACAAAAGAAGTTGGCCTTTTAAAAACAAAATTTGTCCAGATACCTTACTTGTTTTAACCTTTTCACTGAAGGAAAAAAGAAAGACTTTACCACAATTACTCTAACTAAACTAGGACTAAACCAGGTGTAAGCAGTGGTCTAAATTTTAAATCTAAGATCTAACCTGAGCTGGACTAAAATGGTACTATAACTGGCTGAAAATCTGGACTTAATTTGCAAAACACTCCTCAGTACCACTAGAAAAAGTCTGCATACCACCACAGTTTGAGAACCACTAATAGACACATTAAGTATGATATAATATCCTTGCCCTCCTATCCCAGGTGAATAAATATGCAAAGGAGCTACTGGCAGCCATGAGCTCAGGAATGGAGGAGAAGGATGATCCAGGTAAACTATAGCAGACAGTGTTTACAGTAGGTCTCTAATTTCCAAAAGAGTTTTTTATTTATTAATTTATTTCTTTATTTTTATTGTTTGCAGGTAAACTGATTACTCTTGAGGCTATGTCTGGTCTGTCTAAAGTTCTCCTCTACCTCGATAAGAAAAATGTCCATTTACTCGTGGTATACATCTTCATGAAGATTAAACCATTCTTGGAAAGTGTAAGGTTTTTTTTAAATGTGTGAAATAATCATAAATATCAAATTATGAAATACTTTTCACTGAGGAGGCCTGTGACACTGTTCTGTTGTACATTTCTACAGGAGAATGACGAGATCCGCTGCGCTTCCATACACCTAATGGGAAACCTGTCCCAGTTTGGAGCAGGAGAGCCCGTCTTCAAAGACCAGATCCATAATGTCCTGGTTAGCCTGCTTCTTCACCTAGTCGACCCAAACCCAGAGGTTGTCAAGGTAGGAAAAACTCTGTAAATATTTCAGTAAAAGTAGTGTCACCATTCAAATGTTTTTATTTGTGTCCAGGCGTGTAAGTATGCGATGCGTATTTGTGCTCCTGTCGTGGGGTCGGAGCAGATCACGTCCATGTTTCAGAACCACCTTCTTGAAGACAAGAACCTGCACTACGGAGAGTTCATCAATGACCTCACTAAGTATCTGGTGAGATGATGTAATGTTATAAAGTCAGTGGTTCCCAACAGGTGGGCCAGGACTAAACATTGGTCATGAAGAGGTTGAATATAGTTTTAATGTGCAGCTTAAATATAGCAGGTGTGGTGACTTGATTTGTGTTTATAGATCCAGGACTTCCCAGGCATGTTGAACTTCTATCACATCTCGGTGATCCAGTTCTTCAAAAGTCACTGGCCTGAGGTCAGAGCAGGAGCTGCCATGTTTATAGGTATGGCTAAAATTTTACCTCACGTTGGACTGTGTTAACAATAGCTGCCTCTAAATGTATTTTTTATATGGTGTGTATTAGGCTTTCTCCTGGGAAACCTTCAAGAGGAGCATCTCTCCCACCTCAACATGGGCACCATCACTAAAGGTAAGGCACTGCTCTCGTGTTGTAGTCAAGACCGCACTAATCGAGACCAAGACCAGTCTGAGTCCAGATTGAACCGAGACCAAGACAAGCTGAGACCTTCTGGATTCGAGGATGTGTTGAGAAAGAGACCAATTTGAGATCAAGACCAGGGCAAATTGAGACCAAACCCTGTGAACTAACATTACCATTGACAGATTATTTTTCTGGTTCCTCTAATGCAGAAAACGAATTACTCAAAAATGATGAATAACATTTTCTTATAATGTTTGGTAAATAAAATCTCTGATACCACCACGTCCGAGGCTGAGACAAGACCAAGTAAAATTGAATTTGAGACCAAGACCAAGTAAAACTGCAGCTGTAAAAGAAGTGTCTCAAGACCAAGACCGGTCTCGGACTCTATAACACTATGCTGCACCATTGCCCTCTTTTTATAGATTCATTCAACCTGTTTTAATATTAAGTGTGTTCTTCTTTTTCTTAAGGTCTAGTAATGCTGCTTCAAGATCCGGATCCTGTTGTGAGAGTAAAAGCTGCTGAGGCCATGGGACATTTTCACTGACACAAAAAACACATTAATGTGAGCATCTGGTAGGTCACCATACTGGGCTGCAACTTGACAAGATATATTTTGTTTATAGGCATGACATGAACTAACCCTAAAGTGAAAACTAATGGGGAAAATCACACATAGGACCACTAATTATACAATTCTTGTACATATAGAGCTATATACAGTATATTTAGCAATTAGCAGCACTCTTTTGCTTTTTACTTTTATCTCTAGTACTTGAAAGGTGGTGTTAAGTGTATTTTAGTGACCAAAGACTGTGTTTAAGTAGCATTTAGCAGGGCAATATTTTCAACAAGATAAATCAGTGTTTTGTCAATGAAGTCTTAAGTGCAGAACACATTTTAGAAGAAGTATATAGTATATAGATTAAATATTGTTTTCTAAATTGGTGGTGTGAAAATAGGAGCTGTGCATATTTAAAGTACCTGACAGTATCATTGATAACAAAAGTTAGTTTGTGAATAATTCAGTTATTGGCTCCATCGTACCAGCATTTCTTGATCAAACATAATGTGTTGGTAAATAGAGATATTTAGTAGTGTTACTGTTAGTGTTGGTAGGCTTCTGATCAGCCTCATTCCTCTTTACTCAAACGATCTCTACAAACAAAAACTTGAAATTAGCCAACATTTGTTCTTTAATATGGATGTCCCAGTGAAGTATAGAAGGTTCAGCTGCCAAAGGAAAATATGTTTTGCCTAATGTACACTGCTGTCCATAAAGTCCAAATAAAACATCTTTACCTCTTCTCATTAAAAGAAACAATTGTTAAGCATGAATTTGTTTCATCCGAGTAACTTGGACTCTTGGTAATCATTGCACCTGGTCAAGATGATTACTGATGTTTATAAAGAGGTAGTAAAACATATTCCAACTTTATGTGCAACAGTGTAATTCAGACAATTGTAGCAACGTAATTAGTGCCAAACATTTACTCACATCTAGTTTAAAAAAATACCATCAACATAATTATAATCCACTTGGCTTGTTTTGAAAAATTGTAATCAGTTGTAGTCCACGATTATGTTATTTAACTCTCTACAGTGAACATACAGTACAAATGTCTGCATATTTAATGTGCTAATTTTACTTTACTTATGTGTTCTATGCCAAACACAGATGCAAACTAAAGCCAAACTGTGATCATTTGCCAATATTTTTTGATGTTGCTTTTTCTTTTGCACTTTCACACTGGACTTCTAAATAGTCCCTGATTGAAAACGGAGTGACTGGACGTTACATTTGTCTGCTATTGTCTTTAAATCTTTTATGTTAAGAAAATACAATTTTTCCTGAGCACTGTTTATTTGCACTTACTGCTTTATTATAAATATGCTGACAAGGGATCCACGGTTTTATTGGAAACATGTACCATCAATGCATTAGTTATTATAACGTGGTTCCTGAATTTGTCTTTCAGCCAGGGATTGGTGGCTCTTTGCAACACTATGGCTCTTGATATTGGGGTTTCATAAATGGTTCAATACTGGGCATTGTAGTCCAATCATTGTATTTTTAAACCTGTTTTCAACTTTATACCACTCATATAATTTTTCATGCCCTTTTCTATTTTTATGAATGTTGTTTTCGTTCAAATATGCATGAAGCTTGAAGGTACGGCTCTGATGTATGAATGTGTTTTGGTGGACAATGACAATCTGCTTAAAAGTAAATAAACAGATGTATTAAAATACTTTCATTGATTATCATTGATTTGTTAATGCCTCTTATTGAGAAATATAGTGGTTACACTTGTCTTTTTTCTCCTTTGGGGGGCAGTAAAGAGCCAGATACTGCTAAGAAAAGATACTACAAAATTTTCCTAAGATTCATGATGGTTTTTAGTGTTTTAATTCATCTAAAAAAAAAAAAATAAAAAATGAAGATCTTTTATGGATTTAACCATTGCTGAGGTTTTCAGTAAAACCTTATTTCCTGTTTGCTTTTGGAGTAAATTGTGCAGAATAACCACAAAAACTAACAATAACTGAAACTACGCATTAAGCCACGGCAGCAAATTTCCCCAACCGCTCATATAATTTTCTGTTAATTTGTTTATTTCTACTTTCGACACAAAAAAATCCACAAAATTCTTTATTTTGTAACAAATTCTATAAGGAAACACCATGCGGCAGTGAATGTGAGGCAGTTTAGTTTTATTCATGAATTGATTAAATTATTTTTCCATTTATTTCTGGACAGAGAGGTTGGACAAAGACATCACTGTAGCTGTATTCACCAAATAGTCTTTATATGTTGATTTATATTAGTTATACAAACATTTACAGAAGATACCTTAAATGCACGCCTCCAAATTAAATGTATCTGACATCTGCTGTGAAGGGTGAATTTTCCCATGACACATTTCAGCGTGTCCAGGAAACTATTTGAAATGCTAATATGAACAAATGAGTGTTTGTTACCAATAGGGACTAATGAGGACGGGCTGGCTTTGATGAAGTGAAGCGTCCCCTCATGAATTACACCAAGCACACATATTGTTTGTCTTAATTCGGTGCTCCTCAAAAAAATAAGGAGTGCCGATGAGAGCTGCTTGGGATCAGCCACACGGCGCAAAACTGGCCAAAGTAAGAAACATATATTGGATTGTGAAGCAGACTGTCCTCCGGCCAAGATGGATTCGATGGTGAAAAGTTACTCAATATCACCAGCTTTTCCCCCAGTACAAATATTTTCCAAATTGGCTTACAGTACTTTTTGGAAATCATCTTTTTACCGCCCTCTTGAGTACCATTGAGCTTTGCAATTTTCTGAAAAACAGAGTAACCACTGACTAATCTTGTTGTATTTGTCAAGCTTGTAAATAAAGGACCTCACGAGAGATACCAGGGCTGCACAATATACTGGAAAAAGTATGCAAATCATTACAATATTAAATACGCAATAACAGTATTCCTTGTGCTCTGTTCGTTTGTTTGATAAAGAAAAAAAAAACATTAATAACGTGCAGCTCTAGTGGATACATTCAGTAGACACATCTGGGAAAAAAACAGATATAAGTCTTAAAATCACAATTTAATAAAATATTTGAGAAGGTGTTTTGAAGAGAAAGCCCCATTTGTTATCATGTATAGGTGCCCTGAATGAATGAACTCAATACAGTGAGTTGTGGGACAGAGTTAAGTGCAGTGTGAAAAGGCCGTCTTTTTTGGAGACTGTTGTTGAAGGTTGTGGGGATTTTGTCAGAAGAGATGTGTCTTTTTTTAGGAGGTGTATTCGTACTCTTCGGCACTGCGTCTCCCGAAGTCCATCCAGCCCAGGTAATCTCTGTCCTTTATCCTGTGTCCTGGGGCAGGACCACTGGCTCTGCTGGTCAAGGAGGACCGAGGCTGATACGCTGTGGCGGCTGGAAGAGGCACAGGGGTAAAGATGTGACAGTAAGACATGGAGCTGCAGGTGGTCATAATGTAATGGCTGATCTGCGTATGTCAAGATAACAAAATGTACTTGACTGAGAAAACCTGCAATGCAAATACTGGCAACAATAATACTTTCCAAATCAGTCCTGCTGACTTGTTTAGTTCAGACTGAAGTGGAAATCGTTGAGCTCAGCAGGTCACGTTAAAAAAGGACAGATGCATTGTGAAAGAGGAATGTAAAACGAGGAGAACGAGAGCGGTGGCCGTGATGGGACAAGGGAATGGAAATGACAGAATGGGGCAGCTCAGAGGGGTACAGAGAGCACAGAGAGCAGGCCAGTGGGAGGTGGGACATGCGACAGATGGTGGGACGGCGACACAAGCACAAGTGACGATGGATCACGCAGAGAAAGATGTCAGGAACTGTGTTCATGTTTTGGCCTGGCCTTTTTAAGTCCTTCTAATAAGGTCACGATAGACAAGAGAATACATGCCCACTGTGCATTTGAATGGGATTTTTTTATGTTAAACGGCACAAAAATGATACTTGTCTAAACTTTTTTATACCCATAGTTCATAGAACCAAATGACTAATGAGCCATCTTGATCTATTTAGCATGACTTTGTCATTTTTGTACAGGTTTGGTCCTTTCTGGGGACTGGGAGGCCCATGGTGTTACCTAATGACATCACTAGGTAACACAAGAGGATGCCTAGATTGTAAAGAAGACAAGGCCTCTATGCATTATTGTAGGCACAATAAGGCACAGTTTGCATACGGGTCTCTCTGCTTACCTTTTCTGGAGAGCAGTCTGGCCAGCAGCTGGTTGAGGGTGTTGCGGGCCTCTGTGTCATCCTGGGATAGCTGTCCTGCTGACCCCACGGAGCGAGTCTGCCGTGTGTGGCTGTCCTCAGAGGGAGAGGTTAAGACCTCTGAAACTGGAGAGTCCACTTCTGTTTTCTGTGACTATGGACAAAAAAACCAAAGGAAATAATATTTAGAAATGAGCGAACCACAGTGTATCAATATGTTGTATGTTTTTTAACGGTTTACCGTGATTTGTGAAGGCATGCTCAGGGAACTGCTGAAGAGAGCAGCCAGGAGGACACACACACTTATACCTATGTTCATGACTGACAAGAGAAAAGTCGACAAATCAATGCACACAGTCTGAGCACCTTTTCTTATTCATTGTCAGTCCTTGGGTTCCCTGTGCTGGCAGACATAATAAATTAGTAAATTGTGGAAAAGTAATGTGAACAGTGACGCAGAGGTTAAGTGGGTCGCACACTAACTGAGGGGTTGGCAGATTGATTCCTTGTCTGACCCAGTGCATACTATCGTCTGTCCTTAGGCAAGACACTTCATACACATTACTTACTGCAGTTGCAATAAAAGCATCCGGAGTAAAAACTTGCCACATTGCTGTTGTGACTGAGTTGATCTCTTTAGGGAGCAGCCAAAGGGCAAAAAAAATCTAATTTGAACAGTTATTTTCCTTATGGCTTTTTCTTTTGGGGGTCACCACCATATCATACTCCTACTAGTGTGTATTTACATATTGATTTAGCGTTGGTTTTACACAAGATGCTCTTTCTGACGTGCAACCCTTTCTATTTATCAAGGCTTGGGACTGGCACAAAGAGCTTGTGACCTCTTGTGGCTCAAATACATGCATGAAATACTTCATTTTGGTCTTTATTAACTGTAAACCATAATCATTACAATTAAAATAAACTTAAACTCCTGAGCTGACTTTTCCACAGTCTCTAGTTTATTGAAATGCGCCTGTGCGTCTGAGGTGAAAATACTAGTTAGTGTCAGTGCAAAAACTTATATCATTTTGCTTTTTGGACAAAGTGTGAATCCTTTTGTCTGCACTGTTGTTTACCCCACAGAGCAGCTGTATCTGTGTTTGTGCATGTGTTGTGATGAATGCAAATAGTCAGCAACAGCTAGATCCCAAAGGAAATCTGCCAATTATCTTCAAATCTTCATTTTGCCGACTATGTGCTGTGTTTTTCAGAGGAGTTTCACATGAAAGCCAGTACAGCTCCACACCACTAAGGGACTCATTTGTGTGTCCAAGCCTGCATTTTTTACATTCTCTTGAACAAATCTACAAAGATGCACAGACGCTTTGGAGGCACTGGGCAAGTTTCAATTTGTTTTGGCTTACTATCTTGTCATTACAACTATATTTACTCTGTGTTAGCTGATTGAAAATTTTAAAAAGCAATATCATTACTCTAGGGGGTAATTGCTAATTGTCTGCTGGGTTAACACGGTTAGTTGTACAGTAATAAATGCTTTGGATCGCTCTTCCAAAGCAAATGTTCCAATTAAATAAAAGCAATAGCACCAGCCGCTTCGAGGCCTTTTGCTTCAACTAATTCAAACTTCAATATGTTCAATGAGAGCGTCTTGACTTAATGACCCACCACTTGAAGCTGGGGTACACAGGGCACACACCAATAAATTAGAATATAGTGGAAAAAATGTAATTTATTTCAGTGTTTCAATATAAAATGAAACATATATAGATTCAGTAGACACAGAGATTGTGATTATGGTTTACGAACATAAACGAATATGACTTAATATTACATAATAAAAAAATTAAAACTGGTAAGTGCTTGAAATCTCTCTGAATGTACTGAATCTATATAATACAGTATATGCAACAATTTTTTTTTTAATTGAACCCCTGAAATAATTTAACTTTTTAACAATATTCTCATTAATCAATGTAGCTTTTTGCCTGTTTCCGTATCACAAATGAATTTTCCATTTTGTAACATGTTTCAAATAAGTGTAACTCATAAATCCTAGAGCTTGTAGTTACATTTTCAGTCATACTATCCTGTGACTAACTCTGATGACAAATTTACATTACACCTTTACTATTTCTGTTTTTCGATCTTAACTCAGCACCGGTGCATTTTCTCACTGGACAGTGTGGCAGGTTAAACAGTGTGGCTGTAACTAGTCATTATATCGATGCTAATATAATTCCTGTTAGCAGCTGGTCATAGTCGCTCATTCATTATTCAATGGGCTGGTAATGATGTGGTAGAGCTCCACTCACTCCACATGCCCACTTTGTGCAAAACACTGAATAATGATCTCACATTTATTTCCCCAATACATTTTTATACTTTTTTGGCTATGTTTGTTCATGAGAATCATTATATTAAGGTTACGCACATAAAAAACATGTATCAAAACATGAAAATTTTATTGTAAAATTCAAAACTACTACTCAGGTATTTTTGATTTTATGTTGAAATTCCTAAAACAATCTCATCACATTTGTAGTTTTTTTTTTTTATGTGATGATTAGAATAGATAGATACTTTACTTATTCACAAATTTAGGACACATTTTCAGAAAATCATTATTAAGTTAATTAATCCTAATTATAGGGCGTATATGTATGTAATTTTTTCTTCTGTTCTTAATCCTTGTTCTATGGGATGACCTGAATGACTGAGAATCCCCATACACATCTTAATTGTAGTGTGCAATAGAATTATATATTTCCTTAAAACTAGAAAGGATAATCTGATCAAAAAATGCTATGAATAATTGGGAGTAACCTTTAAATTAAATATTTGTTTTAAAAAGACACAAAATTCGAATGAAAATTTTTGCCTTATAGCCTCAATTTACAAAATAACAATAAAAAAAAGAAACAAAGTGATAAGTCCTTACCTGCAGTGGTTGTTGTGGAGGAGGAGCAGATAGAAGATGCTGAGTTTTGCTCCAGTGATCAGTTCAAGTGTGAGGCTCAGAGGAGGAGGTGGCTTTTATAGGACCACACAGGAAAGGGGCGGGGCCTGCTCTGGCGGGAGGATCTTGATGCTGGCGCAGAAAGTCCGGTCTACTGACGCAATTCAAGACGCAAGCGTGCACAAGTGCTGCAAAAACCCTCCGTATGACACACAAACAGAGATGAGAGAGGAGCCAAAGGTGAACATTGTACTTAACCTGTGGCAAAACAAGCACAAAATGAATATGCAATGATATATAAAGAGAAAAAGAGGAAAAAGTTAGGTCTACAAACTTTAATTCCCTACTGCATTTTGGATAACCATCTTCAAATAACTCCATGTGAAAAGACCATTTTGAATTTTAAAACAAGCTTAAGTGCATCACATACTGAGTCGTTTGGAGACAAAATATTGACATTGCATCTTTGTGTTTGCATCTGTCTGTGCAGCCATCGAGAGGAAAGCTGTGGCTCAGTATAATCTCTCAGTGAGGGAGAAATGTCTGATCTGAACCAGGACATGGCTCTGAGGCAGTGCTGCACTTTTGAAATGTGGTTACATTTTGTGTCAGTGACAGAGTTACTGCTAAATGAGTCTCGCGGAGGTCAGGGGGACATTATTGAGATGTATGGAGAGCTCCTGGCACAATAAGTGAATTATAAGTGTCCAGTGTTCACTTCCTTAAACTTTTTGCATGGTGACAATTTACTCCAAAATGAAAAATATCTGTGAGGAATCAATGGAAACAGAGCTGTACACCGTTTTTTGGATAAATGAATGAGAGCAGACTGGATGTAGAGGGCTTGTTGATTGGTCGGTGCTTCCTAAAGTGGCCGGGGGTTTGTAGAATGAGTCTGAAGTTTGTCTAACTGAGCGTTCTGAGGCCTTAGAACGGCTGTGCCAGAGACTAGAGGATTACTTAAACATGCGTGGATGAAGCAAAACCCAACTTCAGGTATGTTTTTGATGAGGGACAGCATTATAACAAGGTAGAAAGCTCAGAAAAGTTAATTCCTGTTCTGAGTACATTTTCATAAGCATAGTTAGTACAGCATACTGAATTTTAGAAGGAAAACAATTACTTTTACATTGTTACAATAAACTCTTAGAATGTTTTTTTTTTTTTACCTTGGTGCGAAGTGGTAGTAGAGGTAGTAATGATAGTAGTAATAATAACTACTATTATTACTACTATCATTAGTAATAGTAATGGTAGTAGCAGCAGTAGCAGTCATGGTAATAGTAATAATAGAAGTAGTGTCAGTAGCAGCAGGCAGGGGTGTTTGTAGTAGTATTAAGTAGTAGTTGGCCTAACAGATGTACAAGTAGTGATTGAAGCAATATACTTTCTACTTTAGTAAATATACTTGTTTACTGGTACACAACTAATAATTTTGTTGACTACTTTTACTTCTACTTGAGAGTTAACATTTTGAGTACTTCTTCCACAAAGCAAACCTTAGCTATTGCCTCATTTTTCCCTAATGTCTGCACTCAGTGAACTATTACTGACTTTAAAGTTTGCCTAAGGATATTGAAAAAGTTTTAGTTTTTATGTTTTAATTTAACACTGGCTTTTACACTAAATAGAAAAGCCAGAATGTACTAAAAATGCAAGGTCAAAGGAGTTCAATTCATAGATTTTGTACAATCTTTAAATTCAAAATATCTAAATGAATATAAATCCATATTCAGTAAAATGTACCATGTAAAATGAATTACATTGATGTGGTGAATAGCACAGCAGCAGCCCACAGTTACAAGGTGCTTTTATTTCTGAGTCATTGACTTGCTAATTACCCTGCTAAACATTGTATTATGATGTTCCTTATGGGAGTTTTCTTAAAATATGTTTCATTACCTCCAAAGACTGTGATTGAAACCTTCAGCACAAGTTTGAGTGTGTGACAAAGATGATCTAAGTTAGTCCCAGGCTAAACTTTCTGCCTATACACAGGCATGTCAATAAATTAATAAGGTGGAAAAGTACATTCATTTCAGTAGTTCAATTCAAAATTAAATGTATATACAGATTCAGTAACAATTAAAAATAAATAAATGCTTGAAATATATCGTTTTGTTATCACTACTCTTTCTATATAATGTATGAATTTCACTTTTTGAATGAAACTACCATGATATTGTAAATTGTTGTGCATCTGTACTTCCTATTTGCTCTCAGTGGTTGTTCAAGTCATTTAAATGTTCTATTTATGCTATTGTTGAGGCCATTTGATAAGGTGATAACATGAACCACTGTATTTATGTGTATATATGTTCATACATTTGTGGGTGATAAATCTGTCACCAGTTATTAATATGAAAGTAACTGATGTACTGTATCTAGCAGCTTGTTTTCACAGCCCCTCCTCACCTGCCGCCAGTATACGTCTATGTCTGAGTGGGTACTGTCAGTGGTCTGTCCTCTGTGTTTTTGGCACCATACTCCAGCATGTTAATGAGGCTAACATTAGCCTGTTTCCTAACACTGCAGGTGACAGCTTAGTAACTTTGGATGGGCATCCCCCCTCCATCCCTCACTCCCTCCCTCCCCACTGTCACTGACACCTGTCTAACGTCAGCCCAGACACACACTGGCCCACCTATCTGGAGAAGATATACAGCCATGTTCTCAGTGCTCCAGCAACAAATATGCAACAAGCTTTAGGTAGGCTTACTATTACTTTACTTTTACAAGGCAGACACAAGCATTTGTAGCTAGATACTACTGTTTTCAGGGTTTCTGCAGGTATCAGCAAGTCTAATTTAATGCTTTTTAATGCCATTTTTCTGGTTTTAACATTTTTAATGCTGCAAACATACAATCATGGCAGCTTAAACTGTCTAAATATTTTCTAGTATTGTGAATTACAGTCCATAATAATGTTGAAAGTCAAATATCCGATGTTTGGGTAATTTGGTCCCACTCTGCTCGCTAGGCTACAAAAATGGTGACTTTTAAGGACTTAAAAAGTCTTAAATTTGTCAAGATGCAGAGTACCAGGTCTTAAATCTGTTTAAACAGGTCTTAAATATGTCACATACATTTAATGTAACTACCTGCGTTCACAGCTTTTTCTAAAATCCCCTTTTAAATTCTCAAAGGTGTATTACCGTTGCCAATATGAGAGCTCCGATTTTTTCTCACTGACCTCCTCAATTAAACAATGCGGCCATATTTATCACTCGGAGTTTTGTGCACTGCGGGCTTATGACCTAGGTCTTAATTTTCTTCAACATTTGTTTTAAAAAGGTCTAAAACAGTCTTAAATTCAACTTGTTGAGCCATGCAGAAACCCTGTATATATGTATATATTTATATTCATGAATAAAACCAATAATGCCAGCTATTTTACTTCAAACCTATTTTCAATTTTAAAGCCTGGTGGAGTTAAATTTAATGTTTTTAATGCCATTTACGGCCTTCATTTTTGCAAAAATCAATTTAATGACTTTTAATGCTTTTTAATGCCCCATGGGAACCCAGGAACCTTTGCATTATCAACTGCCATTTTAATCTGACACTCTTGTACTCTTTGTGTTGGTCCCAAATACGAATAAAAAGAGAGAGTTGTGTCAGGAAGGGCATCTGGTGTAATAACAACAACTCAAAGGAGATAATCTGAGGAAAAAAAATTATTTACCTAATACCAAAATGTCCAAACTATGGCCCAGGGGTAAAATGTGGCCCATGGACCATTTTCTTTTGATCCAACTTGTACCTCAATGGTTTCCAAAGTGGGGTCCGGGGCCCCCTGGGGGTCTGCAGATGTACTGCAAGGGGTCTAGTATTAGGTACATAAAAATAAATGACTCTCTTGACTTAGGGAATAGCAGTAGTACCTAATACCTGGTAAAGCAGAAAGTGCAGGTTAAAAGGTTCATATGAATGACATCAATAGCTTCATAACAAACATTTTTGTGTGCCATTTTTGGCTAGTGACACCAAAAATATTTCAGCCATACTATGTGCCAGTCCCAAGCCTGGATAAATGCTGTTGTGGAAGAGCATCCGGTATAAAACCTATGCCAAAGTACCCATTTGAATGATTCATCTCTGAAGACCCCTAAAAGAAAAGAGATCAGAATGGGACTTTCTTTTTGTTGGTGAGGTGAAATGTGTCTACTGGCCCACCACCTCATATATTTTTCAGTTAGTGGCCCTCAATGAAAAAAAGGTTTGGCCACTTCTGACCTAATGGAGTATTGTAATAGGAAAGACTTGTGAAAAACTAGACTTAGGCATAGACAGCATGAAGGCTTTATTGGAAAAATATTAGCAATGCTTTCACAAGATAAACAAGGCATAGATTAATGTGGAATAACAAAGGTCTGAAACTAACCTTGAGTTCCTTTCTTCAACGGTGTCTGCATATTTTATTAAATTAACCAAGCTTTGTTTTTATTCTCTTTCCTACTCTCCAGTCAGGAATGGTTGAGCCCTTTGCCTCAGAAAAAAGCACTGCTCTTTAATGATGTTTATATGTTATCCTGTCAGTCAGCTCTGAGTCATGGCTCTTGACTTAATTGCGAGTTGAGTTGTGTCTTTTTCCCATTTAAAACTGAGAGGATGGCCGTGGGCAGAAGTATTAAACTACCAGGTATTATATGGAAAGCATGGTGAAAAAATAACAGTTCACTGATGGAACTATAATCTGGGACAAAAGATAAAATGAGAGTTGAGGATGTAGAGATTTTATCCATGGAATTATTTCTCCATGCAAACAAGCCATTAACACTTACATTCACTCAGCAGGGGACTGTTAATGCATGCATGTCACAAACTTTACTTCCTTTACTAATGTTTTTGTTATAAATCCCAGAGCAAAAACTCAGCAAAAGTACTGTAATGTAGAGTTGGTGGTTAAATGGAGAGTGGAGGGGTCAGAGTTCTTGGTCAGTATTTGGTTCTGAAGCTGTGGTCTGGAGAGGGTCATGCTCGTGAACTTAACTGCCCTCTAACTTTTAATGTTTTTCCCTGACTCCTCTCCAATCTCTGCAGTAAACCCACATTTGCATAAAACAAACAGAAGGAGATGAAATCTGACTATTTTGGAGCGATGCATTCAAAGGTGTTTGTTTAAAACTCAGTGGTGGCTCTGAGTAATAGGTCTTAAGCTTGTCTTTCTCCAGGGAAATAACATAAGACCACAACAGCTTTTTCTTATAACCTCTCATCAGCGCTAATGCTTCTTTCTGGACCATAAAAATTGTGAGTTTAACATGGATATGACATAAAATCACTTAGCAAGAAGCAAGAATAAAGGGCATACACTATGTCTAATTGTTGAAGTTGAAGAATTGTAGAAGACAAGCGTCAACAGACTTGAACGAAGGGTCCAGGTCACTCCACTTGAGTAGGATGGGCACTCAGATGGGGCACTACCAGGGCTTGACGTTAACTTTTTCGCCCACTGGACACTGTGACCAGTCTTTTTCAAAGGTTCACTGGCCACAGTTTAGTTTGCTGAAATGTTGATGTGTTTATTGTGTAGTAGCATTTATGATAAGCAAAAACAAAAGTAAAGTTTATTTTTACAGTCTTTTACAGTCAACAAGTTAACTTAAATTATTGAATAAATACTATCTTTTTGCATTTATTAAACATATCTTAATTCATTGTCACTTAAGGCAGCTTTTTTCTTAATCATGATGAATTACTATGTATTTAAATATAGAACAAAGAAATTCAGGACCAAATTTTTGGTAGAAAATATAGATAAAATGCAACCAGCAAGAGTGGCTAGTGGAAGTCAATGTATTACAAACCAAAATGGAAATCTACCTGCATTTAGCTGATTGGCTAGTGTTACTGTCAAGCCCTGGTCACTACTAACTTACGTTAACCCAGAGGAAGTAACACAATCTTCAAACTTTTTGTAGCATTTTTTTTTTAATTTGTTTTTAATGTTCCTGCTAGACCACCGTAGATGAATAGAAAGTATGAGAGCTGTGGAATTGCAGTCGACAATGTTGCTGCCAAATGCTACCAAAAGGCTACATACTGCAGCATTAAACTACTTTTTTTCAACAACTGATGCAACTTTTCCTCAAGTAACAAAATGTTTTACTTCTAAACTATGAACTATGTGGTGCAACAAATTGGTCACTTTGTGTATAGACGTTTACACATTACTAAGATTTATAAGATCAAAATGTCATTGACTCCAAATTACCCAACCTTTCTACAGTGAAGTCAAAGAATGTGCTGGTATTTCAATGACACTACAGTTTCACCATACATTTAACGTACGTGTATATTGCACAGAGGTAGGACCCTAGTGACGCAGCCTCACGACCTTCTCTGTGCCTTTTTCTACTTTAGGATCTTCTCCGCTCTCCTCTTGTTTTGACAGCTAGTTTAGACAGCTTTATTGCGAGCCTTGGGCGGTCTGTCACTTGCTGGAAATAGAAGAGTTTTCCTGCTTCAATGAAGAAAATGTGTTGTTAGCAATGAGGCCAATGGAGAGGGGATATATACATTGTAAAAGTCATATAAGACAAAGGCAATTGCACAGGTTTTGACACAAATCACTTTTATGTGCCAACTTATTGATTTTAGCAACATTTAGAGGTATGCATGAGAAAAACATTGTGGATGTCCAGTGGCCTATAATCTTTTGCTATTGTTTTAAAACACATTTCTTTCATTGATTACCATATAAAACTTTGGCTTTAACCGTGAATATATTAGCTCTGGGAGTTGCATATTAACTTAATTTCTTTCATTGTCTTCCTCCAAGGCAATTCTGCTGTTTCATTATAAGAACACACTTCTCTTGGGTGTAAAAAGAAACAGAGAGGGGAGCATTCATCTGTATGGGAGCTGGTATAATGCATATTTTATGTGTGGTTACAAGAAGGTCATAGAGCGGCCAGCGTGGTTAGTCCTGGAGCACTTTCACCAGTTCAGTAGAAGGCAAAAAGTACAAAGTATTAAGACTTGGGTAAAAGCTAACATGATTATTTGAAATGTTGCCAGAGTACAGAGCCAGAGTATCTAGCAGAACATGTTATAACAACCGATAGACAATTTGGTGAAAATGTGGTCATTTTAAAATTATCTGGAGCTGAAACAGTCTAATGCCCTACATGCACCCCTTTTTTTTTTTCAAATTTAGGCATTGAACCAAACTGTTGTGTGTGAATGAGGGTGAAGGATAAAGGATGTAAAGTGTTTTGACTGTCCAAGGTATAATAACCACATAAAAGAAAACAGACTTTTTCAGTTTTTTTTTTTTTTTTTTTTGTCTATACTGAGATAGAGTAAAAGTAAAAAGTATTCAAAAATATTGCTTACTTAAAGGTACTGTACGCAGCATGCGCTTGTACTGGTTTGAAAACAGCACTGCAGTCTAAATCAAAACAGTGGGTGTGTATGTTGTCAGTCTTTCCACTTTTCTGATTGGACAATTGGCAATGCAGTTTTAGAACAAAACCAAAAATGTAAACATAAACAAATTGGCCATTATGTAAAATATTTTCTTAATTGTTAACAAATAAGCTGTACCATTGTTATCAATAAAACTAATATTAGATATAAACATGTTTACCTCACTACACTATTTCTGGTGCTACTAATAATTCTACTATTGTAACGCCTCCTGCTACTCCTATTACCCACTACTACCACACAGTTTATTTGCCAGTAGCCTTTATTTATAGCTTTATAGAGTTTGAAAATATTTTTAAAGGTCCCCATATTATAATGTTGTTTTCACCTCAAAAACATACCTGGAGTATTTTGCGTCATTCCTACTTGTTTGAAGTGTTTGGTTAGCCATTTATTTCTAAAGACTGAAAACGCTCCCTCTCACCGCTCTACATAAACACGTGAAAACAGGAAGTACTCCTGCGCGTTTCTAAAGCCCACACACTGTCACTGGACTCATTCTGATAATTTCAGCATTTAGATTGCCGCCACTACAAAGCAGTCAGCTCATTTATCTATCTATCTGTTAGTGTCATGTTGCTAATAGCCATTTTATGCTCTGTCCATTCCCCACCATTGCCAGCAGGGGGCAACAGGCATCTAATCCAAGTGTTCTCTGCAAAGTGAAAACAACTTCACAAGAGAAGACGTTTTCCATACATTATTTTAAGTTATAAAACATGCAATAAGGTGTCCAAAACCATTTCAAAATGCCTGGAAAAAGCACATTAAAAGGACCTTTACAAATTTATTTTACAAAAATAAACCACTTCTTATCTTTCAGTTGTTGCCTCAGTATTTGCCTGTACCTAATATTACCACCCCACACAGTCACAGCTTTGATATGACACACTTTGGTATCACTGAACACAGTATTTGCTGTCTCTTGCTGTGTGTAAAACCATGAGGATATTGACTGATCAGATTAAACGATGACCCAGGAACGACCACGAGGAGCACCACAGCATAGACGGAGACAGGCGTATAATCCATCACTGCATGAGTAATGAAATAACAGCCACAGTACATTCTGCATCATGTATACACACAACACTTTTTTATCTTCCCTTGCAGGTCTCTTTCAAAAAATCAATACAAATCCTAGCACCCACCTAAACACAGTGAGCTCAGTGAGTCTGTGATTAACCAGTGGGGAGCGGCTGTATTATGTAGCACCCACAGGGAGAGTTAAGTGTCACGGCGAGTGGTTACCTCTGCGTGTTGTGTGTCTATACCTGCCTCCATTTGTGCCTCCGGGCGGCATGACACCAATAAAAATGTGACAGAGATGCCCCATTGAAAAGAAAGACTGGGAAGGCAGAAATAAAGGCATCATGGTGGACAGCTGCTGCAGGGCATATAGCCAGGCCCAGAGAAACAGTCCAACTTTATTGTAGTACTCTGTTAGTGCTGTTATTACCAATGTCTGCTGAGGGTAGAGCCGGTTCTGATGAGATATCGGCTTCAATAAAAATATAATTAAAGGTTCAGAGGTTGGCCATTTTCCACACTGTAATACGGTGGTGGCTTTGATCATGTGACACGATGTAAGGGGTAAAAGCTTGACCTAGGTTTACAACACGAGCAGTTACACTCAGTAATCTACAAAATTTGATTTCTAGAAAACTCCTGAACATAGAACTGTAAAAGCTTAAGTGAAAGGTGCTTTGCGTAGAGTTACAAACCAAAGCAGGGCAGGACAGAGCCCAAAACTCCATCCCCACTTGATCAGAGCTTACTCTCTGTCCGAACCTGACCCGACCCATTCCCTGTATGTAGGGGTATGATGCCTAATTATCACGGCTGTAAACAGCATGAAGCTAGAAGATAAATGAGCTGAGTCCTTAACTCCTCTGAAATTGTCACTTCATGTGTTTCAATGAGTTGCATGTGTGCACAAAAAAGTTGTGGAGCGTGAGAGGTTTTACTGCGTGCACTCCGGCCAAACGGAAAGATGCACAGCGACTGTGTATTCTGATAATTGCGATGTCGACTGTGTTTACTGCCCTGTCCCATATGCTATCACTCTTACATAACATTGACACCGCATTGACAGATAGCATTAGTCACTGTCAAATACATTTCCTCTGTTTTACCTTTGCAATGGAACATGCACTCATTCCCACTGACCTCTATGACCAAGAAAATATATTCATGCAGAGTATTAGTCATAGACATACAAAACACGCAAAGATTTACGTATGCAAACTCGCATCTATTCACTGATATACAGGCTTAGACAGGACGCTCAAACAGTGGCTCTTTCATTTCAGTGTGTGTGAATCACTAGATCAACAGCCCATTGTTGCTGCTCTGTCCGTGCCGTCTGATTGAGAGCAGCTGAATGTCTGCAGCAACCCTCTGTCGTGATGGATTTGTTTTCTCAATGTTCATTCAATATTTAGACTCTTTTGTTAGTATCAATCTCATAGCTTATCGTTCTTAAATGTAGTGGGGATGTGATGAGTGAGAAAAGGCATACACAGCACAGGGCAGTGGCATTCTCAAATAAAAATATTCTTAGGAACTTAAAACATTTGTAGTCTGATGATTATTTGAAGCATTTATCATAATAGCTTAGGCTTAACCCTGGTTTACTCCTTGTTTAACTCAGTTTAATGAAGTAAAACAGTAATATAGCCACTTGGTAGAGATTCAATCAAGTGTATTCCTATTGATGATTATTAATAAAAACTATGTAGAAATAAAAGTGCCCCTTCATAAAACAACAAAATGTATTTACTACTACACTAGAATGGGTGAATGAATTAATGGATGATATTTTTATTTGAGTGTCATACACAAATGTGCCCAGCCCATACAGGCTTACATGACACTGTCAACATTTAAGAGAAATATGATGCTATATAAACAATTACATAACATAATTACATTATTAATATGCTCACATTAACTGACAGGATACAAAGCTTGTTGTCTCAGTGTCCATGCCCTCTCTATAAATTTTGCCAAACCAAAAGTCAACTCATTAACTAGAACTGCACTGTAAGAGGTGGTACTATAGGAGCCAAATATTTTATGAGGCAGTACTCATTGTAAAAAAAAGCGTATGGTAATTACTGCAGCAGAGCTTTAAGCATTTATCTAAAATGCCTCTATGAATAAATGTGAGAGTGAACAGTTGTCTGTCAGTGTTTGTCTCTGTGTCAGCCCTGTGACTAAGTGGCCACTGTCCTATGTGTACCCCGCCTAAGGCCCATAGTTGCTGGAATAGGGTCCACGCGTGACCCCTAATGAGAAGTAAGTACAAAATGTGAAGTAAAAGTTTAGTACAATGCTGAATTGACTGGAGAAGCCCTGAAATATTTAAGGACCATCACCATGTTTTTGAGACCTTTAATTAAATACAAGGGGAACTGAATCGAGTGCTTTCACTTCAAAGTGACAGTATCTGCCGAGTGTCAGGGGAACAAAACACATTTACATATTTCTGTCACGACTGAGCAAGTTTAAGCCTTTGAACATTCACGAACATTACTTGTCTTGTAACTATTTTAAATGAATAATGAATAGTAACCCTAAACACATATAGCTATTTAATGTACAATTTATCTCCATCATTTGCATGCTCACACACACAAAAATCATTGTTTTTTTTAGTCATCTCCTGGATAGATTGTGTGTTCCTGTGATTGACTGCACAGATGGCACTGGGGAATAGAGGAAGAGTGAGCAGAGGAGATGTTTAATTGGTGCTGCGTCCCACTCTGGGACACTTGACTTTCATTAAGGAGAAAACAAATCGTCAAATACAGCGTCCACACTGACAGTGACGGACATATGAAAGGCGCACCACAGCATATCATTACGTGGTTGACCATGTGTTTGTTCAACAATGTATACGCTGAATAGAAAGTGGTACAGTGGATGCACTTGTTTTGGGTGAAATACTTGTCCTATGCATTTAATCTGTGACCAATTACAGACTGGAGTGGATCAAAGAAGACAGAGAGGCTGAAGGCATGGATGTTCACCCTGGCAATTACCTCCACAAAGGAGGTTATATTTTAGCAGGAATTGGTTGGTTTGCTGCAAATAAGATAATTTAAAAAGTAATGGTCCAAATTTTGTGAAATATTCAAGAAAAGTGAGTCATGGACAAGTAAAAAAAAACAATTATAAAATTAAGGGATTCGGTGCCATTGTGGGGTGGATTCTTCAGCATTGTGACATACTGTGTAAGGGCTTTGTGGCTCAGTGAAGAGAGCAGAGAGCATTTACCCCTGAACTAGAAGATTCCTTGTTAACATCGAGTTCTGGTATTCTGTATTTCCATCATTGCAAGAGAGAGTGTGAATTATTAATAAAATTAGTTACAATTAGTCTAACAGGATTTCTCCCAAGTGTATGGGTGTAAGACAGAAGGGATTCAAGACCCCCACAACTTTTTGCAGTGAGCAGGTAATGGGTTGCCATGAATGCTGACATTAATCATCCTGGCCAGTGTTATTTGCAGCTTAAAGACCAATTACTTGCATCTGTACAGTATAATTGCAAGAGCTACACTTTTTAGTTTTCTTCATTTAACTTCATAGACTAAAAACCAGTAATCAGCTGTTAATGGTTAGCTCCCATAAAAAAAAAAAAGTGCAACCGTGAACCAGGACATCACCATCGTGAAGAAATCAATAGCACAAATGACATGGACTGAAATCAATGCAGACCACACTGAACTGTACTATTAGGATCCAAGGTGAGCTGCACAATCAATATCAAGTTATGGCAGAGGAAAAGTATAAAGTGAAGGACAACGTTTTACAAAGTTGGCATCAAACTTGTCTCTTTTCTTCTTTGTCGCAGTGAATTCTTGATGAGTTCACCCTCAGCTTGCCACTGCTGCTGATAGATTATGATTTAGCATTAGCGGCCAACTGTCTGTTATGTCACTATGTAAACTCAGAGCGATAGAAGAGAGGCTTTCCCACTAAGTAGCCATCCATCACAAGGCTGCCGTGAACTGTCAGCAAACATTTCCATTTGAAAGTTGTTAAGTGTGGCTTTGGACCATGTGTAACACTGCAACAATCATGTCCTATTAGCAAGCATAAAGTACATAGTGCTTGTTTCTAATTTTAATAGGTGAATTGGGCTGTTGCACCTTTGAGGCCTTATTAAGCCACTGACTTAGACAGCGGCTCATCTGTGTGGAACTAATATTAAGTGTGAGCATCTTTAGAAGCTTCATCATAAACAATGGTTTCAAGTCAATAAGAAAATTGCAAATAAGACAAAATTTATATGCTAACAGCCATTCTCAAGTGGTGGGCCAGGACCCAACAGAAGCGTTTGTTTGTAGATCACAGACTTTCTGGTTACATTATTGGTAAATGAGAAGTAATTTGAGAGAATAAACTTCACCCAAGCCACTGGCCCTATCTCTAGATAAAATATAAGATATTGTGCCCAGACTTGGACTTGTTCAGGGATAAATGCTATTGATCATTTATCCCTGAACTGAACAGTAGGCCCACACCAAATGTAATCATTACTTCCTTCCCTGGCCCCTTGTGGCTGACCTTATAGTAAGGCAGTTTGTTTGGCTATCCCTGTCTATCTGATGGTTTGCAACTGCATTATTCATTCACTCACCACACTCAGTGGTGGTGAGCTACATCTGTAGCCACAGCTGCCCATGGGGCAGACTAACAGAAACGTGGCTGCCATTTTGCGCCAACAACCTCTGCGACCACAGCCAATCAGACACTCACATACTCATTCATACAGGCAAGGTGGGTGTAGTGTCTTGCCCCAGGACACAATGACAGTATGCAATGCCGGCAACGTCTCTACCAACTGAGCTACTGCTGCCACCAAGACAAATCTAGGACAAACCATGACTAAACCAGGTCTAAACCAAAGCAAGACAAAATCAGGCATAAAACTGGCTCCAAATTAAACTTAATCAGGACATGAAATGCAAAAGACTCCTTAGAAGCCTGCGTACCACCCGTGGTACCCGTACCACAGTTTGAAAACTACTGTTTTACAACATTTTGTAACAGGCAGTGATGAGTCATCTTGCTATCAACAAAACAAACCAACAATACTGTAAAAAGTTATACCTGCCTTGAAATGTTTTTGTGCTTTGAGATCAAATCATAAAACAATTTCAATCACAAAAACATTTGTCACAGTTTTGGTTAAATGTAGGCCAGCTGTCTGGTTTAATAGTGCAAAACATATTTATTGGCGTTATACCACACAATGTCCCAGTCGTGTAATGACAGAAGCTCTGTAATGACAGAAGTTTTTCTACACAGTTTAACAATTTGGCAGAAATAACACAGTCCTTGTAAGGAAAGAACAAATAAAAGGTACTGCCAGAGTCCATTCATCACACAGCTACATTCAAAAACACACAAAATAATTTGAATTATAGAATTGTTTAAATCCTGATCTCGCTCAGTGATTAGCCTTGTACTTCCTTTATTCACACTCCGGGGGATTTACTGTTCAAAACCGCGTATTACATCAGTAGCTAATCCAGCAAAATCACCTTAAATGTACTGGATCTTATTCTTTTTTAATCAATGAGAGAAAAAACAGTGGGGGGAAAATATAGAAAAACAGAGCTTTACATAATGAGGGTAAAAATCTATGAGACAGATTTCCACAGAAACAAATTGACTAAAATTGCTTTGAAAACAACTACTTGGAGCAATAATAATATATTTAATACACTGTTAATGAACTTTACTAAATAAACAGGAATGCTATAGCTTCTGTTGGTTTTCCAGATAATATCTTCCACCATTGTCACCATTGTTAGAAAGAATAAACACATTTTAGTGACCTCATAGCCCTTTACCATGTTGACTTTTAAGAACTGATCTTATAAGTCACAAAAAATAGTATATAAGCTAAATTAGAGGCACTCAGAGGTGGATATCTGTCGCACAATGGTAAAAACATAGCACCCAGACCTGGAAATTAGCTGGGGTTTTCTAGTTCAGGAGTAAATGCTCTATTCATTAAGCCGCAAAGCCCTCACAACGAATTCCCTAAAACTATCCATTTGTTTCCTTTCCTTGTGGCTGGTGTTAGTATATTCTAGGATAGCCATATCTCACAATGTTACACAATCCTTAAAAAAAAAAATCCTGGATCCTGAAAGTGTACTAAAACCAAAGCATGTTTAATTTCTTTGTTTGCTCATTACTGACCCTTTGTGAAAATAATATATCAAAATCTGAGAGTGTTTTGATTGGAGGTAAAAGGACATCACATACATACAAGCTGACATACAACAATACATTTTAGCTCAGATAGATATTGACTTATACCAAACACGTGTTTACTCTTGGAAAATCTATTACGGCTAAATTTGGATGAGGTATGAATTTTGAGCTCCATGTGGTTCACTCAGACAATATTGATTTTCTCACCACCTGGTTTAATTTTAGATCACATCAAAATTCATTGAATAACATGATACTGAAGCTGCAAAATGTGCTAAATATTGCATTCACTGGTTTGGCTTCCCTCGTCAAACGAATGATTATTAATGAGGATTTAAAACATGTCTGTATCTTTGCCCTTTGCATGTGCCTGTGAATAATGAGCGCCATCCATAATCTGAAGCTGTCGAGATGTGAGCCTCGTGCAGATGGGAATATACACACATGACCTGCTGTTTGCGATGGCTATTACAGTAATGGTTTCCTCTAAGACTGCTGACTGTCGAGACGAGATCATTAAAGGCAGAGGTATAAATCTTGTTTAACAGTGGTGAACTTTTCATTAATAATAAACTCACGCCAAACGTCAAAAGCAGATCCTTCATGTGATTAAGGCCTCAACATGTGAATTATAGATAACAGTTGGAAATGAGCACCAAGAAACAGGTCATACTTTGAAAATACTGTAAATAGTATAGAGTTTGGCTTGTGTGTATTGATGCATTTCTGGACAAACAGTTAAAGATTTTCTAATCACATCAAAAGATGCTCATTCAAATACACCATTATCAGCAGAATTATTAGTCATATAAAAAAGACACAGATCAATAGAAAACTGCTGCTATCTTCTGGCTCATTATGAAAGTTGGGAAGAATACAAAATTGATTTATAAAAGTTTTAAATGTAGTACTGTTCGAAGGTGGAAGAAGTACTCGAAGCCTGTACTTGAGTACTGTCACTTAAAAAATGAAGCTGACGGAACGGTACAGACCCCAATTACACAATTCCATCCATCCATCTTCTTCCGCTTATGCGGGACCGGGTCGCGGAGGCAGCAGTCTAAGCAAAGATGCCCAGACTTCCCTCTCCACAGACACTTCCTCCAGCTCTACCAGGGGGACCCCAAGGTGTTCCCAGGCCAGCCGAGAGACGTAGTCCCTCCAGCGTGTCCTAGGTCTTCCCCGGGGCCTCCTCCCAGTGGGACATGCCCGGAACACCTCCCCAGGGAGGCGTCCAGGAGGCATCCGGAACAGATACCTGAGCCACCCCAGCTGACTCCTCTCGATGTGGAGGAGCAGCAGCTCTACTCCGAGCTCCTCCCAGGTGACAGAGCTCCTGAACCTATCCTGAAGGGAGCGCCCAGCCACCCTACGGAGGAAACTCATTTCGGCCACTTGTATCCGGGATCTTGTCCTTTCGGTCAAGACCCAAAGCTCATGACCATAGGTGAGAGTAGGAACGTAGATCGACCGGTAAATCGAGAGCTTCGCCTTTCGGCTCAGCTCCTTCTTCACCACAACAGACCGATACAACGACCGCATTACTGCAGACGCTGCACCGATCCGCCTGTCAATCTCACGCTCCATCCTTCCCTCACTCGTGAACAAGACCCCGAGATACTTAAACGCCTCCACTTGAGGCAGGAACTCTCCACCGACCTGGAGAGGGCAAGCCACCCTTTTCCGGTCGAGAACCATGGCCTCGGACTTGGAGGTGCTGATTCTCATCCCAGCCGCTTCACACTCGGCCGCAAACCGCCCAGTGCACACTGAAGGTCCTGGTTTGATGAAGCCAACAGGACAACATCATCCGCAAAAAGTAGAGATGAAATCCTGTGGTTCCCAAACCAGACTCCCTCCGGCCCCTGGCTGCGCCTAGAAATTCTGTCCATAAAAATTATGAACAGAACCAGTGACAAAGGGCAGCCCTGCCGGAGTCCAACATGCACTGGGAACAGGTCTGACTTACAACCGGCAATGCGAACCAAGCTCCTGCTCTGTTCATACAGGGACTGAACAGCCCTTAGCAGAGGGCCACGGACCCAATACTTCCAGAGCACCCCCCACAGGACACTACGAGGGACACGGTCGAACGCTTTCTCCAAATTCACAAAACACATGTGGACTGGATGGGCGAACTCCCATGAACCCTCGAGCACCAGCTAGAGGGTGTAGAGCTGGTCCACTGTTCCACAGCCAGGACGAAAACCACATTGTTCCTCCTGAATCAGAGGTTCGACTATCGTCCGAATTACACAATTACTTTTACTAATATATTTATTATTAATAAATCTGCTACTACTACTACTACAACTACTACTGCTACTGTTAAACAACTTTTACACAAGGCCAAAGGTACTTTTAAAACTTTTATTTTGGAAAAGATAGTACTTTGCACATCCTGATTTAACTGTTGTCTGTGTCCATTTCAAACATGTATACCTGGTACAACTTAGATGATGATGCTATATATATATATATATATATATATATATATATATATATATATATATATATATATATATATATATATATATATATATATAATTTTATATTTTTTTTAGGCCTTTTTCGTCTTTATTCGTTATTGTATATATACGCTGCAGCTCTACCAAATGAGCTCTACTGCGGCAAATATATATATAATTTTAATGATGCTATAAAAAAATATATATTTTTGAGTTATGTTTTCTTTTTTTTTTTTTTGGTGTGTCATTTGGTTTAGACTGTTATACATTGTGCTGCATCCTGTGGCATAACCTGGCCACTCCCTAATTAAGATGGCTTCCCAGCACTGCACATCCTTTTGCCTGATGAAAGCTCAGTTCCAAAACATTTCTTTGTTTTTATATTTGCATAAATTCTCACTGTTGCAACCCAGACAGTGTGCAGGAGCTTTTCTTCTTTATTACTTTTATTTTAAAAATGTGCATAGATTTTTTTTTAATGTACTTTACCATTCACATACAACAACTAAAGCACAGCTGTAGCTGGACACTCTCTGCTTCATTTGTGGAGATGGAGAGAAAAACAGTCCTCTCCCTATTCTGTGTCCGTGCATACTAAACAAGTGTGTGAACTGTGAGTCAAGTGGCCACTCACAACAACACAGAGAACAGCAGTGTGGCTATTTGTGGTGTCAGTCACTTTGCATGAGTGTAAATGAGTGAGGGACGAAGCTTAGGAGACAACGTCACTATAGTGCTCATAGTTTTACGTAGCCAGTAATGTCATACAGTATCTAAGGGATCTATAACTTGTCTGAACAGATTACAAGAAATAAAAACACCTTCAAGTTGTAGAAACAGGTGCCCAAACGCCCACTGTCTGTCTGACAAGATGTTGCTTTGTTTCTTTGGGAGCGTTTGATTTGATGGAGGTATTTTGTTTGTGGGATTATTCAATAGTTGGGGATGTTTCTTATTAAAGTGTCACTACAGGTTAGAGTCAAACCTTGAGGAAATGGAAATCACAGTGCCAGCCCTCATCATGAAAACAGTCTGACAATGTTTGTATCTTGGTGGTGTCTCAAAAGGCCAAATCAACTAAGTAAATACAATTAAACAGAATTACTACACTTAGATAGGTCTCATGGATTACATTTACTTTTTATTCATCTTCTACCGCTTAGTTTTGTTAGGGGTTGCGAATGGCTGGAGCTTGGTCCAGCTACTTTGGGCCTGAAGCAGGGCAAACCCTGGACAATGGCCAGGGTTTAGTTGCAGCCTGGGCTGACACTGAGCCATGATCCTGACAACCATTCACTCTCACTTTCATTCATATGGGGAATTTAGAGTAATCTTTTCAACACTTGGTACGATGGGAAAGATCTGAAGAGAACCTAAGGTAACACAGGGAGGATATACAAACTTCAACGAAACATTAAAAACTTTAATTTCTACTTTTAACCATTTTATGACACAATACTAAATATTTCCCTGTTTTCTACATTTTCCTTAATTTTTACTATATCTCTTGTTGACCATTAGAACTAGCCATACAAAGTCATTAGGACATGACCACAGGAGATGGGAGCCATAAACACACACAGAGTGGCCTTAATGCTTTAGAAAGTACACAGTTGCAGAAGGCAGTTGTCAAAAGGTCAAAGAAGATAAGAAAACCCACTATTACAATATACTACGAGCACTACATATATGTGGCCAGTAAATACACAATAAATCAAGTGCTGTTAATGACTCCATTAAGTTGAAGCTTGTTCAACTGAGAGTCATTTCCTCACAATATATATTGTGATTAATTGTTGCAAGTACAGCTAATCAATTAAAGGTACAGTATGGAATGGAAAATTATAGGTGTTTCAATTATACAATTATAATTGTATAATTGCCTCAGTGGATCATCTGATCGGGCATGTGGCAGAGTGGCTTGGGTTCAGTTCCTGCCTAAAGAGGGTTTGCTTCATGTCATTCCCATCTTTCTGCTCGAATTTCTGTACCTACAAAATAAAGACATAAGCAAAACTTTTTGAGAACAATAATAATAATGACAAGTACCACAGGTAAAGACTATTTTAAAAATTTTAAATGTTGAGATGTTATTTGGGGCAGGGACAGCCAGACTTCCTGAGATGTTCAGGCCAGCCGAGAGACAGACTCTCCAGTGTGTCCTTGCACTTCCACAGGATTGCCTCCTGGTAGGACAGGCCAAGAACACCTCCCCAAAACAGACGCCTGAGCCACCTCAATTGGCTCCACTCGATGTGGAGGAGCAGCAGCTCTACTCTGAGCTCCGCCAGGGTGTGCAATTTCCCCACTGAGGGACTAATAAAGGTTTTCTTATTCTTATTCTTATCTGATCTCAAAGGGAGCGCCCAGCCACTCTGCAAAGATCTCAGATTTTTACTTCCCTGTTAAAGTATTCAGGTGTATTTCTGTGTTTTTCAGCAGTTGTTGGGGTCACAGAGCCTAACTTTGACATAGCAGCATTTCCTAACATACTGACAGTATGGAAGTATAGATTCAAATGAATAGGTAAATTTTCTATGCAAAACCTCACTCTGGCCTGAAAACAAAGCTGTTTAACTGTGTGCTGAAGCTTTAATGGCATCTTCCACCTCATCTCATGAGTCATGCTCCTGTTAGATTAGGTTTATGTAAATGTTTTTATTATGTTAGCACCACCACCTGAAGTAATAATGCTTTTCTGTCAGCTTCACCCATCATTTGCTCTAAATGTTTTACACGTGTCATGAAAATTTAACACGGCACATAAATGACATGCCAACTCGTGCACTGCTTAAGGCCGCGGCTCTGCTTTCACATGGAAATAAAGAAAAATAGGCCAAATGATAGTATAGGTCAACCCTAGACTTTATAGTTTCCTGATTATCTAGATATTTTCTTATGACAATCATTGCATACACACAGCTAACTAGAGCCCACATCTCCGTCTTCATGTCATGTCATCTTGTTCTACATCCGGATGACGCAGGTGATACAAACGGCTATATATAACCTTGTACTGGAAATGTCACTACGCTGTCACATTCCCAAATCCAAATTGTGTATCCAAATATGAGCTGGTTGCATCCCGGTCGTCTTGAACCCACCTCACATCCTTTGCGTGTATCTCCATAATCACCATTAGCTGTCTCTCTGGATCATATTTTCTGGGCTGCTGTTTAATAACCTGTAAAACCAACACACATAGAAGTAAGGATAGAGCGGTAATAAAACTGATGCCAACCAGACCATGAGGACAAATGACTTAATAGATGTGGACTTTTTTGACTCACCGACAGGAAGTTACAAATCATACGCTATAGTGAAGGCTTTAGGGATATTTATTCGATTGTTGCTGGGTCAAAACCTGGGTTCAGACTGAGTAGATATTTCAGAGTGGAGGGATATGATACAATTATTAGAAAGCTGGTTAATAAGGAACTGTGAGGGGACTGTTCTAAAAGATTACATCTGATTATTCCTAAATCATGAGGTAGTTCACTACTAAATAAACAAACAAACAACAAACAAACAAACAAACAAAAAACTGTTTTGTAGCTATTATAATGCAACAGTACTTTGTGTTCTCTCAGGGTTCCTCCCACCATCTAAAGACATGTTTAAATGGACTGGTCAGTCTAAGGTTTTGTGCATGTAAATGGTTGTCTGTCGCTTGTATGTAGGTTGTACCCCAGCTCATGCCAAAAGGAGTTTACTCCAACCCCTTGTGAGCCAGATGCAAGATCAGTTTGATCAAAAGGTTTAAATTTTGTCTTTTGAAAATGCAGATGTCTATTTGTCAAAGTTTAGTTATGAAATCACAACTCACAGAAGTGGACCTATAATAAGTTTATTCATTTGTGTATTTTGAAATGCCACTTGACTGAAATTACATATTTTTCTTTTATGAGTAATACACAGTACTCAAGGTGAAGTTGACTGACTTGCACCCCTCAAATCAAATGAAAGTCGGTTTTGCTCACTGTTGCTGCTGCAGTGGACAACACATAATCTGTGGTGTACCTTAGTACTTCTTTGAGAATGTAACACAACCACTTTTATCCAAATGCCCCACACATAGGCATTTAACTCTGAGAGCTTTACTGTAGTGAGCACTTAAGGGAAGACACATCAGGACATAATCTTAACACATCATTTATTGGCAGAGCAGAGAATTTAATCCGTGTTCATCATTGGGGACAGCCGCTATACAGAATTACAGATGAACTGTTGAAGATATTGGTTGTACAGAGTAAATTCAATGTTTTATGTCATGAGTAAATCCTTATTATAGAAAATATATTGATATTATTGGAGTGTAATGGTTATTATTTTGGTCATTCATTCATGTTTGTGGCCGATCCGTAGGAAGTGTGAGGAAGAAATGAGTGGCCTGATGTCAGCTAATGTGTGTTTCCAGGCAAATCAGGGCAAAGCAATTCTCCTTCATTTTACCAGATTGAATTAGGCGTCTGGCTAATTCTGATAATGTGTTGTGAATATTGTTTGCGTTAAAAATGTCACAGTCAAAATGTAATAATTGTAATAGAGCACAGGGCCAGACCAAGGGCTGTTGAAGATGTTAACTCACATTTCATTGTTCCTTCAGGAGCCAATCACATTAAGCACAGAGAAGCTGAAACAAGCAACTACATGCAAACTGAAGAGGTAGGTTCATTGTTAAAGATAATGTCATAAACATCAAAAGTATTTTATATCGTACGCTCAGAGATGAAAGTACCCAAAATCTGTAGTTAAGTATAAAGTATGCTACTATTATACTATTATACTTATACTATTACGACTGTTAGTTACTACTACCCCTACTAGGGCTATTACTAAAACTACTGCTGCTTCCTTTATTACTATTGCTATTACTATTAGAGATTTTTAAAATTTAGTAGAGTTAAAAAATTTTCTTCTAAATATTACTCAAGCAAGACTAAACCTGCCCTGGGATGCTGTTTTGTCTCTACAATGTATTCAAAATCAATATGTTTGTATTTTGAATGAAAGTTAGCATGAAAATAAGGACCTTTAATGTATAAAAGGCTGCATGCAACCACTGCATTACTTACTCCTTTGCAGGCTAATTGCATGCACTGCATTACTGCTCAGTGTGTTATCTAGTGCAAACTCCTCTTGACAGCATACAAGTATAAAAGACTAATAATAGCACATGATATATAACCGGGCCTCTTTATTGTCAACCTATTGTAAAGTCACACTTAATGGTTATCAAACTGGCTAATGGTAGCAGCCGACCATTAAGGACAGTGATAACGCTGCATGAGTAAACAGCAGCTGCATGGCCCACTATTGTAAAACACATTATTTTTTTGTTGTCTCTATTTTTGCAAAGGCTGAGGAACCTCCAGTTTTAATCGACTTGCCATGCTTACAAAATAAGCCAAGAAAGCATGCAATATTCATGTCTACACTGTATAAATATGAATGAGGAAGAATCTCATTACAGGTTAAGACGTCACCTCATGTCTAATAATAGAAAACACATCTTAATTAACAGCACTGACTTAACAGGGCACACCTTATTGAAGGAAAAAAAAAAAAGTTTGGGAGATTTCCTCGGTATAAGTGGGCTCGATGAGTCATTGAGTATTTTGGAGTGAAATCCTTGAAGTCATAGATCAACACTGACTCCGGCTGTGCAGAGATAACTGTGCCTCTATGTCTCCCTCTGAGCTGCAGAGTGGCAGGCTGCCTAAGCTGTGGCTGGTACATTGACTACTCACATGCAATACATACATTGTAATTAGATAATAAATAAAAATATGAAAATACTTGCAAATTGGCTTTATTGACTCCAGCTACACTCATTATTTATCTTCATTAACACAAAAAGACAAAACACACTGTGGACTCGTAATTTCCATCTTTGAAATACCACTGGCCACTTTATCATTTTATCTAAAAATGCAGCATCTAGTGTGGTCCTCTGCTGCTGGAGCCCATTTGATGTGTTGTGTATTTAGAAATGGTCTTCTACACACCTTAATTCTAACTGGAGTTCATTTTAAATAATATTGCCTTTCATCCTTGGTCCAGTTTAACCATGCTCCTCTGACCTCTGGAATCAACAAGGAATTTTTGCCCACGGAAATGCTGCTCATTGGACATTTTCTCTTTTTTGGACCTCTGTAATTCCCACAGACGGTTGTGCTTGAGTCGTTGAATGGGTATCCTTAGTCAAGTGGCAAGTGAGTGTGTCCACTTGTAGCCTGACTGGTCTGCATTGCTATAATGAAAATATTGACCAGTGGAATAAATCACATATGACAGCTGTTTGCTTTTTACAATGAAAATGATAAACCGCTAAGTAACTAACTCAAGTCTCCTCTGGTCATTGAGTGAAGGGTCATTTCAGGATGTTGCTGTTGGTGGTGAGGCCTGTCATGTTTCACCCCTTCAGAAAATGATTGCTGATCTCCCACCGCTGAAGTGGACCTCCTCGTGTTGCTTTTAATTCAACCGTGCTCAACAAGCTCTTGGCTTTGAGTGTCCAACATCTAAAAAAGCAAAGCCTTGTGGAGATTTCCTGGAAGGACATGTCTGCTTCTGCTGCGGGAGAAAAAAAAACTTGGAAATGAATGTGGTTTGACTAAATGAGCTGTAAGAAAACCAGCTTAAAAAAGATCCCTACTAACTCGCTCAATGCATTAAGATAGTACTCTAGACTTTCACAACTTTCAAGTACAAATAAAAAGTCATTCATCTTCTACTGTTTACTATTTGGGGTTATCTAGGGCTTGGTCAGTACATCCTGGTCAATAACCAATTAATTTGCAATAGCATGCCTGTGAAAGCCTATACCACCTACTAAGGTACACCTGGTCATTTAGTAAAGTATTCTAAAAGTTACCCCAGTAAGAGTGAGCATTGGCTATGTGTAACTAGTTACAACCTATTGGGTGACATAAAATGTACTGTAGCCTATATAATGATTTTGACAAGGGTTGCAGGAGCCTATCCCACTTGCAAACTATGTCAGGCAATGTACATCTTGGACAGGACAGTTGCCAGTTAGGCTGACAACTAATGACAGACATTGACTGACAGAGACAACCACTGACAATCATTCCTGTGGACAATTTAGACTTACTAATAAAGAAAAAATAACGCATTATTGTTTCACAGTCAGTCACAGACAAATCTTTCAGTCCAGCTATGGTAATAAAACAACACAACACAAAAATGCTGCCACAGAAATCCCGTCTGACAGAGTTTTCGCCTCCATCTTGGACTCATTCATGTTGGATGTGTTTACTTCTCAGTCCTGGCTGACTCAACTCTCCAGACTGTCCCCGTTTTCCCCGGTGGGACCGCACACACCTGCTAGTCCTCCACAGAGCTTCAGAAATCAGCTCAAAAGCATCCAGTCCTGCCTATCCATCTGTTACCCCGCTCCTCATCTCTGTGCGTCAGTCAAGAGAGCGTGCGTCCCGAGTTTCCTGTCACTTTGAGAGTCTGGATTTTGACTACTGCTTAACAAAAGACGTGGAGATCAAGAAAGTGAACAGTGTAACCTCCAAGTGGTAAAGTAGTGTTATGTGCGCTAGCCTCATGCGCCAACACATTTGCTAAACCAAACGCACGTGTTTTACAATAAGGCCACGTGAATTTTTAAAATCATTTTAAGATATACGCACCATTTTAATAGTAATAAATCTTTGTTTTGGACAGATGCCTTTTTAATCTTAAAGGCTACAACTTTTTGTTTTTCACTTCCTTCCAAGTCTCAAGAGTTGATCGGAGTCTGTGCTGGACGTCAGTACGCTGAGACACAGCGCCCCTCAGTGGAAACAGCTGCAACTACAACAATCACTATTACAAATTATCATGTTTTATGTAGCAAAGGTGGATGGTAAACATGGTATATTTCTAATTAATGCCCTGTCTGCTGATCCGCACACACATTTTAAGCATTGTTTTTTTATATGCTATACAAATTATATCATCATTAGGTTTAAATTATTGGGCAGAGTAGATACTTGCTTGACAGTAAAGTGCAGATATGTTTTACCAATGTACCAGTGTTTTTAATCTAAATACTAGGATTCATCACAGTGACATAAAAAAAAATACTTAATATCCACACTGTTTTAAAAATCAAAAAACAAAAGGTTGTTGTGGTTTATTTTTTATTGATATTGACAGTACAATCTGTTCAGTCCCTGAACAAAATAGTTTCTTTCCCTCTTTACTGAACTTAATCCCTGTATTTTTGTTTTATACTTTTCTTTAAAAATGTAGCTTCACTACTCTGACTGCTGCATACATTTACAATGCAAATTAACACATACTGTACACAAATATATGGCCCTACAATAGGATTATTGATTTTAATAACTTACATTCAATGATTCAAGACACACACAAAGTACAAGCACACTCGGACTGCTCCCTGCTCCAATCTTGGCACTTAGTATCATATTAAAATACTGTATGTCCTCTTAAGAGTGCTTTTTCATGACATAGTATAGGCATGTACACAGCAAACCAAATAAATAGTTATAAATGGAAATGTCTCTACTCTTAAGTGCCACAGAAATGTTAATATTTAGCTACAACAAAAGGCTTTAAATGTCATTATGACCAGTCCCCTTCTTTTCAGCACATATAAACATTCACTTATACATCCTCTAATAATACTCATTTATTAAATATAGAACAATCTCCTAAAAATGTCAATAGTTTTAACCCCTTAATCATTAAGGAGCTCTGCCCGTGTCAAGGCCAGCCAGACAGTCAGATGCAAACATCTAGTCAAGTGTCTAGTCTCCAAAAGTGGGTCAGTGAAACTAAAAACTCCCTTTGAACTGCCAGGAGCACATAAATGACAATATGCCAAAAAAGTGAAATTATTACAGTAGTATTGTCTAAAACATATATTATATAGATACAGTTCAAAATGTGTGAAATATTTAGATAATAATAATTCATATATATAATATTATTAAATATTCAAATTTTGATCCAGATAAAGAAGGTCAATAGCCAGTGTACTCTTTGTGCTGGTGTCAAGCCTGGATAAATGGAAAGGAACACGTCAGAAAGAGCAACTGGCGTAAAACCTATGCCACATTCATGCAAATCACTGTACAGTGAGGCAGATGATTTGCTGTGGCAACCCTGGAAGAGAAAACTTCCAAATAAAATTTGAATTTTATTTTTCAAAATTTGGGTTTTCTTAAAGTTTAAGATATAGTTATCACAATTAAAATAAATAAATGCTTGAAATATTTCATTCAAAATCTATATAATATGTGTTTCACTCTGGTCTACTGAAATAAATTGACTTTTCAACAATATAATAATAATTTAATGATCTGTGGCTTGTAATTGTGTTGCAGATAGAAGCTTAACTTTTTTTTAACCAACCTTTGGATACTCCAACTTATTTATCAACCTTTACAAATACATTCAGAACCATAGACTATTGCTTGAAGCGAACAAAAAATTGATTGGTGTCAGTATGCAAAGAGCCAGACAGTCACAGTGCAAGGACAAGTAACTAATTAAAGGCCTAGACTCAATAGGAAACAGGGACCGGAGCGGACAGGACGAGCATGTGTCCGTCAAATGCAAATAATTCATTCAAATATTCTCTACTGCATACCATTCAACAAGAGGCTCCATAAAACAATGAAGTAATTAAAAACGCAGTAGACCTGTATTCTGATCTAATTCAAGATGATTTAGGCACATCATAAACATTCATTCACAAAGCTCATTAAAGGCCCAATCCAGACCAACATGTTTTGTTTTTTTTACACTAAACATTTGCTGGTGGAAGTCTCTAATGGTAATGCCACTGTATGTCAAAAACAAATTCCCTTTTTGCTTAATTAAATATATAAAAATGCAATATACAAAAGCAAATGTTAGTACATTAAAGTGTGTGGTCAGTCTCCCTCAGTGCATGATGGGATATTATAAAACACTCTTCTCTTCTTACTATGACAACAGATGGAGGTAATTCTCACAGTGCAAAGAAAACAAAGTAATCCCTGGCTTCTGCAATATTTAAGGTCACCTGCTTATTCCTGTTAGGGCTTGCAGGCGAATGAAGCCTGTCCCTGCAAGCATGGGCTCTAGGTGGGGTACATCCTGGACAATGGCCTGTCACAGTGTCAGTCTCACATTCATTCACTATGGGCTATTTAGAATCACCAATTGAACCAACACACGTATGTCTTTTTACCTGCAGTAACACAGGGAGGACATTCAGACTCCACCTAGAGATAGTAGTCAGTTCGGCCAAAGATCAAACCCTCAACCTCCTTGCTGAGAGGCAAAGGTGCTAACCACTCTGCCACTATGTACCCATATTTCTAAATATTACACCATTAAATAGATGCACGTTGCTTACATTTTACATTAAAGGAGATTCTAATAAACCAAATAGTGGGCTTACATTAAATATGTTTTTTTTTTTTTTTAGCTGGATTGGGCCTTTAATTATGAAGTAACATGGTATATTGCATATGTAACATATTCAATATACAGGTGCAATGGACAAAGAGGAAGGCAACATACTCCATTGTCACAAGTCTGGCCAAACAGTGTTAGAGAGTTTCACAGTGTAACACAGTCAGACCACCACTATTTCATTGAGTTCAGTTTCATCTCAGCACTGAAATGTAGGTTTAGGTGATACTGGCTCGATGTGATGGTTTGGTCTGTGGGTGGCCTGAATTATATATATCTGCGTATTTTATTGTTTTGGGAGCATTGTGTTTTCTTTTTTTATTTGGTTTTCTGTGCAACTTGTCCAGTAAGATCAGATTTAGTCTACCTTATGTCCCAAATTCATCATCACTGTCTGTTGAATTTTGACATTGCAGTTTTACTCTAGTTTTTCTACGCGTTGCAATTTCTGCTGGGACATTTTCTCTGGCTTGTGTGGAGACCAAAGTTGAAACTGTGTGGCTTTTGCTCATGTCCTCCTGTGATACTGTGGATTGAGAAGTTTGTGGTATCAGTATATCTGTGCCTCCTGGATCTTTCATTGCCATACTGGCTCCTACCAGAGCGGGATAGCTTCGGTTCCTCCTCAGCCCTGCGTTGAGCCCCGAAAGACCCCCACCCAGTGCACTATTAGCCAGACCGGTGGAGCCAAAGGGGGCAAGCAAAGCAGCACTCCCAGATGAAGCGGAGAGAGGTGAAAGGGTGCGAAAACGTTTCAGTTTGTCAACAAGCCCCAAATGTGATGTCTCCATTTGGCTGTCATCGTCTGCCTCTGCCCCTCGGTCCCTCTCCGTCTCCCCCAGGACTTCCCTTAAAATGGTACGAGCCGGTTTTGACGCAAGAAAGATGTCATAGTATGGCGGTTCTTCGTGGCGTGGACTAAACTGAAAAACAGGTCTAGCGTCAGGTGAGGAGGCAGATTTGGAGCAAGTATGAGGGGAGTTGGGTGGTGTGTCAGGCAGCTTTAAGAGCAGACTGTTTGGACGTTTTACAGGTTGTCTCTCTTCTGGCTTTGGGGGTATCCTGTTTCCCGATGGCGTTGAAGCCACGCTCGTGTCCACCAAGCCTCTGTCCCAACTGTGAGGGTCATAGACCGAAGCAGAGATCCCCCGCTCCTGCAAGAGCCGCACCAGACCCAGAGAGGTACTGGTGGTCCTGGTGGAGTCCCGCAAGTTGGTGGAGGACTCAGCCAGAGACAGTGAGAGGGAGAGTCGGCGCGGGGTGCAGCTGGGGGTGTAGGACGGTGTGGGTGGGGCAGAGAAAGGTACGGAGGATGTAGTGTGGGTGGGGGTCCCAAGACATGTGCTGCTCTGACATGATGCTATGGACGGGCTGGAGACAAAACAGACAAGAAGGTAGAGGAATCAGTCAGACAACCGACTTGTGAAGGAAGTGAACTTTTCTGCTCTATTAGGGCTTTATTTAGTAGTGAGCATAGACACAATATATACAGTATTTAGTTTGTAGTAAATCCATGAATCAAGCTCAGCCATTTTAGTGTATGTTAAAAAAATGTAAGCTTTCATTTTCACTTTTCATTTCTGCATTACTTAGCCTGACTATGGTTTAGACCCACTAACCATTCTACCCTTTGCCCACATTTCTGAGGTACAGTATCATTATGTGACATTTCCAATATGTTAATAATGTGGAAGACTTTAAATTATCATAGGCTCATGTCCTGATGTGAGTTATTGATGTAAAGGACCAGTTAACTAGTGCCATTCACCATTACAAGTTAGTTGTTGTTGTTTTTGTTTTTTTTAAATCACAAACCATTCTTCAATTGATAGAGAAAGAACAGAAACTGGTGACAACATTTTGGAGTGCACACACCCACTGTCTAAAAAACTGCACTCTCATGCATTTCCTCACCCACAAGCACCACACTGGGTGCACTCAGTGATCTACATCGGTCAAATGATACAACTCAACGTCATCCTCATCATCACTTGACCTACTGGGGCCAATCACAAAGCACCAACATAAGGGAATGATTTAAAATATCCACCAAAGGAAAACATATTAATGAACATAAAACTGCATTTCACCTGGGTGACACAGAGGTCAGCTGATCAGAGGGGTGCAGGATCCTGCAGGTGGTGAAGGTGTATGTGGAGCTAGTTTGGGACATACACTTTCCTGGGAAATTAACTAAAGGGAGGAATAAAAGGAGAGAACATAAGGGTAAAATGTTTGTTAAAGACAGATATTGCAACACTAGACACACAACAACACATAAATATATGGCAGGAAAAAAGTTGCAGAATAGGCCCAAAGCATAAGCACAACAATATTTTTTGTAAAAGGCAGCAGTGTGTATTTCTGAAGGTGACCCTAGTGCAGAGCCAGCAGGTCAACTACAACATGAACCAGACTCTATAGTGGTCACATGGTCATGTGAGCTGGACAGCTGTACTAACAAAACCTGATACCCACACATGACAGGGTGCACCTCAGCACTGACATTTGTGCAGTAGTTTATGTGTAGCTACTACTAAAGCACAATTTACTAAATGTGTCAGGCTGTGTATGTTTGATTTATTAGAAATATATAAATAAATACATGAATCAAAACTTTTAAATGATTCAACTTTTAAATATCAGTATGCACTGTACACAACATAAGCAAAAGTAAGCACTAATGCTAAGCTAGTTGGAACTGGAAATGGAGTTGGAAATTGTAATTGAGAAAGAAAGCTGGGAAAATGACAGGAAATTAAAAAAAAAAAAAAAGTACTCTGTTCCGATGGGATGCGATGACTGCACAGAAGGACTGCTGCTGGGATGCATGGGAATCTGGGAGTGAGATCATGACAGGGGCGTCACAGTTAGGGTTGTGATATATCCGATTAAGGATTTTCCCATTATCTCCCCCTCCCACCCCTCTATCCCCATGGTGCAGGGTTTACAGTGAGGGCTGGGCTGGATGCAGGGTTTTAGGCCTTGCTAAGATGTTCCCTCACCAGGCAAGTGGTCCACTGTGCTGGGCTGTAAGGCCTGGAAGTCCTTCATGTCGAAGTGTCCGTTCAACTCAGAGGAAGGCCTGTGCACAGCTTGTCCATCTTGTAATATTTCTAAATGGCTGTGGTCTTTAATATTTCCGTTTTGGTTGCAGCAGGCAGAAGATGAAGAGGTAGTATGCATAAGATCCATGGCAGAGTTTTCTTCGGACAAGCCTCCGAAAGAGTCACTACAAACTTCATCCTCTTCGGGCTGGTCCAGCTGCCAGCTGTCCTCCTGCTCATGAGCTAAAGTGCGGAAGCCCTTGGTGACCACACCGGGCCGGTGGTCCAAGAGACCGCCCAAGTGGGGCTGAGCCAGCTGCTGCCAGGCATGGAGGGTTGCAGAACCTGAAAGGAAAGGTAAACAGACAGAGATGTCATTCAGACAATAGTGGCAAAACTAAAATAAAATTAGTAAAGCTTGAGTACACACAACAATTCTTTATGATTAACCAATGTCAAAATCAGTGATGAACTTAAACTGCATTTGAAACAAAAGTTGCAGGTTTATGTAACAACAAATTATGCTATAGTTAGCTTGAATTTCACTATAACCAACCTAAAAGAAAAGTATCATGCAGCTGAGCGTACAATGTGAAGAGACAAAAAAGGGTGAACAAGATAAGAGCACTGGTGATGAATAACAAACAATGGGAATAAAACTGCCCTGCACATGCATAATTGCTGATATGTAAAACTATTTATTATTGTTATTGTAGAGACATAAATGGGTTGTTTTTCAAATGTCAGTGTTAAAAAATAAAGGAATGAAACAAGGATAAACAAAGAAGAAAAAGGAAAAGGAGATAAGAGAAATTAGTGAGATTTTATTGAAATCAAAGACAAAGGATTTAACATAAAAATGCAAAGACAAAAAATTTTAAAAATACAGGAAAACAAACATGAAAAGGGAAATGCAGAGGTCAAATAAAAAGAACAATCGTCAGTGTATTAATGCATGTTTACTAGTCATAAAACTATCATTAGACCTATCAATTGTAACAGGTCTACAAATGCAAATTGCAAATTTGTAGGACCATACATTGACCAGCAGAGGGAGCCACAAAACTAAATAACACTACACAATTTGTCCATCAATTTTTCCAGTGGATAAAATCTTTGTTGCTTTACCATTGCACACAAGAAGAGAGAGATATCTAGTACATAATAATAAACATATTCATCAGTCCAAAATAAAGTGCTCAATATACTGTATTTGAAATATATCTACTCTCTTTTGCATTCACTGGAGCCCATATCAAGGCATTTTGTGCAATACATTTTAAAAACTATAATATCCCATTCCATGTATATCTTTCACTATGTCAAATTTCAAACCAGCTGCGTGGCTGTGTGTGTCTAAAGTAAAAGGAGTGCTGGGGGCTAAGACTGCCCTCTGGTGGATGTAACACTTGAAGCAACCCTGTGACAAGAGCCATAGGGGCTCTGAGCTGAGGCTGGGAGCTCAGTGACCTGCTTATTTCCAAAAGACTGGACGACCTCCTCAGAGTCCTGGGAAACTGGGAGGCTTTCACAGACATGTTTGACTCATTACAGTAATGAATTAGGTAACAATTTTGTTGGTGATTTTGAAAAGTTTGATTTTGTGTGAAAGACTGGGGAGTATGGAGGATGTTTTGATTCTGCTTATCACATACATTTGGATTTTTATTCTCTCTGTCCGAATTGAACACACTGTTGCTCTGAGTAGAGTATTCACCTTCTAGTGGCTTTACAATCTGTAGCTTTTCTGGCAGATATGATCTCGCTGAGAATGAGTATCCCGACCAGACACTTCCAAAGGACGGATGTGTGCAGAGTGAAAACAGGCTCTCTGTGGGTGTCCCAGGACCTTCGCTACCTCCCTTCTCTTCCTCCTTGGCCAAATATGCCAGTTTCCTCTCCCTCTCATCCTCAAAGAAGCGTTTTTCTGAGAGGTAGTTTTCACGCCGAAGAGATAGGCGTCGCAGCGCTGCTTCCAGGTCTCTGCTGCCTGGGGTCCCTGGGGTGCCAGGGGGACGTTTATTTGAGTCCTCTGACCTAGAATGGGTCATAACAATACATGGTGTCAGTAAAAAAATATAAAAGCCACACCAACAGAACATAACTGTAAAAATATACCCATCATCTGAAGCCTCCAGTATACTGCTGGTCCTGTTGTCCAAGATAATCCCACTTCCTGTCTCAGTGCCTAAAACAGAGTTACAGCGAGGAGTCCCCACTCTGCTGGAGCGTCCCGAATTTAAACAGGACGTCTGATTGGAGCCGGGGATGTTCAGGGGAGACGGTGCTAATGATGCCCGCTGACGCATCAAATTCAGGTTCTTTACAGTTTGAAACACTCGCTTTGGCTGTAGCCTGGAGAAGCACAAAGAGATAAATTAAATCAATACTTTTATTTGGTCTATGCATAAAGGGTTTTATGCATAGACCAGTATAGTTAGTTAGAGTTTTGTAATTTATCAATACCTCTGTTCTTCCACATCTGGGTCATCCATCTGAAGCTCTTTCCTCATGGTGCCCTCTATTTCTGCTGCTAGTGAGTCCTAGATCATAAAAAAGAATAGTGAGGGGGTTAATAAAGTTCAGCATAATGCTTTCCCCTTCCTGCTGATTTTCTCACCATTGGAAAGAGGCCGAGTGAATGGAACCGCCTCGGTGTGCTCAGCGGTAAAGTTTTGTTTCGCAGGTTTTTTAGCTCCTCCTGAGCCTCGTGGAGCATCTCCATACACTCGGCATACTTGTCCTGTAACTCTTGCAGCTTAACAAGGAAAGTTCAGATAGCATTAAAAGCCAGCCTGAATGTACAAGACACAGAAAGAGCTTTTACTTTCTGTGTTTATATAACGATCTATTGGTGTTTAAGCTATCAGGTTTTATAGCTATGTTGCAAGTTTTATTACCACAATTTAAATAATAAATTGTCACATCTTATAAGCGTAAACTAATTTAGCATAAAACATACTGATCTGATACAATACAATAACTGTTTCACTGTCTGTGTGCCTCTATAATATCCTACCTCAGCAGTGAGTTGACGCTGGGCGTCTTTGGCTGCTCCTAAGTGCTGAGTCAGCTCCTCGTTCTCCACAGCGTACTGGAAAATAAACAGAGCAGACAAAATGAGGACACAGGTGAAATATTGCACCACACACACACACACACACACACACAGCCTTGTGCTTTGTGTTACACATGCAGAACAGGAAACAGAGGTTATTTTAACCTCATATTTTAAAATGTAGAGCAATGGCTCGTTACCACTTTGGCTTTTTTCTGGAGGTCCACGATCTGCGAGAGGAGGTGTGTGATCTCTTCCTGCTGCCTGGTGGCATCTTCAGTCTTTTTGGCCAGTTCTTCAGCAAGTGAACCAATCTGCCGGTTTGCATCACCTGAGAGGAGTTAGAAAAAAAATGTTGTTGTTGTAATAAAAGGCATAGTTTTCCTCATCCATCACCATTCAGAGCACAATAATAGTCGTCATTGTGTGTAAGGCGTAGGTGTGTGTAGAAACTCACGTAGTTCCTTAACACAGTCATTGACCAACTGCTGCTCGATCTCTTCATAGGAGATAGTTTCTGTTTCCAAATGGCTCGCCTAGGTATTACGGAAATAAATCAGTTAACAATGCCATGGCTATATTAAATAACATCACAAATAGAGTGTCTGTACCTCAGATCGCAAAGATTTATTTTCTTCCTCAAGATCTTTTAGTTTCTTTTGCAGTGAGTCCAAGGGGAAAAACACTGGAGGTGAAACACTAGCTTCAGCCGGACGGACACTGTCAAACATACACACACAAGGAAGTAACAAGGGACCAATCAATCATCTGCTTCACTGATTTGTGATCAATAAAGCCAACAAGATTAATAGAGGGGAACGGTACATTTAACCATTTATGCAGCCCTGTTTTGATTTCACAGACACATGCTTAGGCAAACATAATGTAAAGACGGGCATACAATAGTTGTTTTTAATAAAAGGCTTAACCTTAAATTATTTTTTTAAATGAGCCAGTGCCCCACAGAGCTATCACAAGCTTTGTACCTAATTAAATGTTTTTGTTTGCATTAGATTTTTGGTTGCATAACTGTATGGGGCTATGGGAGGTCAAGATCGTTTAGGAGGGTAAATCTTACGGTGTTGAGGTGTTGGACTCTCCTTCACTCTCCTCAGCAGCACTGGTGTAGAACTGTAGCAGCTCATCTTTCATAGACAGGTCGTGACGCAGCTGAGACACCTGAATGTTTTTAGTGGAAATAAAAAGAAGACAATAACTTTACAAAATGAAGACAATGCATTATAAGCACACAGCAGCTGGTTTTGTGCATACCTCCTCACGAATGTGCTCTACTTGTTCTTCCAGCAATTCATTTCTTTCACTTAGGGCTTTGTTTTTCTTCAGAAGTGACTGCCCAATGCGAGCTGCTAGTTCCAAGTCACGCTCTTTCTGCAGAAGAACAATCTCTTAATAACAACACCTCAAAGCCAAAATATCAAAGTCAAACTAGTTTTATTGTCAACGTGACTTTGCATGAAATAAAATAATATAGCAAAATCAAAGCCCAGCAAAAATCTGCATTAACCTTTAAAAGCATTAAAAGGCAAGGAAAGGACAAAATGATTAATTTTGGTGTGAATCTAGATCAGTATTTAGATTCAGGAGGGTATAAAGGGATTTTGTACCATTTTGAGATACGCACCAAAGAACTTCACTAAGATGCATATAATTAGTTTTAGAAGATTCATTCATTATAAAATATACAGCTTTTATAGCTTAATTGAAAGAGCATTTAGCCATGAACTAGAAGATCTTCAAGTGCCACCTTTCTTTGTCACAGCCTTCTATAAAACCTGTCTAAGACTTTTACACAGTACTGTATATTACAGGCAATATTTAGTTTTGCCAGACAAAAACAGATGCACATGGACACTGTGACTGCTGATGCATATCAGTATGAACACTTAAACTTTACTATTTTAGGAGAAAGATGATTAAAGTTCTTTAACACCCATTTATTGCCTGTGTCTGAGTTGGTCACTGAGTTCGTGACGTTGAGAAGTCAGATTTGAATATCAGGCATAGGTATTTTTATGATACGGCTTTCTTACGAAAGCCTCTCTGTTATGAAGTCCATAAGGTGAGGTGTGTTGGACTGCCCAGACTCTTAATTACATCTGATCAAAGTACATCTCCTGTAGTCCTGCTATACACCATTTGTAGACCTGTTGTCCCATTAAAACTACACAGGCTCTTACCTCCTCCAGAAGTCGAGTGACAGCATCAATGTCACTGTAGGTCTTCGTCATCTGGCCCACTCTGTCAGCACACAGCACTGCAAAGACACGCAAAAACATAACGTAATATTAATTATGGTTGTATAAACTAAATTATACATTATAGGTTTGGTTGTACTATGACTATTGTAAAATACACAAACCTCAGGCCCATGGGTGCCAAAGTCCTTCTGCTTCACAGTTCAATGAGAATTTTATTATGTATCATGTTAGAATTGGTAAGAAAGCAGATAAGCAGGTAAGAAAATAGGTTGTCTGTATGTTCACATGGTTTCAAACAGTGTATTTAAACACAGTACTGAGTGGGCAGTGGTAGCAAAGTATTTCAGTATATTAGGTTTGCTGTCAAGAGTTTGATTCAACTAAACACCGAAAGTTAGTCAGATTATTTTTTTGTAAATCTCTTCAGTAAAATACTTAAGTAAATATTATATAATACAGTGATAGTTAACTTATTGTTTAATCTTTACCATCTACTTTCTTTCTTTGATGCTTCACCATGAATCACATCACACACACCCACATATTATCTTCATTTTCGACCGACTACTTAAACACCACCACCCCAGCTCCTTAGAAATCAAATACTGTTATCACTTATCAGACAAGGTGGTCAATGAGAGGCGCCACACCTGAAGCCCTACATAAAAGTCTAGCCAAACACTGATTAAATTACCTAGTATGACTTGAAGTATAAAGGCATATTTTTCTGGATACTTAACACTTTTCCATTTTAAAAACATTTACTGAGAATATATTTAACCCTGCCCGCGCCCAAATGCAAAACACAGTCAGCTAATGCAAACTATATATTTACATTTTGCACCACAGTATAGGAAAAACACAGGGTTAGCAGAAACCTTGTCCAGCGGGACACATTATATATAAAGCTTTAGGTTTTGCTGTCACTCTCTTGGGAGCAGTCATTAAGATACACACAGTTACTATGGAGTCAGAACGTATTGGCAATCAACACAAATAATCCAAATATAGATAGAGTACACGCAAAATATCAACATCAATGTTATCGGTCCTGTAACGGGACTAAGTATTTGATAAGCGCTATATTTACCTATCATTACTTCCTGTTAAACAAAATGTGCACTTCATTTCAAGGCAACAACAGCTAGGTAAAATGAAGAAATCTATTTAAAAATAAATAAACTAAAAGGTAACACTTTAGAATAACTCTCCACTCATAAGCAGAAATCAAGCATTAATAATGTAGACAATGATTTTATTAATACACCATTTAGATATACTGAAATAACAGTGATGTTAATAACTTGTATAGTTAATATAAAGTGTTACCAAAATATAAAAAAATAATAAATAACAAATAAATAAATAGTGAATAAGCAAATCCACATTACTAGCCCCTAATTATTTTCCCTTGTATGATAAAGTACATAGGACGCAGTGTTAATGGGGCGACTGTAATGCCAGTTGTATAGGTGAAGGACTTGTAACCCAATATGGGAAGGTGAGCTGCATGTTTTTCCTGATGTTTTCTTCACAGAGTGAGTAATTCAAGACAAACTCAGTCACTCTCCCCTGTCTCTTTTCAGCGACAGGTAGAAAAGGAAAGAAGAGATCAAATGTAGTCTTACGCAGAAGGCTCACAATGTGTGACTTTAAGTATACTAAAGATTAGAAGTACTGATGTCATGAGGGGCTTGGTTAGTGGGTTTTGGTCTGAAGCAAGGAGAGGTGTTGGTGGGGGGTCCTTGTTATGGGATAAGAAAGTTGTCAGAGTTTATTGCTTGCTGCTGCTACTACTGGGCAACAGGCTGTCAAAGGTTAATGACAACAAACGCAAACCAAGACAACACACACAGAATAGATCTCTTTAACTTTATATGGCAACTACAAACATTGGACTAAAGTATAGAGTGTCTTTAGTTGACAAGAGACACATTATAACCTCTGTTAGGGCAATATATTACTAACAGAGATTACTGTACCTGCAGAAAGCCAACAACAGAGAGTGAGAGCACATTTTAATTGAATAAAGTATATTTTAAACTACTAACCTATAATTGCTTGCCCATTACAGCCAATTATATCTCTGATTATGAGTTTTTTTCCCGCAAAATGTAATATCCCAAGCTCGTATGACTCAAGAGGAGGTGAAGTCCATGTTATTGCTACTCCGCCAACATAATTAAAGTTTACTCTAGGACTTTAATACTTGATCACAGACCTTCCAACATAAGCTGCTGCTCCACGTCCACCTCTGCGTCCTGCTCTGAACCTTCATGACTGGGACAACAAACATATTCCTCTTCTTCTTCCTGCTGCTCCTCATCTTCCTCCACTTTGGTGCTTTCACAGACGGGAACACCGCTACACTCGACGTCGTCCTCCTCTGACTGGTTAGCGCTCTCGTAAACTTTGAATTTAAGCAGTGCCATCCTCAACTTTAGCTACTGCCAAACGCAAATATGCCAAGCCTGCAGGTGCAACCCCATGCCTCCTACCTGTTTGCATCTGAGGGTGTGTGTGTGTGTGTGTGTGTATTTTGTCTATGAATCAATACCTAACCTGTGAGTGTGGTGGTAATGTGTAAAGTATATCCCAGCAGCATAGCAGGTGTGTATAATGTTTACAAAAGGCCTCTCAAAGTAATCCATTGTAAATGAACTAGGTCTATGCTAGTGTATGTCCAGCAAATGTCTAGTCTGCTGCGTCTAATGAGAGTGTATAATTTATCTCTTGTGGCATGTCAACCAGATGACAAGATGACTCCTCCCCCGCTCTCTATGATTGGTTGAAAATGGTCTACTTCACTTTAATTCGATCCAAGGGGGTAAGAGATTTGCCCATTGACAGAACAGCTACACCACTCAAACTAGGTTAAAACAGATTTAATGTGGTTTGTGTTTGGTATGAGAGGATTAAAAAGAAATCTGTAATGTGCAGTCTGTTATTATAGACTTAGTTCTTGTAATAGTAATGCAGTGTTTCTCATTCATTGAAAAGATAATGGCAGCCCCATTGTCTAAAGCGCAATCTAAATCACTGTCTAATCCTTTACTATAAATGCAAAATATATAAAAACAGTCTGTGAATTATTATAAAATATATAATAATAATTAATAAACTATTGTATACATATGTTATGTTTGTTTGGCACTAACATTGGAGGGATGGATCAAATACAGATAATTTATGACACCAAACAACTATTTAGGAGTTGTAAAAATGTTGATAAAATTGCCTTAAATTAGCTAAATAAAAAGAAATAACTTAAATCTGGCTAGTCTAAAAGATTAATAATATAATCTGCAGTAGACTGGTATAAATAAGTGTTCCATACACCGTTAGTCAAGCTTTGTTTAAGGGGAACCTAGAGTAGATAGGGAGTTTCTGTGAGCTATGGGCATAAGTTTAAAAAGAAAGTACTTCCTTGACTTCCCCCCTGTGAAAGCAACTTGGTACAGTCCTAACACAGGCAGCCTCTGTGTCAGGCAAGGTAATAATAGACCAGCACCTGTATCTAGGGTGGGGTCAGAGAAACTTCCAGGTAAGTGCTTTGTTAACTGCAGCTACAGATAGATTTGAGCCAGACTTAAAATCCCAAATACATAAACTTTTAATAGGATTTTTCATAATTACTGTCATTTTCTAAACTTTTCTCCCCACACTATAACTAACAAAACCAATCTCTCTTTCAAGCCTTTATTTTGTTACAGTTACCATCACTGCACACAGTTATTGTTACCATCAACAGCATTAAGCATCCCAATTTTCTGCTCAGTAGTTGCCATTGAAGTGTTATAATTACAGCAATTGGTCTAGAAAGTGCTGCCAAATTAGAAAGAGCTGTATGCTTGAGTAACTCTGCTCAATGCTTCAATAGATGCAACAGTGCAAGCCACAAAAGACTTTCAGACAAATGCCCCTAACTGCGTCTCTCACGGTTTAAAATTGGTTTCCTGGTCACGTTCACTTTGTCTGCTTGACCTCTTTTTCCACATAACCACTCCTTTTGACTTCTACTACATTTTAAAGTGATGGGTGGCCCTAAGAAATAAAAACAATCCAAGTAGGTAATAGTCAATGATAATGGCATTAGTGAAACTACTTGAAAATCCAGTTCTTCAGCAACTTCCAGTATCTTCAAACCAAATTTATGTTTTTCTTGGTGTCACCAAGCATATAATGATATAGGTATTTCACATAGATTAAAAAGGAATTTAGTAAATTATAGAATAAGTAATTAATAAGCAGCATAAATAATATGGTTATGGCACACAAAATGAATAGTAACAATCTTATTTTTCAAGTATTCTGACCTTGCGATGTTAAAGGAAGGAAATTAAGCCTTTAGTTTCCCCTTCTTTTATTTGAATAAATTCCTACATGTACTTAAAGGCCAGGGTGCCTAAGAATATTTGGTAGGCTGCTAATAACAATAGAGTGTAGAAGCAGCAGGCAAATCATTGATCTAAATATAAGCCAACCTACTTCCTCATTCCCTCGCTCAGCTCAGAATAACACAGAACCAGCTGCTTTCTACTCCTGCCTCTACGCAATATTAGGCATTTTATTAACATTAATTTAGGTGTATATCAGAATATATGGTTATTTAGCATTAGCATTATAGTTGGATGCAAGAAAACGATACAAATGTCTATGGGCTACAGTTAAATAACACTGCAGATGTTTTAAATGGTACAGCTAGGATTTGGGGGCTGCTGAGGCATCTTGAAGATTATGTAACATTTCTGAGCATCCCTTACACACACATGCATGATACTGTGCACATAATACTCATAACCTCATTCTCACTTATAAGAGTATACTACACAGGGGTTTCAGCAGGTACGTCTTCTGAGATCAAATAAAATGTAGCTTCAGATGTGGACAAAGGTGTGCAACATACAGTATAGCTTGTGCAAACAATGAAATAACAAACTTGAACTTTAACTTTGTAAAAGTTAAAGTTACATTTGGGGGTTACATTTGTTTTATTTTCTGACTACTACAGCTAAAGTATTTAATTTGGACTTTGGTTAATGAAAGCATGAATATATAGCGCATCTATATAGTAATAATGTGTTATGTAAGGTTATGTTAAGTATTGCCTCTGAATTTTTATTGTTTTAATGATTAACTACGGGATGAGTACGCCTGTTGCAGCAAAACAACACCAACGATGACTATCAGTCATATGACACATACACATCTTGACAGCGTTTCAAAATTACAAAACCACAAGGCCACAAGGTGGCATAAAACAGTCATAACAACACCGCACATTGTAAATATGTGGGATGTTACATAATAATCACTGCATTACATACAAGTCTATAAATATTTTCTGAGCCTGTCTGCAAATCCTCTGATATTTCATTGTGTTTTTCCCGCGTGTCTCTGTTCATTTCCCCTAATGAGTTTCTGTCCCTGTTGTGCCAGTTAGCTAGTTAGGTAGCCAGGTAGCTGACAAACAACCAGCAACAATTTTCCAAGCATCAAAGCACAAGTGTCTCAGTTTCCAGCTTCCTGCATTGGCAGCCACAGCCACTTGTCCCTATTTTAGAAACCTCGATGACTGACTATCACACAACAACACCTGCTACAACACCCACTCTGAACAGCTCCTGTCTGCTTGTGAAACTACTGCATGCATAACCATTATAACACCAAAAGCATTGATTTTATAATGTAACTTCTAGTGACTTGAAAAACAAAACACTGTACTGTGCAAAAGTTTTAGTGCCCAGTGCCTTGGCAGAGGTCTATGCTCGCCAAGTGATTCTAGTTTTCATCTTATATAGCCTTTTTAAAAACCTGCCCAAGACTTTTGCACAGCACTGTAGTTTAAATAAGATAAACTAGTTATATCTGATGTCTTACCATCTGTACACTCTTCGTAGTACCAGTCCAGCTCATAATAGTCTGCCTTGACAAACCTCTGCCCCTTGGCCTGGCCTCGCCTCTTCATCCTCAATGCTTTGAGAGACAGCTGTCCTTAGCGCAAGTTCCCGGCATATTCAACTTCAACGTAGCTCAGCAAATCCAAAGTCCCAGTATGCTTGGAAACAACAAGCTGTCACTATGACAGTAGCTTCGGTTAGTTCCCATATCCCAGCATGCAGAGCAATTGCCAGCTGTCCCGCAGTAATTGTTGGTGAGGGTCCAGTGTCATCATATGTCCTTTCTGCCCCACACTCATTAACAGCAAACTGTCAGTCCAAGAGGCTCCATATTGTTGGGGTTCACAGTGCTGTTAACTACGCCATCAGATGTCAGGATATAAAAAGAAGCATTGTCGTCGATGTGCCAATTTGTCCATTTCTAAGTCTTCACTGCTCCAAGTATTCTCTGATATCTTTCCAATACTCTACCTGATTTGCTTTGCATCCATCCTCCAATCTTCTCAGTCACTCCAATAATCCACTAAACTTCATCAAATATACAAATTTCTTCCAGTTACTAATGTTTACATTCTTCTCACTCCATCCTCCTTGCTTGTTCTCTGTCCGTATCGCATCTTCTTAGCTGCCACATTTTAATCGCTGTCTTCGATTTCGTAACATTCCTCATTAAGGGGCAGTACTACCTCTACACATGGACTACCACATCTCTCACAATGCCACAAAAAAAAAACAAAAAAAAAAAAAACACAGAGCCACTCTACAGTGAGGCAGAGGAGCCAGCACCAGGCAGCAGCAGCAGCAGTCACGGGTTTTGCAGCAGAAATGATGAGACTCATGACACTGTGGAGTGGGCGGGGCTTATAGACACAAACAACCAATGAGAGTCAGGAAGCATCTCCAGCATCAGCATCTTGTCCCCGCCCACTATTTTCCTGTCAGCATATCTCCCTCCTCTTACTTCGTCCTTCTCTATGGTTGCTATAGTAACAGGCACAGTCAGACCCCAAGGCCTGTGAAATCCTGAAATCCTGAAAGCCGTAAAGCGGTGTGTTGGTTGTGTGGTGCTGGCAGGGGTGACGTGGCTAACACAAAATGAATGAACAGACTGAAAATCAAGGGATAGTCCTTTTGACAGGGGGAGTAATGGAAGAGAGAATGACTGAGCACACACAGGAAGTGAGTGACAATGAGTAAGCTCAAAGGACAATGACTAACAACACAGGAATTGTAACACACATGCCACTGTCAATAAAGAGCTTAGAGTCAAAATAAGGCTTAGCAGAAGGATGCTAGCAAACTTATCCTTAAGTGTGATGCTACAATTGGGAGTTTATTTCCATTGAGGCCTTGTGTAACACTGTTGCATCACCCTGCCTTGACATAACTAATCCTTGCAGTTTTGGCTTTGATGTGCCAAAAGTGTCGAAAGAAATATTGTTATGTACATTTTACACTAAGCATGACACAAAGGCAAAACTGGTTAAAGCAACACTGCAAATCTTGTGTCTTGAGTAATATGTGTGGAAAGTTGTATTTATTTGGCAAGATACTATATAAGTTTTAATATCATATTTGTCATAATGAAAAAATACAGCAGCCTTATCTGAAAAGCAAGCTCTTTGTGTCAAGGAGAATGGGTTTTACTTCCTGCAACATACAAATAACCTATTTGTTTCAATTACTTCACAGTTATGTTTTTAATATTGCTTTAAACTTCTCACTTCAAAATACACAATGGTAGCATTCATTCTTCCAAAGGGCCATATAGAAATACATGGTCTGAAACCTCTCGCTAAGATCCTGCTAGACTCGTGTGTAGTACCATCACAGCCCTGAAGGGAAGAGCAAGTCATGTGACCCTGTTACATGTCACATGACCGTTCAAAGAGCTGCTGACCCTATTGCATTATACTGTTTTACATTAGTATACTCTGAGCAGTATGCATAAATAATATAGAGTGCATGTGAACAATAGCCTCTATCACATGTGAGAAAAATTAATATTTAAAAACTACTAGCAAAGCAACAATGTGCATGGCACCAACTGAGTGCAAGATTAATATTTAAGAATTCTCAACATATGAGGAATTAATTATATATAACTGCTTATTCCACAATAATTTACAATGTAAAATAGGTGGTATATTTTGTATTTAGTGTATGCAGAATGACCTTATAGTCTGCACTTGGCAGACCAGGCTAGAGCAATGTCACAACCAAGGTGAGTATGTTGACATGGGCTGCAAGGGTTACTTTACAGTTCTGCATAGTCACTATTTTTAAAAGTTGGTTTATTTTTAGAAACTATGAAACCCTGAGTCACCATCTGAGCAGACATGAACCAAAGAAACTCAATTATTTATAATGAGAAATTCACTACTGCCTGGCCAGCCTTATGTGGCCTGAGCACATGTTGTACTGTACTGGTGAACATCCCTCTAACAGGCAGACTGGATGTCCGGCACCAGACAGCTTAATTTGATAAGACCGTATGTGTGTGTAACAATAGTGGGCAGAGAGAGAGCACTAGTGAGTGAGATCAGATGTATTTGTTGTGGCAACCTGGGCAGCTGTGTCCACAATGACATGGGTATGACTTTCACACCACCATAGACCCAAAATTATTAATTAGATAGGGCAGTAGTTCTTAAACTGTGGTACAGGTACAACTGATGATGACAACTGTGATACGTGTGTTTCTTCTGGTGGTACTCAGGAGTAGTTAAAAGTCCTGGTTTAGATTAATGTAGAGCCAGTTCTATTCCTGTATTAGTCCTGCTCTGGTTGGGGCCTAAATGTGAAGTTTATACAACTGCTTAGTCTTGGTTTAGTCCCAGTTCATACCTACTTCAGACGTGGTTTAGGCCTGCTTTAATCCTGACTTAGACCTAGTTTTGTCCTGGTTTAGTCCTAGTTAAATGCTGGTTTAGACCTGGTAAAGTCCTAGTTCAGACCAGGTTTAGACTTGGTTTAGTCCCTGGTTTGTCCTTATTTCGTTCATTTTGTTAGTCCCTATTTTATCCATTATTTTAGACCTGTGTTAGTCCTGATTTAGGCTCATATTAGTTCTTAAAATATTTTCTGAGGTGGTACTTACTACTTGCTGTGAAAGGTTCAAAGAATCACTAAAATAAAACCTTTTGTTAGCTAAAACAAAACAAAAACAACCTCGTTTTACAGACTCACAGAAATATTTGAGTGTTTCCTCTATCTGTTCAGTAGTCAGGTCGAGGGGAGAGCCAGGGTCCACCAGTGGAGTGTGCAGCCAATCATCTTGGTCATAGCCGAAGATGGTGTCGGCCCTCAGTTTGTACACTGGCAACTGTTCCTCCAATATACTGATAATCTCAAGCTCCGGCAAGTCAGTACTGTTACACACATCTGAAAGACAAAATATAGACAAATAGTTTCTGTTTATGTGTTTAAGATAAAGTAGTATAAATAACTTAATATAATTTGGATAAGTTGGTTTTATACTGTAATAACATGTTGAAAATAAACAAGAACAAGACATTTTTCTTTAGTAAATGAAAGTCTGAAGCGCCCTCTAGTGTTCAGTTCACAATATAATACTGACAACTGTATTTGGTATTAACTTGGCACTGGTACATCCCTCTTCTAATGTTAGAGGCCTCCTGTACATACAGTACAAGAGCATTTTCGGCCACATTGAAAAATACAAAAAATATGACATAAATACAACACTAGGAGAATAAAGTTTGCAAAATATAAAAAATAATGTTGAAATATTTTCAGAATAAAGTCATAATATTTTGAGAATAAAGTCGAAATATTACGAGAATAAAGTTGAAATATTTGGCGAATGAAGTTAGTGCTGCGGTCTCTCATAGGAAATTTGGAGCATTTTGTGAGGTTATACTTTCATTTAGGCTTTAATTAACATTAACATTACTATAAGGACTTTGAAGAGACTTTTTTTTAAATTATGACTTTGTTCTCATACAATTATAACATTATTCTTGGCTACAACTTTATTCTCATACAATTACAACTTTATTCTCAAAATTTTACAACTTTCAATAAAAATATGTGGCTCTAAAATGCCGTCGTAATACAGAAAATGTTTACTTAACTTAGTCTATTAGGTATGCCACAATTTTTATGCACCAATTGCTACTAATGTGAAAACCTCTTCACTTACATTTCTTTTTGTTTAAACTACAACCAACGTAAAGCAAAACTAACTAATATAATTTAGATGAGGTGGTACTAGTAGAAGTAGTCAGGGTACAGTAAGAGCAGCAGTAGCACTAGTAGTAGTAAGTGTAGTAATAATAATATTTGATAACAACTCTAAACTACGTCTTAAACAGAATCAAAAGATCACACATATGTTTTCAAATATGTGTCTCTGTGTTCTCTGTTCACACGTCAATTTCTGTGTGCTATTAAAAACCCAAACCACTCAGGACTAAAATACAATGCCCTACCTCTGTTTTGACATGGAGGAGCCAGGCCTGAGTCAAGTCATGAATGAGATGAGCAATAGCACCATGTAGAGTTAACTGAACAGAAATATACTGTGTGGTACTGAACAAGACAGAAAAGCCTTGTTGGTCTGCCGTCTGCCTGTCCCTCTGTCTGTCAATGTCTTTGGACAAAGCTCTCTGTCACTGTGTGCTAATCCAGACAGAATGACTGACTGTGCTGTAAAAGAAACACACGCAGAACGGAAAGGGATGGGGAAATTGTTTTAACTTAAAAGCCATTGAGGTTCAGACCGATAAATACAACATGTCGGATATGTTTGTTAAAGATAATTTTTTACTCATTAATATATTTTTGGAGACACTAGAGTACATATTATAGTGTTGGAAGACTCAATTTCTGAAAAACAAACAAAAAAAATGCAAGTCAAAGAATCACATGAAAAAAATTACTCAAGTAAAATTATTAAAGTACTCACTTTTAAATGTACTTCAAGTATAAAACTGAAAGTATTACACAGATTCAACAACTACTTAAATATGAAGGATTATAATTAATGCTGATGATTAGTATTATGCTGATTATACTAATGAAATTAGAAAACACTGCATTAGAAGATATTTTAACTTGTGGCAGTGTCTCCTGTCTCTGTTATTTTGATGTACCTGTACATAAAACTACCGCTTCACAACAAGTTTTAGTATTTACAAAGAGGGCACAGAGGTAACAAACAATTTCAAACTAAAACTTAAAATAATGTGTAACACAAACAACTTTTAAAATGCAAAGACATAAAAAGCACCTCTTATCTACTCAAGTAAAATACAAATAAATAAAAACTATAACACAATCCACCACTGAAAGATTAATATTTTATGTTACAAGTATGACATATAGTGTTTAAATGTTATTGAGGAAGACTATGAAAAGGACAAGCCACAGGACATGCCAAGCGATCAGCAATAGCTAGTAGCCCCGACAAGAAAGTTCAAGTTCAAGAGCAAGAATAGTCCTCAGTCATAAACTGAATGGTAGCAATAAACAGGTAAACATGCACACATTGAAATGTTGCTAAAAATATTATAACTTAACACAAGACGTTTACTGCCTCAAAATAAATGTTGTGAACATACAGGCACCAAGACAGCAACAGAAAGATGCAAGATCAAACAGTACAACTGGATCATTTGGCCAAACTTTAAAATTAGGTCATTGTAGACGTGGGTAAACCATCCCATAGGTTTGATACAATCCACCCCCTTGCGGTATGTGTGTCACGCTGCTGAATCACATGGGAACAACTTTTAGACAAAGTATATGAACCATATCAACAGTGCTACAATGTGCTAAAAAACAAAAACAATGGATTTGACTGAATATGACTGTTACCATTCACGACTAGTACTTGTCTGTTTTATTTAACTTAGGAGTTCTTGAACAGATCTTAAAATGTTGAAAACGTTGTTGACATGCAACAGACAAAATGCTAAAACAAGTGACTCACTAAGAAAAGAATGACAGAAACTAAGTCCAGCTGTTAACCAAGCTTGTCATTAGCCATGAGACATAAAGCTGGATTGAAGATGAGGACAAACGCACACTTCACTAAGTACTGGATACTCACTCATGGTGCCTGAAGCCTGACAACCAATAGTGCTGCTTCGCTCCAGTCACATTTTCAACTGGTCCCAGAGACACACAAAATACCACCAAAGAAGTCCAGAAACAGGAAGAACCGACGGGCTGTGAAAACTTCCCAAGGACAGAGAGAGACAGTCCTGAAGGGAGAGAGAGCAGTGAGGAGACCCGAGCCAAACTGGTTCACCATGCCTCACATGCCAATGACGGTATACACTCGGACCGCCCCGTGTTCGCCCCCCTCTCTGTAACCCTCTTCCTCCCGACAGCCAACAAATCAGCAGGACGCTAGGTAAAGGGTGCACCCTAGGCCCAGTCTGTAACTTGTTCTTGTATAAACATCAGACAGTAGCTTTTAAGCTATATGCCATTGTTATGTTTGACTTTCTGTATACTTCAGCAGAGAGCTTATAACCACATAGCAGTGCTTAAAACAGAGCAGCAGGCTGGAACTCTACCCAGTGGCCCGTCTTGTACAATGTTTGACTGTGTAATATTAATATACACCTGTACCTTTTTGAAGAAAACACTAAGTACAATTTCTAAATTATAACTAAATCTTTAAAGGGGAAATCTCTAAATAAGTATTTTTGATAGTAGTAGTAGTAGTAGTAGTAGTAGTAGTAGTAGTAGTAGTAGTAGTAGTAGTAGTTATTAAGGAGTAATTTTTTGAGAATAAATGTAGTTAAATTGGGTAGTTATAAGCAGGCTTGTCTGTGGTCCCGTGCTTCAGAGTCAGAGGGGCCCTCTACTTGTATTTTCTATTAAAATGGGCCCATGCGAAACCTTCTTGCCCTAGGCCTCAGCAACCCTGTCGACGTGCATGCTTGTAAGTAGATATACAAGTATTATCTCAAGTATGAGGCATACACAACACAGATGTGTTTAATAGAAATATTTTTCACCACTGAATACTGGCACTGTGATTGTTTGATTTTTAGTTTAAAAAGGTCCAAATATAGGACATATATAAAGGGGAAAGACAACTTACAAAGCAGTGAGCAATGTAGGCCCATGGCAGTAAGTGAGAGAAGGGCAGCTTAGTACAAGAAGATCTACCAGATACTATAAAGTACCTGCATACTCAACAACCCTACAATTTACAACTTACATTTGATGAATTTACGAGGTGAACTGTGAACATGATGAAGAACAAGTTTAAAGAAACTGGTTTTGACTTGAGGCTTAAACTATAATGTTTACAAACTAATTCCAACAAAAATGTAATAACCTTTAAACACTTAAACAGATGTGGAGTTGCAGCACATACCAGAGTTAAGATATAAAATGTGCAGGAGCCTTGGCAGTACCATCAATGTTTCTTGGAATGAACTCCATACACTTGTAGAAGAGTTCATGATCAGGGTCAAACAAGGTCCTGAAATGGCACTTACTATTGGTGGCTACTACAAGTGAGCAAGGGAGTGTCACCTATATGAAAGAAATGCATTTATAAAAAAGTTTTAATTTTCTAATGTTAAACCCAAAGATGACAATTTATGGTGCCAGATTAACTGTGGTAAACTGGTGTGGGCATGACAGTGCATGTGGGAGGACCAAGTATGTAAACATCCCATGTCATAAGGTATTAAAAAAAAGCACACCAAACAGAAACTCCACAGGTTGAACAAAGAACAACCTCTACAGCTAGTTCAGAAAACAGACTCCCATTTTTTAGTCTCTGAGGAGGCGGGGGTCAACAAATTCACAAATCTTTTCCACTGATAAGCAGCACAGTCCACACCAGACAATTCAATACAAAAGGTTTTAAATCCAGTCTCAACAGACAAATTTTAGCCGTTTGCTCCTTTACATAACTTAATTTGTACCTCATCCAAAATCTTTTCCCCAGTGTTTGTCTCTGCTCCTCTCTTTGTCTACCCTGTCTCTCCTCACTAAACCAGCACAGCTCCATGTTACTCAGGCCTTTACATCACCACTGGCTGGTAACCACAGAGAAATACCCTTACAGCTAGGAACTTCCTGATGGCAACGATCTATTCAATTCAGCCCTTTGTGTTCATTCATCCTCCAGATTAATGCCATTATATGCAGAAGCACACTCCCAACACAGCTATTGCTCACTGTGCAGAAATTTAACCAGCAAGAAAGAGGTAGGGGACATGATACATGTAGTTGTACTAACATTTGAATCCAGATGAAAAATGTTAATGTTTTAGTTTAAATTATTTGTGTTTGTTTACATACACCACCAGCAGATGGCAGTGCTAACAAAGATTTTTTTTGTGGAGAAAATGTACTTTCTGAGTACTTTTACTTTCACCTGAGTAAATATTTGATGAAAAACATTTTACTCCAGTAACATTTTAGTATCTGTAAGTATTTTTGGCAGCAACAAACACTACTGTTATCAGTAGTAGTAGAGGTAATAGTAGTTGAAGTAAAATTAATTTCTGTAGTAGTAGTGTTAGTAGTAGTAAGCTAATGTAGTAATAGCAGTGGTAGAAGCAGTAACAATAGTAAAGGTCGTAATAGTAAAAATAAAAAGAACCAAATTTAGTAATTATAGTAGTAGAAACTTAATCATTTACGGTGCAATTGCAAAAAGTACTTTCTACTTAAGTAAATTTACTCTGAATATTGTTGTTGAATAACTTTTACTTCAAATTAAGTAACATTATTTTGAAGTAGTATCAGTATAGAGGTTTTAATTAAGTACATATCTGGTGTCTGTCTTCCACCGCTACTGATACTACCAAAACTTAAGAGGCACCAAGAAATATTATTTACACTATAACATAACACAATAAAATCCCATTGTAGACACTCCCTGCCTCCGTCCATTCTTTGAGAGACAGGCTGTTTGCTTGGGTGGAACTTTTCCTATACTCTGTTTGAAAGGAACTGACAAAGTGCTTGAATGGATTTCCTTTCTTGTGGGCCTCTTTATTAGATTAGCAATTCAACAACATAATAAACAACCGAAACCCAAGTGGGGAAGCTTATCATTGTGGCCAGTGCAACCTCAGAGGTTAGGGTCTAATATGGGATAAAGGGTAACCTGGTCTTGCCAGTTCAAATACACAACAACACACATGAGCTGTATTTAAGCTGTCCAGCACAGCTTTATAGTGACTCTTATAACTTCATCACTTTATGAAGTATAGGATTTAATAAAGTTACACTTCTTCCCATACCACTGGGCATGTCAAATCAAATTCTGTTCGTTGGCCACCAGACTGCAACATTTTTTTTTTCCTTTTTTCTTTAATTATGTTGCCAATGTTTAAAAAGTATCACACAAAGACATAAGGCAAAAAAAAAAAAAAAAAAAAAAACACAGTAAGCCACTCTGTAAGTATATTCCCTGTAACAAAATTCACCCATTACTGTTTAAGATTGGCTATGACCTGGATCTTGATGTCCAATACAATGTGTGATTAGAGTAGTAGGCTTGTTTAAAAAGCAGTGTGACCCAAAAGAGTAACCCATATATTAGGAGCAGAGTATGCACTGTCAGTAAAAAATGCAATGTTAACATCCGGATAAAATGGGTTATTTGTCCAGAAGTAAAAGAAGGTGCAGTACATCTATAAGATGTAATAATGCTCTAAAAGACTCAATTACTGTTGGCATATTAATCAAATAAGATGAATGGTATTTGTAATTCAGCAGTGCACTGTTAATTTATGGACAATGTGGCTGTAATAGTCTGTTAAAGTCTGTTCAGTGGAGACAAAACATTAGTGTTTAGCCCCTCATGCGAAGAGACACACAGCGGGATGAGTGCTAGTGACAGAGTGTGTCTGCTGGGAGCTCTTCTCTTTCACAGGCTGCCGCTGCTTCAGAGCTGAGTTCCCCTGGAGCTAACACTGACAGGAAGTAACTTTAAAGGGTCACTAACAGGGACACTTTCTCACAGCTAAACACAACAACCTCCTAATGCAATGTTTCCACCACAAATCCAATACTAAACAATTTGGGATTTGGCAGTATAAGCTCTGCATTAAATTTTTGGTTAGAAGAGATGAAATAGCACTTTGACTGACCTAAACGTGTATGATGCCATTTTACTACAAAATAAAAAAAATAGCTGTGAGAAATCAATGAACCCGAACCTGAAACAGAGATGTACACAATTTTTGGGATAAATTAATGAGGGCAGACTGGATGTAGGTTTGTTGATGGGTCAGTGGAACATGGTAGAATGCTCAGAAAAGTCAATTTTGCATCATATAGCCTCTTTAATGTGCCCCTGTATTTCAAATGCTGAAATCAACAACATCAATTTGATTATGCAAATGTAGGTGAAAAAAGAAAAAAATCTTTACCAGTGATGGTCTCTGCATCCCTGTGGGTGGTGCTGCTGTTGTGGAGTGCAGCTGACAGCCCTGCCTCACTGACAAACTCCTCCTCTTCCTCCTGAGTGCTGCCCAGCAGGTGTCCAGGGCTGTGGGGCTGGGCTAGGTGATGAGGGACTGGGGCATAGGAGCAGGTGAGTGGAGACAAAGTCCTTGGGTCCAGCTTGGCACTGTGCAGTTAAACATGCCGGTCTATGAAGAGCATTTTTGACCTGAGCAGACAAACCGGTGAGGTCCCCAAGCTCCCGTTGAATAGAGATCAGTCGCTGTACACCTGAAACACATAGGTCAAGAACAGTTTCACTGTAAGATGGACATGCTAAGGACACTGCCATAAACAACTGTACACTGAGTACAAAGAAAAACAACCTCAACCAAAAGGCCCAGAGACACTGGGGGACATGCTGGGCGCTTCATTTACCCCACAACAACTCATTAACCATCAGATGGACTCCAAAGCAGTTTATTTAAGGTAAAAAAAAAAAGTTACTGAGTTCCGCTTTAAAAACATATCAAACCAGTTTACGGCATATCACATTTAAATCACTAAACAGACTTCCGGCCCAGCTCTGTACAGGAACTTGCCACACTTTCTATTAATAACAACTCCTCACACATACATAATAACAAGCTGTCTTTCGATCTTGCGTTGACTGGTGCACCACATCCTGTGTTTCTTTTCACTACATGGCTGAAATAGCTGTTTTTATTCTTGAATGTGTGTACATTTGTTTAACCTAATCTTGGACAAGCAGAGTGAAGTCCTTTGGTGGGAAGTATTTAGGTCATACAGTTTCCATAGTTGAGGAGGAGGACAGCACATCTGCAGTGACCAAACACTGTTGCTAATGGTAACAAAGCAGTCAAAATATATGGCTTCAGAGAGGTCATGAGTGGAGGAGTCAGACTTACTGGTTTATGACCTGTCTCCAAACCTTTTTGTGTATGACTTATGAACTTAATAACCTATTCCACATAGATATTTCTTCATCTAACTTGAACCATTAATTTGTTTATGTGGTAAATTAACAAAACCCCTTATTATTACAATGGGACAGTTGTATTTTCCACATAACATTCAGGAGTATTTAGGTAAACAGTACTTTACTTTTATGTGCTATTGCAATAACAGCACCAGCATCTTGGCTTAAACAGGAAGTGTGTGTTTCAAAAAGGTTGACCTAACACATAAGCACAATAATGTAATGAGTTTTACAGCAATTATGGAGCCTTTTCTTAACATCATACTTCTTGTATTCAGGCACAATTTCCAGGTGGAGTTCACTTTCAATTACAAATGACTTATACTTTTTAATTTATGAGGCTTTTACAATAATAAACAACACAATAGTTTATTAAAGGCATTGTACAAAACATTATCAGATCTTTAACTGTGGTCAGAATGGCTAAATTAAAACCAGTTGCAATTGTTTACTCAGCTTATTGGGAAACAACAGCAACTCCACCCAGAACTCAACAGCTCTTTTCCACAAAAAGTTTCTCAAAATTAGTCAACAAGACATCAGCTGTTGTGTTGCAACCTTTTTACCTACAGTCCCATTTAATATGAATTTCCACACACCTCAAACAAACTACAAACAAACTACAAACATTAGCCAGTTTTAGCTTGTTGTAGTAATCGTGTGCACCCCATGTAAAATGCAGCTACACAGCCAGCAGATGTTTGCAGCCTTTGTGCCTAAGTGTCCTAAAAGCCCTTAGTCCATCTGCTGCTGACTACTAAAACAGTCAATACATGGATTAACAATACATGACTGTCCTGGTTTTAGCAGCTGAATGATTTGTCCTTGCTTTAGGGAACTCTGTAACTTTATGACATGTTAATTTTTTCAAGCGCATAAGTGTTACGTAATGTTGATGGACTGTGAGACTGAGATTTGCAATGTCAATATAAGGCTGAGACAATTCATTTACACAGTGGCCAAGTAAAAGCATCTATTATCTATAATACCGCTACTACAGATTTTTATTCATCAAATGTAATCAGTAATCATTCTTCCTATTATTCAAGGTTGATAAAAGAATAATCAATAACCCAATCTTCTACTTTGGCCAGACTTCTAATCTTCTAATGATTACACAGTATACAAGTAATACAGGCAAAGGTTACTTTAATTTAAAGCTTTGAAAAATGCTAGTATTTTAGCTATTATCAGTTTGTTCGCTGCTGGGGAAGGAAATCCATACACCGCCAGACCAGAAGTGATCAGTGCTAGATTTTAGCAAAAGGCAAAAGTTTGCAGACCGTTCAAAAGCCTGTAAAAGCAAATCCCCTTTTCTGAAATCTTGAAAACTCTACAATATACTGCTGACAGACTTATCCTAAATTAAGACCCAACTAGGAACTAATTCAACCACAGTAGGCCTATTAGAACAATCAATTTCTTTATGAGTCCATACAATCAGTCAGTGCGTGCATAAAGTACAGTAACCTGCCACTCTTACACTTTACAATCCCTTTTGCAACTTATTCGGGCATTACACAAAAACTGAGCAGCTGGGAACCATAAAAACAACCTTTGACTTTTTCCTGTTCTTTTAATGGGTTTTCTAAAAATATCCAAGGCCATGTTAGCATGAAGCCATAAAAATATGAGTGCCAAAGCAGCAGAAAATGCACTTGACATTTCTGCTTGCACAATAAATAACATAATTTTAAACTATGTACATTTAGTTGAAGCATTTTGTAATGAGTGTTGGCTGCTTTTAAGACACCTACACTCTACTGTACTGACTCCCTGAAGCATGGGAATTTGTTCACTGTAAATGAATGTGCGTTTTGTGCAGGTGAGAGACAAGAGCAAGATAAGAGTAAACACCCACTACTAGTTACTCAATCTATCACTGAAAGCATGTGTTTCTTTCTAACCACATTTAGTTGTGTGGACATTTCTCAACAGAGGTTGTGCAAAGAGGAAAGAGGTCCAGGCAGTGAGACAGAGTGTGGTCAGGTCCTATCATGTGCTGTTAGTTGGCAAAGCAAAGTGTAGCCTTATTTAGCTTCTCACTACAGACTGGAAAGCCCTCCCCAGCACAAAACCTACATAAAAAAAAAAAAAGGAAAACAGTTACAGCCAACATCAAAACACAGACTACTATTTGCTGTATTCCGAATGAGCTTCACCCGGATTAATTAAAAATACCCTACTATTTTTACTACTGGTAACAGTGTACCAGAAGAGAAACAATATCCATATGCAAGCCTAACATGACAATAAAAAATGACATGAAGCCTTGTCTTGCCATTCTTTTTAAAGGGTGGACACAATAGGGAATAAACATTGTTTTAGAACCTCTGTCTACATCTAACTTAAGTCAGAGCAGAGCAAAGAAAAGCAGGAGGAAGAGGCGATGCAAATTATACTCCTTGGGCGAAGCTTTGCACGACCGCTAACCTTCAGCACATATACTATTACTGCAATTTATCTTTTTTTATGTAAAGTACCAATCTGTCTCATTAGATTGGGGCTGGTGAGTTGCTATAAGTTGTGAAACACCTGCTGCATTATTTAGTATTAGCCACAATGACAGTAAGCTAACAAGTCGGGGAACTGCAAGGCATGACAAAAAGACTTACCCTGAAGAAGATTGTGCAAATCCCCGGAGCGTTCACATTAATATTCCACTTTCTCTTTTAGGGGGGTCGATAAAGTAGCTCTCCAAATTCACCTCAGTCCAGTGTGAAGCAGAAGTAAAACGTAAAATCTCTTTGCGTTTAGTTAAAATGTGAACAGACAGCTCTGTACAAGTTTTAATAGTTCCGCTTACATCTGTTCATGTGAGACTTGGGGACTTCTATGTTTTGTTTGAAGCGCTTCACTCAAACAAAGCGGCGATCAAACAAGTTACTAAACACACAGTGGTACTTCTGCTCCAGGAATTTTCAAAATAAAATTATTTTCACTTTAGTCTGTAGGCCCAGCCTCCCACTACAATACTACAATTTTTAAGCGAAAGAAGATGATTGGATGGATGAATAATTGGAATGTTTATCAGAAATATGAAAATGGATTAAGTACAGCTCCACGGGGTCACTAAAAAGTACACCTATTGCCCAATGTGTCTTATTGAAATGTTTCTTGTGCTTTTATTTTATAGAAAATGGCCGGAAGTGGTACATAAATATATCTGTGTAACTAAACTTAGTTGTACTTTCTTTAAATTAAACAACATCAGAACTACACTATTAAGGGAGAGTGTGCGTGCCTTTGTCTAAATCTACAAGCAGAAAATTGGCATTAAGCAGATCATTTCTCATTTTCTTTGCAATACTTACTAATATTTTTTACATATTAATGAGCCTTTACTATGGCGTCTTAAAACCCCTTTGGATTTTTGCAAGCGCGGGGTACATCTAGAGTACATCATACAAAAGTAGAAAATGTCCATTCGTTATGTGGTGTGGTGTCTGTTGCACTCCTGTATCCTAGCAACGACGGTCTAGTCCATTTAGGAAAGGTGTGGTTAAAATGTACGATTTGTAAAATCCTATTTTTGTACACATTCGTTGTTTTTACCCTCAAGTGATTCATTATTTTTGAGGAAATACGAGCGTATAGTTCGTCTTAAGTGCGATTAGCCGTGTGTGTATTTAGCCTTAAGTGTGAGTAAAGTTTTTACCCCCCTATTATTGTAGAAATCTATTGATCCCTCTCGCTTCCTGTTACAAACAGCGGGATGTGAAATGTGAACAACTACTTTTGGCAAGGTAAATTATTTAAAAACTATATGTAATTTTAAAAAATGTGGACCGTATATCAGTGTCCACGACTCTCATCAATTCAGTAAAATTATGCAATTGTTCAGTGTCAGCATTTCTTCTATTGTTGACTGCCAACCTAACTTAACGTTAGCTCTAACGTTAACGTTATAAATTAATAACAGACGTGCCGCTAAATTTGACCCTAATATCTTGTGTCATAATAAAGTATTCATTGTTCTGACTCAGTAATAGAAAGCCATGCTATTGCTATTTATATTTCTCCCCAGATGGAGAACTTCATTCTGTATGAGAAACTGGGATCAGGCAGCAGCTCCGTTGTCCACAAAGGAAGACGCAAAGGCAGCCTCCAATATGTAGCTATTGTGTGTTCTGACAAAGTCAAAAGGCCAGAGATCACCAACCATGTACGCCTGCCAGCTTTTTATTATGTATCTTTCGGCATAATTTGTTGTTTATTATGTATAGTTTTAATAGTAGTAGCGGATCTGTTTTACCTACTTCCATGTGGGCTACTATATTTTCCAATGATTTATCACATTTTATGCACAGTTTATTTTGTCAGATAAACCTGTGTTTACAAAATAGATAATAGGCTGCTCTCTTTTGTTTTACACCATAATTGTCTTTTTTCTGTTAGGTCCGCCTTTGTCATGATTTAGAGCATCCTAACATTGTTTCCTTCTTTGAGTGGTATGAGACCAGCAATCACCTCTGGTTAGTGGTAGAGCTCTGTACAGGTCAGACACTTTTCTTCAGACATAACAAGATCCACGGTCAATTTAAACTGCACGATCTTGCCCTGTTACTGTTTTCTAAATATCATCACCTTTGTATCAGGTGGCTCTTTGGAGTCTGTTGTTGGCCAAGATGGGTATCTGTCAGAAGATGTTGTGAGAAGTTTTGGATGGGGTCTAGTCCAAGGATTAAATTATATCCATGAAATGGGAATGGTATACTCTGACCTGACCCCTGCTAAGGTTTTTGAAATTTATTTGATTGTCTCTGTATAACTTAGTAACATTTTGTTTTTATTTGATGAACTTCCCTCTTGTCTCTTACAGATACTGCTAGATGGTAGTGGTATATTGAAATTTGGTAACTTCTGCCACTCCAAGGCAGAGGGAGAGACCCTGGAAGATTTTTTTGCCTTGCTTTCTACCTCTGAAATGTCAGAACAGGAAGATGCCATGGAGCAGCTTGACAGAATGAGGACTAAATTAAAAGGCCAGCTAAAACCTATACTATTTATACTGTAGTGTCTGTCTGTTATATTAAAAATAGGTTTATTGAACAATACACTGTCCTTTATTAGATTTTCTTGTACAAGTTTATTTATTATAAATCAGTCTAAATTCTATTCCTATTCTATTCTATTCTATTCTGTTGGTTCTATTTTTGTTTTATGTTTTTTTGTTATCAGGTTCCTTGTTTTATAAAGCTCCTGAGATTTTGCTGGGGTCAGAAACCACCATGAGGACTGACCTCTGGGCCCTGGGCTGTATACTCTACTATATGTACACTGGTACCTTCACTCACTCTATATACCATGTTAATATACTGTATACTGTATGTTATGAACACAGTGCAAAAACATTTAAGACTGCACCTTATATCCTATCTGTATATATGTTTTTGTTCTTTGAAATTTCAGGTAAACCTCCATTTTATTCTGATAGTATCACTGAATTAACGGAAATTATTTTACACCAGGATCCAGAACCTCCCAGACAACCAGGTAACACATACAGATGTGAATTGTTGACATTAAATGTAGTGGTAATTTTTCATTTGTTATATATTTTTTGTTTTAGTGCCTTCAGCAAATCCTCCCAGTGAGGACTTCTCAAATCTTCTTAAGGGGTTGCTCAGCAAAGATGCCAATAAAAGGTAAGCCAGCTGTTAAGCCCTCACCTGATTGGTCAGTTATTTTGACACATTTAAAAAAACCCAAAATAATTTGATTTTGTGTCGCTTTAGCTTATTAACATTTACACAATGGTGACATTTATTATAATTATTTTAGGATGGACTGGCCACAGTTGCTGCACCATCCTTTCTGGATACAAGCACGTAAAGAGGGAGAGACCTGTGACGAGGAAGAAGAGGTAAAGACAGATGAAGAAAATGATGTGGTTGATGAAGAAATTAATGATTGTGAAGTCGATTGTTCAAGGTGAGAGATGACTTCTTTTAATTGTTAACCATTTACCACTTTAAGCAATTGCTACAGTTTTAGTAGAAGTACTGTACCTAAAACAAAAAAGTCTATTGAGGTTTTTTTGCTCACTCAACTCTTCTTCTTAAAAATGATAATTTTTTGTTGTCATGAATACTACATTAATGTGAGTGCTATCATTATATAATTTTTTTGTTTTTTTTTGTTGCTTTACTGTCTTCCCAGAAGTCTCACTGACTCACTCTGCCCTGAAGAATTAACCAGCAAACAACCCAACAACTTGGTAACCCTTTTACCAGGACACAGAGATTCCAAGAAACTAATGGCATCACAGCAAGCTGCAAAGGTTGACCAATGTGATGAAAACTTTGATAGCCACCAGACTGACACTCCCAAAGCAAGTAACTGTATCAAGACTGCACAAAAAGAGAGCAGTGCTGATGGTAAAAGAAAAGTAGACAAGCTGGCTGAAAGTCAACACTCAATTAAGTCAATGACATTAGGTACAAATGCAATATGACACATAATTCTTTTCCATTGTTGGCAATATTATAGCAGTCTGTGTTTTTTTTTTTTTTTTAGCAGATAGTCTCTTGGATCTCAGACCAAAAAAAAGTGTGGATGAAGATAATACAGAGGCTATATTTCTACTCAGGTATTCAACTTTTTCAGGTCAACAATGAAACAATTGTTTAAAAAATATTCTTTTATAATTTACTGTACATACAGTATGTGCATTGTATCTTGTTGTAGTTCTTGTTCTTGTGCCAACTCCAGAAAGAACCTCAGTTTCTCCGAATGTAATCCAACAGCTGGGCTTCAAGTAAATATGTTTAATGCTTACTATGTTGACATCTAAAATATTTCTAATTCATAAACCTTTCCCAGGAGCTATTATGTAAACCAGACTGACATTACTATTTTAGGCAAAAATAAATTTTGTGCAGTTAGTAGCATTTTTGATCATTGTTTTGAAATCTTTTCTTAGCCTACTGCTGGTACCGACATCATGTCTTCTGTGAAAGCTCTTCTCTTCACCGACTCAGACCTTACAATCACACCGATCATGGACAACCCGAAGGTACTACTTACAATTTCATATAAGTGCGTACGAATCATGTGAGCTGAGCGAGAGTATGTGATTGAAAGTTAGTAAGCGTGCCATCATGCCATGAGACATTACACTGGAATTGCTAAACTATAGCTTTTATGAATTTCCAGATTTTAAAGAGTCCTCCTGTACGGTTTGATGCTAAAACCCTCTGTGTCCCGGCATATTCAGGTATTACATTACATAAAACATTTGTCAGTATTCATGATGTATAGTGTGTAATTCATAAGTAGATACTGTACCGTTGCTTGTTGTTTTTTTCAACAGTTGAAAAGCTGCTGTCCCTTAATGATGTTGGTTGGAGCACTTTCCTCAACCAACTCTGTTCATTCCTTGAAGAGCCGCAGTCCTCCACTTCTGCCGTCTCTAGTCCTGCTACTCCTACTGCAACCTCAACAGCTACCCGCTCAAGACTCAACCTGCTCTGCTACTTGTGTTGTGTTGTTGGACATAAAAACATTGCTAACAGGCTAATGAATTCCAGTCTGGTAAATGATTCACACTATGTTACATTATTGATTGTGTAATAATAAAATAATACTAGTGAAATTATAAAACCTATAAATATTCAAAATATGAATTGCTGTTATTTGTAATTTTACCAATACTCTTGTTAATTCTGCATGTAGCTTCCATTATTGACACAGCAGTTACGACAGGCTCCTAACTGGGATGTGTAAGTACAGTACGTATATAGTACATTTACGTATATGCATATACAGATATAACAACTTACCTGCATTTTTCTCTATGCTTTTCCTGCTACATTTGTAGAGAAAAAAAATTGTTTAAATATGCAATGGTGTACTTTAACTTATAGTGTACAAAATCTAATGGAAATTCACCACTATTTTCTTTTCAGGAGAAGCAAAGTTCTCAGAGTATTGGGATTTCTGGCACTGCACAGTACTGAACTTGGAGAGGATTGCCCTGTCTCTGAGGTCAGCAACATTTTAAATGTACTGAAGTAATGTGGGGCTCTACCTTTTTACAGAAAGCTGCTGCATTTAGGTTTTGATTTTTTATAACTACCTATATAAACTTAAATATGTATACATATTTCAGTTGCATTTCTAATAATAATAATGACACTAATAAAATATTTCTAAATGCACTAATGTACTAAATACTGTACATACCATAAAAATACTTTGAGCTTGCAGTAATGCAGTAATCCATAAGGCGGCAGCAGACACCACAACAGCCCCTGTAATTTTTTTTTTCTAATTTACTGTATGTGCAAATTACAAAAGTAAATGTTATTCATTGCACTACATGTAATGAATCAATCACTATTTCTCAACACAAAACCAGATTAAATTTGTACCCATAAAAAAAGACCTTTGTATAAACAACAGTTTTGCATTAGATGTCTGCATTTAATATTTTTATAGCAAGTATGACACATTGCAATCATAAAAAAGTCTTGAGTTATTAAAAAAGAAGTGGCAGTAACAATTATTTCTGACTTAAGGTTACCATCTTATTAAACTCAGCACTATGCACAGGGTAACCAGCAGGTGGCACTGAAAACCTGAGGTAGGATTACCAGGTCACTGATAGTACTAGATACACTCAAATACAGTGACAGAGGATCTCATTGGCGTTTGTAATGCAGTGTATAAATGTTGTGACAATGGTTTCAAAAGGTGGTTAACAATTATCCTAATCTGATGAAGCTCTAGTGTGGTTTATGTTTCTTTATGGGAATTTATTTGATATAACTTTGCCAGTAGTGTTTAAGTTTATTTTGCTTCTCTTGCCTTCTAAGCACATCACAATACTGCTGTGATAGCCATCATCACAACAGGACAAATTTACATCTAGTATACAGTACTCTCCTCAGATTTGTGTAGTTTTTTTCTGTGTAGTTTTTTCCTTCTCATCTTCCTGAACATATTTATTGCTTGTTTTTACACCTTTAATACATTTCTTGTATCTTTTATCACAATTCCTCTTTTTAATTTTTTTAAATTTAATTTTTAGTTTTGAGACCGCTGAGTAGTCACACCAATTTACAAAATGGACGACACAAGCATGACCAGTGGGATTTATATTATAGACAAGTCTGAGAAAATGTTTTGTTTGTGTTTTACCTTCCATTGCTTACCACCTAATGACAAATTAAGGACAGGAGAAAGCTTTATGCATCATTATTGATGCACTAGGGCTGGTGTGCATAAGCTGTTTGTGGACAGGTTTGTGTGCACTCAGCAGGGGTCCTGTGTCTTTAATGAGAGCAAGTCATTTGTATATACTCTGACTAATGGTAGGCACTAGTGGTGCTCTGGTGTAGTGTGTGTGCATACTCTTCTATGGATATACTTAAAATCACTTAAATAAGAGTCTAAGCTACCATGTAAGAAATTCTGGCTCCTTAAGGGTTAAAATTTTAGGTTACAGTCACACATTAGTTGTAAAAGGAGTGAGTTTAGGCTTGCAGAATAAATAGCAGAGAGGACTGTCCTCACAAAGCTGTTTGGTGCAGGCGTGTGTGTGCCTCTCAGCAGGGGTGCTCCTGCTGCAGTCCGACTGATTGGAGTGTCAGGGCTGGGCTTAGTTACCATGGTAACTGCTATATGCTTCATTCGTTCGCTCCACCACAGAGACTCTGGTCTACACACACACCTGGCTCTGTCTGTTTGTTCCTAACTTTCTCTAACTGTCCTTTCTTCTGCTTTTTTCAGTCATTTGCTCTCTCTCTTCACAGAAACCACAATATTAGCTTAATTCAACATAGAACTTGCTTTTTTAATGACCTACAGTATCTTAAAATAACATACACAATCTCTCTGACTGACACATGCTAGTTTTTTACACTTAATATGCTTAAAACTGGTAAAAAAATATATGTAAAAATATTTTAAAATAGCTTTATATAGATATTTAAAACAACGTTAACAGTTAATTTTGGCTACTTCCTTCAGAGGTCACCACAGTAAATAATTTTCATTAAATCATGTTTGCATATTTAGTCTGGAAAAGATTTTTACTATGGATGCGCTTCTTGGCGCAACCATCTCTATTTGTTCGGACTGGAAACTTGTGGCTGGAGTTTTGCCCATCTATGAATTGAACCCCAATCTCCCACCTGGCAGGCAGGGCTACTCACCACTTCACCAACATGGACCCAACATTCACTGCAGGTTATTAATTTATTCTCTGTTTACATAGCAATTAGCCAGATATGTTTTATGTGGAGCGCTAACTTAACTGTAAGTGCAAGTTAATACCTGGTTTGACTCTGGAATAACATTATATTGCATTATATTCTACTCTCTCCTTCACATAGTTTTCTATCTTTGGACTCTGTTGTAAGTAGTGGGTGTACAGTCATCTGCACATTACTATGTTTTTTTCATTTTTCGATTTGGCTGGTTTTAATTGATCTGATGCTAAAATAATGATGATGTGTTTAGAGGGAAGTAATTATGTGTATGTGTGAGTTGATGCTTGCTTTTCTACTCTGGCTCGTTGCACAGCGGTGCCTTTCAGCACTTTCTTCCTGATAGCAGCTGCGTGACTGGTTTTCAAACACATCCCAGAATCTCAACAAACCACTCAGCCATTCATGTTATTAGTGGATTTAGCTCAGGGTGATAAAGAGAGGAAGAGTGACAGCAGAGTGGGCGATCAGCGCAGCAGTTTGTGTCTGTGTGGATTTTTAATATCAGGGCAGAAATGAATTGTTTTATTTAAAAGGTAACAATTATAAGTGAGCTATTTAGTGGCATAGCATTAGAGTTTTGCAATAATGGATTGTCCTACACAGTGGGCACACCAGATTATAAAACATACAGGGCAAAAGTAGGCTGGAAATATCAGACAGTGTAAATAAGAAAAGCACTAGGCGACACCAGTGTGAGGAAAGTGATTGGACATGATGCATATTGTTTATATATGGTAATTAAAGGTGAATCTAAACTTATAGAGTGTAACAATATCAACAGAAAAGAAATAAGATGTATGCAAAACAAGTTGAAGAAAAGAGAGAGAGAAGAGGAGTGAGGAAACTCACATTGGATCACAGAGGGTGGAAGCTGGCAGTAATGCTAATGCCAGGAAGCAGCCAGGCAGCAAGGCTGTCTGCATACACTTAACTCTGTGTGTGGAGCGTGCATTACAAGTGCATCAGATTGCATGATTTAGTGAACCAAGTTGTTTATGCATATACTTATTGCTCTGAATACAGGTGCCAGGGAATGTATTTGTGTGTGCGTGCATGTGCTTTTTGTTTTCAGTCAGCCGGCTCTTGCCTCTGCTCAAATCGCTGTCTCACCTGCCTCCATTTCCACTAGTTTATAAAAAAAAGTGTGGTAGCTACGGTTCCACCGCAATGAATTTAGACAAAGTTGTCAAATTGCCGTAACGTCTGACCAAGTTTTTTCATTACAGTGTGGTTTTAATTTGCATGAGCTTTGTTTACTAAGATGGTCCCTCTGTCTTTTTAGGTAGTAACGACACTGACAGACCTGCTCAGAGAAAACTTGAGAAATAGCAAAGTCAAGCACTTCCTGCTGCCACCACTCGGGGAGTTCCTCTACCTCATTGCTGCACAGGTAGGGTGTCAGTGACATGTGCTCATTAGAAATAACACAATGAAGTGTATTAGTCTTTTTTTGGATTGGCTCTAGTCATGCAGATAATGAGAATATCCATTTTGTCTACTGTTGTGAAATCAATGTGGTATAGTTTGAAATTTTAAAGGGAAATGACAAACCAATTCATTATTAAATTGACTAGAGAGATTTAGAGAGAATTTAGAAAACTAATTGACTCAATAACCCTGAAAAATCGCAAAAGATTGATGCCATTCGACAAGGTGCTTCACCTCAATCTAACATGCATCTAATTTATGGTCTTTATTTACAAGGCTGATGGATAACCTTCTAAAATCAATCTGTCTAGTTGATAGCGCTCATTATTCTCCTGACACCAATTGTCCATTGAAATAACTATTTTTAAAAACAGGGTGTACATAGACCAGTAGTGTTTTTTTTTCTCATTTGTAATCTTAGCCTTCAACACTATTAGTCTGTGGCGAATGAGGGCATTCCGGTAACTGTCAGCCACAATCAAACCAATGTAATTGAACTGACTTGAATGTCCCCTGGCTGGTTGCAGGACAAATTAACTTATTTCAGTGTATTTCATAATGCAATGTGTAGACATATAATAACTACAAATATTAATGTCAAAGAAGTGGATAAACCTCTCATTAATATTGAACTAAAGGTTGGGAGGTTCAATAAATACATTCAAAGTAATAGTACAAAAGTTTTGCCGAAGTTGTCACATACACGTATTTACTATACTATACTATATTATACTATAATATATATATATATATATATATATATATATATATATATATATATATATATATATATATATATATATAGTATACTCAAAGTATACTCAAGCCTATCACTTTCAACCTTATGTTGCAACTTCAGTGGTTCTAATGAAAACACACAAAGAGTGACCTTCTGACAGGATGCAGTTATATCTAAGTACTATGGACTGCTCCTTTAATTGTCCCCAGGTAAAATCACCTGCTTTGCCTTTTTCTTCTTCTGCACCAGCAGTCAATGACAACGATTAGCTATAGCCTCCAGTGCTGTCTTCGTCCTCAAGGTTAGGTATAGCCTAAAGCTTAGCACTACAGCAATGGAGCAGAGCATGCTTCATAACAAGATATTTTATTTGTTAATGTTTTAGAAAATATAACCCTAATAGTCCTGGTCTTAGTTTGTTTATGAAGTTTCACATGTCTGTTGTGTAGTAATTTAGTTGTTTCTCTTGACAGCTTCTTAGGCAACTAAATGATCAAATGTCTTGCTTCATAGTTTTAATATTTTTAAGTCATAAAAGTATCACTATATATCTAAAATGGTTACACTCTGCTACCAAATAAGGTTTTGACAGTTTTGTGTTAAAACTCAGGACAATTAAATGGTGCTTGTCCAAACTAGACAGTGGCAAAGTCAACAGTAAGTCAGTGGTCAAGTGTGCATGATACTGAATGTTGCTATTTTATTACACTCAATAGAGTTTGTGACTTTTATACTTGTACAACCTGCTGTATAATTACCAGTTCGTCTCTTTTTCACATGAAGATAAGGCATCTTATTATACAGTCTTGTATAACTGGGATGGTAATCAAGTAATTAAAACTCATAACTCCTCTTGTTCCCTGCTCCCAATCCCTTCCTGGGCCATCTCTTTTCCTTATCTCTTCTCTTGGATCTGGTCCATGCTATCTTTCTGCTGTTGCCTCCTGCTCTATAACTGCACTGCCCCTACCCCCTGTGTCCCCCTCTTCCTCCCTGCACTCACCCCTCTCTCTGCCTTTCTATGCCTCTCTATCAGCAGGAGAAGAGAGGCTCCCCAGAGGGACTGTGGTTCGTTCCCGCTGCCGCCTACACCGGCTTAATGAGGAGCCTGCGGGAAGGGGTGAGTGTCTCTGTGTATGTCTGTTTTTGTGTAGCTGTGACTAAGTCTCTCTCTCACTGTGTGTGTGTACGAGTGTGTGGCGGGGGATCCCTGTGAACGGTAATGATGAGGCAGCTGTGGGGGCCTAAAGCGTTGTTTGCCAGCTGCAAGTCAAGGGCATGCAGAGCAGTCTCACACACATACATACACTCTTACCTGCATCAAACGTAGCCCTTTAGTGCTCAGCAGCCTGACCTCAGCAATTAGGGCCCTCCAGACGTACACTTACAGTAGGTACAGCACAGACGCTGAGGCAGCTTTCTACTATTGCTTATTTTCTGTTTAGATTTGTTTTTCTATTTTATTATATTTTATTATATAACACAGTCATATTTGGCTCTGGTTAACACAAGATGCATACACATTTACTCAAAATGTCCTCTAATTATGCCAATATATACAAATAATAATATTGCTTATTAGCCTTATCTTATAGGTAAGACGTTGCACTTATTACTATAGCTATAACTATATAAGTGTGTGAAAAATTGCCTGCTATTATCAGAAAATTTTATACCTGTGAAGTAGGAGTGTGTGTCCATGGCCCTAGTGAGCGATACCTTCCTTTGACTCAATGGCTAAAATCTAAATAATGCATTAATCCTATAAGCACCGCAGGCAGATTTTGTGGACCGTGAGATGGACAGTAAACAGCCAGAAAAGCACTGGATGGATATTTTGTGTGTCTGCTAGGTAGACGGGGTCCCGGAGTGGGGGCCCACTATAGCTGAATGAATATAGATGAAACTGTGGTCTGCACAGTTGTCAGCTAGTACCTACTGTTGCTTCATTACCACTGGGAGTGTGGTGGGGGGGTGAGAGGGGTGTGTGACAGGAGCGTGGAGAGGGGTTGAGAAGAGGAGAGGGGAGGTTGACTTATTTATCATTATTGAGCTGTGAGAGTGTACTGACGGAAAGGCACACACTCAGACACACACAGACATGCACAATACAGCCTTAGGGACCAGACACTCATCTTCAACCCAACTTCTCTCCCTCCTCTCCCTCCTGTCCCACTGCTCCCTGCGCCCTGTCTCTCTCACCGGCAGTGTCTCCCATTCATAAGGATTGTTCCGTTATATTACAGAGCTGTCTAAATAGTCTAACTTTGTCTCAAGGGCATTAAACTTGTCAAAGTTACCAAGGCGGTCTTACTGCTGTTTATCATTGTTATTTTAACTAAACTGTTTATAACACAGGAGCAAATGATCTGCTAATGTTCTTCCTGACAGGGTTCTCTGCTTCCACAGGTTGCTGTAGCACAGACTTGATACAGCTAATTGCAATATATTTGAATGTTTGTAGTTCAATATTTTGTATGTAAAAACTCTGATGGCAATTTGCACCTGTAACAGTGAAAACATTATTATTTTGTTCAAAATAAATTAAAGAAACAATACCTTAATAATTTAGATTTAGTCTGTAGAGTGTGGCTTAAAAATGAGAAACATTAACTTGCAATCTGTAAACGCTAACATATAGAATAACACTATGCAACATAAAAATGGGGGGAACATCTTGATTTGTTCTCATTATACAAAAATTATTTATTGTGTAACTTTCCAAATATGGAAAATGGTGTATTTTAGACTCGAAGTGTTGTGAGTATAAATACATACTACGCATTGGCTGCATTCATTAATGTCCAGTTACATTGATATTGATTTCTCACTGGTGACTACATATTCAGTGATGCATTTTTTATGCAGTGCTTCAGTGTCTTGACATAAGGAGATGATTTGTCTAGCATTGTGCTAAATGTAAATCAAGTGCCACACATTGTTTATTGAATGACAGTATTGAGATCGAGCGCCAAGACCCTGTCTATTGCGCTCCAGGCAGTGTGGTTTTGATGCGTTTTTTGACCTGCAGGTTCACCCCAACCCCCTCCGCTGCTGTTGAGAGTTTTCCTGATTTACAAGTTAACCACCAGAGAGAAGCATAGACATTGTTGTACAACAGGAAGGGGTCGGCTGAGAGGGCACAGAGCCAAAGACATGATGGTGGTTGTATTTGTGGAGTGATGGTTATTGGGGAATGGCGTGAGTGACAGAAGAGGAGAGAGGAGCGGGTGTGTGGTAGCACAGGGGGATGGCAGAGCATCAGGCAGACAGAGCCAGAGTGGTACTTGGAAAAAGGGGAGAGCGAATGGCATGGAGTGAAAGGCAGGTTTCCAGGCCAGACTTGAGCTGCAGGAAATTATTTATGAGCCTGAACAAGATGATGCTTCTGCTGCCTATGATGAAAACTCTTGGTGTGTGTGCATGTGCAGCTGGGGTGAAGTGTGAACAGTATTACAGTGAGAGGAGCCAGCGGCCACGAGGCGAAATCCCCTCCACACACAGCCACATGCATAGACACATACTGTACATACACAAAACAGTGGTGAGCCTATTCATGATTTATAACTAACTTCCCTAAAGGAGGGCAGAACAGAGGCAGAATCCATGAGACAGCAATAGGTCCAACTCTTGTGTCTTTAACTCAGGATGACCACTTCACATGAGTCCACCTCTGAGAAACGGTCAATACTATATGTTTTGAACCCAAGTATAAAGTTACTGTAATAAGCTATGTACTGTGTTTTTTTCTTGGAGTTATTACTTCACTTTATCTATCTATGTCGTCTGTTTGACTAAACTTTAATGTAAAAAAGGTGCTTTTGAACTGCACAGTATTGGAAACACATCAAAATTTGCAACACACTGTAAATTGTGTTCATGAAAATTTAGGAAATAAATGTAAAAAATTATTAATTCATTGCAAAGATGTCTCAACATGTTGAAGTAATTTATAATTCATTGTCAGTTAATTTTATACTTTGTGCTTGAGTTAAGTATATGTTAATCAGTATTGCCTCTACAGTTTGTTTACATGGTTTTACCTGCTTATTTATTCCCTAAATTTAAATGCACATTGCTCTTATCAGCTCTTTTTCCACATCTCCCCTATTTGCCCTTAATGCTTCACTGTCTGCTTCCTGCCTGCCTGTCTGTCTGAGTGGGCTAACAGTTGTGTTAGAAGTGCAGTGTGAGAGTGATAGATGGCGTCAGTGTGGCTGCTAATTCAGATCCAGGTGTTCTGTCTTCAGTGAACTTTAATTACATAGACTAACCACATCAGACAAGTCTACATCCACCTTTTCATATTGTTAAATATATATGCCGCCTTTTAACTCTTTTCATCCTGGGACAGGTTTTTCAAGCTCTTAGCCCAGGGGTTAAAGGGGATAAATCTCAACTAATCTTTGAACTGTAGAAAGCTGGGCCGTTTATTTAATTCACCTAGTTGTATTATAGCTAAGCCACAAGGTACAGCTGAAGCCTGATGAAAAGGTTAGACTAATATTTTTAATCTCAGATATACTAGTACACTGCTCAGGCATACCACACCCGGGAACATAGAAAAAACATTTAGATTTCATGGATGCTAGGATTGCACAATATATTGCAAATTTATCTTTATATTGACAAATATCTGTATTGCAAGTAAACTGAATGTATTAAAACTATTTTATTGTTCCATCTCACATTTTATCTGTATTCAGTTATAAATTTAGTCCTGGTGTAGTGTTTTTTTCTGGAGCCTTGTATCATTTAATAAAATAAAACTGACTTCTCTTCAACATCTATGGTCAATAAAGGCTTAACCTATTTAGAGGTATCCAGATATCGCTGGTCATATTGTTATTGCAATGAATAACATAGTTATCACATCACAACAATTAGCCTTAGTGACTGAGAGTCTTCACAGACATAGTTATCACATATTAAATATTATGGATTTTACTCAAATTCTCATTCAGCATAAAAGCTTTGCCAAATCACTGCACACTAAAAGGCATATGATGTGCTGTGTCTAAACCCGAAATGGAAAAGCCGAAAGGAAAGAAGACAAAATTTCTTTCACTGTTAATGTGGATATTAGATTTCTGAACATTGATTCAATAATTCTGAGATAAATCTTATAAAAACAAATTGAACGTGACCTGAATCCTTCTACAGCAATTTGAATCATAGTAAAAAATTTAGCCACTTTTTTTCAGTTGACTTTCAGGAGATGTGAGGTTTAAGTAGGACACTGACTATAATATAATGAGTGTGTTTCTGGGATGAACTTGTTTCTCTTACTGGGAGAAATTATAATGAGAATAACTTCCTCCTCTGTCTCCTGCGTTCCTCTCTCTGCATCGTAATGACGGAGTTTCTTCTATGAGCTACTTGTTTCCCACCACATGTAAGGATATACCCCACCCCCCATCTATCACTGCCTCTCTCCCTTCCCCAACTCTGTGTAGTTCCTGGCAGGGCTACAGTCTATTAAACACACAGACACTGGGTGCTCCCCCGTGGGCTCATTAGTGAACTAGCCCGCACAGCCTGGGGAATGCAGGAACACACCATTCTAGTCGTTCCCGGAGGGGTGCCAAAGGATTTATTATGTCGTCGTGCTACGCAGTCCCCAAATGTTGAATATACAATGTGATGTCCTATATTGGATTAATGGGTTGGTTATTTAAGATATGAGCACTGATTAGTGTTCCCAAGGGCTTAAGCTGGGTATGTACAATCATGGAGCAAAGGGCTACCAAGTAACTATGTTTAAAGTTTTACCTAATCTTTACTTATTGACTGTTTTGTGCAGACTTTCCATTAGAGATTAACTATACTGCCAAGAAATGCAAGAAAAAGAGGATAATTTAAATTATAATGTCAGTATTTTGAACTACAAGTTAGTCCTCTATGCAGATATTGAAATTGGACTCAGCTTTTTTAGATGTATCATGATGATGGAGAGCACACTTACTATACCAACACCTTTGTGACATTGTGCTGGTATGTTTGTTTTGTTATCTCGCACCTGCATAACCGCTGCATAAACCAACTTTGTCTTATAATGAACCTTTCCAAAATGTAGTTAACTCTTGAATAGAGTCTATTGTGTGTTATTCCTAGGCAGAGTAGTGTCGAAGTGATGTAACACTGTGAAACACAATAATAACCTGACAGAGGCAATCACTTCTCTTCCACTTCCTGTCTTTCTCGACAATGGCGTTCCTGGAAAAACTCATTTCCTCAGCCACCGAGATTTCATTAGCCAGTGTCTATTGTCTGAACACAAACTATTCTCTACTCAACTAAAGGAGTGAGATTTGTACAGTATACACACAGCCGCACACGCAAACAGACGCACTAATTGATACACTCGCACACACAATATTTTTCTCCTGACTGTATTGATGTGATGTGTTAAATCTAATTGCCAGCTCTGTAATTGTGTAAGGGTTTTTGTTCTTCTCTGCCTTTTGCTGCGGGTCAATCTTCATAACCCACAATGGCACAAAAATTGTGCGAATACCATACTTCATTTGTTGTCTGAGTGCTCATGCTTGCATCATCTAAAAGCAAATTGAAAGGATTGTATTTATAAATATGGGCAATATACTCACAAACATTACATTAACTACCTTCTTCATTCTTCTATGTTGTTTAAAGTTGATTTGTCTGTTTGTCTACTTTTAGGATGATCCAATAGTTCATCACATGGCTGCAAAAGCGATTGAAAACATTGCCACTGTTGTCCCTGGCCCTGCCCACAGCCTGGTGACCTCTGACACAGGCACAGCCCTGTGGTATCTCTTCACTCACTCCACTGTGGAGGCTGTCAGAGTCACTGCAATATCTGTAAGTACTACACTAAAAAGCCGATCTGCCCTAGGGCAGAACAATTAATTGCATTGTCTATTGAATCTCAAACTCATCACAATTTTCAAATCACAGAGGCACAATTAATTGAAGTATTATTTTTTCAACATGCACTCAACTATTTATTTACTGAGTGATACACAGATTTTGATTTGTCAGTACTATGCTGTTGAGATTTTTGCATGTGTTCAGTCCGTCACTACTGTACTGTACTACTGGTTACATAAAATATGTTATTCTAATACATTTCCGCAACATCTGATAAGATAATAAGATATAAAGCTGACCTATGAAAAACATTAGGTAATTTATATATTACACTTCCCAAATTCAACATATATCTTTAATGGAGCGCAGTCATGTTGACAGACTAGCATTAAACCGAAAAACATGGACTCTTTAAATATTGCTTTAACAACTTGCTTTAAATGTGTTGAGCTGTCAGCAACTTCTTTTGAATATAAGTTTTTACTGCATTTGGCAAATAAACTGAATTAATTTTATTATACCCACTGGCAAAACATCACAAGCCATATTAGCATTACAGTATTCAGCTGTATTGCATTTTCTATACCTCCTTTCTATACCTTTTTACAAAAAAGCAAAAAATATTGCTTATTCATTTTAGTTTTGACATTTTACATTGAACTCTTGACCGCAAAGCAAGAAGTGCAGTGGGTCCCTGACAGCCCCCTACACAGAGGCTTCCTTTTGCCTTTCCTGATGTCTGTGTGTACCTGTGTGTCTCCAGGCTCTCTCCCGGCTAACGCGGGTCGTCCCAGCAGTCTTCTCGACAGTGATTGACATCTGTGGCCCTGCAGCCATATTGGAGGCTGTGGGTGGAGCAGGAGCCAGGGTCCAGCAGCACCTCCTCACTGCTCTGGCCACTGCCCTGCTCACCACAAAAACCCACACCCACCGCATCATTCAGAACCAGGTATAGGTCTCTGAGAGAAGCTGTTCTGTAATTTAATTAAATGACCCATCTTGGCATATTATAATAATGTAAGAAAAAAAGTGCTCTCGTCTGCTCCAAAATGTAATGGAAAATGTAATCCTTGGGCTATGACCTACTATCCCATTTAGATTCATGAAAAGCAGCGCCCTAGCATCTGTCCTAATCTGAGTCTACACTGTAATTCAAAATCTTATAACATTGTCTGTCAGTAGTGCTTTGGCTTACAGTATTTTATTTTTAGCGAGACTTATTAGCAACATTTCTGTGGAAATGTCGCTAATAAGGATCTTTTTCTCAACAACTGAAACACCCAAACAAACTTTGATATGAAAACAACAACATAAAACGCCAACTGCACTGTACTTCTCCATTATCACCAAGAATTCTGTCTGTACTTCTCTCCCCAGTACAGTCCATGAGCTATTGGTGAACTGTGTATAGGCTAAACTGTCAGTAATAATTAATTTATATATTTTTAATCGTCAGTCTATATAGTGTCTCTGGAAAGTGCTAATCTTGGAAAGGCAGAGGGGCTGAAATTGATTTGAGGACTTTTAACTGCAAGTCTAGCATTGGTAATTGACTCTGAACTGAATTTATTTGCATTGAGCATTTCCAATTTAACACCAGAATACAAACTTAGTACTTCAACTCTGCTCTAATTATACACTGATATGCATTCACCCCCTCCTCGTACCCCCTTCCCCCTCCCCTGGCACAAAGACAGACAGTCCGAGAGTTTGTTTACACAAAACTCAGGCTGTTAGTGCGTGTCTATCGGCGCGCATGTGTGTCTGTGTACATGCGCCTGTGCTAATTTGTATACTGTGTCAGTATCTGGGCTAATTGGCTAAATCAACACGCTGCAGCCTTCTATTTTAGCAAAGCATTATGGGTAGTGGGGAGGGACTTATCAGCTAGACACACACTACTGGGCTTTGAAATTAATTAACTTGGTGTGTTGCCTCATAAACACACATTTTCACATTCCCTTACATTCGTTCTCCCCCCAAACACATGCACACAATCAGCCGAGTGTGCTGCTGGTGCTGGTGATAATGACAATGGTAATGAATGCTGGCCAGTCCAAACATTTTATAACCAGTTACTGCTGAGTGAGTGGATGTCTAAAATAGCTGTAGGCTTATAAATTGAGCTGTGTGTGTCTGTGTGTGTGCTTCACGTCCTTGTGCTGTCTAAGCTAATTAAGTTTTACTCTGGGCATTTTTATAAGATTATATTTTTTTCTAAACACCTGCAGGATAATACCACATTTTAATGCTTTCAAAACAGTTACCAAAAGGTGGATCTTAAATTTTCTGTGACATAATATCTAATAAAAGCCAAACAATGGTGGGATGTGTGCAGAGAGCATTGCACACAAACATAACAACATAGTGTATGAATATGTCTCTATGTGAATATAGCTATTAGGCATAGATATTAGCATTACACATTTAGATACACTAAACTACTGTAAATTTGAGTTGCATTTAAATCTTGCTGATGTTAGACAATATCGTATGACTAGACAAGAACAAAGTATGATATTTTTGTGTAAATAAAAAAATACACAATGTTGTCACAGGAGCCTGTTAGTGGTGAGAGGGGTTAAAATATTAATTATAAAGTAGACCTCAGAAATGACAATTTGAATAATTACCCCTATATTCATGACTAGCATAATAATTGTGGAATATATAGCACTTTACATTTGGATACTGTTTTGCCATTCTGTTTGCAAGTTTTGTTGAAATATCTCACCTGTGGGGCCAAAGTTCATCTTATCTCATAAAATATACTGACACGCAGAAAAGCATTTACCCAACTGCAATTATCCAATAATTCTCCAAAATACTTCACGCACGTCAATGGGTTACCAGGGTGTAACAAAATAATGGAATTATTGTTGAAAATATGAATATTAAGACTAACTGAGTGAACTGAGTTGTGCTCCCCTTTCTGACTGGACAACCAGCCTCTTTTCTACTGATCTGTGCTTGTGTCCTACAGGACTTGTTGTTGAAGGCTCTCCGCTGTCTTGAGAGTCCATCCACAGTAACCCGAGCCAAAGCCTTACTGCTACTGCTGCTGTTACTACAAGACAACACACACACACTGCTCTACTGCTGTCAGCACAGGTGAGCGCACACCCACTGTATACCTAGACATTTGAGGCACTACAGGTACATGAAAACACAAGTAAAAGTGTATTTTTTAATGTAGAAAGCAATGTAATAACCCAAACAAAACAACAAAATATTTGATGTGTCCGCTACTTTACCACAAAGCACAAAGCCCTCTCCACTGTTTGACTGTGCAGAGACCAATGAAGCCTGCTCATAACTTTGCTTGCAACTCTGTCAGACCACGGGCTAATTAGTTTCTGTGGAATGTATTGGTTCATGTTCACACACACTTGCAACTGTCAAGAACAAAAAATAACATTTGTGAGTCCCTTTAAATTATTTAGCTGCAGCACTCAGAGTCTACTCAAACACAGAGCTGCACCATAGTAAAAATTAAATGTCCTCTTTAGTGTACACTGTGCAACTGTACTGCGAACATTACAGAACAAGCCTTTACTATAAGGATATTATATAGCACTAGGTATCATAACATGTACTGGATTTGGAAAAGTATTATAGAAGAAGCAGACAATAAACTTCAGTGCCTTGACTTATATGAACCTTACATGTTTTCAAGCAACTCTTTGCACCATATTTAGTAACTAGTTTGTCAGATTGAGTTTTGCACAACACATTATACATTCAACACTGTTTTCTGAGAAAGAAGAGACCAGGGACAACTTTCTAAAAATGCAGCTTAGTGAATCTGGCAGAGCAGCTGTACTCTGTGTAACCCTTATGTTAACTAGTGCTGTAGCTGAGGGAATGAGAATATGAATATACCGTGAGCTCTGGACACTCAGTTTGCAGTGGTGGATAGTAAAACTTCACTGTAACTTCAAATGCTTCATTAGCTGCTTCTCCTCTGTTTCACCCCTGACTTTTGTAAGTGTGCATAGTCCATGTGATCATATACATACATAACATATATATATATATATATTTATATACAGCCCAGTCCCGGGTGGGTTTAACCAGTTAGTATTTCAGCTTGAAAAGATGCCCTACATTACTGACATATGGATCTTTACAGCTGCTCCTCCCTTGATGTCTTCTTTCTCATTCGAGGTCTTTCTTCTTCTACTTTTTTATTCAAATGCTTCTCTTGCTGACCTAATCTGAAGTAACATGGATGAATGAATTATTTCTTATTTGTGGCTCTGTGCTAATGAATTGACACAATTGGTGTTTACACTAGTGACCGCACTTTAGTTTTGATCTTGTCAGTTGGTTTTACCATAAGAGCTTTGTGCAACTTGTATTAGATCCCACATACTGTTGATGAACTTGAATAGACAGATGAATAATTATTGATTTTGTGGTCTAGTGGTTGTTTAGTAGAATCTTTGTCTCTAACCTGTGTATCTATTTGCATCATACAGTAATCAATACATATATTACATGCTTGTATCAGTGAATTGGTCTAAATTGTGTCTCCAAGTGTCAGCCCTGCGACTAACTGATCTTTGTTCAACTCAGGCTATAAGCTCTAGCCACCCACAAGCCCTACTTTGAGATTAACTTTGATAAAAAAAAATGTATATTTATATATGCATATGTTATAGAAATACCTAAACAGACAGTTGCTGCTTCCTTTTAGCATGAAGTGTCGTTTGGTATTGTCCATATACATTCCCAAGTTTGTATATTTACACACTTTAATGTATCTAAATAGTTTTTGCTTATTTGTTCATAAGATTTACATTATAGTGTATTATGAACTGAAATTGCTCATCGTCCTTACACCCACTTTCGCTCGCTCTGTCGTCTTGCTGTGTGTGTGTTGGCAGTGTTTGAGCTGTCAGTGTTGACCTGCCTGTTCCTCTCCCACCGAGCTCCGCATGATTCAACCACGCAGACACAGACACCAGCCTCTCCCTCGGTCCGTCTCTCACCCCGCCATGTTGTGTTTAATTAGCTCCTTGGTGGCGTGAAAAGTGTGCGCGTTAGCCGTCATTGTGCGCGCTGCTGTGAGTGTTTGTGCATGTGATAGAAATTCGCCTGGGCCTCACAGAACGAGCCACTTGTAGGTCATTTTGTACGCAGCTCCCACCGTGGCTGACAGAGAGGTGGCAGGATTGTCTGTCTTCATTTGTGGAGAATTGACACAACACGCAAACACAGGGCTCACACTGGCACTAAAGTGACATAGATAGAGCTTGCCATTTTACTTTTTCTCCTGGTTATTTGGTCTTCCATTTTCCTCAACAATCAACAATCACAACAACCAATTTTCAAGCATAATATGCTTTCACTGTATGCATGGTGGCAGAGTGGTTAGCACTCCTGTCTATCAGCAAGGAGTTTGTAGGTTTGTCCTGAGACTGCCCGACACACCATTGGAATCTGCATGTCCTTGCTTCTCTCTGGGTACTCAGCCCTCTTCCCACCATTCAGAAACATGCAAGTGTTAGAAGAACTGGTGAAAAGGCAGTGCTGCGGATCCACACACAACAACTAATGATTTGTTTGTTTATACATTTGTGACCTTTCCTGGAAGTTTCATGAAAATCTACATGTAACATTTTGAGATATGTTTGCTAAAAGAAAGCATTTGCCCATATATATTGTAAAAAAAAAAAAAAAACTTTAAGAAATTCCTAGTTCCAGGCAAGGATCCGTATCCACACCAAAAACTTGGCATGTTGCTAATGGACAAACAAACACCGGCCTGTGAGGAAAACTATTTTTGTTTTCTCTTAAAACAGATGGAATTTCCAGCCAATGTATTTTTGTCCTTTTCTTGTTACTGAAGTGTTTTTATGTTGTTGTTTTTTTAGGTTGATGTTAAATAAATTCAAAATTATATCTAAAATAGTAATATTGGTCTGTTTTTTCTATCCACCCAAGGATACGCTTTTAATATGACCTTCTAATATGGCCCTGTTTTTACAAGGTTATTCCTGCTTGGATAACAATCACATTTTGAGAAGATACATAGCTCAGCTGATAAATTTTGAATTTAAAAGAAATGTTGCATTTCAACCCAAGCTCCTCCAGACACTAATAAATTTACAGTAGCCGTGTAGAAAACCTTGCTGTTTGGTACAAGATTATGAGCAAACACACTGAATTTGTAATAGGCCATCCCCTTCAGCATCATCGTTCTGAAACACTGAATCAATATTTGTTAACTAATATGACCTCCGAGTCTCTGTCTGTGTTTGCACATGTGTGTTACTCTGCGCAAGTGTGGGAGTGCGTTGTATGTGTAATGAATATCAGTTAGTGCTGGTAACCTTTCCTCAACACTCTGAATTTGTGAATAGAATAATATTGATTATTGTTCAATACGCTCAGGCTGACAAGAATAAAAATGTTCTCAATCTCGGGGCCTGTACGCATCAACATTTATTGGCATCTTTGCTATAGCTCATGACTTAGTATGGATGATCATATCTGTCAACTGTCTGCTTCATTTTATTCAAACTAGTCTTTAAATTCTTATGAATATCTCCAAACAGATTCAGCAAGTGATTAAAGCTTACAGACTGCAGAACTGTCAATTACATTGTTTCCAAATCATGGAATGGTGGACCATTTTTGCACCACACGGCTGTCTTTCAGTGTAAATTTAATCAAAGCCCAGAATTAGATTTTGTAGAAGGGGTATCTGGATCAAACTTTGTTTATTTCTTAATAAAGATGGGGGAAAAAAACATTATTTGGAACACAATGGACTGAGGCGTATATCTTTTTGGTCTAGACTGGTGATGTACCTGGAGAGGGACCTCCGCAAAGCCACGCCTCTGAGAGAGAACTCCAGCCAGTCAGGATACCTGTCCCAATGTCTGGATTTAATGACTGCACACTTGAGTAACACAGCCCCACAGATACTTGGTACTGATAAACACATACAATACAAATGATAAGCTTCTTACTCAATTTTGTCAGCTTCCTTTTAATGTATTGAATATTGTGTTATCCATTCATACATGTAGCAATGTTTTAACACCCTAAAATTAGTCTCACCACTTTTCTTCAGATGAAGTGTTATGTGCGCTGAAAGGTGTGATTGGCAGAAGGCACCCATCAACAGCTCAGAGCAGACAGCTCAAACAAACACTGCCAAATTTGTCAGTAGTGTTAGAACTTCTTTCATCTCAGGTACGTTTTGTCTAATCTTAACTACTATACTTGTTTAAATCGTCCTAACGTTTGTGCCGCATTTGGAGTCAAAATCTGATATTGAATAATGTATTCTACCCTATCCTTATCTATCTATAATGCCTCATAATATACACTTTTTATTTGAGCTTTTTTTTCCTGAATTTATTAAAAAAAAAAAAAAGTGATACACACTGAAACCGAAAAAATACGTTGGTACGTCTGGTAAGCATCACAACCTCTTTATTATCATCAACTAATGAATGTTTCCTGGTTTTACTTTTACAGAGCTTCAGGTCTCAGATTGTGACAGAAAAGTTTCTGGTTACCATTGGACTGCTTCTTGTGAGTGTTAATTAGAAAAATGTGTTCAGATTTAATTGGATACTTGAGACACTTTATAAAACATTATTGATTAAAAGTTACTGACTTTTTTTACTCTGTTGCTTAGGACTATATAATATCAATTGACTCCAATGAAACAAATCTGGCTAGCGCAGTGGGTAAGTTACTTTTTTAAATATGTTGACCCAAATTTTAACATACCAAACACTGTATACATGCTCTTCTCAACCCCAGTCAGTGATAATGATCATAATGTGTATAGAAAATGGAAACTATCTTGGGTTTGTTGAACACATTTTTCTATATTGCCCAGGTGAAGTGATTTGTGATGAGTTGATACGGACAAGTCTGTCTATTGTGGAAGTCCTAAGCCAGCACCAGGCCCTCATAACCCCACATCAGAGTTCAGTAAGTGTACTTTTGTCCTATTGACTATAGATCTGAAACAGAAAGGCTATATGGGCTTAGTCTTTGTGAGACGTACTGCATACATCCTGATGTAGTAATACCACTGTTGTCGACACACATCACAATGTATTTTCCAGATCACAAAACCTATCCATTAATGTTGAGGAGGAAGGGTCAACCTGTGAGCTTTTAGACAAGACACTAATCAACTATTGAACCAACGGCAGCTCATCACATCAGTGTCTTTACGTGTAGATACATGTGCATGTGATCGTGTGATGGGACAATAAGATGTGTTTAATGACTATTGACATGTAGAAGTGGAGAGCAGCAGGAAGTAGACAGGATAGATGAAGAATGGAGAATACAGGCGAGGAATACAGGATCGGAGCAAACAGGAGCCTCAGTACTCAATAACACGGGAAGACAGTTTAATTACCTCCAGCCAACTTAGATTATGTTAATCTGCCTGCTAAGTTAGGTCTCTTTGAGTGAGTGCTGAAAGTTTTCTAGCTAAGTTTGAACATCTAGGTTGTTACTCCTTCCGAGCTATTAACTTATACATCAAATTCCTTTAGAGCTAGAAGCACGCGAGAGCACAGACTTACACTAAAGCATTGGCCCTATTTTTCAATAATATACTAGATACAGTGACTAAACCTGATCACCAAATCAAAGACTTTTTTCCTTCCCATCAACAGCAAACAAATTTGCAGACAGACAAACCAACCAACAGCGGCAAAAATGAAGAGTTAATGCAAATAACTACTCTTTTGGGAAACCGTCACCTCCAATTTTCTTTTATTATGATTATTTAAAAGCCATCTAATACTATATGTATGATTGTTATAGCTAGATAATTTTGGTTCAATTTGATGAGTGATTTCTGTCCCCCAAGACATAATGGCAAAAACCGACAAACAGTCTTCAGAAGGGATTTCACAGTGAGGAGACATGTCCTGTGTAGTTCACATTTCAGAGAAATTGGTTGCCCACAGACACAAGCAGATGCATACACAGATAGACGCACACTTAAAAACACTTCCCATTCAGTCCTTTGATGGTTGTGATATTAATACACAGCCTATTAGGTGGCGGACAACATCCTTTGTAGTTTGCTCTTTCCGGCCTCTATTGTAACAACCTGACACACACTCACTCAGCATTAGTGTTGTTTCTATGGTAATATTAGTAATCATGCAAATTTGTGCAATACAGATTCATGCCTAAATAAGGGCTCCGACAATTGCAGGACCACTTTTGTTTTGTGTTTGATCAAAGAAATCAGTCAACAGTGCATTTCCATAGTAATTTGATCCTTCTGATAGTGGCCTGTTGTCAAAGCCCACCACCCTAATATAGTGCAGCATGTTGTTTACTGCATATAAAATGGTGCAGCATGTGTAATTGTATAGTAGCTTTACTGTGGTGGAAGCTAGATCCATTAACTCAATTAATTTACTGTAATAGTAATTTAAATGCACTTCTACATTCTTTATTTTATTTTTTATTTTTTGAGAAACAAATGTGACTCTTATTTTTAAATTGTCAAACAGGGTAAAAATAGTTTTTGACCTTGTGGCAAAGTTTGAATTTGACCCTGGTTTTGTGGGGGTTAATAGTAGTTGTAGTAGTAGTAGAATTTATCATGCTTGCAAATACTTTTATTATTTAATATATTTATACTGTTGAGTACTTTTACTTCTACTTGAATAATAATACTGAGAAGTTGTAGATTTTTAGTGCTTCTTCTACTGTTTAGTTTGACCTTTGTCTATATTCTGTCCCTACAGGTGGTGGATAATGTCTTACCTCCACTGACTACTCTGGCCTTCAGCAAAAATGGTAAAAAATGTCAATATTCACAAGAAAGAAAGCAGTTTTGATAAATAGAACTTGAGGGTGAGAATAATTGCAGCAATGTCTACTGCAGTGTAAGGTTTCTAGATAAACTAGTCTTGAAGTAAGCAGCTGGACAAAATGTTCATATAAATTAATTTGACCTGGTAACTGAGTCAGTTTTTTTATTTCTTGAGCAATTGCTCAACTACTGTACTATCAGTTTAAATGCCTATTTCTAGAGCTCTTGATTGTGCATTGCAGTCTTTTACCTTAGTTCACCTTTAAATTACAGTGCATTACTCATACAGCATATGCACAGGTTGTGCAAGGCCTTTTGTCTTTCAACAGGTCATGAATAACACCCTTTTAATGGCATATTGTTAAAATGTAGTTAGTTAATTATGGCTATATTCATAAAGAACATAAAGTATGAAGTGCTTTTCCTCTTCTCTTTGTGTTGTGTGTTGTGCATCTGTGTGTGCTGGCAGTGGAGTGGTGTGTGTTTGTGCTACAGGTGCTTTCAGAGCTCAGTCTTGTCCTGCTAGTTCAGGGGAGTGATGGCACTGATGAGGAAATTATAGAGAAAGACAGACACTAGGGAACAAGAAGCAGTGGATCAAGTCAAAGAGGAACACTCTGCCGGTCAATTAGTAGCTCTCATTTCAAACTCTCTGCTTCCAAGGTGGGTATAACGTAAAGATTGAGTATGTTTTATTTTGGTTTAACATCCTCTCATATGTGTCAACATAAGTGTAATAAAGCTTTATATTCAGACCAATGTTTATTTTTTATTTTTTATATTGTTTATTGTTTTTAGATAAAATAATTATTTATTCGCATTATGCGTGCCTAATGTGTTACATATTCTTGTGTGTTTAGGTATGAGAGCCTCCTACAAGCCACAGAGCCTATCCCACTCTATGCACTCAAACTACTGGTGTCAATGACTGAACACAGCACCCCCATCTGCAGGTAGACATACATGATCAAAACCAGATACAGTATTTCGGGCTAAATAGTAAAGTATTCTAACGATATACTTGTTTTCATGTGATCAACCACCTCCAGATGTATACAGCTTATATAATAAAAGATATATCATATAGAAACAATGGTAGCTCTGAAATGCAGCAGGCACATAAAAGAAAGTAATCCAGAGCCAGTGCTTTCCAGTTTTCTTTAATGCAGTCTGCGTCTTATGCAGCATCAACAGTTTTACACATACACTATTAGCTGTTACTGTGTGTTAACGCACTGACGATTTATTTATTTATGTAAGTGAAGAACATAATAGCAAAGTCAGCGCAGATGCAGTACGGCTGTTATTTTCACATTAAACATGCTTTTGCACACCTCTGCGGCCAGTTTGTTTCTGCTCCAGTTACTGTTTGTTTCAAATCAACCTTTAAAAGTGTTGTGTACAGTGTTGAAAATTATATTGGTAAAGGAAGAATTCAATAACACAATACTCATGTGTCACCAAAATGAAACAAATGTCAACAAACTGAAATCGGGCTCAAATCAGAAGAAATTAAAATCCAGCTAGACTATTACATACAGTGGGGCAAAAAAGTATTTAGTCAGCCACCAATTGTGCAAGTTTTCCAACTTAAAAAGATGAGAGAGGCCTGTAATTTTCATCATAGGTATACCTCAACTATGAGAGACAAAATGAGAAAGAAAAATCCAGAAAATCACATTGTCTGATTTTTAAAGAATTTATTTGCAAATTATGGTGGAAAATAAGTATTTGGTCAATAACAAAAGTTCATCTCAATACTTTGTTATATACCCTTTGTTGGCAATGACAGAGGTCAAACGATTTCTGTAATGGTACGTTCACACCGGACGCGAATCAGGCGTCAGGCGCGAGTGATTACCACGTTAATGGTACGTTCACACCGGACGCGAATCAGGCGTCAGGCGCGAGTGATTTCCATGTTAAGTCTATGGAAAGCCGCGTTCAGACGCGAACAAGCGTCCTGCGGCGCGAATGATGCGAATGGCGCGACGCGAATCAAGCGAATCCCGCGAATAGCGCGGCGCGAATGACGCGAATTGAGCGTTTGACGCGCGAGTCCCGCGAATCGGCGGAAGACGCGAACAACGCAGATTCGCGTCCAAAGCTCTGGTCGCGGAAGTTGAAACATTTTAACTTCTGCGAACATTCGCGGCGCGTTAACCAATCAGGGACTTGCTGTAGCAGTGACGTGGTTACGTACGACGTAACAGGAGGAGATCCCTGCCTCGGAGATCCAGCAAAACAATCATCGAGGCTGTCAGAGTGAACCTGGAGATAAAAGCTGCAGCCTACAGCAGCTCTTCTACTTTTATGAAGACAGGAAACAAAAACAGCCTATAAAAATAAAATAAATATGGCTGTTTAGGCTTTGTGTGACTGTGGTTAGAGCTATTATCTGTGATACAAGCCTGTGACAGAGGCTCACTCTGATCATCGTGACATCAAGAACACACAAATAAATACAAGTAAATATAAAGGGGGGTTAACTTTACCAAAATAGCCTATTGAGATGTGCTTGTTATATTAGCAGTTATTGCTCTCTCCAAAACAACAGAAAATACAGAGCCTGGGACTAGACTAGACCCCAAAACCACTAGAGAGAGCTAATGTACAAGAAATAACCCCAGACTGTCTCAGCTCTGTCTCTGGGGTTAATGCTGCTGTACAGCAGTAGTGTCCCCGGGAGAGGTCCTCGCAGCCACACGGGACACAGGTGACCAAACCCAGACAGGCTCATTTAGGAGTAGCCCTAGCGGCCATGCCCCTCATTTGACGGGAATGAAGCGTCCAATTCGCCTCATTCGCGCGAGTGAGTTCAAAATGGTCAACTAGACGCGAATGGCGCGAATTTGACGCCAGATTCGCGTCTGGTGTGAACGTACCATAAGTCTTCACAAGGTTTTCACAAACTTTTGCTGATATTTTGGCCCATTCCTCCATGCAGATCTCCTCTAGAGCAGTGATGTTTTGGGGCTGTCGATGGGCAACACGGACTTTCAACTCCCTCCAAAGATTTTCTATGGGGTTGAGATCTGGAGACTGGCTAAGCCACTCCAGGACCTTGAAATGCTTCTTACGAAGCCACGCCTTCATTACCTGGGCAGTGTGTTTGGGATCATTGTCATGCTGAAAGACCCAGCCACGTTTCATCTTCAATGCCCTTGCTGATGGAAGGAGGTTTTCACTCAAAATCTGACGATACATGGCCCCATTCATTCTTTCCTTTACACGGATCAGTCGTCCTGGTCCCTTTGCTGAAAAACAGCCCCAAAGCATGATGTTCCCACCCCCATGCTTTACAGTAGTAGTATAATGTTCTTTGGATGCAACTCAGCATTCTTTCTCCTCCAAACACGACGAGTAGAGTTTTTACCAAAAAGTTCTATTTTGGTTTCATCTGACCATATGACATTCCCCCAATCCTCTTCTGGATCATCCAAATGCTCACTAGCGCACTTCAGACGGGCCTGCACATGTACTGGCTTTAGCAGGGGGACACGTCTGGCACTGCAGGATTTGAGTCCCTGGCGGCGTAGTGTGTTACTGATGGTAGTCTTTGTTACTTTGGTCCCAGCTCTCTGCAGGTCATTCACTAGGTCCCCCGTGTGGTTCTGGGATTTTTGCTCACCGTTCTTGTGATCATTTTGACCCCACGGGGTGAGATCTTGCGGGGAGCCCCAGATGGAGGGAGATTATCAGTGATCTTATATGTCTTCCATTTCCTAATAATTGCTCCCACAGTTGATTTCTTCACACCAAGCTGCTTACCTATTGCAGATTCAGTCTTCAGTTTTTTTTCTCATTTTGTCTCTCATAGTTGAGGTATACCTATGATGAAAATTACAGTCCTCTCTCATCTTTTTAAGTGGGAGAATTTGCACAATTGGTGGCTGACTAAATACTTTTTTGCCCCACTGTACATGTTTTTTCTTTTTCCGTCTGAGGTCACCACAGCAAATCATCTGCTTCCTAGTGTGCAGTAATTTTCTTTTTTATTTGGCATGATTGATTTTGTGCCAGATGCCCTTCCTGACACAGACCTCTCCATTTATCTATGCTTGGGACTGGCACATAGAGTACACATTGCTGGATTCAAAAGACATAGGAAACATAAAGATTATTAATTATCCAGATTTCTATAAAACATTCCCTGAAAAATCTGGCACATTTTTTTATGGTATGAGTGGAAAAACAGGCATGGAAAATTTTGTTAATTTTCCCAACTTTTGATAAGTTCTTCACACCTATTTTCACTCCATTGTATTTAATTTATCTGCTCTGGCCTCTTATCACTAAAATTCTAGTCTTTTTTTTTGACCCCAATCCATCACCCTCTAAAGTTCATAGTTCACACTTACAGCTGCGAGCGCCCCTACTTCTCTTATCAGTCATTTTACCCCCTCATTCCTCTATCCCTCTTTTCTCTCCTCTCCGCTCACCCGTCGCTCCATGGCACAAGTAGAGTGACATGAACTTTTCAAATTGGTGTCAGCGCTCCTCTCTCTACAGCTGTTTCTCTCACTCGTTTTCTTATGACATTATTAACATTTTTCTAGTCTTTCATTCATTTTCCCCTTTTACCATCTCTAATTTATTAACATTAGTGCACAAGTCTCTCTTCTGCTGCCCTCTCTGTAAACTCTGCCTCCATCACTGTGGTTATACAATCAGAAATTAAATTGCCTGGGTCTTGGTTAGATAAGTGTGGCTATGAAGCGGGCCCGGCAGTAATTAGATGGTAAATTGGGGACATTAGCGTTGGGTAGGCAGCCCGCTGTCTCTCCCTGCATTATCACAGCTCAGACACACCTTCAATCAACTACATTTAGTTTGACCTTTAAGCAAAAGAGCCCCAATGCAGGCTATGTGTGTGTGTATGTGTGTGTGTGTGTGTTTGTCCAAAGGAGATTTAAGGCCTTTACTTGTATGTCTACTAGCTCTATACCTTCCGAACATGCCAAGAAAGACTATTTATGTATTGGTTATAAAGTAATTCAGGTCTAATCTCAAACTGCTCCAGACACAAATCCAGTAAGTCTATATTTGATGACTTAATTATGACTTATTATATATATGGAATTAGGTTAATATAGCTACAGGTCAGAAGCCAGTGTGCTCCTTGTGCCGCTCCCAATCCTGGTTGAACTGAGAGGCTTGCATCAGGAAGTGCATCTAACGTAGAACCCCAGTTGAACCTGCTAAATCAGCAGCATACAAATCACTGCGCACTAGGAGGCAGATGATTTTCTGTGGAAGGGAAAGGCAAAAGCCAAAAGGAAAGATTGTGTGTAGAATGAGGTTAATAGGTCTCCCCATGAGGAACACTTATGATCACATAACAAATAGGCCTCTCTCACTTGTACCTGCTGCTCTGTTCTCCTCCTGTTTGTTTGTTGTCTGCTGCTTGTTGATGCATGGCTTGTAGTTGAGAGGTGGTCTAGTTTATCACGTCGTGCTGGCCCGGCCTGTCCTCTCATCTCTTAGCCTGTCACCCTTTTAAGGAGAGTCTATCCATCACATCTACAGTGCAATTACAGACACACAGCTATATACACACAAAAAAACTACAACTTGGGATATAGAGTAAAATACAGAGCATATTAAATAACAATTACCACTTAACAGTTCCAGTTATATGGATATAGGCATACATTGCAGATAATTTTCTTGCAAAATGTAGATAATATTCATGTTATTTCTATGTGTCCATAAGCTTGTGTTTACACAGCTGCCAAAGATGCCAAAGATGCTTGTTGCCTGTTGCCTTTGTTAAACCATCAGTTTGGGACTTCAGTAAAACTTCCTAAATAAAACAAATAAACGAGTCAATGCACAAGTTTTAAGCCAAATAAATGAATCAGCTAAAACAAATGAATAAACCCATAGAATACCAAAGTTTACTATTAACTTTCTCCATTTTGACATATACAGTAATTAGATTAGATGATTAGATTAGATTAGATAGAGGAGGAACCCTTGTGACCTATGTGACTTTCTCTGCCCTCTAGATTTCTCCCATACATCCAAGTAGCTTCTAAATTAAGGCTGGTTAATCAATAATCATTTCTAATTAAGACCACCATTTTTCTTTACGAATTAATTCTCAGGCCATAAACTTCAATAGATTCTCTTTGTCCACATTTTCTGTACTGCCCTTTCCTTCACCTGTCACTTGCAATCTTCTCTTCCGCCATCTAAAACTTTCATCTTTCTCACCTCCTCCCTCTTCATTCACTTCCCAATTCCTCCAGAACCAGGCAGAAGTCATTATAGAGAAACCCCAAAATGTAATGAAGATGAAAATGTCCTGTATGTGAATGTGTGCATGTGAACTATGCTGAGTGAATAGTTTTAAAAATTAAATTAATTCCTGCTTCTTCTGTCCCTGCTCTCTCTGTTTCTCTTTCTTTTAGGTTAATAAAACACAGCACAATCCTACCACTGGTCTTTCAGCTCATTATGGTAAGAAACCAATCAATCAATTAATTAGATCATTTTTATTTAGCCATTGAGTAAATCACAATGTCACTTTGTCAAATAGACTTTCAATCAGCTAATCAAGCACATTAATCACACTCTGTATTATTTGATGGAATTTCTGCTTGACTCCTTGGCTCACTTTTCTCAATTGGTTCTCTCTCACCCCATCTAGCACTTACAAATTCATTATGTAAATTAGCCCAAGTGGTGTTGACCTATTGGAGCGCTGGTGTAATTGACTGGCAGGTCGGCCTTAGAGAAGAGGAAGGGTTAATTTTGGGTTCACTATAAAGAATGCGCACAGACACAACAACAACGCAGCACTCCACTGTTATCACTGAAGCGTGTCTCCAGTAAACAATTTATTTCACCTGACCCTTTACACAGGCACATGGTGTAATCTGCTCGGCGACCCAAAACACTTAACAATTTATGATAATATATGCAAACATTACTTGCACTAAATAAGCAGCGTTTTGCCTGGCTGCCTGTCCACCTCCTATACGCAGTGTTAAGCACTAAGCCAGCAGCCTGATTGACTTCTCGTTCTTTTGTTTACTCCTGTCTGAACTGGTCACGTCGGGCTCCATTAGGAACGTCTGTATCGCTCACATTTAGGATTGATTTATTCGGCCTGGTTTTGCTCAGATCTGCAGTGATTACACCTGTCACTGGTGATCACAGACACAGACACCACGGACAGCCTCACCTAATCGTATTTGTCTAAATGATGAAGTACTTCTCTCGCAGAAGTGAAAGGGCTTCAGTTGAACAATTCAGACCTTGCTTTTGTAACTTGCTGATTGCTTTGCCAGAACATTAAAGATTAGTTCAGTGCTTTAAAACTTTGGCTGGTGAGACTTGGTGCAATACTGATTCCCAACTAGCAGGTCGCGAGTCAAAAGTTAGTTGTGTGAATTTTGAATATAGCTTCAATGTACAGCTTATTTCAGTGTCTAACATAGATTTAAAAATCAGATGCCATAAAGGTTGTAGTCAAATTCATTAATCTTCATTCAGCAGCTATGGGCTTCAGTTGGGGTGCACCTTGAACAATGGCTAGTTAGTTGCAGGGCAGACACAGAGACAATGCCAGACAACCATTCATCCCCAGATTCATTCACAAGGGGATATTTAGAAACACCAATTCACCTAACACATGGGCAGTGCTAGGAAACCAGGGTACCCAGAGAGAACCCACAATAACACAGAGGAAGATTTTTGCTGGCCAGCCCAATGATTGAATTAAAAATCTCCTTGCTAACTACTCCATGCCGCCATGCACCTCTACTACATTAAAATATACAGTGATATACAGTGACAAATAACAATCTTTGCCAGCATGAGTTAAGCATTCACTACCTATTTTAAAATTATTAATGTTGATAAACTGATGTGAACATTAATGTACAGTATACTGTTGCTGGACAAAGTTAAAAACCATAAAATACTGGAAATGTTTCAAAAGAATAAAATAACCAATAAATAACACTATTTTTGTGTTTTTATATTAAACTCTGAAATGGCAACAACAACAACAATAGGTTTCACATCTTTGGTGCAGCCATTCCTTTAAGCTTCATATAGGATTAAAGCTCACTGCCTGGCAAAGATCAAGATAATTTGGCTTCATCTTTTGTTGTTGGTGGCAGGCAGGTCGTCCTGTGTTGATTTGATGCCACTGTCTTCACCCTGAGGCTAAAGCACATGATGAGTGCGAGCCAGGCTTAGTGCCCGTCCACAGATCACACTGCTGCACACTCACCCCGCAGGCACATGGCATACATAGAAGATCAAACAGAGGAAATAACTGAAAAGGAGAGTGAAATTATGGGCTATGAATATAACAAATCATAGGGAGAGATGTAATAAGTGGAAGACAGAGGAGAATGAAAGAAGGTATAAGGTTGAAGAGTACAGATTACACAAATGACTATTGTTTTTCTTGAAACCCAATCCACTTTCATAGGTCACGCAATATCTTATAATAGGCATTAATTTATCTTCTGCTTATTCCCATTTGGGGATTGCGGGTGCCTGCACCATCCCAACAACTATGGGCATGAGGTGGGGTACACCCTGGATAATGGCCAATTATCCTCTCAATTTCACATTCATTCACTATGGGACATTTAGATTAATCAAACAATCATACACACTGAGTTAAAGGTATTGTAAGTAGTATGCACTCGTACATTTTTAATACGGCACTGCAGTCTAAATCAGAACAGTGGTCTGTGGATTGCCAGTCTTTCCGCTTTTCTGATTGGACGATCGGCAATGCAGTTTTAGAACCAAAACAAAAAATGTAAAGACTGATCACAGCTTTTCTCTTCTTTCTCCAGGCTAGCAGTAATAATGTCACCAGTGGAATGGTTCAAAACGCCATTGCCTTACTTTGTAATCTCAGTGGAGACACAATATTGGACCTAGAGCCTCTGCACCAACAAGGTACAGGTTCTCCAGAGTCAGACCCACTTTGGCTAAAATAAGTATTACTTGTCTTTTCCTGACACTTGTTAATGGTGTTTTTCACAGCACAAAGTGTGTCCCCGAAACCTGTTGTTGTCACCGATACAACAACAAATCTATCTACTCTAGAATTAGCTGAAATTGTCATGTCACTTGTTGACATCTTGTTTTGCTCGGCCTCATGTCCTGCTGCAGCATAATGATTATTGAGGTCAACAGTCTTGTCTGTGTGTGGGCTTTAGCGCAACACTGAAAGACTGTTATTAGTCTTTCAGCTCTGGTAATCTCTGTAGAATTTTTTGTTTGTACCCACTAAAAATGTGCGTTTACTTTTTTGATACAGTTAGTTACATTTTGGTCCTCTTTAATTTTGTGAACAATATGCACAAAAGTGCATATTGAGCGTAGTGTTCTATTAGCAGTTAAGTGAAGAAACCCATATACTTTCTTTTAATTTGTACAAAGTTTATGATCTTACATGATTGATAGGATCTTAGTTACATTTATGTTTTCTCCTTGTTAGTCCTATATCTGACAGAGATTTACACTGCCAAAATAAGGGTCTGGAGCCTTAAATCTAATACTAAATCAGTACTAAACTCAATCTCTCTGTAGAACACTCTCCAGGAAGTAGGTCTATCAGTGTATAGGTCCACCATAATGAGAAGACTTCATGAAAGAAAATACAGAGGGTTCACCATGAGGTGCAGACCATTCATCAGCCTCAAGCCCAGATTCTGAAGTGTATAGGGATAAACTTTCTGCTCAGATCCAGACAAAAAACATAAAGTTGATGGGCAGCGTTTCATAGTACAGATGGACAATGGCCCACAACACACTGCAAAAGCAATCCAGGTTTTTTTTAAAGGCAAATAAGTGAATTAATCTGATTATTATTCCTGATTGAGCATTAATTTCACATGTTTAAAACTAAACTAAAGGCAGAATAACCCACAAGCAAGCAACAACTGAAGACAGCTGCAGTGAAGGCCTGGCAAAGCATGATAAATGAGGAAACCCAGTGTTTGGTGATGTCCATTCCAGACTTCAGGCAGTCATTGCCTGCAAAGAATTTTCCTCAAAGTATAAACATGATAAAATAAAATGAATACTACTCATGTTCATCTGTCCAATTACTTTTGAGCTCCTGAAAAAGAGGCAGCTACACATTAAAGAGCTGTAACTCCTGAACCCTTCGTCCTCTCAAATTTCACTTAAAGCACATATGAATTATATAACTGTGTTGAATATGTTTTGGTTAACAACTCAAATACCAAAACTTGTGTCAGTGTCCAAATACTTAAGAACCTAACTGTAGGCCTATGTGCAAAATTACATAAACACACTGACACTGCTAAGCAGCTCCAGAGCAGCACATTACTACCCCCATGTTTGACACCATACTACGTATGGTGTTCTTTTTATGAAATGCTATGTTAGTTTTACACCAGATGTGACAGAGCACACCTTCCAAAAAGTTCAACATTTGTCTCGTCAGTCCACTGCATTTTTTCCTAAGTCTTGAGAATCGTCACAATGTTTTTTTGGAAAATGTAAGACGAGCTTTTGTGTTCTTATTGGTCAGCAGTGGTTTTCATTTTGAAATTCTCCCAATGGATGCCATTTTTGCCCCCTTTCTTATTGTTGAATCATGGACACTGACCTTAACTAAGGTGAGTAAGGCCTGCAGTTCTTTAAATGTTATTTGCGTTATTTTGTAATCTCCTGGATGAGTTGTTGATGCTTTTCTGAAGTTGTTTTGGTAGTCCGACCACTCCTGGGAAGATTCACTACTCTTTCAAGTTTATTTGTGGATGGCTCTCACATTGGTTTGCCGGAGTTCGACAAATAATTTTCTCTTTACTCAGCTTTCCTAAAACAGTGGTTAATCACAGTTAATTCCTAATTTAACAAAGGGTGTAATTACTTTTGCACATAGGCCCAGCTAGGTTTGGTTAGGCTTTAATAAATTAAATACTCAAATGGTACAAATGAATACTCACAATTTTTCATTTCTGTTTACATGTGCATTGCATCTCTACAACTTTCTATCGCTTTCTCTGTTTCTGCCCCCCACCCCACTTTCCCAAAACACTTATCATGGGCCTCTCTTCTCCCACTATTTCCATTGGGTCAGCAGTGCAGCAGTTTGTGTAGTCAGCATCATTATCATCCAATCAGCTCTCCTCTTCTCTCAACAAGAAACTGTCAACCCAGCACTAATACTGCCCTGGCAATTAACACTATCTTCTCTCGTTCTTTTGCCACTTTACCTTGTCATTCTCCTTCTTACATTTGCTTTCTAACCTTCACTTCTCGGTTCAAATTTATTTTGCTTAACTCTCATGTTGTCTACTCATCTGTGTCTCTTGCTCTTGTTTATGCCCTCTGCACTATTTTGGAAATCTTCTACTCTTTTAGTTGCGGTTCATCCCAGATCCGTGTGACGATAGCAAAAAGAATGGAGGAGGGTGGAAGCGTGTATAATTGGCTTTTAAAGGTGTGACAGAGTAGGGGAAGGTGGTGTGAAGCGTGTATGCATGTGGCTGTATGTGTGTGCTGGGATGCATTGGAAAAGATAGTGCCAAATAAGAAGTGTTTGTGTGAATTATTTTTGCTACCGTGTGTATTTGAGAGAGACAGAAATGAAATACGTGTGTTTGTGGAGGAAGGTGGATGCAGGAACTCCCAGTCTAGAGTGGATGAGGCGCACAGAGCGGAGATGAGGTTTATAATTGGGCAGATTTGCCTCCGACTGCGATAATGCCCCCCTGGGAATAAAGACAGGGGAGGGGAAGAGACAGAGAGAGTATCTGAATGAGAAAGACGATGGGAAACGGGTGAGATACAGAGAGAGGAGAGAAGATAAAGGCAGAAACGGAGCAAAACGAGAGGTAAAGGGGTTGCACAGAGGTGACAGCAGGAAGAAGGAGATACAAAGAGGCAGAGCGTGGTGCGTTCGGAGACTATTGGGAGCACGGCTGAGATGATAGGGGAGAAAATTGGAGGTTGAAGTGAATGACATTTTGATTGCAGAGATACAGTGGGGTGGAAGCACATGAAAAACTTGGAAGAGGAGCTCCCAAAACAAAGTTAGTAAAGATAAGCAGCAGACTCAAAGCAGAGCACCTCAATGCTGACAGTTTATTGGAGACTCAATTTGTAGGCGCATTGATAATCAGACGGCCTCAATTCACAAAGAAATGGAGATGTTCATGACAGGCAGCAAATGAAGCCCTGTTTTTGCTAAATATCTCTTCATAGTTATCCAGAACAAATATGCTGAGAGCATTTTGACTTTGTCTTTGGGCACAGACAAGGTGTGATTTTAATTATGTGACTCTTTAATTAATTTATTATGAAAACCTCTGGGGGCGCTTGGAGAATCCTTAAAGGTCTTTTGGCTCCATCTCTGGGTTTAGGCCATCACCAAAGCTTGTTATTTGTCCTGACCTTCTGTGAGGAGCTCAGTGGAGTATTTTAGGTAATTGCTTCTGTGCCATTGTTAGCGAGTTTCTCTGGAACCAGCATCAATAAATTGCCATTTCAAATTGGTTTTTAAAACCCATACCCATATGTGTCCAATCAATGGGGAATGGCCCCAGGCAATTTATTCCACAAAGACTGGTCTTATGCCATTAAAATTTTGCCATATTACCAAATAGACAATAGGTTTCAAAAGAAATATGATACAAATACCCATAGTTTATCAGCCCCCAGTACAGTAGTCTCCGGGATCTAATTAGTGAGGTGAACCACAGTTTCAGGTTTGTTGGTGTTAACAACTACACACAAGTGTAAATAAACAGACAGTGTGAACCACTTGACATAAAACCCATATTCTGACAGCACTGTTGACACCAAGCAGTCAAATCCCTCAAAAGTCATCCTTGATACACAATAGAATGAGGGATATAAACTTTGAAATGGGCAGCTCTAGGAGAGGTCAGAGTACTGTCAATGATAATCTGGTAATTTATCCCACCTTTAACATATTGCTGTCCTATAAACGTTAGTGTTTGGGGAGTTGGACCAATGCGGTTTCTGGGCAAGATAAACTAGATGAAAACAAACATTAGAGTTTAAGTATCTATTACAGCATGATTATAAAGCTTTTTCTGTTTTTATAAAAAATATTGTTTAATTGTCTTCTATTCAACAGGATGAAACGTTTACCCTGTTGATTTGCAGTGGCCTAAAATAGTGCTGCAAAGCCTGCTGAATCTACTATTTTTAACAGTTTAGCTTCATCTTTAAGTAGGACAGGCCCAGAAAGCTTTGTGTCTAGACATTATCATTTGAAAGTATTTATTTTTACTTTGTCTTTATTATTTGTTCACACTTTACCTCGGGTGACCAAACCATCTCCTGCAGCATTGACCTAAATGTAATGCCCAAGGGTTTAGGTCATTTAGGATTTAATTTATAGTAGAAGGTATATTTGATTATTTTTGCTCCTATACATACTAATTATCCTCTTGTAGAGTGACTGCAGCCCTCCCTAGCTGAGTATAAAAACATTATTAACATATCCAGGACATCTATCCGGGCCAGAGCAGAAGTGAATTGTCATATTACATTAACAGCAAGATAGGTCTTTGTTTGTCCAAAGGAGCAGCCTGTTTATTTAATTATGTGGCAGTCTGACAAAGTTGCGCAGCATCTCACTGACAGCAGGCTAGCTTCTTCAGTGTCTGCCGCATCAGCACACAAAAACCCCCACACACAAACTCCTGTACTTTCACTCCCTAAAATAAACAAGGAGCATTAACTTTCTAAATAAAGACACGTTTGAGGAAATAACAGTTCAGGTGGATTTGACTCCAAGGAATAAATCATTGGTTTTTAGTATAATTTGTGTACATCTACAGTTTTGGCTGCAACAATTTCTATATTAAGCTGTTATTTATTTAAAAAAGATTTAGTGGCAGCTGGTGTTAAGACATCTCCCATAAATATATTATGCATCTTGCAGTAACCATTCATTTTTTAGCCATTATTTAGTTACAAATTGTAAACCTTTTCTGTGTCATAAATATTTGTTTCTTATTTTGAATCAAGACAATGAATTGTGAAGAATGGTAGTGAATTAGGTCAGATCCCAAACATCCACATTAATGCACAACCTGTAAATGTGATCATTTTTAACCCAGCACAACTCATAAAACAGTAAAAATGTTTGGAAAAACCTGGGCTGAATTATGAATGAAGTTCAAAATAGTCTGTATCTGGCATACACCCTTCACTTAGAGTGTACACCTCAGGGGCAGTTGTCTACGATAGCCTGCTACGAAGTACAAGCCGCAAAATGCAAAGTATCCTGCATGTCATGTTAAATTTAATGAGCAAAGAACATGGGTTTTCACTTTAGGAGGTGGTCTTTTATTCATTGCTTTGCAGTTTTGCAACGTGTTGGGTCATTTTCTTAACAGAGAGGTAGAAATAGATAGGAAAAGTAGAGTGAGGTATAAGATGGTATTTTAGATGATATTTCACTGTACCTTTGTACTGCATTTAATAATTGCATACTGTCACATTTTTCTTAGATTGAAATAAATAAACTCAAATGTTCTAGATTGTATTACTGTGTTAATGTTACTGTGCTTGGATTAGGAGATTTAGTGAATCTAAATTGACCCTAGTAAATGAATGTGAGCATGAATGGCTGTCAGCCCCCCAAGGCCCATAGTTGCTGGGTTAGGCTCCAGCCACCCTGACTCCTAATGGAAGAGGAAGATAAATGAAATATTTCATGTTTTGGATTGCACCTTAGCTGCCTAAGTTTTATGTAGTCACAGTGCCAATCAACAAACTGACACTTTATTCAGATGATACCATCCAGCTTTCACACTGAAACAGATTTCCTTTTCCCACAGGTCTAATCGAGGTGGTGGTGGTGAGCACTCTGTCTGTGGCTGCAATTGTCCATATGGACGGAGGGCTCAACAACAGGAGGAAGATCAGTCAGCCTGTGCCATCTACACTACCCGCACTTTTGGAGCTGCTTCACAACATCCTAAAACAAACATCATCAGTCGTCCGCTCTGCGTTACAGGTAAAAACATACTCAGTGCACTAACCCTTGTATATATACACACTCTTAATGACTTCGAAAGATGATAAAGTTTGCAGAAGTTAAAGGCCTGAGAGTTAAAGGGCTTCAATTTCAATTTCATTTTAAGGTGACACCTTAAAATGAATCAAGCCATTCAATATACTGTAAATATATTTAGAACAGTGTTACTCTTTTTACAGACAGAAATCTGCTGTCGCATACATATTAACACTCAATGTGATGAATTTAGAAATTTAGAAAAATATTACATTTTAGAGAGACAGGAAATGCATGTCTCTTAATGCTTGCTTGTTGCATCAGTTTGTATTTTTGTGTTGACTCAGTCAGGTTCATGTGCATGAATGTACTTTTTTTTATCTTTTGACTGTCCCTTTATTTGTTTGGGGTGATTTGGATGCCCTTTTGTCACAAACAACCACATACTGTAACTGGAGTAGGCAATGTAGGTGAAGTTTCTCAAGCAGTCCACAAAAACAGAGCAGGTGCTGTGTTCTTGGGCCTCACAGAATTTTGTAACTTTGCAGTTTTAATTGGAACTATATTTTAAGTATTTTCTCCCATTATTGCTATTATTTCATAGGAATAAATAATCATGTTTTAATGATCATCTGGAATAGAAATGTTATTTTGCAGTATCATGTGTTGCCTTTAGACATTGATTTGTCACTTTTTACCAATTTTTCTCTCCACTGAGCACAAACCACCAACAGGAACACAAAGTCAGCTCCCTCCAAATGTTGCCCTTGCAGGTCCCAGAGGCATGCGTGCAAATGTGTGTGTGTTTTGGTCTGTTTGCGTGTCCACTGATGTGTGTAGTGGAAGCCAGCAGGTTTAAGCAATTGCTGTATTGAAGTTGTGGACTCAGGAGAAAGTGGATCATGTCCTGAGTTCCCGGGGCACACACACACACACATGGATATACACACAGGGCCCTGTCTGGCAATGTCCCTGCGGCCTCATTATCACCACTGGCTTTGTCCTCAGCTCGCCTCCCTGCTCTGCTCCACACGTACCAGCCCCCACCTCCCCACTGTGTGCACCCCAGCCCAGTGCATACATATTAATGGCCGGACATGGAGGGGGGCTGAGAGGGGAGGTAGGGTAAAAGACTGGGATGAAGAGACAGGAGAGGAATAGATGGAGAGAAAGCAGAGACGGAAAAAAGCAGGAAGCACAATTTGTAGCGGAAATCAATTCTGCCAGAAATTCAAAGCTCATTATAAAGAAAAACTTCAGCCCAAACCAAATTCATTTGGGTAATAAGGTCTGATAAGCAGAGAGGATGTGATTAGGCCACTTTTTCCAAACTATTACTCTGTTGGTCAAGAGAATCAAGTAAAAATAATATAAACAGTATGAAAACAGGCATAGAGAGAGCATTATGGTGATGATGTGACTTTGGGGAAGGGTAAAATATGTGGCAGTGTTCACAGTATCATATTATTCCACCTCTAATTGTCTGTAAGTTCCACTGTAGGCACAGAAACAAGTCAAAGTGAGGGACTGAGGTGCTAATGAAGTGAAGACAGGAAGAGGTGAGAGTCTATGTCATAAATGAGTTGCTAAAATAAATTGAAGTGACACAGACACTTAGTGAAGTTGAACACTTCTTGGTGCAGAGGTGTTGGAAAAACAGCGTATGCAGGAAATGTACCTCCTGAGTGTCTCTCTCCATCTGCCTCAGTCTGTCAGAATGTGTCTTGGCAGGTCTCTGGATCCATCATTATTGACTGTCAAATCTCTATAAATGATTTAAGGCATGTGTGTGTGTCTGTGTGTCTGTGTGTAGAGCCAGAGGCTATCTTGTCCAGCGGTGGAGACGGAGGCAGCAGAGAAGCTGCTCCTGGCCAACAGACCCCTGAGCCAACTCAGCGCACACCTCATTCACATGGTGAGACCAAACACACTCATTCTCTGTGTTTGTGGGGATAAGTGCTTTGCATGCACACACCAATATGTTCAAGTACAGGATTTCATATTCCATCCATGCATGCATGGACTAGTAAGCCAGGGATACACATTCAAATATGACTTGAATATTTCTTCTATAGAGGGGTTAAGTTACTAATTGGGACTAATGTTTTCATTTTTTACAACTGAATGCTTTTTTTAATGAGTTTTTGCATAGTATTGAATAAATGTGGATGGGATACTAGAAAATGTTTTAAATTTGATGCAAAACAGTTTGACATGTTTGAACTGTTATTTTATCCAAAATATTTTTCATTTTCATTACATTTACATGATTATAAAATCTTAGGTTTGTAGTAATACCACATTTTGTTACCACATTTCAGGCAAATTTATGATTTAAATAAGAACCTAAGGCAGCTTATCTAAATTAGCATTTTGGTTCAGAGGCAATAGTTCTGCCCCAACAACCACTGGAAGTCTCAAATAAATCCATAAAAGCATACCCTAACACACATAATCTGGCTGCAGACCAGAACCTGCCAAATAAGTTTCTCAGGATAAATGGTTTGTAGATGGATTGAATCCATATGAATTCTGGGAAGGCGAGGGGCTGAACAAAAGTACGAGGGGAGAGAGAGAGAGGTCTCAAGGGAAACAATAAAGGTTTTTACTTATACTTGACACATGAGGTGTTGGGTGGGCGTCTCAGAGTGTGTGTCTGTGCTGTGTATATGAGTCAAGGGGGAGACTGACACACCCCTGGCCTCTGCACAACCCCAGTGCCCCATGGGAGATTAGCAGGATAGAGGGCAGGATATGTCAATACAATTTTTCAGTCTATAAAAACATGGATATTATAAGTACTTCAAGTTTAAAAAGATATGGTGTGGAACATTTACATCTAATCAGAGATACAAAATAGGAATCCTAATTAAGTTACAACATGACACCTTTCACATAGTTGTATGTTTACCGATTATCACTGAGGCATTTATTGAACTGCTCAGGTGAAAAATAAACTCTTGACATAAACTAAATTATAATAATTTGTTGTCACACTTGTCACATGCTCTACTTGATTCTCACTTGATGTTTACATTGAGTTCAGTAATCGCACCATCACCTTCATTTCCATAGTACGCACAGTGACATAAATAATAGCCTTGGGAGTTTTTAATCTTTCATAATTAATCTTCGTAGATATAAAACGCTCCTTCTCAATCTTTGAAGTTATTAATCTTGCTGTAATTGAATGGATATTTAATTATGTGTCTTTAGCTGTCCTCTGAGCACCAGGAAGTGTGGGAGGAATCTCTTCAGTGCCTCTCCATCCTGGTCCAGCTCTATGGAGGCGAGGGCCAGGACTGTCTGTCTCCTTCCTGTTTGCTGAGTTTCAAACATGTCCTACGCTCCCACATGAACACTGAGCACCCACGAAACCTGCGCACAGCTCTGAGGATCATTAAGAGGCTGGTGAGTTTGTTAGACATGTACAGTATGTATGTTGTTGTCCACAGTCATCCTGCTGCAAACATTACACGTACATGCATGCCAGTCTAATTCCAGGGTCTCAGTGTTTCTTGTTTTTGTGGGTTGAAATCACCACAGCGAAACTAAAACTATTGGAATAAACAAAAATAAAAATGTACACACGTCAGGCTCACTGTGCTGCTGCTCTCAAAATAGAGTGTAGCTTCGGCGGCTGCAGACTGACAGAAAGAGCAAGACAGATACGGAGAAAAAGTGTTGGTTTGTATCTGCCTGTCACTCTCTGTTCGAGTGTCTGTCCAATTTTGTCTGATAGTCAAAATGATTTGTAGTACAGGCCAAAAAACGGCTGACTTGTAAGAGAGCGTGCTGCGGTAAAGCAGGAGGAGATATAGTGAGGCTTCTGCTCGAGCCAACCTTAATAAATAATACTAGCTCCATCTGGGAACATGGGGAAAACTGAGGCAACTGCAACTGACATTCAGCAGCATTACTTCTTAGGCAAGTTGGCAGCTATCTCCCTGATCGACACACAGCAATAATGATGATGCTGTAACTATTCACTCATTCGGTTAAAAATTTATTTGAGGTGAGCTATTACCGGACCGGCAACAATAACTCATGAAGTCCATCTTATTTGGCCTGTAACCTCTGTATATGGCTGTAGTAAGTAGTGCTACATAGACATTTGTTAACATGATTATAGTAATATCACTTTTTTTTTTAATTTCAGGTAAATTCATGGTTTAATTAAAAACCCAAGGCTGCTTTATATTAATTAGTATTTTAGTTCAGAGTCTTTGCAAATAGTTATGCCACACTGACCATAGGACGTTTTAAATTAATCCATAATACTGTGAGCTATTATTATTAAACTCATGTAAGTCCATCTTATTGGCCGTAACTGTATATGTAACCTCTGTATATGCCTGTAGTATGTAGTGCTACATAGACATTTTTTCATAATGTAAAGAAGTTTTTGGTACCTCTTCTTGTATTATGTTTTCTCCAGTGTTGCTTTGTTTGATAGTCTGAAAGGTAACTGAAACAGTAATGATTGATATTTTATGATATTTTCATCAAAAGTCAGTTATGGGCCAAGGAAGAAATTGTTTTTGGTGTCATGCCAGATCACTTTTCAGATCCATTATGTTTTTTTTTACCATTGCAATGGATATTACTAAGGTACTTACTCCAGTTACAACGGGTCAGCAAAAGAACAGTTATTGCGTTACTTTTGGGTGTGGGACTGGTTCTCTGTCTAGATCATCTTGACTATACCACTATGAGATAGACTGCCTGGCAAAAAAAAAAAGTCGCCGCCTGGATTTAACTAAGCAAATAGGTAAGAGCCTCCTCCCCTGCAGTTGGTCAGGTCTGGGTTCAGCAACGTTATGTGCCCAAAGAATGAGGTCAGCTGACTCCCTGCATATACTGAATGACCAGGTTACTCCATCAATAGATTTTTTCTTCCCTGATGGCATGGCTTATTCCATGACAATGCCAGGATTCATCGAGCTCAAAATGTGAAAGAGTGGTTCATGGAGCATGAGACATCATTTTCACACATGGACTGGCCACCACAGAGTCCAGACCTTAACCCCATGGAGAATCTTTGGGATCTGCCAATCCTAAACAACAAAGCATCCAACATATAAAAGTAAAATTTGAGTTAAATGGCAGAACTGGGCCTTATCCAGCAATGGTAATGATAGGGTCATGTACAGGAGAGCCTTAAGGGAGTAAATGCTCTAGCCACTGAGCCTTTTAATGCATACCCACACCAGTGTTTTACCTATAAATTGTTATACCTTATGCATTTGTATAATGTTTGTGCCTTAAGAAAGGTTTTTGGTCTTTAGCAATAAGCATGATAATCTTGCCTTTGATAAAGATGTACTGTCAGTTTTTAAACAAGTTGTATATTGTTTTTTTTTTGTGATCATGCAATGCCAGAACATAACAGTGTTTCAGGGCTAAAGATTACTTTTTGCTAAAGCTGAATTCCTTAAAGTCAACATGGCTGAGTTAGAAAAATTGGCTGCTTTTGCTGTGGACCTTTATGAATTATTTAAAATGCATTGCTAATGTTTTGGCTTCGCTGCAGGGTCGTGGAATAGTTGTGTGCACTCGGGACACAAGGTCAGCTGTCACCCTGAGATCGTACCGCCGAGCTGACTAAAGGCCCTGCCTCGAAGCTGCTTGATTTTCTCTTCTGTGTGTAAGAATATGGGAGAGAGAAACTATTTAATTTGTGTGCACGTTTTGAATCCTCTCACTAATGAGTTTGTGCCACCTGAACTACACACCAGCTCTCAGACTTACCTTTCCTCCTCTTCACTCTGAAGGCTGGGCACATTTGTCCTCACAACAGCCTTGTAGCCAGTGGATGAGTCATTAATGCAGCTTAGTGCCAGGAGCCAAACAAATTTACATCAATCTAGCTTTCTGCTCATTTAGTCTTTCCATTTATTAACTTTAAAAATACGATTTAAGGCTTGATAAATAAATGGTCAAGTTTATCTGCATAAGTTTTCACAATTTTGGTTAAAGAGGGGCTATCAGATCACAAAGCCATTGCGTGTCATGTTAAGTTGGGTTGTGGTAGTTGACAAAAGACTAAATTACTTTTCTCAAATCTCATTATCAATCAGCCAATCAGTTAGCAGGGAACAACGTGCAGCTTTGAACAAGTACATCAGACAGACATTATGCACAACACTGAGCCACGCTGCCTCACACCTCCACACTCCGACAAGAGCCTGCCCTTCAACAAAGGCTTTTTAATTATCTTTCATTGATTCCAGGCCTCGGCTAATCTCAATCAAAGATCCTGCTAATAGCTTCGAAACTGCAAAGGAGGAGAAACTGAGAATAAATCAAGTCAAAAAATTATCCCAACTTTAAACGAGGATCCTAATTAAATGAAAAAGGATTCATAGAAACTCAATAGATGCTTAGTATTTTTTCAACGTGTTTATTTAGTCATTGGTAACTTAGCAACACAGCTTTTAATTTGTCCACCATCTTCTCCCTTAATTCATATGTGCATCTATTTCTTGTGCATATAATATTGCATTGAGTTAGCAATTATTATGTACTGATTATGTTTATAAAGAAACCTCCATGAGCAAAGATATTTATAGTGTTGTCGTCTCATTTTTTATCTTCATTGTTTGTTAATGACTATAATCCTAATACGCTGTCATCTCCAGTTGCTGAAATACCTCAGTGGATGCCAAAGTGCTTTACACAAAATCACTATTTAGAAAACACTTCTGCCAGGAATGCAAATATAAAATCTTGGTTAAATCTTGGTTAGACATTCACAGCAGTCCTTGAGCTTTTGTTTTCACTGTCAGTCCATTAGGTTGCACTGCAAGCCTTAAACGTTGAACACACATTTTTAAAGGAGAGGTGGGTTCTGCAGGTCACCAGGTATTAGTAAATTAAGTTCTGCACACAATATGAAAACTGTCTGAAAAGCATGAGCTAATTAAAAAGTAGAAGCACTCAGAGAGCTCAGACCAAGGCACCATAATAATTAGTAAGTAATTCATTTAAACATTTACTGACCCTCTCTGACTGTAGTTATCTAGGTTGCCTTAGAAAACTTTATGGGTTTTCTCTTCTGGAGTTGCCAAAGCAAATTATCTGGCCCATAGTGTGCACTGATTTGCTAATTGAATTTGCCATAGTACTGGATGCCCTTCCAGACACAACCATCTCTCTTTATTTGGGCTTGGGACCAGCACAAAAAAGTGCACTGGCTTGTAACTCTTTGTGGCTGGATTATAGTTACTTTCATTGTAAGAGGTAGAAATAAATCCATACACTCTACTGACTTAAATATGCTGGACACTAACTGTACTGGTGTAACATTTTAAGTCATGTTGCCAACGACACATTTTGACCTATCTTGCATTGTAACAAAATCCTTTAAAACATGCCAGGTACCAGATCAGGGCCCACACTAAGAACCATCCATTTGCATTCCCTGCCTTTTCTGAACATTTCTTAATAATCTGACCATTACTTTTGGAGTTATCTTGCTAAGAGACTTATAAACTAACCAACATCAAACAAACAAACAAACCAAGCAATGCCAGCAGTGTCACTTGTTTGAGTAAGAAAGTCAAGATATCAGTTTGTTAGAGCTTTGTCAACCTCATGACCCGTGAAGGGCATCTGCATCCATCTATGTACATACATGTCCCTTCACTCTAAAGTCATCCCATGTGTGTGTTCGAATGAGGGGGGTATTTTTGTCTCCTCCTAACCCCGTCGCCTAGCAACAACCATGCCAATGTCGCCGCAGAGACAGGGGTGATGATGTCACCGGAGATCAGAGGCAACACGCTCACCAAATACGCAACACGATGGAGAGAGCGAGCCAGCAAACAGCAGCCATTATTTATTAAAACACATTCGTTACACAAGTTAAACCTTTGACCATACTGTGAACTGTGGCTCTAACATTAAACATGAATTTGTGAATGACAACCACCAAACACACACTGTCCCACACACAGAAGCAGCAGTACAAAAACAGGTGTACATGGGTGTGTGAGAGGAGACGTGTCGAGACAAGAATACATCAAACGAAAAAAAGTTCAGTCAATTCAGAGGCACAAAGCTCTGGCTCTAGTCTTAAATTCATACTGTGGTCTCACAAATCAACAAGTTATAAAAGAAGCACTCATGAGTGACAAGATACAAATTTGCAACAATAAAACAGACATCACACAAAAAGGATGAATTTGGTTTTGAAATGGCTTTAATGAATAAGTGTGATCTCACTCAGCGGTTGGTCCCAATCACTGGCAAAATCATTATTTGGTGATAATATTAGACAAGACACGATCAGTGACTGGTTTAAAAAGATGGAAGCAACAAATGAAAATCAGTTTTATAGGCCTATCATAACAATAGTTTACAATTACTTTGGTTTAAACAACTGTGCCTGTTTCAGATTTCATTATGTTAAGTTTTTTTTCTCTCTACCATGTTTTGCAGATGCAGACATCTGATGCTGATAAATCTGACTGGACTGATTGTTCTGAAGGGGCTGAGCTCATCACTGTAATCCAAGAAATTGCCAAGTCTGACAGGTGAGTCTAGCTCCAGACCAAAAATACAAAACATTATATTCACCGTTGTTTCAACAAGTCATATCTCTTCCACCTACACTGGCCCAAAATGTCTCCAATTACTTTCATTTAAAATAATGCTTGTTTCTGATGTGCTGTCACCCTGATGTCAGCTAAGTGCTAAAGTATGGGCACAGCCAATGCTAAGTAATTGGTTAAAGAAGTGTGTGCCTCTCACCTAATGTCACAAATTTAAGAAAACTACGTAAAGTTTTTGTACACCCAGGACAATTGCAACTTACTTACAGAGACATACAATGACAGATAATTGTTAAATGTCTTTGGGCAGTGGGAATAAGCTAAAGGTTTTTACAGTAAAAAAAAAAAAATATATATATATATATATTATAACTATAGTGGGACATGGACTGGTTTTATTATGGACAGGTTCTGAGTGGCAAAACTGCTTGTTGTAGCTTCAAGGCGGGGTCATGGTCACTCAAAATGTAGTTTTCATTTGTGGGAGCCAACTTTTTATTCGTAATGCATGATATTTCTTCTCTTAAAAGCACACCTGTATCTCTGCATCTCTCTTTGCTTTTGTGCGTCTGAGCCCAATGTGCATTTGAGCCAAGGGTTTTGTTGCCTTAGCGACCGTGCTTTCTTTGATCTTGTGATGTATGAGACTGGCGACCTGTCACACTCACACACACACAGACACACAGACCCACAGACACAACATGGAGAATAGTCACGAACTCTCCTCTCAATCACACAACCCTGTCAGATCGATAATAAAGGTGCATTGTTGTCCAGCTATACAGACCACTCCGACTCTCCCCCGCTTTTTGTTACCCTCCTTCCTCCCCCTTGAGTGAGTTTTTTTTTTTTTTTTTTTTTTTTTCATTTTGCCTATTCCTCCTTACTACCTCTCCTGCCTCTGCACTCTCCTCTCTCTGCACTCAGATAAAAGGCCAGATCAGCGCTGGCCTTTGAAGTGGCTGCGACTGGCACACTCCAACTGGTTCAGCAGCGGTGGAAAAGGGTGGAGGAGGAGGTGGAGGCAGGGGCAGCAGAGGTTTTAGGAGATGAGAGGAGGGCGAGGAGGGCTTTTTAATTGAGAAGATGAAGCAGAGAGAGAGAGAGAGAGAGAGAGGACCTGCATGATGTCATTCAGTCTTCGCCATGACAACCTGAGGAATGCCTTTTTCAAAAGTGAAGCGCGGCCGAGTGTGGACAGAGCACAGGGAGGGGCTTATTGCGCGGTTGTCCCAAAAACAGTGAGGCCCAGACCTTATAGAGCTTAATGCTGCTCTCAGTGAAAAACACAACAGATGCAGCTGAGCGAAAAACACAGCTCGTCTGCAAACACAGCCCAGGGACCCAGTGGAAATTTAGCAAGGGTTTAAGGATGTTTTAAACAAGCCACCAAACTCTGGCTATGATATGCTAAATAAGGAATATACATTAGAAGATCGGGAGTTTTTAATTCCCCCACATGACCACAAACTCCAACCCCATTTTGTGCAGGTCCAAAATCCAAATAAAAAGAGAGGGTTACTCCAAAAAGGGCATTTGCTGTAAAAACCTGTCACAGAATCTTTTCAAATTATTGGCTGTGCCGCCTTCGTAGCTAAGGGAGCAACAGAAAGGTATAAAAAAATAAAGTCCTGTCTTTTTATATTGTTACCACTAGCCATTTGCTTTTCAGAGTTTTCTGGTCTAATGTAGAAACCGCATTCATAAACATGGTGTGGATGGATATAGAACTTGTAGTCTGTGTGAAGAGGGTTAATGGGTGTTGGTCAATGAATGTATTGTAGATTGTGTTGCTTTTGCTATTGTATAAATTATTTCAGAAACAGAATCAACTTTATTGCCCCAAGCAAAATTTATCTAGGGCTTAAGTGCAATGCAGCTGCAAAACATCACAACATTAAATACAATAGACATAAGAAAATCACATCAAACACACACAACAGAACATTGTTAGGAAATGCAACGAGTGGTGCAGAGAAGCTTCACATAAATACATAAAACAGTATATCTCTTAATCTTGAGAGTACAATTAAAGGGTGTGCTACTGACATTTTTGTTTTGTTCAAGCAGAGAGATGGACATGGGAATAAAAGAGTTTTAAAATCTGTTGGTTCTGTATTTAGCCAACAGATTTAAAAACACTTTTACTTTCCATATCCATCTCTCTGCTGAACAAACAAAAACTTCAGTAGCACACCCTTTAATTGTACTCTCATGATTTCAAGCCTTTTTCTGCACCTTCCAGCAGTGTCAAATTACATCTTAATAAACTCCTGTTAGAAGGTTGTTAATCTAATTGCAGTGACCTCAAGTACAATGAAAATTACCTAAAGACATGCCACAACTTTTATTGTCCAGCAAACTTTGATATCTTAACTCAAGCTCACTTTGCAGCTGAAAATTGATCAGAATCTTACTAAACTGCTTTGATAAACAGTGAGTACATTTCCCTGTTTAATTCAATCTTTTATTGTCATAGGGGAGACTGTTGGGGCTAGGTAAGCTAAGCATATGTTGTCATTTAGTATACTACTCTACTATCAATCTTCTGGAAATCATACATAGAAGCAGCACCAGTCATCTTTGACACTTGGTCTTTGTCACATTTACATAGCGCTTTCCTACCTCTATGGGCACTCAAAGCATCGTTCAAAGACGTATTGCTGCCCCCAGTGAATGAATATAGAGAGTGAATGGTTGTCTGTCTGTGTATGTCTCTGTACCAGGCCTGCAACAAACTGTCCACTGTCCAGGGTCAGCACCTCCTAAAGCCCATAGTTGCTGGGATGACCTACTGTAAACCATGACCCATAACAGGATTAAGCAGTAGAAGATGAATAAATGACAAACAGGTCCGTCAATGTTGAAAGCCATTCATTTACACGCACACATTAAAATAAAACCAATTACATTCTTCACTGTCATCCTGCTGCAGTTTACTGTCTGTTTGGGACTGTGGAAGCGAACAGATTTAATGACTTACCAAACTTTGTGGTGAAACTTTTTACAAATTCAAATTATGTTTTCTAAATCCACACAAACTCTCAAGGATTTTCAAAGCCTCTGGGAAAAGTGTTAATTAGGTTAATTATGTGGATTTTTAATTAACTAAGGCAGTGGGTGGGTTTCTGCTGGTCTGGCTGAAAGGCTGCCCCCACAGACACCTGCAGCGCCGAGCCGAGAGAGACGCATAAATAGAAAGGATAGAGCAAAATGTAGATCACCATGAGATGGATTTGAAATCCAGCTACTAAAATATACATCTATTCACAAGAACAACCACAACTTACATAGTCGCGCTCGTTGACAAAATAATGGCTCTTCAATTTATTATAATACTGTGAACAAGTGAAATTATTTTAGTTAGATTCTCAAAGTGAAAGTTGTATCGATTCAGAAGACATTACAAGCATTTTTTACCAGCTCATGAATGATTACCATCTCCCAACACACTGTCATTTCCTGTACAAGACCTTGTTAAACTTTGACAACTCAGAAATTAATTTCACACTCATTATCTGTCCATGAGATCTCACAACGTAAAACAATCGCAATTTGAACCACATCAAAGGTGCAGCCGAACAATTTCACTTCTTTAGATTGACTATTTAGATTGTGGGAGTAATACTAAGATCACATGACATTATCATTGGTGCTGTTTAGGAAGAATAACTGTTTCTCTTCTTCTTTTTCAGGTGTCATGTGGACGTCGTTACACTGGCTGCTGAAATCCTCAATCAGATCACAAGATAAAACCAGATCATCTTTAACCTTAAACAAAGACTACACATTACAGCACTAGGTTTAACCGACTTTTTAGGTAATGATGCTACTGAATTAACATAGATATTGTTTTCAAATGTAAATTTAACTAAAGAATAAAGTGCCTTTTCCTCACTGTATTTGTTATTTCAGGATATACAGGGTTTCCCCAAGGTGTTAAAAAGGGGATCAATTTGATGATGGTGTAAAAATTATATTTATAGACAGGTCTTAGTGATTTAGTCTTAGCCTTTTAAATGCTTCAGCTAACATGTAATAAATGAAAAAAAAAGGGTTTTGAAGGAATACGGATCATTTCTCGTAGTTTGCGTGTGATGTAAATTTAGCAAAAGTAGCATTAAAAGGTCTGAAAATTCAACCTTGGAAAACCTAGGAGTTACCCTGATCTGGAAACATTCGATTGAAATGCAGAGTAATGAGCAGTTGTCCTCGTGAGTTAAAGAGTTGCAACATGACAGTAAATTGCTGTCACTGAAATAATCTGATGGCTCAATCAAAACACTTCTCCAGTGTCATTAGTCTAAGCAGGATTACACTTTAACTCAGTCACAGCCTCCAGCTTTGCCCCAACACTTGCAGTTTGCCATTTAATCATTAGATAAATATATTATACAGTGATAGCAATGTTATGTCTCTATATAGCACTGCATCACACAGTTGTGACTTCAAAGAAATGCAGTGCTTATTGAACTTAAAAAAAAAATTGACAGATTTGAAGCATCAACATGGAGCCATGAATAGAACAAAGCTGCCATTTTTGTAGTATTTTGTGGGAGCAAGATTCTTCAGCTGTTAAACAAGACTAAAAGACCTAATTGACCATAATTGTGTCCATTTTAATTAAGAGGTTACAGGTGTATGAAGACTGATAGATGTCATGACGTGCAGTGAGGCTTGTCCTGTAAAAATTCACAGCTGTTATCCCAAAACGCACCACTCTGGCAGCTCTGAGTTGCTCTCTCCAGGTTGTGATTTCATATGCAAATCTTAGTAAAGCCCCAGCAAACAGCTGTCACTGTACAGTTGTCTGCTAAAAAGGCACCAGCTCCTATTTGCTTCAATTTGAACAACCATGCAGTGGAGAATTACAGACCTCCATGTCCTGGCAGTGGACAGTACAGGTGAGACCTGGTTAAAATGTGGATGATTGTTATTTGCACTTTAAAAAAAATAAATAAAATAAAAGGGGAACTACATGGACATTTGACAATTGAAAACTGTCTAGACTCTGACATGCAAGAGTTTACCAAGGAAATTATAGTACAATATTAGCGCATTACATTTGCTCTTCCAACTGACCCCGTCCTGTTAGGTTCAGCTTTAGGCTACATTAGAAAGACTATACAGTACATGTTTTTATGCTGGTTCACTGTGTCCTGGGCTTGGGCTAAATGAGACAGAGGCATCCAGATGAAATGACAGTCCATTTTATTGTTTAACACAGCAGGCTACAGCAACCAGCTCCTCCCACTATACCCCACCCACAGTAACAGCAGACAAGAGCCCTCCAGAGCCACACTCTGTTGGCTACACCCCTTTGGAACAGCAGAGACACATTAGTGTCCATCTTAAAGCAAGAAAATAGCTTGATATTTGGACCATGATTTCCAATTCATGTTTTTTTTTTTATACAAAAGCTACACAATGTTACACGTCATCAGAATACAATTCAAATGATTAACTTGTGTTGGACACCATTTAAAATGTGTTCAGATTTTACTTTGAGCATTAAAAAAAAAAAAAAAAAAAAAAAAAAACTGTAAAAGACATGAACTGCAAAAACAAAATGACAAGCAAAAACAGATTAAAAGGAAAAGCAAGCTAAAAACATGTACCTTACAGACAACTGAATAAAAAGTAAACCCAATGGTAAAAATGAAAGTACATAAAGAGGATAATGCAAAATAAAGAGTTGAAGTTGTCGTCAGGATCAGAAGTCAGCCCACAGCCAGGCTGAGAGGCCAGTCCAGAACCGAACCGCACTTTAATACTTTGTCCCAATGGAGTTCCCATAGAGAGGAAACTCTGCTGTTTATGAGTCGTCTTCAGGCACTTTCTGAAACCCCGCCTCCTCCTTATGGGCAAATCACGATGCAGGTTCATCCAGATCACATGATACAGCTGCACACCAAGAACAAAGAGGTGTTGGAAAGATGTTGGCAACAGGCCGCACACGCAGATCAAACAGCACACATCACAAAAAACCACAACACACAGCTTTGTAATTAGAAGCAGTCTCAACATGCAGCAGACGCCATAAAGTCCTGTCTTTTCTTTAGAAATCAACTACTGCCATTTTGGACATTACAGATAGTAAAACCAGAAGCAGGAGTGAGCTATTGTCCTTACCTAGTAGAAAGTGTAGTGTAATGTTGCTCGTGGTATTTACAGGTCGGTATCAAACCAGGCCAGTTGGTTGGAGTCACCAGGAGGCAGGCCCTCAATCAGTTCTTGGGCATGTCCCAAGTCAGGAAGGCCCTCAACAGGAGGGTAGTCCTGGCCAGGGTGGTGTCCCCCCAGATCATGGTCCATCATGGGCTCCATGCCCATAGTGTCCCCTCCGTAACCCCCCGCATGGAAAGCGCGGTAGCTTGGGTCTGGTTTGGGAAGGGAGTGAAGGGAGAGGCAGGGGAAGCAGAGCAGCTGTTAGAGCATGTTAACAAACCAAGCGTCACACAGTAGTACGATCACACATCACTGCACAGCAACACACCACACTGTCCATCCGAGAGCCGACACAGCTTTACTTCTGCTGAAGCTGTCTCAGAAAACTGCATGGTTTCACTGACAAATTAATCCCAACACCATACCAACTTACAGCAATGGTGGAGATTTTGAGTGACCAAGCAACTACTATGAGCCAATTACTCCTGACATGTGCTGGAAGAAAAGGACCTGTGCAAATCCAAATAAAATGCCTAGTGTCCAAAAGCACTCGAAGCACCGAGATGGTCAAGTTAACTAGAGGCAGCCGCTGTATTGCAGTGATCTACACTGACAGTCCGGATGAAGCCATCTTCTCAGACACTGTTTTATAATAACTAGCTCTACAACGACAGTGGACAGATGGAGGGGCAAAGAAGGGCTCAAAATCTGGAGAAACCATAGCACAGCATCATGGGGGCAGTAAAGACTTGTTTATCTGATCTCAACTGCCCCTGTAACACTGCTGTTCATGCATTTCTCCTGGGAGCCTCAAAGCCAGCGAGAGGTGAAGAGGTGACTTACCTTCAGGTCTGTAGCCCAGAGGCTCTCCCTGAGCACCGATGTCCAAGCCAAGGTCTCCGGTCTGCAAAGCACAAAAAAAAAAAAAAAAAAAAAAAAAAGTATAATCAGGGCAAGTATCAGGACAATTAAAGCTTCTAAAACATGCCATTACATTTACCACAACTTAAAGTTATTGCTAAAATATACCTCATTCCAGGCCATTGGCTCCGTCCTGAAAAGTGAGCTGGTGAGTTCTACTGAAAGACGTTTCTTGTAGTCTTGGGGCTTGTCCTCTGACATGCGGAATAATACAGCTGCTGCATATGTGGCTGTTAATACATTCAATATCTCATGTTAGTCTCTCGGTCATACTGAGCAGCTCTTCTGTTACCCCATTACATTTATTCACATTTCACCCTGTACATACCAACTCCTTCATTGCGGCTGTGCAAGAGCTCTGTCAGTGGGGCAGTGGCTCCCTCAGCCTCGATGGCCTCAGCAGCCTCTTTGTCCTGGGCCAGCTCACAGAGCACACCTGCTGCTACACGCTGGATGTTCTCAATGGGAGAGTATAATAGCTGCACACAAACAGAAAAAGTTAATCTTCTAAGTGCTGTAAGTTTATTGATCAGAAATTAACTCCTAAAATGACAGCAATTTCTACTTTATTCCCAAGACGATCCAAATTTAGTGTCCTACCAACATTTGTGATAATAGCCCATTTTAAGTGGTGTTGTACAGGTAAGACTTTACCTGTACAAAGAGAGGGATGGTGTTGAGCCCTCTGATGACTATTCTGTTGTGGACGTCTCTGGCCAGGATGTGAAGTGCCCCTGTGCAGCCTTCAACAATCTCCTCCATACGAACCCCCTCCTGATGACAGAAATGAGTGAGCAGTGTCTAAAAACTGACTACAAATGCCCATGGTCTGAAATTGTCAAAGTGTGTGGTTATACCACAAACTGCTGCTGTGTGCCGCCCATGCTGGTGCGCCTCTGTGTGTCCTGGTGTGCTCTGACCAGCAGCTGGACCAGTCTGGGGATGGCACCCTGCTCCCTCAGAGGGGCGTGGTTGGCAGGACATAGGGCCAAGTTACGAATCAGACCAACTGTAGCCTGTTGAAGGAAAAGACAAAGTAAACTACCTGGCCAAGCAGGGAGCCTAATCGTGCATCATGTGGTTGATTGTTGCGTGTACCTTAATGAGAGGCCAGTGTGAAGGGGGATGTAGTAATTTGACAACTACAGGCAGACCATAGTGCAGTCTGACAGCATTCTGGGCCATCTCTGCCTCCTGGTGTCGAGATGTGAGGTGGCGCAGTGCACAAATGGCAGGCTCTGTGATGTCTTCCCTGTCTCCAGCCCGAAGCACTGTGCGAACCAACGCTTCAATGCCCCCAACCTACAGAGAACAAGTCATTAACAATATAATCACCCTCTTTTTCAAAGCACAAACTACATTGCTGTCCAAGAGAAAAACAAGTTACCTGGCAGACCATCATCTTGTTTTTGTAGTTGTTGCAGGTCAGGTTGGACAGGATGCCAGCAGCACAGGTCACAACATTAATGTCGTCACTTCCGAGCAACTGGACCAGAGTCCCAAGCAGACCCTCCATTCCCTCCTGTGGAGACACATGGATTAAGTTAGGTTAATGGTCATTTTAAGACGTTGTGAAGTGAACAGTACACATTTGTGCTACGAGCTCACTCACTTGTTTGGTGGCAGCGTCAGACAAATTCCTGAGGGTCCAGAGACAATTCTGAACCAGTCTCTGGCTGGGGTCTGTCAGGTGGAGTCCCAGAGCCTGCATGCCGCCTACACACAAGGACAACAGTTTACATATGACAAATTAAAATCATAGCGCACCCGCCCCCCCAAAAAAAACTTTAGTATGTCATACCTGCTTCTACAATGGCAGGTTTGTTACTGGAGCACACTGACAGAACTTTGAGAACACGGCTCGTAGTCCACAGCAGCTTCTCATAGGTGTAAGTCCTCATGATGTTCACCAATGCCTGGGGGCCACCACTGGCCAGGATTATCAACTACCAAACAAACACAAAAATGGTTATGAGTTGACATTTACATCATCTACAGTGGCAAGTGAAACTAAAAAGACTACCTTGCTTTCTTGATTTCCATAAGCCAAAATCTGGAGACAGTCTGTGGTAATAGCCAGGAACTTGACATTTGTTTTGTTAAGCAGAGCCACCATTTTCTGTAGCCCTCCAGCTAGACGCACTGCCATCTTGGCTCCTTCTTGATGCAGGAGAAGGTTGTGAAGGGTAGTAATTGCGTAGAACAGGACAGAATCCACTGGAGAGCTGCGGTAAACACAGACAGCTTTAGTAAAATAGTGGCCGAGAACCGAATAAAGCTTGTTATATGTGCCACATGCAATTTTAACTTGTCTCATGCAGACTTCTCACTGCTGCTACATACCCGAGCATCTTAACTAGCGCTGGTATTCCTCCAGATTTGAAGATTGCCAGCAGTCCCTCTCTGTGGTGGGACAGGTTGTGGAGGGTTCCTGCAGTGCAGCGAGCAGTCTCTACATCATTTGTGTTCTGCATGGTCCTGACAATGGCAGAGACCATCTGAGGGGAGCGCATGATGGCATGTCGCGAAGCTTCTTTCTTTGAAAGCTGGTGGACCATTACTGCCGCCTTGTTTACAACAACCTTGGACATGAGACACAAAAGTTACGAGTGGATCAAAGGCACAATTACTCAAGGCTGCTCAGTGTAACACCTACCTGATCCTCATCGTTGAGTAGTTTGGTCAGTTCTGGGATGGCTCTGGTGGCCAGCTCTGCGTCATCTTGATAGTTGATCAGGTTGACAACAGCATGTTTTAACATTTGTGAGGGCTCGGCCAGCCTCTGGACATTGGTTGGGTTGGCTGTGTCATACTGTGTCGAAGGGATCTGCATGCCTTCCTCCAGCGTCTCTGGGAACATTGCTGCACGCACTCTCTGGGCACGTGTCATGGCATACTGACCATCTAGGTCTAGCAACAACAAAACAAAAGTGGGTCAGTTACCATACATCAACACTATTATCTAAACTGAAATATGTAGCAATGACGGAGCTTACCTTGTACTTGTTCCTGGGAGAAGTTCTGGTTGAAGCCCTGCTCCCACTCGTACATGACCTGGTTGTCCACATCCTCTTCCTCTGGGTTTCCCTTCCCACTGAGAGAGGGTGCTGTGGTGGTGGCTCCTGAATGGATGCCTGAATCCAAATAAGACTGTTGCTGCCAGTGACTGACTGCAGCCTTGCGGTCTGGCTCCATGGCCATGTCCAGCTCCATCAGATCAGCTGGAAAGACAAAAATATATATTTTAGAAGCACTGAATGAAGACAACCATTTATAAAAAAAGACAGATTCAGAACATGTAAGCAAAGCCTGTTCTTGACAAACAACATTTTTACATTATGTAAAGACAGAAGCTTGTGCTTTTTACAGGAGCAAGTGTGAGGCTCATTTCTATTTTTGAGACGTTGCTGTAATTTAAAACAAACAGAGCTTAACAGAAGTGCTGCTCCAAGTGGCAAATGAAAAATCAATAAGTAATTTGCTGTGCTCAAATAAAACTTTGCACTATGTCACACAATTTTCTCCTGACAAAGTTAACAGCATTCTGCACAGAAGTGAAAAAGTCAGTGTTAACTCACCCTGGGAAGCCATGTTGTTTTCTCAAACCACGGCCTGCACAGCTTCCTGATCTGCAAGATAAACAATAAGTGTTTTAGGTCAATTGGTTCAGTAAATTTATTAAACGAGTTGAAAGAAATTTAAAATCATTGCTTCCATCTATTCTGCACCTTTGAGCACATCATGTGCCACTAGTGACTGCTGCAAAAATGGAGCTTAAAAACTTGGAAAGGTTTAAACTTTTGTGCCTCTTTTCTTGAAACTACACAGAGCAGCAGAGGCTCCTACAAAGCCTCCATTAAGCAGCCATTTAGGTGAGGACGGACAGAGGAAGTGGAGCATTGGGTGGAGGAAAAAAAAACCCAGAGAAGGGAGGAGGGCACACACATTCCTGCACTGGCTTTGAAGCTGAAACCCCTCTCTGCAGGAGAAGTAAACAGTAGCAATGGCAGGAGAGAGCTAGACTGAACGGGAAATTATTCAGAACAACAAGTAACGTTTAAACAGGGGCAATTCAACTCAAATAAAATGTTTTGACAGTAATACACAAAAAAACAGAAAATGTGGGAGGCCTCTAAAGAAAATCCAGGATAAACCGAGATATAAAACCCAATAGGTCAGAGAGTCTCTTGACAAACTGTTTAAAAAGGTGGATTATTTAAGGATAAACCAATTTTAAAAATGTACATCAAATCCTTTTCCTTTACAGCAGGCCCTGCTTCAGGTTTGGACATGTTCAGAAGAAACTTAGTTGAAAACATGTACCTGGTGATTGCTTTAAGACTTAAAACAAAACTGGTTTGTTGGTCTTCTTCCAATTAGTCTGTTGTTGTATAGCTGACAAACTGAAGCAACAATACCATCAAATGTCCGAATAATGCAAAGATGAGATTGCCACAGCGCATAGCTATAAACAAAAAACACCCACACGCACACAAACTGTTCCAACCCTTCCATATTAAACTACTAGGCCTTCACTACCACTAAGCATTATGGAGCTAAATAATTACCAGCATACAGAGACACAGGGACAGCTAAACCACTAGTCTCTCACACACAGTCCAACCAGAGCTGTGTCATTAAAACGCAATCTTGAGTCAGGCCCCAAGACTGCCGCTGCTAACCACAAGCACACCAACTCAAATTCGCTGTTCACACGCCATGTCGGGGTTCTGCAGACTACCCTTGTATAACCCAGTCCTAATGGGACCCATATGGCCCAAACAGACTTTTAAAAACACGATCAAAGCCCTCACACCCATTTATCTTTCAGTGGAAAGTTACTTTCTACATCTGGATCATATACTAAAATCAGTGACAGTTTGAATAGATGAGTAAACAAACAGACTTAAGCCCAAAATGGTGTCAGTTCTTGGGCATTTGTAATTAGCAACTGCCTCAGATGGCCAAGTCATGAAAACAACAAGTAGTCTGGGTAGAACCAACTTGTTTAGGTTTGGTTTAGATTTTGATGTCCTTGGTTCTAGTACAGTCCTCTAATGTGAAGCAAATGTCTGAAAAGAGGGCACAGCTTAACCAAATAATCAGAAAGACCCAAAATCACCACAAACTTCCCAAAGACAATCATAAAATAAAAAGATGAAGTAACTGATGCTTTAGGTCACATCACCCAGCCCTGTGCAAGGATTGTCCTTGACATGCTGATCCAGAATACACTGAATTTGCTATAAAGAATCAAGAGCCAAAGCTTACCTTTTACCACAGACCACCTTCTCTACTACTGTACATCTATAACTGACCCCAATAGGCTTTTATTCTCGGCAGGAGCAGAGGCAATCGCTGCGACCAGCTCCAGTGCTGGCAGTGTAATGTGCAGGGTCAGCAGCCCCCACTGCTGGCTGCCAACAACACAATGAGCTCAATGCCTGCAGCCGCTGCAGTGTTTGGTCTGACTCCAAAATGCAATACTGCTGCCTGCAAGACGCGCTCAGATTAAAAATTAATGATAGCACCACAAAAATTTGTTGTAAAATTAAAAAAATTACAGTTTTGACCATGGTGCGCTCGTCAGTGTAGCGCTAATCATTAGCATAGAAATGTGAATATATATATATATATATATATATACACACACATACACACACACACGTTTACAAGGACGAACTTTTTTTTTTTAATTAAAGAATAACCAAAGACCGACCAGGTTCGCGATGGGTCAATTGAATCCAATAGCAGCACATGACACACACCTAGACTTTTGAGATTGCACTAATATTTTAATCGAGGTTTGCGGAATTTGAGCTGCACGGAACAAATCGCGAGACGGAGGTAAAGGAAACGCGCACGATGTTATCCACAAGTGGGCTACCTCAGACCACTACCGGTGTAGGATGTAGCCTACACCCACGCTTCCGTCGAAACGCCTCTGACGAAGAAAAAAAAATGCTTAAAACTATAGTTTTCCCGTTTCTATCTAACAAAAATACGTGAGGTATGACCGAGGTTAAACCGTGGATAGCATTCAAAAGAGCATGGCTTGGTCAGAAATTGAGTTGTTGCAATGTATTTGCTTTAAATATTGATTATACCTGGTCTAAATCCGAATTTAACCAATTAATAAAAAACATTCATTTACAAAACACTAGGACACATTATTCAACCTATGTTTAAGTGTTCACGCCAATGCACAGACAAAAAAGGTTAGATTCACTTTTTACTCAAGTGTCTTCTAATGTTAACTTGATTAAAAACACGAATTTAAAACAATTATATTGCCCAGAGCGCAAAAGTTGTCCAAATAATAGCCGTGAGTGTGCCCCCTCCTACAGCTGCAGGCTGCCCCTGACTTTCTTCAACACTGAGTCAAATTTCAGTCCAGGCTCCTCCTCGTCTTCCTCCAAAAGCTCCACGGCTCCGAGGAATTTGTCGGTCTTTGTTTAAAAGGCAAAAACAGGAGAGAGTCCTTTAGTCCAAAACACTACAACAGTGCTTCCGAAAACCACGTTGCTATCAAGTTTCGTAAAAACTGGTGTTAAATATACGCACTTTAAAAGGATGTTTTGTTAACTTCTCATAAATTGTACAAAGTTCTGACACAACTTTCGACGAAAGCTTGCGTTTTAAATTAGCCAACAAGCTAGCGGCAGCGCAATAAGATTGAAGTGTTTATACCAAAGTTAGCCTGTGTTCAAAACGAGGACTAATAACTAATTGTTAAGGAAAAAGTTAGACCAAAAACAGCACAAGGTGAAACTGCCGTCGAGCAAACATGAGTCACAATAGAGGAATGTGGCCAGGAGCAAAAGTGGCCTAATAGTTGACGAGCTAGTAACGCTAACCTGAGCTAAAACTACCGAGAGTAACGAGGAGAGCCGCGGCTTCGATCTTACCAACTCTCGGTTATTTCCCAACGAAACAGACAAGAGCCGATTAAACTGGCCGTGTTCAAGAATAGTTAGGTAAAGAGTCGCGGAGGCATACATACACTACGCCATCACTAATCATCAGTGAGAACAGCTGTTAAATAAGAATGATTCCTCTGGGTGGTGCCGGGCAATCCCAAAAATAAAGCCATGAAAGCAGCTGGATTAGGGCCGCCGCCGCAGCAGCAGCAGCAGCAGCAGCAGCAGCATCCCCGGTCGAGCCGCATACAACAGCGGTCTCAATCCCCCTTTGATTCAAGGAGAGCCCCGTAAAGAGGGACAAACTGTAAAGCCCGAAGTCTGAATGGCGAGGCCTACCCTTGTCAATTCAGCAAGTCCGTCCGCTCGGGTCCTAGAAAGAAAAAACACTCTGAAACAGAAGGAAGTGGAGGTAATGTGGGAAGAGCGTCAGCGGGAGTCCGGTCCACCCCCTCCGCTGAAACCGGGCCGACTTCAGCTGAAGAAACTGAGACTGGGAAATGTAAGATGGCGGCGGTTTTATATAGACCGCAGCACGCCTCCTGTGGCCGCATATCCCGCCGTGTGCTGGAATAAAATAGAAACTCAAACCACTACTCCAATGAATTAAAACACTTGTCACATACTCATAGCATAGGTATAAGCCATTTTCTGATTTGTATACAACTATTTGTTGTTTAATGACATAAAGGTTATTAAATAAGCGCCTCATCACGAGTATGAATACACAAATAAAACTAGTTCCGGCGGATTGGAAAAGGGAAAATCCAACCAGTTTACCTCAACTTTTAGGTTGTACGTTTTTTAATGAATTCTTAACCAAATCACCTGTGTTACACATATGTTGTCATCTGATAGACTGAACTTCAGTGTTTAAAACATGGCTGCACTGGAGACAGGCTGCATCACATCAGGTAAGAGTAGCCTAAACTTGATCTAGCAAGAAATTTGTGCCAAAATACTTTGTGTTAATATTTTTTTTAATAGTTTTTAATTACCGTTTTGAATTTGATGTTGTTTTACAATGATCTATTGCAGCACCAATTGCTTTTTTGTTTTACAAGTTCAACCTAAATATTTAACTCTAAGATTAATCATTCTTCCTTACCCAATTATGAGCCAGATTCAGTCATTAAAATGACACTGATCCATGGGCAAAGCAAGGTCCTTTAAGTGAATAGTGTGATCTAGCTGGCCTTTATTCTGAGATCACACAGTGCTAGCTGTTAATTTTCAAATGAAATATTTGGCTCTGTAATAAGTCAATGCTCAAAGAACCATATGAAAAAGCTACATAGGCTATGTTTTAGAAAGCTCCCACCTCTAGTTAGACTCACCAAAGCTTAAAATAATAGACCTCAATGTTCCTGCATACCTGGGCTCACAGGTAACAACAGAGACATGCTCCCGAAAAGCTGAGCCAAGTACTCTTACTTCATTTACAATATGTGGGAGGATTACTTCCCTAAAGTCTAATTAAAAACAGTCAGTGCATCTGTCATTGAAACAGTGAACTCGAATCACAGTATGTGCAATATGTGTTCACCAGCCACTCTGAGTGCAGCATGCGTCATAGTGTTGTAATAGAAAATGACAGTAATTAGGAGTGATTGTGTGCATTTAAACCACTATGGTAGTGTCTGTTGCCAGCAATGTTGAATGTGCTGTTGTATCCCTCCATATAGTCTAAGCACAGAAGGAGAGTGTAAAGTTATTGCAGGTAGCTTTATTTACATTTTAAGGAAACACTCATAGGTCAAGGGGTCAAAGCTGATACAGATAATACAATCATCATGTCACACAAAGTACTTTACACTTGATTACATTTAGTGTTTTTTGTCTACATTATGGTTTTATTCATAAATCAGTCTTCCACTTGACAATATCAAAGATGCACACACAAGAAAAAAAAAACTGCATTTAACAAACATTTTCATGAAGCTTATGTTAATATCTTGGCTGATATTTTATTAGTTGTCACACAAAATAAACTTCTGTTCAGCAAAAACCCATATGCCTTGAAAAAGTGGCCACCTGTGCAGATGTTAAGGGCTGTCTTGATTAAGAGTGGGAAAGTGATGGGAGTTTTTGCCGGTGTTTCTTAAAAATATGGAATGCAGAAAAGTTTAACACTTCTGCTGTTAATATGCACTTGAGGCTGAATTTAGCACTTGGACTGTAAATATTTGAGCAATCTTGATGTCAGCGCGGTCATATCCAATCCTGTCTGTCCTGGTAAATGATGAGAAGTTGCTGCTCCAGGACACGTGAGTATCTGCATCCACGTTGGTTTGATCCTGAGCAGAGCCTACCAACGATTAATTCGTAATGCCTCTGAAATTACCCATCATCCACCAGGCCGACCTGAAATAGCTCAGAGTGTTGTGTGGCTCTGTGATGACCCGATGCTGCTCCACTTCAGGAGCCCACACAGCTCTTGTTTCTCCAGATGGAGTGGCTGTTTCATCTGCATCAGGCTCTCAGGAGGCCACACACCTGCAATTTAGTGATAAAAACAGTTTCTCAGTAGGATGACATGTTTTGGGAACGTATCCTATACACTAAACTAGGCTACTAGGGATGAGAACCAGATTCAAGCTAAATCACGCCCATATTCAAATGTCAAATTATCAATACCAAATCTCTAACAAGGCGGAAATGCAGTATTCACCTAAATAACTTCTTTCTTATTTTAATTTTATATATATATATATATATATATATATATATATGTATATATATATATATATATATATATATATATACATACATATATATATATATATATATATATATATACATATATATATATATATATATATATATATATATATATATATATATATATATATATATATATACAATACTAAGTTACACATTTCAGAATAACCTGTTTTTAGGCTTTAACTGCAATACCGTGACTACTGTGATATTTTTGGTCATAGTTATCATACCGTCAGAGTCTCATAACATCTCTACACCAAACACAACCTAAATACAGCATTTGTTTTTATACATTTATTGTTGTCCCAAAGTTGTTTTGTTCCATATTAATAATCACTTCAGTCTTGGGTAATGCATTGACCAATCAGGTGAGACGAGGGGTGACCTTTCATCATAAAGGCCCACTCCTACTTCTTGCAAAAGAGATTCTCTGCATACAGAAAACAGTGTTAATGACAAAGCTTGAAAAATCATATTTTTAAGTTCACAAATCTTGGGAGTACACTGTTAATTGTTTCATGTGTCTAGATAGAACACTTCGTTGTTTGGCTATAGTTCTATATCAGTGGACGGACAAACCCAGTGGTAATGTATGAGTGGGATAAACACCCTTCCAGCTCGGTCACTAGCTCTGGGCAATATTAGCTTCATTACAATTGCCCAGCAGTGTTGTTTTTTGCACTAATAGTTCAAATTATACTTTAAATACAGTTGTATCTAAATTGTATACGTTTTCTTATAACTTACTGGTCTAAATTTTTTTTCTAGAGGACTAGATATTTAAATTTGTTTTTTATTTTTGCCTAATCTCAGAATATATGTTTTTCCTGCTTGGTTGTTCTGGGTATTTGAAGTAATTTTTTTCAATATCTGTAATTTTTTTTTAGCATAGGGTGACTTTGAATGACAGCTTTGATTGTCTGAGTGCACTTGTCTTTGTGCCCTTCACCTTTTATGGAACAAACCATTCATTAGGCCACATTACTCTTGTCCTGCCTAGACCTATTCTACAACATGTATAATGAGGTAAAAAGCATTAAAAAAAAAAACAAACAAACAAAAAAAAAAAATATGTGAGAAAACAGGAGAAATGTTAAGCTACAAAATCTTCCACACCCAAGCCAACTGTGCATGCCTGCTGTGTTGTACCTTGCACCGTACACATTTGACAAAACAAACATGTAGTGAGACAGTTGCACTCGTGTAACATTTTGCACGGCTATGAGGACGCTGTGTGTGTGTGTCCTCTGCTCTGCGTGAGCTTGGGAGGGGTTTGTGGTAATGCCAACCACACAATGCACATAAAAAACAGGAGGCTTTTACTTTCCCTGGGGGTGTAAATTCATAAGGGAAGCACAGGTCAGACCCAAGCTCGCTTCCTATTGGCTGAATCCCGCTCGATAGGTTCAGAGAGGTATGTGTATGTACGCATGCCGAGGCGTGGATTCTTTAAATTATGTGCATTTCCCCATCCCCTGTGGATTTTATTCGTGCTTTTGAGGTGGTTTACTGTTATTTCCAAAGGTACCATAGTGTCATATACTGGGCTTCAACATATACTGTAGAAATATAAGACAAAGTTGCTTTATACCTTTTTACATTTAGCTTATATTATTAGATTATTTTAGGTAGCAGTGGTTTAATTTGGGCAGTTTCAATTATTAAAATGATAAATTTAATGCAATCATATTTATAAGGAGAAATATAATGTGAGTACTATTGCAAATCTAGTTGGTTAATCTAGGCTGGTTCTCAAATGATCTGACTTTGACCTTTTTATATACTGGATCATTATTGTGCCCCACTGTTTTTATTTCACCATTTTATGTCATGCAAAACAGTATTTAGTCTTCCAATATGCAGATAACATTGAAACTTAATTCAAAACCCCCACAACTCACCTGAATTAGCATTGGTATTTATGTACCAGAGTATAGATTTTGATGGGATCACCATTTAAACTATTTATAAATCATAATGCTAATTGCATCGACTTCCAAAAGCCTTTGCCCCAGTGACTGATTTTAGTTGAGGACCTGGGAGCATTTATTTACTGCAGTAAGATTTAAAAGGACACATTACTTAATGAATACATTACTAACAGTGTTAACTAATAACATAATACAAAATCGAAACAAGGCTACAAGACAAAATTAAATTAAATTGGAACAGGAAGTGAGGTAGTTGTTGCACAACTATCAGTAACTTGACCTTTTAAAAATATGGCTCCACTGCCATGAAAAGTTTGGGAACTACTATGTTACAGAGAAAAAAATAAATGAAAGAGAGAAGTGAAGAGTCCAGGGAATCACCAAAAATCCGTTTGGCCTTGAGGATGATTTTTACGCACTGTCCAATGTCAAAATCAAACCTGACGCTTGTCACAAAGCCGCTCACTATGGGCCAAGGCCTAAAGGGGTGTGGTTTCTTTCTCTTGCCATGAAAGAAAGGGGCAGGACAGAGCTGTAGACGGGGCAGACAGAACAAACAGCTCCCCCTAAAACTGGTCCATAGACAAGAACACACACAGGTCACCAAATGTTTGTAGAGCTAACATAATCATGTGGAGGGCTGTGACTTATGGCCCTCTTACAGCACTGTGGTTATTCACCATCCTGTGTTTTTCATGTTGAATTCACAATACAACAATAAATTATACATCTTATAGGCTACCTGATTATTTATACAAAGTCGCGTTGCCTCATGTTGCACGATACCTGGAGTTTTCTGTTTACAGCGCAAGGGAGCATTGCATCATCATCATCCCTCATCAAATTCACTTTGTTTTCAATCATAAATACATATGATTATTTATCAATGGACTGTTTTAGGGCCATATTCTTCTTAGTATTACATTAAGTAACATTTTTGTCTGACATTTGATGACTTCTCATAATAACTAAAACATTTATAGATAATATAACTATGCTTATATGCAGATGCCTAAAATGAGTCCAAAAATAAACTGCTAGCTACAAGTTAAATTTATGCACCAGGGCTTCCCAAAGAGGGACACGGTACCTAAGTAAATGTCGCTGTAGCTTACAGCATAGGCGTTCTCTTGAAATACAGCTTCATATTTAGCCCAGTTTTGGTTTTGACAGTCTCATATTAACTAAGACATTTTGCAGTTAGTGTAATGCTTATATATAAACCTCACTGAAATGTTTTAAAGTCACAGCATAGGCATCTGCTTCTAATACTATTTAGCCCAATTAAAAATATATTTTCAGGTATAAGTTTTGACATGGCAATATTGAAGCAACACATTCTATACACATAGTCTGTGATGCCAGTATATAGATAATTAGTACTTAGATAATAGATAAATTGATTAATAAATAAACAGCAAGCTACAAGTTAAATTGATTCCCTTAGAAGTTCCCAAAGAGAGCTATGGCACCCTAGGTCATTGTACATTTTTATTGGGTGTTTTTTGCTGTTATAGCTAGCACAAGGGAACATTACATCATCACAAAACTTCATCAAATCCGCTATATTTTCAATGGAAAAACGCATAATATATTGTTAGAAGTGCTGCTTAAAAGTCACAAGATAGGTGCCATCTTGTAATCCATTTTGAGGAGGAGGCAAGAGGACGCTGCAGGCTCCAAATATGTCCCTCACTACAGTGGGATTATAAGGATTGTCCAGTATAAGCCGATATAGGAAACAATGTAAGTCAGACAGTATGAGCTGACATATAGGCGAAGCAATATTGGCAAGCTGACTCCAAAACTCGAGTGGTACAATAACGCAACATAGGGATCCATGTCGAGGTGGAGTTATTCTGTCAGATACAAACTGCTGAGCGAAACCCGAACAGAAACCATGCAGCGATACACGAAGCAGTAACCTCATTTCCGTAGTGAGATTTTAATGTTGACCGCAGCACACATCAAAAGCCCCACTTGTTGTTTTTTTTTTTTTTTTAAACCCACTACTCGCATGACATTTCACCTGGCTTTTATGAATGGTGTGTTACTGCAGCAGGAGTCGCCGTCCCCGCATTTATACTGCATTAGTGGTTGCCATGGTAAAAGTACTTGGTCGGTGAGACAGTGAGAGGCAGGAGAGAGGAGAGGAGATGGAGGGTTCGACCGAGATAGGCACCGAAACACAGCCATATCAACAAAAAGATATAAAAGTCACACTGACAGATCTCACACTGCACCACGGTCGTAACAGTGCAGAGGAAGAGTAGCTACAATCTGCACTTGAGTAAAAATACTGTTGTGAAAAAACTACAAAAAATACCCAAGGCACTCACTGTAAGGGTTAAAATGGAGTCCAGTAAATGGTCTCCTTCAGTGCATTTTGATCTTAAGTCTTTGTCAGGGAGGAAAAAGTTTTGCCATCAACATCACCTTACAATGTAGCACTAATCATTACTGCAATTGTAGCATTTGCAGTACTAGAAAGACTACTCAGTAACTGGGCTCATTTTGATGTAGTGCAAAGCTGAGCAACATAATCATAAATGCCATTAATAAAAATCTATGTTAACATAAAGAAAAATAACACTCAGGGAAATAAGAGCAATATACGAAAAATGCATTTAGCCACTGAAGCAAAAACGGAGCAAATACTCGATATAGTTAAGTATATTTGAGGAAATCCTTTATTACAATACTTATAATATTCAAAGCATATATCATCTTTTGTAAAGGAGGAATGATGTTTTCCTGTACCCTGCAAGTTATTTCATATTTTGCCTCAAAGAAAAGTGTAAAAATATGTGTATGCAGCATCATCTGTATGTGCAATGCTGGCAGGAGATAAACTAAGCTAAATATACAACAATATGTGCTAACTAAAGGAATAAGAAAGTAATTTAGTGCATCCATAAGTGTTGGGGTTTTGGGGAAGTTCATTATTCAACATGTTAGGCAAACAAATGTAACTGTAATGTAAATAGTTAGCTGTAAGTGAATCACTGAAAGTCACCCGCAGTTCGCACACACTGCTGTTTGACTCTGTGTCCCTCTCAGACCCAGAAACACACAGTGGTCATGATTCAAATGTGATGGAGCTGGTGCTTAAGCCATCGTGCTGCTGCTTCCTGGCGTTTTCATTTACAGCTCACAATGTCATGTTCAAATTAAACTCCACATTAGGACGTCAAGTCTAAAGCTGCTAAAAGTCATTTATCAGCAGGATTATCATCAACAGCTGCTCATTAAAGACAGACACATCTGGATTTATGGGCCATTTGTGTCACACACGCAGCAGGCTCAAATCACTGCAGTTCACTACAGTTGACAACAGTATGGCACAGGGACCACACTGCAACGGCTATGGGGACGTAGATTATCGTTATCGTTATAGGAGTGTGAGAATTATATTTAGCTCATAGCACATATGTGATAAATGCTTATGAGATCATATTTAACACACTGTAACTGTATGGGATTTAACCTGGGTACATTTGTAAACATTAGCTGATAAATGAATAGACATTTAAGTATTCAAATATAGTATTATTATCAGTGGTAATTGTACCATTTTAACCCTGGATAATGCGGTCAGTAAAATGGAGTGTAATTTTTAGTGTAAAATTACTATTTTGATCTGGGTAAAAATAAAAAGCATATAAAATGATATAGTTTTACTGTCATATCAAAGCAGATACAGAGTTTTTATTATTATTATTATTATTATTATTATTATTATTATTATTATTATTGAAATAGATGCTGGTATTTATAAATATATTTTTTCTATAGATTTTCAGATCTGTGTAAAGCAAGGGTTCTCAAATATTGGGTTGGGACCCAAAAGTAGATCGCAAAGTAGTTGTTTTCATTTAATGAAATGGTGTAACATACAGTGCCATAAAGGTAAAAATAAATAAATAAATAAATAAATAAGGTAAATAAAAAAGTGTGTTATGATATCATCATAAGCAAAAGTGGGTCCCACAATCAGACCACAAAGAAATAAAATAAAAAGAAATAGCAATGAACCATAATTGTCTTCTAGTTTCTCATTGTTACATTTCTTTTTTTTTATGGTAATTTTTCTGACTAATTTGATTAAATGGGCAATAATAAGGTGCACATATTATTTTTTGTCAAATAAACATATGATAAAAATCACTATTTTTTAGCTTTAAGAAATGACAATTTATAATGGCATGCTCTGTATTGTATATTAGAGACTATGTCAAAATAACACAATTAAATAAACTCAATTATGACAAACAGTGCTATGCAGAGACAAAAAGCCCTTTCTCTGTTTTCTAATAACATCTAAATTCACTTTGTAAACCAAGCATGAGCCATAAATTCTCAATTTTCCTTCACAATAATTCGTATTTGTTTAGCATCAATTCAAACAATAACACAACTGTATTATTTTTATCGATAATCATCTTTTCCAGTGAATAAAAAACACATTGTACACGGCTGGCTCTGGTTCATCTCCAGTTTAATCCATTTCTTGAGCCAATTTTTCTGCAAACATCCCAGCGCTGACACGGACAAGCCTGTTACAGCCGCCATATTAAGAACCAACAGTCTATCATTAGCAAATCAATTGTTGCTTGTTGAACCGAGACGCATCGAAAACCCTCCCCCCCTGTTTTTTTTTTTTTTTTTTTACACAAAGCCATATATGACACCATCAGGCCTTTTTTTGTTGGAAAGTCTTTTAAAGTTGTTCTAAAGCAGCTTATAGGGACAACAATGTAGGGTCGGCCCACAGAGCATGGCTGATCCTGTGTGCACTCTGAAAGAAAGGAAAGACAACAGGACATATAGCTTTGCCGATGCTAAAAGGCTACGCATGCTGTAGTCCTGTGTTTACATAGACTTGACGTATCAGACGTATAGGCCTCAGTGTGAAGGGTGATCTTTTTAAAAATAATTAAAAAGTGCATAGCTAAGCAGAAGAGTGAGGAGTGTACTCATGTTAGAATTGTTACTTCAAAATAATATTATTTATGTAGAAGTAAAAAGTAGTAATTCAAATAATTACTCAAGTAAAAGTAAAATAAAGTATTTGGTACTGAGTAACTGTTATGTTTTAGTATTAAGGTAAAGACAAAACGTATAAAATAATATGCAAGAAACAATAAAAATTTGTAAAAAACAAAACAAAAAAAAAAACATCTTAAGTAAGGCACAAGAACATATATTTCCAAATCTTTTCACTCTTTCACGACATAAAGCTTTTGAAACCACCACAGAGGTAACGTATAGAGCAGCCAAAAGTGTACAAGTGAAAAGTATGTTGTGATAAAACTAGTCTTAAAAGTACAATTTATTAAAAAATCTACTCAGGTAAGTGTTACAGTTACTTATTACTAGTGGCCATAAGATCCTGCACACCTTGATGCTTTCACTGTCACCACGCATCAAAAAAACACTGCTCTTATAACATTTATATAGATGATATCCCTTTAGAAATTGCATTATATAACATACTCCAAGGCCAACCCAGATGAAGCATGCATTCGATGTGGCGGTCGTTATTATCACACTTGTGAAAATCTCATCAGGACTTAATTCAAGACGAGGTCAAGTGTTCAGTATAGATGTGTATATTACCTGAGCTGATAAGAAACACACTGATCGTGAATGGATAAAGACAAATGAGTTATGAGACGCCAACAAAAGATCTTCTACAAATGATTCATATCTTTCAGGTTTTAGTCCTGATCTTTACAAATGTGTAATGATATATGTATTTTTTTTATAGTGGTTTGTGTTGTCATAAGATAATTATAGATATTTGGCCAGCGAGTAATGACTCTTATTGCTCTTATAAAAATCTCATGCACGAATGGAAGTATTTTGCAGCATGCTGTGTTTAAGAGAAAATACAGTAAGGCTTTATTTTGTCCACAGGAGTGAATTCACAGTTTCAAACAGTTAAATTGCAAATAGTAATGTAAGTTTTATGATATCAAAGCAAAAGAGGTACAGTAACAAATAGCATTACAATCTTTGTCTGAGAATAAGATGCATTACAGCATCATAAATGACATTATTGTAGCATGGAGGTACAAAGAGTAGTCCTTTAAAATAATTTACAATAAGGAAAAATATTCATACAGAACTAGAGCCTACAACTCAAAAATCAAAAACATTTTGTATCTTAGTATTTTTGTAAAGCTTTTACGTACTTCTCCATGTGAGACATATAGATAGTTATGCAACTGAAAAAAAAGTGCATTGTTTTGAGGGCCTCAACAATCTCATCACTGTGTCTGACCATGCATTGTCCAAATATATTGAAATCTTTCAGGTAATTTTTCATTAATCCTAAAAATAGTCCCATAGAAATTTTTGAAAGTTGAAAAACCTGAACATACATTTAATAATAATGGTCACATGCTATATAAAATTATAGAAAGATGGAAAAATACCTGTATAGCACACAGCATCAAAGTAATGGTTAAGATAAAAATGTATATATGTAGGCAATATAATGTTTTTGATTTTAGGACATCTCATAAAAAAAAATAAAAATTTACATCTTTGTTTATTACTAAAACAAAATTAGCTGTAATGTAAAAATACATACAAAAGTTATAATGATTGTCCAATTACAACATCACTATTTTGCAAAAACATATAAATTACTCTTACAGTATTTATTTGCCCTTTTTTAAATTATCCTAATTATAAAATGCCAACCAAAAAGCCATAATATTTTTATTTTATTGAAACCTTTAGTCACATTTTGTCTGTAAAGATTTATACAATTAGTTCCAATCCACAATTGCACCTTGATACAAAAAAAAAGTCAAAACCCTGACTTCTCACACCTCTGAGCCTCATAAAAAAGCCAGATTACACAACTCCAGCTCAAGCCCCACCCTTTTAACGCCTTTGTGAGAAAGTCTTGCAAAAAAAAAAAAAAATTGGCGTGGTACGAAAAATGTGAAGCGGCGGAGGCGAGAGCGGCTTGTAAACAACAGCTATGGCTGCCACTTTGGGTGCGCGTCCCACTGACCGCTAAGTTAATCCACTTAAAGACACAAAAGACGGCAAAACCACGGATCTCACATTCACAACACTAGTTTATTAATAACATTTCACCTGGTCCTTACTGTCCCGCTGCAGGTGACACGAGCGGGGCCGTCACGTTTGTGGCAAAAACACATCTATCCAGGGGTCAGTGAATGGGACGGGGGTTAATTTTGCACGGTGTCGTCTCTCTCTCTCACTCAGCTCTTTTGCATTACCTTAACAAAAGCCTCTCACACACGCATCCCATCCACCAGCGTGACAGACACAGACAAAATGGCTGAATGGTAACGGAGGGGCTGCGTGCTTCTTCTTTATGTTGGGACTAATCAGGCCGAACTAACATGTGTCAACACTCGGCTACAAATGGGCCACATTGTGCAAAGGACAAAATAGGAAAACTAACAGTCTCTCCATCATCTGACATCCAATACAAAACATCGAATTTGTCATCCAACCTAAACGCTTTATTTTGTTTGTACACATTTTTACTATAATTTGTAAAATACAGCACTGTGCAAAAGTCTTTAAGAAGGCTGTGAACCAAGAAAGCTGCATCAATGAATGAAAAGACATCTAAAATTAGAAATAGAAACACTAGACTTTTGCCAAGGCTCTGGTGCTATCTTGCAATGGTAAAGATATACATCAGACCTGGGCTCAAACTTGAATATCTTCTAGTTCAGGGGTAAATGCGCTTTCTGTTAAGCCACAAAACCATAATATCCCACAATTGTACTGAAGCTACTAAAACTGATCATTTGTTGTTTTAGTGAGTGAAGTTAGTATCTTTGGTCCATATTAGAAAATAGCACAGAATCCCTTAAAACACTGGATCTGGATCCAGACCTAAATTAATCATTTTGTCCTTGACCCATTGCTGACATTTCCTAAAAAAAAATGTTTTAAAACTGTACAGAATTTTCATATCGCACAAAAAATGAGCTCAGTACTCTCTATATTTGCTTCTATACTGGTTTCTATACTGTGACACTTGGAGCAGCTCTGGCCGAGCGTTTGAAGCCTTGCCGCAGTAGCACACACACACACACATACACACACATACACACACACACACACACACTTACGTCATCAGTATTCTGCAACGGCTGCCTATGTCTGCCAATTTGTAATCACTGAATTGACAGCTGACATCACCATCAAAATGTACACCTTTTTTTTTTTTTTGCAATGGAAAATATTTTTAAAAATGACAATTTTGCCTGACATTTCTGAATCAGTTAATGTTGCATCCAAGCAGATATATTTTAGCATATTATCAGGAATCAAGGGCAAAAGCAAATGTAGAATCTATGACAAGAAACACTTGTCACACACACACAGACACAGTCATTTTGGCCTTCGAGCTTTCACAATGCAAATTTTTAACATTTCAGAAGCCGTGCATTTCTGTAGAGCTTTTCTTTGTGAAAATTTTAGGTGTGGAGCATTTGGATCAAGACGGACAGCACAGAGAGAAAAAAAGACGGACGATAAGCGCTGCCGAGATAATGAACCTGAATGTCTGATGCTAACGCTAACGGCAATCAGGCGCTAACCTTGTGAATAATCAAGACTCGGCAGGCTCCCGAGATCGAGAGAGAGAGGAAAGTGAGGAGCTGAGAGAAGCTATAGCAGCAGTAATCCTATCAGTCCGGTCCATAATGTGTCTCTGTGTGTCTGTGTGTGTGTGTGTGTGTGAGGGGTACTCCCGCTGCGAACGCTCAAAAGCAACCTGGAATCAAAGCATCTGTGTTTGTGTTTATCGTACAATGGCAAACCGTTGCCGTTTGCATCCTTCTTCTATACATGCAAATCATCTGTTTTCTCTGTGCGTGCGGCCTCAGTTCTCTCTGTGTCCATGCGTGTTACGTATCGAAGCTTTACCTCTCGTCCTTTTTCTAGGCACGGTATCACAGCCTGCTGCACTGAAATGTGTGTTTTTATAAAGAAAGCTTTTAGTGAAGTTGGATGAGTCTAGAGGTTGTTACTGTTGTTGTAACATAAATTTGTAGTAAAAATGAATGACACTGATCTGAAGCTGGCTTTAGTTGCACCTGGCTTCAGTTCACTGTAATGTACTCTTGTTATGTCAATGTGTGTCCTTGTATAGCAACTGCCATCCCAAATTGTATTTTTCAATGCATCCACATTTTAAAAGTCGAAATAAGGACGACTTGACTTCTCCAACCAATATCATTTTGCATAGTTACCCATTTGTTCTTATGCTGGGAGATATCTAATCTTTTTACTCTATCTTTAAGCTATTTTAATCATATGCACAAGAGCTGTCTCAAAACTGCTGCTTAATAATAAAGGTGAAATTCGTGGTGCCCTCTTTAAAAAAAATAAAATAAAATAAATAAAAACTTAACTTAGCCTTAACTGCAACTTAGCCTTGAGTCTTAAAAGGAAAAATCATTACTTGCTTTTCCGTGAACACGAACAACATCTGAGTGAAAGACAGGTAGTGAGAAGGTTGCTGTCCCCAAATACAACCCCAACATCTTTCTCAGAGCTATTTTGAACAATGATATAATGATGGCTACACCCTGCACATCATCTTACTCTCAAATGTTGACAGGCCAAAATGGATAACCACTCCAAAAATGTATGACAGAAATCAATATTTTAACAATGGCATCTCGGAGACACTGAAAATTACAAAGCTATGCCTAGTTTTCTCACTATGCAGTCGGTGAAGGCATATTTCTCGCCTCCATCTTACAGCCGCAGCTCGACAGGCAGACAAAGAGACACCAACCCTAGCGCAGTGTGCAAAATAAAACTGACGTAGCAGCGCTTTCTTTCCCTTGACTCTCAATTACAACTATCATATATGGTCATTTATACTAGAACCTATGTATTATTATGAAATCTTACTTATAGTTCAGATTTTGAACATAAAAAACAATGCCATTATAATAAAAGTTTGTATCTGTACTTCAATAGTTTAATGCTTGATTATATAATTTTGCAAACACATATTTTTCTCCATGTATTAGACATTTTAAGTATGTTTTCGGGTGAAAAGTGCATATAGGTGGGTTCTTGCAGCGCTAATCGAAATTCTCAGCATCTCAGTGTTCGCCCCCCCCTCGCCTCTCACTGGTACCTCACCCATCCCCCTCTGTACAGCTCCCCTCTTGGTTCCTCTCTCGTCTTCAGATTATTCCACATTGCAGGTTGTAAATAAAAATTTCAGCACCAGAATTTTAATGACGGACTTTTTCTTTCCACACCACTGTCTGTCTGGTTACTGTCTAGGAGCTGCTGAGTGTCTTCGAGGTGGAACAACTGCACATGTCGTTCCATTTTGACTAATAGTGGTAATGATGCAGACAATGAAACATGCATGGTACAGTAGCATGCATAAGTAGCACCTCCAAGACACTGTCAGACATGTTCGAGATCCAGCGTCACGTGGTTTAAAGGCACACAACCCCAAATTGTCTTTTTTACATTCTTCCCAACAACACTGTAGCTATGTTTACTGCTTTTATTTTATTAAAAGGATACACTGGACCGATTTGCCACCACAAAATATTAATACATAACATCAAGCTTTAAGTTTAGCCTCCTGTCTTTATTTTCACCTCAATAAACATTACATGAAGGCTTTGACATTATTGATCTGTGTTTCTTTCCTTCTTTTACTCTCTGCTCATCCTTTTTGTGCTGTTTCTGTGTTACTAGACAAAATACTAAATTCTGCGCTTTGCCAATTTCACTGTTGATGAGCAGTGTCGGAAAAAAGAAAATAGGCTTAAAAATAAAACCTAGTTGACATATTAGGTTTTTTTCTCTCTCACATATGAATATGATTATCAGAATATATACGATTTAGTGACTGAAGACATTTCTTAAATACAAGAATTTAAAAAATCACATACTTTCACTTTACATTTGCAGCCATTGAAGAGTTTTGAAGCCAATGCTAAGAGAACAAAATAGGCCACAGATGCAGTACTCACCTCTTTGAAGCAGATGGTAGCTTAGGTCTATGTCAAGGCCTAAAGAGGGCCAAGCAACGTCCTCTTTTACCCAGACAAAACTAAATTGGGCCATCATAATCCAGTCATTTTAGGAAAATATAAAATAAAAAATATAACAATATAAAACCCAAAACAACTATCCATCCCTTAGTTAGGATGGGATGGCAGTCCAAGCAGGACAACATGCTGCTAGTTCACAACTTTCAACTTTGAGGAGCAACAGATGCCAGGGTCTTGTATTGTGGAGGGTATTAGGGCGCGGGACACCCCAGAATCTCCCCCGCTGTGACTGTGAGAGTTTGTGTGTGTGCACAGGACAGCGGGGAGCAGCTCAGCCTGGGACGCCGCTCGCAGTGAGGGGCCATTAGCCATGGTAGGATGACCCACATAAAAGACACACACAAGCATGGAAGTTTGCTTTTGCAGCCAATGTGCCATGATAACCATAAAGCCAGGATTGTTAGGCGTTTGGTTCGGCACGTCATTGTCACATGGTTCTCACACTGGAGTAATGGTAGGTTTAGGCCCGAGCTGCTCCCATAAGCCCCAGTAAATGCAGCTCAACTCCACCAAATTCTTCACACCTATAATTTGCAGTTTATCTGTCTCGATAACAGCAAATATTTCTGCCATTTTGTTATCGATTTTGTAATTAATAAAGTAATAGTAAAACTGTTTTTATGCTTATTATCAGGAAGAATTATGCATTATTGTTTTTTCAGTGACTTTTTTTAATCTATCTTTATTTATCGTTATTTTTGGGGGTCACAAGCCAGTGTACTTCTTGTGCCAGCCCCAAGCCCGAACAAACACAGAGGGTTGCAACAGGAAGTGTATTCAGCGTTAAACCTGTATGCTGAATAAATATGTGAATCACAGCAAGCTAGGAGCCAGATAATGTGGCAACCCCAAAAAGAAGAATATTGTTTACTTATTATTTTAATTCTGGCACATTCCAATAAGGAATGCTCCCATTGGCTGTTGAACTAAAGGCTGCTGGAGAAAGATAGTGAAAAAGTGTATTTCAGCACTGGCTACATCTGGAAAACTGCACAAAAATATGAAAAGAAAACTGGAAGCTTGAGAAATGTGGAGAGTTTGCTGAACTAATAATAATAAAAATAATAATATATAGTACATTTCTTTTCATTCAGCTTTGCTTTACAATTTGGTACATTATTCATTCTCTCCTTGGTCACACTCGGTGATGGAGGTGTGGCTGCCATTTTGCGCTTACGGCCTCTCCAACCACGACCAATTACACAATCACAATTCATACAAGGTGAGTGAGACGATTTGCCCGAGGACACAACCAGTGTACAATGCCAGTGGCAGGGATCAAACCATCAACCCTTGGGTTAGTGAGTGAACGTCTCTGCCAACTGAGCTACTGCAGTAGAAGTTTAAGGTTAGCTTCAAACTGTATTTTAATGTGACTTTTTTAACACAGTTGTATTTTGAGGTGGGGAATCTGTCCAATTTTACATTTTTTTTAATTAAAAGGAAAGTAGGAAAGTTGTAGGTCAGTTTTTGACCTTGACAAAAAAAATTATAATCAGAGATCCACACATGAGCTTTCATTAAACATTTTTAGCATCACCAAGATACAAGATAGCTATTGGTCTAACTCCGGTATTAAATGCTCTCTAATCTACATCTTATGTATTATGCCTTATCTGCTACCCAACAACAATCGAAAAATGTCATCCATTCATTAATCCTCTTACATCAGGTGCCTAGCCCAGCTACTATTGGTCTTAGGTGGGGTACACCCTGGACCATGGCCAGTTAGTCCCAGGTCTGACAGTAGGGTGACCACCTCAAAAAGTACAAAAAGTGGGACAAGTTGTGCAATTTAGTGGGACAAGGAGGGACAGAAAAGAAAAACTTTGACATACAAATCTAACTAACTCAGAGATACAAGTTGCTTCAGTTCAGAGCCTATAAAATGATGATGTGCTGTTTTTATCCTAAAAACACACTTTAAGTGCTCATATTCTCAAAGTAATCCACCACTAGGCCAACACCAGCTCATAGCTCCAGGAGAGGCCTGTCCTGAAACACAGGGGCAGCAACACAACAGCCATATATTTAACCTATCAAGAAGGGATGCCCACTAATATTTTTACACAAAGAATACTGACCTTACTGCGTTGTTATGAAGTTGAATCTCTCTTTTTATAAGATCCACTGAGCACCAATGAAAAAGAAGGACATTATCTAAATAAGTGGGATGGAGAGACAGATGCCTAAATGGCTGTGCAGTACAAACAAAAGTGGGACAGGTGGTCACCCTATCTGACACAAAGACTGACAGACAACCCTTTACCCTCACATGCATTCACTAGGGGAAATTTAGAGTCACCAATTCACCAAACACATACTGTACATGTCTTTGGACAGTGGGGACAAAGCCGGAGATAGCCCACAGTAACACAGGGAGGACAGGCAGAGGCATCATAGTCAGGTAATTGCATGTACAGTATTTTGGAGCTGGGAATGCTATCATAGTGCTTACTCACCCAACCAACTAGGTTTGGTGAATAAGGTTTTATGTCCATGACCTCACCTTGACCAAAGTGCCTCTATTAAATATTTTGAAAGCCTTGTTATGCAACTATATGATCTCTAGGGACACCTTTTTGCACAATTAAAATATCTTGTGCTGATTTTGAGGTGCTTACGGTAATCACTGTATCTCAAACAGGATCTACTTTTATGTTTTGAGGCTAATTATTATTATTCTTGAGTACAGGCTGTTGGTGTTTACTGCATCTCAATATTGGCTTGTGTAATCAATCTTGAGTCTTTTTTCTTTCTCATAATTACAATTTGGCTGCACCGCTCCACTTGCTCCGAGTGCTTCACAGACTGTGGAGTTGGCCTGCAGTTCTGAAACTCTTGCTTCTTTCATTATTCTTATCTGTCCATATCTCTCTCCTCTCTCCTGCCCCCACTACACTCTCCACTCGTACACACAGATATACATAGCCAGGGGGATTTGCTTGAGCGTGTATCAGTGTGTATGTGTGCACCAGCTCACAGCAGGGTGTTGCCAATTACTGGAGTGATTAAAACCCAGTAGTGTGGAAGAGAGAGAAGATACAGAGGGATAGAGGAAGGCTATGGATGGACAGACCAACAAGGACGTGCCCATAGACGCCACACTGTTGTAATTGTGGTTACATGGGGCCAGGATTTCAAAGAACTGGCATTGGTGCATGAGTTTCAAAATACCATCATCATTATGGTAAGTATACATAATATTCATGATTATGATAATGACCACAGCCACAGTGCATTTTCTCAGCATTATGCTCCATTCAAGGCCATTTCACCAAAGACTGAGCAGCTGGACCCATAGACCTCTTCAGGAAGACTGATGTTTTCTAAAAGGCCTGGTCAGAAATATTGTAGGTTCATATCCATCATCATTAAATCACATCTTAAATGTGGGATTTTACTTGACAAAAAGAGTGAACAATTGCTGAAAGAGAGACAGTTTTCAAAAAGGTGCTTTTCTATTTACCTTGTGCAGCAAGTTGGATTCTTGAGAGATTTGTGAGATCATAAACTCACTGTTACTTGTAAGCAACATGACAACGGCAAAAGAAAGCTTAGATGCTGCTACACATTTACAAAATCATCAACATCCTTAGACAACATTTTGTTTTACTATCATTTTTACAATCTTTTGCTATAATTTTTATAATCTTTTTATAACATTGTTTTACCAACTAGTGGTTTGTTGTTTGTCTACATCAAATGAGTCATTGGTCTTTAGCTGGTGCTTTATCCAATCACAACCAAAGAGTCTACTGAAAGTCCCTCTTTTTCGCAAATGGTTCATCAGGATGGTTCTGTGTAGCAGACCATTCAGCTTTGCCACGTTAGATTTCTGTGGTCTAAAACACAGTTCCCAGGTGAACTGGAGGCCAAGAAGCAATTTTATTATCCCTGTGTAGACGGGGCAATAGTTGAACAAATCCAGCAGCTTTCTGATGTTACTCGACTCATGACTCAGAGATCTGTGTCATAAAGTGTCAAACTGGATTTAAGGCGTACACAGGCTCCCACTGAGAACAGCCCCTGGATCCACTGTGATGAGCAGGTGACAGTCTAAATGCTGTAGTGCCAAGCATAGTATTATGGTCTTTCTGTTCTGAAGATACTAAGATGTAATATTTTAACATAAATATTTGAAATAGTTTATAACATTTGATGAACAAAAAGATCATATTTGTGTGTGGTAATGTCTGTGGTATGACAGAAAGCATTGTACAGCAACTTTAATGATTAAATGATTGGATCGATAATTAAATAACAAGCAACAAACAAGGCCTTTCCCTAACCACATTTACTTATGCACTCTGCACTTCCTTTTTCCTTGGCCTAAATGCTTTAATTTACCACTAAAATCCTGGTTCTTGCTGTGTGCTAAGCAGTCTGCAAACACATAGAGTAATTGCGGCCTCTCGTTTATACTTTGTGCTAGTTTAAATGTGTTCTTCCTAAGTTAATTGCTAAAAAAAATAACCATTTCCCAGAATGCCTGTTACTGCTAACACATTTTAATAAAAACTCATTATACAGCTCTTCAAAGCCAAATTAAAATTCAGTGATTGGTTTTCTCCATCATATCGAGAGCCAGGCCTGGTCTTTTCTAATGAATCCAGTGGATGGTTTGATGTTGGGGGCTGCGGTGCTGTTGTGTGGCAGGTGAGAGCTGCTATCTGCGGCGCTCACAGTCCAGCCCCCTGCTGTGTTTAATCAATACTGCTCCGAATCTCCAGTCTTTGCACATGTCCACAAACACCTCAGTATCTCTGCTTTGGACGACATGGGAATACTAACCAGCTACACTCACACATATGGTGGGTGTATGTTTTCGCCGTTGCTTTATGGCGTGTCCATGGACGGGCGGGGCTAATTAATTCTCGTCCATCTTGTCCACTGGGAGGAGAAAAGGCTATATCAAGATTGAAAGTGTTCTCTGTGTGTGTGTGTGTGTGTCTATGGGGGACTGTTGATACCTCTGTTTGTTTGTATGTGTGTGTTTGTTTGTGTTGTCGAAGCCTCTCTCAAGTCGACTCAACTGAATCGATTAAAGTTCACACGGGCCGGAGCTAGAGAGGAGTGAAGAGGTGAACCACAGCACAAGACAATGAGAAGCGTCTAATATTCAGTGTTTACTACACAGAGGATATTTTGAGTTATTTGCAGGTTTTGTTTGGTTTATATGAAGTATTTCTTTCAGAGTGGTTAGCATTCCTGAAGCTCAGTAAAAGGGGTTGTGGGTTCGATCCTCAGGCCAGCCAGCCACAATCTCTCTGAGTGGAGTTTTCATGTCCTGCTGTGTTACAGTGGAGTCTGTCTGGCCTCCTACTGTCCAGTGACATTTATTTGGCAAATTTCTGATTCTGAATTGCCCCTAGTGAATGAATGTGCAGCTGTCTGTCACAGTATGTCTCTGTTTCAGCTAGTGATGTCGGGATAAACTGATTTTACTATTATTTGCAAATATAAAGCTCATGGTAGAATATTTGCACACATTTTAGAAGTTAAGGTTTCTCTTCTTAGTACATGTTTAAAACGTCCTTTAGGCCAGGGATGCTCAAACTTTTTGGAGCCAGGGACCCCTTACAGGAGATAAAAAATCCCAAGGACCCCAACATGACTTGCGTGGTGCATCACAATCATCAGGATTTTAAAACGTACCTACACCAAATGTAAGTGAGGGTTATTCACTTTAATTAACAATTAACAAAACATTTTTTGCTAACCCCCATGGTCCAGGGACCCCAGTTTGAGAATGGTGGCTTTAGGCTAATTAATACAATTAAAAAGGTATTAAACATGTCAGAGACTGGGTCAGGCAGGTTGAATGTTGATGTTCAAAATTTTGATTAAAAGCATAAATCAAACATTTAATAAACATGCTCAGTTTTTGTATTGTCAATATTTGTGAAAACTGTGAAAATCGTATTGCTCTTTCAATAATTGTGACTCTAAAATTTGACACTGTGACACCCCCAATGTCAGTAACTGGCCAGTATCCAGGCTGGACCCTGCTCAAGGCCCACAGTTTTCATATGAATAATTTTTTTTTTTTTCTTTACAATGTCTTTCTGGCTTCTTCTTATCAGACCAAGGCGCAGCATCACTGCATGGATCACTGTCTCCTCAAGGTCAACGTCTGCAACAGTGTGAACATGTTGTGTAATGTGACATTTTAAAAGCCACAATATTTGGATGACATCATAGAAAAATAGTTAGTTTCACATACTTAGAGGTCTTTTGTTTGTGATAATGTAACTATTCATGTGAATTACCATCAACTGCAACATTGAGCTTCATAGTAATAGCGTGTATACTTATTATTCACAAAACAGCCTTTTTGTAAAGTCGGGTGTTGACCAACATGTTTGGTATCATCATTTTAATAAATAATAAGGTTTTTGTTGAATATAGCCTGTTTACAATGATTTATTATTGATTCATAACAAATTTAGGCAGAAGGTGGTATTTAGGTAGAAGTGGTACCTATAGCTTCTTACTTACATAAATATGGATCTTTTTTGTGTGTATTTCGCAACAATGAGTAAATTTGTTCAATTAGGCAACTAATCTCACAACATGTTGTCAAAATAAATGTAAGTACTGTCCCCAGATCAGATTTTTTTATTTTATTTTTTAAGTTAAGATAATTAGAAATATAGTTATAGATATAGTTGACTTTTTAAAGACATACCTGGAAAGACAGAGATTATAAATTGTCATTGCAGCTCATGAGTAAATGTTGTGATAAAAAAGCTGGCTGTCTATTTCTGCACCAGCCTGTCCCCGTCCCGCTGTGTGTTGACTGTGTAAAAATAGCTGTGGTTAGAGAAATCTGCAAATGGGCCGCTTTGAGACAGATGATAATTAACGGCAGTGTTTTACCTGTCACTCTGTCTTTCTCTCTCCTCTGCACATTCAGGCGTTTCTCTCTCTCTGTGTCTCTCTCTTCTGACACTTTCTATGGCCCACCCTTTAACACGCCACCAGCCCGCTCCCCACTGAGAGAGCAAACACACGATCACCGAGATGATATGGAAATATGAATTATGCATCAACTCAGCCTCGCCTCGATGTGCTACAAAGCATTGAGGGCAATACTCTCCTTCAAATTATAGGGAAATATAGCTTTAGTATTATTAATAATAATCTTCATTGTGCGGCGTTATTGTCTTGGAGAATGGTTAGGTGAGCACTGCGTTCAATGGCCCCAAAATTACACTATTGACAAATTTAATTAAGAGCATAATTATATATTGTGTGTAGAGTATTGCAATTAGCATAAATGATGAAACACTATATTCAGGATCCTAATGAGAGCATGCAGTGTGAAAGTAGAAATAATTACAATGCGCTGAGTTTACATTTCTCATTATTAGTGCTACTATGAGGTCAGAGTGAGGCTGTATACATGCATTTATCACATACATGCTTAACTTAAAACTAAATTAAAAATATGTGTGACAATAAAAGCTTCCTGCCACCTTTCCACAGCCAATCTATTATTAGCTATATGCCTGATGCTAGACATTACAGAAGTAGCAACAGAGCAGGTGTTGACAGACAGGCAAAAATGTGGCTGGCTACGAGACAAAAGCAGTTTCCTGGAAGAACAAATATAACAGGAAGGGCCCAAAGAGGCTGAGAGTGAGTGGTGCGCAACACGGCCTCCTGTTGCAGATGCCTGAGTGTTACTTTATACTTTACTTTTCATGTAAAGTCTGTGTTTTAACAAATGAGCATGGCAACAGTGATTAACACATGGGTTACACACATATACAAATGATTATTAATATTGATAAAATTAAACTGTTGCACATTATTGTTGTTTGTGATGGCACAGGCAAATAAAACATTTTTATCAGCCTAAAATTTGACACAAATGTTTTTTTTTTATTTAGAAAGTACCATTGAGACTTAAAGAAAAGGTGACGTAGAGACAATCAGGTAACTCCAAATCATTTGTGTGACTTATATGTGTAGCTTAGTACTTATACTATTATCATACTGTACTACTTAGTTTCCTACTACTATATATTTTAAATCCTATTGCGGACAGGTTGTTTTTATCTTGTATAGATTTTAAATAGATTTTTTTATGTTTCAAAATAAAATGCATGTGTGGTAATGATCCTGCTTATAATAATACAATGGTTACAGTGATTTTAGGAGCTGCTGTATCAACTGTATGAAGAAATTACAAATACTTACTGTTACTATCTTTACATAAGTACATAGAAATAATTTTTTAATCACAAGCCCGTGTAGTCTTTGTGCCTGTCTCCATCCTGGATAAATGGAGGCTACTGCATCAGAAAGGGCCTTTGCCAAAACAATATGCCAATTACTGCACAGTGATGATTTGCTATGGCAACCCCAAAAAGGAAAAGCTGAAGAAAAGAAGATATAGTTTTATTTTTTAACATCAAATTATGCGCCATAAAAATACATTTAATTAGAAAATCTGCATTATCCTTTTTATTTTTGTAATTGTGGAATAATAACTATAATAATTTCATGTTGCACACTCTCATAATCTGCAATAATAACCAGCTGTCATCACAAATGCCCATTAAACAACCATTAGTGTCCAATAATGCTAATGTATTGTATTGTTTTGCTGCATTCTTGTGTTCATTTGGCATCAGCTGTGTTTGTGTGTAAATCCAGGCATTAGCTCAGTTTTGATGTGTCCGGCTCCTAATGCTATACGTTAACAGTGTAAGCCCTCTAATTATCCCCTCAGTGCAGCATTTCGGAGATGACAGGAGCGCGTGTGAATATGTTGAGAGGTGCAGCGCTGACGTTCCCATAACCGTGTTGCTCTGACACTTTTCTCTGTGTTGGAATCATCCGTCTCACTGCATTATTTAAAGGCACAGAGGCACATCCAGGTATCCATCCACACGCTGTCTGTTCACGAGGCGCTATATATTCTAAAAAACGCAACTAATTACTTCCCGTGATCCTCTCTGGCTCCACATTCCTCCACTTCCCTTCTCTGCCGTTCAAGCTGCCATGAGGAATATTATTAGCCCAACAACACACAGTGATGGTTACCAGGGGGAAGTCACACGAAAAGCCGTAATTCCCAACTGCGCTTGCACCGAAAGAGAAAAGGCGTTAATAGGCAGGTGAGCGAAGCGGCCCAGTGGTTAGCCGTGTTAGTGCTCCCCTGGTTTTACACTATGCCAGCAGTAAAAACAGGTTAGAGGGGGGCACAGGAGCTAAGGTGTCCCAGAGTGGAACAGTCCCACTCCCAACAAGGGATAAGCAAAATAGGGAATATACGATCCTGTATTGTATTAAAAATGGGAAATATTGGGAAAGGGATGCTGAGAGGAGGCCTAGAGGAAGACCAAAGAGGAGATTTATGGATGTATAGAGAATAAGGACATGAAGTTAGTTGGTGTGAGAGAAGAGGATGGAGAAGACAGGGTTATACTGAAATAGATTATTCACTGTGGGGACCCCTGAATAGGAACTGCCGAAAGAAAAAGACAAACTAGACATGTCAAACTGAAGGCCCTTGAGATAAAAGTTTGATAAAAGTTTGAATGATGGGATGCTTAAAAATGTTTTTTGTGCTTTGGCAAAATACATAAACAAACACTTGTAAGTGATGAAACTGAGAGTAAAACAAGATTGTACTGGATTTCATTAACTAAATCTCAAAAGGTGTACAAAGTAATAGAAACACATGCTGCAAAGGTATTTCCCACTCCTAAACTACAACATAGTGAATACACTGTCTGACAAACGTAGTGAAGTTTCCTGTTTTCAGTATTGGCTGAAACTGAGACACTGTGGTTAGAGACTTATTGAGTGTTTTCGCAGATATTTGCAGTGACAGGACAATAAAAATGAAAATGGGACTATCCCAGTCACACAGTACTGGAGGACAGCCTCTGGGTGCTCAGTCGCTTAAAATTATACTGGTTGATTAGTTGCATGAACTCTTTGCACCAATAAAGCAGGTCTCATTTATTTTTTGATGACTTTTATTTTTCAACATTAATGATTTTCTTAATGCTTTATCACTTAATTAACGTAAAGTCATTTGTTTGCATTAGACTCTGGTAATTCCCATCACATATCCTTTCGTCGATTTCAGACCATTATTCACTGTAGTGGGCATAACTTTGGTTGACTAACAATTCTTTTGGCTGACTACAAACCTACTGAGCTGTGCTCTTTCCTGAAAATCTACCTGTAACATTTTGTTACTGACAAAAAAACAAATCATTTGTTCCTTTGCCCATCGGTGACTGAATGCTTTAACAAGACCTACCAATACTTTTTGAGTTACTATTGTTCAACGTAATCTTTTCGGCAGTGGTAAAAGTAATCAGAATATATTGAAACACTGCTTGACTCAAATCAAAGACTGGCCTAGTATCAATATATCTGTCCCTTATCAATTGATTTTGACACTGCTTGAAATACACACAATATTTCCTGAAGCAGAGAAAATACACAAAGCAAAACTTGCAGTTCATTGAATATTTTCTGAAAACAACTATAGAGCAGCCCATATCAGAGATTTGTGATGCAATAACCAGCCATAGCTTCAGAAAACTTTTAAAGCAGTTGTGTACACTGTCAGTTTTACAAAGGAAAACACGGTGAGGGCTGAGACAGAATGAGTGAATGCAGTGGAAGACAGAGGTCCCGGGACAGAGGGGGGAAGAGGGGCGAGCCGAGTGGTTTGAGGCCCGATCTGAAAGGCAGCGGGTCACAGAGGTTCCCTTTAAATTTAGAACAAACCCTGAATGCCGCAAAGGCCTGAATGAGTGATTATAATGGCTGCCGGTTTGAATCTCATCCACGCTGCTGTTTCTTAAGAAAGCCCTGACGACTGAGCTAACGTGTGGGCAGGCCGACAATTTACTATTACAATCTGGGCGTTTAGCTGACTCCCTTATCCACGAGAAGGCAACACAATAAGAGCAGAGGCATAAAAGTCTGGTGTTAGAAAATCCTGTGATCCTCAGTGTGGTGAAAGCAAAGGAATGGTCACCTTGATGTGGACAATAACAACATATACAGCAACGGCCAGAGAAAAAAGACTAAGGTCAATATCTATCAAATAAATCTATAGAAGCCAGCAATACAGCAGCTAAACCCATGTAGTGTTTCATTACTACTTTCATAGTGCAGTTTATTTTATCAGACTATTGTGTTGGAACACATAATTATGCTTCAGTAACATCTTATGCCACTGAAACCTAATTTTTAATATGTTTTAAAGGTTGAATCAAATGTTCGTGGTCTAATGAAAAAAGCAGAGTGTACATAAATTGCTTCTTATCATTGGTCATGATCTTGCCTTGTTAAATTTGGTTTCTATGTTGCTCTTGGGATTAATTTTAGCAGCACAAAATAAAAGCTATAGGCCTGTTTTTCCTATACGCAAAATAAACCTATCTGCACAAGCCTTTTTTAGCATATCTGACCTTTTGAAAAGCCAAACTGTGAAATGCAATCTTGACATTTTGTCCCATTACAGAAATACAATGTTCAAGCCTTTGTGTTTCTAGTTATTCATATTGCAAAAAAAGCCACAAGCTGTTTGTTTTATGTATTTGTAATACTGCCCACTATTGAAAAATGACTGGTTTATTAAAAAATTGAATGACTTGCTCTAATTTAACGAACTCTAACTGCATAGTGTATGCCATATAATAGAAAAATTGCATACACCTGAAATCTGAAATAACTATTATTTAACAAGAACAACTTATTGCCTTATTGTCAACAATTGCATGTTTACCAAGCAGAAAGCCTTACTCTGCAGGACTGGACTTCATTGGTCAGAGGAGGCTCTGTCTCCTCCCTGCGTCACACAGTACAGTCTACCTTAGAAAGCAGAAGTGACTTATATTTGATCAGTTTATTTTAATTATTTTTCTGCCATAAGTGAGACTCTGTGCTGTCACCATCGTTATAACACACCAAATACAAAAATATTATCTGGATTTACTATAAAAGCAACTCATCTTTCACAAATTTCTCAAACGTTGTGACTCACATAAAAGTTTTGGCCCATACAAAAGTCTGAACAGCAAGTAATTTTTTAAGTAAAACAAAAAATAAAAAGTGTATTTCTAAACCAGTCATCAAACACCCTTTTCTAACTTATTTGGTGCATTTTGTAAATAAATGGCCTAAAAGCTGAAGCAACAATTTCAAAGACCTTCATTCATTTTACAGCATCTATTTTAGAACATGTTTGTGGCTAAAGACAGCACAAAAATAAATACACAGACTATAACAAAAAGCAAAGAGAGCCGAGTACTCACTCAAATGAATATGATGGAGGAGAGTCCCATAAAGAGATGCCCAAAATGCATGAACCTGCTTCTGTCCCGACAGAGTGAGGTGCTGCCTTGGCCCGGGCTGCATGGGCGTCATGAGCCAAATCCTTAAAGAACAAGGATCTTTCTGTGAGCCTAAACCTGCCGACAGACTGGAGCTTTGAAGGCCCCCAACCGAGATCGGCTCAGCGCTTTGAAGACGCCTGAAAACTCGGCTTTACACACGAATAAATGAAAGAGAAGAAGAAAGTTAGGGAAAGAAAAGAGAAACATTGTGAACCGTTGCACTTTTTCTGCTGCTTCGTGCCTCCGAGTTTATCTGAATTGTGAAGTTAGGACTTTTTCAAAAACATCTGCTGTGGTCCTATCATTGCACTCTGCGTTTTATGTGAAATTTCTATTTTTATGGTTGTTATTATTTTGAATACATATACATTAGTTTAATAGTGCATATAGTAAGTTTTAAATAACATTTGTCAAAAATTGTATTATTTAATGGTGGAACACTGTGTAAAATGTTTGCCAATTTCAAGTATTACAAAAAAATCAAACAACATTTCAGGTATTTTACTTTTTCATATAGGACATTAGCTCATTTCGACTTTGATAGCAGTAACTTATGTCAAAAAGTGGGGACAAGGGCCATTACATATCATTGCATTTCACTTTTATTACACAGTGTGCCAGTTTTTTAGATAGTCTTTGCATTATACATATTTAAATGAACACAATCTATATTGTACCTGTATGATATAGTAATATTTGCATTGCTATTTGTAAAATAACAAGCCTAAAATGTCCAGACTAAAACACTTAAAGCAACATCAAGTTTTTCTTTTTTTTTTTCTTTTCTTACTTCCTAGGATTACTTCAAATCTGATAATAACAGAGCTGTTTGCAGACTCAGGTGAAAAGTGTTAGATGAGAACACAAACGTACTTTAACATTATTTTATTGGATTGAATATTTGGGAAAGGTGGAAATTGCACCTGTGATGGAGATGTTATATCGTCTTTCTCATATAAAAAGCTATTTTTTTCACCTTGATGTTTGAAGTGGAGCTCGGTAAAACAATGTCAGCCGCGTGAAGTAAGTGTGAAGCATCGATGCTACGCTCCTCTCTGTGAAACTGCGGACCTCATCACTATCAGAAAAACAAACAGTCACTTTATAAACCTGTATCAGATCACTCTCCTCTCTCCATTCACCCTGCCTCCTTTCACTTGGCCCTTTAGGAGCACACAGACGTCTCTCGTGGACAAAACAGTGGACAAGTCTTTCTGATGTCCTGCTCCTCTCCTCCAAAGCTAAGGGTCCGACGCACTGGGACCCAAAACCAACATGCCGCATAATAGGGCCTTGTTGGATCCGCCTTCATGTTTCTAATGTTATGTAAATGATCGGGCCAGAAGAGAAGAGGGAAGGGCAGAGTGGGAGGGGAGCGCTGGGGAGAAGGGGTAGCTGGGGGTGTCCAGGGAGGAGGCTAAGCTGCCATTACCAGGGGATTAGGCAAATGCTGCCGTTGTATCAGTGTTGGTTCGACGGTCATAATCCCTCCTCTGTCCTTCCTCCGACAACGCCTCGGCACCGCCCTCGCCACACCCGCCATTGTTGTTTGGTTAAAAAGTTTGGGTTCAACTTTTCAACTCTCAAAAATATACAAACCGCTGACTTGGCTGGCAGTAAATGCGCTCATCGATTTGTGTCCATCTGATGGGTGTCTTTGTGAATGTGTGGAGGAGACTGATCAATATTGAAAAAGCCAGAGACGGCCTTTCTGTGTCGGTGTGTGAAGTGTGTGCCTGCAGCTCCAGACTTACAGCTATGACCCACTGGATCCTTCACTATGCAACTCCACAAACTCAGAAGAGGAGTGATGCTTGTCCCGGGACGCCTCTCACCCGTCCCAGGATGCACTGGTGGCTCCTTGAAACACTTCAGAGACATCTGTTAGTATGAGAGAGCTCACAGCGAGGGTCCGTCCTGCTCTATTTACAGACTAGAAAACTTTTCACTACATTTTGAAAGACTCTTCATATTATTTTTTAATACAAGAAAAAATCCTCAAGTATCTTTTTTTTTTGGTCAGTTTTAAACCCATCTGAAAAATGTGACATTTAAAGGCAGTGTAGACATTTTTACATCAAATCAAAGGCCTAAATTCGAACTTTACTTTGCTTTGTTATGTAGACCAGCCATTCCCAAAGTCAACAGCGTCACAGCCCCTTTAAATTTACAAAAATCCCACACAGATCCCCAGCATTAAAACTTCACCATAATCAAAAGATTATGTCATGTTTTTCTCCATACACTTTAATAAAAAATGCTACAGAAAACAATGACTGTTGGCTAGAAGTTGTAATTTATATATATATATATATATATAAAACTGTATTTAATTCCACACTCTATTTCTTATTATGGATGTAATATAGACAACCTCTGGGCCTGGACCTCACTTTGGGAACCACTGATGTAGAAAATATATACTGCATATACAATATATGCAACATTGTGTAACAACTATTAACAACTTAGTTTATTTTACTAACAGCAGCTAAATGTGAAAAAAAATATGAACCAGATTTCAATTCCACAAGATGTTTTTTTTTTCTACTTAAATTGATTAGAAATATTAAGTATTTGTAATCCAAAATTTGCTTATTCCAGTGTTAACTCATCCATATATGTGAGATTTATTTCTGGTACACCCAGTAGAGAATAAAGTGGCCTGGATTTAATTTTGAGTCATTTCTTTACTCTGCACATCTGTATTATAAATGGTAAAATCAGTCAGTACCTCGATTATCGTTGTTACTTGAAAGGCGTAGAAAATCACCAGCTAAATATTATTAAGTTGACATTATCACAAGCTCTTTAACAGTGCATTAATGTATTGTAATAAAACATTTTTTAAAAAGTAATCAAGAAGTGAGAAAGGCTGAGGCAGAGCTGTGTGTTTGGTGGCACAGTTGGACCTGGAATACTCAATTATCACATTAGCACATCCAGAGAGAAACCACACACTGTACGAACATACTCCGAGACACCACCCCCCAACTGCAGCGGGCCCCCTCTGGTGAGGCGCTCAAACGCACCACGAGGGAGGGGCTGAGCAGGAACGGGAGGGGGGCTGAGTGACATTGAGTCCAAGGTTAAAGAGAAATCATGTGTTTGAATCTACTTCAGACTGCCTTCAGATTTATGGCATGGTATGGGAGGCCGGGTTTTGGCACAGTGTGAGCTACAAAATCTGCTAAAAGTTGGTCCTGCAACAGTTAACACAGACCTTCAACAAGGCCCTGTATTTTAGTTTTATCTGCAATCTTTATACCCATGGTTGTGCCACATCAAAAAACTAGAGTTTAGAGAAATTATGTAAAAAATGAAAAAAGATCCATTGATCAGATCCACACTAAACATTTGGTTAAATCAAAATCAGACCCCAGTTTGAGGTAACGTAAACTCTCACTATAAATACACTGAACCCTCAAATTACAAAACATCAGAGGTGGAAGAAGTACTCCACTAATACTGTTACTTCAAAAGAACATGGACTTAAGCAAAAGTAAAAGTACTGAGCAAAATTGTTCACTGAGTTTAAGTAAATAAGAATTTGATGTAATGTTACTTACACAGGAATCACAGCTACCACTACTAATACCACAACTAATACTACTGAGATTACTACTGATACTATTGTTACTATTACTACAGTTATTATTATCAGTACTACAGCTACTATCACCATTACTTCTATTACCTTGTCACCAAAAAATAAAAAATAAAATATCTAGTAGTATTTGTTCCCTAGAATTTAATTAAATAAAATTAAAAATAAGTTTTAGAAAATGTACTCAGGCAATAGGCTACAGTTTCTTCCAAAAGTGTAAATGCATCTTGTTTACCTTTCATCCCAGCAAAACACAAATCAGAGGTCACTCAAAGGATTTTCTATAATAATGTGTCTATTGCATAAAAATGATTAATGATGTTTTACCCATTTTGTTTTACTTTTAAACACTGGAAAGCCTTTGCAGATGTTCAAGGCCAGAATGGACCCCCTCAGACTTTACATGAGGGCTGTAGGGGCTGTGGAGACTGCCCACTTTCTTCTTTAGTGTCTTTGTGTTTGAGGACCACTGGGAGACATAATATTATCTTTCAGTAATGTAAATAGTACTGCTTTTATGGAAGGTCACTGTCGTTTCATCAGAAAGAAAGAAAAGTAATAATATGACCTCTCACATAAAGCGGAGGTTACAGTTTTCTGTGTTTAGCTGTCAATCAATTATACACTCAATATCTGTATTAAATATTGCAATTAACAAGTGAACCTAATATGAACTATTTTATTTTGAAAAAGGCATTTGAGGCATTTTTTTCCTTTGTAAATTATTTTTTCAGGTTATTTGATCAGCTTTTTTATTTTTATGGCAACATTACATGGTTAATATCAAAGTGTGAATTTTCATTAAAGTGAAAAGAGATGCTTTATATTATACAGTATACTATTTATCATCTAGTCTTGTAGTGTATTTGCTATTAACTAGATGCTAATACTTTACCTTACAAACAGTGCAATGAAATCTGATTTTACACAGTAAAATGTATTTTAAACTCTGCTGTTTGTTAACTTATTTAAGGTTATTTCAATGGCACAGGTGTAGGTTTGTGCCACATTAGCAGCATCTTCTCTACAGAGCACTAACACAATAAAGACATACAGAAATTAGGCTAATGTTTAAAAACAAAAGACTTTACTGACTTTGTGATTACCTTTGTCACCTGCAAATACACTTCTCTAATGCACTCATAGGCAACGCAAACGGGCCTGAAAGATGTTCCTCTAAATTAGTGTGAAGAAATAGATCCAGATACATTACAGGCAACAAGGGTGATTTTAGGATTTGAGATTTAGAAGTGCTGAGATCAGCCTAGAACAGTCACCAAAAGGTGAATTTAGCACAAGATACTAGCATTGTAGCAGCCGAGACCGGTTCTATTTTTTTATGGACTTGGTCTTGTCTCAGTCTCAGGCTGCAGTTTTACTTGATCTTGGTCTCGAATCCAATGTAACTCAGTCTTGTCTCAGTTTTGGATGTGGCAGTTTCAGAGATTTTATTTAACATTATAAGAAAATACTATTCTTCATTATTGTGGAGTAATTAGTTTTCTGCATCAGAAGAACCAGGAACATGATCTGTCTGTGTGTGTTGGGTCTGTTTCATTAGATCATTAAAATAATCATGAATGTATTTGAACCAAGGCAAAAAATAATTATTGTATTTTTTTTCTATTTAGTTTTAAACCAGGCCTGCATCCACATCTGTTCACTTTCCAAGCAAAGTGAAGTGCAAGCAATTTTTCCACCTAAATAAATTCTTCAAATGAATCAATACCATTCATCTAAAATACAGAGCTCTGTGATTAAAACGGTTTATTCTGCTTATGTTGGTGCTGCCTCCTATTTATCATCGTAGGCTTAGGTTTACTTGTATTTAATAGAGAAGTGGTGGAAAGTAACATTGTACATTTAAAAACATTTTTAAGAAAAGCTGCTTTCTAAAAACCTTTAAACAGACATTTACTTACCTTCACTTGAGGATTAGGGATTTTTTAAGTCGAAAAAAGTAAAAATTTTTGATCTTGGTGGTAAAGTGGGTTGCGCAATCATCTTAAAATCATCTTGTTTGAGCCAAGTTAGGGACTGTAGTTGTATTAGAGTCATATCATTATGTACCTTTTCCATTTCTGTATTCAAGTGCATTTACAGTCACAGTGTATAAATGAATTAAGATGGCTGGTCAGGTTACTGTACAGTTGTGGTGCTGTTATCACAATCAACAAGCTCATATATACATCAGTAAGGTTCCTTTTGTAATAATATCCAGTGTATTATTTTATATCTGCAAGAAACACTTCAGGTCTTGCGTTGTTTACATACACAACACGCCTAAACAATAGTTGCTTTTTTTTTTTTTATACATTGTTGTTTTGTAAAAGGCACAATGGAAAAAGACAAAAGACAGAGACGCTTGTGGATGTGTAGTTTTCAGGTAATGTTTAAAATCCTTCTGGGACCTGGAGTTATTTATATTCTTTTGTATTCTCAGACTTCCTCCGGTGACTGACAACGCTCCGCTCAGATCCCAGTGTTTTTAATGATTCAGCACATTTACAGAAGTGTACACTGTTTTTTGGTTTCTTTATACAACATAAACACTTTCCGCCCTGGCACTTTTACTCCTGGTTGTTTCTCTCGGTCATCAATCCGCCCTCTCCTCCGGGGCTCTGCCTTCGCCTCTGCACTGTAAAAACCTGTCTACCTGAACAAATAATGCCAGCTCTAAATAAATGCTCACTGTATATTCGGGCTGTTATGGCTGCTGGTGCGTGTCTGAGCTGCTTGTGAAGTTGGGAGTCCATTTTCAGACTAAATTTTCCCATTGGATCCTTGCAACCACCATAGCATTGCAACAAAACTTTCTTGTTAAACCTTTTTATTACACTTTTCACTTTCAGATAAGAAATGCAAAATCTCTTAATAAATATTGATAAGTACTGTTCTTCCTCGGCTGCAAAGTGGATAGTAATTGCAATATGGTAGTATGGTATTATTATGGTAGCAGCGGTAGGAATAGTAGCAGGCAAGGCAAGGCGAGTTTATTTGTATGCACAATTCATACGCAGATTAATTCAAAGTGCTTTACAGAAAAAAAAGCAAAGTAAAAGTGCATAGATAAGAATTACAATTAAAACAGTAAAATCAAATTTAAAATTATAATTAAGAAGAAATTCAGAGGTGAGAGCGCAGATAAAACACTTTCAGTAGTCATATGCACAGCTAAAAAGAACAGTTTTAAATCTGGACTTGAATGTTGTCAGAGTAGAGGTCTGTCTCAGATTGTAAGGAAGACTGTTTCATATTTTTGCTACATAAAACTGAAACGCTGCTTCACTGAGTTTAGTCCTGACTCTGGGCACCAGCAGGAGTCCTGTCCCTGAGGTTCTCAGAGTCCGAGATGGCTCATATGGGAACATCTCTGACATAACATGTCAGAGATGTTCTGTGGTGCTAAGCCATGGAGAGACTTGTACACAAGCAGAGCTGTTTTAAAGTCTGTTCTCTGAGCGACAGGAAGTCAGTGCAGAGACCTGAGGACAGGACTAATATGGTCTTAGCTTCCTGGTTTTAGTCAGGACTTGAGCAGCAGTGTTCTGGACGTCATGCAGCTGTCTTACAGCTGGTTTAGTGAGGCCAGTGAGCAGATCGTTACAGTAGTCTAACCTGCTGGAGATAAACGCATGAATAAGTCTCTCTAGGTCTGGTTTAGACAGTATACCTTTGATTCTGGTAATGTTTTTGAGATGGTAAAGTGCTGATGATGTTAGATAGATAATTACCCCTAGATTTCTAACCTGGCTCGGAGGTTTTAGAGTTATGGTCTTTCCCATTCACGTGACAAAAACGCCCCATCGCTGCTGTATTGAAGAGTAGTGAATGTAAACCATTGAACAGTGCGTATATGCAACATTGTCAAGCTTTACTGTCAGAGCTGAATTGACTACAATGCATTATTATTCAAATTACTAATCTTCTCTTCAGTCCTGTTGCCCATAAACCGTTCACACTCACTCTGTAGGACATAGGTACTAATATATAACTATATGTGATTCATAATAAGCCATTTACACAGTTCACGCTGTGTTCTGTGGGCCATTACCAGCCTGCAAATATCAATAGTCTGACATTAAAGTTGCTTAACATGGCTTATACAAACTAATATACAAGGCCATAACAGCTGCATTGATCCAGAGCATTTTGATTGTGTAAAGTAAAATATAATATAGCATGTTTTTTTTAATGTGTCTACACTGTAAACCTGACAGGTTAAGGTAAATCAAATGAATTGGGGAAACTGATTTTACCAATTGATTTAAGTTTATTAACTGAAACTAATTAAATTCATACAATTACCTTAAAGTCAGAGCAGCCCCAATACATTTTAATGAGGTAACTAAAATGAATCAAGTTTATTTACAAATTCTGTCTGATATATTGTAACTTAAATTGTTAAATATTTTATTTTTGCACTAAAATGCTGCATTTACTCAAATTCATTTAAGTGTCACTTGTTAATATAGGTTAATATAACTTTAATTGTTCTTACTTTAACAACCGATTGCACAAAACTGCTTAAGTAATATTAACACAAATACTAGTATTCTTATTTCAGTTCAGATTTGATTAACTTGAACTGGGTAAAAAAACTACAGTCTGATTATCACTATACATTTTGACATTTATTATGACCAAAAAAAGCTTTTTCAGTGAGTACAACTAAAACAGCTCAGACCAACATTACTTAAAATAAAAAATAAACATGTGTACTTAATACAGGTAAGTTATTACATCACATAATCACTTTTGGGAGAACTTAACACATTTGAAAGACATTACTGCAACTATTCAGCAGAACTGAGTCAGAATAGCTCAGTTCTTTAACAAGATGCACTATTGGGTTTTACAGTGTAAGAGGGCGACCATATTTCATATATGGGACGCATACTTTTTCCATTAATCACTGTGCATTTGAACTCACCAAGAGACAAAAATCCACACAATTTTCTGTCATGTTATTAAAATATGTGACGCTGGGACTTAAATTTAAGTTTAATGGCAATTTATGAATAAAAACTAGAAGCACTCGGAGAACACAGACCTCCACCAAGCCATATGGTCACTCACCTGAGAAAAACCCGAAAGGCCCGGATCTAGCTCAGTAAGAATTAAAGATACATCAAATCTGTGAACATATTACTGAAAGAGAAAACCTCACCTTTCATTTGGTGTTATTTGCGAGTGTGGAGCTACATTTGTTGCTGTGCAATATCCAATTTCATATTATGTACCTCTCTAATGGGAGATGGGGATATTTATTTTATTTTATTTTTTTTACTTATTATTAATTAATTATTATTTTACTACTACTACTACTGCTATTACTACTACTTTTTATTTTAGTAATGAATTTGGTACTTCTACTCAAGTAACCTTATTTTTAAGTAACAGTACATTTACTTAAGAACAGATTTTAGGTACGCCTTTTACTTCTGCCAAAACATATTATTGCCATTCTAAGTCCTATTTTCTCACTGCTCCAGTCTTTCAGACTCATCTATAAATTCGCTTTACAGTGCATAAACGTCACAATTTCATTTTTCAATATTGACCAAGTGTAATAGTCCTGCACGTCTTATTTATGGCTGTAATGTTTTCTCTGTCCACTTTTATAATTGGCTGATAAATCACAAACTGCTGAGTCGGGACATTTAATTGGACAGCGGTTCACTGGAATGGGTTTCCTCATGCGTGGCCACCTTTAGTCGAGTTTAAACCAGTGGACAGAGGAGTCGATACTATCTTGTACTTGCAGGTATGGCAGTTTGAAGACACCTTAATAGCACAAAAGGAAATAAAACACATAAAACACAAAGTTGCACCTTCTTTAGTGAGAAAAAGGAAACATATTTTTTATGTGTTTGAGATATTTTAAATGTTGCTGCCATAAGAGCCTATGTATTTATGTTGCCTATTGAACCCTAACCCTAACCAGAGAACAGAGGTACCCCCCCCCCCCCCCCCCCCACACACACACACACACACACACAATGCAATAACACAAAATGTAATGCAGTGGAGACAACTGCAAGATGAAATTGGTCTAGTCTAAACTCAGAGCTAGAAGATGAGCTCTAAGAAAAACTTGGGCCTTCTTCAGCAGACGAGATAAGCCACTGTCCCACGGTCTTTACTCTAATGGACCTTTCAGAGAAATACATTTCAAAACATCACATACATTTGGTTAAAAAGTCTAAAAGTTCAAGTGAATTGGAAAATACTGCAATACTTTCTCTCACTTATTTGTTGTCCTTTGTGTCTCTGAGTCTGCACTGGCTCCTGTCCATCTCATGTTTTGTGTGCTCTCCTGCAGCTGATCCTGACCCCCAACAGACAGCTCCAGCCAACTGAGTCCACTGAGTCAGGTGTGCACGGGACAGACCCACAAACCTTTGTTGTTGTGGTGCATCGAAGAGGTATCGTTTTTATGGAATGGAAACATAAGTTATGCAGCTCCTATGCAGATAATATCCTATATTTTTATTGGAGATGAATTAGTGGCAGTTGCACCCCATATTAATTAATTGGTTAGTGCCCTCACATTATTTTTGGTCCCAGGCTGAAATAAATGGAGAGGGTCGTGTCTTGTAGTTGATTATATTTAATTATAAGATGCATGTGTGTTGTGTGTGTGTTGTGTGAGGTCAGGTGAACACAATGAGCAAACCTTTGGAGCTGCAGGGTCTGGAGAGCAGCAGAGGGGAGTCAGGTGTGTCACATCATGTGATCTGTGTTTGTGAGTCTGTGTGTCAGCTGTGGTAGACCATCACGCAATTTAGGGATTAGTTTATAATCAGAACATCTTTGTTTACAATACTGGAACAACACAAGAACGACGTACAACAGTAAGATACTAACAGTCGGTCCCTCTTGCCTGCCTTATCTGATTTTGTAAAAAGTTGGTAATAATGTGATATCTTGAATCATATTTTGTTAAAGGTACTGTAAGCATCATGTGCTCGTACTGGTTTGAAAACAGTACTGCAGTCTAGATCAAACCAATGGTCTCTATTCTGATTGGACGATTAGTAATTTAGTTTTAGAACCAAAACAAAAAATGTAAAGAAAAACAACCTGGCCATTATATAAAACATATTTTTAATTTATAATAACTCAACTGTACCATTGTTATCAGGTAAACTAATACTTGATTTAAACATATTTACCTTATATGTTGGGACACATGTGAGTAATTTTTAAGAAATATACACATTATATATTGCTCATAGCATCTTTAGGAATTGATAATGTAACCATTTCCATCACGATTAAAACACAATTAAACATATACCTGGTAATCCATATCTGGAGTATTATTAAGATAACAAGAGGTCAAAGCATCTGCGCGTCATGCCATGGAAAGCTACTCTATTCCTTGTGTCAGCCCCAAGCCTGGATAAATAGCGGGTGGGGCAGGATGGGCATCCAAAGCAGCTGAAATTGATATTTTCTGGACAAAACAAAACCTATGAAGGTGCAATGGTAATCATCTAGCTGTCTCTGTGTCAGGCCTGTGACTAACGGGCCACTGTCCAGGGAGTACCATGCCTAAGGCCCATAGTTGCTTAGATAGGCTCCAGTCACCAACAAGAATAAGCAGCAGAAGAAGATGAATGAATGTCCTAAGCCTTAATGAATGTTCAGCAGTGCTCAGGTCGTCCACGTTGTTCAAGTACAAGAAATATAATAACTTCTTCTAAGGACTTTTCTTGTAAAGTCAAAACAAAGAGTGTTATTTTGATTGTTTGATTGTTTTACTTTGTTCAACTCTATAGTGCAAAACTTTACACAAAGCTGGTGGCTGTATATAAAATCTCACTTTGACCATGACCAGGACCCGAGCCAGCTGTTGGACAGGCCTGTGTGGTACAGTATGAGCCTGACTGAGGAGCAAGTTTGATGGCTGCTGCGTGACACCACATGAGGGCCCTGCATAGTCTGTTCATAACACAGAGAGCGAACAAAGCTATAGCCTGCAGATACGCAGTACATGTTCATGTGGATCTGACAGACCACAGAGCCATAGAGATAACAGTGTGTTTGTACCTCTCTGTGTAGCTGCCCAGTTCGCACGCAACATACAGCGGCCTCAGCTCACTGCATTCATCTTTCACTTTGACTCTTTCTATCTTCTGAACAAACACTGTCTTAAAGCTCTTTTTGGCTTTTAAAACACCTATAGTCTATCTGCAAATAACAAGTAGGGTGACAGAGGTTGTACTGTGGGACATGAAGTTAAATGATGTGAGTATATTTGATAAAGCTTTAAAAATACATACTGCAGGGATTTATTGTAAGAGTGGCTATAGAGTCTGAGTATTCACTGTATTTAAATAAAGTGTACCTAATCCTTAGTAATCCCACTGTCCTCGGCACATCTGGACTCAGAGACACAGCTAAAAGCAGACTTAGAAACTATTTGTTTTTATTTCCATTGTTCTGCTGTTAAATAAGGCTTTACATGAGAGATAAATGCATGACTACTGACTTGCAAAGTTGTACAAATGAATGTCTGGTATAGAGTTGTACTGAAAAGAGGAGTTCAATACAGAACTCAGTGTAGTCCCATACAACATGGCAGCATTGTGCACAGGATTATCACTTTAAAAAAATGTTACAAAGCTGCTCTCTGTATTTGCAATCTTAATGCCATACTGCTTGCATACTATATAGGATTTATATAAAAGTATATTGAACACATGGAAATGCCTTTACCTTCACACTTATGGCCTGCAGCTGTATTTCCGCTGACTTCATTGACTCCAAACTTTATACCAACTCAGGGCTTCATGACATAAAAATTTAAATAGTAACAATCTGAATCAGTTTTGGTATGCAGGTGGTAGTGGCAGAGTGGTTAGCCCGTAGTTTGCTTGCATGCCACCCATTAATGAATGAAGTAATCTTATTTTTAATGCAAGGGACATATGTTGTGTGGATCCTATACATAACATCATATATTTTCATTAGAGACAGAATTTGTGGTCCTTGTTAGTGAAGTGGTTAGTGCCCCACACACATTAGGAGATATTTGACATTGAACCAAAAACTCCAGACACAAAGTTCAGGTCCCAAGCCCAAATAAATGTGGGGTTGTGTCAGAAAGGGCATCTGAACTATGCCCAATTCTTGCTTGATCCAAATGAGCGACTGCAACCCCAGCCCAAAGGGACCTGTGGTGTAAAATTGATGTCATTTGCTACAGTTGCAAGAAAATGTCTCTTTACATTGAACAGTTTTCAATACAGTGCCATATAATTCAATGTAGATTAAGCTAATTAAAAGATTATGGCTGTGTTTTTATACTGCTGGCAGAAAATAAGAGGAGCAATAACCATGTCAATGTGGTTTCCTAAAAAAAATACATGAGGTCAATGTACAATTAGTAAATGATCCCCGAGTGATAATTAATAAGACGTTTCTGCATTAGATGATACTTGTAGGGCACTGCACTTAATGTGTTTGTGTGTTTGAATACCTCTCCAGTGGACACAGGTGCACAGTGTGTTTGGGGAGCTGGCTGCTGCTGGGACAGTGGCACAGGTGGCACAGCGCCCCGGCAGTGCCCAGGGCGTCCGATTGGCATGTGGCGCGTAGCCAACCACACACAGCATATGCCAAGAGAGAGGGAGAGAGAGAGAGAGAGGGGAAGGGGGGAGCAGAGAGACCCGGAGAGGTGTTTTTCTAACTAGCACATGGGTCCACAGGTCTCCAGTCCTGTACCATATGCTGTCAGCATGTCTGTCTCTCTGTCTGTCTCTCTTTCCGTCACAACAAAGTCCTGTCAGTGGTCAAACAACAGGATGAAGGGTTGAAAATGCCCTGAACATAAAGCCTGCGTACTCCAGCGTTTACACAGGCCGCCATATGAGCGCAGCGCCAGCTTGCATCATTATCATATTCATCAATTATGTAAACAGTTATGTGAACAGTGGGAGCAAACACACACTCAGATTCTTGCCCCAAAACACATGCATTTTAATTTTAATGAAGCGCCGAGGGGCTCCACATGACCCCCAGCGCACCCATACAGGCCGACAGACACAGTTATTTGACACTTGTGTCGAGGGAGTTTAAGGTGGAGTAGTTTTGTATAAAAATAATAATGTCATTGTTCATCTTATTTACAGATCTGCGTGGTAGCTTGATAAAGTTAATAACTGCAGATGACCAATATTACAGCACAAACAAAAGATCATCACACTCATTTTCTAATATAGAATTCTTGACATAACACAAATACTCCCTCTACCACTTTATGCGCCTGTATCTTAATTTCATAGATTTGGCCTGAATTTATGTTGCTCTGCTTAAGTGTACACCATTTATTATATAGTAATCCATCATGATTAAAGAATAAAAATATAAATTTAAACAAAATAACACATTTTAAAAGATGTGATATTGCATGCACAGAGATACAATTTAGGTTAATCTGTTTTAAATATTTGATAAATCCCTGTCCATACATAAAACCAAATTTTACATTTCTGTAGGCTTATTGTATATTATTAAAATATACATAAAACTTCATTGAACTGTAGCTACTAAAAACACAAGTTGTCCTGTGATTTTTGACAAAGGCTACACTGTAAAAAAAAAAAAAGATGCAAAAACTCAAGGCGACAGGATCCCTGAAGATTTCTGAGTTTTGAGGCCAACTTAAAATCTCAAGTTTTCAACAAATATTTTCTTTTATTCACCTAATTTGATGTGCACATGTCGAAAAACCTAAAATTTTAAGTTTTACTCTCTATCATTATTTTTGAACTCATCTTACAGGGAACTTACTATCCATTGTTTAGAAAAAGTAATATCATTGATAATAATAAAAACTAAATAAAAACTAAATTTACTAAATTTAACAACAACAAAAAAAAAAAAAAGTACTTTTTCTGAACAATGGAGAGTGAGTTGTCTGTAAGATGAGATTTTGAGTTGGCCCCAAAACTCAGAAACTGTGAGGCATCCTATTGCTTTGAGTTTTTGAGTTTTTGCAGAATTTTTCTTTTTTCTTTTTGCACTATAGCTACAGTGGCGAGTGAACAAAAAAAATATCAAGCCTTGATTCTGTCCAAAAACACAAATTTAGGTACAAAAGATACAGCTTGTACTTACAACCAGGTTGGTAATCTCATATGAGGCTACAGTATTTGTGAAATATAAATGTCTTTTAGGGATACAGAGTGGTTAGCGTTTCTGTCTCTCAGCAAGGAGGTTGTGGGTTCAATCTTACGGCAGGCCGACGACAGTCTTTCCATTTGATTCTTGTCTTCCCTATGTAACTGTGGATTCATTTTGGTTACTCCAGCTTCCCCCGTTGAAAGACATGCACGTGTAGCCCGCCTAAAGCCCATAGTTGCTGGGATAAACCCCTGCCACCTACAACGGTATAAGCTTAAGAAGATGAATGAATGTCTTTTGAATGTATACGACCCAATAACCACCTTTGGAATCTCCCTTGTATAATCTTCAGTGGCGAATGCAGGATTTTGAGAGTTTAAACTAAAGATCCTGACTATAGATGACAATATTTTGGTATTTAAAGTCTGCAAAAAGAAAAAAAAATACATAAAATAAATGCACAATAAATAAATAAACAAGATAGTGCACTTGAGAAAAGGATGAGCTGTTTGCCAAAAAAGCAAAAAAGCACTGGAAAACTGTTTTGCACAAGACCACTGCCGGAGAGAAACAAATTGCTGAGCATGCATATTTGATTTGTTTTTCGGGACTGGTTGGTGAGTGGGTGGAGCAGCGAGCGAGGATTTGTCAGTTTCATTAACACACACACACACACACACACACACACACACACACATGCACGCATGCACATAGACCAGAGAGCACACCCATCTGACAGCTCAGTGCTGAGGCTGCGCAGGTAAATTCACGAGAGGGAAAAGCAACCAGGGAGATGCTTGATGGAGGAAAAAAAAAAAAAAAAAAGACGTGCAGACAGTAAATCATTGGGAAGAGATGCTAGGTTTTTGTTCTGGTATTTCAATTGGATTGGACAACAGGTTGCTAAACAAAATTCAATCATAGTACATGCAATTATTCAAAGCTATACATATTATTTCTGTATATGCGAATAATGTATAGTGTTTAATGTACAGTAGATGCAAATACAAGCTGACTAGATTCTCTACACATACGTTGGAACATCTGTGACAAGGAGGAGGCCCCAGAGGAGACCTACAACCCGGTGTGGGGATCATCTATGAGCTGGAGGAAGTGTCTAGGGAAGGAGAAGTCTTGGAGTCTCTACATAGACTGCTGTGCCTCCAATTCGGCCTTGGCAAGTTTAAGAATGGATAGATAGATTCAGATGGGCCAAAGACTAAATGCATCAGAAATATCAGCTATAATGTAAACCTGTCCACATAGGTAAAAATACTAGCAGTTTGTCCATCTTTCCAATAAATGTACCCTGCAGTGTTTGATGATAGCAGCTCCAACACAGCCCACAGCATTGATTTTGTCTGAGTTCTTGATTCTGCTGAAAGCAATGTCTGGAAATATTGTTTTGAATAGTTTGATGCTGATATCTGGCAGTATAGCTTCACAAAGGTATAATATTAAGTGTAATGTTTTAATAATGTAACACAGTGGTTCCCGTCTTTTTTTGTGTTGCCCTGGGCTTTTTGTCCTACCGTGGGTAACCCCCCCATTCATTAATTTTTTAAAAAGTCATCATTGAGGCGTCATCTGTTTTTATTCATACAAAGACATTTTATGCTTACTTTATTGTAAAAGCAAATTTTCCTGCACTTTTTGCTTTGAAAATTGAATTCAAGATGCAAATAAAATCCCTTTAAAATAACAATACATACAAAAATATAATATAGAAAAATATAACAATACAAAGTTCTATTACATTTACTTTTTAACTATATTTTTTAAAACATAATAAATTGACAAGAAAGAATTATAAAAAAAAAACATTTAAATAACTCTCCTTTGAAACAAGTTTTACAATAGGCCTATACAAATTATATTTCTAGTAGTTTGACCTCATTTTAATCAATCAATCGTCAGTGAGAACCTTGAGCTTGTCTTTCACAAGTTTCAATAGTTTACTATGAAAAGATATTTTCTTTTATATTAAAAAAATAATTTCAGGTACCCCCTGTTAAGTCCTCGCGTACCCCTAGGGGTCCCCATACCCCTGGTTGGGAAACACTTGTAACACACTTAAAACAGAACAGGGCACAACTAAGAGCACAAGTCATTCAGCTGCCGTATAAACAAAATTTAAAGCAACAATATGAGTTTAAGTTATTGTTTTGCTTCAATTAAGTTAAAATACAACCTCCTCACAACCCAATGAAAGAAATTAGAAAAATATTATTGATTTTGTTGTGATTAGTGGAGTATCCAGTGGGGGCAGTGTCTTCTGTTTTTTCTGTTTTATAGCCATCAAAAAACATTGAAGCTACATTTTCAGGATTACTGCTTTGAGTTTCCTGGCCAGTATTACTTCAACTTTTTTTGACAAAGTTAACAATACATGGCTCATAATTAGATGTTTGAAGCCACTAATAGGAATAAGCAGAAGAAGATAAATAAATATAAGAAGCTAGTGTACTCTTTGTGCCAGTTCCAAGCTTGGATAAATGGTGGATATGAGACCTCTTGGTGAAATAGCGAAAGCAGTCTGGCACGTCTTGAAAATGCATGGCCGTGCGTCTGAAAGGTGACAGACCGATGAAAAGACAAAGTGGGGGATTTGATTGTTAACTCACAGAGAACACAGCTCTCGTGGCCTTGACTGTTGCTGACTAATGAGAGAATAAATGAGTGCAGTCAGCCTTGTGTCGAGCTGATTAGAGCTATACGCGGGGCCCCTGAAAAGCCACAAAGGCAGGAGTCCCTCTCTCGTGCGTTATCATTTAATCTGTGCTCCCCTTCACTGCGCCGATACTCATCTCTCCAGATAATAAGTTACACACTGTACACAATCCCTTACACATAGTACAATCTCACACTGCTGAAACAATATGGCGTCCAATCAGACAATACACTGGAGTAATTGGCCCGGAGGACGGCGACAATGACGTTAACGAAGAGAAAGAACAGCCTGGACAGAAAATCCCCACATTTTTGGTTTTAAAAATTTGTATTTGAGCAGAGGAAAAAACCTTGTTGGATCAGCAAACTATATTCTCCAAGGCTGAAATGTTTTTTTTTTTTTTTTTTCAAAGTGCCAAGCTGAACTAGTGTCTGGAACATGGAGGATAGCTACCAGCTGTGTTATTGCACTGATAGTCCCCAAGTCTCTGGGCTGATTAGCCAGTGTCTAGGAAGCTATGTCCTCATCCCTGCAGCTGTTAGAAGAAATACTGGTTACATTATTAGGGTTGAAAATGATGGCTACAGATAACTCAGAAATATAACACCCAGGCTTAACATTTTGAACACTGACAGGTGAAGTGAATAACAGATTATCTTTTCATCATGACACCTGTTAGTGAGCGGGATATATCAGGCAGCAGGTGAAGAATTTGTCCTCAAGTTAATTTGTTAGAAGTAGGTTAAAGGGGCAAGGCATAAGGATTTGTGCAAGTTTGACAAAAGTGATAATTGCTAGACGACTGGGCTAGAGCATCTCCAAAATGCCAGCTCTTGTGGGGTGTTCCCGTTCTGCAGTGGTCAGTATCTATTAAAAAGGAAGGAACAGAGGTGAACCGGTGAAAGGTGATGCACATGGGGAGTGATGACTGGGCTGTGTGGTCCGACCCAACAGAGAAGCTACTGCTGCTCAAATTGCTAAAGAAATTATTGCTGATTTTGATGGAATTGTTTTATGTGTATGGAGCTGCATATAGGCAATAATGGAAATAAGCATTGTGCTAAATTTGTTGTCCTTGTTGCCCGTTCATTAATGCACACTGTCCCATTCAAATAAACCAGTTTTTCCCAAAGTGGGGTCTGGGGCCTTCCCAGAGTCCCCAGAGGCTGTCTATATTTCAATTCAATTTCAATTTCAATTCATTCTTTATTTCAGATGAGGCCTGTCAACAGGTTTGCTGGGGCCTGGGACAAAAAGGCTTCACATGGGCCCATGATAATAAAAAATATAAGAAGAGGGACCATTTCTAGGCCCCTCTGACCCTGAGGCCCGGGACAACGGACCCCTCAACCACCCACCTCCAACACCCCCACCCTTGACAGGCTTGTTTCAGACACATGGTTTTCTAACAAAAAATAAAACATACAAAAATATAAAAAGACAAAAATTAGTCAATGAAATTTAAGTACCTAAAAACACAAGTACATCTAAAATATTACTTTAAAACAAATTTTAGCCAGCAGTCAGTGTTTTTGTAATGTTTTTATAAAAAATATGTGGAGAAAAACATGACAGAGGGAAGTTCTATAGCTAGGGATCCATGTGGGAGGGGGTCATGACAGTCTTGACTTTGGGAATGGCTGAAATAAACAAATAAATGAAATGAAATAACTGGAAAATAAAGCGTAACATTATGACCACCAGAAACAGGCAGATGGTCTTAATGTTATGCCTGATTGCTGTATATACTATACTTTTCAATGTATTTTAGCCAGTTTATTATGAACATATATGTGTAAATGTATTTTATGAAGGAGGGACCTTAGTCAGATGCTGAGACTACAGACTACAAAACTATATTAAGTTATTATTTTTTGACACAAGTCCTATCTGATGTTTTGAGCGTCATTGACCTAATTAAGAGTTTTGGCACTGACAACCATCTTGAACAATCAAATCTAAGGTTGATATTGTCACACTTTGCACACTGTGGTTAATAAATAAAGCTGAAATCTTCCTCACTGGAAACCCAAATGGGACAGGAGCAGACAGACACAGACACTTTCCAAACAGCTAATTAGAGCTGCTGGATCCCAATGTTTCAAGTGCAACAAACTTGACACATTTCAGCTGATAATGTGAATGGAATTGAATTTTTTCCAGTTTTATCAGCGATGTTAGCTGAGGATTTTCCCATTACCACAGAATGAAATGCTCTGAGTATCATGGCTATGTGTGAAAAGTAAAACTCATGTATTACAGATATAGTTGATGGAGGCGGTGTTCCTTGTTGTTGGTGCAAACTGCTGTGTTTCTCATGCTCTCGGTTCTTCAGCACTTGTCTCCAGCGATTTGCTAAGTTCAGCTCAGACCTACATTAGTGTGATGGTCCAGTGCCTACAGCCACTGTGCCGTAAGTGTGTGTTTATGGGATGTGTGCCAGTGTTGGCACGGCTGCTCGCCTCTGCGGGAGTCTCCTGAGAGGGGACCGTGGTGCAACAAATTGGCACGGCAGATTCCTCCGTCCCACCTGCGCATGTGTGTTCATGTGTACACTGGGAGAGCGCTCAGACTTGTACAGTAGCTGTGCACATGAGGCAGAGGCAGTTTGAGTGTTTTTTCTAAATCCTGTGGCTCTGAGCAACATCAGCTCTAGAGCTGCCCTCCAACTTTACTCCGTTTACTGTCTTTGTACTGTCTTTCTCACTCTCTGCCCCCTTGGCTCACCTCAGCAGTTTGTCTTTACTTCAAATAACAATACATAATTCCTGATCTAGCCCCGATCATTTTATCATGACCCACTTTTTACAACAAAAGTTATTTGTCTTGATCAGGGGTCTACAACCTTCTGGATCCAAAGGGCCAGTTGTTGCCAAAAATACTAAATTTGCATCCGTAAAGAGCCGCAACTAATAATAATAATAATGCATCGGTCTTATACAGCGCTTTATTGGACACTCAAATACACTTTACAAAGGGCTCGAACTGCTAACGTTCAGGTTAGTGGGTGAACATCTCTACCAACTGAATTGCAAACTAACAAATAACAATGTTAAGTACTCATTGCAATGATTATCTTTTAATGGGCCACCCAACAGCAGTGTAATACAGGAGACACATACACTCTGAGAACTATTTATATCCAGTAACTATTTCTTTGTGGGTTTATTTAACTTTTATGTGTACATTAAAAGTCCAGAGCATATTCTGGAAAATAGGGAGAATGTTTTATTTTAAATTGACAAAACAATGCAGATGCAGGTTGTTTCAAAGTAGTCTACATATTATTTTATTGTCATAACCAGATGTCAGCTGCATAAAGAGCTGCATGTGGCTCTCAAACCATATAGGCTGCAAATGTCTGGTCTGGATTATTTTACTGTGGCCACAAACACTACTCTTTGTGTTAGTCCCAAGCCTAACTAGAGAGGGTTGTGCCAGGGAGGGCATCCAGCGTAAAACCAAGCCAAATCAACGTGCAAATGACTCAGAGGCATGATTTGGTGGTGACCCCAGAAGGGAAAAGGCGAAATGAAAGAAGATTTTACTCTGACCACATGCAAATCACAGTCTTGAGGAGCACTTAATAAACATGTCACACTAGGACACTTCAAACTAACCCACTTGGCCACTTTCACCTCTGCACATCTGCACATTTCCTGGTTTATTTCAAATACACAACATGAACGTGACGCACACTTTACTGCACTGCACATGAGGAGCAGAAAGGGGTGGAGTTTAGCTCGAGGCGCTAAGTGTGTACACATGTGTTTGTTGATGCAGGGGTCATAACCATCCTTCTGTATCTTTTGGCACAAGTGTCAGTAACTTTTGCAATCAATTACCAACACTGTGCCAAAAAGTACTGCCTCAGTGGGAAGAGTAATCCCACAGGTACAGCTTTTAAAATGGTAGGTCTGGTTTGAGGTCACAGTGAGATGCAACTGTTGCTATTTGTGATTTTTTTTTTTTTTTTTTTGGGGGGGTACTAATTTTGACTTTTACTTCTGCTTGAGTAATATTATTTTAAAGTAACAGTATTTTTTTTACTTTTTGCGCAATTGCTCTATCCCTGATTTTGTTTAAAGATACTGTGCACATGGCCATATGCACCATAGAGGTCACAGAGGTCCGGACCTTGGTATTTTTCTACTAAATGACTAAACCAGATCTAAACCAGGTCTAAACCAGGTCTAAACCAGGACTAATCTAGAACTAAACCAGGATTAAACCTGAATAAATACTCTAAACTAGGACTTATTTAGGAAAAAGACAAGACAAAACCAAGACTAAACCAGGTCTAAACAAGGACCAAACCAGGACTAAACAAGAACCAGACTAGGACTAAACCAGGTCTAAAGAAGGACCAAACCAGGACTAAACCAGGTCTAAAGAAGGACCAAATCAGGACTAAACCAAGTCTAGACAAGGACTAAACTGGTCTTCAACACGATGGAGTATTTCTAAAATCCTGTGTACAGCCCTGACTGTGTGTTATTTTAAAATGAAACCATGTTAGAGTTTGTTAAAACAGCTGAAAACCTTGAGCACAGATTTTTCATGCGGCTGCAGACAGATAATGTGAGACTCAAAGAGGAGAATGTCATTGATCTTGGGACAAAACCGTCTCAGTGAAACGTGACACTCACAGGGGTCAGACCTTTGGGTGTGGTGCTGAATAGACTCTAATTCCTATTCACTCTCTTGGTCCATAGAGACCCATTGTCAGGAGGAATTACCCAGCATGCCACACAATGCATCAGGGCCCATAGCCACCACACACTCCTCTGGATATGAGAGGCGATGTTTTCAAACAACCTCTAAAGTTGGAAACATATTTAAGATTGTTAACACCTTCAGAAAAACAAAAACAAACAATAAATAAAGTAATGTGTACTTATTGGCCCAAACATACATAGCCTGGATAAATGGAGAAGGTTGCATCAGGAAGGGCATCTGGTGTAAAAACTTTGACAAATATGCAAACTATCAATATGACACCCATATTAAAATCAATGGAGAAGAACAAAGGTAGCTGGTCTTTGTTTAAGGCGAACTTATATATTTAGTATTTATGTGAAAAACATAGAGGCCAGACAGAAAATGTTACCATTTATTATGTGAGTATGCTGCTGAATAAACGTTTAAATAAAATATACTGGCTCCAGAGATAAGGCCAGTGAGAGGATTTTATAAGAGGACCTTGTAGTAAAATCAAAACTGGAGCCGTACACACTTTTAAATATTTTATTTGTATGTTCAAGGTTCATGACACGTGGCAGCGCTCTGTGATGAATGATAGATGGATGCAGTATATGTTGGAAATTTCAACAAAAAGTGTAAGGTTCCTGCAGAAATGGGGAGTTTCCATAAATACTACCACACTACTACATTTTTCAGAGAGAAAACTTCTTGATAAACAGATTCCCACATATTAACATATCCTAAGACAATGGAGGCTGTTGGATGTTTAAAAACAGTTAAATATACAGAGATGGCTCTTATGATATGAATAATTAATTGCTGGTGCTAAAAGAGGCATAGCTGGTAACTGATCTGTGTCAGTGTGAGGCAGATACGGGCCATGATCGATGTGAGAGGTTTCAGCTCATGTAAATATTTACAGTCAACACAGAAAACCCTCAACAGTGTGAGACCTGCAGCTCCTATGGGCCCCGAGCCGACACCACAGACACTCAGCCCCCTCTGAGATACTGCTGACATTTACAGCGAGCCAGAGCTGCTGCTGCTGATGCTGATGGCCCACAGTGATGGCCTTTACACAGAGACAGGCCAAAATCACTGTGAAAGACACCAGCATTAGCCCTGCATTATACATGGATCATTGCCATCTATTTCTGGGTTCAATAGCTCAGTAAGAGGGAGAAGGATTTGATTGGTCTTGTCTCTCTCTCGTCTTACTTACTTGCGTGATATAACCTTCCCTTCATAATTAACCATTGAAAGCTATGTATACTATGTCTTTATCTTCTATTATTCTTCTTTTAATTTGGATTTTTCAGTGGGTCGGCACAGCAAACCATCTGCCTCTTAGTGTACAGTGATTTTCATATTTATTTGGCATAGATTTTACACCAGATGCCTAACACAACCCTCTCCATTTATCCAGGCTTGGGAGCAAGTACACTGGCTTGTAACAGCGTGTTGCTGGATGCCCCATGTCTCAAAGTCTCCTCCTGCTTTGTTCCACAGAAACATTGCTGCAGAGTGCGACACACAGAAGTCACAACAAATAGAACAACACTATTTTATGCATTTAAAGAAGTCATGAAAATCCCTGTAATGAAATGACTAATACAATGAAATAATTTTTTGTAACTTGAGGATGAGGAAACAAAGCGGCCATAAGATACATTTACACAACAGCTTCAAAGTCTTGGAAACTCATTAATCAGTGTGTGCGGCCTAATGACCAGTAACATGATGTTACCCGACCTATGGATATACTTAAAAGCCCTGCCTTTGGTGACTTAATTTATTTTCAACAATTGTTTCAGTATTTACCTATATCCCATGCACACTGAAGCAAATTAGGAATTGTAACACAATACCATGATACTGTAAAAGTTATCTTATCGCCTGAATCACATGTTGCTTAATAGAGACTTATTTTTTTGTTTGTGTCATAACCAGAGATGGAAGAAGCACTTAAAATTTGTACTTAAGTAAAACTACTACCACCACCACTACTACTACTACTACTACTACTACTACTACTACTACTACTACTACTACTACTACTACTATTACTACCCAGGAGGTTCTGGTTGCAAGAACTATAACAACAACAACAACAACAACTTTGCCACCTCAAAAAATACTCTCATATAAAATTCCACTTGCGATCTTGCAGTTGGGAGCGATGCAGATAATGCATTTTTCTCCCAGAGCTAATGATGTGTATCAGTAATAAAGGTCTGTTTGCCTGACAGGTTAGTCCTGGTTTAGCCCTCTTTACCTCCACAGAGCAGAGGGTTTGACTGCTGCAGAGGGGTTTGTGACCTTGGCAACAGGATCCACACAGAGGGCACTGGGCAGACAGACCAACAAATAGACTTGCTGATGCTCTACAGGTTATTTACTGCTCACTAAAGCTGAGGTGGAGACAGAGGCTTCATGGTCATGTGTGTGTTATCAGGCTGCTGCAGACTCTGTGTCCACTGGTGTGTGAGATGAGACACGACCAACCATTTACTGCCTGAAGACAGTCGGCTGACCACTGTGTCCACACATACACACAGAAGTGTATGTTAAAGTCATGTGATAAAACCTGTCTAGCTTATGTACAATAGACTTTTTTGAGCATTTTGATCTAAGTCCATCTTTGGTTCAACATCTAAATAGAGACTTTATATAATATTCTAGCCATTACGGCCTTACTTTCTTAACCCTCAGGTCCTCTTTTTTAAAAAAAAATCAAAATTGAAAATACATGATTTTAATGGAAGTCAGTGGGACCAAAAAGGGCTTTAAGATGAGTTTTTTGTCTAGAAAAATTTTTTTTTTATTTGTGACACCAAAATTCTAAAATTAATTTATGAATAAACATATTTGTCAAATATCATCACCCTAGCATAAGAAATGCCAAAATGAGAGCAAAAAAATAAATTTGAAAAGTCCTAAAGGGTGCAAGGAGGGCCTGAGGGTTAATTGCTGGGATAAGTGGGATATGAATCCCATGGATCCTGTTAAATTTGTTTTATTGACTAAAAACATTTCTTTCAAATAGGGTAGGCATTATTGTTTGTCTGAGTGTTGGAATATTTTTCAACTTGCATCACCTGCTTAAGGGCACTGCAACCTGTTTCTGACTGGTCTATGTTCTGATTGTCTATCTGTCCCGCCCCCTTGGAAATACAACTCAACTTTTATATAATACCAAAAAAAATAAAAAATAGGATTGCTGTTCTGGTTAATGCTAGGCTTCTTCCTATGGTACAATACATTTTGGACAAAAGTACATTCTGGATTGTACTTTTTGGTGAATTGATGCATGTGAGAGTGAATGTCTTTGTCGGACACACATCTATGTCTTTAACTAGGCACTATCCAGGCCAGGGTATACCCCGCCTCAAGCTTAGAGTTGCTGGGATAGGCTTCAGCCAAATTAAATTAATTTACAGTAAGATTTTACCTTAAACCTTGACTTGATGTTGAACTCTTGGTCTAATTCAGTGGTTCAATGTAAAACAGCCTGAGAGTAAACAGCATGATGCCCAAATATAAAGTACCACACACACACAGATATACCCATATATTTTTACTCTTATCTACCCCACCACACACACTCATACCTCATATTTAGCAGAAGATTTATCAGAGTTTGGTCCATATCTTTGGCCTGGGGCGAGCTCTCGGGTCAGTGTGATGACAGCCGTATCTGCAGATGGAAAAACTAACCAGCTGATGCTATACCAGACTGTGCACTTGAACACATCGCTGATACTGGCTGTTGAGTCTGATAATAAAGAGTCTCTTAAAGTGCTCACCTAATGACTGGAAGGTCTGGATCAAGGGCAGCCATAAGTATGAACCCAGACTCAGTGTTCAGGCTTGTAAAAACATCTTAGAGGTTTTTGTTTTTGCATTTTACAGCAGGCTCTAATTAGTGCTGCACAGTTTTCTGTTATGTGGCATATTGGCACATCAGTCTGGAGAGTGATTGCTGTTTCTTCAGTATTAATGATGGAAGAATTTGTGGCACTGTTTACTTTGCCTGAAACCACAACATTAGTGTAAAACAGGAAATGGTGCAGAGATACAAAAGAATAGTATCAACTAAAAACTAAAAATAAGATGATTACAATTCTTATAAACGGGGGGGGGGGCACTTTTAGGCTTTATTGATAGGACAGTATGGTAGGAAATCAGGAAGAGATGTTTGACAAACTGTCAGAGTCCAGACCTGAACCTACAATGCAGAGGCAGGCTGTAGTTGCCCTGTATATGCGCTACAGCTCTACCACTGACCCATATGACGGCGCATCCAGGAGGGATTCTGTATCAGTTTGAGATCCAGTTCTACTCACTATAAGAACAAATTGGTTTTGGTAGATTCTTTACCGTTGTGAGATACAAGGGTCTTGTGGCTCAATGGAAAAAACATTTATCCTTTAACTAGAAGATCCTTAAGTTTTATCCTTTGTCACTGTATCTTCTATTGCAACATAGGACCAGTGTATTGGCAGAGGTATCTGCTCTGAGTGCTTCTTGTTTTGATTTTTCTTGTTTTATATTTTGTGCAAATAACTTTTGTGTCCAAAGTAAGCTTCCTTTAAAAACCTGTCTTAGGCTTTTGACCAGTTCTGTATTTCTTCTACTCATTTACGTCAAGTCTAAACATCTGGACAAAACTCATTAAAGTGTGTGTTATAAAGCATACCAGTAGTCTTTCTCACAATGTTATTTTGCCCACCCATAAACCTTTCAAGAGCCATTTTGTGCATTTAAGTTGGCTGCTTACTGTATAAAGCATTTTCCAAATTCAGCTCTTCCTGGTGGCAGAATGTTGGCACAGAATACTTTTGTTTATCTTGTTGATGCCAAAAATATAGAGCCATTTCCAGTAACTTCAGAGCTATTAAAAAAAAAAACCTTGAATATTTGTGGCATTTATGTCTCCCAGAAAGGGGTATCTTTCTGGTTCAGCCTACAAATTGATTGTATTGTGCACACAGTTTTGAACAGACAACAGTATATCTAAAAATAAACAACAGTTGAGCAAAGGACCTGATAAATTATTGAAAAAAGCAGACTGTTAAAAAATCCATTACTGTCTCTAGAGGAGCTCCCCGCCTCCTCGTATTTGTTTTCTTTGGGTTTTTCATTGTCTAACTACTGCGGGCCAAACCATCACAAGTGTCTTACGGGGGCCAGTCTGGGAAGTAGCCAAGTCCAACACTAGCCTGACATTTACAGCATTGTGCAAAAGTCTCAGACAGGTTTTTAAGAAACCTCAGAGAAAGGTGTATCAATGTACAAAAACACACAAAATTGCAAAAAAACAAACAACAACAAACAAACAAAACAACAACAACAACAATAAACAAACAAAAAACTAGGTCCTATCCCGCAATTGTAAAGATCAGGGGCGGCTGGTATTAATGGGCTAGGTAGGCTAACCTCACCCTGACAAAACGCACTTAGTTTTTATTGTAAATTAATATATATTTTTAATCATGGTATATGTGTCATATGCGGTTATAATCATATACTGTATTGGCTACATGCGCGCTATTGTTTTTTTGTTTTTTTGTTTTAATAAACCAATATTTCTGCAACAACGGAAAAGGGGGCTATTTTTAATTAGCCCAAGGACCGCACGGCACATTACCTGAGTGTGGTGATTGACAGGAGAGAGTCCCGCCCCCGCTCCTATCTACAGCATCTGGATTTGGGCAATCACAGAGCAGGCAGGCTTAGTTGTTTATTAATGCCAATCTACAGCATTGCGGAGTTTGGAGGATTGGCAGTGACATTAAAATGAACTTAAATTACCATTACACCCAGAGCACAGTGGTGTTTTTGAACACAGAAGAGGATTAAATAATTTCTTCAAAGTTTTTTGGACAAACTTGCCTGAACACATTGGCTGTGTTTTCAGTCTTACATTATACAGAACACACGGACTTCAGTGACAGAGTGAATAATGTGTTTTATTAACTCCTTTGCCTCGCCGAAAGGAAGAATAAAGATGTGAGCTTCAATTGTAATAAAGTAGCCCACGCATTTCTTCACCTTCCTTACAAAACATGACATGTAACTTTAGGTTAACAGACTGCTCTCTGTTCCTTCTGTTATTGTTCGGTCTCTAGTTGTTAGTTAGTTACTTATTTGGATAAAACAGTGTGGTAAGGTACATTGTGCATTATCTGATTTGGTTTATAATTGTTGAGTAGTACCCTGAAGTTATGTGCAAGCGTTTGCGTGAGAACTTGGCATTAAATAATATTTTCTTAGTGTGGAAGTTGAGCAGTTGCTGCCTTTGGCCTGGTGTTGATGCTGAGTAGTGTGCGCTCAAACTCGAAGATCTTCTAGTTCAGGGATAAATGCTCCTTCCATTGAGCCACAAAACCCTTATATCTCACACACAGTAAAGATTTGTGTTTTTAATGAGTAAAGTTATCATCGGACCATATCTTTTGCACAGTACTATAGATTCTGTGGCCATTTTTGGATACCCAGTAGTATTCAGTTCACTTTCCCTTATTATGACTGTCCACTATAGCAGGGAGAACAGAGAGGTGGGTGGGTGGGGGGTGGGGGGGGTGGGGGGTGAAGGAGGGAGAAAGGTGAGAGACGGAGCAAGCAAGTGACAGACTGAGGCAGAGAGAGAGAGCTACAGAGAGCGATATATCTGCTGAAATATTCATGTTGGTGCCAGCAGCTTTCCATTCCCCACTCAGCAGGGGGCTAGTGTTTGATACATCCATCGCTCTGCCTCTCTCTGCGCTCCCTCCCCTCAGCTCCCCCGCCTCCACCGCTCTGTCTCTCTTAACTAGTGAGGGTAGGCCAAAGTAAACGGTCGTCCGAGGCAAGCCCACAGTGGCCGCTATATAAGACACAAAGCCGAAGAACTATTTTTTATTATTATTTTTTTTTGAGTTTATCTTTACAACAATGAAATGCCATAGTAAGGAGAAAATATTTGAAGTCATGCATCAAAGCTCAATGTAATGGTATTTTAGAAACCCTTCTTTGTCATATGCATAAATAAATAACTTTATATTAGACCTGGCTGGGAGAATCTAATGCAGCAGTGAAGATGGGCTGTTTGAGTTAAAGTTGAGTTGAGTTATCAGTCAAAATAATATCTATCTTCTTCAAATCAAGTTAAATATGGAGGAGTTTGTGTTGGTTTATTCTGCATATGTTTGTCCCTGTTTTCTGATTGGCTGGATGTCTAACATGTCTATCCAACTGTATTTAATCTGTGTCCCTTTGTTTCACCGCTTGTAAATCAAACAACAAGGACCAAGAGTAGAGTGGTTAGCGCCTCGGACATGCACGTGCAGTTGAATCTAAATTGGCCCCGTGACCCTTTGTCTAATATTGTTCAGCAAAGAAAAACATTGGCTGACCTTTGAGATATATTAACATTGTTTCACACAGTTTCAACTAACAGTGTCATTAAAATTATGTGATTCTATAAACCACATCAAGACCACTTCTTTTTTTACCTTGTTTTGATTGTGAAAACCCGGAGGACTGAGACTGAGAATGACTGAGACTTTTTCACTTTTCATTTATCAACCAATATAAGACAAGTCTATTTTTTATATTTTAAAGATACTACTTATTGATTTTACATAGCAAAACATGAGCATTTACTTTAAATGATTAGTATTATTTACAGTAGTTATTATACACTCAAAATAAATCACTTCAAACTAAAATCAAATGTCATTAAAGATCCCTTTTTATACTAAATTGAGTTAAAAAAAAAAAAAAAAAAAAGAAGCTTTTAACCATGTTATAATGTTGTTTGCTCCTCAAAAACATACCTGGAGTAGTATTTTGTTTCATTCATGCATATTTGAGAAATCCTGTTTGCTGAAAAGTTGAAAACGCTCTGTCTCACAGCTCTACGTAGAATTTTGAAACCAGGAAGTGCTTCTGCGTGTTTCTAATGCCCATACACCGGACTCATTCTGATCATTGCAGCACTTAATTTGCTGTCACTATGAAGCAGTCAGCTCATTTATCTATCTGTTAGCATCATGTTGCTAATTGCTGTGCTAAATAGCTATTGTATGCACTGTCCATTCCCCACTTTTGCCAGCAGGAGGCGTCAGACACCTAATTCTCTGCATTAAAAAAACATCTCCCCAAAAGATGTTTTCCATACATATACATTATTTGAAGTTATAAAACATGAAATACTAATGGAAAGGTGTCAAAAAGGCTGAAAAAAGCATATTATAGGACCTTTAAATTAAACATATTTCATAAAACATCGGTCTTTTCTACAGACCTGTATTAGTGCAGAAAATTTCAGCTTCTGAACACCTCCTTATTACATCCTGCTGGTAATTATCTCTGAGTCAGCAAGGTGAACAGCGGCATCGTTTCCCTCAGTGGATCCCTAATTAGGAGCCTGCATATATTATTTTGTTCAGATATTTCTTTGCTTGGACTTCAGCTCACAAGTTAAATATCACAGCTGTTTATTGACCAGTGGATATGTTTCTAATAAGGGCGCTGACATTTGGGTGAAGATCATAAACATTGTTGCATGGTTACAGTAATGTTGTAGACAAGACTAATTCTTTGAGACTGAATTATGATCAAGCCTCTTGACCGGCCAAAATCAAGATATCACAAATTTACTTAAAGCTAGCCAAAAACGATGTGGCATTACTGAAACCCCACCACCTGCAACAACACAGTGACCTACCTGCTTTGCATTCCTTTTCCCTTTCTTATTTATTCATTTTCTGTGCTTATTCCTGTTAGAAGACATGGAGGACTGAAGCCTAGCTGAGTTACTTTGACCTTTTCTGGAATTCTCACTTAAACTATTTCTTAGGTCATTGTCAACAGGACCATAATAAAGTTAAATTGTACACATTTCCAAAAATACACTTTTTAGAACTGCTCATGACCTAATTCTGCCTTTACTTTAATGCCAGCACAATAACACCGCCAGAAGTACGTTTCAGGAAAAGTCTCTTAAAGATACTGTAAGCAGCATGCGCTCATACTGCTTTAAAAACAGTACTGCAGTCTAAATCAAAACAAAGGACTGTCAGTCTTTCCGCTTTTCTGATTGGGCAATGGGCAGTGCAGAGTTTAGAACCAAAATAAAAAATGTAAACAAAAACAACTTGGCCATGATGTTAAATATATTTTTAATAGTTAATAAATTAACTGTTCCATTGTTATCAGTAAAACTAATAATTTGATTAAAACCTAATACCTTGGGACATGTTTACCTAATATCTTGGGACATGTGGGTAATTTTTATGAAATATAATAAATATATACTGCTCATAACTTTCAAGGTCTTATATTTTGATTTTTCAGGCTTTTTTGTTTTATAACTTCAAATAATGTATATGAATGGAAAACATCTTCTTTTGGGGAGCTGTTTGCAGAGAACGCTTGGACCAGGTGTCTGTTGCCCCCTGCTGGCAACAGTGGGGAATGGATAGAGCATAAAATGGCTATTTAGCAACATGACACTAACAGATAGATAAATGAGCTGACTGTTTCATAGTGACAGCAATTTAAGCACAGAGGATATTAAACAAGTCCAGTGATGGTGTGTGGGCTTTAGAAACACCCAGGAGCACTTCCTGGTTTCATATGTTTATGTGGAGCCTTGAGACAAAATGTTTCCAAATCTTGCACAAGTATCAGCATGTAGGATTAGTCAAACATGCATGAATGAAACAAAATACTACTTCAGGTATGTTTTTGTGGTGGAAACAACATTATAACATGATTAAAAGTGTAAAAATGTATCATATAGGAGACCTTCAAACTTTGCAAATACAAATCTGTAGTACGATGGGAGTGATGCCATGAGTCCTTTTGTGACAATGTACACCTGTGTTGTGGTGTGCCCTCTTTCATAAAAAAATAAAGCTTTGAGGTGAGCAAAAATAATAGTTGGTGCAATGTAGGAGTTTGAGTTGGTGTCAGAACTCAAATATCCTGAACAATTGGTTTAACTTTTTAACTTTCACACAGAATTTTTAACAGTAAAACAAAGAGTCTTAGTGCGTAGAGTGTACCCCACCTTATGCCTAAAAGGCTATGGATATAAATGAAAAGCTATCAGTGTGTTTCTTACGTTAGTGTCACTTAACAGTCACAGTTTTTGGTGGAAATCTGAGAGGTCATGTGGCCATAGCTCTATTTCAGGACTCCTCCCTCACCGCTGGTACAAGAGTCCAAGCAAAACACTGAAGGACATTAAAACAAAACTGCAGCGAGGTTTTGGTGAACAACCACATGATTTTATTTGGATCTCATGGTTGGTGGTTAAACAGGCCTATGGTTGGGTGGGGGATGTAGCAGATGTAGCAGAGGCAGGCAGTGTGTGTGTGTGTGTCTTTAAGCATTAAAAATATCTTTGCCACAGCAGGAAGCCACAGCGGCCAATTACAGTGCAGCATCTGGGCTCGCACACATGTTTTACAGTGTGTATGTATGTGTGTGTGTGTGTGTGTGTGTGTGTGTGTGTGTGTGTGTGTGTGTGTGTGTGTGTGTGTGTGTGTGTGTGTGTCTGTGTGTGTGTGTATGTGTGTGTGGGTGGGATGGGGAGGTTCAGGTGGAGTTCAGGTTATTTACATCTTAGCGTGTAGCATGCCTTCAGTAATAGGTGTACTGTTCATGACAATGGGTGAGGCTTTGTGTCCTGGCAGCAGCACTGTCTGAATACACAGCTCTGAAAGGAAAGGATAAATGAGCACACAATCAGGAAGTGGGGCCAAATTAAAAAGCAGAAAAGGAGGACTCTAAGCTGCCATGCCAAAATCACAAACCCAGCCTCAGTTATACACTTTTTATTCCATGCAGAAATAATAGAAAAGTATTTCATTAATTTAGTTTAATCCATTTTTTTTTACTTAACAAATGAGGAGGCCCACGTCCAAAAAAACCTGGGAATTTGTGGCTTATATAACATGCGCATGATCCAACTTCACTCACAGGTACTTTTTGTCAGCTAGTGTACCCTTTGTGCCGGTCCCAAGCCTGGCAGCACAGTATCTTAGTGGTTAGCACTCTTGCCTCACAGCGAGAAGGTCCTGGGTTTGATTCTTGGACTATTCTGTGTGGAGTTTGCATGTTCTCCCTGTGTCTGGATTGGGTTTCCTGCGGGTGCTCTGGTTTCCCCCATCAACCTAAAAAACATGCAATCCTCTAGCTAGGTACTCCTGACCAAGATCCTGGCTCAAGGTCCGGAGAAGGGTCCCTCAATAAGATGACTGTTTATAAAAGTAGCATTTTAGAAAGGCAGAGTATGTACAGTGTAATTATATTGAATGTATAGGATGCTTGTGAGCTTAAGGCCCTCAAGTAGACTGCAGGATGTTGGACTAGAAATTACTGCATGCATCAGGAACACCGTAGTCTGTGAACACAATTTTCCACAGGTTACAGATGCAAAAACAACAGCAACAACAACAACAACAAAAAAAAAATCCATAACCAAATACACCACTATCTTCTCTGGCCCACATGCAGTACATAGTGGATGCTTTGAATAAGGTAAAAAGAAGGTATGGTGTAATTATGCGTTGACACAGTGGCATAACAGAGGAGCTGAAAGTAAAACCACAGGTGCAAAAGCTGTATTGAGCATGCTCAGTGGGTCGACATGGAAATCAGTACACCACAAACTAAGTACGGTATGTGTGCCAATTAGCAAATGAGGAACAATCTGCTATGACACAGGATTTAGATTAAAGAGCATTTAAGATCCTCATTGATGCTGGATATACAGCCTTATGAGAGGATGCCTTCCTCATCCTGTACACAGCACTTCAGCTGTTCAACAGTCTATGGTCTCCTCTTGTGGCGCGCCATACATTTTCAATAACTAACAGGTTTTCACTGTAGACTGTAGATCAGGTCAGTCCTCCTCAGAAGCCACGCTTTTGTAGCCTGTTCGCCAGGGGTAGGAGGATCCTAGTGTTATATCAACAAACCAAAGTTATCAATTCAGTAGTTTGAGAATAAAAGTGCAAAAATTCATCGTAATTGTCTATCATCTTTGACATTATATAATACAGAGACAGGAAATCAGGGAATACATGAAAAGCACTCTATCAGGTGAGCCAATGCTATTTATGTTTGATATCAAAACTATAATTATGAATGTGCTCCAACACTTGTGACATAATCTATTCTAATTAACAGACTGAAAGTGTCCCTGGTCATGCGGTAATGAGCCAGTGGACACCTTGTATAGAAAATCCATTACTCTCAAAGAAAGACTAATTTCTCTATGGAGCAAACTGCCAATAATGTCAATAGCAAAATAGCTCGACTAGCCTTTTATTTATATATTTATTTCAGTATCTGCTGCTGCCAAAACAAGAAAAGCCAGTCTCTAGCGCCAATAAACACAGAGAGGACTAATGCAGAATATAGATTGGTGCAGTGGCTGTATTGCTGTACAAGGCACAATCGGCTGCAACAGAAACATACCACAAACCTGTGAAATATCAAACAACAAGCAATTGGTTTTATGTTTATTGCAATGTATTCACAATTCTATTACACAAAGTAGTAACAGATTTAAGTAGAACTGTCCTGAGGGATTTCTTACCAGCACAACATCTACAGCTGCCTATTTATAGCATCGCAAATGAAACGTACTATCCACCAAATGTGCAGACAAAATATAACTCAGTAAATTTCTTTCAGAGGCAAATGTCTTATGAACTAAACACCATCTTTAGTTTGGAAATATATAATGTAAATAAGCCTAAAAAATTAAATTTGACAAATTTGATCCACAGCCACAAACCTTGTTCAGTGAAATTACTATTTTATTGTTTTGGTGTGTAGCTACTGCCCCCCAGTGGAGTAAATGTTATATGCTGAAGTACATTTTCGCCAAGCAAAATGTTACCTTTAATCAAATAAATTAAAAGTAAATTATTAAGTAAATTAAATTCTTGATTTTTTTCTTTTTGAAAGATTTTGGTGGTACAATGGATCATTTAATCTGAAGATCACCGGTTTGAGATTAATTATTGTACTTGCAAAAAACAAAGCAAAAGATTAATGAAAAAAAAAAAAAAAAAAAAAAAAAAATCAGGATAATTTTTTCTTAGGTTAACATTTTACTTCAACACAACTATTATTATACTTTTACTAACAACAAAATAGTTTTGTTGTTACTTTTACTACTAATAGTAACATTAGTAGTAAAATAATAACTTTAATAATATTACTTTTAAAATTATTTTTGAGTACTTCTTTCAACTCAGCTTAATGTTTTTTCAGCCTGAGACCAGTATTTATTGACTCTTCACTCAGTCTCAGACAAAATACACTGCTTAAACTATACATGCCATAATACAATTTAAATACATGCTAACTTTTGAACACAGTCCACATTTAGATCCAGCTGTTGAAGAGATTTTCTTATTATATAACACATCTTTCATTTTTTATATTTCTTGTGAATGTCCCACCATGACATACCACTCATTATGAATGAGATTTAAAATTACAGTAAACTCAAAATACACTGATGAAAATACTTGTTTCACATCCGCATTTCCCAATATCCTGTATAATTTTATCCTGCCTTGTTGGCTTTTACAGCTCCCATTTCCTTCAATTAAAGAAATCTAAATAAAAGACTTTATCAGTTGTTAAAAGGGCGTCCTTGTTAGAATCCGGGACAGGACTTCCTCTGTAAAGGCAACAACGTCCCACAACATCCACATTCACACAGTGCCGCACTCTGAGCACCATGGAGAGAACAGCAGTGGGGTCCACCTGGAGGGGTCCAGTGTTCCCCGAAAACAGCATCTCAACCTCCACTTTAGCTTTTAACCAACACTTCACCTCAACCCCCAAAGGACTGCTACTCATGGCTGAAATTGTAAGTATGACAACAGATTTAAACTGAAGGGCATTTGGTGGACAGATTCGAAGAAGAGCAGGCAAAATTTAATATAAATGCAAATCGTTTTTCATGTTTTTCTCAGAGATTTGAATTAGACAGAAAAATTGTTTGAAGTAATTCAAATTCCTACGATATGACTGTCATTGTGTCTCTTCCTTTCTGAACTAGCAAAAGGAAAAAGCTTTCTGTAAATACAGTCTGGCAGACGGCCACAGCCAAACACGCCACTGTTCAACTTATTTGTAATACTGGTCGAACAAGCCAGGAGAAGCAGACATTTTCACTCAAATTAAAGACAAAAAAAGAAAAGCAACACTTTCATTTCATTTAAAATATGGATCCATGAAGAGCATAGCAGTAGTAGAACAAGTAGAAGTAATATTTGTAGTAGCACTCTAACAATGACAGTAAGTGTTACAAGTAGTAGCAGCTGTAAACTCAATATTATTTTATCTTTATGTTTTTTTAAACTTCTACTTCTGATACTAGTAATATCATTGTGAAGAAACAGTACTTTTACTTGAATATGGATTTTGAGTACTTCTTCCTAGACTATATCATAGTTGATTTACTGTATGTATGAGTTTATGAGGCCAAAACAACACTGATGCTGCTCTTCTTTTACTGTGTGTCCTCCAGCTCTGTGGCCTACTGGTGTGGATCCTGGTTGGTGGGACGGATTATTTCCACCTGCCTGCTCTCTGCTGGGTTATGTTTGTCGCCATCTTGTGTTGGATCCTGACCCTCTGCCTGTTTGTAATTTACCTGACGGGAGCCCACCTCAGGCTGCCACAAATCCCCTGGACCACACTGGTAACAGGCGCCACACTCTCAGGAACATCTTTGTACAACCCAAATTCTAAAAACGCCTAGACACTGTGTAAATTGTAAATAAAACCAAAAACTAATGGTGTGCAAAGCTCATAAAACCATATTCTTCTCACAACAGAACATAAAAAACATTTTAAGTGTTGAAACTGAGATCTTACCATTTTCATGTAAAAAAATAATAGCTCCTTTTGAAATTAAATGAAACAACACATCTCAAAAAGTTGGAACAAGGGCAACAAAAAGCTTCAGGACCTCATACGACATTGCATTAAAAACAGACAGATTCTGTACTGGAAAACTATATGGATTAAGAACCCCTCTTTTGGAAATGGGGTTGTTATTCCAGGATCATCCAGGCATAGAACCATTCCCTTTCATATAAAGTCATAAGTTTTTACTGAAAATCATTTTTGAAAGACTATTTGTTGTTTAAAACAAACAACTATAGAGTTTAACTGGGGGCTTAAATAAGACATGACATGAGACACAATGCCTAAACATAACCAGGCCATTTTTATTGCAATAACATAACCAGATAGGGTATTATACATTCAAATTTATTTTACATGTCTACATAAAGCCAAACAGTAATCCTAACCTTAATCATTGGATTTGAAGCCAAAATAAGGATTATATGTAACTTTATAATTAACAGGGTTAAAAATACAAGATTTTTTTTTTTTTTTTTTTTTTTTTTTGCCAGAACCTAATGAAATTAACTGGTCTTGCACAAGGTGCAAACTTATGACATGATAATGGGGTGACTGGCTTTTTGCAGAAAGTAGTCTGGAACAACAGAAAATCTGATTATGTCTCAGTTGTCTTGCATTAATTGTTCTGTCTCCCCTCAGTCCCTGTGTGTGAACGGCACTGCCACAGCCCTGTACCTGACAGCAGCGGTGGTGGATGTTGCTGCTGTGAATGAAGCCACTAGAGGGCGACACAGCTATAAATGCTGGGCTGCATCTGCTGTAAGACCAAACTATTCCTGTCGAAAAATATACTGTAGGTATATTGTAACATCTAACATCTAATTTTCAGAGGTTGAGTATAAAGTTTAAAAGTTTACTACTACTACTACTACTACTACTACTACTACTACTACTACTACTACTTCTACTACTACTACTACACTATATTTTTCTATTCATTCATCTTCCTCTTGTTCCCATTAGGGGTCGCAGTTGAGTGGAGCCGGGGCTATCCCTAGGCTGTCAAACTGCCCAATATTTTGAGTATGTTTTCGGACGAGCAAAGGTCTATGGAATAGCATTCAATTTTCGTCATTTTGTTCTAACATCTGGAAGTAAAAAACGTGTTGGTTGTCAAATATTGCAAATCATAAAAACACTAAACACTGAAATGACTTATGTATAATGCAGCCAGAGAGGATTACAGCCCAGTGTACTCTTTGTACCAGTCCTAAGCCCAGATAACTAGAGAGGGCTGCATCAGGAAGGGCGTCCAGTGTAAAAACCTATGCCAAATGAGTATGAAAATCACTGCGCACTAAGCGGCAGATGATTTTCCTGTGATGACCCCAGAAGACTATAAATCACTTAATTCAGGACAGGCAAGGATTGTGTTTAACATTAAGATTTTTTCTTCCACAGTTTTTTGCATTTCTCACCACTCTGTGCTACACTGGCAGTAGCTACCTGAGCTACCAAGACTGGAGGAACCCACAGGAGGTACAGGACATACACTGTGTACAGGACTTACATAGTATTTTTAATATAATTTCATTCTTTATTTCTAAAAAGTTGTGCAAAATGTAAATAAAATGGAATGCAATGATCTGCAAATCTGATATTTCATTCACAACATAATCTTCAAATTTGATGGCAGTAACACATCTCCAAACAGTTGGGACAAAGGCAACGAAATGCTGGAAATATAAGTTGTACAAATAAAAAAGAGATAGCATTTTGTAACTGTTTCAATATATACAGTACTGATAATGGATACTTTTTTGAGATGTGTTGTTGCCATAAAATTGAAACTGAGCAATTCTTTTTTATGCTCTATTGACCCTTCTTGTGTTTGTAAACAGAAATCTGCGTTCCAAAAACTGGTACTGGAAGTTAAAAAAGACAATAATACATTTTAGTTAAGGAAATAGCGTTAGCCACCAAACATTGAAATTAGAAATAATCAAGAAAACTCTTGCAACTGACAACCACTCGACCTCATATAAGTAATATCAGAACCTGGTTTAATAACATTAGCGAATGTCCCAACGTTTAGCCGTTTAATGTAACGCTGTAATTAGCGTCTATAATTAGCATATAAGCTAAAGGCTACGTAATTTACATTTCTTAATTTTAATGTTATGCGGGACAAATAGTAACAGAAATGAGGCGGACCACAATAGTTTGACATTGTATGTTAAGATTTAATTCCTCAGTCACCACAAATCCTACTTTTATAAGTTAATTTTAGCAACTGGACCTGACAATCAGATATGGATTATATTGATTCAGAGTAATTTTTTAATAAATATATAAACAACTACTATTTGTTCCAGCTGCCCAAAAACATCTAAATTAATATTTTAATTATTTTTGTATTTTTTGCTCCCTATAGAAATGAATGGGATAGAATTTTCATCTCGTACCAGACTGCGTCATTAAACACGTCATTGCTGGAAGGATCTATTAAATATAGTTTTATTATATTTTAAAGCATTCTGTTTTTGTTTTGCTTTGAGTCCCAACCTTTCTGGAACTGGGTTACACTCTATATTCCAGATCCATATTCCAGTATTTATAGAGAACATGAAACATGTAGCAAGATGTTTATTTAGATCTTATTTCTGTACATTTGCCCAGGACGAATTTGTTTATAAATGTGGGATTAATTATTGCCGTTGGTGTCATTGTAGGCCACTACCCAGTGAGCTGCCAGTGAAGTGATGCACCAGCCGTTGAAGCGACCGCTCAGCATCTGCAGCTCTGCGTCCTGGTGCAGCGGGTAGAAGTTAAAGGACGCCTGAAACACAACAGCGCCACCATGAGGACTATTACTGATCATACAACCGACTGTAATAATGCAAATGTGACAGCAATACGGACCCCATATGGCGGGCCAACGATCAGAGAACGCCCTCTGGAGGTCACAAACACCAACTGATAGATGGAATCGTAGTAGTAGTATTTTCCAGAAATCTTAAAATTAAAACTATAACATCATTTATTCTCCATAAATAATGTATTTATTCTTCTTCTTTTGCTTATTCTTGTTAGATGTCACAGGTGACTAGAGTCTATCACAGCAACTATGAGCATTAAGGCTGGGACATATCTGGGCGATCATCGGCCTTTGGGCGAGGACACTAATGTGCTGCAGTTGGCTTACCTTAGCTTGTAGCCTCGTGCAGATAAAAATATAATCCTCCTCTGAGGCAAACATCTGCAATAATCCAGTCCTTTTTATTCATTACTGTGATCAGACGAGTTTAATCTAGTGGGTATAATTATTATTGACTGATAAATACTTGAATTAAACACGTGTGTTGCAGAGTTTTAATTACTAGTTTAAATAACCGCGGAGTTTAGTGACTAGCGCCACCTGCTGTTGTAAATAGATATTACGTTTTGCACATGCCCACTGCTTGGTCGTGGTCTGAATAATTAGTTATTTAAACTCTAGCCACAGAACTGACGAAAAGTAGTGCAACACAAAGGAACCGGATCATTGTACAGTGTGGAGCGGACAAATCTGAAGCTGGAAAAAAAGGTAAAGGTAAGGTGTAAGGGTGAAACTGGTCTTCTGTCATTAAAAAGCGTTGTAAATTTAAATGCTGTGGAAAAGTCAATTTAGTTCAGTCAGTAGTTCAGTTCAAAGTGAGATGAATATATTATATATATTCAGTAAACACAAAGCGGGATATTTCAGTGATTAATTTATTTTAATTTTGCTGATTATGGATTACAGTCAGTGAAAATCAAAATTTTGTCTTTTTTCCTTTCGTTTTTCACTTCGCCACAGCAAAACATCTTTTGACAGGCAGTGATTTGCATATTGTTTTAACATAGGTTTATCCTTCCCAGTGCAAACATCTCCATTTACTGGAACTGGCACAAGCACACCCCTGTGGCTGCATTGAAATCAAAATTCAGGGTCTACAGTAAAATACGTAGATTGTGACATTCAGTATTACATAATAATCATCACAATTAAAATAAATATATACTTGAATATAATTGTAAACTTACCTGAACAATCTGCAGAAACCAGGGTCTAAAGTATAAACTGATGGTGAGGTGCTGCCTCTTTTATAGTAAAGATTTAGGGCAAAATAAAAGGTGAAAAAAAATACCTGTTAGGTACAATGATCAACCTTATACAGTGTATTTGTGAGCAGTGAAAGATAGGCACAGCCCAGTTTCCTAGCTTTAGTTATAATTGTGAGATGCTGAAGATCAAACAAACAAAAAAAAAATCTACTGTATGGTTATTAAAGCAAACCTATAGAAAGTCCAGCTTTACCCACCCTCTTTTCTTTGTCATATGTGCCAGATGTATCAGTGCATGTAACAAGACACACATGAGAAAGAGCAGCACTTTGGGAAAATGGGGCAATGATCTCTAAAACAACAGCAGATAAAATATAGATAAATATGAAATACAAATACAGTGCTGTGCAAACATTTTAGGCAGGTGTAAAAAGTGTTAATATTTATTTTTAATTTTTGTTATGGATATTTCAGAAAAGTTCAGTCATGTGCTAAGGACGAAATGATTAATTTCAGTGTGGATCCAGAGACCACTGTAAAGATCCAGGGGTGTTTTTAGAGATTGTGTACCATTTTGAGACACAGTGAAATATTTTGAGCAATTTTTATTTTAATTGAGATAATTTTGACAATTATGTAGCATTAGGTCAAAAACAAATTTTATGGATTTTCATTAACTGTAATCTATAATCATGAAACCGTTTAATCTCAGCGTGTTTCCCTGCGCCAAAGTGAGATATGGGCCTTTTTAGTCTCAGTGTTACGATTACAAATAGGAAAGATTTTGGGACTTGAACCAGGGGGACGTTATGCAATGAAATATGTGAGGTGAGCTGAATAACAAGTTATCTTTTCATTATGATACCTGCTGGTGGGGAGAATATACTAGACAGCAAGTGAACATTTTGTCCTCAAAGTTGATGTGTTAGAGGCAGAAAAAATTAGCAATCTAAAGGATTTGAGTTTGACAAGTGCAAACTTGTGATGGCTAGATGGCCGGGTCAGAGTATCTCCAAAACTGTTGCTCCTGTTGGGTGTTCTGCAGTGGTCACTCAATATCTAAAAAGGTCCAGGAAAGGAACAGTGGTGGACCAGTGACAGGTGAGAGAAGGGGAGTGAAGACTGGCCCGTCTGGTCCAATCCAACAAGAGAGCTACTGTAACTCAAATTACTGAATTACTGAAGAAGTTAATGTTGGTTCTGATCCAAAACACACAGTGCTTCACAGTTTTAGCATATTAGGCAGGTGGTCATAATGTTATGCCTGATCACTGTATATTTTGTGTAGTCTCCATGCAAAGTGCCAAGCATTAACATAAACAATAACTGTATCAGGTCATTCTGGTAATATTTAACTTAATATTTAAGGGTTCACTACTGGCACATAGTGGTATTTTAATTACCACCACATGAGGGCAGTGTTGTGTGAGAATACACTTCAAAAACTCCAGCGGTCTAAGTACCCAAAGTGCTCTATAATCTGCACACGCTGCCCTTTTACATTTTCTTACACTTCTGTCTATTATTATTTTGCATTTAACACAGCTATTCAACTTAAAGCTTAAAATGATGTTTTAATCGCACAAAGTCAAACCATGGGCACCTCGTAGCCTAAAAATATATTAAATATGTATTAAATGTATTTAATATTTATTCAATTTACTGTAGGGCTACTATGCAAAGGTCTTTTAAGAAAGCCTATGAACAATGAAAGGTGTATCAACATACAAAAACTTGGACTGCAAAAAAAAGAACAAGAAAAAAATTTGGATTGCAAAAAAAAGATGAACAAGAAAAATTCAAAGCCAGAGGGACTCAGAACTCTGCCAAAGCACTCCTATCTCGCAATGGTGCCCAGACCTGTGGCCTGTACTACAAAGCTGGCTGAACTTATCCCAGATATGTGTCTCTTACACAGGTGTTCATTGTATGTTTCCATAGAAATGTAACTCGATGACCCCTTCTGGCTGTGAATGGATGAGTAAAGAAAAAAATAAGAGAAGAAAATAGTCCAAAACAATTAAGTAATGCATAACCAAACTTGCTGATTCACTTATAGTTAAAACACTGCTGAGTAATCCCACTGCCTACCCTTTGGTTCTTTTATGGATAATAATGGATAATAATTTTGCACTAAGTTAAGTATGAAAACTTTCTAATACTGTATCAGATTATTTGGTTGCATGCATTTTTCTAAAACTGGATTTATTAATTATTTATTTGTTATTTATTTGACTTTATTTGACATTTGTTATCCCGATTCCCAAATCTTCAACAACAGCTGTACGTCAGCTAATCTGCTCTTATCCCTTTGCAACATTTTCAGCATATCTGAACTCTTAATCTTAAATTATGCCACTGGAAACTTCTGGTTACAATTAGAAGTTAAAATGGGTCACTGATCAACAACAAGCTTAAATTGCTCAAAATAAAAGATTGAGTTTTATTACTGGAGCCTATCTAAGAGTACGTGCCGCCAGTGCATGTTGTAAACTATTATGTTATTAGGAGGATCTGAAACTGTTGTTGTTTTGTGGTCAGTCTTTTTTTTTTTTTCTTTACTAAAGACGTGCAAGTGTGCTAAACGTGACAGACAGAAGAAGAGTGTGTGTCCAGAGTTTGTCAGGACATTCTCTCCAATCAAAACTCAGCCAATTGTGAAAAATTTAACTGACTGACTACTACATAAGATTTTCTGCATGTACTAATCTTAAGAAACTCCCGTATAAGTACAAATAAATATAGAGTAACCACTGGGAAGATAACTGCCATTATTTCCACAAAGCTTCAAATAGTTTTCTGAAACTTTAAATAAGGAAACAACTCCCTTTCATAGTAGTCATTTTTCCACACAGATTGAGTCACTTGTCCTACAATAGCAGCCTCTAACAAGTTTACAAGATAGTTGTAAATCAGTGCAACAGTATATGCCGATGACTTTATGATACTTTGCTGTGATATGTTTAAACTGGTCTAAAGTACAGCAGTGAGAGTCTAGTGAAGTTTGCTGAGGCTGACGTCAGGTTGGTTTTGGCACATAACCAGGGATCACTTCTGGAGTAGGGTGCAATGTAAAAAATTTAACTTTTAAGTGTAACAAACCCACAAAGAAAGGTGTTGAAAATATAATATACTAAATGAATGCCATAAATAAATATATGTTTAAACCTGAAGCACCAGGAAAGTGTAGACCTCCACTAAAGCTCTGGAGTATAGCCTCCATCTTGCAATTGTAAAGATATAGAACCTGGACTTGAACAAGAGATTTTCTACTTCAGGAGTAAATGCTCTAATCATTGAGCCACAATACACTCACAGTGGTAGAGACTCTACTGGAATGGATCTATCTATATATCTTATTTGATGGGTGCTGTGCTGGGGTGCTGTGCTGGGGTGCCTGGCTGTCAAATGTCTGAAGGGGTACAGGCCTGTGAAAAGTCCTGCCCTAGACGGATGAATAAATCAATTCCAACTTAAATACCAATACCAACTTATTGCATGCCTTGCAAGTTTCAATGATTTGAACTTACTCAATGTTCCAGAGAAGATGCTTCAGAAAGTCCCCTGGTGGCTTTTACCCCCCACCCCTTCCCAACAGTGATCTAAATCTTTGATATGCATGCTTCACCTTGACTGTATTTAGGTTCATGAAGACTCTTTATGAAGCCTTTTTAAAACAGAGGTCTTTGTCTGTTGGACCATCACTGATTAACCCTGACATAGCACAGTCATCACTGGATATGGGCCACTCAGAGCCACAGGTTGCATCACAGTGACACTTGGCTGAACGCTATTAAACTTAAATGGCACCAAAATGCAGGGTAAGCACGAGGACCAAGATGAGGGCAGTGAAAAAATCTAGGTAATGCTTCAGTCCACACAGATTAAAATATTTAAAGCAATTATTTATTTAAATTTTGAGTATTATGATGATATAATATGAAAATTGAATCCATCTACAAGGGGTCACAGGCCAGATAAATGGAGAGGGTTGCATCTGGAAGAGGATTTGGCGTAAAAACCTGTACCAAATCAATATGCCAGTCGCTGCATTCTACGGGATGGATGATTTGATGGCGGTGCACACTGGTGCTGCGGCTTGAGGCTCTTGAGTTCACAAATTTTATTGTGTGGCAACACACAAAGACAATAAAAGCTTGTGATTTACTGAGGTGACACCAAAATGGAAAATGCAATAGGAAAAATAAATGAAATACTCTAGTACATACACTAGTTTTCATTAACTGTAAGCCCCAAGCATCAATAAAATAATAAATAAATCTTAATAATAATAAATGCCTGAAATGTTTAACTGTGTGTACCAAATTTATGTAAACAGCATTCAACTTTGAATTAAAGTACTGAAACAAATGGACTTTTCCACAATATTCTAATTTACTGACATGCACGAGTACATTCTGTAATAATGCTATCTTTGTGTTAACATTACCTACAGCTTAATAATGTGTAAACCTGTGACTAAACCACAGCTCAATCCTGCACTTCACTTAACCTAAGGTTAACACTGAAACTAAGTTAGAATCAAATAGGATTAAACCAGGAATAAAGCAGCCCTGAACTAAACCCAAGACAACACATACAGAGAAACTCGGTCTAAGACCTAAAGACTTCACACACTTGCACACAGAAGCACACACAAGACCATCCAGTTTAAACCAGTTCTGCTGCTCCTAGATTTGCCGTTGTGGGCAAAAAAAGTACCACTGACTAAACCTGATCATAAGCACTAATACACAGAGGTGTGAAGGACCTAGATATTTTTACTTGAGTAATTTAGAGTACATTTTAAAAATATACTTTTACTTTTTAGGGAAAATATTAGTAAAATATTTAAATACTTGTTGGCATAGTGGGTTTACGTGCTCTCCTTGCAATCAGAAAGTCCTTGGTTCACACACAGTAGAAGTAGCATCAATAATAGCAGCAGCCGTAGTAGTAGTTGTAGTAGCAGTAGTAGTAGTGGTAGTAGTGGGAGTAGTGTCTCTGGCTGTGCATAAACAACAAAACAAAACATAAGTTTACATTCAGTGCTTTTTACCTTTTTTGGGTAATAACATGGTTTTACTTGTCCTTGATAGTAATATGATTTTGAATTAACTTTACTCAGTAAGAACTTAAACAAAGAAAATCAAAAGGAATAAACAGATATGGATTTGAAATACAGACCAAAGATACCAAATTCACTCAATAAGAACACATAATAAGTAGAGGTTTTACAATTGTGAGGAGAAAAAAGGGTTTTGTGGCTCAATGCAAAGAGAATTTACCCCTGAACTAGAAGATCTTTTTTTTTTTTTAGTCAAAGTCTAGTCACTATATCTTTACCAGAGGTCCATGCTCTTTGAGTGCTTTTAGTTTTGATTTTACTTCATTTTCTGCAATTTTGTGTATTTATTTCTATCTGTATCTATTTTTGTACCCCTAAAACCCTGTTGCACAGTACTGTACATAACACTGGTAACAAGCTAATACTTTAAATGTTGTTGTCTCAAAGTATTAGGCCTTTCATTTATGTAAGTACAAGGGTATTAAGGTACTGTGGATTTTTAGTTTCCACAAAGCAAATATACTCCATGTAAAAGTGTGAGCTTTCACCTGTGACTTCTGCATGACCTCTGTGAGCTCTATTGTGCTCAGAAGTCATGTTACATACGTTAAAGTGGGGAGGAAAATACACATTTAAGTCATATAAGGAACCAAAGCGAAACCTCTCAGTCCTCCCCTTCTAAACCACACATCCACTACAGAAATAAACATCCACACCAAGTAGTTCAGGTCATAATAATATATGCACTAATAGCTGAATGGACAGTCTGTTGCAGTGGTTGAAAGTAACTAGATACTTTTACTCAGGTATTTTAAGTATAAAGAAAATGACCTTGACAGCAGAGGGTATGTCATTAATGTTATAGCTCAATTTTGCATAGAGCTTGCAGCAGCCGCAGTGGTAGTAGAAATTACAGTAATTTATCCTTAAGAAAACTTTACATTCAACACTTTTTACTTTTACAGAAGTTATATTTTACTAAGTAATTACATAATATTGCTTTGAAGCAACAGTATTTTCGATAGAACAGACTTTGAGTACTTCTTCCACCTGTGCTCTGCTGTGAAACCACAAAACCATATATTGTGTCCTACTTTAGTCAAGCTTTTAAGTATTGAAACAGCAACAGCAAACAAATAATGGTAGATTACCGAGTTTAACATTTTAATTGATAAAAGACAAAGGAAAAAAAGAGAATAATTGAGATATTGTTATCTATGTGTCTGTGTTATGCAGTAAAAATAATTCACTACATAACACTGTTCAAGGTGTATGTAATAAAACCATTGTATTCTCAGAAATACATTGTGCTTTTATTTAAACCTTCTTGAGCTTATTCCCATTAGGGGTTGCGGGTGGCTGGACTCTTCCCAGCAGCAACTATGGGCCTTAGGCAGGGTACACTCTGAATCGTAGCCAGTTAGTCACAGTGGCACTGACAGACAACCATTCACTCACTAGGGGTAATTTTAGAATCACCTATTTGCCTAGAGTGCCTTTGGATGATGGGAAGAAGCTGGGGTAATACAGGAAGGGATATCTGCAAAAGTTCCTGGAAAGAAAGAGGAATATGCAGAGTAGGAGCACACATTCAGAGTCAATCTATGCATTTTCCGTCAGAGATAATCACCTGTATGGATTCTTCCAGCATCAAGCATGGTCATGCGTAGTACTAATGAGCTGGAGACACACTTGTCGGAAATTCACAGGATTCCTAAATTGCATCATCTTTGAACACATCATATTAATGTTACAGAAATCCCTGGTTCAAACCTAATAGTAGTAGTAGTATTAGTAGTGACAGTGATAGTAGTAGCAGCAGTATTTTAGTAGTTTTGGCTGTGTAACAAAAAAGTGCACTAAATAAAGTTTATATTCAAAATACATTTTAATTATTTTTTGAACAGTACCATTACTTGAGTACAGAGTTGGAGTACTTCTTCCTCTGCTAATAACAACTTACACCAACAATGGAAATAAGCAAAAAAAAATAAAATAAATTAATGTCAAGCATAGATGCATGTTTCTTTAAAATATGCCACAAATGTTTGTCCCAACACGTTTAGCTTTGTCATGCACAATACTAATGAGATGGAGGAACACTTATCTAAAATTCCCAGGATTCCTAAATTGCATCATGTTTGAACACATATTAATGTTACAAAATACCCTGGTAGTAATAATAGCAGTAGTCGCTGTAGTAGCAGTAGTATTTGTGGTAAGAATAGTAGTAGTAGTAGCTGTAATAGTAGCAGTAGCAGTAACTGTAGTAGTTTTGGCTGTATAACAAAAAAAATGTACTAAATAAAGTTTATACTTAATACTCTTATATTTACTATACTCTTTTTTTTTTAAACAAACTATAATTTAGTAGGCTACAAATGTTTGTCCCAACACATTTGGCTTTGTCATGCACAAGACTAATGAGCTAGAGCCAGCCTTGTCTGAAATTCTTTAAAAAATTATTAATAATTATTATTATTTTATTTTTATTATTATCATCTTTGAACAGTTCATCTTAATGTTACTGATTCCTACAGTTTACATGCATGTAGCAAACTGCAGTCTGTGTGCTAGAAGTAAGCCTATGAGCTCCAGAGAGCAGTGTGCAAGTGCCAAGTTTTTTTTCCCATGTTTGGCTGAAGCAGGCCCAGCCCAGAAAGAATTTACTGGAACAACAGCAGGAGTGAGGCAACAACATCTGCAGAAAGTATTGTGTGCAGCCGTGGCGTGACGTGGTGAATTTGATTCCAGATTCCAGCAAAAGTCTCTCGCTGCTCTCTCTCTCCCTGTCATTTCAATACTTTTCTATCTAATTAAAGTCATTAAAGGCCAAAAATTATCCTAATTTCCTGTGGTCACCCCCGCATGGGAAAGGCTGAAAGGTAAAAAGATGAAATGTAAGATAATGCTTCAAGTAGTATCTAAGGTTGACCTGTTTCTGGGAAATTCTGCAGCAGAATTAGGCTAAATGCCAAAGTTCAACAGCTTTTGTAGCCTTATTAAACTGCATGTGTTAGACATTCAATTTTGCTTACTTATTTACTATGCTGTCTATTTCATCATCTAGACTCATACAGTATACTCCACAAAGTTTATAGACTTGTATCGCGGCCTATAGTAAAAAGCTACATGAGAAAAGATGCCTTAATGCTACATTTATTTATTTATATGTTATTAGTGACAATGATCTGGGGAAAAAATACAATTTGCATTATTTTTTAAACCAATATCACAATTTCTTATGTGATTATTTTCCTTCATCATGTAGCAATCATGTCAATAAAGATGATTTAATTGCAAATGCCATTAATTGTTCAGCCTTATTAAAGAATAATCCTAATAAATTCCAAGTTAAATATCAGTTGTTGTAGCCTTTTCCTGATCGAATCATTACATTTATGTGACAATTAGTGAACGTCTCTCTATCTCTGAGCATGCATCCATCGATCCAGTCTGTGAGTCAAGCCGAACGTTGTCTAAAATTGATCTTCTCCTTTTGTAAGAAAACCATGACTGATTGTTAACCCTGTCCTTATTGTATCTACTGACCTGATATCTGAACATGAACAAATCTGTGTTTGCACTATAGAGACAATATCCTACGCAATCATTTTGTAATTTCACCAGATGTGGTCAGGTTGGCTCTTGTTTTGGTGCATATAGAGATATATTATACAAGACAGATCAAAGTTGAAATTGTGTTAAAAAAACACAAATTAAGTAGGATTAAGTTCCCCTCTTGTCTTCAGAAAACACACTATGAGCTGTAGGGAGATGTGGGGACAACATCCTAAAGCAGCTCTCACAAATAGAATTAGCTCTGTGTCTTAAGATTGAGAAGTTTGTCTTTGTGTTTACAGGGAAAATAAAGACAGATAGAAGGTACAGATAAGTGTGTGATTCTGTTTGAGCATTAGTAATGAGAGACAATATCCAACATTGTAAACTGATGGAGCCTGATTGGCTGTATTGACTATTGATCAGTTATGAATGGTCAACATAGATCCCATAGGTCTGGTGTTTTGATCAAATCTTAACTGGCTGTGGTTAAGTCGTCAGCTAATCACAGAAAAGTGTTTAAAGAAGGATCTAAGTTAATTGCTGGCCATTACATAAAATAATAATGTTATTTACATGTAAATTTGTATCTCATGAATATTAAAAGAAGGCCCTGGTATTCAGTTAAAGACTTCAAATAGTAAACATATGCTATTAAATAATAATGCATGATCTCTACATGATGAAAACAAAAGTGTAATATAATGTTTTAGTCATACAGAAGCAGAGTACACTCATCAAATACTGTTTGAAGTGTGCATTGGTAAGAAAAGTGAATATATATTGTAACTCAAAGGTGCAAAGTAATTATTTACAATAGCTGATAAACGTAATGGGTTTAGTATCAAAATGTAAACTGTGATAACCAGATTGTGACATTTAAGGAAGTGTAATAAGGTTGGCATTGACTGCTAATGACAGCTAATGACTGATCAGCACATGTGGACTTAAAATGAGAACATTCAAATAACATAAAGTGACAGTGTGCTTATCTTTATGCTGAGCCATCTCCTCTCTGTGCTACTGCAGTGACACAGAAATGGCCAAAAGCCCAGTAAAACTCAGGACAGGAACAGCAGGTCAAGTTAATGTGTCACCAACTTTGGCTTTGTGGCTCCATTGTGAAATGATCGAGCAATACGTGCAGGCCATGCTGCGGCCATGCTGAGCTGTGAGGGAAGAAAGGGAGGGTTTATGGATTTAGGGCTTTTCTCAGCAGTTGAAGAGGAGGTATAAAAGGCTGCAATGGCAGCGGTCCACTGTGGACCTGCTGCAGCGATAGACTGAGCAGACAAAACTTCTCATTTGTTCTCCATTACCAGCTTTTCTTTCAAGCATATGCAATCAGCCATGGGAGTTGCCTACAGCGTCGGAGAGTAAGTGGAATGGATACAATTGTTAATCTAGACCTAAGGAAATTTTCTTCTTCACAAACTATATATATAAAAAAAACATTCTGCAGTTGCATTGCACAAAATGTGTAATTCAAATGTTTTTGATCATTTGGACAAAGTTTTGTTCTGATCCATGTCTGGTGTTATTACCACAGGCTTGACTTTATAATAATAAAAGAACACTGCTTGTCCACAATGATTTATCCTATAATCATTGAAATTACATTTTGATTTTATTGTGCTTGTGTCTGGTCTAGTCCAAACAGTTTGTAGAAAACTGTATTCAGATATAGTTAAATAGTAAAATTAAGATTTTTTTTGCTAAATATTTCATAATATAGTATTATTATAGTATTACTTGCTGACTAAAGCACTGGAGGAATTTGGCTTTTGTAACACTTCCTTGTTGCAGCAGTGAGTTACAATGTCTTGGCATGTTGACCATGGCCTTCACCTAACACGTCATCTCTCTGGACAGGGTGGATCATCTCTACACTTTCTTCTCTCAGTGGTCTCCAGATTTCACCACTAAATGCAACAAGATGCACCAACAGCCCCGGTACCTAATCGGAGAGAAGCATCAGAACCGCTACCTGGTCATGGAGCAGAACAAAGTGGCTGTGATCAACAAGTTACTGAGCAACTCTAGGAAACCTACTACAAGAAACTGGGAGGTAAAGGAAAAGAAATTAATCTGAAGTAGTGAGCAATTTAGGGATAAACTAATAAGGGCTATTTTTGTGCACAGAATTACATAATTGCACGTTGAATGGCTTTTGGGCTTTACAGTAACTGAGGCAGAGTTGGTTGCTAGCGACCCATCCTCTTTCTCCACATATGGGCATCCTTCCTTAAGCTTCCTCCCACAGCTATGCACCAATTTCCTGTTTCAAGAAAACAGAAACTGAGTAACATTAGAGCCAGCCAATGAGATGTCCCCATGACTCATATTTCCAACCAATGGTTTGGCATTTTAAACCAAAGACAGAAGAGAAAGTAGCGGTTATAAAAGAGGTTAAGGAGACATGTGGTTCTGTCTGGAGCAAGAGAAAACAGGGGCTACAGTATGAAGCTGCAACTAGAAAATGTCTTGGTTGTCTATTTTGCTAAGAACACAGCAGAGCCATATGTGGAGGTAGATCAAAAGATGATGTTACATTATATTAGGCATTTGTAAGAAGAGAACTTATATTTTGTTCTTACTTTGTAATTTATAGCGGGAATCTTAGTCATACCAATATGTGCACTATGTACTGTATGTGTATAAGTAGGTCAGCCACAAATGCCATAATATACTGCATCTCAAATTGTTTGTAAGACAGAAGTGAGTCGTTACTAACCACATGTGAATTTCTCTTCAGATCATCACAGTGAATGAGTCCAAGCGGCGCCTGAGTCTGTGTAGCTTTGAGGATTCTGAGGCAGAGGAGCCCGAATACCAGGAGGACATCGAAGATGCAATTCCTGTTTTGAGTGACCAAAGTCTGCTACTGGATGACCTTCACCTAGAAAGGGTAAGCCATACATGTAAAATATGAATTGAAATGAATAAAAATGACTTAAGTTACTAACAACATGTTTTAATAGCTTGTAGCTCATTTACCGGCAAGAACCCAGGGGTATCCGTGGCAGTTGGCATACAGCACAGCAGTGCACGGGAGCAGCCTGAAGACCCTGTACAGGAACATGGCAGGTCTGGACAGCCCTGTGCTGCTGGTCATCAGAGACATGCACAAAAAGGTTTGCATCTTTGACTTAATACAATGGCATACAAATAAAACATGTTGCACCGTTGTTCAGTAGATAAATTCCATATCTTCCAGCAGGTGTTTGGTGCCTTCAGCTCGGACCCCTTCAGAGTGAGTCACAGCTGCTATGGCACAGGAGAGACCTTTCTGTTTAGTTTCAATCCTGACTTCCAGGTACGTGTTTTTCTCTGCTTCGTAAATAAATAGTCTATATCAACACGTCACTAATTGTGTAATGCCATATCAGCGCATAGGTCTTATGTCTGCGTTTGTCATTTCCAGCTGTACAAGTGGAGTGGAGAAAACTCCTATTTCATCAGTGGCAACTTAGAATCACTGCAGATTGGTGGAGGAGGGTATGTACAAGGATTATTTTTACATCTTATAATAGTTACATACAAATTATTAAAGGGAAATAAAATAATGTACAGAATATTATAATTGTCACTATCATGTTACTTACAATGCTTTACTATTTTCCTTTAGGGGCTGCTTTGGTTTGTGGTTGGATGCTGATCTGTACCATGGTTCAAGCTTTTCTTGCCCTACTTTCCACAACGCACCTCTCTCCACACAAGAAGACTTTATTGTGCAAGAACTGGAGGTTTGGACTGTACAGAACTGATCCTAAGTATCTGCTTCAGAGATTGTGAAAACAGTGATGGTCTGGATGTACTGAGAGACTCCAGAAGAGTCTACTCCCAGCTGTATTGGCCGGCAAAGAGCCTACACTGTACACTGTACACTGTGTGCTCCTGGCCCACACTGTGAAGTCTGCAAGGCTGTTAGAGATATTGGACTAACCAGTGTCTTCGTTCCAGTGGCTGGATACAGCCCGGTGAATCAGATCCTTGTTGCACATGGGACGCAATAGGCTTTAGACCTTCCTGCCTCCTGTTGGCTTTGGAGAGTTTTAAACTGATGACAAAGTTCAGAGTGAAACTGTTGGATAAGAAGTCCACTGTAAGCTCATTAACAGATATTAAGTTATTTCTGAATGTTTGTGTGCAAGTATGCAAATGCACCTTTTTTGTTTAAGACAAACAGTTTATAATGTTGAAAATCAGTGCTACCCTGATGTAAACTCAGAGTCACAATAAAACTATTGCACTATAAAGTTTAATATATATAAAACTACTAAGTGGGTGAAAAGGGATCTGTACTGTCACTTCTGCTGTGAATGTTCATTTACTATTTTTACATGTTTTTAGTTGAATTTGAGTTACACTAAATACTTTTATACTGTTTATAAAACTTTTACTTTTACAAGTTTTACAGTAAAATTAAGCAGCAATGATTTATAAATATTTATTCTTTCCTTGTTTTCTGTTCATGTGCAGATAATTGTCAAAGACAGTGCTGGCACTGCCACTTTTGGTTGACTAAATATTAAATTCTTTGCTTTGCTTAAAATATGTTAGTATGTTTTATTTGCAGCTAAAATATTGACAACCATTGACACCAGGGCATGATTTCTAATACTAGATAGATTTCTGACACATAAAGCACAAACACTGACTACCAGGGTAAAAGAAAGCATAGGCAAAATTTGACATTGTCCCCTCCTATCTAAAAAGTAGTCTAGTGCAGTGGTTCCCAAACTTTTTTGTCCTGTGTACCCCCTGAGGTTTTTTGTCATATCATGAGTACCCCCTCCACTCATACATGTTAATAATTCTTTAACATTGTATATAAAAAAACTGTATTTATTAGTACAAAGACATTTTACTCATTAAATAATAATATGATAATAATCTGCCTATAACAATAGAAACCCCTATTACATTTATGTTACTCTATAGTTTAATGTTCAAAATTAACTTTGATAAAAATAAATAATAATCTTAATTAAAAAAAAATTAAATAATGTCACTGACTCCCTTTGAAATAAACTTTTAAATCTAAAAACATGACAAAATATAATATTCTGATAATAATCTTTAGTAGTTTCACTAGCTCTTTATCAATAAGACACTTGAGCTTGTCTTTCTAAGGTTTCAGTAGTTCAATATACATAGATTGTAAATATTTTTCATCTTGGAAATAAACTGCACTACCCGTAGGAGTTCCCGTACCCCTGGTTGGGAAGCACTGGTCTAGTGTATGTTCACCTCTCTAGACAGCACCCACTGAAAGAAAAACAAAAAAAAAGTGGAAAGAAAAATATTTTATCAGCTAGCCTACATGTAAAAATCAATAAGACAAACGCACACTTACTTAGCATTAACTTGCCATTTTAAGAGATAATATAAATGTAGCTATATCGCTCTCTAGTGGTAGTTTCAAACAGGACTTTGCCTCGACATTCACTTGCTCTTCCCTTGTACGAGCTTGATGATCTTTGGGATTGACTAAGTTTCCTGACTCCGTTTTCTTTACTGCAAGGCGATGGCAGAGTCAGAGGCTCCTCAGTCTGCAGATATTTCCAAATCTAATCCCGCGATGTCCGGGGATTTTGATAAGAAATGTATTTTCTGCAAGATAGTAAACAATGAGATGGGAACCGAGCTGCTTCACTGCGTAAGAAAGCTGTAAAATATCAATAATATTGGGCCAGCTAGCTTAGCATTAGCATGTTATTCAACTGTAAATGTAAACAGTCTAGTTAAACAGACAAAACTAGCACCATTGCAGCACTAGTATATAATTTTCTTGTATTATTTTTTTACTTACTATTAGTGTTGTGGTTGCCATCGTATAGCAATAGTATAAAATAATTGTATTGAAATGACAAATTTGCTTTATCATTATCTCAGGATGAAGAAATATGTTGTTTTAAAGACATCAGACCAGCAGCTCCCCTTCATTATCTAGTGGTACCAACTAAACATGTTGGGAACTGCAAATCTCTCAGCAAACAGCACTTGCCTTTAGGTATGTCAACTTTCTTGCACTTATGATAATATCACACATTAGATAAAGCATTAATTATATCATGTATTTTGCAGTAAAACGCATGGTTGAATTAGGAAAGGAGATGCTGGAGAAAAATAATGTGACAGACCTCAACGACGTAAGGTGGGCTTCATTTAAATAGAGGAAAAATACTTATACTTACAGAAATATTTATCTGTAAATGAAAGTGAATTGTACTCTTTTTTATATTGCTATTTTTTATTGTATTTTCTAATCCGGCCACAAGGGATCACAAGCATACTCTTTGTGCCTGTCCCAAGCATGACTTACTGGAGTGTGTTGTGTCAGGAAGGGCATCTGGCATGTGAATCACTGCACACTAGGAAGCAGATGATTGGTTGTGGTGACCCCTGATGGGAAAAGTCAAAAGAAAGTGATGATTTTGAATTAATTTCTGCTTCTCTTTTGCAGGTTTGGTTTCCATTGGCCACCATTCTGCTCTGTCACACACCTGCACCTCCATGTCCTGGCTCCTGTGAGTCAGATGGGCTTCATGTCTCGCATCATTTACAGACTCAACTCCTACTGGTTTGTAACGGTGAGCCCTACAACAATAGACCTATTCTTTAGGCCAGGGGTCTCTAACCTTTTTGGGTTTGAGGACTACCCAAAAGATGAGAATTTGTATTGAGAGCTACTCGTGCAAAAATAATCCTCTATATTAAAGTGTTGACATGCCTTTCAAATGACACTAGGATTGTATGATTGTTTGCTTTGCATTAATGATAATGTTTATAAAAAATAATCTTGTAATTAAACATAAAAACAAGTTAAAACAATAAATTATGGCTAAAACACTGCAGTAGTCACTGTTTATAAATATCCCTCGCGGGCACCTCACAAGCTTCAGAAGGGCTACCTGGTGCTCGCGGGCACCTCGTTGGTGACCCCTGCTTTAGGCATTGCACATGAATGAAGCAGTGGTTCTGGGCCACAATACACTGTTGTTGGGTAAGGGACTAAATAACAGGCAGGTGGCCATAATGTTATGCCTGACTGATGTATGGTATTACAGTAACATGTAAATCAGTCATCCTTTTCTTCTGTAAGTCTTAACAAAAATTTTCTACACATTTTGCAGGCGGATCAATTGATTGAGCTGCTAAACTCTAAGGCAGAGACAAACTGATATTACCTGTTTGGACAGGACTTCTGTCAGTAATATGACAAGATGATTACACCTCTTACCTCTTGATATGCATTTTGATTGTACACACTACTGATTGCTTGATGTAGTATTTACTATTGATGAAAGGTTTTATACCAGCCCTCAGCTTTTTGTTTTGAAGTGAAAGCCACACAAAGGACTAAATGAAGCCCAGTCTTGCTTTTATGGCTTTGTGATTAAAGGCAGAACAATGTTTTATCATTACAGTAAAGCATTTTATAATTTTATACAAAACACTAAACCAGACTACATTTATGGACCGATTTAAGGGCATTATGTTATGAAATTTTGTGATTAGCAAAGAGGAAATCTGACAACCCTTAACTTGCAATGTGTGCTTTGATGACGTTGCCTATATTATAGTGTATCTCTTAATCTAACCCCTATTATTATTACCAGTATTTAAAATGAATAATCTAAGTGAGAAAAAATACAAGTATGTATAAATTGACCATCTATAAAATATTAAATAATATGTTGTAATTCTATTGTTCTGATATGTATTATGGCGACTATGGTGCATGAAATTAATTAAATCTTGCCAAAGATATTACTGGACATATTGAAATTGTACTGTAGTGAATGCACTTTATGGAATGGATAATAAATATTCTATGGATGGATCAGTGTTTTTCTCTGTTTCAATAATTTCTCCTCTACAGTCATATCAAAGCTAAATACTAACTTCAGTAGTATAAAGTATCATCCAGCCCTTTACACACATGTACCGTCACATGGACCCTCTCCTGAAATTGTAAAAGGCAAGGCAGCCTTGTGTTGTCTTTGTCAATGGAGCTGACTTGTTAAGCTTACTGGCTTTTTGGAGTTGCTCTGACTATATATTATAGAAAATGGATTAGTGACAGTAATTGGAGATTGTGAAGCAGTTTTAATTATGCAGTAGTAATGTGTTAAGTTTAAATGTAATTGTAATTTAAATTAGTAGTAAAAGTGCTTTTTTCACAGTTTCTAATGTGAAGAAAGCATCAAGTTTATTGTAACAAAGTGATAATTTTATGGTCATGCTTTCCTTGCCACAACATCTCACCCTCAAAGTCCACCAGTCTTTGCTTCCTGGCCTGTAGAAGAATGTCCTCCAGAATACTGACATAATGTGCAAATAGTTTGTCCAAATTTAACCCTCCCATCACAGCCGCCACTGTCTTTGGCCTCTCCAATGTTCCTTATAACTTCACAAAGCTGTTGCACCTCAAGGCTGATATGACTGTGAGTGTCTTTGCCCTGCTGCTCAGCCATGGAGATCCCTTGCTCCAACTATCGTACTGGGTCTGGTGTTGATACTGTCCTTCTGGTATGTCTGGTGCTCATGCCAGTTTTTGTTCAAGCTTCTTACAGATACTACAGTGGGTACTGACTGGTCATCCAACTCAGCAGAAGGTGGGCTATTTTCACTCATGATTAAAATGGTGCACTTGGCTTCAGTGACTAACAATGCATTTTTGGTTCCAGTTCCTTTAATAAAAAATGTATGTTGATATACTGTAATACATGCAGATGAATAAATAAACTGTCACACAAAAGTACTCTCATTTACAGTAGTAGTTGACCTGGCCATGGATAGAGTTTACAAAAACTGTGCTTTGGTTCAGTTATTTCAGAATAATAGTACTTAGTAAGAGTAAGTACAGTCAAATTTAGCATACTCAAAAAGTTATTAACTGAGTAAAAGTAACAGTATTGCATGTTATGTTTAAGTGGAACCTGGAAAATACTTTTGAAAGTAGTTTTCTGCAATTGCACAAAAAGAACTAAAACTACTGCTAATACAGCTACTACTAGAAGTTAGGTGACATAACATAGACATAACGTAGATAAGTTATAAATGGTAAATCACAACAAAATCTTAAGAGTTTCTGCTTTCTTTACCTCTGTCACTGTTAACAGTATAGTTCAGCAGCTATAGTCCCTGTATCTATGCTTCGTTGTGCCAGGGGCTTCCTTCTTTTGACTGCAGACTGATACACAAATATGGTGGGTATAGCATCAGATCTCAACCTGGTTTTTCCTGTGCTGGTTGTCACAAATTGGTCTGCCTCAAAATGTTCCTGCCGAGTGATATGCAGTTAGTTCCCACACATAAAGATATCATATTTAAAAAAGGTTCAAAAACTTATTTTATTTATCTTTATTGCTCCCTTTTGTATGTTTTGGTTGAAAAGAAGTAAAATTCAGAATTACCTCACACATTTTTCTATTGTGATGTTTAGTTAAAAAATTGCTTCTGCTGACAGCCATCCATGTTTCCCTCCTTTCAACATCACTGGGGAAACCATACATTTGTGCTCCTTTCTCTGAGCAATTGGTTCATCCCCATGCACTGCAGTAAACCATGCTTCAGAGTGGAAACTATAGACAGGGACAACACAGACAAAAGGACATAAAAGTGCTTCACATAATATGTGTTTGAGATTGAGCATTTCACAGCAGTAAAAAAATACACTGTAAATACAAGTGTGTAGATTTAATAGAAACAGTTAAACATTCTTATAGATGTAAGTAATTCAGTTATACTTTTATATATGTGTGTCTCAGTGTGATATATATTTTTTATTTTGTTAATAAATGTCTTTACTGTTAAGTAATTACGAAAAAAAAATTCTTATCTGTTAATGTTATGTTAATCGATTTAAAACATAGGTGAACACCTCAAAAAGTACTAAAAGTTGTGCGATTTGGTGGTACAAGGTGGTATGGACTCGAGAAATTAAACCATGAAGTTATACATATCTAACTTGCTAACTCACTAAACCTCACTCACCAACCTTATACTCCAACTCAGAGAGCATGGATGTCCTCAAACATTTATTCTAAACTTTACACAAGAAATGGTAATCTTACCTTGTTTTTGCTTTTTTTTTTGTTTGTTTGTTTGTTTTTGCTTCAGTCTCACTTTTTATAGGATCCACTGAGCACCAATGAAAAAGAGGGACATTATCTTAATAAGTGTGAGACAGGGGGACAAATAACTAAATAGGTGTGCAGTACGACCAAAAGTAGGACAGGTGGTCACTCTGCATAGATATGTCCATGATTCCCGGAGCACTTCGGGGAACTATTTGGCACAACTTTATCTATCCGTATCCTTCAAGGCTGGGATGTTTATTGAGAATGTAGCTAGCATGAGACAGTATTTTTTTTATTTAACATTGATGATGTGATGACGACTGAACACTTTTAGGACAAATATTTTTTTAGAGTGAGTGTAACGTTAGAAGTTGTGTGAAATGCACACATTGCCCTACAGTAACCAACACACTAAACAGAACCTTTAAACTATTGCCAGGCATCCACTTACATGTCACAGTCGATCCTTATCGCAATGTTTTATTAAGACTACAGACCAAAAAGTGTAGACTTCGCAAATTTACCTGCGTTGCGCCACCGCCCCCGGAAGTTCAGAAATGGTCACGTGATTTATGTATTGACAGGTATATAAATATGATTACATTTTGTAGAAAAAATAACTTTGATTCTTTCTTTCGTCTTACCTTTCTGAAGTGCGACACGGACAGTGCCTCCCCGTACAATATTATTTCGCTTCTAGCCTGAGTGGCTAATTTACGTGACCTATTCCTCGGAACTTATTATTATTATTATTATTATTATTATTATTATTATTATTATTATTATTATTATTATCGTATTATTATCTCGTAATTACGAGATGTTTTCTCGTAATTACGAGATAGTTTTTCTCGTAATTATGAGATAGTTTCTCGTAATTACGAGATAGTTTTTTTTTTGGGTGACTACTATGAGCTTCTATAGTAAGCTAGCTGGTAGTTTCCCGCATGCTAAGTGGATTACGAGAAAACTGGTGACTACTATGCGCTTCCGTACGGACCAGTCACCAAAAAAAAAAAAAAAACTATCTCGTAATTACGAGAAACTATCTCGTAATTACGAGAAAATAAGTCGTAATTACGAGATAGTTTTCTCGTAATTACGAGATAGTTTTCTCGTATTTACGAGATAAAGATCAACGTACCCTTTAGGACATTGAATGGCGCCCGTCACAGTAACCAGTATGAGACAAAGGTTTTTTAGCAATGGGACACTAAATACATGGAATGCCCTGCCAGCCTCTGTTGTAACTGCTCTAAGTCTGAACAGCTTCAAATCACGACTTGATAAACACTGGAAACACCACCCATGCTACTTTAACTGGGAAGATAACTCCTTTAGTTACCCCGAACCCAGTATGTCGCAAATCACAAACATTATGAAGTATGAAGTTCAGCTCAAGATCTGGTCATAGAGGCCACAGGGCCTGCGACCAGAAAGCACCTAAGTAACCTAAGTAAGTAAGTCATCACAGCTTAAGTGGCCAGAGAGTTTTGCCCGAACCTCCAGGGGCCTCAGTAGGCTAATTGCGGTAATTATTCCTGTCAATTAATCAATTATTTTGATATTTTTTTATTTGGGCTTTATAACAATGAAGCTTGGACATTAAATGGCTATCCACTTATCATCCACTATCCACTTAGCATGCGGGAAACTACCAGCTAGCTTACTATAGAAGCTCATAGTAGTCACCCAAAAAAAAACCTATCTCGTAATTACGAAAAACTATCTCGTAATTACGAGAAAAACTATCTCGTAATTACGACTTATTTTCTCGTAATTACGAGATAGTTTTTTTTTTTTTTTTGGTGACTACTATGCGCTTCCGTTCTTCCGTACTTCCGTAAGCTTCCGTAGATTTGCAATAAAAAAGAGAAAAAAAAAAAAAAGTGTGGTACTAATTTCAAAGTGCGCTGTTTCAAGCCGGACTTATTTTTAAGTGACAACAAATATGGCGGCCAACACAAGTCGCTCATGCCTCCAATATTTATTACATCTTGCACAAGATAATTTAGATTTCAGGTCACCGGTAATTAGAAGCAGTTCTGCCTTTTACATTTAATATGTCGGCTATAGCTAATTGATCAGTGAATTAATTTATTAAGATTGTCTTGTTAACTTAAAGCACATTCAAACTGTACCTAACCTGCATTATCTGTTGTATACATATTTTAGTGCTCTGTAGCCATTTGTAAGTTTGAAAAGGTGTAATCTTGTTTTCAAACATGATGTTGTTCTTTTATATTTTTTAAGGAGATTAAAAGCCTGCTTGCTCTCAGGGGAAAGTCGTTTAACCCAAGTGTGAGCTTCAAAGAAAAGGTTTGTATAGGGCTGTTACAGAGTTGTTTTATAGTTCTTCATTTTGGACAATACCAGCTAACAATTTATTCCTTTATTGTACTTTCTGTAGGCTCCTTTCTGGTGCTTGGATGGTTTGTCTGAGGAAGATGTTAAAGATGTCCTGGCTAGATCTGTTTGTGCAAAGTGCGTAAATTCCCAGTTTGTACAGTTTTTTTCGATATCATTATTGGTCATTTCTGCTGAAGCCAATCATTCATCCCTAATCTTTCAGATCTGCATTTGAGCTATGGGGCCATGGAAGAACACATAGTGAACTCAAAACATCCCTTTTGAACTACCCAGCAGAGAATATAGTGTGTAGCACTGAACCATGCTGATGTCTTTGTAATGTGATGTTAAAAAATTTACTACATTTCTATTCTTTTCTCTGGTCTAGAGTCCATATATGCAGAAAGACTCCACCTACAGAATAAATGTCTACACCTTCAACAAGACTCTGGAGTTTGCAGAAAGAATAAAAAGGATTGATGTGAGTGTTTGAATGGTACTCATATTGATGCCCCCTTTACTCAATGCATTCTTAGCATATTTCAAATTTTATTGGCAGGCTATGGATTATCTTCCATTTGAGGGAACAGTAAACCTCAGGAGTCCACAGCATGTTTTCTGTCTGCTTGAAGATTATGGCACAGATCCCAACCATGTCCCAGAGCATCCAGACTATGTCTATTTTGGCCGCTGGGTAGTAAACTGCAGCAAGTAATAATGCTATAGTAGTGATAATAGTGAAGGATACTAACCTTTAATGCATTTTTTTGTCCATCAGATAGCAGACGGACAACGAGAGCTGATCCGCTCCCATAGTGTGAAAAACAGGCACTTCATAGGAAACACTAGTATGGATGCCGGCCTTTCTTTTATCATGGCTAATCATGCCAAAGTGAAAGAAAATGACCTGGTCTTTGACCCGTTTGTTGGTACAGGTGAGATGAAACTAATTCACATGTCACATTTGACACTTACAGAGCTGCATAAATGTTAATTGTGGTCATTGCTTCTGTTTTAGGCAGCCTTTTGGTTGCATGTTCACAGTTTGGAGCCTATGTGTGTGGAACAGATATTGATTACAATATTATTCATGGAAAGGGTAAGCAACCATTTTAAATAACTTCTATTATTAAGGTTAAGGTATACTTTATTGTCCCCTGTAGAGAAATTCAATCTCTGCATTTGATCCATCCTTCAATGCCACTGGGGCAACCTGTCAGGAGCAGAACATTTCGATACATCTTCAGTTGGGTATTAAGCTATGTGACTGCCTTTCAGGTCGGTCAAGTCGTAAAAACCAAAAGTGGAGAGGACCTGATGAAAACATCAGAGCTAACCTACGGCAGTATGGGACAGAGAAGCTGTATTTAGATGTAATGGTGTCAGATGCATCTAAACCTGTATGGAGAGAGGCTGCTCTGTTTGACGCCATCATTACTGATCGTAGGTCTCTTTTAAAACAATAACCAAAGGTTCAGCTAAAACTATGTTAACCTCATTACTGTTTAACTTATTTTTTATGTCAGCCCCATATGGGATCCGTGAATCGACCAGAAGAACAGGCTCACACAAAGATATTATAAAACCTTGTGATGGCGTGTAAGTTCTCTAATAACAAAAATATATTTTTACAACATTGTCTGTGAGTTAACTAATAATAAGTGTCTGTTGTTGTGCTTTTGTGTGCGCTGTAAATGACTGTAAATGTTTCAAGTCTTTTTTCTCAACAGTTATACAGAGTCCCATGTACCTGTCTCCCAAGCATATCATCTCAGTGACATCTTTAAAGACCTCTTAAACCTCTCTGCAAAGCACCTGGTCCTGGGGGGAAGGCTTGTCTACTGGCTGCCAATCTACAGACCAGAGTGAGTACGGTGTTTTCCTAAATTTCCTAACAACTTTAATAAGACCCTTATTTTGTGACCCAAATGTCTGGGTTTGTTTATCATTTTTTGATCATTTTTGGTATAAAATGAAGGTTGCTGTGTTCATTTGTGATATTATTGAGTTCTCTTCATTGTTATTATGACATTCATTCATTTCATCTATTAACTGTAATAACAGTTTATTAAAAGCAACAGTTAATTTACAATTAAATGGGCCTGACTCCATTTAAAAACTGGTTTACAGCAGGTTCCTATTCTGCGTCACACAAGGGAAAACCTACAATCACAACAAGAGCCATACAAAAGACAACAGAGCATCAGAAACATCACTCCTAAAACGCATCCACACAATATTTGTATTTTCATTAAATGCCCAGTTTACCACAAACATTTTCTTTTAAATTTTTGAACTGATAATTATCTTAATTGCCATTTTCTGTCCTAACCCAGTGTTTGTGGAACATTAATGAGAATACTCAATACTTTTTCAGTATCATAGTTTACTTTTCAAGTGGAGGGTTTTATATGATAGACCCACTAGGGGGCAGACATGTACAATAGATAGTGAAAAATGAACAGGCAGGACCACAGTTTACTTTCAGACTTACTTTTATTTTAATGTGTGTTTTATTAGCTATTGTTAATGTGAATACTGTTTCATTCCTGCTTCCTGTATCGTCCTGTATTTAACATCTGTGTTATTGCGTTGTGAGCTGCATCCAGGTGTGTTGGAGATGTACAGCTGTGTCACAGTAAACCACAACTAACAGAGCTGAGCCCTTTTATGCTCTGGGTACATCCTATGGCACAAAGATACGTATTGTTAACTGCTGGGTGAATTAGCAGAAACTAAAGAGCTTACTGGAAGGGCAGGTGTATGACCGTAAAAGTATGAACCACAATACCCATGGAAGGAAACACCGCAGGGCTGGAAATCTCTCTGGTCACTCATTATCAGCTCTGAAGGAGATGAGATAATCTTGTAGATATTTGTTTCAGCACTGTATCTTTTTAGTACAGAAATATCTTTGACTTGTTTTGTGTAAAATAATTTATATGGGCCAAGAGAGTAAAATAAAAGTGTTTTCCTCTCCCCAACTCCACAAATCACTTTGTACCAGCACTTCACGATTGGCTGGAGAGAATTATCTTTTGGCTGAATCTCAGCTATAGTCACAGGGACGACCAAACACCCTGTCAGTGCAGAGGCCCTCTCGCAGCCATGGCAACGGTGCAGACAAACAGTGATGTACAAATCTGGCTTTGAGTTGGTGGCTGTCAGGAGAAAGTGCTTCTGACACAAATATGCAAACACATACATCACTGAGTGTTAATAGGCCCTAACCCTGGCTGGCCGGGTGATGACAGAGTCAGCAGTCAACCTGGAGGATCACAGTCATTTTTTCCATCTTTACTGCAAATTTTTTTTTAGTTATTTGCAAAGTGCAGTGATTTTCTAGAAATAAATAATACACTTACATTGCTGAAATGATACAAACACTAAATTGAGATGTGGGTACAAAAAGTTTGAAAAGTTAATTGGCAACATTTTAACAATAAGATATATATAAAGATGGCTAGGTATAAAAGGCATTTCCCAGCTTTTTTTTAAAAATTGGGTTTGTGTGCATGGGATGACTTAGACTTGGATGGTGTTTATTCATATTTGTCTATTTCAGATATTCTGAGGAGATTGTTCCTCTTCATCCATGTCTCCAGCTCATCAGTAACTGTGAGCAGATACTGTCCAGTCACACATCACGGCGCCTGATTACAATGGAGAAGGTCAAAGATCCAGAGGTGCGTGCAATAAATGGCTGTTCCTTACTCCTATTTTTTGAACATTTTATTTGTACTGTACAATAAAACTCACTGAATGTTAATGTTTAATGCATGGTAAATGTTTGTGATGGTTAAAATGATCATTAGGGACGTATAAAGTCAAATGCAGGAATTAAATTAAATAGTTCATAAGTCTATTTAATTTAATTATTGCATTTGAGTTTAGTCATAAGTCTGGTGCATGGTAGCAGAGTGGTTAGTGTTCTCACCTCCCAGCAAGGAGATCATGGGTTCGACCCTTGGCCAGCCGACACACGAACTCTCTGAGTGGAGTCTGCTTGACCTCCCTGTGTTAACCTGGGTACTCTGGCTTCCTCCCACCACCTGAATACATGCATGTGTTGACTCTAAATTGCCCCTAATGAATGTGAGAGTGAATGGTTATCTGCCTGTGTCTCTGTGTTAGCCCTCGACAAACTGGCCCCTGGTCAGGCCCAAAGTCACTAGGAAAGGCTCCAGTCACCCTTGACCCCTAACGGGAATAAGTGAAAGAAGATGAATGAATCAGTTCCTAAGTCTGGTTTTAAATAAGATCGTGGCTGTACACTAATTAGCATATATGACAAGTAATTAACAAAAATGTCACTGCTGGAATAAAACATTTCTATTTCAACCATAAATACTTCAAAGATTTTTTTTTATTATCTATTTGTTGTACTTTATATACTGGACATACAATCAAAATGCTATTTTTCTCACACTTTAATATTGGATAGGGATAATGAGATAATAAAATGGGCACACTAGAAAATATAAAACCAACCTATGTACAAATAGTGGTAATAGTGCAAATATACAGTAACAGGAGCAGTCGTTATCTAACAATTTCATCATTGGTTCAGGTGGTAAAAAGGTGCATAGACAGAGCAGCCTATAAGATGTACATGGACAGTAGCCCACTTGACCAACAGCAACAGAAATAGATTGTGATATAACAGACTGAAATATAATGTAGTGAGTCTTTATGTCCAAAATAGCAAAATCCCCAAAAGAGTCCTTTTGAGTAATGGGGACAGGGGGAAGAGGCAGAAGAGGAGGTAGTGGACAAACATATTCCTGCCTGTAAACCTGTTAAGATCTATTTATCTATTATGTATTTTATAATCTGTGTGTGTTTCCTGTTTGGGATCTCTTTCTATGAGCAGCACCACAGATGCACAGCAGCACAGATTTCTGTAAAGTGAGAGCATGTGTGCTGCCTGTTCTTCTTTCATGTTTTAATGTGTAGTTCATGAACTTGTTTGGATAGGCCACCACATGAGTGTCATATATGCCTTTGTGTATGCTTTTTTAAATGTCACCCCTGTAGAGGCAGTGGTGTCTCTGTCTGTCTGGGGTAAATCCCATCTGGCTGTGATTGGCTCATTTCTTTTTAAAGAAGAGCCCTATAGAAAACAAACCATCTTTGCATCTGACATGTCTTCAACTTCAAAACCCTAAATTGCTCCCATAAAGCGTCCCACATGACACACATGCACAAATGCACTGCAGTTTCATCTACCTCAAGTTTTCCCTCTCATCTGGCTGGTCTTTTTTTTTTTTTTTTTTTTTTTGTAAACACCACTAGAAGCACTTGAAGATCACAAACCTACACCAAGGCATCAGATCTATTTATAATGGTGCAGATATAGTGGCCAGACCTGGACCCTACTCAGAATTGTCTAGTTCAAGGGTAAATGCTCAATCCATTGACCCACAAAGTCCTCACATTGGACAACAATCCAAAAAAACGAATTATTTGTCGCTTTACTTACCTCTTATAGCTAGAGTTAGTATCTTTTGGGATAACCTGTCACAATTGTACAGTATCCTACCAAAAAATCCCTGATCTTGGCCAAAAATGTATTTCGTTCTTGACCCTTGCTTAATTTTATGAATGCAGTCATTTTAGATAACAAATTTATTTATGCACCAGATCTTTTTACAATAAATTCTGATAAATGATTATAGAAACTATTTCAGAAACTAAATATACCAAAGACATCTGCTGTTTCTTCATACATTTAGATTATAGTGCAAATGTGCTATATCTTAACAGGTATTTTCACACAGAGAAAGCTTCCTTCTTTTTATTTATGATCCGTGACATCATTTTTGGTGGCCCAGAGGTGTTACTGACAAATCACTTTTAGCTCATATCACCTCATTATTCTTGCTTTCCAGGATCTCTTTCCTCCCTTTGTCCCTCCATTGACCAGCAGCTACCTTAAAGCCAAGATAAACATTAAACACATATGATATGATTTACTATGCTCAATTCACAAGTACATCTTTCTTCCTAAAGCCATAAAGCTTTAACAAGTGAAAAAAAAAAAAAAAGTATTTCATATTCCTGTGTGCAGGAGATGGACAGCCAGGCTCATCTGCTGGATCCTCGCTTCAGCCCATACCAGGGACACAACGCCTTCAGGGAGAAGTACTTCAGTGGACTAAACAAACGATGCACCAAAGAGGACAACAAATCAGAGGTCAATGGAGAGTGAGGAACAACCGCAGCACTAGGTCTCACAGAAAGACAGAAAATTAACTGTTATCATTGGACTGAAAAGCATATGAATAACTTTTTTTATTTCAGTTTTTACATTGTATTTCAAATAAACTCAAGTGCATTTTTAATATGACCTAACCTTCATTACTGATGTTTTTGTCAATGTATATTAATATCATTATCATATTATGTTAATACTTACATGAACAATTATGGACTTATACACAAAATATGGTACAGTTATGGTTTATATCAGTGTTTCTCAAATGATGGGTCAGGACCAAATGCAAACCAAGAAGAGGTGGAATATATTTTTAATGTTCAATTTATTTGAAGCCTGAAAATTGTTTTAATTATATAAAATTCTGAAACCATTGGCAGCATGGTTAGCGCTCTTGCCTCTAAGCAAGGAGGTTGTGGGTTGGATTCTCGGGCCAGTCGATTACAATCACTCTAAATTGATTCTGCATGTCCTCTCTGAGTTACTGTGGGTTTTCTCTAAATACTCCAGCTTCCACCCTCAGTCCAAAGCAGTGCTAGGAATACTGGTGAATCTTAATTGTCTCTAGTGAATGAATGTGAGAGTGAATGGTGGTTTGTCAGTCTTTGTCTCAAAATATCAGCCCAGAGATGATGCCATTGTCCAGAGTGTACCTCGCCTAAGGCACATAGTGGTGGGGATAGGCTCCAGCCACCCGTTACCCCTTACATATTATCAGGAGATAAGTGAATAAATTTCAAAATGATCAAAGTCAGGTCCTATAACCAGACTAGTGAAGAATTTCAATACATTAAATATCATCTAAATCATCTCTGTTATCAAACAGCCTACACAGCAAGTTCAAAGTTATACTGCATGAGTGTGTTTAGGCGAGTAAGAGGCCCTCCCCTGTGCAGGCTTGAACCCAGATGACAGGGCGTCCCCACCTTGCCACACACCACTGCAGTTAGTCAGCAGCTTTTGTTGTCTTTGACCACAGTTTACATGTAGCTGGCCTCATTATTCATCTTCTGTGAGCGGCGCACCAGGGCTTTATGCTTGTCTATGGCTACTCGTTTGCTCTGTTTATCACTTGGGCCTCTGCCTTTCCATCACACTTCCCCGGTTCGCCCTCCTTTGCAGGCACAGGGCTTCCAGGCACCATCACTTGATACCCAGCTCACCAACGTTTGCGGCCAACACTGTTTATAGTTCCCACAGAGCCTTTTGTTGCTTCTCATCATCAGGGAAAATCAAATAACTCTACACGACATTTAGACTTGATTTATTGCTTAAATCCACTCACTGCATTTCTTCGTCACATGTAAATCACGTTTGTTTACCACAGCACAAGACCATTAAGCTGATGTCTATGGTTGTAGTTTAAACGCAGCACGTCCAATTCAGAGTTGCACATAGCTTGGTGTAAATGTGCGTGTGCTGCTATAAGGATAAAATATGTTTTTAAGCGTCTCCAATGATGCAGACTATAATTAAGAGAGGAGGACAGGGGTTCCTCTCCACACCACAAAATGCTGTCCAGACCTTGAGGAAATTATGTCTGTGTAAAATCTGTTTCTGCTTTATTTTTGATGCAGCCAAGCAGAGCGCTGGTGTAATGTAGGGACAATTAAAAGAATCTTGAATGATGCTTTAGATGGTAGCTTGAAAGTCAGTTTAAGAAAAAAAAAAGTATTATAATTTACTTTAACTGCTTTTGTTTGCAAAGATACTGTATTTCATTCAGCAATAAATTGAAGTTAGATGACCCAAGGATTGAACCCACAACCTCCTTGCATTATTTAAAAAAAAAAAAAAAGTAGCTTACCACCACTTAGTGTGACTGAGGAGTGAATGAATAATGCACCTAATTTAAGAAAAGCTCTATATAAGACTGATGCATTATGATAATCTTCTGAACATTTTTCTAGTTTGTTTATTGACTATGACATGTTCCCTTTTCCATAGGTGTGCAATGTTAGAAATTAAAGTTGAGGGTCCTTTTACTACACCTGAATTAGCTTACACGAGGGATGGATCCACTTCATACGTATGTGTACTTTTTCTTCATTGTTGTCAGTATTCCTTGTCTCTCACTTCTTCCCTGATTTCCCACCAGCTCTTCTGCAGCCCCTCACCCTCTTCACCTCTGCCCTCTTCCCGCAACCTCTGGGAACTCCCTGTAGGAGGCGCCGGCCGCTCTTTTGGAACAATGGCCTCTGATTAAACTCCCCTGTTTTTAATCTGAGAGTGACCTCCAGACTGCTGATTCAGGTTTGCTATAGCTCGCCTCATATTCACATACACCTCCCTGTTGTTGGGTGTGGACATTAAGTTGTTTTTGTTGTTGTTCAATTTTGGTAAATCACAAAACAAAAGTATTATAATTTTATTTAGCCGTAAGTCACAGCTATATGGCTGTATACTGTATAAAGGGTGTAATAAATACCCCAGATGAAGTAAAACATGCATTGGAAAACTGATTCTTAGACGTAAAAACGCCATCTCCTAAACAGTACATCAGATAAATGTCATAGAATTCATGTTTACATCCCAGAGTACTGGAGGCCCATTTACCTCAAGATACCAACAAACTTAAATGAAACCAACAGATTTGAACTGAGATAAAAATGTCATAATTTAATATCAGATTGTGACTCTTTTAACTGTCTGTGTAGTGCTTTTGGGTTTGGTATAGCCAGCCAGAAGACATGGAAACAGCTTGGATTAAGTACTGGTCCTCTCAGGGAAAATAAATACAGACACATGCCCAACACTGCCATTCATGTTAATGAGCACAGTCTCAAAAGGCATGTATTTTCAATGTGGAAGGAAACTACAGCTGCCAAAGGAAATCTCTGTTAACACAGGAAGAACTGACTTTTATGGACACAGAAAGTAACCATGAATGTATACTCCCTGTGTAGTCTCTGACCCTTCATATGCACAATGTGCAAGATTTCAAAAAGACAAAAATGAAGACACTTCTTGATTGGAAACATACTGACATTATGTAGTAGGAGTTTCATAAGGATGAACCTTGACGAATACAGTTTAATGTCATGAGGTGTACTGTGGGGCTGTTTGTTTTTTGAAGCAGTGCCGTGTGTGAAGGTGACAGAGAGAAAAGCAATGCACAGCTGGTCTGCAGCTTCACACAAAAGCAACAAGTGTGAGAAACTGGACACATGTTGAGCAGGTGCAGTGCACCTGTGCGTAGCCAGTTTGGACACCTGTGAGTCCTGCAGGCCTTCTCGGCTTGTCCGCCCTCAGGTCACCCCTGCACCCTCATCCACCCCGGGAAGCCCCCGCACCCTGCAGCAGTGGATCTTGGTAAAGTGAGAGCTGTTATCTCAGTGTCTGGGAGGAGACGCTCAGTGGAGAAGAGCCATTATAGGGCTACAAATCACATGAGGAGTCTATCTCCCTCAGCTGTGCGAAACTCAAAACCATGTTCTGGAAAGAAAACATAAGGAATATTTATGAAATGGGGGCAATACCTTTAGATCATATACTGTATATCCAGTACATCAATGTCCATGACTAAAAGCAGCGCCAGTACGTGACAGCCTTGAGCAAAGAAACCAGTTAAAAAGCCTGCTATTTTCTGCAGACTGGTTGCTATATAATCAATACTATGCAACTTGTAAACAAACAGTTTGTGGTCCAAGCTTTTGAAGTCATTAAGTTGTGGTTGAGAAAATGCAGAACATTCTCCTTAAGACACTCGTCTGGAAGTAGTGAGGGTTGTTGGCCCAGGAAATAAAGGGGTGATTGAACGTTTTGTCACACAACTTCCTCATCAGTCGTTCACCAACTTTATCCATGGCCCACTCCCACTGACCATAGGCCATTGTTATATCATCAAGGAGCAGAATAAAGGCGACAATAACCACTGCTAGACAAGATTACACTGAATTATTTCACTTCTTTTCATTGTTTTCTTACATTCCTGCACAACATTTTACACTCCGCTGTTGTTTTAGTAAAATCATATGTTTGTGTGTCCTGGCATGTCATCCTATTTAATTATGACCAGAAAGTAAAAAAAAACAAAAAACGTTCATGCTAGCAGAGAGCCAAAGCCAACAGTCACTGGGTGTATTGGGTCTGTCCACATGTGCCTCATTTTGTGCTAATGGTGTTTGTGTGGCTTCCTGCGGTTGTCACGGCTGTTCTTCATTAATGACAAGAAACTGCTGGATGGCTTCTTCACACCCATTTTAATGACACTGCCACTGCCAAGTGGGTACAGCAGACACGGACCCACTCCTCTACAGACACACTTGGAGCCAACATGGCAGCCAAGGTGCCAGTGACATATTTCCCCCTTTCTGAGGGTCATAAAGACCCTGAACTAGTACCCAAATAAAGCACTGGTAAGGAGGTCTACAGTACGACCATTAAGAGAACATTTTGAATTCATTCATTTATTAAAGTGTTTTTCTTCATTACCACAGTCCCTAATGCCATTCTGGTTTGGGCGGAAGACATGGAAACAGCTTGGATTAAGCACTGGTCCTCTCAGGGCAAATAAATACAGACATATGCCACGCATTGCTATTCATGTTAATGAGCACAGTTCAGTCTCAAAAGACATGTATTTTCAATGTGGTAGGAAACTGCAGCTGCCAGAGGAAATCTCTATTAACAATGTTAATAATGTTTCAAAGCTACAGGCTGACACTGGACATCATAAACTATGGATAATTTCACAACAGTTGAATTTACTTAACAGTTACCACGTGTTAAGTAACACTTGTTTTTTTATGGTACACGTGGAATATATTTGAGATAATTTGTCTTTGAAGGTGAAGAAATAAATTGTGTATTAAACTGACAATGATGGAATCAGCATACCAAACCAAATTTCCTTTGAGATAATAATAAATGTTACTCTGGGTTTTCTCTGAGTAGTCTGGCTTCCTCCCACTGTCCAATGGCATGCATGTGTCTTGAGAATTTGGTGAATTAGTAAATCTAAATGGCCCATTGTGAATGAATGTGAGAGTGAATGGTTGCCTTTTTGTCTGTGTGTGTCTCTGGGTCAGCCCTGCGACTAACTGGCCACTGTCCAGGCTGTGTACCCCATCTAAGGCCCATAGTAGCTGGGATATTCTCCAGCCACTTGCGACCCCTTACAAGAATAAGCAGATGAAGGTGAATCACTACCTTAGCAATGGTCACTCAGTACCTACCAAAACTGGAGCATAAAGTCAACATAAAGTCAACCAGAGACTATACTTGTCTTGCAACTTTAAAATATATTTTATAGATGTTTGCTCATTTGCTATCATTTTAGCTGCTTATTTTACATGCTTTCAGTTATATTACTTTAAAAACAAGGTAGACAGTAGATTTCTTTCCTTAAAATTGCATCTTTCTTGTTTATTTGAGTGGAGGGCCTCATCTATGGGGGTTAATGAGGGCCAGGATACACGCATGATGTTCAAGTGTTTTCTGCTTGAGGACCAGAGCTCACTATCACCCCTATCACACCTGTCCCGTCTGCACAGGTGAGGCTGCTTAGTGCACTCTATCCAGATTACCTCGATCTGTCTCTGTCTCTGTCTGCCCCCATCTGCTTCTCTGTTACTCTTTTTATCTTCACCATATACAGTACTGTGCAAAAGTTTTAGTGAGGTGTGGAAAATGCTACTACAAGTGCCTTAATAAATGCAGAAGTTTATTTTTTTTGTTAGGAACATTTCAGGAAAGGTCAGTAATGGGCTCAGGATAATATTATTAACTTCCATTCAGATCTCTGTTCACTGTAGATCCAGGAGTGTTTTAAGTGATTTTGTAACAATTTGAAATACGTATTGAAGATACTAACTTCATTCACTAAAACCAGAAATGATTTGTTTCAGTAGATTCTTTACTATTGAGTACTAGTACTACTAGTGAGATGTAAGAATTTTGTGACTAAATGGAAAGAGCGTTTACCCCTGAACTAGAAGATCCTCAATGTTGAGTCCATGTTCACGCACTATATCTTTACCATTGTGAGATAGGACCAGTGCCTTGGCAGAGGTCTATGAGTGCTTTTAGTGTTGATTTTTCTTTTTGTGTGGAACTTTATGGACATTGATACACTAGCCTTTATTCAAAACATGTCTAAGATTTTGATCAGGTCTGTATATTACAATATAAATGAAGTGCAAACCACATCCCATCATTTTTGAATTATTGGAATTATAGAGTGGATAAATCTGCTAAATGAGCTAACATTTTCAATCATTTGTTGAAAGGTGCCATTGTCTAAATTCAAATAAACTCCAGACTTGAAGTTAGTGCTTTTCTTGTTGTTACAGATTTTGGGTTTGTCTCAGACTAACTTTTGTTACTAAGATAGTAACAACATTGTGTAAAAAAGTAAAACAGTAAAAGTAATGGAGGTGCAATTGTCAACAGTCCAATAGATTGCAATAGCCTACAAAAGTCTATGAAATCTCATAAGGAGCCACACTTGAATACCACTTGAGTTCTGGAGCAGGAAGAGGGCTCTCGAAGCGTTGTAAATGGTTAATATAAACTATGTGTTATGGGCAGATTAACACAAAAACACCACATTCTCAAACAAACCACAAGAGATGTTGTTTATTTTTCTTCTTTTACTCTCCAACTTCTTCTTTTAAAGCAATGTTGCTACGCTACCTCTTCTCACTGAAAAAAAACGTAAACAATTTGCAGACCGCAGAAGATCTTGCTTGGGGACTCTCAGTTTGCTTGTGGGGTTGCTAGGTTACACAGCTCGAGACCAAAATGCATGAGTGTGTCATTTTCTTAACTTCCTGATACTACCATTATGTGGGGGGGTTGCATGTGGACTCCCACCTGGTGCCGACATGTGGCGCATGTTATAATCTATAGTGTGTAATGAGAAGCCAGTGGGAAGTTGGTCCCATTTGTTTATTGTTTGGATATAGCATGATGAAAAGTTTGTTGTCGTTGCTTTTTATTTCATCCTTGCATGGCTTTTGTTGAACATTTTGGGGTTTTTCAAATGTAAATAAATAAAATGTGTGTTTGTGTAAGCTTCTGCGTCTGTGCAGGCCCGAGCATGTGTTTGTTAAGCTGATATCTCTACGGTTTGGAACATGGGGGCTTTCCAGGACATTTCCCCTTCTCTCAATGGGACAAGAGCTGCCCCCATCGAAATGGCATCACTACCACCTGCCAGAATTAGTCAGCTCCTGGCTTTTATGTATTAATTCTTATTTTCTTTACACATATTTTCTTGTTTTATTGTAGATGATCATCTTGCAAAATACCAAGTGTTGTGGAATTGCTTGTAAGTTGTTTTATTGGTCTCATTTTGGGATTCGATTTTGCCCCTGATAATTTCATTGTGAACCAAATTTGTGGCCCACTTTAAATCCAAAGTTTGTGTTTTTACTACAACCAGTTTGACCTCCAGATAACCTTAGGACCGGCACTTCACTTACACCTCAGTGGCACAGAGCAGACGCTACACTTAGACCACACTGGGCCCTCTAAAAAGTAGTGGAGTGTTTGTACTAAGCCCTTACCTGAAATATTGTGATGTCTGATATACCCATAACTGCAGTACAACAAAGTCTTCTACACAGGCCACATGAAAGCTGCATTGTCAGGTGATACTATTGCTACTATTGACTGGCCGATGCATTTTTTGGCAAATGATTATAAGAGCTTTCTGGAAGGTGTCATGTCCTGATTTCAGAAGCCCTATGTGAGCCTTTATTACACACTTAGCACCTAATCACGGCTCCAGACAGTGTTGGAGACCTGCCAACCAGCAGCCGGCCACAGGAGCACCACTGGCAGGTGTTAGTGGTTGTTTCTATGGGTACACTTACCACTATGGTCCCGTATATTAAGAACAGACCACATCTGTTTCTATTAAAAATCTGTAACTATGCATAGTTGGCTTTATCAAAGATAAAAGATTTTAAATGTTGTGTTTTTATTTATGTTAAGCTGATAGATGTAGAGGCTAGGTGGAAGAGGTACTCAGAGTCTGTACTCCAAGTTAATACTCAAGTAAGTACTGTTACTTCAAAATAATATTACTAAAGTGGATGTAAAAGTACAAAAATCCAGCCACAAGGGATCACAAGCCAGTGTTCTCTTAGTGCCAGTGCCAAGCACAGATCAATGGAGAAGAACTGGATCTGGAGTAAATAACCTGAAAGGAAAAAATAACTAAATGATTTCTCAAATAAAATGAATAAGTATTAATCGTAAACATTACGTAGGTATAAAATGCTTTATTTATTTATTATTTAGACAGTAAAATCTATCTATACTTCTATGGGCCATCAAACCTGCTTCTAACCAAGAAAATAAATTTAGAGACTTGAAACATTTACTTGAGAAAAAGTGTTTTTTAGAAAATGTACCACAGCTGATATAGGCATTAGGGTAAATTATTTTTGCTTAGACAACTGTATACCTCTGAAAATGTATTTATAAAATTGTCTCCTAGTGTTTACCACTCTTCCTTCACTAGCTTCTTACTTCTCCAGGGCCCCTCCAATTTAGCATCAAAGCTGCAAGCAGTATAACTTTGTGTGTGAGTCCAACGGTCATTTATCATTATACTAAAAAGAGGGCTTTGTGCAATGAAAGCTTAAAATGGGAAAAGTTGAAAACGTTTTTTAACCTGTAATAAAAAACAGACATGCCATGTGGGTGAGGAGGTGACGTCTTATTCCCTGCAAACACCGCCCCGATGTGGAGGTGAGGGCTTACAGTACGGCCAGTGAAATTAGCTTTGGACCTATGGAAGTGGCTTAGATGCTCTTTGCTTTTAAGAGGCTGAAAAAGAAAATGCACCCAACGGTTGGTTTGGCATGTAATAGTTGAGTGCCTTTGCACAAGGGCATCACCTCAAACCGCTTGTTCCCAGAAGTGAGGTACGTTTTTCCGCAGTTAAGTTGTCACCAAACAAATGTTCAGGATGTATGTCCAGGAGCAGGCAGATGTCTTTGGAAAATAAAGTCAGAAAGAAAAGAGCTTAGTGACCATGTGCAGGGCAACAGTGTTTGTGTTAGAGATGCAGCAATGATGCATTATTTAACCTTTTCAGTAAATGAAAAACATGACGCGTAATTTTGTGTTTATGCTTAAAATCTTAACTGAAAGGTGCATCTAACTTTCATTCGTGTGACTTTATTATGACACGCTTTAGTAGGCCTGTCTTTAGTAAGCCTAGCTTTAGTAAGCCTGTCTTATGACTACTACTAATACTACTCACAGTAAAGCTAACTTGTTAACTGGTTTGTTCTAACTACTTTAGAACAGACCAGACTTATACAGTTACTAAGGGGTGCAACACATTCACCAGTGACATAAAATGATGTCTATAATGCAGACTACTGTCAGATGAAAATCTGCCAGTATTTTTGTAATAACTTGAAGGCTGAGGTAGTGCAATAAGCTTTGCTCCAAAAAAGGGCAAATTTATGTCACTTGGTCTGATTTTAACAAAAATATATCTAATTGTTTTTTACACTTACATTTTTCATTTGTGCAGTGAGGTCTTGAGGAAGTAGGCCAATGACATAAAAGTGAATTATGCTCAGGCTAATGTGAGCAGATGTGTCTTTTGTCCTGCTCAGACGTTTGACTCTATTACCTAGATAATCCCCAACAGGTGAGCACTGGACCCTCTGTAAGTGTTACAAAAGCCACACTGATGTGGAGACCCACATGACAGCCACTGCTCTGTCTTTAGTATCTGCTATACAGGATGTGAGATGGAAACATTTGATAACCAAAACCATATATATGAGTGCTTGTTTGTACATTGCTGCATATATATTCAGAAGCTTAATTTTCTTTGCATAACTTACTACAAATCTAACTATAGCCATGACATAACATAATTGTTTTCAACAAATTCCTCTCAGTCTTGACTCTGTCTAATTTTACAGTGCATCACTTAATCTATCTTAATATTTTAAATGCTTTGCACAATGTCCAAGTGTAAAACATTAAAAACACTTCAAGTGGCCCACCACATAGATTATACATACAGAAAAACAAATAGAAAATATCCAATTTATGGAGCATTTACAGTGGAGATGCATACTAAGAGTGCTTTTTCTTCAGATGAGAAATATATGACAGTATAACATTTTCAGGACGTATAGCCAGCCAACACCAGGACCACAGAATAACAGTTGCAAACAAGTACATGGACAGTGATCATCATGGTTTTCCCCCGCCAGAGTATAGTAGTGTTGCCTCTCTTCTATGTGTATCCAAGTGTTTTTGCATTTTTTATGAATTTGAGCATGTATTTTGTGCTGTGTAAAGACAGGTCTTTGATGTGCCCTCTCTCAGTTGAAAGGGTAACATGAGAGCTCAGTATTCACAATGCTGCTCTCACCTGTGTCCTTTGATGATAGGGCAGAGGCTAAGTATACCAGACCATCATCAAACACACACACTGACCTTTTCTTGTGGTGAGTGCTCAGCTCTGACCAGCTCGGCTGCCTTTGTGGGACTGTTCTCTGATACACTCCTGTTACGTCGGTGGATGGATGGGTGTCAAGCTGGGGTGAAGTCCATGCTGTCCTCTGTGCATCACGCTGGGCCAACTATGCAATCCAACTATATCTGGAAATAATTATATGAAATGTCATATAATAACTGTAATAACATGACTAATATAATTTGTGATGACTTTGGCATGTTTATTTTCAAGGATTTCTAGTTTTGAGTTGGTCAAACCACAAAAATGAGGTATAGTAAAGATCTATTTTTTCAAACTTGAGTAATATGGATTACTGCAATCTTCTACAATCTACTGCCACATTACATTTGGTTTACCAACAATGTCTGAATTCAACAAGCCCCCCTTTACATGTGGCTTTCAACTTGACCATTTTGCCCACCGGAGGGAGCAACAGGGCTAAGTTTCATGATCAACCACAACCCCCTCCTCTTTATTGTAACTGACCCTCTAAACTTCATCTATTTGTTCACTCAGAGCAAAACATCCAACAAAAGCCTTAGAAAAGTCAATGACATGTGCCCAGAGCAAGAGAAAGAAGAGAGGTTGACAGGTGAACCAGACACCGGTCACTACAAGGTCACAGAGGTCACAGATGCGGTTGTGTTTTTTTTCTGAGGTTACAACTCCTCTCCCTCACATAGCCAGCGTTTAGCCTGGCAGAGGGAGCTCATTGTCGGGAGCAAACAGGCGCTGAATGGTCCTGTCGTCCGCTTGCTTCATTCGTCTCTTCACCTGTCCCAGGACAATGACCTCGGCCTGAAACTGAATCGGTGCTGCACCTGTGTTAGAGGAGGTCCAGCGCAGGACAGTCAGATTCCACTTTTTACCCTCATCATTTATGTCATACACACAGGAAAAAAAGACGAATGAGAGAGAAAACACCTGCTTTGATTTGAATTCTGCCAAATCATTTTAATCACTTAATAATATAATTATACAATCTTTGCTAAATGGTGCTGTGGGGCTTTTTAAATGTCTTGTCCTTGACCTAATATATAAAAAATCATAATAATTCAGCCATACCATCTTCTACCACTTATCTGGGACCTGGTAGTGGAAGCAGCAGTGATACCAAGACTTCCCTCTCTCCAGACACTTCCACTAGTTCTTCTAGGGGATTCCTGATGCCTTCTAAGGCAAGCTGCAAAGTCCCTCCAGCGTGTCCTAGGTCTTCCCTGGGGTCATGAGATGTTAAAATGCTGATTTATTTTTGTGTCAAATTAAAAAAAAAAAAAGAATCCAACCACACAAAGTGACTAGTGAGACTGAATATATGGCCAAAATGGGAATCTATCTGCATTTGGTTGGTTGGCTAGTGTTAATGTCAAGCCCTGATTATTACCTATATTAAAAAAAAAACAATACAAAATGCTAATCACTCTTACAACCCCTCCTCTACTTTCTAATTTAGTGATCAGTGTATTTGATATGAAATCAAAAGTGTAATGCTTCAGCTGCTTTAAGCAAAAGCTGCACATTTAACATTTAACATTTTGCATGTAACATATGTATTATAGAGTAAACTAAATAAAGCAGGTAGGCAGATATTGATGAGCAAACCAGGCTCATAGTACTATAGCTAAATCAGGTCACTTTAGACACTGTATATTTACCTGTATTTGGGTCAAATAAATGTTCATTTCAGCCATCATTTTTATAGCATTACTCTGTTAGGTTGGACTTTAAGAAGGGCTAGAGTGAATATCAGATACAAAAATCATGAACAGCATATCTTTAGACATTGCCTTAAATCTCACTGTGATGTTTGGAGGCCAGACTCTGATGAAACTCTTGGGTGCATCTGCTCAGTGTCAGAGCGCCGACGTTTTGTCATCACATTATTACATTTCCATTGCACACAGTACTGCAGTTAATGAGCGATCAAGTAGTATTAAAAAATCAAACTGGGGCTGGACCTGTGAGTGCTAAGGGCTTCCTTCAGTAGCTCATTGTCCTGACAAGATAAACCACTGCACATCTGCTTAGTGTCAGCGCTCCTCCATGGCCATGGAGGAGCGGCCATGGAGTTATGAACTGGTTAAAGGCTGTGCTTGGCAGCATGGTGATTTAAACTCATAAGGCCACAGCTCTGTTTTTCCTCTTACGGAGAAGAGGCCTTTAAAAGCAGGAGCAGATAAAAATTTCAAATAACTAGTGTAGTTTTGTTTTTGTTTCATTTGACAATGTCACAGAGAGGCTCCACTACTTCTTAAAGTTGAAGTTGAGGACTTCATTTTAAAATATGTAATTTGTCATTTTTGTGTAATTGTTCAGAATCAAGACATACAATACAGTGAGAGGTAGATGAGGTACTAATTTGTAGGCTATACAAATGCATAAAAGTACTATTACTTTTCAATAGTACAGTATTATGAGTACTCAACAAAATTGTTTCTTGAGTCAAAGTACAAAAGAGTGTAAAGTTTACTTAAGTTGAAAGTACTAACTGCTGCAACCACTGCTATTAATTCTGCAATTACTACTGCAAGTATCACTGCCATAGCTGCTGCTGCTACTCTTACTACTACTACTACTCATGCTAATGCTACTAAGACTGTTAGTATCACCACAAATTCTATTAATACTACTAATGTTACTACTACTATTACTACTACTACTCAGTGGTGGAAGAAGTACTCAATTTTTTTTTAACTAAACTAAAAGTACAGATAAAGGAGCAAAAAATTATTCAAGTAAAAGTAAAATGATCACCTTGAAATTTCTACTTAAGTAAAAGTATAAAATTATTTACTCTTAAATATACTTGCAAGTAAAAATGTAAAAGTATTTTGCACAGACTCAACAACTTGAATGAATGTGTTAAATGTGAGAGATTTTGTTGAAAAACTGATTCCAGATGAAATGAACAAACTGCTGCAGTAGAGACTGGAGTCGCTGAGGTCTTCTGTCTTTATTATTTTCATGTTTCTAAGGAGAACTACTTTAGTGCATCTGCTATATTTAAAGTTACACTGTGTAACTTTTCTCCTAAATATGTGGGGCATACTGACTTGTTTTTGTGATTTTTTGAGCGATTATAAGGCCTGAGGCGTGATCTGTTGCTCCGAGCGGGGCTTCTGTACTAAGAAATCGCCCTCGTAGTTTGGCCGGGAGCGCTCCGCTGTTCAAGAAAAGTCACGTGACAGGAAACGACTTGCTTTACGCCCTTTCCCCCTTCAGCTCTTATACCTGAGGCGCAGGTATAACCATGAAGCTACTTTTAGTATTGTTATTTTCGCCAGTTCGTCATGGCCGAAGGACACAAGAAGACGAAGACAATGTCGGACGAGGCAAGAAAAAGAAAACGGGAAAGGGACCGCACCAGGTCGCAAACAAGAGTCAACATCGGACAGACTTTTGCTCGCTGGCGTCAAATGAGAGACAGAGAAGGCTGCAAATCGGATCACGTTTTTGCTTCTTTACTGTTGGACAGGTAAATTAGCCTCTTTATTTTTTCTTTAGAACGTGCTTTTTCATACAGTTATTAGTTGTTTTAATGCGACCATTGCACGATAAGCTAACGCTAGCGCTAACTCTAAAGAAGATCCAATCTGCGGCCACACAAGTGGTTACAGAAGTTTATACAGTAAATATGAATGCACTCTCTAGTCCCATTGTTAGTTTGACATAACGCACGCTCACACAGTTTCAGAAGGAGGAGGGGTCCAAGCTAGTGTTTACGTTTTGCGACAGTGCAGTGGCACCTGTGGCCTCTAGAGGCGCAAGACCGGGAATCTTACACAGTGTAACTTTAAGTACTTTGTGTCTACAATAGGGGTACAACAAAAACACAAACCAAAACTCAAAATACTTAGTGCTTCAAACCAACTCATACATGTAGTGGAGTAACATGTACAGATACTTGCTCTAAAATGTAGTGAACCAAAAGTAAAAGTACTCCTTGTAAAATTTACTTAAGTAAAGTACAGATACATGAAAACCATGCTTAAGTAAAGTAACTAAATACTTTTACTTTGTTACATTCCACCACTGCTACTACTGCTAATCTCTTGCCACTACCACTGTTCTACTAATACTATTACTGCTAATACTACTACTCACCACTACCACTACAACTTTTATTAATACTAATGATATTCTACTGTTATTTCCACCAGAACTACTATTATTATCCACAAAGTGTGCTTTAGAAAATCTACTCAGAAACCACATTTTCATTCACAGGTATATTTAAATTTTCTGAGTAAAAGTATCTAGTTACTTTCCAGCTCTGCATACATTACTTGATAATGTGCAGTATTCTCAGTAGCTGACATATCACTCATTTCAACTCACAGCATGAATACTAACGGTCAGACTAATGAGGACCCCTTATTGGTTTGGGAAGTGTGGTGCGTTTTGCAAAGAGGAAGACAAAATTTGTTAGTAATTTCACCAAATGATCCAAGAAAAGTGCACTCACTGCTCGTTAACGCAAATTTCTAATCAGCCAATCACATGGCAGCAACTCAATGCATTTAGGCTGTAGACATGGTCAAGACGATCTGCTGCAGTTCAAAGCAAGCATCAGAATGGGGAAGAAAGGTGATTTAAGTGACTTTGAACGTGGCATGGTTGTTGGTGCCAGATGGGCTGGTCTGAGTATTTCAGAAACTGCTGATCTACTGGAATTTTCACGCACAACCATCTCTAGGGTTTACAGAGAATGGTCCGAAAAAGAGAAAATATCCAGTGAGCGGCAGTTCTGTGGGCGAAAATGCCTTGTTGATGCCAGAGGTCAGAGGAGAATGGCCAGACTGGTTCGAGCTGATAGAAAGGCAACAGTAACTCAAATAACCACTTGTTACAACCGAGGTCTGCAGAAGAGCATCTCTGAACGCACAACACGTCCAACCTTGAGGAAGACGGGCTACAGCAGCAGAAGACCACACCGGGTGCCACTCCTGTCAGCTAAGAACAGAAAACTGAGGCTACAATTCACACAGGCTCACCAAAATTGGATGATAGAAGATTGGAAAAAAGTTGCCTGGTCTGATGAATCTCGATTTCTGCTGCGACATTTGAATGGTAGGGTCAGAATTTGGCGTCAACAACATGAAAGCATGGAACCATCCTGCCTTGTATCAATGGTTCAGGCTGGTGGTGTAATGGTGTGGGGGATATTTTCTTGGCATACTTTGGGCCCCTTAGTACCAATTGAGCATCGTTGCAACGCCACAGCCTACGTGAGTATTGTTGCTGACCATGTCCATCCCTTTATGACCACAGTGTACCCATCTTCTGATGGCTACTTCCAGCAGGATAACGCGCCATGTCATTAAACTCGAATCATCTCAGACTGGTTTCTTGAACATGACAATGAGTTCACTGTACTCAAATGGCCTCCACAGTCACCAGATCGCAATCCAATAGAGCACCTTTGGGATGTGGCGGAACGGGAGATTCGCATCATGGATGTGCAGCCGACAAATCTGCAGCAACTGCATGATGCTATCATGTCAATATGGACAAAACTCTCTGAGGAATGGTTCCAGTACCTTGTTGAATCTATGCCATGAAGGATTAATGCAGTTCTGAAGGAAAAAGGGGGTCCAACCCGGTACTAGCAGGGAGTACCTAATAAAGTGGCCGGTGAGTGTAATATAAGGCAGTGTTTCCCAACCAGGGGCACGGGGACCCCTAGGGGTACGTGAGGTACATGGAGTAATATGATCATTTCTAGTACCTTTATATATTTGGCTTTCAAATATTAAAATTAAACCTAAATCGGGACTAATCCAGGACTATAACGAGGGATAGGAAACTAAAGAAGGACAAAACAGGCACTAAACCAGGTCAGAACTAGGTCTAAAACCAGATATCAACCAATAAAAAAAGAGGTCTAAAACCTGAGCTAAACCAGAAATAAACCAGGAGAAAACCAGCACTAAACTACGTCTAAACCAGAACTAAACTAGGTCCAAACCAAGTCTAAACCAGGACTAAACGAAAACTAAACCATGACTAAACCATGCCTAAATCCAGAACTAAACTAAGGCTAAACCAGGACTAAGCGGGGCCCAAACCAGGACTAAAGCAGGTCCTGAGGGTACACAAGACCAAAAAGGTGGGAACCAGTGGTATAAGTTACTAAGCAGCATGCACTGGTACTGGTTTAAAAATGGTACTGCAGTCTAAATCAAAACAATGGTCTTGTGGGTTGCCAGTCACAGGTTGCTCTTTTGTAGGTTTTGTAGCTCTGCTGGGAGCTGTGTCCACTACTGCTGCATGAACAGATTGGCCCAAATGGAGCTCTTTCCACTTTTCTGATTGGACGATTGGTAACACACAGGTTTTAGAACCAAAACAAAACTGTAAACATAGTAAGTAAAATATTTTTTTTATTGTGAATAAATCAGCTGTGCCATTTATCAGTAAAACATGTTTACATCATATCTGAGGACACATAAGGATAATTTTTATGACGTATTAAAAAAATACTGCTCAGAGTACCTTTAATTACATAGCTCATAGTTCATACATACATGGAATAAGAATAACTCAAATTTGTAAAAGTAAAAATGCAGTCACACATTTTTCACTACTATTAATTACATCACCACTCCTATTCCAATAGGATAGAGTGCTAATAGATGCTACTCTTATTGCTGCCGCTACTATTACTACTATACTACTATTAGAACCTACTTCTACTACTACTTCTACTACTACTACTAGTACTACTACTGCTATTACTAGTAATAATTTTTTTTCCCCTTACATGGTTTGTTTATATTTCTATGAATAATGGCTCTGCTTTGGTGCAAATTTCCCATGTATTGCTAAACATGCCCACTCAAGTACTGCATGTGTGTGTATGTGGGTGTTCACTGGGGTCGTAACTCTGCCCAGGACAGTTTCATAAAGTGCAGTGCAGCCAGCGAGGCGGCAGTAAATCACTTTTATTTGCTGTGTGTTGGGGGTCAGCTCTCTTGACACCCTCAGACCCTGACATGGCAAGGAATGGACTGGCTTTTTTTTTTTTGCTTTTGCTATTGCAGCTGTGTTGTTGTAGGCTGGCAGTAAAAGAGGGGTTTATTTTTGTGAAAAAGCAGTTCACCTGAGGAAAAAAGAATGGTTTGCAAATGATTTTTCAAAATGTCCAGTTTGGTTTGGAAGTGGCACAAAAAAACTATTTCCACCAACATGATTTTATTTACTGTTTTGTTGCCGTTAGATACCAATTATGTCAAAAACTCAGATGGAGGGCCAATATTACTGTAGGCTAAATTCTATAAAAATATATATATACATATATAAAAAATAACAAACAAAATAACATCCGATGACAATCCACAAATGTTGAACCTGATCATTTTTGTGAGCGATTGATCACTACATTAATCTTGTGGCTCAATGCCCTGTTGACAAGCACACCTGTGTGATTTAACATTGTCACCACTTTTTTATGTTATAGTGAAAAACCAAGGTAATTTGTACTGACAAATGAGACGTTGAATTTTTTGTGTTTCATGTTGATAGGATCAGTACCCATATCGTATCAGAACCCTTATCGCAGTAACTATGGGCCATATGTAGTCACGTAGTTGTGGTTGTGCTTGCTGCTGATCTCATATCACAGCTGACTTATGAAGCAAGGTAGTTGTGGGGTTGATTCACAACAGTTTCAATGACAACTAATTGCCAAAAAAAACTTTTGTGCACTACAGGGGTGGGCACTATGAATTTGATTGGATACATACACAAGCTGGTATTCCAAATGATAAATCAAATTTGATAAATCAAAGCTTATGTATGGTTCATTACGCCTTTGGGGAGCTGGAAAGTTGTCGAGAGCTGCTGGTAGCTTGCGAGCTACAGGTTGGAGACCTTGACAATGGCCAGTCAGTGGCTGACACTTCCAGACAACTACTCACTTTCACATTAATTCGCTAAGAGCTATTTAGATTTTTGTAAATTTCCTGACACATACAAGTCTTTGGACAGCGCTAAGAACTCACAGAAAACCCATGTTAACGCGGGGATAACAAGCTGACTCTGCTTAAAGAAATCAGAGGATTGCAGTGCCTCTGCCACTGTGCTTTATACAGTATGTGACAGAGTAAGGTAAGGTAAGGTATACTTTATTGATCCCGTAGGGAAATTTGTTTTCTGCATTTGACCCATCCTTCAATGCTGCTGAGGCACCCTGTCAGGAGCAGCACCCAGGGACCCTTCTCTAGATCTTGAGCCAGGATCCTGGTCAGGAGAATGTAGCTGGAGGATTAACCTATTGTGCATGTTATTGAGGTTTGAGTAGCAATATGTGCATACATTGGTTTACATTGTTTTGCTAATGTAGCAATAAACTTAATTAATAATGCTTCACATCCAGAATGATATTATTGAAATGATGTTGATCATTATTATGCTCCTCATCTGCACACACGGTCCTAGAGAGCAGGGCGATGATGTGTGGCACACATATAAACATTGGGTGGGAATGCTAACAAACTCTGAGATGGATCTCTCTTCTGCACACCTCATGTCAGGAGGGAGGGGTCAATGCTTATTTCCTTAAATTTACTGTTCAGAGACCCTAGACCTAACAACAACCACCACGTCCTCAAATACTAACTAAACTAAATATGCAATGTACTCAAGGCTCTAATTTGTATTTTGATAACGTCTAGAAAATGTAATTGATACTTTTTTATTTTGATGGAGTTGTATCCTGGTTTAAATACTGGAAACAGGCAGAGCTGTGTCTGGTTTCCTGTGTCTGTGGCAGTTTCTCTGGACATATACTGACCTTCAGACCTGGCTGCCAGTGTATGCTTGAATTTAATCCATCAATTACTACAAATCCTACTTTAATATTAACTTAGGTGCAGATCTGAGTGAATGAATTCAACATAAATTTTAACGAATATTTTAACAACAACCATTAGTTTCTGTCATGAAAATTAACACTTTCTTGTAACCAAACTGTATGCACAATTTATCTGAATATGTCACTCATAGAAGGGTTGTGTTAGCTCTGAGGACATGTAGCCTACTGTGTGTCAAAAGCCATCAAGACAGGTTATTTTGCTGATATGAAAACATCTCTGTAAATGCCATAGATGCCATAGTGCCATATGTCTTTGGTTCACCTGGTTTTCTAGCAAACTGTGAATTGGTCCACCCCAGGCTTTTTGTGAAGCATGACAAATTGCCACTTATGTGTTCCTGATATTTACAGTAACCTCCATGTTCCAGTTATAGCATGTGTGTAACCTCACAGCAGGGGGTTAGGGCTGGCTGTCTCAGATACAGGACTCTTGAGATAAGATCCAGGTTCATCAGTTCAACTTGAAAACTGATTCCACACTAAGTAGTTCCACTGTGTAAATTTTGAATTGACAGGACTGCACTGTAAATATGAGTTGTCATGATGTTAGTAGTTAAAGGTTTATAGACTCAGTATTTTGACATACTGTAGCTTTAAGAAACTTTTGATTTCATTCATCTGCTTGTTTCTGTCTGAGCTTGTGGATGGCTGAAAGAAAACTATTCACTATCACAATCATTTACTAGGGGCAATTTTAGATTCACCACTTAACACATGCATGTTTTTGGATTGGGGAGGAAGCCAGAGTACCAGTGGAGAACCCGTGGTAACATGAGGCATGCAGGCTCCACTTTGATCAATCACAGATCAAGAATCATGCGCACAACCTGTTTGCTGAGAGGCACAAGCGCTACCCTCACTGCCACCATCCTTTCCCTCTACCAGACCTATTCACTTTCTGGGTCTAGAATATCTATATTTAAAGCCGTCTTCCACCAATCATAACCAATTATTTAAAATAGAAGCTTTTTTTTTTTTTTAGTTCAGGTTTACTGTTTACAAATGTTGGTTCTGCTCCTGTTTTCTGATTGGTTGCATGTCTATTCAGTTGTACTCAGGGGTAATTTTATTTTCATCTACTGGCTCAGCCTAATGTAAATAAAACTCAACAGATGAATTTTTTGTGTAAAATAGAAATGGCATTATGATAGCAGTACAGTGAACGTGGAAAGTTCACTGTACTTAGGCAGCACTAGCAGGAAGCACTCCCACCTTCTTACATCAGCACTGGTTTAGTAGCACATGGAAAAGATAAAGTGATGCCCACACACCTCTGCACATGTGCCTCAGTGTCTACAGCAAGATATTCACCAGGGCTCTCCCTGACAGGATCCCAGGACCACCTCCCTCCTGTTTGCGTGCACCTGCTCTGTGTTTCTGACTTATCCACCCTGGAGGTCTTTAGGAGCAGGCTGTAGAGTCCAGACAACATAGGGCCAAGATTTGCCTAAAGCATGTGTAATAATACGAGGGCACAGCAAGCCTTATGGTGCAAATAGTAGCAATTTTCTGGTTTAACGATTAAAAAAGAGTTTTAGTTTAAGATTTTGTTTCATTATTTTAAGGTCAGAAGATGAACTTGTGGCCTATGGAGTGAAAACACATGCAAGATCAGGGGTCACTCTAATATGCTGCTTTAAGGACATAACGTGAAGTAAATAACTGAATTCATTGTCACATAATAGCATAAGTACACTGTAAAAAATATCTGTAGATTTCATGGTAAAAATCTGTAAAATCTCAACAGTAAAAGACCGTAGTTGATATATATGTAAAATACTGTTTTGGTTACGGTAATTAACTGTAATATTAAAAATAAGGCAAAATTGTATTTTTTAGTTTTATTTTTTGTAATGTATACAGTATAGCACTGTTAAAAAAATTGTCCTGTGTTTATTACTTTTCAAAAGATAATAACTTTAAATTTTACAGTAAATGTTGATTAAAAGTTAAGTCACAAACTAAAATATACATTAACCTATTTTTTTTTGAAAGATAATAACTTTATTTTGCAGTAAATAATAATAAAAACTCAAGTCAAAAACTGTAAAAACAACATTTGTGATAAAATTATACTGTAAAATAAAATACAGGACTCTTGTAGTTTTTACGGTAGAATTCAGCAACCACAGCTGCCAATTTTTTACCATAAAATTTACAGATTTTTTTTTACAGTGTAATCTCAGTGCAACAATTATTCCTCCTCGTGCCAGTCCCAAGCCTGGAAAAACAAAAGAGGGTTGTAGGAAGGGCATCCAGCGCACAAATATGCTATTTCACCGTGCAAATTACTCCATGGTAGCAAGATACATAACCAGCGAAGTTATTATCATCCAGAGACACTTTTCAGCCCTATCACATTAAAAAAAAGGAAAATTATTTAACCCAAGCAGAGTCAAACTTTAAGAAATGAGAAGGAACAAGTTGGACAAATGTTTTTCATCCAATTTTGACAAATGACCTTTAAGGATTTAAAGTTGGGTTGATAAATGAGATCCTGCTGATGATGATTTATAACATCTTTGAAATATGGCCTGTGTGTATCAGAAGTGAAAGCATTAATTCTGGATGAGTGCAAAAATCCAGGAATGGTGTCAAACTTGGCACGAGCCCGCAGCGGTTATGGCAGCACTTTCTGGTTAATGGTGTATGAAGAGCCTTTGATCGCCGCGCTGAGCTTTAAGCCACCACCACCACTGCAAAAGAACAGCTGAAAAATGTGCTGAGGCAAATGGCTTGTTAATTACCACAAAACACCAGATTTTTGTGGTGATTATCTGTAAAATTACTTTTAAATAGCTTCCTCCTAACTCAAGTGAATTAAAGCTAAAATGTCTGAGGTTTAGATCTATTATATCTATTTCATTTTAAGCATCACACTTGACTAGTAAAGACATAAATCGTTGTCGACTAAAGCTAAAAAATGAATCAGACATCAGACTTACTTTGGTTGAGCAAACTTGGCCAAGCTTTCTTTAAAAACATTATTGATAACATCTTTGGTTCTATGGCTTCATTAAAAGGTCGTGGTGCTAATAAAAGTTACCACAAAGCCCAGAGAAAATGCATTATGGATCATGAAAGCAATGAGCGTTTTGATCTATAAATAATGTCATGGAAGTTAGATTTAAAAAAGTCAAACAAAACAGTAAATGTAAATCAAAAACTATTACTAATGGGTCAACAGGTGTGGCCCAAATGCACAAGTGCTTTGGATACGATTATCAGTAAAAGCTTGAGTTAAAAGCATTCACTTAGCATAAATACTGCAGTATCAGTAAATCTTGCCAGCAGTGTTGGAAGCGTGTGTTTTCATGCTTGAGTTGTATTTCCATAAGAGCATTAATGTCTTATCAGGTTTCTTATCATACAGCGCTGGTATGCAACACTATATTCACACTTAAATGAGCCTCTTACCAGGCACGAACACATTTGCACTTCAAGCTCGGCAATTTAGGGGCAGAAAATGCGGCTCTACCATGTATTTTTTAGTAGTAAATATTTTGCCCAGAGCTGCTCTCTTTGATTTCAGCCCACTGCCAAAGCCAAATCCCGGGGTAAATTAATATGAACCATGAAGCCGTGTGCCTTTAAACTGGACCCAAAACTTGGCCCAGCACCAGACACCTATTATTATATATTAATTTGTATTTAATTCTCTAAATGTTTAGCAGATGTTTCATATTTTTTGGGCTGTAGTACCTAACATATGCTGAGCTTCTCCTTCTCACTCATTGCTAGTTGTCAGGTTTACTTTATTTTAAGGTGGATTTCAGTCTGAGCCATCTGTAAATGTGAGATTGTGAATTTGTCAGATCTACCATCAATACCTCAGGTGTCTAACCTGATATATCAGACAGGTCCTGTATATTTTAAATGTCCATTAATGTGCATATTTTTGTAATTAATGTTTAAATAGTGCAAAAGCACATTTGCATTTGTTTGTCTGAAAAAAGACGTGTAATGGTCCATAGAAGACAGGGAAAGAGCCATGCTTTCATTGTGATGTACTTGCTGTTGTTGTTCCTCCAAACATAAATTGAGGTAGTTACAAATGTTTATGTAAAATACACACTGCCCTGAGTTCCACTGGGATTGTCCCTATGGGGAACCATAGCTGTTCACAAGCTCTGAAAGAATATAAGGTGTAGTATGTACTTTTGCCAAGTGGAGCTGCCATTTATTGTTAAATATTTGTTAAATAAGTCAGATTATTTTAGGGGGTGCACAGGATAGTGGTAATAGTGGTATATGTCTTACTAGTAATAGGCTTTTAGTGGTAGTAGCAGTAGTAGTGGTAGTGGTGGTGGTAGTAGCAGGGAGCTACTCTCTCTACTTAAGTAAATTCTCAATACTTTTTTTACTTTTACTAAAGAAACAGTACTTTTACTTGAGTATAGATTTTGATAACTTCCTTCATCTCTGAGGAAGACAACTGAGATGCAGCCATTGGCAAAAAAGAGCTCACATTGCTTTGCACTAAACACAGACTTCATTCAGTTCTGTCAAAACTGCCTTTTTATACACAGCACTTTAAAGGCATATACGGCCTACAGTAACACAATCACCCTCAGTAATGCTGACCACATTCATACGGCCCAACACCAGTGAGACCACAACACTCCTGAGCTGGCTGTTTATAGATATTTGACTGTTTTTGTGCTTCTGTGATGGAGCCCATTTGAAGTCCTTAATCAGCCTTTGATGGTAGAGCGTGAGCGGGATATTAACTACTACATGTGTGGTTTTATGGTTACTTGCCGTTGCAGTAGTTGGCGTGCTATATTAAGTCTTGCCAGATGCCTCTTTTTCAGATAGCTGCCTAATGACAGTAATAAACAGGTGCTGGGCAAAAATATTTTCTCTTTCAAGAAACACTGCTGCTGCTCTGTCACTGCTGTTGTGGTGGGCCAGCCTTGTATGGGCAGCCAACAAATGTTTTTTTTTTTAAATAAACTTTACATTGACTGATACATTATATAAAAATAAAAAAAAAGGCAGAACTAAGGGCAATAAAACACATGCTGACTTTGCTCTGACTGTATAATTAGATATAGTTTGCAGTCCTACATCACAATATGAGTTTTAATCAATTTTTCAGTTTTAATTTTGAATTGAACAAATGAAACAAATGGACAAAATGACAATGGTTACTCCAGACAGAACTTGAACTTTGGTCTCTGATCTGTCCAGTACAGTGGAAACAGGGTATTAACGATGGCAGCAGAAATGAGTAAAATAGAAATGCCTGACTCATGTTCTGACTCTTGTATTTTCTGACCATATAATGACTTCAGATTACATGTGTTTTCAAGGCCTGCTGTTTTTATTGGCAATGAGGTTGAGACCCTTGATGCATGTAAAAGCAGAACTTGCCTGCAAGGTGCAGCGCTTTGCAGGAGTATAATCCAACAATAAAGACATAAAACAAGTAAAACACAAGAATACATTGACCCACTGCTTCCTCTCCATTGGTCTGATTGGGCTGAGCTAATGCCAAAACTTTAATATATTTTCCATGATTTAACTGACATTTGTTTTCTCTAAATTTTTGCACTGGGGGTTGCTGGGACTGGAGCATGGGCAGTTAAAATTGTGACTGCTCTGCTACATGTATTCAACATACATCAGATCCAAATCTCCCCCTGTAAACTTCCATTATATCTTACCTTTATGTTCCCTTTTAATTTTAGTCCCACTATCCTCTGGCCAATTTCTGTTGTCTTTGCTATTGCTACCTGTGCTGTCATCCAAATACACATTATTATTCATATACTTTACATTCACCAGTTATGTTTAGCATTGAACTTATGTTTCAATAATTTTCTACTTATGGGCCATTTAAACTGGTCAGAAAACCAAAACAGTCACCGTTTTGTGTTCACACAGAGCTCAGAAAGGAAGAAAGTCTGCAACAGAATCAGCCCACAGCCCCATCACTGTCTGCTTGTCTCTTTATCACATCACACTTCTCCTAAATGTTTACATGATTTTTCATGCCACCAGTAAAAAAAGTGCTGGTTTTGAAACAAACACAAAAGGAGAGTAACTGCACAAGCAGAGGTGAAGTGAAAAGGTGCTGACTGCTAAAAACTCAAAACATACTTCCGTCATTTGTTGTGGTGTTAAAGCTGGCTGTAGTGGCTTATTTTGATGTTTTGCCTGCTCATTGGCAAACCCTGCCCGTGTTTGATGGTTGAATGATCATGAAAACACAAAGCTGCACACTGTGTGAAGGCCATCAAACTGCTGGACCACTGTTGCCCTCAGTGAGTTCAACACAAGTCGAACAGCGGTGAACAGACAGATGATCTACTAAACCAAAACTGTTTGAAGGTAACAGTCCCACACTGACAAGACAAAGAGGTCTGCTGAGTAGTAAATTGACTAGCTAGGCTGCTTTCTAGTGTTTTTCTTTTAGCATTTACACACAGATTATTAAGAATTTACCAAAACTTGCTTGGGCTGCACTATGGCAGATTGGCTAGAGCAACTGCTTTTCAGCCAGGGGGTTGTAGGTATAATCCCCGGGCTGGGTACTCACTGTCCAAAGACATACATGTGTAAGGAGGATTGGTGAATCAGTTGCTCCTAGTGAATGAATGTGAGAGTGTCAGTACTGCAACTAACTGGCCATTGTCCAGGGTGATTGTCCAGAGTGTTCCCATGCCTAAGGCCCATAGTTGCTGGGATGGGCTCCAGCCACCTGCGACCCCTCATGGGAAGAGGCAAAAGACCACAAATTAATAAAACGTTCATGCTTGTTTACAGTCATTAGTGAGCCATAATTGTAATTAAGATGATGTACATAACAAAACTATGCCCTCACAGCACTGAGAAAGTATTGCAGCTATTTCTGCCCCTCCTCAGCTCACACTGTAACACAACAAGTGCCAAAACTCACCTTTGATATGAGCGTGTAACTCTAACCAGACTCAGAGCTTTGATTATGGTCCGAGCCAGACTTAACTTCAGCTCCAGCTGTTGGGGAAATATCCAGACACCCCTGAGATGACCCCACAATTATGAAAATGAAGTATTAATAGCTCCAAATTGCACCCAAATGGGTATCATGCCGGCACACACACAGAAAAATCTGTTTGTTTTTTCTTTCCATTGAAATCATTAGCAGAGCTAGGAAAATTTTGTTGGATGAGGTTCAGAGGTATTCTGGACATTTGCAGCACGTTGTAGAGGAGATGAATGGGTGCCTGTAAATGTGTCCGTAGTTTCCCTATCTAACATCTCAGCTTAAAGCTCCACTTGACAAGTCTCTGGCACATAGTACCTGAGTGTCAACATTAGGCCACGTGTGTGCTTAGTTACCAAAAAATGTTTTCTTCTAAAGGAGAAAGCTCTCTTACAGTCGTTTTCCTAAAACAGCTATATAGTGAGACAAAACTGTCAAGATGGATTTCTGCAATACATCAATAAGCTCTGCAAAGCCTCAACATTAAGTTTTAAACTAAAACATAGGACATAATAGGTATCACTCACTCGAAATACCATTTAAGTCCCTTTTTACATATTTCTGGCCAAGACTCACTAACTGAATTCACTGAACTGTCTGCTTTCTTTCTGTGATCTAAACAGTCAGATCAAATGTTTATTAAACGGAAATGGCTCTAAGAAAGTTCTTTTGTTTCTGATCCTTTATGTTTTACTTCCATAGATTTTATGTTGATGGATACAGGCAGAGGGCTGCTTGATCTATAGTCATTATGAAGGGTATTGTTAAGGAATATGGATATCATATTTGGATGATGATGTAATACATTTTATACAAATAGACAACTTATTAAACAATTATAAATGCCGAGAACAACTGGAGTATACAATTAAAACGGGCAGATCTATCTAAAATGCAGAAGTCTCCATTTGTTTACACCATTTAATTTAATCTGTAAATTAAACAAATGCAGACACATACACACAATTACAAACAATACAGAGAAATGTCTCTCAAAAACAAGACAGAAGCTAGAAATGGCTTTTCCAACTAAAAGAGCAGCTTCTGTTTGCTAGATGAGTTGTAGCTCCAATGTAGGAAAAAGTTATTTAAAAAAAGCAAATTTATCAACATATCTAATGGGTTTGAATTTGACAGCGATGTGACAGTCATGGACCCGAAGGTAGGCAGAGTGCTCAATGAAGAGAGAGAGCACCCAAGTAGGATGCAGAACACAGCTCTATGATATTGCAGATCTGTCCAGGATTTTATAGAGTTTCAGTTAATAGATCATACATGTGTGGAAGTTCAGTCACATTGTCACCTTTTCATATTTTTTACAATACACATATAATTTATGTAAACATAAACAGAAGCGATGTTGCTCCACTGCTGCAGAGGACCGTGTTGCACTGTCTGCGACACTGTTTTCCGGTGGAAGCTGCCTCTGAGTGATCTGGAGAGAGATTACATTTCCAAACCACATATTATTTTAATCACGCTATATTGTTAGCAGATGTCACCGTATGGCGCCCAGGCCATTGATCCTTCATCAGCATGTGTTAGTGCAATCAATAGCCTCATTAGCGCTATGTCAGGGCCAAAACCCGCCCTGAGAGAAGACCTTTTTCATGTTCGATTACAGTGCAAGCCCCGAGCTGCTGTCCAGTCCAGGCCCTGGACCAGGTCTGGACCTGTCTCACACCACACTAGGGATTTTACACTGGAACAAGAAACACGCTTTTACATATGTCTGAAAAACACTCTACGTTTCCCTCATTCTTGAGCTGATTGTAATAAAGTCTCCAGGGCCATGAATGAACTGCACACACACTGTCACAAGCAGACCTGACCTGCCTCTAACAGGACGCACAGAAATCCATGGATAGTTCAGTATTGTGTTAGACATTGCATTTTGTGTATTACAATAGTTTTAGTTGGTGTAACTATCACTGGACATTATTTACACAATTTCAAACAACACTACACAGCTTTCCATCTGGCCTGCAGAATATTACTAAAGCAAAAACATCAGGTCCCAAGCGTCCTGTGTCAATTTTGAATGCTATTATAGTAGTCTTTACCATAACTGTAAGACCTAGCTCTAAATTTTTGAGCTATTTGGAGCATTACAGTAGCAGTCATGCTGCTCTGCTGCAAGGGAAAAGCAAGCGGAGATAGACCACAGAGACTGGTAGGTTTGAGCACTAATATATCAATATTTTTCTTCACATTATTCTAAACAATAATAATAATAATAATAATAATAATAATAATAATAATAATAATAATAATAATAATAATAATAATATAACAATAATAATAATAATAGGAAGAATGCATTAGTCTTATATAATGCTTTTCTAGACTCTAGGCTGCAGCAGGGTTCAAACCATCAACCTTCAGGTTAGTGGGTGAACGTTTAACTGAGCTACTGCCACCACATAATACACAGCCCTTGGCTCAATGACAAACACCAACAAATGGACATGTTGAAGACAAATATATTTAGGCTAATACTAGCTACTTACAGCTCTCTGCTCTTTTCCTGAATGGGACGTCAGTCTGTGTCAGCACCAAACGGATACATCAGTGCCCTGTAGAAAACCCCATCATATGTAAATGTAATTAAGAGCCCACTACCTTTTCTGTCGAAATGGTTGTCAAAATTGGGCTTCTTCTCCAGAGAGGAGAGGAGCAAAAATTACATCAAGCTGTTTTTAACCCCTCTTGCTAATTCCACTAGTGGTCAATACTGGTACTGCAATGTTTGATCCTAAAGGCATTTTCTTCAGGGCCACAAAGTACACAGAAATCTTTAACTGTTTCTACTTTGTGAAAAATATGTAAAGGCTCAGAAATTTCCCTCAATGTACCTCAGAATCAGTACTGTATTTAGGTTCATGCAGCCTCTCTGCCCTCACATATTTGGGCCTCACTATTACTTAATACCTCATCATAAACTGTTTATGCCACCTAACCAGGGTAATACATAATATCCTGACACACGGTTGAGTAACCACCTTGACATTTTCTGCTCTGCTCTTCCAGTTGTGAAAAAACAAAATAGTTGGCAGTGAGCCACAGACAACACTGAGGCCCATTATCTTTTATGCGCTCATAGAGACAGCTTTGAAATGAAATGTCTATTATAGGCTTATACTGAAGCCCAGGTAGCATAGGTGTTAAATAACAAGCAATGGCACTGTATTACTAAAGTGATATAGCTACACTTATATTAACAAATTATGACCAAGAAATGAAAGAAGTTCTCAAAAGTCCAGTTACTTCAAATTAATAAAGTAGAAGTAATAGTGCACAACAATATTAACAGTATACAAATACAAATGTGGTGATTGCAATGATAAACTGATATATTATTTTGTAATGTAAGCCTTCTGAAGCGATCTGGAGTATTTAGTGAAAACGTCTTGCACCAGTGAACCAGCAGACCCACAGATAGCACACACGTAGCCTGAAACACACATGGAGAAAGTAAACAAATGCTTCTCTGCACACTCCTGTTCTGCATGCTCTGCCCCCGTGCTATCGGGCCAGAGCTCCGGAGGGAAACTGTATCAGACAACACAGGTCACGTGACCCGGGGAGGCAGCGCTCCTTAATCCCACTGTCAGGACTAATTGGGCAGTAGAGGATTGATCTGCTATGGCCCCTGTGTGTGTCTGCTCTGTCCTGGATGGCCTGAGCTCACTAGAGAAGCACAAATGTCCTGTTTTAAAATATGAAATTCATTTTACATCATTAAAGTTACCTGAAATTAATGAGTCAGGAGCAACTAATTCATTTTCAAGTAATTTGTACTTTAAGAAACTTTCCGGACTTTTCCAGTTATTTTCCAATGTGGCTGTATGGAGGTACGGTATGGTTACACTTTTTATAGAAAAATGTAACTTACTCAAGTAGCATTTTAGTATATGTGTATATGAAAACATAATGGTAGCAAGGTGGCCTATGCTGTTGACTCACTGTACAAAGGTTCCTGTGTTGTAGAAGTACCCACAATACACTTTTAGATGACAGATTAGATGAAAATTTTGCATCAATACTAAACATAAACAAATAACTTGATGTTGTGGTAAAAATAAGTATTAAGGTCGACTACAGATTTCCTGTTAATTTTTTACTGTTGAGACAGCCCCTCAGCTCATGTGACCAGTAGAGGGCAATAAAGCTAAAAGTATTATAACTTATGTCATACTCCCTCCACACAAAACATATCCATTATCTGAGTTGCTTTTAAGAAAGATGTATTGTTGAACAAAACCAAAACAAATTGCGCTGTAGCATGTCTGGTAATATCAAAGATGCAGGGGAGGTCACAGTAAGTTGAGACACATGAGACATTGTTCAAGGAAAAGCTATTTATAATTGGTTATAATCTGTGTGTTTTACTTTGCGAAGCCTGAATTATGCTTTTTGAGAAAGCTTACAGATGAGCAGCTAAAAGGAAACCATAGATGCAAAAGAAAAAATGGATGTTGGGTGAAACTAACCAGACTTGGCGCAGCAAATCGCCAAAGACATCCATCAAAAACAGCAAACTCCAACACATATGTTTTTATTACTGTTCCCCTTCCTCTTGGGCTATTTGGAAGTTTTTATTCATTTTTTCACAATTTGGCCAAAGCATAAACACTTCAGTCACAGTGAACTGCACAAAGACAGCTCCGAAATCAACCTTTCAACAATGAATACAATAACACTTTTGTGACAGACTAAAATAAACAAATTAAGTAAAATTTCATATAATCCAGCCACAGGGGTTCTCATGCCAGAGTAGAGATTGTGACAGCCCCAAGCCTGGATAAATGGAGAGCTTTGCATCAAGAAAGGCATCCAAAGGGCAAAACTAATCAATATGCAAATCACTGCACACAGATGATTTGCTGTGGCACCCAAGAAGAGAAAAGCCCACAGGAAAAAAATATAAAAATTCTTAGAAAATATAAATAATGCTTTAAATTAGTTTCTGTGTCCTCCTGATGCCATATTATCTCTCTAAATTACTGCACATGGAATTGCTTTGGACAATGGCTGACATTATCTCAGATATACATTTCTAATACAGCAGATAATACTGAGGAACTATTTTGTTTGTATTTGTAACACAGCAAATCAGGCATCATTTCTATGCAGGATGCCCTTCCTGATGCATCCTTCTCCATTTATTCAAGCCAGGGACTAGCAGGACAAGTACACTATGTGTCCCCTTGTGGCTGGATTGTAATCTAGATAGATATCCTGGATTGAACCGCTGCTTTCTCTGACGATTTCTTGACTGACAGTTGAATGAGTGCTATGAGTCACACACACAGAGCTGTTGTTTGGACAGGTAATGAGCTGAGGAAACACGACCACAGAAACCACTGTTACGCCTGATCTGGTTACACACTGCACCTCTGCCTCAGTGTCTCCGTGCATGTAGATGTGTGCATGTGCGTAATAGAGATATCTCACCATAACAAAACAACAGGTTATGAGGTTAGAGAGCCTGTTTATTTGTTTGTCTAGCAGATGTCCGTATGCTGGGCACTCAGCTTGTGGTTCATTTAACACATCACATAGCTGGGCTGGGTGCCTGATATGGAGACCCTTGTGGTCTCTCTCTCTCTCTCTCTCTCTCTCTCTCTCTCTCTATATATATATATATATATATATATATATATATATATATATATATATATATATATATATATATATATATATATATATATATTAAATTCATTTTAATACAATATTTTGCATACTTTTTTGGCACAGCTGCTTTGAAAATAAACAAATAAGAGCATGGTTTTGTTGAGCCTACACTACTCTTCAATGTATAAATGTGCAGTAACTTACACAGTCTTTAGCACTACATAATTAGTGCAAATTATAAATTGTGGAAAAAAGTCATTTACTTCATAATTTCCACATGCAACACGTACAGTATATTACATACTATAGATACACACAAGGTGAAATAGTACCAGCCTTTATTTTAATTGTGATGATTATGGCTTACAGTTATTGAAAATCACAATTCATACAAATCACATTAATTAATTTAAATTAATAACTACTGAAGTAATTTCACTTTTCCACAATATTCTAATGGATCTACTAGGGGTGTCGATGGGTAATTGGTTAATCCATTAATCGACATTATGGCCATAATTGATTGAAAAAAATACTAATAATTATGATAATTAATATTAATTAATGGTTATGCTGTACAGTAGAGTAAAGATACAGTACCATTGGAGAGTTAGGACAAATTAACATAAAGTTAAGAAACTGTTTATTAAAATATTCAAGCCTATAACTTATCCTTAGTTTTAAAAAGCTCCTTTTTTATTAAGGTTCATGTTCATAATGATAGGTGACGTGAAGCCGGTGGTTAACGATTAATCGATAATTGTTTGTTAAGACTACCAATTAATCAATTTAAGAAAATTAACCAAATATGCATCCCTAGCACCTACTGTATATCACTGGTCCCAAGCACAAATGAAGCAGAGAAAGGAGACAAATTCCTATACCTACTGTAGCTCCAATGGGACAATACACACTCAAGAGTCTTTTATCCACTATTTTATATGGGACATACTGTAGGTCAGTCCTTGACTTTCCCAACCTCAGCCCACTGCATGAGCCCTATTCCACCTCTTATATCCCAGAGCCCACCTCCTAAAGCCTACACACCCTGCACACACACAAAAGCCACATGGAGGGTCTGCTTCTAATCTGCACATGCTGGGCTCTCCATTTGTTGTGCTTGTCCTGGGACACCACAGTGCAGTTTCCAGTGCCCGGGACCCTCTCAGTGCGGATTTAATTAGTTAAGGGGAATGATGTAAGGTGCTGCAAAATAGGAATTGGACATGGGGTTTTGCAGAGACTGGCCCTCCATGTGTCCCAGGGACAACAATACACTTCCCACAGAGAATGGCAATGAGAAAGAGGAAAGTAATGAGACTCAAACAAAAAAAGGAGAGGCTACCTAAATTTGGCCTGGAAGTCACTAAGGCTTTTATTTAGGTAATATAACTTTGAGGTGCTTTTATCCACCTCTTGTGCCACTCAGTCCAACATTTATTCAGTAAAATAAGCACTACCTGATAAAATTACATTTTTAGCCAAATAATATACTCGAAATTATTTACTGATACTGAACCACTTAACATTGCAATTTGTAGACAACCTGTTCTTCCCTTCAGTGCCATTTTATTCCAGGAAAGACAAAGGCTTATCAGATGTTGGGGAAAAAGAGGTTTCCTTTGATGGTCACTGAATAAGAAGACTAGAACAAGTGTTTAGTGACTGTTGTGACCCAAGGCTACGGTCCTGCCTCATGGAAGTGCAGCTGCTGGATGTCTGTGCCAGAGTAAAACTATTATCAGCGTGACTCAGCTGTGTTTGATTACAAAGCTTCAACTCTACCAGTGAGTCACCCAGAAATCTCCACTGACAATTGGATGTGTTGTGAAGTTGTGTTGATATCACCTTTAGGGAAAACTTGTATCAGTTTTTGCTGTAAGTATAGCAGTATTATTAGAAATCTCCATATGCAGTTTCAGCGACTGTCATCAGTGCTTCATGCATTACTGAGTCAGTCAGTTAACTTAGTAACATATTAACAAAGTTTTTACTGATAATATAAGTAGTGTTAGTTGTATAATGCACATACGCTCAAAAGTCTATGTCCATGAACTTATACAGTGAATTCATAAGTTGCATGCATTGAGATGGTTGAATGCACCACTTCATACTGTGCATTTTATGCCAGGGCAAATAGATTACAGCAGTTTTACCTGAACAAAACACAACTGCACTATAACTGTAGAGCATTCAGTTCTTTGTAGTTACCTTTTTATTTATGCTTAAGCACCATAGCCCCCCTTTTTAACTTTTTTTTCTTACTAACAAGAACTTAAATTTCACTTCCAGCATACACAGTCTATAAATTGGAATCTAGTACTTTAAATACTGTTCACTCATTCATCATTCTTCTGCTTATTCCCATTCAGGGATGGAGGCTGGGGCCTATCCCAGCAACTATGGGCTTTAAGCAGAGTACTTCCGGAAAATTGCCATTTAGTTGCAAGGTGGACACAGAAACATGCACAGACAACAACTGACTTTCACATTCATCCACAGGGGCAATTAATCATCACCAATTCCTGTAACAAAATGTCTTAAGTCGGTCAGCAAAAGCCAGAGTACCGATGGAACACTCCACTCACAGAGATAGTCAGCCAGCAGAAATACAAAACGCACAACTTCCTTGCTGAGAAGCAGGAGTGTTAACCTCTCTGCCACTGTGCACCCTTTAAATACTTAATCCTAAAATGTTAGTCATTATCAACATTGGCACTTACTGTACTGTATTGTATGCCCTACCTGATGCAGCTCACTCCATTTATCCAGGCTTTGGACTCGCACAAGGAGTACACTGGCTTCTTATGGCTGGATTACATACACTGTCTTCACATAATCATAAACTACTGATGATGGCCTATTGTTGGTGTTGTAAAACAACTGAATAGCCACCACTGGAATAAATCCGGAAACATCTTAATGATCAAAGTCTGTTTGTAAATTTTTGACATTTTCCAAGTATAACAGGAGTATCACTTTTCGTCCGTCAGACATCACTGGGCCGTTGTCCTGTGTGAACTGTTCTGTGTTTATCTTTACAGACTCCAGACTCTCGCTGAAGGGACAGTGGCCAAACATCTGGAGCTGGCACTGAGCAGCCACAGGTTTGCTGCAGATTGGGTAAATGTGCTGAAAAACTGCTTTTGTACAGTCGTGGGCCATAACAGCACTGACTGATGTGAATTTAACAGGTGCCCAATAAGTCACCTTTTAGCACTGACAGAGAGAGGTGTAACAGGCATGCTAACAGTCAAACACACCTTCTGCCACGGCCAACCTCAACACTGGCAGCCAGAGAGCCAAGCACAGATTTTTTATTGTGTATTTTTGAACACAGATGCACATTCTTTTGTTCATAGCCTTAAAAACCTGTCTAAGACTACTAAGACAGTACTGTTATGTACCTACTGCACTCAAGTTACAGAGACCACAAATGGAGGAAAAAGGTTATCACCAAAGTCTAAGTGAACAGATGTGATTGTTTTACTGTAGCCACGATACTGTTCCAGTTGGCGGCTGCTTTTGAGATGTTACTGAGCCTCTCCCCTTGGTGTTTTTCTTTTCAAACCAAGATTTTCTTTTACACACATTGTATATCTACAAACCATTTTCCACTACTCACAGTGATACACACCACCTGTTGCTCATGTGCCGTACTAAAGTCTCTTCCAATATAAAGATTTTGTCTCAGAGTTACACAAAACATCATGGACACTGAAAGACACATGAAGAAAGATGTATCAATGCAAAAAAAAAACACAAAAAATAGAAATAGACTTCTGCCAAGGCACTGGTGCTATCTCGCAATGGTAAAGATATAATGCCCTGTGATCTGGATCTACACCGAAATGTATTATTTTGTCCATTAGCCATTTACTGACCTTTCCTGAATTTAAAAAAATCAGTATTTATTAATGAACTTTTAGTTAGCAGAAGTTCTTCCACACCTGTACTTCTGGACAATTATTGCTTTGCATGCAGGTTGTGGTCACCCATATCTCACCAAGCGTAGTGGTCATAATAATTATGATATAGAGCTCTAAACCACACTGACTGCATTGTTTTCATGTCTTTTTTGCGGTGAAAACAGCAGGTTTGTGTTTGAGCAGATGGACAGGAGTTGGCCAGTGCTCCCCAGGGATGAAATCCACTCTGCCGTAGACCCAAGTCCATGTTTATCTTTGGGCTTTATTAGATGTTGATGTTGGCTGTGTGAGAGGACCACTTGTTTAAAAAAAAAAAAAAACTATTTTAAGGGAAAAGAGAAAACAGAGAGAGAAAGCACCAGACGAGGAAAAGGAGGGAGGGTAAAAAAGTGAGTGTACTTGGATTTCATCAGCTGTACATTGAGATAGAAGTACATGCAAAAAGGAATCTGTCTTGTTTTGCTCATAGTACATGTTGTTCCTAAAGCTGTATATTGTTTGCAATGAAGGCATTTTATTGCAAAGACAACACATGAGCTCCTTAAACATAACCAGGACATGTGCTATCCTCTTCACACACAGAGCTCCCTGCAGCTGTTGGACCTGCTGCAGGAGGCTCTTCACATCACCACTTTATTTATCCCTGTACTGGCCTGAGTCTGTGTGAAGCCATTACGCTGTATGTTCTATGTCAGCACTTAAAAAACACTGTTTTTGGTTACCTTCCATTTAAATAAGAGTCACTGCCTCAAAACGTGTGTTAAAACATGGCTTCATATAGCATGCTAAGCTGTGTTTGGCCATAAATATCTAACAAGAAAACAAAAAAGGATGAACTTCATATGTCATGATAAAAAATACACAAAATACAACATCACAGACTGGACAGAAAAGCCTGAGGATTCTCATTTTTTAAATCATCTGTGACCAGGGTTAAAAGTGAAAACTGTGGCAAAATGTTAACTGTAAAAATGTCCCCAGTTTTGTTTTATGAGATGGCAGTTTTTAGAGATGCAGAGAAGGATCCCAGAAGCAGAGCAGAGGAGGGGGCAGTGATGAAGGTGCACCTGAGTGCTGTTTAATGATGACTCAGGGGAAAACAAACTGAACTCAATGGGCTGAAGCTGCAGCTGGCAGAGCTTTAGTTAGGGCTGCCATGTTGTGTCAAACTGCAGTGATGTGGGGAGACCCCAGCGGACCGGCTTTCTTTTCCCAAAACTGCAGATTTGGGGCCATATCTAACCTCAGTGCAAGCAGCATGCACAGTACACCACATTATAGCAAATGCACATTTTCCTTTTGGTTCTGTGTGAGCATTGACTAATTAATAACAACATTTTTGTTGGTGTTGACCAATCAACCCAATTTTCATCATCTTCATATGACAGATGATATTCATGACCTATTTGTAAGACTCTTGTTTTGTATAAAGGGACTGAAAGTAACTTGTATCTGTGTCTCAGATGCACCAGCCCCAGCTGTGATTGTGTTTGAGCACTGGCTCTAACAAACTGTGTAAAACACAGTCTAAGTAAAATTGGTCTTTTACAGTGATTGTGTCCAAGACAGAACATGTTTGGCCCAGAGCAGAGGTCACAATTGGAGCCAATTTAAATAAAGAGCTGTATCTCTTTCACCGTAAGAAACAGTTTTGGCAGCTCACTACTTTCCACAGGATCTGGTTACGGCATGTTTTCTTTGAGTGTAATATGTTTGTTGTTCGCGCCTTGTACAGACCGGACCAATTAGCTTTCAGCTGTGATAATAATATAGGTTCCCTCTAAAATGCATTGGTTCTTTAAGTTTTAAGATGCTTACCCCATACAGTTTACAGTCAGAGTCAATCTATGTAATGTAGAAGGCAAACACTCTTTGAATAATAGAGGTCAGGGATCTGTTCAAATGTACTTAAGATTATTTAATTTACAAACTTTAAGATTTATGCTAACCAAAAGACAAATACTAATAAATAAATAAATACTAATACTAGTACAAGTACTAATACTAATACTTGTACTTGGTGGTTCATATAGTCATTGCTAATCACTGGCTAAATGCACATCTCTGTTTTCCTTCTCACCAGACCATTGTGGGGCCCCCACTTGTCCTATCTGTCATCCTGGGGTTATTTATGGCCCTGTCCTCCATCGCAGAGGTTTATTTACCTGCTGTGAGACTGCTGTACCTTTGGGGAAGAGTATTAATGGGGTGAGAAAGGCGATGGGTTGGAGGAGATGGTCCATACCAGACCAGGATTTTAGGAGAAAAAAGATGAAAAATTGGGTGCTCGGTGCAGAGCAGTTAGCGTTCTCGCCTCCCAGCAAGGAGGTCGTGGGTTCGAGCCCCGGGCCGACCAACACACCATCACACGAACTCTTTGGGTGGAGTCTGCATGTCCTCCCCGTGTTACCGTGGGTTCTCTCCGGGTACTCCGGCTTCCTCCCACCGTCCAAAGACATGCATGTGTTAGGTGAATTGGTGACTCTAAATTGACCCTAGTGAATGAATGTGAGAGTGAATGGTTGTCTGTCTGTGTTCGTCTCTGTGTCAGCCCTGCGACAAGCTGGCCCCTCTCCAGGGTCTACCCCGCCTATGGCCCAAAGTTACTGGGATAGGCTCCAGTCACCCGCGACCCCTAACGGGAATAAGCGGTAGAAAATTAATGAATGAATGAATGAAATATGAAAAATGATCAATGCTCTATGTCTTAATGGCATAAAGCATTAACCTCTGTCTCTCTGATAAAGTCAGAGTAAGCAACACACAGGTCAGCTGACTGGCCAGAAGTATTCATCTGTTCATATGTCACTACTCATGTTGATGTCTGTGACAACAAAGATAAGGAGTTCACCACCTTTCTCCCTCATCTCTCTTCTTTCTGTGGCCCATGAAACAGAACAGAGGTTCTGATGATCAGCTCCTATCAGCAGATGCCATCTTGGCCTTGTCATCGGTGGCCTGTATGGTCACAGAAAGGGGGGCTCACGGCTTCCCCTTTCAAAGGCTGAGTTTTACCAACCGCTCCTCAAATTCCTTTACTTTTCATCTATTTATTCTGCACTATTGCACTTGCACTTAGCTTATATTTTGTCTCGTTGCCTGCTCCTATAGGGTCATATTGCATTGTCATGGCAAGACCTTTCTATATAATACTTTTGGAAGAAATTAACACAAGTACCTGGAATTGCTTGCAATAAGTGCACAATATAACACGGGACAGCCTCAGCACACAAGACAAGACAAATATCTGTGTGAACTGCTGCATTAAAAACAACTTCCTGATTCTAGACTACCCAAGAAGAAATGAGTAGACTTTATGTGTAAGGCTATATTACATTAAAAATGTACTTATCGGTGCCAGGGAGGCTCGTTCAAGACCTCCCTCACAATGAGGAAATCTCACACTGAGCTACAGACTGCTGCTGTCTTCATCACTCAACCTGATGACGCAAAGATCACACCAACGTTTAGACTATAACAGAAATTTTCAGCTCCTTTTGGTTCATAATTTATTATAATGTCTTACAAAAATAATTCATCTTATGTGACATTGTTAACATACAGATCTTGTGGCTGTAAAGCATTTAAAAGCTTAATTATTGTGAAATAGTTAACCCCAAAGTGAAATGGAGTATAAAAGAGTTAAGAGTGTTATACTTAAAATAGTATCTTGTCTGTAGGTGTTCCCAGACTGCAATTAGCTCATGTTGGTAAGAGAGATATAAAAGTCCTACTTCCTGTGTGGCTGCCCTGTTGGCTGTAGCTGTAGGGCTCGTGTATGAGGTACTGTCTGAGGAGGTGTCCGAGCTGCACAGAGGGCTACTGTATAACTATCACAGTGAGTATTCTATTAGTAGTGATGATAGAGAGACAATATGTCCGACTACTGCTGAGAGTGTTTGATGGAGCTGGCCTAAGGCAGCTTGACTGGTCTAGTAAAGTACATAGTCATTATACAAAGTTAAAGCAGGAGCCCACCCTGGAGATTAGCATGCTAGCACAACCTGCTAGCACAACCTGCAACCTGTGGTAATGTTAGCCCTGAGATTTACATGGATTAAGAAATGAAAAAATAACACATTAAAACCCATTTAATTGTACAACACTGGCCAAAATGTCAAATGTGGGTGGATTTCAGCTTTGGCTGGTTGGATATGGAGATGCCCATATAAGAACACTAAATGCAGGGTTTCCTCCAAGGTCCCCTGCCCTGTACAGCACAAGACTTTTTTTGTTCCTTCACTTTTTGACAATTACCACAGTTTTCTTCACTGAGTAGAAACAAGGTGCTGCTCCCATCGTTCTTACAGCTGACACACTCATCCCCAATTTCCACTGCAAGCATGAGCGCTGCACACAAATACACTTCCTCTGTAGTGAATGAGACCATTTCCAATACCACCGCAGTTCTGGCCCGAGAGTGCGCGACGGTTTGTTGGAGATACGCCACGAGATACTCCAAATCGGATACTGAACAAGTGCAACATCTGGATTTTCAAAGTAGAAATCGAAACTGTACATGGAGTATCACATTTTTGTAATAATAGGCTATATAGTCGTATATGAGTTTGTTTAAATACGTTATGCATGTATACTTCTCATTAAAATACTATACACACACAATTCGACTCTGCAAAAACAAAATGTTTTCAGACTCCATGAACCCGTAGTAGAGGAAAAGTCCATGAAGTGATGCAAATGACAACAACAACAAAGCGATCTCAAGTTACACTGTTGTTTTTTGCCTTCATCTGGTGATTAAAGATTGTTTTGGTCTCGTTCCTGTGTTTATCGATTGCTTTTATCACGCAATCTCGCCATTCCCCCCATGCTCCCCCAGCTGCTCAGAGCTCCGTGGCCTGTGCTGCTGTTACAAAATGCTTCCAGTGGGTGAGGGTCAGGGCTGTCGACCACTGGCGCAACATGGCACAGTGCTCATGCTTGCAGTGGAAATCCGGGGTCACATAGATCAGGCTCAAATCTTAAAGCTCCTCCATCCTGATTTTACAGTAAAGTACCTCTGACCAAGATCCTTGCTTAGATCTGGGGAAGGGTCACAGGGCATTGCACATTGGTTGCCCACTGCTCCTGGCAGGATGCCCAAGTAGCATTGGATGGATGGGTGGATTAAAAACAGATACCAATATATAAGACATATCTATGTCCAGGACCATCATTGTTTTTTCCATTTGCCATCTAAATCCAGTCCCTGATGAAGTGTTTTAAGAAGGGGCATATGAGCAGACCTAGAATTTTAAGAAGGCTGGCCTGGGAGTGCCCTTAGGTTCACATAAACAGGAGGTCAATGCCAGAGTCATCCAAAATCTGTAAAGCATTATGTGAAGTGAAATAATCTTTGTGAGCTTTTAAAAACATATCCCACCATAGAAGGTCACAGCTCTTGCCAGTCACAAGCCCAGATAAATGGAGAGGGTTGCATTAGGAAGGGCATCTGGTGTAAAATCTGTGCCAAGACAAATTTCCCCACGAGGGACAATAAAGTACACCCCACCTTACCAAATCACTACCTGCCATGGAAGCTTATGGTTTGCTGTGGAGACCCCAAAAGTAAAGGCCAAAGGGAAGAAAGAATAATCTTACAATAATCTTATTATGATCATTTTAAATTGGCACAACGTTGCACAAAACATTTTTCTAAAAGCCACCAATGTAAGCAGACACCCCAGCACTGACTGGTTTAGGTGGGTGTGTCTTCATGTCAGACCCTGTGTGTAATTAGCTCTGTGGTCACTAGAGGTGACGAGGAGAGTAGCCCTGGAATCCTCCACTCGAGTGAGCAAAAATCCCACCACAACACTCGTATACTCACTCTCTGGTGGGACGTCCTGCTGTCCAGTCTTCATTAGCCCCAGACCCCCTGAGGACCACAGAAAGGGGAAGGAGGACAGCAGACAGAGCTACTCCCCTCTATCCGGAGTCATGGGGTTACAGGGGAATTTACACCTAAACCCTGAGAGTAGACAGGACACACACTCCTCTACATCCCTATTGTTGAGGAGGGATGGAGGGGGGATGTACCTTGCCTGGAAATTCCAGACTCACCGCTGTACCAGTTAGCCAATCAGAAAATGGCGGACGTGACGTTAACAAAGCGACAATAACGTGAGAAAGTAAACAAACGGAGTAGTGAAGCCACGAGGGAGGAACGAGAGAGTTATTTCAACATTACTGTACCATACCGCTGAATGAAACAAACTCTCAGCTCCTCGGTGCGCCATCTTGATTGTTGTCAGTGAGGAGACTCGTACGAGTGACGCTGCTCGCGAAGAACACGTGACTTAAATAAACCAATCAAAATGCACGGTACGGTTGGGATTTGAGTAAACCACTGCGGACGGCGTGGTGACCAGACTGATATGTCTCTGTAGAATAACACAGAGACATATCAGTCTGGATTTTCCAGGCAAGGATGTACCCAAACCTGCCTCAAATCCACAACTCTTTGACTGCAAGTTGTTACCCACTCAAAAACACTAAAATACTCGTCTAGCTGGATACTAGAAAATGTTATCAAACAGAACACTGGGAACCCCATTAATGCCTTGTATATTTGCCTTTACAATGAGCCAAACCTGCCCATAAAAAAGCACTTCTTCCTTTTTAATTGGTGCTGGTTTCCCCTCCTGGTGAAAATAAACAGCACGGGAGGCAGCAGTGATTTCCTACCACCTGAGATCTGTGTGTGAGTGCTGGCCCGCTAACATGAGTAAACACACTAAATGGTTCTGACTGTAAAAGCTTGAGTTCAGCTGGACTTTCTCACATGGAGGGAGCAGGCCAGTCCTGCTATTACCAAGTGGGATGATCTCTGAGGGTCAAAGAAGTTGAACCTGAATTATTGTTTAAATTAAAAGGTGAGACACTTGAGGTAAATAGAGTAAAAAACACACAAAAAACAAACAAACAAACAAAAAAGATATTGTAAAAAAACTTGAAAGACATGAAAAAAAAATATTTCAAGTTTGTGTAATTTTATGTTTTAATATGCAAAGCCATTATCTACTCAAACATACTCATTTGCATACATTCAAAATCTGAATACTGGATGGATCCAGGTATTGGTTTATTTTTGCGACGTGAACATTTTTTTATTTTATTCTGTTTTACAGAGGCCATGTTTTTGGAATAAAATGCCCAATAATCAGGCATTTACTGTATCAATGTATGTGATATACTGTATGAACAATTACCTGTGTAAATGCCTTCAAAAGATTTTAGGTTGAAATCTAGACAAATGTAATGAAATAAACTACTTAATGTGTACTTTGGGAGAAAGGTCTTGGTCATAGCTTAGTTAGTTCATAGAGTAACCTATCCAACCAGCCCACTCCACTTACATAAACTATATTTCCAATAGTAATAGCTAAACTGCCATTTCACACATATGAACTTAAGTGACATCCCATTCTTAATCCGTAGAGTTTAATATGACGTTGGCCCACCCTTTGCATCTATCTACTAAGGCCTGGCTCGCAGTCTTCACTCTAATTCATCCCAAAGGTGTTCTGTCAGGTTGAGGTCAGGACCCAGTGCAGGCCAGTCAAGTTCTTCCACTCCAAACTCACTCATCCATGTCTTTATGGACCGTGCTTTCACAGTTCCTTTCACTGGAACTAAGGGGCCAAGCCCAGCTTTTGAAAAACAACCCCACACTATAATCCCAATTGAGTTATTTGGTGGATGAGTGAATATTTTAGGAAATATAGTGTAGTTACATAGGACAATAACGAGAAGCGCTCAAGTTTACCTACAACTAAAATAATAGTTTAAACACTATTTTAAAGTCCAATTGCTACATAAGTGTCTATTCTACGTTGCTTCTTTAAAATGCTTACAGCAGTGGTGTCAAACTCAGTTCATGGTTCGGTGTAAAAGTGTACATTTAAATTGTATCATTTTTATAGTTATTTTTGGACAAAGGGCACTGTGTAATATGCTTTGCAGATTTCATTCATTCATTTCATTAAAAATGGTATTTATATTTTAACATAACAAACCTATCAGGTGCTGATATAATACTGTCTCACTTTTTTAAAATTTGATGACAGCAGCATGTGTCAAAAACATTTTTAGTGTAGCCCTGCTCAAGGCCAGAAGACCAAAAGCATCCAATATATCCAATACTAATAATAGTATTAAAACACGTTTTATTCCTAGTCTTGTTGCTGAATTGTGGACAATTAACCTATTTTGTTGTAAAATGCTCAGTCCAGCTTTTTTTAGTAAGCATTTCACATTTGTTGTCTTTTTCACACATTTGAGACCTGTTGCTTCTATCAAAAATGAGCATTTATTTTTTATGGTAATATATTTTTATCTTGTGACTATAATGTTTAATTTGCTTCTACCACTGCATTCTATAATTTTTATACACAGTGTCCCAACATTTAGTTTGAGTCTGTTATAGTTCTGTGAAGACAAGGAGACACAGAACTGTCCAGAGCTGATCAGTGCTGTGTCCTCTGTGAGCTCACAGCAGCTTCACTTTGTGACTTTGCTTTATTAAACACCCAGCTCTGTTGTGAGACCAGACTCCTTTGCCTTCTGTAGCTTCTGCTTTGTCCAGCTTTTTGTACTTGTTGTGACTTTTGCATCAGAGCGTGTTCTTTACTGAGCCTGTGGCCACATTAGCTCCACATTTAGCTTAGCTCTTGAGTCCACAGACAGTCTCTCTTCCTCCAAGTGGATTTAAAAGCCCTGCTCTCACTCTTCACTTTTCCTCTGTTCAGTTATTTCGGGGTAAAGTCTCTCTGAAGCACGTGCAAGGAGCAGCTCTGTCGGAGATGAGACAAGTCATAGCAGCAGCGGGGGAGAAGCGGCGCGCTACGGAGCTGCTGCAGTGCATTATGGGACTCGTAGTTCTCGCGGTAAAAATGCTAAATAGCGATCAAAACCTATTAAATTAAACCTATTAATTAAAATTAGGAATTGTCTCGCGGGCCAGACAGAAAGGTCTTGCGGGCCGGATTAGGCCTCTGACACCCTCTGACACCCCTGGCTTACAGTGTGCATGGCTCCTTCTGTGTCAAATGCAAACAGATGCAATTTTGAAATAATTTTGAATGTAAAAACTTTGACACCTGGGTTTAACTGTGTTAATGTGAAACATTGCCTTTCAAGTCCATTTAGTGCTTAGTCAGACTGAGTCACTGTGTGATGTTGATGACACCAACACAGAGGAGCACGGGCCCTGGACTTATAGCTTGGTCTGAGTTATACCACCGGCTGAGCCAGAGTGCCCCATTAGCTTAATGGCTGTCTAGGATTTCAGAGGGGATGCACTGCTGTTATGGCTGAGAGCTCTGCGTTTCCCTTTTTATGGCTCCTTAGACTTCACAACAGCCAGAAATAGGGGTTTGAGAGAAACGGGAGGAGGGAGAGCAGGGTCACAACAAAATATGACAAAGACAGAGGCAGTGTTTCACCACCTTAAATTAAATTCAAACTGTATTATGATTCTGAAATGACAGAGCAATCAAAGTTGTGAGTTCTTCTTGTGTGTCTCTCTTGGGAATAGACTGGCTTAACAACTGATGACCTGGTTTCTTTTCCCATCACTTTGACCTTTGACCTCTGTGACTTCCTCAGCTGGTCACAAAGCAATAAGAAACAGAAGGTCAAGTTCCACTTCCCCCGAGCAGCTTATAACACATCTAGGGTCTCATTTATTTGTTTTTACACATCATTAATACAATGAAATAAACAGTCTCTTTTTTCAGTACAAATAAAAGGCCAGAAAAATGGGGGAAAAAACTCTCATGTTTATTCAGCAGTCATATATTAACGCTGTGATTGATGCCTTCATGGCTCCAGATGTAGAGGAGTATTGATAAGTAAAGTCTTTGTGGATGGTGATCAATAGCATCATTATACAGTGACATTTCTTTGCTTTACAGCTCATGCATACATTAGCCTCAAGTAACACAATAATCTTTTAAACATCGCTGAAGATTTGTGATGCAACTGCATGATATACACACATACGTAGGTCTGTTATTCGAAGTGGACTGTGTCTCTTCCTTTCTCGTCTGTGAACTGCTGTGGTCTTTGGACCTTCAACAGCATCTGCTTGTCATTGGGAACATGCGACTATGATTTATGACTTTGATTCAGCGTTTGGACATGAATGGGAGATTGGAGATGGGAGATGACATCAGTGGATCATAAACCAATATTACAAAGACATTGTCCTGTGTCTGATGCTTACCTTAATGCACTAAGGCTGGATAAACCATGACGTAAGCCCTACAATACAAATGTGTTGTTTCTTGTAAAATGAGATTAAGAAAATGTAGGCTATAATGGGTCAACATTGTTACTATAAAGCATCTGTCAGTGGTCTTTTAGATACTGACTCACACTGAGTCATCACCTGATATTATTATGTAGCAGCTGTAATTCAATATTCACAGATCTGTTTGGACAGCGCTGACATTTGGAGATAGCTGTTTTTCAAGATCTGTCTATAGGAAATAAAGAGGAATGTCTTACTACAACTTTCTTCATTAGATACACTCTGAACTTTAATACTGTCTATTTTGCAGCAGGACAATGGTTCAGTTTTTTTTTTTTCACTCCAGACAATGACCAGCTAGACACTGAACCAACACATATTCACTCTGGCCTTTGTGGATTCATATTTCTTTGGACAGCTGAAGAAAGCTGGAGCTGTGTATCATATGTCAGTTGTCCTTGGGATTGGATCTATCTTCTTGCTACCATAGCAGGAACACTAAGAACTCTGGCACCATACACGTCCACTTCTATTACTTCAAAAGTACATAGTTTAGTATTTGTTTAGTTTTGTATTATCAGTACATTGACTCTTTACATTTCACCATTTTTAGAAATAATGCAGATTCATTATATAAAAGCCATATCAGAAGAGTCAGAATTTGCCTCAGTCTCACTACCAACAAGAGGCAGAACTGCTCTCCTTCTGGTAAGGCCTCAAGGTTTGTCAGTGCATTTTGTTTGACTGTGAGGTTGGTTTACAATAACATCTGGGCATATTTGGGCAAGACAGCTCCAACTGCAGGGATTAAGCATGTGACTTACCATCAAAATAACAGGTTGGTGAACTTTGAAATACCAAGAAAATAGAGCCCATTTCTCTTCACTGCATGGTGAAAAAGGTCTAGACATTTCAGATGGTATCTAGTGACTTGATATGAAGATTTAAGCCTTTAGTAAAAAAAACACCACATACAAACTGCAGACAAAAACCTAATCCTGACTGTCTGAGCATCACATTCTTGAGGAGAAGGTGAGCTCAGTGTCACAAATAACTTATCTCCGCCATTCACTGGGTAGCGCTATCACACTATTGACCCTGTGTGGGACTTCTTGAGTACCGGCTCATCTGGCCTTAAAATCTGGGCAGCTTAAATCCATTTGTAATTCAGGGCAACCAAGGACATCGCAATACATATGCAGAAGATTTGAGCCTCTCTCTTATAAGACACAGTAAGGGAGCAAAACAAATGGATGCAGGGGGCTGTACCAACATAGAAAAAAAGGTGCGTATAGACTATTGTATAACTAATAAACTGTCCACAAATCTCCATAAATGTTAAAAATATTTGCTCATCATTGACTAACTATCTACCTATCTTTGAATAAGCTATTCTGATTGGACAGTATGATTGAACTTGTGTTGTGTTGAAATGTTTGAATGGAAAGGGGTCCAAGGTCACATCACTTGGGTCTGGATTTGTTTTGTATAATAATTTTATATAATTTGTAATTGATACCCTTTTCTTTTATTTAACTCTGACTTAGCCTTGCTTTGTACCTTTGTTTCCCTGAGCAGAGTACACACCATCAAGAGTCACACTAATCTCTTTGACCTGCCACATCCTCGAAAAGTTCCACCACTTCAACTATAGTGGCTCTTTTACATTGTCTCTTTCATAGTCACAGGAGTTATTTTTTCTTAAGCCATTGTTGATAAGTGAATCATACAAAGATAATTATACATTTGTGTCTGAATTAGCTGGAGAAGTCAGTAAGTGCCAAAATGAATTACATTATGAAATCGTATTGAAATGTCAATCACAATCCTTTAGCCACACGTCATAATAAGGCTGTAAAATACAAAATGCTGGAAGGAATTGATTTTCCCATAATGTATGTCTTGCATCAATTAAACTGCTTTCAAAATAAAAGAAATGCAAACTACCTCTTTACAAGCCACTCTTTCTAATTAGGTCCATCAACTTGTGTGTGCCTTTCATGGGCCGCCACTTTGTGATTTATGAGCTGTGAGCATAACTGACTATAACACATTGCCACCAGTTATAAATGAGCAGGTTATGTTGCACACTAAGTTAAATCACACTTTTAAAATCTATGTCATAAATATTACTACACAAAATTGTACATTGTATTCCCTGGTGTTTTTGAGATACACAAAATTGTCTTCTCAAGCTATCACAGACTTGAGCACACACTTCTCACTCATTACTCTTGCCCTGAGAACCACCATCTACTGACAGGCGCTCGGCCCGACTTCTCCCTGACACGTCCCCCAGGGTTAAAGGTCACGGCAGCAGTGTGAAGAGCAGGGGGGTTGCTGGTGGCCTATCCCGTCGCTGGGGAGGGACCACATGGAGGTGTCCAGTCGTATTCTGGAGGAGCAAAGGGCCAGGGGGAACTGAGGAGGGGGCACGTTGTTGAAGAATACTTGTGATAATGATGTTATTTGGATACTGGGACGGCCTGCCTGGCAGCTGTTGACAGTAATGATGTAGTGTGTGTAATGAATGATTCTCAAAGCTCTCCTACATACCAGCTGCTGACTGAGGCAGGAAGTGGATGATTGATGGGAATTATTGATACCTTTTTCCCTCAAACACACACACACACGTAGGCAGCAGCACCACAGTCCAGGTTGTCTGAATTCTTGATAGGCTTCTTAGTTTGTTGCTTTTTCTCCAGCTCATCAAGAGTGGACTCATCAGTCACTGCTGAAGGAATGTCGATACTCCTCTGTGTTGTCGGGTACCATAACCCATATGTTTTTATGATGGGAACTGTTTCAGTTTAAAATGTTTGTTTTTGGAAATAAGATGTTTTGTTAAGATTTCTCTGGGTTACAGCTCCTTAAATGTATGAATCAGCCCCATAACATATTTTTTCTCAAAGAGTTTTTTCTCAAGGTTTTATGATTTGGCAGCTGTTTATGTAAGTAACCTTTTTACATTGAGCAACTATACTGCATTGAAAGGTGCTTTGAAAAAATAGGGGTGTGCCACAAGAGTCAATCCTAAGGCCTGTTTTCTTCTTTATGATACACTACACATACTGTTTGAGTAAGTTTGTTCCATCATCCAAAGACATATTACCAGACAGTACTAAGCCAATATGTGATACTTATTTCACAAGCATATCCATGTGTACAAAAAAATGTTTTTCAACTTGTACGTAAAGGATGAGCAAATGTGCCCAAAGTTGAGAGTATCAAGAGGCTCCCTTTATCTTGTGCCCCTGTTGTCTGTACTTCCTCTCTTAAACACTAGATTCCTTTCTAAAAACATGTGGTGTATCCAAAAATCTGCTTGTTGAAAGCATAAGAATCCATACACTTTCCAGACCCTGTTAGTCAGTCCATGCACGATGCACTCATATCATCAGACTGTAAAAACCTGATATTGATCAGCTATAGTCCTATTTGTGATGAAAGAAAAATCCATCTTGCAGCAGTAGTTTCTCATTAATAGTCACGCAGTAGTAGTTATTCATTACATTAAGTTCATAAATGTTTTCTAATAATGAAGATGCTGTAGGTGAGAGAAACTGGCAGTATTACATTTGCTTGAGATTACAAAACAAAAGCCCATGAAGAATGAGTGTCCTGCACATGGCGTGTCATGTGTTGAGTGCCTTCCTTGGTTGCATGTGTATTTACTGTACAGAGAAGCAGGTCTACAACATGTGGCTGCTATTATCACCACATCCACGGTCAGTGCAGAGGACCCACCGCCTTTTATACCAAATGTGTGTGTTTGTGTAAGCCCATCTAAGCTGTGAGAGAGCTGCTTTTGAAGTCCACATCATGCACTGGCCCTTAAGCATTTTAATATCTCATACATCATCAGAGTGTAATGCTGAAATAATATTTTATATTGATCACAATGATATGTGTTTCAGATGTCTTTATTAGAAGTAATTGAAGTTGTGGCACAGATCAGTGTTTACAGAAACTTGACAGATGATTCATTTTCTGCAGTTGGTTAAGAGGTTGAGGTAACTAATCATAATATTTAAAAAATGCACATATTCAAAGAAATAAGAAATTGAAGAAATTAATATTACATCACATTTGAAACACTGTGTGCATTTAAAACACACTTATGTAGTGCAATAGTGTGTCATTGTACATCTTCTGTGCTTTTATTAATGCCATTATTCAAAGTGATATATATGTAGTATATGTAATTCAGAATTTAGCGTGTCAGAGTGCAAACGCAGTGCCCCGACCTGGTCCAGCCACACAATCAGCTGCAGCAAATTGATAGATGGATAGATCTGTTGGAGAACCCTTTGATAAAGATGCCATACATTCATCAGTAACCTGCGCTGTATCAGAAAGAGAACATCTTCAGTTTAAGCATCCAGTGCGTGTGTTACAGTGTGTGGGTCTAAATACAAGCGGTTGAAACTCCATGACGCATCATGAATACACTGTTTTTAACAACTACTCTCCAGTGTAAGAACTTGTAAGACTTTATTAAAGTCCAGTTTGAGAGACAACAACGAAAAAAGGCTGCAGTATAGTGCAAAAAGAGTGAGAATTGAGGAAAAAAAAAAGTTGCATGTTGAGTTTGTCTTTCTGTAGGCCCCTCCCCCAACACATTATTATTATATTTTTGTAAATGACCTCTTTTAAAGCATTAAATCTTATTTTGTGCACAAACAGCAGCATTCACTCTGGAAAAGTTTGCCCCTCTTTCCCCAGTTTTAGCTTACACAGTCGTAATAAATTAGACAGTGGCCACTAAAGGATTTAATTTGCATTTTCTCTGCCTTGTATTTTGCGTACTCTGGTGAAAACCATTTTTCATATTAATTGAATCAAAATCTGTGCTGGGCTTATTTAGCACCTGCGAGAGATGCTAACCTCAGATGCATCAGGATTTGCTCCACTTTTATCCTATTTTACTCATTTAGCATGCACGCAAACTTTTGATAGAGATAGATATAGCTCTCAGTCATATTTTTATTTCTCAGGTAGTGTCTTTGAGTCTGTCATTGTGTCCTAAAATGCTTTATATATACGTTTGATGTTTTATTATTATTATTATTATTATTATTATTATAGAGATAATACTCTTTTTCTGTTGGTAGTATGTTTGTGTAGTATTTGTACATTTAGTAAAAAGTCCCTATAGCTTCTTTGAGAACATAAGCACATATTCACACACATACCAGGATAACACAGTGACCTGAGGTTGCATGTCTTTGGACCCCTGACAGAAACTGGAGCCCCAGACAGAACTCTCACAGGAGCAGGGTGTATGTAAAAGTCCACACACTGTTGCTTTGGAGCAAATTTACATTTGCTACCCTTTTTTACATATTACTGACATATCACATGTCACATTGGATAATACCAGTGTAATAAAGTTTGTAAGAGTGAAGTGAGATGGTTCAGTAGCTCCAGTACATGTTGTATTGTCCTTGTCTCTGCGTAGCACACTCTGTCGACAGCCCGACTTCAAACAGCCCGACGTTGGTCTGCAGCATCTGTGTCAGAGCTGCTCACTGTTTATTGCTTCATCTCCACTTTATTTACTGTTGGCTTAATTATTTCCACATTTGATCATTTGAGGGAAGCCGGGGCAGCCGTTTTCTCTTATGAATCTAGTCGCACATGCCAAGCCCTGAGTGCACTCAAACCAACACGTGGGTTTTCATGCTGCTCTCTTGCTGTGCAGGTGACAAAGAAGGAGCTGCAAGATGGATGACTGTCTGACTGTGACATCTTAAACCTGTTACCTCCGAGTGCATGTTTATTTGAATTTTCCTCACGACTGTATCATGTACTGGGGGGAATTCTCTTGAACTGCAGCTATGGGAGTGTAAATATTATGGGGAAAGCCACTGAGACATGAAATGTAGCTTTAATTACACCATTGATATATCGGGGTCACTACCCTCATGCATATGGAGAGAACTTGACCTATTCATTTTTTATAATTTTGATTTCTTCTTTGATTTGCTGTATACATTTATTAAACTGTGCTGTATAGTAGATGGCACAGTCCAGTATTGTGCAAAAGTCTTGGGTTTTAAGAACAAAAAAAGCTATGAACAAAAAATGTGTATCAATGTACAATAACACACACACACAGGAAACTAATTAGAGGAAAAAACAAAGCACTCGGACAGCCCAGACCTGGACTCGAAGATCTTTAAATTCAGGCGTAAATGCTCATTCTATTAAGCCATAAAACCGCCTATATCTCACAAAGGTAAAGAATCTAATAAAACTAATTATTTGGTGGCTTTTAGTGAGTGAAGTTAGTGTGTTTGGTCCGTATCTCAAAATGGTACAGAATCCCTTAAGACAATCTAAAATGTATAATTTTGTCCTTGGCCCATTACTCACCTTTTCTAAAAATTTCATAAGAAAATAAAATAAGATAACAACACTTAACCAAACCGTTTGCACAGGATGGTAACAACAAGAAATACAGTGGGCAAAGCTAAAAGGGAGCATTGTGCAATTGTAAGACTTATCAAAAGCATGTTATGTAAAGCAACTATAATGAATGTAATGTGCTTGAGTTCACTGCATAATATACTGTGCATAATTCACTATGTTTACAGTAATACAGGTGTGTCCTGAACAAAATTATAAGAGGGAAGGCAGCTACACCAGAAAACATGTGTCTAAAGTTATAAACTCCTTCTGATACATCCATCGATATGTCACTATGTTTCAGACATGGCATGAGCATGTGGAAATGTTTGTTTCTGTGTAATTTAATCCTCCATTGGAAAGATTACAGTAAAACCACCATTTTGGATTTGAGGAATAATTCTTCTCAACTTGGCCAGAGACGAAAAATTCTCCTCTGTTTGTCATTTTAGAGTCCTGCATGACCTTACACCGACTCTGAGCTCGAAATCAAATAAATGGGACTGAAATTAATTTCCTGTGTGAAATTGGAGGCAGTATTTTAAATATGTTCAAAGGATGTCCGAAAACAATAAGTCATAGGTTGTTACAAATGTTGTTGATGCAGTCTGCTTATTAAGACCATTTATTACAAGGTTATGTTTGATCTTTTGCGGGATTTAGTGAATTTACTAAATAAGCGTGCACAGTGGCAGAGTGGTTAGCGTGTGTAGAGTCTGCATGTCCATCTGTCACTGTAGGTTCTCTCCAGCTTCCAGACATGCATGTATTAGGTGAACTGATAAATAAAAAAAAAATCTCCCTACTGTGAGTGAATGTGAGGGTAAATAATTGTCTGTCAGCCCTGCAACTGAACAGCCATTGTCCAGGGTGCACCCCACTTAAGGCACATAGTTGTTGTAACAGACTCTTGCCACCTGCAACTCCCAACAGGAGTAAGTGGAAGATGAAGGAAAGATTTTGATGAACTTCGTTGCATTGGTCAGAAGATCCTTTGTCAACAGTTACAATTTACAGAAAGTATTACATGATCACATTTTGAGGGGATTTTAGGGAATTAAAAAATACCTTCAATATAAACATTTTAGGAGGGAGTGTTGTCTTTGATGTCTTTAGTCTGCAGCCTCATAGTCTCTTCTCACTCTTTAACCCAGCGTTATCCAAGTCTCCAAAGACAAATCAAACCCCCCAGTTGTTCATCCTTGTGGGTGTTCCTCAAAAGACTAAAAAATAAACTTATATCAGGCATACCTGTAGTAATAACCCATAAACTCATAAACCAAATGATGATAAAGATGTTTTTTTACTCATCTACATGTGACACTGGTGTTGGTAAATATCGACAAAATGTAACTGTTGTATTACAACTTTATAAAAACATACTTTTACTTAACGTCTGACAGGAACTGTTACATTTACTCAAGCAAATGTTCAATTTTTTTTAAACTGTGCCAAAATTGAGCATGTTCACTTCACTAAAAGGAGGTCTTGGGCATGATGATAGTAATGATAGTAGTGGTGGTAGTACTAGCAACAGTGGTAGTAGTACTCATGGTGGTAGTAGAGGCAGTGGTGGTGGTAGAAAAATGTACTTCTAAAAGCACATTGTTTACACTTTCATTCAGTACTTTGACTGACTTTCACTCAAATAATAATTTCGTTAAGTACTTAAGTTGAAAATAATGTATTATTTTGCAGTAACAGTACAGATTTTCTTCCACCTGTGGCTTATTCTAATCTGAATACATTACTTATTTTTAAATTATTTAAAATGGAAAAACATCCTAGACACATGACCAATGCACGCCTCTGCTTTGACAGACAAGGGAGGAGTGAAAACATGGTGCTGTGCTTTTATCCTCCAGCTTTTTTTTTTTCTTTCTGATGAAACCAAAGACATAGGACTAGCTCTACGAGACCTTACCTCAAAGCTACCGAATCCTCCAACACAAGAAAACACTGTTCCCCAATTGGGCGGCTTTTGGGATACATTCAACAGACTCTCTGTATAATCTTCATGTGGTATTGTATTCCCAGTGGATGAATGTGGTCAAAGAGACAAATGTTTATATGTAGCGCCAATCTGTGTTTTAAACTTCCTCAATTACAAACATCACTGTAAGAAGACTCACTTTACTTGCAGACAATACATAGCTGAAAATCTGTCAGCAATCATACAGATTAGCTTTATGGGCATAAAGTTTTGCCATTTTCAGTGGTTAGTCTGTGGTTTAGGAAAACACAATGAGATGCCTCTATCTGAATGGAGAAGCCAACAATCAGATCATTATTTCAGGGAGCTTGTAGCATGAAGAATGTACAGCTATAAAGAGACATACAGTATGTTTCAGTAGCTTTTTACTAAATGTTTATATAGATCTATATAAATTCACTCGGACTTGGCCTTGTAGCTTCTCACAAACAAGCGTTGTAGAGCAAAATTCATTGACATTAATGTTCTGTTATGAAATACTAATCCAACTCATGATGTCAGCATTGGACTCAGACGTGACTCGAACTTGACTCAGATCAGTGAAGTGAAGGGGACTTGAACACTGAAAGCTCGAGAGTGACTTGGAGTGACCTTTTGACTCATTATACTCTAGTCATGGCCATTATTGACATATAGTCCAGTGGGTAAGCGTTGAAATGTCTTTGTTCTTAATCTTTACTTAAGCTATGGTCAGGTCAAAACAAATACTGGAGTTACAAAAATTTATTTAAAAATAATGTACGTAGGACATTTCAACTAAAAAGATCCCAAGAGGACTTTTTTTGAGCTTTCTACCATATTATAATGTTACTCTCTCATAAAAAAAAAAAAAAAAAAAAAACATACCTGAAATTGTGTTATGTTTAATTCATGCCTGTTTGAGTGATCCTTTTTTGTGATTTTTTAATTTCTGCCTCTCACACAAACCCCCTCTAACTCCAGGAAGTACTGACTAATCAAGCCTTCAACATCTAGTCTGCTCTTATTCCTTTATCCAAAAAACTGTGCACAGCTCTGTTTCCAATGATTCCTCAGCTATTTTTCATTTTATTGTAAAATGGCATCACATGAAAAGTTTAGGGAAGTAAAACACTTTTTTTCTCTGATTCTGTTCAAAAGACTACAACACAGCTGCCCTCTGCTGCCCTCTGCTGGTCTCTCTCTTCTTTCATTATCTAGGGTGTACCCCGCTTAAGGCTCATAGTTGATGGGATATAAGCTCCAGCTGCCCATAATAGAAAAAACGAAAAATGAATGAATAAACTTGTGATTGTGTGTATCTAGTTACCGCCCCAAGAATTATAAGTCCTTTCAGCGGTTTCTGAAGGACAAATATGTGAGTATTTGGTTTCAGCAGGTCTGCATCACCACTACAATGGAGTGAGAGAGTAACTGTGTAAATATTAAAAATGTTTAATAGACCACTGGTGATCCATGACATTGTGTTTAAATTTGTGAGTGTAATGCATTAGTGCTGCTTACATGACCTCTAACTTTCAGTGGCTGTACAAAGTGATTAATCGTCTTTGGCCCAAACAAAATGGCCAAATAATTCAGATGGTGTATGTTTCATATTTGGAGCCAAAATATAAATCATAATTTTTAACAGTGTGACATTTCTATATGAGGTTTACACAACAGAGCTGGACCTGCCAGACCGTGGATCTGACTCAGGAGAGATGTGTAAGGGTAGCAGTCAAGTTTATTGTCATGTCAGTCTTTCAGTCCCTGTGTGATGCAGAGGGGAGATAAACACTCACATAGCTGGGAAGCCACTAGGACTGTTTTCTATAACTTATAACGATGGAGATATCCCATTACAAAACAGATGGATTGGGAAACAGCGTAAGAAAGGAAGCCAGGAGCCGAGGAACAATCAAAGAAAAGGATTTAAACAAAGATGTAGAAACGTGATCTGAACAGGCAGAGCACTGTCCTGATTAGGAGATGTCTAAATAAGCCGTAAAGTCTGCTGACATTGGCACTGGAGGGTAACGTATGTATTGTACCACATCCGCAACTAAACCCTGTATCATCGCTATATCCAATAAATAAATGTGCCCAATGAGAAGTCTCAGAATAAGAATTCAACATACAAATATAATGAGGTCTAGGGGTTACTCGGTTTACCAGTTTTCATGTGACCCACTGTTGTCTTTTTTTTTCACTTGAACCTGAAGAAACCCATGCAGCCATCTAATAGTATGTCATAATACAAATTATCTGTGAAAGAAACGTGTCTTTATAATCATATAGGCTGTATAATTGAAGATTTTCTTCTGCTGGCACATCCCAAAAAGGGACGCTCTAATTGACTGTTTAATAATGGCTGCTGGGGAAAGTTAGAAAGAGTTTTACATTTGTTAATAAAGTTGAAAGACAAAAAAGTAGTTTAACTGGTCTGTGAATGCTACAGGTTACAGATTTCACTGTTACAGCACCCAGGACAGTAGTGGTAAACTCAGTCCTTCTTCTCGGTACTGCCTATTTCCGAGGTATTCTTCAATGCCCTCCTCTGTCATTGACCTTCAGGCTTCATGGTGGATGCACAGCTAAAGAGCCCAAAAGGCCAGGGTCACTGCTCCTGACTGGCAGCCATCACTGAACTCCCTGTTTGCCCGACACATTGAAAGGGCTTTGGTTACACACCCACATACAAGGTGTTCAGAAGTTGGTTTTCCCCTGTGCCTTCTCACCAGGACAAACACGCTGAGGTCTGCCCCTGTGTTGACACAGTTAAAAACAGTGCTCTTACCAAATTGCATGGTCAACACTCAAACATACAGCGAGGTGTTTAAAAGACATGAGTTAGCAGTTCTGTGGTTTTTCCTCTTGAACAGATGTTACCTGCTAGCACATACCAGCCTTTTACTCACAATGTCATTTAAAGACACCATCGCCTGCTTCTAGGCCCTTGGTTTAACAAAACAGAGTCCTCTAGCCAATCAACTACATGTGTGTAACGTCAGAGGCTGCTTAGAAAACATTATCGAGTGTGTCAGCAATTCACAAAAAAAGGTTTAAAAAGCAGTCATCTGGATTTTTAAAGCTGAAAACGCCTCTTACCAGAATCTCTCTTGATTCGAGTAAGCCTCTTGGATAAGAAGCAAAACTTTTAAACTTTAAAAACCAAGTCCAGACGACTGCTTTTTAAACCTTTTACTATGATTCAGTTAGTCTGGATGAGTGAGAGTCTTTACAGACATGCATCAACAATTAGTCATTCATTATTTAATGTATCAGTTAGCATATTAGCATGTGAGCAAAAGACTACATAATACAGGTTTCTGGTCACTTACCGTACAACTACAGTCGGCTACATATCTTGAGTCAACTTGAATTAAAGACACAATCCAAACAGTAGCAAAATAATATTTTTAGAATAGGCATGTATGCTATATATATATTCATTATTCATTTTCAAACCCATTTTCTTGCTCCTGCCTCGGACCTTTGAACCGTGGCTCAGGTAACTCTACCCCTGTGAATCAGCAGGTGATAAATGATCATTTCTTTCCAGCAGACTATGGGTGGCTTCGTGTGACCCCGCTGCTCCACTCCACTCCCTCAGACAGACAAACAGATGGACAGACAGCACAATAAGTCATTTTTCAAATGGTTTTGTTATGCTCAGCTTTCTTCTCTCACCTATTTTTGTGCAAATAAAGAATATCACAGTTGACATCCATTAGCTTCCTTCAGACGCAGTAGTTAGTTTTGTAGAAAGAAATGCACTTGAACTTGAAAAAAGTGCATTGTGTGTACATTAACAAACCAACTGGCATTAAATATGAGTTAAGAGTACAGCACTGTACTCTTGCTGTGTTAAAAAATACACAAAATTGAAAAAAAGGGGAAGAAAAAGACTAAATGAAAACTAGAGGCAATTAGAGGATGTAGACCTCTTCCAAGGCACTAATTCTATCTTGCAATGATAAAGAATAGTTGGGAATACTTAAAAACACTCCTAAATTCACAGTGGTCTGGATCCACACCAAAATTAATTACTTTGTCCTTGCCCTATTTCTACTACTAAAAATGTCAATAACAAAAATAAAATTCTGTATTTATTAAAGCACTCGTAGTTATCCTTTGCACAGTACTGTATGTGTACCTCTAAATATCTAGTTGTGAGTGTTATGGATTATTTCTTTGACTCGGTCTGTTGTTGATTTGTCTTTTTGGATTTTGAGCAGTGCGTTTCTTCCATGTTTCTCTGTTATATGTGTGCACCCTGTAAATATAATTAGATTGAAGTGAGGCATGCGATCCATGTGAGAGAGTTTCCTCAAACTCAGTGTTGGACATACTATCAGGCCTTTCCATCTGCTGTTTCGACACACCATGAGTTTCTGATAAAAACAAGCAAAAGGCTCAAAAACTCTCAAGCAAATACTTTCCAATTTAGGTCAAACTAAAGCTGACAGGTCCCACTTTAGAATAACACCTTTGGATGAATATTAAAGTTTAACCATGATATATTGACATACAATGGAAAATTCAGACAAGAATGAAAACACTTCTAAACCAAAACTAGAAGCACCCAGGCATTGACCCTAACAATAAAAAATGCAGTGCCCAGACCTTCACTCAAACAGCAGAATTTCTAGTTCTGGAGTAAATGCTTGAGCAATTAAGCCACAGTAAGCCTCACAATGGTAACAAATACACTAAAAATACATTGATCCAGCTGAGTTTGGCTCAATTATTAAGCTTTGATGAACATTTTATAAAAATCCAACCCTTATTTTGTGAGTTATGTTGGTATTAGACTAACAAACCAACATCACCCAAAACAAAATCTCACTGGGGGAGGTATTAAATATACATTATAAGTTATAGTGTTTTAAAAGTAAAATAATTAATCATTTTAATAAAATAATAAACTTTACAATTGTCTGAGGAAGCTGATGCACATTTTGTAGTGTAGGCTGCAGAAGTCGTGCACCTGTATAGATATCTCAGTATGACGTGTGCCTTTCAGCATGCGTCTGTCTTGGGTGGCATGGCCGTGGGAAGCAGCGGTTCCTGGTGGGACACACATTCCTGTGCCACACAGGAACACACACACCCTGTCCCGCTCAGACACACTCCTCCAGCCCGCCCACCTGGGACCAATGACCCCCTAAACAGCTCCAATTACCAGGCACTGACAGACAGACAGATTAGCTCTGAACAAGGTGCTGAGGCCTGTCCCGACAGACAGAGGAAAAAGTGAGGCCGACAGACACACAGGATGAAAAAAACAAGCAATATGGCTGCCCAATGGACCAGGATGTGATGATGTGTTAAATGGCTGGAATGACGTCCCACAACAGTCAACAGTTCAAATACAGACCAATTAATTACTACTGAAGTCCTCCACTACTGATGAAAAATGTCGATAATGCATTACTGAATATAATATGGTAACTATTATTGTGCCATGATTAGTTGCAGTGATTTATAAACACATACCTTGTTTCTTTTTGTAGTGCTAAAAAATTCAGCTGTGTCCAAAAGAATGGTGCTGAGCAGACTGCAATATATTTTCTAAAAAAAAAAAAAGGCAGTAGCCACCAAATATCTTTTGGCAACCAATTAACTCCATGTACAATGTACTGTATGTAATGTTGCTGAAATGTTAGTAAGAGTATAATTTTTTGTTGTTTTATTAAATGTAGCAATCATCATCAAGGGGGTCACAGACCGTGGTTAGTGCTCTTGCCTGCCAGCACAGAGGTTGTATGTTTGATCCTTGGGCAGATCTACTCTCAGTCTCTCTGGGTGGGGTCTCTATGTCCTTCCTGTGTCACAGAGGATTCTTTCAGGGTACTCCAGCTTCCTCCCCTAGTGAATGAATGTGAGTGTGAATTGTCATCTGCCAGAGAGTATCCTGCCTAATGCCTCAAGTTATTGGGATACGCTCCAGTACCCCCAACCCTAGTGGGGATAAACAAACAAAGATGAATAAATTATCATCTATTATTTAGAGCAGCCATCACAAATCCTACTTTAATAATAAACTTTAACAACAAACAACAACTACTGTCTTTATTTTTGCTGTCTAAAAATATCTTCCTTAATGTTGAAAAAATAAATGGGGAAGTATGCTACTCGTGTCACCAAACTTCTGGGGCAGTTTCTTTGCTTATGCCACTTGTGGATGGGTCTATTCCAGTGTTTCCCAACTAGGGGGTACGGGGACCCCTAGGGGTACACAAGCACAATGCAGGGGGTACATAAAGTTATATGATCATTTTGGCTTTGAAAGTCTCTTAACCTAAATCAAGGGAATGCAACACTAAAGAGGGACTAAACCAGGACTAATCCAGGTCTTTTAAACCAGGTCTAAACTCCATCTAAACAAGGACTAAACCAAGAATAAGCTGCCTCCAAACCAGGACTAAACCAGGACTAAACCAGGATTAAACCAGGTCCAAACCATGACTAGAGCAGGTCCTGGAGGTACACAAGACCAAAAAAGGTTGGGAACCACTGGTCTATATAACTTAATAAGTCCCCATAGTACACTTAGACACACACAGAGTCATTTTCTCTGTACCTCACAGCCACCGTCACCCATGACCTCAGGCCAACCATAACCAAACTCTGTTAATCTGACTGACACACTCAAAACCTAAATCATGCAACACGCTGAAACAGAGACAACTCCAGACATCTTCCCGCAGTAGACACAGCCCTACCAACACACAATTACATTACTTTTATGATATTTCAACAATTAGAGAGAATGACTCAGGACATTGCCAAAGCTGAATGCCAGAGCATGTGAACAAACAAGGTATTTCAAGACCAACAAAACAAACTGACTCCAAACCACAATGACAATAAGAAGGCATTTGGATAGCTTTCTGTTGTGAATGTTTGGCAAGTTTTCCATGTTTTGGTGTGTTTGGTCAGCAAAAAATCACTGCCCATAGTGGGTTTTTGCTCTAATTAAGCTTCGTTTACGCAGTAGTAGGAGAGGTGATGACAGAGTGCAGTATATTTAGACACATACTGTGGGGAGTGAGAGAAAGAACAGCTTCTCATAAGAGTTTTTGAAAGTGAGATTAAAACACAGGGTTTATTGTTCATAGAGCTTTACATGATACAGCTGATATCCTCTTGTCTTGACATTGAAACAGTCTGTAACACCAAAAGAAGACTTCTAGAGATAATAATGGAATAATCTCTTTATAAACCTGGACCTAGACTCATCTGACATGATGTCCCCAGAAAAGGCCTGACCACAGCAGCAGCAAAAATGTGTAAAAAGTATACTATTATATTACATTATATATAGCCTATTATACTTTGACACAATCAATCTCATGTGACTGGTTTCTCCCAGGATGTTATTTTTTACAGTTTTATTTTTCTTGACCCATGTCACATTTTGACTATTTGCCATTTTGGCTACAGCTTTGTGCATGTGACACAAAGGGATGAAATGCAAACCCTGACAGTGTTCAACATATACAACGAAGCATAGTTTTCACCACTAAAATTAATTTTGATTAAATAAAGACAAGTTATAAGTTATTGTGTTGTAATGATCACTTTAGTTTGTATTCATACTGTGTTTAGCCTGTCTTAAGTCATTCTTTTGTTACTGGTACATCTTCTTCATCTTCTGTTGTGATACAAAAAACACTGCAGTGTCTTTTCTCAATAGATTTTGTTGATACCAAGACAACGTTTTATTTGTAATAACTTTTGTTTCAAGATCATTCATTTCTCCAGTCTCCTAAGCATGACAAGTCATGCATGTCACATAGTATCTTCTTGGAATAATTTTATTCTGAATGTCTGGACATGCAAGATTGACTCAAGTGATTTAAACCAATTTTTTTTGCTAACTAGATGTGAGATATACCACATATGGACAGGAGAAAAGGAAGTCACAGAAAACAATATATAAAGGTAAATGAACAGAGAGAGACTGGAACCAAAACAACCAAAAAAAAAATAAACCAGGTTTGAGCATTTTCAACAAAACTTACTAATTTGGATGATTCCTTGTTTACTGTTCATTAAAATAATTTTGTTGGGGATACTGCACATGTTTTTAAGACAATGATAAATTACACATTTATATTGTAGACAAAGATCAAATTCTCATCACATTTGCATTCAGTACACCAACACCAATATTATGAAAAACTAGTGGTCCAACTGTACTTTTCAGGTTCACAATAGGTCACACAGTTTCATGGATGAATTGTTGTCAGCTTTTTTATTGCACTGTAAGTAAACAAAAGGCTGCAGTGGCAACACTTTTGTAAATGATTATATTTCTTTGGTCGGTGACTCAGACGACCTGAGCCAGTGTGTGACAACAATACTAAACACTGCAGCGCAGATGAGAGTGAAGAGTTATTACACAACAAAGTCAGAAGAAACGTACTGTATGCATAATCTGACTTCTTAGCAACACAAAAACATGTTACAAGTATGTACAATAAGTTATTCATAGCTAGTGTAACAGTAATATAACAAATCAACTCCAGACAGAACTCCATGTATAAGAGTATATGGACACTACAGAACTAGAAGCACTTGGAAAGACACACAGATCTAGGCATTGGCCTTAGTTAGTCCAAAAATGGTCTTCTACATATATTAACTTCATATTTATCTCTGTCAAAGGAGGAGGTTAATGTTTTTGGTGGCATTTGTTTGTCTGTCTGTCTGTTTGTTTGTGTGTTTGTTTGTCTGTTGTTAGCAACATAACTAAAAAACCTACAAACGGATTTGGATGAAACTTTCAGGAAATGTCAGAAATGGAATAAGGAACAACTGATTACATTTTGGGGGTGATCTGGATCACCATCTGGATCAAATAATTTTTTTAAGGATTCTTTATTATTGAGAAATGGCGCTAATTTTGCCATTACAGTTTCTAACTCAACAAACAATGCCCAGAATTATTGGTAAATAATTATAAGATGACATCAAGGTAGATGTTATAATCTGACATAGTTTGACCCAGATCATGTTGATATTCTGGTTCTGATGAAGGTTCTAAAAATAAGCAGTACATATGGAATTGGATATTGCACAGCAACAAATGTAGCTACAAACTTGCAAATAACGCTAAATGAAAGGTGAGGTTTTTCTCTTTCAGTAATATGTTCACAGATTTGATGTATCTTTAATACTTATTGAGCTAGATTCAGGCCTTTAGTGTTTTTTCTCAGGTGAGTGACCATATGGCTTGGCGGAGGTCTGCGCTCTCTGAGTGCTTCTAGTTTCTTATGTAAAGACCAGTATTATTGTAGTCTACCTTGACATGTTTCAACTGCTAACTTCTTGCAGTCAATGTACAATACAATAGATATTATTAAAGCAAAACTCTCTAACTTTTTTAAGCTTAAATAAAAGGTCTGTGAGTCTGTGTGATGGTTAAATGGGTTGTTGTGGGGTGAATGAAGCATCAGGTATATCCCAAGGCGTCTCTGTGCCAAAATGACTCTTGCAAGTATAAGTGTCACTGACCAGGAGCCACAGAAGTCTCGAAAGAAAGCAGCAAAGCAAAGTTAGCTCCACACAGACTAGCAGTGGCCTTATTTCTTGATTTTTGTCACGGCAGATTTGTCACTCACGGATTTGTGAGTGTTTAAGATAGTGCTTTACTCCAAAATATAGAGGGAGTTCCACAGAGGAAAATAAGGCAAAAACAGCAAAGAAATGAGCAAAGAAATGAGCAAAGTTACTGAGTAACTTTGGCCCTATCTTGCAATTAGTAATGGGAGTATTGATACTGTGGTAGCGATATATCGATACTCACACAATACTCGTTTGGGTATCAAGTACTTGAATAAAGTATTGATACTGATTAATGCATCTGAAATAATCACTTGGGGCTAACTTACTCCAGTGTTTTGTGCCAAAACTTCCCCAAACAGTAGTATTTTGGTCTGGTCCATCCATGTCATGTGACAAGAAGTTAGCAGTTTTCACTACAACTCACACTTAAGTTATTTATTTTATGCTGCGTACATTAAAATTGTCAAATGGTCAGTATTAGTTGTGGGATTTGTCCTCAAGGGTAACAATTTTTTAAATAAAAATTACATCCATAAGAAATCATAAGTATCGGGTATCGGTATTAGTATTGACTAAATTTCCCGCAAAAGTAATCAATATTGTATCAAATCTAAAAAATGTGGTATCACCCATCACTAATGGCAATGATACAGAATCCTGTACCTAAAAAACAGCTGAATGGTGTCCTAGAGCCACACCAAAAATGAATCTTCTCTCCATTGGCCCAATACTGTCCTTTTCTGAAAAACTCAACCATTATATTACCATTAGTTATATTGCTAACAGACATGTCAATCAAGAAGTGATACGGGCAAAAACATAACATGCTTAACCAAGGTATAAAAGTGACAGCAAAAAATGCTGAATGTTCTGAGTTGCATGAGAGTTATATAAAACCATTTTGTTAGCTCAGTCTGTAAATAGTAATACCTACCTAGCCTGAGAGCTTATTGAAGGTGAGTGTTGGTATCTGAGTTTGGTCAAAAGTATGTGAACTGCCCCAAAGGCTCATGGGATATCGCACCCACTCCTTAGAGTTAGTTTCAACTGCTTTGCATGTCTAAATCAAACCACTACATCTGGTTTTAGTTTGTGTTGGTGGATCAAACAGATAAAAAACAGTGGCTTCAGCAAAAATAATTATGTTGGTTTTATTCTGCTGGATCTCCTGGATTAAGACTCGAGTCTGACAGGTCAAAATGACACAAAGAAGAACAACTGGGTTTACTGCAGTCGTGAGGAGAAACCATTACAGCAGGTTTGACAGTGCACACAGTTAGTTAAAGCCAGACGGATAGGATTTCCCTGAGAGTGGAAACATCTCTGGAACACATTGAGGGACATCAGACGGACATACGACTCTCTCCACAAATACACTAATCTCTGGTCTTCAACACTGTCATCCCAAAACTGCTACTGTACCCACCCCACATCAGCTTTACACTCCCTCAAAAGATGGAGGCCTCACTGTGGCTAAAACTACTACAGGTTTATGGAAAGAAGTGGTAACACAAGAAAACATACAGCGCTACTACTTCAAGAGTAACTATCACCTTAACACACATGGTAAAATATACAGTTTGTATATACAGTGGGGCAAAAAAGTATTTAGTCAGCCACCAATTGTGTAAGTTCTCCCACTTAAAAAGATGAGAGAGGCCTGTAATTTTCATCATAGGTATACCTCAACTATGAGACAAAATGAAAAAAAAATCCAGAAAATCACATTGTCTGATTTTTAAAGAATTTATTTGCAAATTATGGTGGAAAATATAAGTATTTGGTCAATAACAAAAGTTCATCTCAATACTTTGTTATATACCCTTTGTTGGCAATGACAGCGGTCAAATGTTTTCTGTAAGTCTTCACAAGGTTTTCACAAACTGTTGCTGGTATTTTGGCCCATTCCTCCATGCAGATCTCCTCTAGAGCAGTGATGTTTTGGGGCTGTCGCTGGGCAACACGGACTTTCAACTCCCTCCAAAAATTTTCTATGGGGTTGAGATCTGGAGACTGGCTAGGCCACTCCAGGACCTTGAAATGCTTCTTACGAAGCCACTCCTTCGTTACCCGGGCAGTGTGTTTGGGATCATTGTCATGCTGAAAGACCCAGCCACGTTTCATCTTCAGTGCCCTTGCTGATGGAAGGAGGTTTTTAATCAAAATCTGATGATACATGGCCCCATTCATTCTTTCCTTTACACGGATCAGTCGTCCTGGTCCCTTTGCTGAAAAACAGCCCCAAAGCATGATGTTCCCACCCCATGCTTTACAGTAGGTATGGTGTTCTTTGGATGCAACTCAGCATTCTTTCTCCTCCAAACACGACGAGTAGAGTTTTTACCAAAAAGTTCTATTTTGGTTTCATCTGACCATATGACATTCTCCCAATCCTCTTCTGGATCATCCAAATGCTCTCTAGCAAACTTCAGACGGGCCTGCACATGTACTGGCTTTAGCAGGGGGACACGTCTGGCACTGCAGGATTTGAGTCCCTGGTGGCGTAGTGTGTTACTGATGGTAGTCTTTGTTACTTTGGTCCCAGCTCTCTGCAGGTCATTCACTAGGTCCCCCGTGTGGTTCTGGGATTTTTGCTCACCGTTCTTGTGATCATTTTGACCCCACGGGGTGACATCATGCGGGGAGCCCCAGATCGAGGGAGATTATCAGTGGTCTTAGTATGCCTTCCATTTCCTAATAATTGCTCCCACAGTTGATTTCTTCACACCAAGCTGCTTACCTATTGCAGATTCAGTCTTCCCAGCCTGGTGCAGGTCTACAATTTTGTTTCTGGTGTCCTTTGACAGCTCTTTGGTCTTGGCCACAGTGGAGTTTGGAGTGGGACAGTTTGAGGTTGTGGACAGGTGTCTTTTATATAGATAACCAGTTCAAACAGGTGCCATTAATACAGGTAACGAGTGGAGGACAGAGGAGACTCTTACACAAGAAGTTACAGCTCTGTGAGAGACACAAATCTTGCTTGTTTGTAGGTGACCAAATACTTATATTTTCCACCATAATTTGCACATAAATTCTTTAAAAATCAGACAATGTGATTTTCTGGATTTTTTTTTCATTTTGTCTCATAGTTGTGGTATACCTATGATGAAAATTACAGGCCTCTCTCATCTTTTTAAGTGGGAGAACTTGCACAATTGGTGGCTGACTAAATACCTTTTTGCCCCACTGTGTGTGTATATATATATATATATATATATATATATATATATATATATATATATATATATAGATAGATAGATAGATAGATAGATAGATAGATAGATAGATAGATAGATATAGATATATATGGCTGTAGCCACTCTTCCAGTTTGGGGGTTACTGCCCCGAGTGCTCCGATGACCTCAGGCACCACTGTTGCGTTCACTTTCCAGGCCTTCTCAAGTTCTTCTTTGAGGCCTTGGTACTTCTCCAGTTTCTCGTGTTCCTTTTTCCTGATGTTACAATCGCTTGGTATTGCGATGTCAGCCACAACGGCTTTCCTCTGCTGTTTGTCCATCACCACAATGTCCGGTTGGTTCGCCACTACCATTTTGTTTGTCTGGATCTGGAAGTCCCACAGGATCTTAGCTCGGTCATTCTCTATCACCTTTGGAGGTGTTTCCCATCTTGACCTCGGGACTTCCAGACTGTACTCTGCACAGATGTTCCTGTACACTATACCAGCCACTTGGTTATGACGCTCCATGTATGCTTTCCCTGCCAGCATCTTACACCCTGCAGTTATGTGCTGGATTGTCTCAGGGGCCTCTTTGCACAGTCTGCACCTGGGGTCTTATCTTGTATGGTAGATCTGGGCCTCTATTGCTCTGGTGCTCAAGGCCTGCTCCTGTGCAGCCATGATCAGTGCCTCTGTGCTGTCCTTCAGTCCAGCCCTTTCTAGCCATTGGTAGGATTTCTGGATATCAGCCACTTCAGTTATCTGTCGATGGTACATCCCATGTAGGGGCTTTTCCTCTCATGATGGTTCCTCCAGCACCTCGTCCTCTGTTTTCCACTGCCTGAGACATTCACTGAGAACTTTGTCCATTGAGGCCATCTTCCTGATGTATTCAAGGATCTTGGATGTTTCATCCTGGACAGTGGTTCTGACACTCACCAGTCCTCTTCCTCCTTCCTTGCGCTTAGTGTACAGTCTCAGGGTGCTGGATTTGGGGTGGAACCCTCCATGCATGGTCAGGAGCTTCCGTGTTTTCACATCTGTGGTCTGAATCTCTTCCTTTGGCCAGCTTATTATTCCCGCAGGGTTATCTGATGACCGGCAGGGCATAGCTGTTGATTGCCCAGACTTTGTTCTTGCCATTGAGCTGACTCCTTAGGACCTGCCTTACTCGTTGGAGGTATTTGGCTGTGGCTGCTTTTCTTGCGGCCTGGTCCAGGTTGCCATTTGCTTGTTGGATTCCAAGGTACTTGTAGCTGTCCTCAATGTCTGCTATTCTGCCATCTGGGAGTGGGATCCCTACTGTATGGACTACCTTCCCTCTCTTTGTCACCATCCGCCCACACTTCTCAAGTCCGAATGACATTCCGATGTCATTGCTGTAGATCCTGGTTGTGTGGATCAGTGAGTCAATGTCTCTCTCGCTCTTGGTGTACAGCTTGATATCGATAGATAGATAGATAGATAGATAGATAGATAGATAGATAGATAGATAGATAGATAGATATACAGAAAAGAGCCCTAAAGTAAACTGACCCTCAAACACACACCTCCCTCTGATCCTTTACATCATTTACACCATTTTTATCTGCAGCTCCTCTGTCCTCACACAAACTTTCACACAGATGTTTGTAAGAATTTGAGGCATGCACTGATTCCTGCAGCATCATGTTGTGGTTAAACACGTGTAACTTCAGACCTTCAGTGTGTGAGTGTTTTTCCAGAGCTGTGATGGACAGACAGATGGAGCCACACTGATTGATGTACTGAGAGAAAGAGAGAGAGTGGGAAAGGCTTCATGCTCGCTCCAAAGACAGGTCATATATTTTTTCAGTCTTACTGCCAACTGCCTGCTACTATCTTATGTTCTACCCAGTATGTATTTTGTTTTCTGTATATTGTTGTATACGTTATTTTGCATATCTTCTGTTTGTATTCTTCTGTCTACAAACAGTGGTCGATATAAGTTTATATAATTAGTAAATTAGAAAAACAGTGGCATATGACTTTTTGCAAGAAGATGTTGCAGAAATAGGAGAGCCCCGCTCCCGTTAAAAGCTTTGGCAAAGTGGAGTAGATGGGATTTATGGCTCTTTAACGGGAGCCGAATCTTTGGAATCCGGTCATTTCAAAGAGCTGTTCAGAAGACTGGCTAATTTTTGGATTCATATAATTTTGAGAAGTTTGCAGAAAATAAACAAATATACCTCTGCATAGAGTGAGACCACCATTTAAGATTTATTTTGTCAAAACATAGTTATGTTGAAATATGTTCACGCAAAAAATTTCAGTAAAAACTAAGCAGGCAACAATAAATTTTCATGCAAAACAACTTTTAGTTCAAAATGGAATAAATAAATAATTAGATAAATATGCAAATAAAAATACTGACACCAGTTCTTAGTCTGCAAAAAGAGCTTGTTCATATTGAGAAAAGAAAAAATAAATAAAGACTCGTGCACCACTCTGACTTAGTTCTCATCATTCACGTTGAAGAGCCATTTAAAAGATTTGGATCGTTTGTGAATTTCACATCTCCAAAGGGGAGGCAATTTTAGGGGAAATTGGGTGGTGATTGGATGTAGCACCAGCTAATGACAGCCTACCAGAGTTTTTTAGCAGCTTGTCATTGAAATCTAGTGTAGCCAACAACAAACTACTACAATAGTAAAAAATAACAAAACATTGTATGGGAGAGTTTTAGCTGTTTTTGTAATTGTAAAGCAGCATCTGTCTACACAACACTGTTCTGCATCATCATGTTGATCAGTTGTATTGCTAAGAGATCTTGTTGCAGTCTGCAAATATAAAACTCACACACTCACAATACACACAATACCCACTATTGGGCGAGCGGTCGGCACCATCATGCCGACCTGAACAGAGAGGCTTAAGCCTGACTAAATAGATTTTCATAAGTTTATGAACTCACAAATCTTACTTGCTGCATTAGAAAATCAGAGGTGTAGCACAAAATTCTGGGCCCTTTGTACAAACCGTCTTGGTGGGCCCCCGGGTTCACTTGATCTGCCCCCCCCCCCCCCAGTCCGATGCCCCTGAAGGTAATGATTTAATAGAAATATGAGACAAAACAAGACTTTTGTGTGTCATCTTAAGCTGGGGACACACTACACAAATTTTTGCCTGATTTTATAACGATTCACAGTTGCGGCGAGTCTTTACCAGTCAGCACTAGTTGCAGGGAATCGTAATCACCAGTCGGCCCTGAAATCCGTTAGTGTGTAATGTTCAAAGACTCGAATCGGCAAGCGTGTGCTCCGCAAAAACCCAGCCTGACTTCAGTCGCAAACAATGAAACATGTTTGAATTTTAAAGCCAACTCTGGACGCACACTCCTGTGTGGGCTGTTTACAGATCCAACTGGGAATTCATGGTGTCCAGCGGCCAATGAAAAACAGTTGATAGGACACAGGAAATAGCGTCAGGACGCAGACGAAGCAACAGGAAGCGGCGGGAAAATATAAGCGGAAATTTGAAGAAGAAGAAGAAGACGAAGAAGAAGAAGAAGAAGAAGAAGAAAACATAAACAATCATGGCAAACACCGAAGAAAGTTGAGCGCTACCCATAGCCATTTTTTTTTGTAACGAAAAAATCGTGTAGTGTGTCCCCAGCTTTAGTTATGTTTTCAAGCAATTATCACCGGGATGGACAACCAATGAAAATGCTATAATTTCTGCCATCATCAAAATCTGGCTTTTTGATTCCAGATAGTTTGCTGTGGCTTGTTAGTTTGTAAAACCGTAATCTTAAATTTATCAGTCTGAACTAGATCACTATGGTACATATAATATATTTTAAACATAGTTGAAAGGAAAACATAGGGCCAGATCTGTGAACAAATCTAAAACCATAGTGTTGGTGGTTTGGTTGAATGGAGAGTTGTTGTGAGTGAGTGATGATAGAAGCTGCTCCCCTCCCTTTCACCTTATCAGTCTGAAACTGAAAGATAGATTTGAGCTTTCTCTTTGTTTATTCCTCACAGTGATAACGCTCATCTGTTGAACACAGCCCAGCATTTCTGTTGTCATTTTGTACAATAAACTGTTTTAGGAACTAAAGGTATGCCATGTGTAAAGATGGATTTTGTTAATTTCAATTTAAAGAAAAACTAAAGTCATTACTTCCTATTCCTGTGAATACAACTGAGCTGAGATTAAACAAAGTAACCGTATGATCTTGACAGTTGAACTGTTTGTAATAAAATTGTAAAACTGGTTATTCTTAGCAGCTGATCTAAACCTGGCTAGAACTAATCAAGCTTGATACTGAATACTGAAGTCCCTCCTCTGTACAAATGTTTTTTAATGGGAGACATTCCAGACTAATATAACATTAACGTAATATCAATCTTTCTCAAATAAGGTTAAAATGAAGCATGCAGTAATCACATGAAAACAGAGAGCTAACAGAAGCCTATACATCTATTTTTAAAAACTAAAAGCATATTGTAGCATTGCATTGCTTTTACATGGTTGCAGACAAATTCAAAGTAACTACTCAGATAGTGACATACTTTTACTCAGTTTTGTTCTTTCTGATTGCATTTTTCTAAAACTTCATACTCATGTAAATTTGGTCTGTAAATGACTAAACTTTTTTTAGTGTTTTTTTTTAGACGTTGTAGTAATACTGCAATAGTATTCTTTTAACTTTCCTTTTCTACCAGAGTAATATTTTGAAGTAACAGTACTTCCAGTATTGGTTAACTGTGTTACAGATCTCTGTATTTAACCCAAAACAACATCTTGTGGTTTAAAAACCACCAGATCAACGCAGGAATGTGTCTAACTCAGGCTCTGTTCAGTCTGAAACCTAAATGATGCTGATTGGAAACCAAAATATAGTATATTAACTAAACTCCAAAAGAAATCTTTGAAAAACCACAACAATAATGAAGGAGCTGGCCTAACAAAGGTTTTGGCTGACCCTTCTGACCAAAGAGCTGTTTATCTCAAATGTTCGGAAACAAAAGCATTTGTGTTTGCTCGAATTATCTCTGATTGAATCCAGATAGACCAAACGAGATGCTATAAAAGTGTTTCTCATCCGACGTGAAATTACATATTAGATTAAGTTGTTTGGTTGTTCTTTCCTTGTGTTCACTGATAACAATCTGTTTAATTCACCTGTCAAAGCAAAGCACATTAACACTATTCACAGACACAGCTACTAAAACAGCTGTGTAACAAAACAACACAGGAAGTTAGATTAAAAGACATCTGAAGCCTACAAATATGCTGAAGATAAACTGATAAAAGTTTTACTAAGAGTGCTTTAATGAATACAGAAATTTATTGTCAATTGTATTATGTTATGAAAAAAACACGAAAAAGGTCAGTAACAGGTAATGGGCAAAATTTTTGGTGTAGCTCCAGATCACTGTTCAGACCCAGAAGTGTTTTAAGGGATCCTGTACCACAAACCAAAGAACTTCAGTCACTAAAAGAACAAATGGTAAGTTTTAGGAGATTATTATTTACCATTGTCAACTCTAAGGGTTTTGTGACTCAGTGGTTGTATCTTTACCATTGTGAAATACTAGAACCAGAGACTTGGCAGAGGACTACCCTACTTTTAGGTTTTAATTTTTTTTACTCTTTTTTTTTTTTTTTCAATTTTGTGTATTTTTCTACATCAATACACTTTTCTTTGTCCATAGCCATTCCTAAAACCTCCCTAAGACTTTAGACTTAAGCACAGTACTGTAAATAGTTTAAGCAATATGATTAATGAGGTCTGATTTGAGGCTTGCAGTGTGAATGTATCCAGGAGATATTTGGGGCTTCTGCCATACTATTTCAATGTCAACATCATACATTATCCACAATGTATATGAACCAACTGTAACTTCTCACGTTCATACCAGTTCAACGAGTGTCAAAAATGTGTAAAAATGTTATTACCTCTATATAATTACTCACACTGATGAGCTTAATTTTCCTGATTGATTGATTTAGTTTGACAACATGTATTTTTCATTCAGGACAAAATAAATATCTTGAATAGCACTTTGACAACCACAATTTACAAAACCAGATCATTTTTATGCCATGTCAAGATATTTTAACATGTTTTGTTTGTGGAGCCAGGAAAAATCTTGCATTTGGACATCCGAGGTGTGAACAAAACTTTGCCAACAATGCTCAATGAGATTTTTTGAACTGAAATAATTGTTTAAAGCCGTCAAAACTGTCAGTGTTCAATGTGGAAAGTTTAGGAGAGTTGCATATAAGAATAACTGCAGATATACACATCATATAACACTGGCCTCTTTAAGCCACAGTAACACATCCAATTACAATAAACACTGCTGATTTCAAAGATTGCAGGGTTTCACTGTGCCTTATTTTGACATATAATTAGAGTGCGGGGTGACAAAGTGGTTAGCTCCCCTACCTCTGAACAAGAAGGTTGTGAGTTTGATCTCCTGGGCCCACTGACTACTCTCCCTCACCAACCCTTACAACAAGAAGAATAAATGACAGTGTAAAGTGACGGTGTATTTTAATTCAGCTATTTAGACAAAACTAAATAACAGAGCATCAAACAAGAAGAGCCAACAGAGCACAGACTTACAAAAACGAAATAATTCCCTCTAATGGAGAAATCGTGAGAAGGGCGGTCTGCCAGGTTCATGTGGGGCCTAAAGACACTATTTAGGGAAATATTTTCTTAAGTGCTACTCCCTGAACATTGAGAAGTTAATGCCTAAAAGGAAAGCAATGTATTGTTTTTATATACATTTCAGATGGATTGGATAAACACTAAAATATAAGTTAAACCACTTTCTGAGACAACTGTCTTTTCCAGTAAATTCAACTATGACCGCTATGAACTATTTTAGATTTGACTGTTTAAAATTGTCAATATCCGGACCATAAACTCAGTGTTTGTTGTAAATTGGGCTGGAATGTAAAGACTGGAGTTATGGTTAATGTCCTGTGGTTCTTGGTTGTTTTGTATCTTTGTCTTGTCACACTGAGTTAAACGTCTTTGTTCTCTGCAGGAATCCATTATCCCCAATGATCTATTTTGTGGTAGAAAAACTGTGGATATTTGGTCTGAAGGAAAAAGACATTTTGGTTTCCCTAACTTTGATTTGTGCTCAGATCAGCTGATGGCCTTAATACTGTATGCTAAAAATTGCTGTACTTTATTTGCCTATAGTCTAGCTTTTGAGTAAGCAATAATGAGCTGCAAGTGCTAAGTCTAAGTCAAACCAGGAGCATTAAGGGAGTACAGACCTCTTCCAAGGCATTACAGCTCCAGCCAGGATCTAGCCTGGCCTGCCAGACAAACTCTTTTCCTATTCTATCCAAAGAAGGTAGCCTGGCATCCCTTTGGTTACATTTTGTTTCTGTGGTGGAACAATCACAGATGGAGTAACCAATCAAAGAAACAAAAGGCCATAAGGACGTAAGCAGCACAGCCAGGTTTGCCTTAAAACACCAGAATACGGTGTATTATGAGCAGCTCTGTACTTATTTCTGAAAGGGGACAGCAGCAGAAGCCAGTTGTACAAAGACTTGTGGAAAAATTTTTTTTTTTTTTTTTTTTTTATGCATTCGTTACATCGGATGTCAATAGGACTTAACTGTTGTTAAAATGGAAACAAGGGGAAGAAAAAAAATCTGACAGAGGACTGGACAATAACGGACTTCAGCAGAACCAACAGGTGACAAAGAAAAGCTACTAAACGCTGCTTATCAGGTCAGAGAAGTTATTAAATTAGCTCAGTAGCCAACGCTACCTTGGTTAACGCTCCTGCTTTCATAAGACGTGCTGCAGATAAACAACTGTGATTGGCCAGTTCTAAAACAAACCAAGCTTCAGTGATCCAGACCAAGATCTAGATCTGCACTAAAAACTAAACATCATAAAATTCCACCCATAACTGTCTGGGTTGTTACTAACAAACAAACAAACCAAATACAAGCTCTTTCAGACTTCTGCCAATGATTTTTTCCTATTTCCCAATGCTAAAGATGCCCAAACCTGGACTCAATCCAGCAATTTTCTAGTTCAGGGGTAAATGCTCTATTTATTGAGCCACAAGCTTTTATATTACACAATAGTTCACACCAAAAGTGATTATCTGTATTTCACAATGGTACAGAATCCTGGATCCAGATGTTTGGTTTTTTTTTTGTTTTGTTTTTTTGTTTTTTATACACACCGAACATCTAATAGTCTGGGAGAATATTTTTATCCTGAAAACTTCTTGTACGTGAAGTCGCCTGAGTTCACTAAATCACACCTTCCCTAATGGCTGGAAACTTTAAGAACCCACGCAGTTAAAGTGATCAGCAAACCGGTGCTGCCTGGCAATAGTTAGATCCTATCACAGCAAGTTTCTGCTAAAATTTAGCAGAAAACGCGATGTGAGTAATGACCTTAAAACATTCCAGATTTAAAGACAGATATATTCGGGTACCTATCACTGCGCACCACAGTCAGTCTGCCAGAGGAAGTGGTTTTCAGGCCAACACACCAACATGAATGCTTTTAAATCACTACACGTGTCAGTGATTGTGGTTTAAAGGGTGAACACGCCATTTGACATGACACTGAGGCTGAGTACACAAAGAGGAGGAAATGAAGAGGTCAGGGTACATCAGAGCTGCAGTGTTTGATAAAACAGAGAGAAATTGTTGTGTAGACCAACACCAGGTCTTTCATTTCTTCTCCACAGGACATCTTAAACTAAATCAATGGCTACAACTCAACCAGACTCCTCTTTTCAGGGTACAACCTTTTGACTCTCACAGCGTCGAGATAGGCCTGAAGATTTACATTCTGATGATTTACTGCTTCTCCATGTCTAACGGGTAAAATATAACACATGCATATGCTCGCTGAAGCCTGTCACTTTGTCAAAGATGATTTTATGTAACAGGTGGTAGTTTCACAGACATACAGTAAGAGGAGTGCTACAAAACACATAGGTTAAAATGATGCTGTTGAATATTGCCAGGAAACTTTGGCATAAGTGCTATAGTGCCAAAACCTGGACTCAAACTATGATCTTCTTCAGGGGTAAATGCTTTGTCCATTGAACCAGAAAGCCCTAAAAAAAAAAAAAAAAAAAAAAAAAAAAAACTGGATACAGAAGTTTATCAGGATCTAAAATGGTTTTGTTTTTTTTTTTTTTTTCTGTTACTGACCCCTTGTAGCTGGAGTTCATATTTTGGGGCAGCTGTCATGCGCTTATCTTGTTGACAAACCTATAAACCAGCAAACCAACCAACCAGCAAAGACATAACCTTTGCAATAATTATGGAAAAGAGAGATTGAAATATTCCAACATGCATGAGTGAGCAGAAAAAGTGTCAAAATCCTTGGCAGTCCAAAACAACATAACTGAAAAAAATGTGTTTCTTGTAAGCTTTAGATTTTAAAGAAGTGGCTGAGAAGCAGATATATTTGGACTAGCACCATTTGGAAGGGACCTGTCTTTGTGAATTTCCTGCTCCAACACTAGACGCTGTAGATAAGGTTACCCAACAGAAATCTAAGGGACTAGACTCCAATTAGACTGAGCTGGCTGCTTGGCCCACATGGAACTGATATGGCCTGTTTGTGTGCGTCTTCAACAAACCTCACATTACCAACATACATTCTTGAAAATCTATTAAATTCATACATTCTTTTGGTGAAATGCTCTGGTGCTTTTGGCCACAGGAAGTGAGTGAAAACCATGACTAAATACAACATTGTTTCTTTTGAGGGCACATGTGTATATTATAGTGTAGGTGCCAGAATAAATCAGACAAAAGTAACAACATGTGGGGAAAGATATGGGGAAAGTTGGCATCATATGTGATCATTAGTGGACTGTCAGTAATATATGAGCTGTTGATTAATGTAATAAGGAGAAAATGTGGATACATAAAAAAATTCTAGGTTTAAAAAAATGTGAAAATGCAAATCAGAGGAGATCTTCATTAAACTTTGTACTTTCCTTCCACTTATACCATTAAGTGGTTGGCGCCTATCCCTACAACAATGGGCCTGAGGTGGCCATGTACACCTGGGACAATGCCCAATTAGTCCGAGGGCCGATACTAGTAGACATTTTGGCCCCACTCAGCTATAGTGAGCTGTTTCCAATTAACTCACTTGATACCGAACTATTACAGCTATTAATCTGCAGCACATTTTACAAAAGTAGAAAATATCTTCTGTAAAAAATAACCAAGATGGCGACAGCTTATACAAAGTGAATTTTATAACTTACCTCACTTTTAACAGCATTTAGTGCTTTCCTTCATCATCTGTTGATTCTGCTGAAATCCGCTTTGTTGTTCTGTTCTCTGTGTGTTCTTTTTCTTCATTTTGTTGTTATTTTAACAACAGTAAAATCCCCTTGACCACGTTCAAACAAACCAACTTTTCCCACAAACAACCACTGGCTTTTGTTGCTGTCCCCGTACGTGCTTCATGGCAAAAATGGCAACACTTCTTCAAAAACGCCATGTTTGTTTTGGATATGGGTTAGCGGCACACTGCTTACCCCTGCCCCTTCATTGGTCTGATTGGTTAATCCACCTGGGATTGTTCCTCCCATGGAAAGGAAACTTAAGTGAAGGGAGACCAGACGAACTTATTTGTACAGAAAAGAAAAAGAGTTAGTCTGGCAAGCCAGGCTACAGACATTCACAACCATTCACTCACATTCATTCATATTGCTGATGTGTCCTAATCCATCCTTGCCTCCAGTGTATGTGCACACTATAATGGCATTCATAACTGACATTTGGAAACATGTTTGGTAACATTCATTTATATTTTTCCAGAGGTAATTATTCAAGAGGTACAGCCAAAATCTCCTATACTATTTTGTAGATCACCGATTATGAACAAAGAAGAATGCAGTACAGCAGTTCCATCTGACTAACTTCATAAATTTGCTCCTAAATGTAAATGTAAGGATGAACAGCATGACAAGTAACTGAAACACTCATGTCTGCTTTGTTGGGCTATGGTATAATATACGTGCAGTTCAGCCTGGGTCTGCTCTGATTCTACTCACTGGGTGGTGCGGGCCAACAGGTGTCCTAATCCCACAAGTTGCATTTTGTGCCAAACTCTGTGATGCACATTTTGTTCTACCTTTCAGCCAGCCATTTATTTTGCAATAGAAACTGTAACAGCTACATTTCAGATCTTCACGATCATTTAAATGGTTTCACACTGGAAAATAAAGACTATAAGCTAAAATTAATACAGAAATGTCTAATTTGTCCATTTGTGGACACAATTAGAAAATGTTTTACTCCACTATACCATGTTCTTGGATACAAAACCTTACCTAAGTATCAATTTTATTAACATTGTATATGATGACAATTTAAATAATTACATCCCAGATCATGCAGCAAGCACTTTGAGAATAAACATCTTTTTCGTATTTTCTAAAATGCCTTGGCCTGACTCTGGCTATCAACATGGTGTCTGAAACCTGACTTTAAAATAAACAAGACATTAACTTGTATTTTAAGGGTAAGCCCACCTAAAAGTAATAGATTGATCCTCTCTGGAGTCATGTAAACATACAAAGTGATGTGTTGCTGTGACCATGACCCTCACTTCTGGATCTCCGTCCAACTGTCTCTCTAAGGTACAGAGGAAAACTTTAACGGGACAATTTAGCTGGAAGGTAATGAGCCGCACCGAGCACTACATCATCGGACCTGCAGACTCAATCTGCTGTTACATTCATCACTAGTTTGCGCAGCTTAGGCCCGGGTAGCATCAGTGTTTTAATGAAGGATAAAAGCCATCTCAGCTAGAAGGATTTGGGCTTGATGTTAAAACACACAAACATCCTGATTGCTTCTTCTAGTATCAGTCAACAAGATGAGTAAGGAGCCCAGAGCTTTTAAATGCTATTTAATCACCTGAGCAGCAGCAGTAACAGTGCAATCCAGCACTCACCTCCTCTTGTTCCATCTTAATAATTGAGTACAAGCTTGATGGATGCGTTTAATAGCCAGAGAGAACAAGACCACTTATGCAGCCCATCAATCTCCACCAGCTCGAGGTGAAAAAAAACAAAAGCCAGCTCTATATCCAGGGGATTTGGCTGCAACTTCCAGAGAGCTTTTCTACATCGAGATGTATGGAGTCAGTTTAGCGGGAGATGAACCATAGACACAGAGGAGGAAGTATTACACGATAAAACTGGGAAAGAGGTTAGAGCGAATCCAAGAAGGTGAGAGCTTGTAAAGGAGAGGGAGAGACTGATTTCTGAGAGCGCTGGCTGGACTGCTGTTATAGAAATTGTGATGCAGTCCTGTGATGACCTAATTTAAAACGTTTTGGTACATCTTGTAAGCAATGTCATCTTATTATATTTTTAATTTTACATAAGATCTGTTGGGTTTCAGATCAGTGCTGTTAATGGCGACAGACGACAAAATCAAAAGCTTCTTGTTACAACCAATAAAACAGTCCACAGCCCATCCATGTCTTTCTACCCAAAATCTACCAGCATGAGCTTGGCTTGACAGTGGGACTAAACCTATATTCTTTGAATTTTGTATCTATTGCTGTGTGCAGAGGGATTTGACTTGGTATTGATCTTGTTACATTAGTATGGTCTTGAATAGTGGTAAGATTTGATTTGATTAAGATTTATCATATTGTATAAAAATATACTTCATTGTGTTAATTTTAAACCTGCAAATTTCTCTTTTCCCTGGCTCTCAGACGCATATCCTTTTGTTCTGGCTTTTCCCTTTCACCTAAGCAAATCGCCTGCCTCCTAGTGTGCAGAGACTTTCATATTAATTTGACATAGGTACTATAGATGCCTGACGACGATCACAGGAAGATTACAGGTTTCTTTACCATGGCAAGATAGGACTGAAAGGCATCAGTTTGGAAAAGCTAAACTGGAAACTGCCTGTGGTAAACTAATGTGACAACACTAGGAAATTATGAGGCAAAGATGTTACTACAGTGTTCTCTTTATTTATTTGGAGCTTATCTGACATCTGATCTGAAATGAGGGTTGCAAAGCTGTAGACACCAAATGTGGGAGTGTCCTGGGACCTGCTCTGGTTTACCTAAGAGCACAAAGAAAACAGTGTGGTGCCACACGTCTGTTTTTGTTACAGGGTGAAGGGAGGAACGTAAACATCCCGCAGCTCATGGACAAGTTCATCATATTTAGAAATAATGATTTTGAAGACATACAGGTGACTGAATTGTGTTGTGCATATAGCTTTATGTGAGTGACGCTAATGAATTATTAGTGGTGGGACTTCTGACAGCTCATAAATACCTGTAGGCCTAATATAACACCTGTAGGCCTAATATAACACAGCCATCACTCAACCTTTGATGATCTACTCTTACATTTTTTCTACTCTTCAAAGTTAAACTGTAAAAAAAATATTTCTGTGCTATAATACTCATTTGAGTTGATAAAAATATACTGTATATCTAGGGTTTAAATAATATGCCCTAAACTAAATCTGTGAGTATTATTTCAAAATAAAAGTCCCCAACTGAATCTTATTTTAGTAACAAACAAATTAAAGGCTATTATCAGAACGAGAGAGATCCTAATTTAATTTCCCACTGCACATATAGGTCAACGTCTTTATAGAAGTTGGAAAATTGTTTTCACAGAATGTTTTTTAGGTACATTGTGATCTAGTACTTCTTTACATGCATGAAGCAAGGGGTAAGAGGAAAAGAGGGGGCAGCAAGCGATGAACACCTGCTTGCAATTTTACAGAAAAGGAAAAAAAAAACTCAACTCTAGGCTTGGACGGCTGGCTGGCATAGGAACGCGGCATCATTTTTCAGATCAATCCGATATTAAGCCTACATAAACTCCAACCTCTCACTGGAAAAGGCCAAGTGTTGACATTTTTGAAACCGGTCCAGAGGCCCTTGTAGGTAGGGCTATTCGGAGAAAAATGTGATAAATGGCTTTTTAAACTTTCACACTATTGGAGATCCAGTTTGTGCACATTCCACATTAAGCTCCATGCTATATTTTATAGGAGGAGTGTGCCACTGTTTAGCTCCATTTAATATTAATAGACTTTTTGCCCTCATATGGCTGAACCTAATATTGATACACATCCACCAATATATAATGAATATAACGAACCAATCCTATGGGGCCACAGCCAGCCAGACTTTAATGGGCATGAAACCAGTTTATTATTTTAACAAAAAATATATTGCAGCAAGTCACATGGTATATAGCTCAATATAAAGTTTAGTTTGAGGATATTGATCCAGGTTCAGAAGAATTTAAACTAATTTGGATGAACCCATGTCACTTCTATTGTATGTTGTATTTGGTTGGAAAAAATACTAAAAATGTTGCATGATCTGGTCCTCCTAAAAACACGATAGCTACATTTCTACTATTAGAATAAAAAAGTAAAACTAGACTAATTGGTTTGGGCAAAATACTAATACATGACAGCTATAAGCACAGAGTCTTGCTATTATCTCAACCTTATTGCCTGATATATTGGGTTAAACAATATTCATTTGTGTTTCTCTTGCTTCCATGATCTTGTCTCTATTTTATTTTGCTTTGTTTTAATGTTAAGTAGATATTCCAGGGAGACTTTATGTGTTAAAAAAAAGCATAATTTATGTGGTGTAGGTCAATCAATAGGTGCTTGATAATAAAGACTAGATGATGTATGATTATTTTCAGTTAGTACTAGATGATTATTAACTTTTTTAATCCCACAGGCAACAATTGTTTACAAAAAAGATCCCTCACTTTTAAGGTTCTACTGCTCTTATTACATGATATAATAAGCTATTATCAGTACATATAGTACAACTGAGGAGTTGTGAAGAAGTCTGGTGGGTTTCACATGTCTGGGGTCAAAGGCCACAGGTGTTTATTCACAAGTTACACCTGGAGAGGAGCTCAGCCTCCGCCTAAGTCTTAAACAAAAGCTTATTAAAGTGTGTTAACATAAAGCTAGGAGGATGATTTTGGGTACAAATCATCTTTCAGGTCTCTAGTGTTCAGATCTGTAGTAATAATTCATCTAATTTGTTTGGTCTGGGCACAGGATGAGTGGAAACATGGTCAGCAACAATTGTTGCTGGTGGGAACACACAGTGTCAGTAGGACACATATTAAAGTATAGAGCCATGTATTGTTTTATTTGTAATGTTCAATTCTCTGTAGGAATTTAACCCTGAGTCAGTTTGGGAACATGTATGGTGAGTGTGACCTAATGCTCCACGCATGTAAATATGCATATTTTATTTCAAGCCATTAAAACTATATGTTGATAATTTTATAATTTTTATTGTAAAGTGTCAGACGTTCCCATTGACTCTGTCTAGAACAGGTACAAACTGAGCATTCCTCAGCACTGAACGCTTCACCTGCACATTTCCTCGAGTCTACAGGCTACAGCTGTGTAGAATAAACACAGTCACCACAGTTTATCATGGAAATAAAGGCCAGTGTAGGTTAAAGACAGGAACATATCCAAAAAATATCACAAAAACTAAATATTCTCACTAAATTCTCACTACATCTTCAAGACAGATAGACACAGAATGAGGTCCAGTTCTTATTTAGTGACATTACAAACTGAAAACATGAATATTCTTTAAAATCTGAACATGTGGAACTAAAATGCTTTAAATTATGGCTGAATTATTAAGTCAGTACATAATTTTATTTAAAAAAAGTTGTATATATAGATGGTCCGATGGTGCTTAAAAATTATGTGCTGTTGTTATAGAAATACACTTTATAACTTGTATTGCTTAAAGTAATAATTTTACATCTTTTTAAGACAACTAAAGACTGTAATATATTGTTATGTTGCATTATATTACGTAAAAGCTGACTAAATACTTAAAAATTGTCAATACTTAACACTGACCACATGTTATCCCACTGGCAACAATTGTTGCTGAGCATAAAACTCAGGTTCACACCCACTTTTTCATTAAAATTGTTAAAAATAACAACTGATTGTTTCATTAGAGCACTGATAACATATGAATTTAATATTTTTATGTCTGAGAAAAATTTGGTATTAAACGGGTTAAACATTTAATTAAAAAAAAAAATACTGAGCTAAACATTACCTCCGATTTCTTATTTTGCGCAATAACTCAAACAGTATGGTCTTCTCGTCACAGTAACTTATGTGAGCTGTTTGTTGTGGGTGCACTCCTGTGTACCATTTAAGAGTGTGCATCTGTGAATTTGAAGATCTGCTCTGACTTTAAGCTCTTCCCTTCTGAGACCACACCGTTTTGTTCGTCTGTTGTCTGGATTTCGGACTGCACCAGGTGAAAAGATTTCAAGGGCAATTCATCTGCTTCTCACAACACTTACTCTACTTGTCTCAGTCTGTTTTTCTTCCCAGTGTTTCCTTTGAGTTGATGGGAAAAAAGTGCTTTGGGAATTCTCTTATACCGTATCACTTGAAGTAATTTTGCTCTGGTGTGACAACTAAAAGGATCAAAATATAGTTTTCCATATGAAATTATATCAGGGACATACAGTACATGACAGACTTCTCGTTTAGGGGTAAATGCTTTTTCCATTACACCATAAAACCCTTAAACCTCACAATAGTAAAGAATAAACTAAACCTAAAAAACTGTTCTTTAAATGAGTGAAGTTAGTATCTTCAGTCTGTATCTCAAACTGGTACAGACTCACTTAAAACACTCCTGGGTCTAAACAGTAATCTGGATCCACAACAATCATTTACTGACCTTTCCTGAAATGTTCCTAACAAAAATACGAAAATTATATTCTGTGTTTATTAAACCACTTATATGTTTGTTATATATATATATATATATGTTATATATATATGTTACTTATGGTTTTTCACACTTTACTAAAACTTCTGCACTGTGCTGTAAATGTGTTTAAATGATGTGTACAGAATAGATTTCATAATGTTCTCAGATATACCTACGTGAGGAGATGCACTTGCTTGTGCACAGATCACCTGGCATCCTCCACGTAGTGAATGTGCGAAACCCTTCACGCTGTCTGCACTTAGTGTACATTTCTGTGGAGCACAGGGCTGCAGTCTGCACTTTCTTCACTGATAAGAGCAGCTCAGTGGCTTGAACACATAAGGGACTGTGAACAAAACAACAACTATTTGGCCTTAGAGTTGTTATCAGTTGTTTACGAAGCTACACCTGATGTAGGAAGTTTGATTTTAAAACAAGGCATGCATGGTGGCAGAGTGGTTAGCACTCCCGTTTAACTACAATTTCTTTTGGGTCGAGTCTGCGATGTCCTCCCTGCGATGTCCTCCATGTGTTCTCTCCAGGTTCTCTGGGTTCCTCCCATGTTCAAAGACATGCATGTGTTAGGTGATTTGGTGACTAAATAGTGCATGAATGTGAGAGTGAATGGGCCCATAGTTGCTGGGATAAAGGCCAGCTGCCCACAGTCACTAATATGACTAAGCAAAAAAAAAAAAAAAAAAAGAAATGAATGAAATTGAAAACAACTTGCCTTTTACTGTCTGTATGGAGTTTGTCTGTATGCTGTGTGCAACTACAAACGTCAAGAGCATTATGTTTTTCAACGGCAAATCAAAAAGGAACAGAGAAAAATGCATATGCCTGGCTTGTCCTTGAAAGACATTTTGAAATGTTTAAAGTTACCATGAAATTGTTCTGGACAGACACACATGTTAAATGTAAGCTGAAATAAAACAAAGCAGGTTCTTAAAAAGAGGCACAAAAGCAGACTTCTGACAAGAGCTCAAACTTCTGTATTTCATTTAACCATATTAAAATGTTGTTCCAATTATACACACTGCAAAATTAAAAATATTTCTGCCAATACCAAACAGATAAGGGTTTTTAGTAAGTGAGGCACTGTGTACGTGACCTGAAGTTAATAGATCAATTGAGTAAAAGGAATTACTTTTAAGAGGCCAAGTTGTAAAAGAAGTGTTTCATTACTAACTAATTATACATAGATTTGCACGACATATAAGCAGCATTGTTGGCCTCATGCATGGGATTTCCACAACATTTAATATCCTAAAAACACAATGAGTAAACAACAATAAGTGCAATGTTCTTATAAATCACAGTGTGTCCTGGTTTACAGTGTGTTGTCTTATTAACACATAATTCAGCACCTTGGACAGCGAAGCACTAATTATAAACAAAGATAATATGATATCATCAGCCACACAGAACATTTTGTACTGCAATAAACTGCAATCCAGACAAATACATATGTTTTTGTAAGTCACAAATCAGATGTGGCAAAATAAAGATTATCTTGCCACGGTCTTCCTTGAGATTAGCTGCAGTATACACGTCTGCACATATCTATCTCTGAAGGTTTTATCTGTCGGACCACTTAAAGCACTTGGGCCCTCACTGAACGATGGAGCTCCTCATAATTCAGAGTAAATCTCCCACAGATAAATTGTACTGGCTTCCCTTTGTGACAACGTGGACCAGTATATGAGTGCAGATGAAAGGATAGTCTTTCAGCAGTGAACGGAAACAAATAGAGCGGCTCTAGCCCCCCTCTCTCTGTACGCAGCAGGCTCTCTTTCCATCACTCATAGGGGAGTCCTCCACTTCAGCAGTCAAGCATGAACAAGCTTCATACAGACATGTTGGCCAGTACTACGGAGCTTGTTTCAATCAGCTAAAGTTACCTGAACTCACAATATACAGCCAACTAGTTCCCACTATGGCATTTGCAAATAATTAAATGTTCTGCATGTCTATCTTAGATTATAATATAGGAATTAATTGTGATTTTTCAACGATAACATGATCGCAGATGTTGCAGCTGTAACCAATCTTCATTTTTAGCCACTGACAAAGCTGTAATACTCAGGCCTTTTGAAATCTTTACAGAACTGCAATGGTTTACTAATCTCAAAATAATTTGAATTTGATAGCAGCAAAACATCTTTAAAGTAGTAAAGAAACAAAGAAAAAACAGACTGGCTGTTTTTTATATTTTGAACCCCTTACTTTTTAATATGTTTTTAGGATTTTGCGAGCCATTGCATTCTGCCATTTATAATTTCCACAGTGTGCCAACTTTTTTTTTTTTTAATTGGGTTTGTAGACATACTATTAATTAATGCTATTAATTAAATTTCTTCAGAAAAAACAATGGATTGTCTATTCAAACAGAAAATAGCATTGCTGTTGCATAGATCACTCCAACAAGACATAGCCTAGATATGCATGCAGCAATTTTATATTAGGAATATTCTGGGGATTGCAAAATATAAATATTGTATCAGTATTTTTAAGAAATGTTGGCTGCAAACAGAAGCTCAAATGGACTCCCCTTCCTGACTCACATTAGCAGAACAGCTAAGTTAGAATAGGTCAGTGAGAATAGTAGAGCTGTTTCTCAATCAAATATTCATTCATATATTCACACATTACATTTTTTGTTACCTCTTATTCTTTACAGCTCAAATAGTAAAAGACTTCTGAAAAACTAGCTTTTTCCATTTCACTAAAAGCTGATTCTCTTCATATTGCGTCTCCTGTCAACCTCTCATTGTACCCTTCATCCTCAAAGACATTCCCAAAACTTCCTTATTGACTTCCTTCAGTGCCTCCTGCCATGAGGAACCTATGTCTGTATGATAGAAAGAGTTCACCAGATCAAAGCCTGACAGAGATCCCTCCAGAGAGGTCCTTGTTCCTCTGCAACGCACTCTGCTCCCCATTGATGGCCTTTGACTTCAAACACTCCCCGTTCACTATGGGAAAGACACACAGCCAAACAAAGCACCACTCTGGGAATTTGGTCCAGTTCATTCAGAGAAACAAAGGCATTTTAATAAACAACTGTTGTAAAGACACCAAAGATGGCTGACATTTTACTATAGCCATTCCTTGTTCCTGCTAAGGAAAGTGCATTAGCATTTAGTAACTATTACACATCAATAAAGGGAAATGTTTGATTTCATTTGGAAGGAATAATACCATAAGAAAATAACTGGAGGACTGGATTACATTCTACTGTCATATTTTCCACATTTCATTTTCAAGTCTACAGCACTGAATGGTCCAGGCTACAGTCAATCAAAGCTCCGGACCAACCATTTCCGCTTCTTATCTACTTCACTATAATTGTCATTTCTCCATAAGGCGAGCATTAGCGCTAAACCAGCATGGAGTACCTCTTGTGGCCTGGTTCAGGAAGTGCTGGGACATGCTGGTCTTCTGCTGGTGGCATCAAGCCATGGTTTTAGTGTCTGCCAACAGTAACATAACTCAACCTTGACAAACCTCAAAACCAAACTAACACTGCAAATTAAAAACAGACTGACCCGTTTAAAGACGACCACCTGTAGTAATAAATGCACTGATATTATCTGAAATGTTTTCACCATTTACATGTATTTCTCTATGAATTGGAGACTCTTAAATGTCAATGAATGTAAGGGAGGATGTTTGACTTTGCATGTCTCTGTGTCAGCCCTGCAACTAACTGGCCACTGTCCAGTAGGTATGCTGCCTAAGGCCCATAGTTGCTGGTAAAGTCACCCGTGACCCTTAATGGAAATAACACATTCAACATAAAATCTGAGATGTTGCTGTGGCAGCTCTGGAAGGGAAAAGTCGAAAGGTTGGAGTTCTGTAGCGCTATTTTCATTTAGAATTTATGTTGGTGAAAATGTCAGGACATTGATCCGTGGTTAAAGTTACATGATGATATCTAGCTCCTCACAAAAGTGGAAACACCTTATGTAAAAATAGATCATTTGACACTTGAATATTTATATTCACATCACCTAATTCAGTAAATAAGATAAGGTCACTGTTTTGAGTAATAATTTAGTTGCAGGCATTATGAAGCAATTGTCAGTGTGTCTCTTGGTGACAAACTGCTAAACCCGGCGCTAACTGTGGCCTGAACCAGTGGCTCTCAGGCTCAGCAAGGGGGCCATAGTCCTGATTCCACACATGCCTTCCCTGTGGGACGCCTCCTTCACATCCCTCGCTTCATGTCTTCTCTCTAATTTAATGTTGTGTTTTGTTTTTTCTTTCCTGTGAGAGTCGGTCCCACCGGCTGACGTTGATGAATGCATGAAAGGGATCTGCTGCAGGTAGGATACGGTTACAGGCTAAAATTGTGAGCTGGCGGGTGAGAGGGAGGAAGGGAGGGAGGGAGGTTGGGTTAGGGATAAAGGGATAGAAGAGGGAGGGATGGTTTATAGATGGGCCGAGGGGAGGGAGAGGAGTAGAGGCTCAGGATGTTTGTTTTCCAATGAGCCGTGACTCTGAGAGAAAGAGGAAGGAAGAGTGGCATGAGACTAGATTAACCCACAGCATCATCACTGCACTAAAGGCTGGATAAACCAATGTTTGTATTTATCATTACCTTTGATTATAACATACTTACAACTGGTTTCACATGAGACATTATTTTTTGTACAGAAATAAGCTGGATCACTAACTTTTGTAAATGGGAAAAGGTATTTCCTCATCATGCCATTGGTTAGTGGGACTGTAAGGCTATGTTTATTTGTTTTTCTTTATGGTTCATGTTTGTTTTTGTGTGTGTGTGTGTGTGTGTGTGTGTGTGTGTGTGTGTGTGTGTGTGTGTGTGTGTGTGGGTGTGTGTGTGTGTGTGTGTGCCTGAGTGCGGGTGCTGTGTGTTTGTCTGAGGGCACGTTCAGGGCAATGGGAGTGCATCCCTTTAGATGTGTAAACAATAGTCTGAGATAGTTCATAGAGGGCCAGGTCTTGTAAGTCTTGATGAGGTTTAGTCTTATATATTTTAAACCCGGATTATTCCCTCCCATCACACTGACATTATCATGGTAAAAAACCCATAAATGCCAGTAACTACTTCATCCAACAAGGAACTAATGCCACCGGGAAATACTGCAACTCATTTACTGGCACTGACAAATATAAAAGTAGTACAAATATACAAGCTATAAAACACAGCAGAAGTTGAAGCAGGACACAGGACACGCTGGGAACCTCTTCTTGCACCGTACAACAAATACTGACCCTGAGGAAGTAGCCTGTGTAGTATTTTGTAGTATGTGTGGATGGCACAAAATTGTTGCATTGCACGTAAAATTATGTTGTCTTCATTTTGCAGGAATATATGATTTATCATGGACCTCTAGTCATCAACTCAGGTCAAATTTGGAGTTTGAGGGCATACATTATAAAAACTGAATATAAACCCATGTAAGATGTGTCCAGTTAACCATTCACTTATGAATGATATAGAAGTTTAAACAACTTGCAGGCTTGCAGTACAGGCTTGCAGTACAGGACTGAACATTGGGCTATTTTTATTACAAGATAAGAGAGTGTACTGTAAGTCAATAATTCAGTCATTTGTAATATCATAAACACAACTTTATCTTCTTGCGGCTTTTTTTTTCTGGCATTGCCACAGAAAACCTTCTGCCTCCTAGTCATTTGTATATTGATTTGGCATACGTTTTAGGGCAGATACCCTTGCTGATATGACTGTCTCTCAATTTATCCAGGCTTGGAACTGCACAAAGAGTACAAAGGCATGTGAACAACTAAGGCTGAAATCATATAGTATGCACCAATTTATTACCTGACTATAGTTTGTTGAGGTCTTCTGTTTGCTTCTACAGTCGAGAAAATTAAGAGGTGAAGGAGTTAAGGTGGAACATATACTGTATGTCCACCTGAAATAATGACAACCTCAAAAACCTGTGCCAGATTTTTTGTAAAGCTAAAAAGTGTTGAATTGTTTCATGTATCATTATTGGGCACTGACAGCACTAAGCTTGGTGTATTTGCTGATGAAAACGCCAGTGGGATCTGCTGCTCGACATATTTACTGCTATGGCTTATCTACCAGGAGTGTGTCCATTCTCCGTGTGTGTTCCTGGGGGCGTCCATACGCCAGTGTCAACCAAAAGATTTATGAAGTACTAATGCTTCTCCTCTGTGACTTACTGTAAAAGATAGAGGACATGTGGTCTAAATATAGCAACAGGATGGCATTCAATTGGAGAAAGGTTTAATCCAAACTTGTCTGTGTCTTCTTGGTGCTCTGCTATACCTTGGGTTCAACGAGGCTGTGTTTTCCCGTTCTCAGGCAACACCTCTCTACACAGCCATAAATCGCACCACTTAACTACCAGCACTAAAACAACTGTGATTAAATAGCTGGAGGACAACTCCTTACACTGCGCTGGGACTCTGGATGTAGCTGTTTTTGGCTGGTCTCATAGATTTTTATCCTGATTTGTGAGACCTAATATGATAATGATTCCTCACAGATCTCCCAAGTTAGCTGGAAGTTAGCTGGATGTGACGTACCCTGTTGTCATCACTTAGCATTAGAAAACAAAGCACTGTGACTTACATGCATATTAGAGCGATGCCATCTCATTTTTTTTACATTCCTGCTGTGTCTCTGAGCTTCTCCCTGTGCAGCAATGTAAACAGTGAAGGTATCAGCTCCAAGGAATTACTTTTTATGACGTCTAAGTGATCTAAATGGATTATGTTTAAAAATTCCAGGCTTTTTGTGATGGCACTACAGATATTACACAACTTAAACTTCGCTCATACTATTTTATTGATTTTAATCTTGCAGATAACAACATATATCAAGGAGGTTGTTTGTCTCTGCAAGAATACGCAATGAGAAATGTGGTATTATCAGGGAATGGTCACTAATAAGCCAAAGAAAAGTTCTGTAGCTTTGCAAGATAGTGTAGGTCCAAATATACCAACGTATCAGTAAAAGAACAAATGATTTATTTTGGTGGATTCTTTACCCTTGTGACATATTGTCCTAAGTACTTTGTTGCTAAACTGACTGACTTTATCCTTTAACAATATGGTCAATGCCTTCTGGGAGGTATTTTGATGTCCGAGTGCTTCTAGTTGCCAATAAAATCCGTACAAACTTCATCAATTTCTTATGTGTCATCAAGATTTGTAAAACAATACATGCATTATTATGAAAATACTTTTATAACATAAAACAGTGTAATAGCGTAGATAGCATATAATGATGAATATCCTTCTTTTCTCAGTGGAGTGTGTAATGAATACAAGCCCTATTCTTCAATCATTGCAAGTGTGGACGCCTCAGAGATTCAGTCCAACATACGGCCATAAATCCTGAGCAGAAGGCACAGATGGAGAAAATGTTTCTATCTCCCAAAACCAAACATCCCACACGGCAGCAGCAGTTGAGAGCTGAGTGGAGTCTTCTTGTAAAAAACGATTATAGCCTAATAACTTTGATTTAACACTTTATAACAAACATATAAATCGTCTCATTCGCTCTGAGCTGCAGCTGCTGGTGGCCATTCGTTCAGCAATTTGTTTTGTTGAATGATAAGTGTTGTGCTGTAAAACACGCTCCTGGGCAGAAGTTGGAGTCCAGAGGGAACTTGTCAATGGAAAGTGATCGTGCGGGACAAGCTGAAAACGTGGTGAGTCATGATGGGAGTAGATGGATGGCTCTTTGTGACTGTAATGCGGGAAAAGATAATGCTATGAATATGTGTGACAGATGTGTTTCCTTTGTAAAACACATTGCATAACGAGCTAAACATCCACAAACCAAATTCCAAAACCAAAATAAGATTCACTGAAAGACACTGAAACATAGGTTCTTCATTCCTTTTCCTTTGCTTATGGCTGTTAGGGGTTGCACGTGGCCGGAGCCAATCCCAGCAACTATTGGCCTTAGAGGGGAAGACCTAGACAGTGGCATTAGTCGCAGGGCTAATACAGAGACACGCTGACAGACACCCGTTCACTCTCACATTTATTTACAATTTACCTAACACATGTATGTTTTTGGAATGGTGAGAGAAAGCCAGAAAGAATGGAAAAAGCACTAACCACTCTGTCACTGTGCACACCACTGTTTGCGCTTCATTTTCTTTTTTACAGCACAGGTGAGTGAGAAATATTCAATGTAAGTATTTGTTAAATGTTAGGAATTAATATTCCTGAAGTGTCAAAGGGTTGTACTGCACACATTTGTGAGAATTATACATCATAAACAATTTCATATCATAGACATCCAAAGCTAGTTTCCATAGCACCACATTTCTGTGCCATAATTTAATCCTAAAACTGATGATCGTCCATGTCCAGAGAGTCCTGAACCTGAAGGAGAGGTCTTCTGAGGACAGCATCAATAGATCCACACTTGACTGAAATCTTACACCACTATTATTGGTGCAATCAGTGACTTAAGCCATTTTTGGCTCTTTGTTTGATTAAAATACACAAGTGTTCAGGCCTGGAGGGACATAAGTATTTGGTCTAAGGACATATTTAAATTCAAAGCCAATGTGACCTTGGGACTAAGTTGTTTGACTACTCACAATTGTAATGCAATCAGTAATCGCAATCAGTAGATATCCACATGAGGGAGAAGATCATTTTCATTTGGAAGCGAGTTGAGGAGTGGTGTGATGCAGTCACCTTTTGGACATGTGAGAAAATATGAACAAAAATCAATAAAAAAGTACTGCGTATATATACATTATTTCTGGTACTTTATATCTCTGCATGCTCTAAAACTATTAACCAGTAAAATACATCTTTCTACTTGAAAATATGTCCCTCCAAAATCTAGAACTCAGCAGTGATGCAAAATATCTTAATACTTTTAGTCAGGTAATTTACATTCTGAAGAACAGCAGGATTTTAACACAAAGAAAGTAAATTAAACCATGTTGTAATATGCTTCACTGCACATTACCTGACAGAGCAGGATTTTCTAACAAACTGCCGAGTGTCACAAAGTGTGCAGTGTAATTGGGCCACTGTTGCTTTTACTGTGAGGCCATTATCACTGGCCATAAACAGCCACTGGAGTGGGTTGCCCCTCTCTGATGGCCCTACGGATCACTCAGGTTTTACTGGTCCCACGTGCTCCACATGTGTGTGCTGTGTACTGTAGGGCTACATGTGTACATGTAAAAGGAGAACACACTTTCAAGTTTAGTTTTCATATTTAAACCTCAACTATGTTATTCAGTAAGAAGTACATTATTTTTTATATATTTGTGTAGCCTATAGACAGCATATTTGAATGCTTGTGCAGATTTGGTGCAGATCACATGCAGCCACACTGCTTAACACTATGCACAAAGGGTTATGTCTTTAATTATAAAAACACAGGCTGTTGAGTCCTGCTGTTTTATAGATCTTTGTTATTTTTATTTGAATGGTGTTCAAACAAGAAATGAATAGCTTCTGAAAATATGCTTTTAAGCGTCTAGTCTGCAACTAAAATACTTGATCAACAGCCACAATTTAAAACACTCCAACAAATGGGTGCTTACGTCACCTACCTATGTAATTTTTTTTCTGCTTTTAAACATCTGCTAAATCTTTTAGGAAGACGTATAATCTTTATAATCATAAAAAAACAATGTTATGTTATGATCATTTTATAATTAGAAATGGTTTAGCATCTATTTAAGTAAAACATTCTCGTCACTGCCTTGTCATTTTTAAAAATTTACAAAACTGAATATTATGGATAACAAACAGTATGAAATGGCAGTGCCTTAGCAGTCCTTGAATTAATCTACTTAACACTAGCCACTGGTGAAAAGAGACCAGATGTGGCTAGAGCTGCTGCAGAAGGAAAGGCTGTTTTTACTGGATGGAAAAATGTCTACATTAATTTGCTTAGTAAAGGATAAGTTCTCTTTGGAGTGTGGTTTGCCGGGGTTGTTCAGACCGAGTGAGAATTGAAGAGGTGAATTGCAGTTTCACACATGTTTTAATTCAGCCCCTTTCCATTAGGAGCCCTTCGATTGAGAGGAAATTGTTCACTAGAAAAATAAAGCTTGGGCCATCTGCCTTCTTTCAACTTTCTGAGTTTGTTCTGAGTTTTCTCGCAGGCTTTTCCTGCTCTCTGTGTTAAAATCAACAAAAATGATTTGCGTGAGGAATTTAAAAAAAAAGGTGAATCTCAGGGAGGCACTGCTCAGATTTGGTGCAGATCACATGAAGCAACACACCAGTAACACTTCTAGTAATTAAGTTTGTCTTTAAACAGCAGCTCCTGAGTCCTGCTGCTTTATAGGGCTTGGTTATGATTTTTTTAAATTTGACTTGTGTTTAAACTTCTGTAAGACAAACTCAAACATATGTCAATACCTGATTTTAGTACTGCCATCCCATGTGAAATTTGGAGTTTACCTAAAACTTTTAGCTTTGAGTTTAGCTTAGTTTAGTTTAGCTTTAAATCAATACAAACCACACCTTGTTAAATGTCCTGTCTTGTGTTGTAATTTTTAGTTTTACTTAACTTTCCCTTTTCCCAATAAATATTTTTTTTTCTTATGAGTGCTGTTATGTAACAAGCTGTAGTGCTAAAATAAAGACTTTCTCTAACTTTCCATGGCAGCCATTATTCAACAAACAATCGGAGCATCCCTTATATGCCAGCAGATTAAAATTCTTAATAATACAGCCTATAAGACCTATAAGAAAAAATTGTCTAGTTCCTATTTAACACTCTGATGCTTATTACACAAGAAATAAACATTAATAACCATCTAATAACCAGGAATAAAACTATTTTCAGGGAGGACACTGTTTGTTATTTCTGCATATCTCACACCTTCTTGCACACAGGACTTTCCTTTTAGGGGACGTCCCAACACTGGTCCCTGCAGAGCTCAGTGATCACAGGACAAAAGTAGAGGGCACATGGGACGCCTGTTATGAGCCAGGAGCCAAAAGAGGCTTTATCACTCTAAAGAAAGGACTCCCCATGCAGATTAATAAAATAACCCGCAGGTTCCTCTGTGCACAGCCTGATGTTGGAGATGCCCCCCTACACACACTCGCACACACCCACACATACCTGGGGCTGCCTCACCTGTTACCCGAGCAACAGCTGATGGGAAAAAGCTGCAGTGAAGATGATTAAAATTTCCTGGGCAGCCATTGTCTCTGCACAGCTTCACAAGAAACACAGGGGCAGCTACAGACTGAGCACAGAGTATAAACTTTCTCAGTCTTGTCAAGAGGTGGCTGGCTTTGCTCACTCACTTTTGCCCCAATTCCCCAAAATAAAAAGGACCCAGACTTTCTTTACTTTGTTGCCCTTCCTCTTGTCACACCAGTTACTCTGAGGAGAGAGAGTCAATATATAGTACTATGTCTTAAACAGGTTTTTAGTAAAGGCTATGAACAAAAAAAGTGTTTAAATGTATAAGAGACCTCTGCCATGGCATTGTCTCACAGCGTTTAAGATTTAGTGCCTAGACCTGGGCCCAAACTTTTTCTAATTCAGGCGTAAATGCTCTTTCCATTGAGCTACAGAAAATAAAAAAATAAAATGTATGTTTTAAAAAAGTCTGTGTTCATTAAAGAACTCCTAGTAAACAAAATTTCATACCTGTACATGAGAGGAGATGAAGGATGGGTCAGACTCTAAAAGAAATTATTAGTTGTATATAAAACGTTGCTCTTGAAGGAGACATGGGGAAGTGGAGATGCTGCTTTGGAAGGAATGTGTAGTTAATGCCACGCTCATGGTCAGATTAGTCAGGCCTGTGCAGGGGATGCCTCTCAGGGTCACTTCCATGGCAGACGTGGGGATCAGAATATAATTCAGTGGATGATGCGTGAGCAGAAGCTGTCACAAAGACAGACAAACTATAAAGGGCAGATATTCTAGGTGTCCAGATTTTTTCATTGAGGCCCACATTCTGAAAAATATACTCTGAGAAGGGCCACTTATTCTAGGTGACAAATTTCACCAAAAAGGAAGTCCCATTTAGTTGTTCCCTTTCCTTCCTTGGGCTGGCACATTAGTTTGCCTGAATTTTTTTACTGCCACCAACCACAACTTTACTTTTTTTCTTTAATGCCAGGTCCATCCAACACAAATGTGAAGCCTTTTACCTTTGCAGAAATTTGTGCCATTAAGCATGAATTCTGTGGGCTAATAAAAAATGAATAATAATGATTATGCAGTTGTTATGTTCTGTTAAAATGATATTGTTAACTGAACTGCTAATAGTACAACACGCTGTAAAACTCTACAGTGATCGCCAGTTCTAGGAGCTCTCTTCAGTTCACATATAAACTCTTTGACCCTATTCCTGTTTGGTCTGCTTTGTCCCAGGGTCCCACACATACACTGTCATAGCCTCAGTCTCTTTTGACCTTCTCTATAGACGGTCTTTGTCTGTGGGCACAGCTGACAGCTCTTGTTCACACTGATCTGTCCTTGACTACCACCTCAATCCCAATTACTTTGAAATGATCCACTGAATTACTAATGCATACACATATAAATCCACATACATATACATTTCCTCCAGCTTTTATCCATATTTACATGAATATAATCCTGGTCGTCTGTGTTGAATAGGATTTCAAAAAGCACATATGTATATATTACAGCCTCTTTGTTTTCAAATATATGCACTGGCTAATTCAAGTCAATTGACCCAACATTGTCGGCCCTGTGATCATGTATCAGTATGCTTGCTTCATGCTGAGGGAATGTGCAGGATTGCCACCGGGATTTTCTCAGCTTTAACAGATGCAATGTCAGAAAAACCTGCTTATAGGGCTAGGGATAAGTCACTATGTTTTCACAGAGCCCAGAGAGGCACGCGCTATCAATTGGTGTCCACTCGAAGGGCAGCCTAATTCCTTAGCCGACGACAGGACAGTGGATCAAAACTGTCAAAGTCATGTGGGAATTTTATGACTCATAGTCCGAGTAATGAGCATTTTAGAGATGATAGACAGGCGCTGTGTGGGGTGAGAGAGGGGCAGGACAGGGAGCTAGGACCAGCATTACGGCACTGTTTGATCATAGAGTGGAGTTTGACCAACACCGTATAAACAAGTCTTCAACCTAAGCCTAGCTTGTTGCCTTGCTGTATACAGTGTAAAAGACGTGTATTATATCATATTGTATATTTATTGTATAAAAAATAACTTTTAGCTTTTCCCTTCCAGGATCGCAACAGCAAATGACCTGCCTCCTAGTGTTTTTGCTTATTGGCTTGTGGCCGCTTGTGCCTGAATTATACATGAAAACACAATACTATTGTTTAGATTATAAAAGTCTACAAACAAGATGGATCCTACAGTTTTACCTATATTACGTGCACGTGCCAAACATCCTAGCTAAATGCAACTACTTACATTAAGAATCTGACCATCCGTATTTAAATGCAGACCATCTCCACTGAACATCCATATGACTGTCTTGTGCCCTTCTAAGGCAGTTTCACTTCAGTGGGTACTGGACTGAATTACTCTCAGTGAAACCAGTTCTAGGTCATTACCAACAAACAGGTGAAACCCCACTGTGAGCTCTGTGGGGTTTCTGCATACAAACAAGAAGAACTAAATGGCAAAAAAGTACTGTCCTGAATTTTGTCAGAAGAGGAGTATAAGCAGATGAATCTCACAACATTAGGGAGTAACAGAGACAAAAATAACACTAAATGTCAGTATGTATCCAGCCATCCTCAGGAGGGTTTCTGCACCTGCCCGACTTCATTTAAAGGTGTCGACTGATTCTCTCACTGGACGGTCCCAGGGACTGACCAAGTGACCTTAACCTTCGGCACCCAAATCCTACGTACACACACCCAAACACACACACACACCACTCCAGCCCCACCGGGATAGTGTGCCTAGTCCAGACAGGGACAGCACAAAGACAGCCATTATTCCCTTACATACACCAATCTGATGGGACAGAGGAGACAAGAGGAACAGGGTATTTTGGAGGTTTGCACAATAATATTTCATTTTTATAACTCTATTGTAATTGTGTTTTCTGAAGCATCCACTGCATCCTTACTGCTGTCATTTATTGTCAACACTGTCAATGTTAACCTGATGTACAGATGCTGACAAAGAAAGTTTTAAGAAAGGTACATAAAGTATTTTTAATGTTTGTGATACTGCTGGAACCTGGATGTCAAAAAAGTGCTAAACTATCTAAATTTAACATTTGCTGACGATAACTTTTTCTTTTGAGAAGAAAAAAAGAGTAATGGTTCAGATTATAGACTGTTTCCGGTCATGAGTAAGTGCGGGACAATAGAGCAGTATAGCCATAAAGAAGATGTCTGCCGTGTGTTTGCATTGCTCTCCTTGGGCCAGTGACTGATGAAGGAGCAGAAGCCACAGCGAGGAGAAGCAGTGGACTTGTTACCCTGAAACATCAACACAGCCGTCAGACAAATGAGGCCGTACAAGCCACTTCTCCATCTGCATTCACCATTTATTACCAAACTCTCTCAAACCGGAACATAATGACTGTGGTTCTGGTGAAAAATAGACTACTGACTGATGTTAAACAAGGCATTATTGTGCTCAGAAAGATTGAGCGCTTTCAGGGGGCACTTCATCAAGAAAAGCATTTCACATTTGCGTTGGATGTTTTTCTATTAATCACCTGTCCAAGATTGGTAACAGCCAAAAAAAAAAAAAAAAAAAAAAAAAACTGTGACCAAGTGGCAGAGTTTACCATAATCTCTCATACAAGTCTGTCAGGACAACCAGCCTCAAGCTTTTATGGAGCTCCCTCTAGAGGCAATAAAAATACACGCTGCTGTGATCCACTGTCAAGAGCAATTAATACAGAGGAGAATGGCTATCAATCGCTAAGCCTATTATTGTGGCAGATATAAGACAGTGTAGCATGCTTGTTTTGATACAGTCCACACGAGCCAATGGAAATTGTATGCCTAAAAACACACGGAGCACTGGATGTTACAGCATAGCCTCGGTCTGAGCTCTCCCTAAGCCGGACAAGTCCCCACGTCCGGCCTCAGCCTCTCGGACAATCACAGACACACATTACATTTGATACGGCAAAGTGAACGGTGGCAGTCAACAGGTCTGAGAAACTAAAAAGTTTATATTTTAGTTTTTTATCTGACTAATAAACAAGAATAATTAAGAGTGGTTTGGTCTGTTATTTTCCACAAAATCATAATTGCTTCTCTTTACTATTTTTTGCCTGAAACTTTTGTTGTTCAAAAATTGTTTCATTCGAGAATTAAATATACCTCTGGGTTGATCAGACCAGATCTCAGCCATAACAGCACGTTTTAAATAAACAATGAGCTTTGGTGTACTGTATTGTCAGTTTCTCTGTATAGCAATTCCGACAAATAATGTTCCTTTCAAATAGGCACGACAGTAAGAAAGTAGCTCATTTAAACTGTGTTAAAACAAAAGACTACTCGAATTTGTCAAACCAACGTGAAGTCAGCTTGAATGTATTTTAATGTTGGCGTCTGTCTCTAATCCACATTGAAAGTATTACGTGATGAAGCCAGGTATCACCGAGCAGCCACAGAACACATTAGCCTTGTTAAAATAACTCCAGTTTGTTCTCTCCCTTTCTGTTTCTGTGCCTGACGCGGGGGGCTTGCCCTCTAAATAAACTTTGCAGCTCGTGGGGGGAGAGGGAGAGACAGAGAGACAGAGAGAGGCTGAAGTCATCAGCGGGACGACGGGAGGGAGTGAATGGGTCCTGCACGCAAAGCAGAAAGCGCTGAAGCTGTGGAGAACCACTCTGGTTCAGTTGCGCGCTGCCTCCGATAGAGAGAGACACGGGATGAGAGTGTGATAACTACACGAACCACTCCACAAGAGTAAATTTACCTACTGCTTAATAGTGTCGGTGGCTGAAATGTCAACTTTATCTGGTTTCAATTTAGGTTGAGAAGAATCCTAGATCCTGAGCACTTCTTTACGCACACGGGACGCACGGCACATCTTGGGACTCACAGTCACCCGGAGCGCTACAAATGGATGTAATAGCTGTAACTTTTTCCGAGGCATAAATAAGTCTTTTTCATGATTTTAATACTTACAAATGATTGATCGCGCTCTCCTCCTGTGCGAGTCGGATGACATTTCTCGGCGAGTTTGTTTGTATTGTTTTCGACAGTGGGATGCTCTTTATCACGGCGCGGATATCGGTCCATTGAGTCAGCGCTACTTCGGGTGAAGATCTCATCCAGGATGACAGAGTCCGAGCGGGCCAGGCATCAATGGGCCCGCGTGCACTATCACCACGATCTCATATCACATAGCAGGGGCTCCCGTGGTGTTTAGGAATTGTCTTTTCAACTTGTACACGCGTGCGTTTGGAGAAACTAAACAGGATCTTATCTAATAAGTTCTGTGCTAAATATTGACATTGGCTTTACGTCTATCATCTCTGTGGGCTACTATGCAATTACAACTGATCTCCTTTGTTTTGATCATATTGCACTCTATGGATTACACTGGCGGTCAGCACAGCAGCTCCAGGCACCGGCACCATAAACGTAAGTATAAAAAGCATCCTACCACTGTGGTTATTGCCCCCTTGTAACGCCATGTAGTCTCCACGCAGCCATCAAGGTCCAACCCACCCAGGTATAGCCACTATTTGAGTTCTTGTTCTTTATTGTGATATATAGACTACTATGAACAACTGAATAAGTAGTCTTTTGCTTTATTAAGTGGACAGACGAGAAGCGCCTACCTCATGTGTGCAATGTTGTAGACTTTTCAAAAAATTGTTAAACTTTCACTCTTAGTAGTCATTGGTTGTTTACTGGCATTTTTTAAAGTATCCCAACATGCATTATTTGTACATGATTGTTTTTGGTTTTGTTTATAATAATTTAGAATCTTCTCATTATTATTATTATTATTATTATTATTATTATTATTATTATTATTATTATTATTATTATTATTAATAATAATAATAATAATATTAATATTAATATTATAAACATTGACACACTGAAGCTCCCCTCAGTACAACTACACGCCTATATTATACTGCTTTTCAGCTAATTGTTAATGTGCTGGTGGCACCTCATTAAACTGATGCCAGTTTAGCTCATGTTTAGCTCATGTCCGTGCTCTGGTTCCCGTCGCTCTCTAGCGGCCAGAGCAGCGACGACATGCACTCACGGCGACAAAGATGTAGGGGACTTGTATGGGCTTGTCTCTCCAAATATGCGTACCAACTAATATTAATCGATTAAATAAATATTCAGAAATTAATTATTTTCTAACAATGTGCTGAATACAATTTGGCTTAATATATGCTAATCAAGAAAGTAGGAAAACAGACTTTGCACTAATAGCATTCTGTCCTTAAATCAGTATTTTCTATTAAACCTATGCTGTTGTCTCTGTGTGGAGCATGGCATCCATGTGCAAATATTTACTCCCTTATTTGGTGATGCACTCTTGTGTCAATTTGTAAATCATTACAATTAGCTACATTCATTGTTATTAGCTACATCCAGTCAGATATGTCTCCTGTTTCCAGAAGCCTCCTTCGTTTTTTTCCATCACTAATATTATAAGTATATTTGCGTGTTCTTCTGTGCACCCTTTCACTGAGTGTGTCCAGATGTGCAGTGTGTGACTAAGTCTGGAGACAAGATAACTGGAATATTCCATGTACCTCTTGCCAAAAACTGTTCGTGATCTAAGATAATAGACCTTCAGGGGATTTTTTTTCTTTTGTGCTACCTGTGCTTTAAATTTCTCTTTTTACATTTATCCACATGGCACTGTTTGCACTTCACAGAAACATGTCCAGTTGGCTTTTTCCCACACCTTTTTTTTACGGCAACCAGAGTGACCCTTTTTGAAAACACAGTCGGTCACAGTATCCGAGGTGAACTGCTTATTATGTGGTTTAAGGGGTTCGGGGGTTACATGGGCTTTTGGCAGCTCTGCTCAATGTAGCTTAGGTCATCCCTGAAGGGCTGAAGCAGGATTGTTTGTCCTGTCCAGAAGAGTGCAACACTCCATATACAGCGCTTGGTCATATGGCTGAGAACATGCCGGTATAATGAAAGAAAAGGAAATTACTACATATTAAGTTGTAATGTAAACATATTTGAAAGACATTTCCTACACACAGGACTGTGCTAAAGTTTAAGTGATATGTGAAAATGCTGGTAACTATAAAAATGCTTTTGTAAATACAGATCCAGATCACTGTTTTGGTCCAGGAGTGTTTGAAGGGATTCTGTACTGTTTGGAGATACGGATAAAAGATACTAACTTCACTCACTGAAAGAATGAATTATTTTAGCATCCCTTACCATTACCAGATATAAGGGTCTTATGGCTCAACTGGAAGAGCATTTACCCCTAACTAAAAGATTTTCAAGTTTGAGTCCAGGTCTGAGCACATCTTTAACGCTGTGAGATAGGATCAGTGCTTTGGCAGAGGTCTACGCTCTCCTGGTGCTACTAGTTGCAACTTTATGTATTTTAGTACATTTTGCACAGTGCTGTACCTTGGCAGTACTCGTAATGTCACAGTTTACCTGTTTATTTTTTTGGTAACAATGCAAAAGGACTTCTCAACATATACCTATCACAACAGCATCCACAACATGACTCATTTCCAACTAAGGAAGTTAAATTTTGGCAAAAGATCTTTCGTTAGTAGTATCATTAACTGAGTGTGATAGGGAGAGAGACTTCCAGTGATAAGAAGGAGGACAGGGGATTAGCTGGTGAAGGGGTGAATGAGTCCATACTTCAGAGGAACATAAGGGGGTAACAGTGGGATGAGAGTCAATGGCCCCTCGGTCAACATGGCAACATCAAGGATGAACTTCAGCTTCCTCTGGTTATGCATTCACAAGTGAAGATACTCCGGTGATTGGCTGCTTGTAAACAATTACTTTTTAAATGATCTTTTTGGGCTATATACACAAGAGTATGTAGCTGAACAAAAAACAGGGTGACAGAGGGAGGAAAGACTTTGAGCATAATGACAAGCTGGCCCCTGTCCAGGGTGTATCCCACCTAAGGCCCAAAGTTACTGGGATATGCTCCAGTCACCTGCGACCCCCAACAGGAATAAGTGGAAGAAGATGAATGGAATGGAATGGACCCGGGACAGATTTGAACCTGGGTTCTTCAAGGAAGTGGTATGCGCTCCACCAGGGGCACCACCAAGCTGTCCCAACAATAACTTACTTATTACAAAGAAGTAATATGGATATGATAAAATATCCCTATTTACGTGCTGTTATTATGCAAAATAACCAACCCGTCTAGAGTGAAACTACCTGTAGTGTTTTTGTTTATGTTCAGTCAAGTCAGAAGTAAAGAGACCTCTGAGATAAAATACATTTAATTTAAGCACTTCAAGAGCGCAGATGTCAACTAAGGCATTACAGATCCACCTTGATCCAGTCAGTGTGATCTGGAACCACACTAAAAACAAATCATTTGTTTCTTTCCTCATTTGTGACCCTTCCTTTCTTCATGACCAAGAGTTATGTTGGTAATAGACAAAACTGGCTCTATCTTGCAATAGTAAAAAAAATCTTGAGTCTAGATCTAGACCAGAAAAAAATCCTTGTTCCTAGCCCAATTCAGATTGGATTTTTGATACACAACCTCCTACGTGGAGGTCAAAAGTACAGTACGTTTCACAGATTCCACTTAAATAAGTACGATTCAGTCAGAGATGCTAAAAATTGTAAACATACCTTGCCAGTACCCATGTTTGTTAATGTCAAGACAAAAATGTGTTGAGTTACTTTGATAAAATCATTGTTGTTATGTTTGAGACAGAGGTTAGTGTTTGGCTCTTTTATCTCTTTACTTCTTGCACAACTCTATTCTCCCCATCACCATCTGTTTCTGTGTGTGAGCTTGTGAATGTGTTTATTCGTATGTGACTTTGTTGGTATGTATCTCGAGATACCACTGTCCGACTGAGGTTTTGTCGGTGAGAGTACGAGGGCAAGGCCAAATTCCTGTGTCTTAAGTCTTCTGTGAATCAGAGCGGCTTGGCAGGAGCGCACGGCCAAATGGACAGCAATTGTAGAGATTGCTGAGATTTTCAAACAAAGTATTTGTGATCTATGGTAAACTGGCAGCCCAAGAAGGCAGTGGGAGCTTAAGCTGATGCCACGAAATGCCAAGTCTAAAGAAAGAAAACGACTCTCTCAGTGCTCACAGGTTATTTGTGGAAACAACATGCCTGGATGATAAAATGTTACAGATGAAAGCAATTTATATTAACTGCGATTTGTTACTATACAATATAAAGTTACATTTAGTTGTGTGTATGATCCAAAGCCATTGCACTTGATTGCTCAATCTAAATTACCATACAGTTGTTTTTAAGACAGATTATTAGTCAAGTTATATTTCTATACACCATTTAAAGTTAGCTCTTTAAACAGCCCTGAATCTAGACTGTTCCAGACCCACACAAAAAACTCATTATTTGTTCCTGACCTTGTTTGTTTGTTTGTTACAGACCTTTTCTAAAAATGTCATAAAAATCTGACCATTACTTTTTGAGTAATCCTGCAAACAGGCAAACAAACCATCAAATAATCCAACAATCAATCTACAAATCCCTTTTTAACCAAAGAACTACAATCAAATTTTCAATAGAGGAATAACGTTCAATTTACTTTTATTTTTCAGTGTCACCTAAATAACATTACCCTAGAGTTTCCATTGTAAGCCTAAATTTTAAAATGCAATGCCATGTAGATTATAAATGACAGTAATGCTGCAACATTTTAGGATAAACGACAACAGCAAACTTATGTGACAGTATCTGATATATAGGGTACCGGTGAATATAGGTTTTCGCCTGTCACACATAATGTTACATAAAAGAATAAATGTTGAAGGTTAAACTCTTTGACCATGTGGCAACTCTTTATCCTTCTTTTTATCCATAAGAGTCCATTCATTACTTTCATACATCACTTTGTGCCAATTCCGTCTATGCAAGCACATTTTGAGGAAGCTACATTTAGTTGGTGACCATCAGTCTGCAGTGTACTGTATATGTTCTCAGTCATTACCCTAACCCCACTCCTCACTTTGATATACCCGTACTGGAACTTAAACATACTAAACGTATGCAACAGATGTCAACATATAATCACAGTGATTTAAACAGCTTCGGCTTTTATCTACATGAGTGGATTGTGCCACAGAGGAAGAGGAGATGAAAACCTTGACGTTAAATACATCATATAATTAAGCTAAACATGGCCATACCTTAAGACTGTCAGCGTGGTGCACATTTTTATTACTGTCATCAGTCACCTACAGCAGGCAGTCGTCTTCTGATACACTTGATCATGCAATATGGTTTCTCTCCGTGGGTGCCTCTAACCCCAAGCATTAAATATTTAAAAACTCAGACCAAGTGAAAACTGTTTTAACGTTAGCACAGTGTACTACACTACTGTAAATGTGAGGGAGCCAAGCAACATTAAGGGCTTTGGGTTTGTTTGGATTCAGTTGTATAATTTATTTTATCACTTGTATCAACCAAAGAGCAGGATTATACTTGCCTTTGTGACTAAAATATTATGATGGCAGAGGAAAAGGTTTACCTCAACCATAACCAACTAAAAAAAAAAAACATTCTGTATTGTGCAAAAGTTTAATACAGCTTTTTAGAACGAACATGAAAAAAGATCTAGAAAAATTTGGACAGTGTAGACCTTTCCTAAGGCACTTAAACCTGGGCTCAAACTCTAAGCTCTTCTAGTTCAGGGGTAAATGCTCTTTCAATTGAGACATCCTTTTATCACACAAAAAGACGGAATCCACTAAAACTAATCATTTGTTTGTTTAGTGAGTGAAGTTAGTATCTCTGTTTTATCTTAAAATAGAAAAACAGTTTTAAGGGATTCCATACTGTTTTGAGATATGGACCAATCTATAATCTGGATCCACACAACAGCATTTTTCACATCCCACTAAAACCTGTGCACAGTACTGAATATTGATCATTGCTTTGTTTTCGTCCACAGAGATTTCTAGTGTGGGCTCAGGGTGCCAGCAAGGCGGCTGTCTGACCTGCTCTGACTACAATGGCTGCCTCTCCTGCAAGCCGCGCTTCTTCATGCACTTGGAGAGGATTGGGATGAAGCAGATTGGAGTGTGCATGACGTCTTGTCCTCCGGGATTTTACGATATTCGCTCGCCAGAGAGAAACACCTGCACGAGTAAGACATGATGCCAATGCAAGTAGTACTGCTGTCAAATTATTCAGTCCTATTGAAAATGTAGTCATTAATATATAAAAACAGCTGCATTGATTTTACTTCTAATTGATAGATGTGGAGTTTAGCCTTATCCTTCAAGTACTTTTATAAGGCACTTTTTTTTTTATTGCAAAAAATTCAAATTAAAACATGATGCAGGCCTTCAAATCTAGCACTGGTCTGACAGTACATATTAATCTATCCATATAACTGGAGCTTCATCTCAGACTAGCATAAGCAGTCCTATAAGGCACTTACAAAAAAATTATTTTACAAGCTCAATTTAAAAAACCCATGGCTTAAGACAAACATACATAAGTCTGGTCGTTCATCTGTGAATAATGTTTCTGGTGACATTAAATTAAATCAAATGTTTGTTCAACTTGGGCTCATCCATCACTCAGACATCAATCTGCCCACACTGGCCTCTCTTCCTGAATGTAACCCAGTGCACACATGGACACACTGAGACACGCTGTATATTTAACAGGCAGGACACACACCATAGCCTGTCTGCTTTAAATAAACGGAGGTGGTGGGTCTGTGTTTCCTTGTCAGAGTGCAGATCCGAGTGCGACTCCTGCTTTAACAAGAACTTCTGCACGCGCTGCCGGCCGGGCTTCTACCTCCACCTGGGCAAATGCCTTGAGAGCTGTCCCGATGGGCTGGTCCGTAGCGACGTGCAAAGGGAGTGTGTGCCCAGTGAGTATACACAACACAAAATGGGACATGTGATACAACAACAAAAAAAAAAATTCAATGTGGTAATCATGTTGTATAATTCAGGGATGCAGTAATCTGTGGTTTTGTTTTATGCTCTATACACACCTTCTGTATGGCCCCTCCACAACAATGTATCCTCTTCCCCATGTTTGCATTTCACCCTTTTGCGCTCCTGTTTACATTGGAGAGATACATATAAATACATCTGTTAATATATGTATAAATTTGATAGAAAAAGACTACTTTTGATATAGATTTTGTATAGTATAGTCATTAGTGAGCAGCTCTTACCATGTATTATTGCGTGTTATATTTTCAGGGTGCCCTGCAGAGTGCGAGTCATGTGTGAACAGTGAGATGTGCACGCGCTGCAGACCGGGCCTGTACCAGCTCAACGGGAGGTGCCACCATGTCTGTCCAGAGGACTATGAGCCCAATGACAAACTCATGGAGTGCACCTCACAAGGTCAGGAGGAGTAGATAACACTCCACTCACGCAGCTGTGTGATTAAAGACAGTGTTCTGTTGAAAGGGGCCAAGCCACATTTGAGGCCCCTGTCAAAACCAGCCATAATTTACTAATGAACATGTTTCCTAACATAAATGACTGTAATGATTTTTCAAACGTCTATCTGTATTTATTACTCCACTAACTTGTCCCTGCTTCCTGACAGTGCACTGCGAGGTGGGCGAATGGAGCGAGTGGAGCCCCTGCTCTCGGTCTGGGAGGGCCTGTGGCAGGAGGGGTCAGGAGACCCGCACAAGGCTTGTGCTGCAGTATTCATCGCCTTTTGGCCGACCCTGCCCAGAGATCTCTGAGATCAAGGAGTGCCTGGTCAAGAGGAGAAGGTGTCCAGGTCAGTAAAACAGGCAGACTGTTAAGACAGGATACAAGTGAATAAAAAGTAGTTGCTTGGTTTATTTCTAGTTCACTGGATGCTTGAAAGCACCCAATACACTCACAAACAGCTTTACTGCAAGACAGATTGTCTTGCAAAGACAACAGTATAAAAAATAGTGATCCATATACAATACAATATAAATTGTGAATTTTGAAAAATTGTGCTCATACTGCATTGCCTATTGTAGCGACGGCTGACCGTTGGTGTTCACTGCCAACATTGCATTTGTCACATAATATGGCACCATTTCAACGCTATATGAATTCCAGACGTTGGCGCTTGAGCTTGTACAATCAGAGCTGGTGGTTCTTCCGCTCAGGACTATGTCTGTTTACTCAGAGGATTGTCATTGTGGTTGGGCTGAGGACAGTGGGGCGAACACACATGTGTGATGTTGCAATGCCTATGTTGTGTGTTTTCCCACTAGACCTCTTTGGATTTTTCAACAGTAAAACCGCTTTCTCTGCTTCTAGTAAACAGGGAATAGCGTGATCATTTCTAATGAATAGGGTGCAAACTGCTTTCAGACGGGCTGTCTTCATAAAGTCACTGCATGCTCTGAGTACACTGTGTGTGTGGTTACCGAGGCGGTCGGCGGCCACGGCTTGTTGTTTTTGAGCCTGGGCTCTGTAGTGTTAAATGACAGATCGCAGACAGGCTAGGAGGCTGAGATCCAGCCCCCTGGGGCCTCACACTTACAGAACAAACTGTGTGTGTTTCTACTCACACTAGTGTCTGTGTGCCTGTGTGATGCAGCAGAAAAGCAGTGGACTCTGGAGCAGAAACAGCCAGCTCAACATCAACATCCTCCCCTTGTGAGGCATGTGGTGACCAGGGGATCAGCATTGGTTTAGCCCCACAGCTGCCAACACACACATTAGAAAACATGCTCAATAATCCAGACAGACCTCTACATTTCAGAAGAATGCACATAATTGTACAAATAATGTAGTAATTTGTAGAGAGTCTAAATGCTCTTTGTCACCGGATGGTAGGAATCAGTAAATTAACCTTTTGCCTCAAGAGATGCAGCAGAAATACTCTTAAAAACTATGCAGTAGATCTGAAAGATAGCTTCATGTGTTACATAAAAAGCTGCATTCCAAAACCTCTCTAAAGATGAGTTATCTTTTTGTTCTTAGTAAGCGTTAAACTTGTGAATGGTAACTTGGTGTGACAGGTGTCTGTGAGCTTGGCTTCTTGCGCCTTATTCCATTAAATTTATTTGTGGCTATCGATCTAGAAATACTGATGTTTTATTTAAAAGGAGAAAAAAAAGAGATTTTATTTCTACTGCCCCAACATGTCATTCCCCTGTTGGCCCGGTGCAGGAGCCTCCCTAGTGAATGAGAGCTAATTATCTCAGCTTTGGGGCGTCCTCTTAGTGCTGTTTACGTTCTGCACACACGCTACAGGGTCGTTGGTCTGACCTCCCCGAGCCCTGTGTAATCCTGCAGCAGCCCTTAGACACTGATACATCCTCCTACTCATGCTCTCCCCGACACATCCCCATAGACTCCTCCACAAGAGTTTGCCAGCTCTTCACTCATATTTGCTCATTTCCTCCTTTCACTAAAATCCCACTCCTGTCTTTTCAATGCTCATAAGAAACCAGATAATAATGAGGTCCATTGTGTATAGTAATAATTTTTCAAGTCATAATGTTCAGTTTTAAAACTATGTAATGTTAGAAGCTTTCAGATTCTGCAGTTGACTATTTGAAAACACCTAGATACAGTTGGACTGTCCTAAATCTGAAGGCTAATGCCAATATGTTAAGGAGCTAATAATTTGACTGTGCAAAAGAGAAATTTGGTGTCAATAGTCCTTTTGAAATCTTGCCCTTCTTTATCTGCAGTTGGTCCGCCTCTTGTGTTGGCAATTACATTACAAACAATGTACACCACAAAGTGTGATAGGTTTATTGTTTTATATTAAAAACAGAGAAAAATATGATCTTCTCATGATGGCTTGAACCACAATGCTGCGAGATAACTGTGGAATTTTTGTTGGACGATGCCAAAGACGTACTGTCTGCAGAAGCTTTAATGTTGTAAATCATTGATATCAAATCAGGAAGAGAGGCTCAGTTCTTCTGTCCGGCCAAACAAAAGATGTGCACGTCGCCCTGCCCTTCAGTCAACCTGTTGTTCACCTCTAACAATGCTTCATATACTATACCCACCAAGAGACACAGATAATTGAATTATAAAGCAGTCAGACAGGGGATGTCTGTCCACACACACACATCCTGGTGGTCATGTGGCAAGCATTCCACTCTTGGGACAGTTTGTAGCCTTTAATCCCTGCCTGGCTCCCGCCAAAAGCTCCCCGGACGACATAACGCCTGCCATGGAGGATATGGCATCATTAAAACACACAGTGCTCCTTCAACCATACGCACACATATCCATCACTTTAGAGGACAATGCACTGGCCTGCAATCATTTCCTGTGCCCGCCATTGATTCATTTTATAGTTACAGGCAGCTGGAAACATATTCAGTGTTTACACAAGAGGAGACTGCAAATTTTGGCACACATTCCCATCTTATTATTCAGAGATTACTGTGGGATGTCCCATACAAGAAATGATGACAAATAAGTGGGACATGTACCACTAACTGAAAACAGGAAGTGAAAGTGACTACAATGAAATTCACTACAGATTCTGTTTCTGTTATTATCAGCTTAGTAATATGCTGTTTGGATCACTGAGATTATGATTACTACAGATACAAATGCACTGCACTATTGTGTGATTTGAGTGTTATCTAGCTTTATTAAAATAGGACCAAACCTCCTAGTTGAGACAGACTGATGGCAATAAGGGCTAAGCTCTGCAGTAACTCACTACTCCATCTAGTGGTACAACTTTTCATGGTGGTTTATGTTAAGACCTCCGCAATACAATACACAAGGCCTATATTGTTAAACTCTTAAAAACTGTCATCTTCTTTCCTTTTCCCCCTCCGGGGTCACCACACCAAATCTTGTGCCTCTGTATGCAGTGCATATTGGTTTGACATGCCCTTTCTGGCTATACATATAAAAAAATATAAATACATTTTTCCAAATGGTTTTGCACTTCATTTCCTTCAAATAGAAGAAAAACTCCTGCACACTGACCAACTTTCAACAGTGAGATTTATTCAAAGATGAAACAGAGCAGGCAAATTTGCCTGATGAAGGCCCAGTGCAGAAACAGAACAATTTCGCTGTTGCGAGTTAGACAGTGTATAGGAGTTTTCTTCTATTTGATGTTTGGCCGGCTTTACGCATGCCCTCTCCTATGCACCTGTCTCCAGAAACAGATGTGCAAGCACTTAATTTTCTTGAGATCTCCAATATTTTGCCAAACACCACAGATATGTTATCAACAACGTTCTCCTGTATGTCATAAGGGAAGCCTGATCTTTTTTCATTAAATATTTTAAGAAAGTGCTCATAACAATATAATTTGTTCCTTTTAGTTTAACACTAGAGATGCTCGTTCTCAAACCCCTGACAATACTAATTAAAACAATAGCTTTGGTACAGTGCTAATGTCAGATGAGTGCTCCAAACCAAAGGTATCTCACTTGGGCTCCATTATCTGCTTGTCAACACACAGTTTACAAAAACCTTCAGAAAATGATCCAGCGAGCTAAACGCTTGCGGGATTGATAAACACACTCCTAATCATCTCAACACTGGCACGGATTAGGTTTCTCCTGTGGCTCGACAAAAGCACGGGGGCTACAGTATGACTAATCCACTGAAGTTGTAAATAGTTATGGTGTCAGGACAGAGAAAACAATGAGAGCAAAGGGGACTTCCTGTGTTTATAGAGGACAGGGGCAGAACCGAATGAGTCAATGCACCAGATTACTGCATCCATCCATCCAGCCCTGCGAGACTGAGTCCCATTTAAAAGAGGAGGATATTTTAGATAATATATGGTTCCATGGTTGTATTAAAAATGATATTGACATGCACTTTAGTAATCCTAATGTTACTACCTATAATACAGAAAGGTTAGCAGCAAGTTAGCAAAAAATAGATTTACTTTTACTTTTTACTTACTTTTTTTTTTTTTTTTTTTTTTTTTTTTTAGTCTTTAAAGTGTCTGTACCCTTATTAGATAGTGACCTGTAGACACTTTTGATTGTGGGCTGGGATTGTTTGAGTCATTCCTAGAAATCTAGAATCAAGACTAGATGAACAGACAGTAGGGGGGAGTGTGGGGAGCTGAAAGTACAGAGATCTTTCTCTCCCTGTCTGCTTTGGTGCCTACTGCCTAGTTCAGCAGTTTCACAATCCCCCGAGCAGCCAGCCAACCATCAGGCCCACTGTGCTGCCCTGCTGCCTCTCGCACGGACAGCAGCTCTTCAACAACAGGAAAGGGCCTCTTCGTGCACTTGCAGTCCTGTCTCCAACCTCCCTGGAGGCGGAGCTTATTATTATCATTAATAACTGTATCTGAGGCAAAGATAAACCTGGAGCATTCCAGAACTGCTGGTTTTGTTTATGACATGGTGTTGCAAGAACAGATAAATTAGGGTTTTATTTTAAGGCTTTCTATTTTGGACAAAGGTCTGTCATGAGGGAGAAGCAGCAGCTGGCACTGTGAATGTGCGTCTGTGAATAGAGACTGGCACCTAGTGGTGTCAATAGAAAACTGCATCTATAGCAAAAGTAAAAATACACTTATTTACAAGTGAAACTATACATACACAAGTGAAACGACAAAAGGAAAGTTACATGTTGTGAAAGCATTAACATGTGCATAGGAAGACTGCTCAACATTTTACTTCTCGAACTATAGGAAACATTTGCCACTTGTGATGAAGAGTAACCAATTTTACCTCTTGGGTTTGAAAAAAAAAAAAAAAAAACTCAGAGGGTGCTGGGTTCGAGCCAGACCACATCAGCTAGCCTATAAAAAATCCATCTAAAGAAAATATTTTGGACAATTGTGTTTGTAAATTTTGGCATGATATTAAATGCAGCTTCTATTTTGGTGTTATAGCCATTTAACACATTTTTATTTTCTTTCCAGGAAGGAAGAATGAGCGAAGGGACAGAAGAAACCGCAACAACCGGAAAGACAAAGGCAGTCAGGAGGTGCTACGGGACAGGAAGAGGGAGCGGGACAGAGACCCAGGTGATCGGGAAAACTCTGACAACAGGAACAAAACAGAGCACAGGCGACGCAGAGAACAAGACTCAGACCCTGTCCCACCTGAAGGCAGACTGTACAGCAGTAGTACACCAGGACACGTCTGAAAATCCTATCCTATTTTATTCTTCCGCACTGTTTCCCCCTGAGCCCCTCCTTGTAGGGGTGTTGCTGCTGCTACCTGTATCTGGATTTGAATAAACTTGGGCCACAAAAAAACTGAAAAATGTTCTCTACAAACTACTTCTTCACTTCCACCACTGTGTCTCTGCTAAATAAAATAAGAGGACTAGAGATGCTACTGAGACTGCTGTTGGGAACTGCAGAATAAGTAAAACTGTCTGGAACTGTGTGAAAAGAGACAAACGGACAAAGACAGATGTAATAGTATATGCTTGTTGATATGGTTATTTAATGGGGCCCTACTACCATTTTGGTTTTTGAATGTAGATTTTGTTGCAACATTATGTAGATCAACTTGTTTATTATTGTTGTTCCTGTACAGTGGATCTATTTACTTTGTCATGGCGCAAAATTTTGTAAAGAAAATAAATTGTGCTTGCTCTTTGCCATTTTATAACACCATAGGACAATAGACAGACAGTATGAACAGTTTGGAACAATAAGTGAAACCCGTTAACATGTACAAGTTGAGCAAAGCTAATTTTATTCAGAGATTCATATGACGTTTCTGCCACCTGTATGTCAAATAAAATGTAAAGGGTTTTTACTTGAGTCTGAATATGTTTATACCATCATCTGCACCTTATTTAGGTAAGAAAAATACTGAAGGTCAACCTGGTAAGTTACTACTGTGTGAGCCAAAGTTCAGTTGTTATGTCACCCTTATCGCATCGCCACACCTTGGAAATCTTAGCATAGCACGACGATGTATAATGCTCAATTTTAAAGCATTTACATCAAACTACATTACAGTTGCATCTCAAAAATAGAATCAAGGCAAAGTGAAATGACATATTTCAGTTATTCAATAAAAAAGTGAAACATATATGGGTCCAGTGCATACAGTGTGAAAAATTTCAAGCATTTTTTGCATTATTTATGATACTCAATTTGTAGTTTCCATTAACTGTGAGCCATCAATTAAAATAAAAAAGCTCAAAATATTTTGAATCTATATTATGAGTTTTTATTAGAATTTAACTACTGAAATAGTAACTTATGCTGAATATATGTTCAGATGCCCCTGTACATTTATAAAACTAAAGAACCCCTCAGAAGTCATCTATAGCAAGAATGGCTTAAATTACTCACCATTCATGTACTGCACTGCCATGCAAAACATTGATGTAATACATAAACTAATACTTTATGTGGATGAAATAATAGAGAATCATTTTTTTTTTTCAAACTAACTGTTTATTGTTGGAGTGAGTTTCTCATCAGTAACATCTATATGCAACAGGTACGTTTGGTGCATTTCCTCAATAGTAAAGCAGAGAAAACCTGGAGTACAGTTTTTACAAGAAAATATATGTACTTTTCTTTGAAATTTACATTTTCAAAATGGACAAGTGCCAATACAGTATGTAAATAACTTAAGTGCAAGGCAAAGTCACATTTAAAAGTATGGAGGGAAAGTGGATGATCCTCTAGGGTCAAACCAGGATTTTTGAATAAACTTACTGCTAAGAAAAACAAAGAGGAAACACAGACGTTGTTTGGGTTGTCTCCAGATGCCGCAGATGAGACAAATACATCAACCAAAGATGCCTCTCTCTACAAATCTAACGCCCCTGTTCACTTCATGTTAGCCACAAAGTCCTCGCCTTTCTTGATGGAGCCTTTGAGCTCACCCATGGCATCGGCCACCAGCTGCTCCTCAAAGGCAGACAGCTTGCCCAGACCAAGGTTCTTCTCAATGCCATTCTTGCCCAGGAGAAGAGGAGTAGAGAAGTACTTGCACTCTGTCTCCTCAGACCTGACAAAGGCACACTCCACCACACCTTCCTTTCCATTCATGGCGTCCAGGAGGGAGAAGGTGAAGCGGGCACCAGCATAGGCCATGGACAGTGTGGCAGAGCCAGCTCCAGCCTTGGCCTTCACCACCTCTGTGCCAGCCTCTTGGATCCTGCCGGTCAGTGTGCTCAGCTGGTCAGCGGGAAACTCGACCTTTGGTGTGCACTGGGAGATGAGGGGGATGATGGTCTTTCCAGCGTGACCTCCAATGACAGGTACGTTGACACGGGCAGGATCCAGCCCCTTGAGCTCTGCCACGAAGGTATTTGCTCTAACAATGTCCAAGGTTGTGACACCGAACACTCTGTTAGGATTGTACACTCCATGTTTCTTCATGACCTCTGATGTAATGGGGATGGTGGAGTTGACCGGGTTGGCGATAACACAGATCATCGCCTCAGGGCAGAAGCGGGCACAAGCGTCGGCCAAGGTGGCGACAATGGTGGCGTTGGTGTTGAAGAGGTCGTCACGAGTCATGCCGGGTTTACGGGGCACACCTGCGGGGATCACCACCACGTCGCAGCCCTGCAGTGCCGCGTTGAGCTGGTCTGGACCAATGTGTCCGGTCACATGGGCTCTCGTCTCGATGTGGCTGAGGTCCGCTGCCACCCCGGGAGTGTGGGCAATATCATACAGGGAGAGTTGGCTCACCAGCGGGCTATTCTTGAGCAGCAGAGACAGCGGCTGGCCTATTCCGCCTGACGCTCCGAGCACTGCCACTTTAGCGTTGTTTTGCGACGAGGTGGACAGCCCGCGGACTAGGCTGGCGGTAGGTCTTACGGCTCGTGAAAACATCTTGGCTGTGCGACTTAGTTTCTTAGTTTAGTGAAGTGAAATACCTGCAGAGCCCTCTCCTCTGTGACACCAACGTCCTCTAGCCACGAGCGAACAGGAAGACGCGCTTAACAGTCATGCGTCGTACATAAGCGTAGTACGAGCTTACGTCAATATGCGTCACCACGTACAGCTACGTAGTTGTCTTTATCCTTTGGCTTCTTTTTTCGGAGGAAAACAAAGCCAGATATCATCAGGAGGAGGAATCCCATTAGAAATTAATACACTTACTTTAGTGTGCGATTGCACGGCATTAGCTCACCAAAATCTCAAGGTACACTATGTCTTCATTCGCTTCATTGTCGATGTCGTGCGAAAATGCTTTCCTTTGCTGTTTGTGTCGTTGTGCTAAAATAAGCTAGCGTTAGCGTCGTCTCATGAACTCCGTCTATTTGCTGGAGCCACGACGTGGTTGTTAATTTTAGCAGTGTTTCCCCCCACTCCCGTAAATGTTTTGTGCGTTGTCAGTCCCTAAATTATACTGAGAATAAAACGTTAACGTTACATTAAACGCAGGTGTTTGGTTTAGCTTGTGTGAACTAATTACTTTTGGCTGTCATCAGAGAAAAAGAACAGTGGATCATAAATCCCAGGGTCACTAGCACTATTTTAGCTCTATGCGTCTTTGTTAATACTTTACAGCTTTACATGTAATTGTCTGAATCCGTTTTCTCCCCAGTGATTTAGTCCCATTTAACAGAGCAGCCTTTTGTTCTGCACAGTCAAGTGACCTCCTCGTCATTCCAGAGCACAGCAAAATGAATTAACCTTAATTTAACTAATCTCCTCCAACATCAGACTTACTGCATGTTTGTCACTTATTTTTCTATTCACCCACAACGGTTTAACTAGACATTTTCTATATACGTTTAGTGCATTTTACTATTATGTAACTGATCTGACTTAAAGACAACTATCTTCCTTAACAGTGGCAAGCCTAAAGGTCCATTAGCACCACTAATGATACAACATCATTAAGAATATCTCCAGTAAGTATCACTTTCCATATATAAAATATACAATGTCACATTTTAATTGAGACAGGAATTTTACAGTTTTTAATATAACATTTTTTATTTTTTTATTTTTTTTGTTTTAATTTTTTTTATATAATTTTTCTATCTACAGTACTTCCTAAGGATGGCTAGTTGTGGTGAGGTCGACCACTCTGTGAGCTCACTCCCATCCAGTAAAAAAGGTGGAAGCAGCAGTGGTGGAGGTGGAAACAGTGCAGAATCTTCATGCTCCAGTAATCAATCTGCCACCCTGCCTGTACCGGAGTGTGCCATTTGTCTGCAGAGCTGCATACACCCGGTCCAGCTGCCGTGCCACCATGTCTTCTGTTTCCTGTGTGTGAAGGGCGCATCATGGCAGAGCAAGCGCTGTGCTCTCTGCCGACAAGAAGTACCAGACGACTTTCTAGAAAGACCCACACTTCTCTCTCCAGAGGAGTTAAAGGCATCTGCAGGGGGCAGGGGCGGAGCAGCAAACGACCATGCCTGGTACTACGAGGGACGAAATGGATGGTGGCAGTATGATGAGCGAACCAGTCGGGAGCTTGAGGACGCTTTCACTAAGGGCAAGAAAACAGCTGAGATGCTCATTGCTGGCTTTTTGTATGTTGCCGACTTAGAGAATATGGTGCAGTATCGGCGCAATGAGCATGGCCGGAGACGCAAGATGAAGAGGGACGTTTTAGACATCCCAAAGAAGGGGGTAGCAGGACTGCGTTTGGATACTGACAGTGTTTCTGGGGCAATTGGAGCAGTGGGGAGGGAGAGCTCAGCGGATGGGGCAGATACATCAGTATCAGGTGCACAGCAGCAGGTCACAGGTTTGCCCTCCGCAGCAGCAGCTCCTTCTCTCATAGTGAGACCCCCCACTTCCCTTGGGGCTCAGCCTGGGAACAACACTAGCCCTTCTCTTGAGGACGCTCTGTCACAGCTGCAGATCAGTCCCAGACCCACACCATCACATGAGCGCTCTGAGCCTGGAGAGGGGGAGGAAGAGGAGGAGGACGAGGCATCACCCTCCAGATCATCAGACCCCCACACATCTGTGGACGAGTCAGGCTCTGGAGACTGGAGTGATGATGAGGAGGATGAAGATGAGGAGCGTGGTGAGGGGGAACATGTGGAGCCCTGGGAGGAGAGGCCTAGGAGGCAGAGACTGAACCCAGAGGACAGAGCCCCTCCTGGGGCAGAGTCCACCTCTCCCCCTCCCTCCACAAGTCGCAGATCCAGGATGCCTGATGGCCAGTGTACAGTGACTGAAGTGTAACCAGTGACTGTCAAATGTTCCAGTTTATTAATTTATTCCTTATTTGATGCTGATGCACTCTGTCACAGATCGAATGTGGGTGGATTGCTTGCAAATGTAAAATGGCATTTCACACACAAGTTTTCTTCACAAGTGATGTAACTGTACTCAGAACACCAGGACAGGTTGATACATTATGAATACAGGTGTTGTAATGAGCTGTGACCTTAATACATTTCTATTCATCTATCAAGGTGGGTGTAACAGACATACCATGGCAACTGCACAATCATTCTGCAAACTTTAAGCCATTTGGTCATAGGCATATCAGGCCTGTTCTTTTGGTGTGCCTACCTTCATCAGCTATTCCACTCTTGTTTCTCTTTACAGCTATAATTTGAGGTGAATTTCAAGGTTTGTCCTAGCCAGACCTGTGACATGCAGTAAGAAATGGCATAAATCAGGATTATGTTATGTCTGAAGATGGGACAGTATCATAACTGTGAATGACCGCATTGTAATGCACACTTAAACTCTCTCAGCTAACAGCACACAAATCTGACAGCTGTAGCAAAGATTATTAACTTGCTCCTAGTTTTCACCCACCTGAATATTTCCCCGATTCAAATGTAAACAGTTATGAAATATTTCACATTATTGCATTAGCTTTTTTGGTGTGATAAAATTAAAGATGTTAAATCACTATTATTTAGGAAGGAATAAGAGTTACTAAATCTAAAATGACATTGCAAGTTGACATATATTGATGTTTAAATACAGTTTTGAAGTTTTAATAGTATTAGACTTTCAATTTTGTTTACCTACAGCTGAAATATTGAAAATGTTCAATTACTAACAGAATGTTACTAAAGTTTTAACACATGCCTTTTGACGTGGCTTTTATATCAGTGTATATCTTTGACTACTACTGAGGCATCTATGGCCTCCTGAAATTCTTGTTGTCCCAAATTAAAGTACCTTAAATTAATGTGTTTTTAACATTTTTGATGTGCCTGTTTGAAGAGAGAGTTATTTAACACCACTGGTTGACAAATAGTGGAGAGTTGAATTTTGCGTTTCAGTTTGAGTAAGCATTTTTGTTTGTATTTTTGTCTTTCTTATGTTTGTAGCTCATTTTAGAAAAATGCCAATGTTATTGGCCATCATGTAGAAACTCAGTTATGTTTTATTTTTGTCTACATGCTTCCAACAGTGCGTTTTCATTCTAACTAATAAATTTGTGTAACAGCTGTTTGCTTGGCTAAGTTTTGTTTCATTGTTTGTAATTTATAAATAAATTGTGCGTTTCCATTCTAAAACAGAAATAATCTGTGCACTTGAATATTGGTTTGTGTGCTGTTTCAAGTCTTGAAAGAGTCTAATGAGAAGACCCGTGATACTTTGATTTGTCATCCATACAACCTTGTAGTCCAGTGGCAGAATCTCAAAAAGGCTCTAGAAATCACTTTAGCGGGGACAGAATGTTAGCAGCTGTCACCCATGTTTTTATGTAATTATATATATTTATATATAACCGTAACAACTGTTCTGGGGGCAACAGTAGCTCACTAGGTAGAGCCCTTCACCTAACTGGAAGGATAGCAGATCAATCCCCACTACCAATACTGCATAGGTCTACTGCCTTTGTGTCTGTGGCACTGATGTATGAATGTGTTACTGTGATTGTGGTTTTGGTGGTGGAGGTCACAGAGGCTGTTGACACAAAATGGCTGCCATGACTTCCTCAGTCTGCTCCAGGGCAGCTGTGGCTGATGTAGGTTTGTAAGGGACTTTGAGTGTGTAGATAGCACTTTTATTAGTATTATTTTATTTTTTAAATTAACATTGAGGGTATATTTACAACTATTCCATCAACATCTACATCCAGCAGTAGATCTCAAAATAGGTACACAACAGCTATTCACAGCATCTTCATTCATTCATCTTCTTCCGCTTATTCCCGCTAGGAATTGCAGGTGACTGGATCCAATCCCAGTATCTTTGGGTCATAGGCAGGGTACACCCTGGACAGGAGCCAGCTAGTCTCAGGGCTGATACAGAGACATACACAAACGGACAACCATTCATTGTCATATTCATTCGCTAGGGGCAATTTAGAATCGCCAATTCAACCCCGGGAGAACCCACAGTAACACAGTAGCAAGCCCCAAGAATTAAACCCATGATCTCTTTGCTGGGAGGCGAGAGCAGTAACCACTCTGCTACCGTACCCCCCAGTATGACAGCACCTACTCTGGTGTTGTGTTATTTCTGTTATATGATGGGAATTCCAGTCATCTTCTACCACTTATCCAGTACTGGGTAAGAGAGGCAGTCTCAGCAGATATGCCCAGACTTCCTACACTCTAGACACTTCCTCCAGTTCTACCGGGGGAACCCTAAGACATAGTCCTGGGGTCTCCTCCCGCTGGGACATGCCCAGAACAGATGCTCGAGCCACCACATCAGGCTCCCCCGACTCTACTCGACTCTGCACACCTCTACTCTGAGCTGCTCCTGGGTAATTGAGCTTCTCACCCTATCTCTAAGGAAGCCCAGCCACCCTACGAAGGAAACTCATTTCAGCTGCTTGTATCCCAGAACGACCAGTAAATCAAGAGCTTTGCCTTTCGAAGCAGCTCCTTCTTCACCACAACACAGCAGTACATCAACCACATTACTGCAGACGCTGCACCAATCTGCCTGTCTATCTCATGCTCCATCCTTCCCTCACTCATGAACAAAACACCAAGATACTTGAACTCCTTCACTTGAGGCAGAAACTCCCCACTGTCATGGGAACTGCACTATAATCTAACTGACCAGGAACTACTTATGCTCACAGAGGTGTCCCTTTGCCATCCATTTTCAACAAGAAAAGTTGGCAGTAGTCTCTTCTGGCTCCTTTGTTCCTTTGAGAAACACCCTGAAACAAATGATATTGATCTGAGTGACACTTGTTTGGATAATAGAGCTTGTACAGGAACATTTTGTTAAACCAACTCAGTGATACTATGTCCAAGGTGACTGAGTAATGTGCCATACTTGTGGAACACCTTCTGTTTGTTTGTCAGCACATACAGCTGACTGACTGAATCACAACCTGTAATCTGAAGGCCAGCAGATCATAGGCTGTTTTAAAATACTAGAATCTGGTCACAAATCTACAGATATTGAACCTGATCAGTTTCATTCGGGATTGGGTCCACCATCACTTTAAATCTATACTATTAGTTCTACTTGGTGTTACCTTTAGAAGCTACGAGGGATGGAGCTGCAGCTGTAGCAACTCAGGAAAAAGAGAGAGCACTCAGACACAGGGTACATTATAGATGTTTACCCTACCCTACATCTCAATCACACTTCAGAGCCCTTCAGAGAGTTTGACATCTCTATTGACTCCAATGGAGTTCTCAGAACTCAGAAGTTTGCCATTCTGACTAGAAGTGCTATTTCATAATTGTACAGGGAGGTACAGGAGTAAGACGTTTAAAGAATCAAAAGTTTATTATCTAAAGATTTAAATCAAATTTACATAAAAATGTGCATACAATAATGCATGTTAACGTCCACATGAATCTGGTACCCATCTATGTTCTAGACCTCCGTTGGTACAACTCTCTCTCTATGGTTCTGTCTCACACTTTAGGCCTGTAGTATGGTGTGAGATCAGGTAAATGCAACAAAGCCATGTGTCCATATCAACAACATGAACAACCACAAAGATTTGTTTAGCAGCTGTGCCAGTGTAGAGCAAAATTTGCTGTTGATGGGAAAGGGAATGGTATTTGTATAGCGCTTTACCTATGACACAAGTCACCCAAAGCACTTTACACAAAAGAGAAGGGGTATTTCATTCACTCCATAGTCGGTGGTGGTAAGCTAGGTTTTGTAGCCACAGTTTCATTTGGGGTAGACTGACAGAAGCGCAGCTGCACACATCTGCGCCAACAAACCCTCCGACCACCACCAACCACTCACACCGGCTTCCTGATGTTCCCCAGCGGTCTCCCATCCAGGTACTGACCAGGCCCTACCCTGCTAAGCTTCCGAGGTCTGAAGGGATCGGGCATCCACAAGGTGGTATGGCCTTGATGATCATATGAGTAAGACATAATAAGACAAGCTCATCACAGTATTACTTTTGAGAAAAGTGCCTCCAACTCCTTTGCCTGCTAATATGTCTGTATGAAAAAATAATCCTGGTGTCAACTTTATTGAAGTTTGAACTGACATCTGCACCAAGAGAAGGTTCTGCTGCCTTTCTTTCATGAAATCCCCCCAAGTCTTTAGGTTTTCTGGGAGGTGACCCTTCATACCTTCTGTTGTTCTTTCCTCTTGCTCTGTGGGCCTGGCCTCTCTCCTTCTCTTGCTCTCTAATGAGCCCTCAGCCAAGCTGCAGGTTTATAATTGCCATGAAAACAGTCAGGTGAAGAATAATGCATGTTGATTTCTACATCATCCACAGCATCTTTGAGCGCAGCATAGGCAAGGAGTCCCAAGAATCCATGACATGGATGACATAAACCGTGCATGACTATAGACTCCCACACAAAGGTGGTCACAGGGCTCCAGGATATAACTGGCAAATATGAGAATTTCATATGACCTAGGATGCAGTATCCTCCCTAACTCTGTTAAACACAATGTTGAAAAGTTCATGTACTAGCTCTATTCCTCAAACAAAAGTAACACTCAGTAATGTTTGCCTCAAGCACAAGATGTTTCTCCAATAAAGAAAAAATCCTGGAAAATTTCTCCTACAAAACAATGTCTTCAACAACATAGGAAGCATACAAACCACCAGAGTGCTGCATGGTTTTCATCATTAAAGCTCAATCCACCATTGATAAGCTACACCTGTAGACACAGCTGTCCTGGGGCAGACTGAGGATGGAGTCATGGCAGTCATTTTGTGTCAACAGCCTTTGTGACCACCACTAAAAACACAATCACAGTAACACGTTCATACATCAGTACCACAGAATTCACATATTTGTTTATACATAAACTTACAGATCCAAGATTTGCTCTGTGGTGTTATGATGTTAAAATCTACATACAGGGCCAATTTCATAAGAAAATCTTGTTTCGTTTTGAAGATATTGAATCTAACTGAAAATATCTGATTTCGGTAAAGGCTAGTGTACTCAATAAAAAACAAACAAAAGTCTAAATTAAGTGTCATTCACCCCAGTAATGTTCAATATACTCTATATTAGCATAAAATCATGGATGACAGCTGCTAACATTCCGTGCAAGCCTATGTGATTTTTTCAGATTTTGCCACCAGTCTATTGTATTAGGATAGAACATCATGGCGCCTTACTGAGTAACAGTACTGCCCAGTCCCTCCCTTAATGTCATACTATACACATCAATACTAATGTTGCATTGGCTCGTACAACTGAATCCAGACTATAATCCTAATTATAGCATGAACCGGAAGAAATATAAAGGATAAGGAAACCTTTAAAAGTCAGGTCAAACAAATGTAGTCATTGAAAGATTTTGTTTGCTAAACCTCAGGTCAAACCTGCTGTTATTTGTCTGCTTCTGTTGGTTTGGTTTTGGCACAAACAAATCATTACCGTAATCACATTTTCAGGGGAAAGGCAGCTTTCATTTATTTGACTGATGGCTTCTGAAGGGACACAAATGAAGGAAACAGTTCCTTGAGCTTCTTAGGAGTCCTAATCAGTGACAGCAGCTGCCAGTGCCTCTTCGAATTGTAAGCCTTATTCTCACAAATAAAACAAATATGAGGTATTATTTCAGCTATGGTAATCTATGTAATTTCACGAGATGCTTGGTCATTATACTTATTTCACTCATACTCAAAAACAAATGTTATCTGAACTGGAGAACGGCCACCTTTTGCTTTCTTACAACTCGCACATAATTGATTACATGTCAGTTACAGTATTGTTTTTTTATCCCATGAAAATTTAGAGTCATCTCATTTGTGTTTTGATTTACCAGCCAAAGCCTGCAGATTTGCTGGACCTCCCCACACAGTCCCAAATACATCTTTCTCAGTCCTCAGAGCATCTGATAGAGGAAGCTCTCTTCCTGAAACAATTACTTTCTTAACTGCTTGAATCACAGGTGGAGGGCCTTTTGTATAGCGACTCAGCCAGTTTTCAGCCTGTTGTAGCACAGTCTTTTGCTCTTTGTGTTCCTGAGTGACCTCTAGTACATCATCTGCCAGTCCGATCTGCAATCCTAGTTCTGGATCCACTTTGATAGCCCCTGCAAGGAGCTTTAGAGCATTCTGATTCCCAACAACACGCACAAGTCGGGCAGCTCCACCCCATCCCGGGACAAGACCCATGTGCTTATGAACAAACTGGACAACACTGCTCCGAACCATTAGTCTGTAAGTCAAAGTAAACATGTAAGTTCTTTATTCAATAAAAATTTAAAGAATTCTTACATTGACAAGGCATAACATTATGACCACTGACAGGTGAAGTTAAGAACAGATTATTTCTTCATTATGGCACCTGTTTGTGGGTGGGATATAGAGTATTAGACAGCATTTTGTCCTCAATATTGATGTGTTTGAAATGGAAAAAAAAAGGCAAGCTTAAGGATTTGAGTGAGTTTGACAAGGGCCAGATTGTGATGACCAGACAACTGGGTCAGAATATCTTCAAAACTGAAGCTCTTATGGGATGTCCTGCACTGGTCAGTATCAATTAAAATAGTATGCATGTATGTTGGCATATATTGCAGACCTTACCTGAAATCACAGGCTGTAACAAGTTCTGCACCTCCTCCCAGCGCCCGTCCTTCCACAACAGCAACAGAGATTAAGGGCAACCTGCACTGAGAAGACTTTAGTATCAGTTAAGGTTAAAAATTCAATCTTTGTTATGGGGATTATGAAGTTACCGTAGTAATCTTGTAAGGGTGTTCTGCATGAACATGCACATCTTCATCCCATCCTACAAAAGAAATAAAGGCATGTAGATTGATGTGAGGCTATAAGATTGTATACATTTTTATTTTCAACCTTTGGATTCGATATTGCTCTGACAGCATTTAGATCTGATCCAGAGCAAAATGTCCCAGCAGCGCCATGGACTATAAGGCCTTTGCCATCTGTCCAGTTCTCCAGCTCAGTCACTCTATCCTCCAGATCTACCATCATGCTGCCTAAGACAAAAATAAAGTCAATTTTCCCTCACAAAAGGACAATATAATATGCAAAACTATTTATTCTATGATACCAGAGAAAGCATTCATTCTTGATGGGTTGTTAAGAGTTAATACAGCAATCCCTGTCTCATGTTGGTGCAGATCTATGGAGCCTCCAGGAAAGGCCAGCAGCTTTTCTCTGATCTCGTCCTGGTTGAAGCCATGTGAGATGGAGTAAACACAGCCACTGCTCTGTCTCTGGAGAAGTCTTCAGAATATAATTAATAGACAATGAAAATAAAAATATACATGTGAAAAAACATACAGACCAAATAATGCCTATTCCTACTGAAGGAAGACAAGAATTGTAATGAGTTCATTCAAGGTAAAGTGAAAAATCTGTTTCCTTGGGTGCATGCCAAAGAAATATGTAATAGAAGTATAAGGAAACAGTTACTGGATTACACTGTATGGTATAAAAAGTTTGACAATCTAAATAATTTTATAAAATAACTTCAGTGGGTTCCGTTATAGGATGTCCTTTAAGATATTTGCTAATGCATTGTTGATTCACACACATTGGGGATGGTAAGCCAGCTGAAGCCACATCTGCCCTGGGGCAGACTGACGTGGTGACTGACGACTGACTGACGACTGATGTGGCAGCTATATTGCACCTACAGCCTCTCTGACCACCACTAATAACAACACCACAAACACACACCATTCATACACCAGAGCCACAGACATTGGAGCCCACTAACACAATATTAGCATGAATCAACAACATTATTGTAGGCCATATTAGAAAGAAATTAGATAACTTCATTAGAATGACAAACTTGTATATAACCTTTTATTATAATGACTGGCATGCAGAGGATTTTACCTAGCCCAGGCTCCAGAGACACAGCTCCTCATTAGCTGCCTTCTCACTGCACAGAGAACCATTCTGCTTTTGTAGGGACACAAATGGGGATATAATGAGAAATGAAGTACTTCTGACATAAGGAACCTAGTACCTGTAAATCTTTACAACACTGTTTTTTGAAAAGAAGCTAATTAAATTAATATTCCTTCACTATATCTCTAACAAAAATGGACAGCAATTCATCGACAGGATCAAACACTAATGTCGTTTTCTGGATCCACACTACATCTGGTGGAGTTCATTCCACAAGATAATGGGCTCAGGATACAGTAAGCTATTGTACATTTACCGTTTGAACATTAGTACACTAGGGCGTAATTTATACAACAAACGACAGCATAAGAGTTACCAATATACTACAAAATAGGGCGTTAATGTTGTTACAAATATGTAGCAATAAAGCTGTATACAACACTCACCTTAGCCACAGTCCTGTGGTGTTACCCTGAAATCCTTCCCACCAGAAACAAGACCAAGAAGAACGCAGGAGTGAATATTTTAGTTACCCACAAGAGGGAGTCATAACACATAATGGGGTGACTCTGGGAATGAATTTGAGCATATATATATATATATATATATATATATATATATATATATATATATATATATATATATATATATATATATATATTAAGTCAACCACCTTTTTGGAAGCCTAATCCATATCTATGAGAGGTAAAAAGGTTCAACAAACTTAAAAAAAAAAAAACCTTGTGTGGATGAAGCAGAAAAGATAAATGCTGTGAAGTTAGTGGTAGACTAAATAAGATGGGAATGTGCCAGAAGCAGAGTGAGCTGAGACACTTCCTGACCTGTGGGCTGCTCTGTGGCTAGTGCAAGCATAAATCCTTCAGTGCTATCCACACATCCTCTATTCACAGCCCTGTACATCTCCGGGAAAACAAACTGAGGAACCAAAAATATTTTACTGCCTTGCTTGGATTAGTGGGACATTGAGTCTGCTGGAAAACTGCAGAGGTTGACCTTTGCAGAGACCAATTTTAAATTCTGAATACAATTTCCTTTATGTGAAAGTACAGCTACAGTACAGTGCAAAAGGCAGGTGCAAAAGAAATGTTGTCAACTAAGAGTGTTTTAATAGAAACATAATAGTATTTTTGTTTTGAAATTTTCAGTAAAGGTAAATGGGCCAAGGTTGAAAAATGTAATGTTGGTGTGGATCAAGATCACTGTTCAGATCCATGAGTGTTTTAGTAGATTCCTTACCAGTGTGCGATATAAGGGTTTTGGGTTCAATGTCAAGAGTTTTTACCCCTGAACTAGAAGTTCTTCGAGATTGAGTCCCGGTCTGGGCAAGAGGCTATATCTCTACACTTTTCAAGTGCTTCTAGTAATGATTTTTTTGTATTTTTGTACACTAATACACCTTTCTTTGCGTCATATCCTTTAGTAAAAGCCTTAAAGTATAAACCACTTACTTCTAATGAATTTGCAGTTGATTGCTTTTCCCCTCGTTCCTTTGTGAAGTGCTTTCTCAACTATGTGCCAGGAAACAATGCAGTGGATGAAAGACATATGAGTCAAGCCTCTGGTGTCTATTTAAAAGTGAGGAATTCAGAGAGGTCAGTGGGATTGTGTGCAGTTATTTCAGACACGCAGCCTCTTCCTCCTGCTCTGTACAGTACATGCAGCTCACTCAGCTGTGGCCTGCAACCTGTCTGTGCGTGTCTCTCGGGGCCCCTGATCAATGGAGTCTCCAAATCACCTTATGGGTAAAAGCACTGGTGAAAAACTACAGAAGCTAATTGGTGTTATAATGGTAAAAGCCATATCCATAAAAAAAGCAAAATGTGGCAATAATTGTAATATTATTAGATCCCAAACATCCAGTATTCAGTGCATTAAACCATAACTCCACATGACAAACTGACTAAATGGGGCACAGTGAAATCTAAAAGAAATACACAAACAAATTTACTATGGATTTCTTCTTTTGTCTAAAAATAATCTAGATAATGTTTGGTGCTAGGGTCTGGTCAAAGCCTATTTTTTCCTTCTGATTTGTTAGTACAGTGGTTCCCACAGTGGGGGTCAGGACCCCCTGGGGGTCCGCAAAGGTACTGAAAGGGGCCCTCCAGAGGCTGTCAATTTTTAAATTCAGTTTCAATTTCAATTCCACTTCATTCTTTATTTCAGACACATGGATTTGGTCGATAACAGCAAATAAAACATACAAAAATATAAAAATACAATTAGTCAATGAAAATATTAAGTACATAAAAACATTTAGTACACAGAAAAAAATCAAATTTGACATGAATTACATTTATATACTTTATATATTTTTAGCCAACAGTCAGTGTTTTTGAAATGTTTTTTTTTTTTTTTTTTTTATAAAAATATATGGAGAAAAACATGGCATAGTCTATTGTATAGAGGGAAGTTCTATAGTTGGGGGTCCATGTTGGATTTTTGGAAATTTAAGGGAGCCGCAACAGTCTTGACTTTGGGAATGGCCGCAGATACCTACATACAATCTTTCACCGAATGTCATCTGTCTCCTAGTGTGCCTTAATTTTCATATAAATGTAGCCTTGTTTGTGTTTTTACCACAGAAAAAAAGCCCTTTCCCAACATGGTCTGTTTATTCAGGTGTGAGACTGGCACAAAGACTAAACTGGCTTGTGGCTGGATTACAGTACACCACTACTACTAAACTAAAAACTATATCTAGCCCACAAGCATTAACTTTAACATGTGTAGTCTGATATCTTCTGTGTTTTTCTCTTGTTCTATTGAAATGATCTTCTTATTAATGCAGCCAGAGGGTTCATGTCAGTCATTTTGATTGAAGTGGATCCTTTGGTTTAGTTTGATGCAGCCGCAGACTGATAATGGCAGCCTGTCTGAAATTACAACCTGCCTAATAGGATGAAAGAGGGGAGGGACAGGGGACCACGGACTTGAATGAGAGACAGTGTGTGTATGTGGGCTGGCCCTTCACTGATGCATCAACATGCCAATCAATACAGCTGTCTGGGGCTCCGCAGGAAGTCAGGGAATGTGCCGCAGTCAGCGTGGCTCCAAACCAGCTCTCTCTCTCAGATAGAAAATTCATATGTGAGGAACTGGAAGTGCAGGAAGAGTTGAGTTCAAAGTAGAGAAGTACAGGTGTCAGACTCTCCTGGCAGGGGCAGATCTAGAGCAAAATTCACATGGTGGCAGGAAGGATAATGGATAATTTAAGTGGTTGCAAATGAATTATCTACATTATATCTACTGCTACCATATGAACTACAGAGAATGTCCATGTAAAACTAGGATAATTGGGCTGTAAAACCAATAAGGAACTTTTTGTTTTGTTTATAACAGAGCAAAGCATATAGACTGTGTTCATTTAGTTTAGCTCAGCAGTGTGGAAAAAATGTGCCAGTGTCTAAAATAACAGCTCCATCCATATGATACTTAATTATTTGAGAGATTAAGTTGCACTACTTGCTGGTACAGCAACTATTACTCCAGGAACTGCATCCATAAGGGCAACGGCGTATCTTTGCTGTTTATTCTTAGTCAATCAAGCACTTTTCTAGTCTGATTTCTGGATAAAAATTTGAGTTTTCCTCATAAATGTTTGACCTACAACAATATTTGTTGAGGTGGCATCAGGGGTAGCAAGGACTCTTTTAGAGGTGGCAGCTGCCCCCCTGTGCTACCCCTCTAGATCCACCCCTATCTCCTGGGGGGTGGAGGCTTGGGCACACAGCTATTGTTTTGCACAAAGTGGTTATATACTGACTAAAAAACAGTAACACATGGGTGCATCTCAAAAAATTCAAATATTGTGGACAAGTACATTTTTTTCAAAAGTGAAATGCAAACATCAAGACACACAAGGTAAAATATTTACCTTGTACTTATTTTTAATGTAATTATTATTGTTTTATAAAATACTAAATTTAACTGTAAGCCATAATCACTACAACTGAAATAAATAAATGCTTGAAATATTTCACTCAAATCTATATAACAAACTGTATACTTCACTTTGAATTTAACTACTAAAATACATTCACTTTTCCACAGTATGCTATTTTTTTGTGGCTGAACACAGTATATTATAAATATGCTAGTTGCAAATATTTGCATAATAAAAAAATATATTTTTCAGTATTGATGAGTTTAAAGTGGCAGACCTAAATCATGGTATTGTATGTTTTTAGCATCTGGAGCTCCTCAGACATGAGACATGAGTGTGCGCCAGTGCTGGGAATCTACACTGGTGTCCAGATTATTGAAACAGGAAAACGAAGTGAGAAGAGCCAACACGGTGTAACACACAGCATCACTACAGGATGATAATATTTATATTTATATCATCACTAGGGTAGGATTTCTGGCACCATAACCCATCACACCTGTTATTTTAGTCAGCCTCTTGGTGCCAGGTTTCATGGTGAGGGTTAGGTGTCCATACCAGTCGAGGCTCAGTTTGTGTACAGTAGTGTGTCTCTGAGCAAAGTGACATTACTCTTTAAATATGTGACACATTTAATTTTTTTTTCCTAATGACCCCCCCCAAAAAAATGCGAGAATAACAATCAATCACTTGTAAAAACAAATAAATAAACATACAGTAATGTAAAATGACAACTTTAACCACCACAAGTAAAGGTATATGTGCACTATTTCTGGAATGTTATGTATGTAAGGTCTTTCCATTTACAAAAACATGCAAAATCACACACAGAGACACACATTTATAGTGATTGAGTGTTGCAAATTAACGCAACAGTCATCAGTCCAAGTAATAGATCAGTGTCACCAAGATGTCAGCCCTAAATTAAGATACAGACAGTTCGACTGATGTGGTGCTTAATCTTAGTAAGTTATTCTGAGAAACTTGTGTGTATGTTAAAATATAGAGTCATCTAGCTGCAGTCAAAATGTTTTAAATTGTTTGTCACTTTAGGCTATTTTGGGATTTGTTGGTTTAGTAATTGTGAAGTGTGAAAAAAGCAAAAGCATTAGTAGATCTGAACTTTTATTACACAAAAGAACATCAAAGGCATCACCTTCATTGTATTCACCACTTTGACCCACAAATGCACTAATGTGTGTGAGAATTAAAGATTATTAAAAGTAGAAAAAATCTTAACGTGATTCTTTGTGAATGCAGGCTTTTGTGGAACATTTGTTTGGAAATGCCAGCATTGTGTGCAGAGTGAACAAAACTGCAGACTATATTTTTCAAATCAAATAAAGAAACCAGCCTTTGGTACAGTTATAAAAAGAAAAAAAAAGTGTCCATTTGTTAACAAAATTGTAAATCCATTCATTTTAGTCATAGGCAGGTACAGTCTACAGTATGTGTAAGTAACTGTTCAAAGGCAGAGAACAATACTGAGCAATGCAATGCAGCACACTGAAAATTTATTTGCATACTAAAAACATGTTTGTTTTACTAAAATCCAATATGATATTGTGTATTGTCTAAGTGGCAATCCAACCACAAGAGGGCACAAGCCAGTATACTCTCTGTGCCAGTCCCAAGCCTGGATAAATGAAGAGGGTTGCATCAGGAAGAGCATTTGGAATAAAACCTATGCCAAATCAATATGCTAATTACTGAACACAACACAAAAAGACGCCGGAAAGGGAAAAGCCAAAATGGAACGTAGTAGTATTGTGTCAGTGGCATTTTGTAGTGGTACAGCCATACTGGAGCGTACCGCCCTAAATACTTTTATATCATATTGGATTTTTTTTTTTTTTTTTTGCTGCATGTATAAAATTGGGCTATCAATTTGTAGCGAAAATACACAGTTGTATATGGAGTGTCTGTATATACAGTACTGTATCTGCAAGGCTACAATAGTCAAGGCTAAAGTCCACACCTGAGCTCAGAGTTTGATGGTTGGCATGAACTTGAGGTGCACTGGATATGACTGCTCCTTAGAAAATAACGCTTTCAAGTTATGCACACGCCCTGGCAGATTTATCACATTTACTTGGTGAAAAGCTGTAAGTTCCTGTTATGGTCAGCCCGGCTCTGTTGGACTCAACACATTCTAGTAGTACGTTGGTGAAATCCTTACTAAAGCACTTCAGTCAGTCTTTGAGTATTATATGTACAACAATTATGAAATACAAGTTCACAGTTCGTAGGTTATCACTCAAGGCTTCTGGGTGGTTCGACAAAGGGAGACTCAGATGATGACAGACTCCATATGAAAGGCGCGTGAATATGTAAATGAGGAGTGTTTCTGTAGGCTGAAAGGTGGCGGTGCAACAGCAGTGGAGGAGGGAGATGATCTGGAGAAAGGAGAGCGACCAGCCCATCGGGAAGGCAGTCGTCGATTGGCCGGACGCGCAGGTCTTGAGAAGTTTTTCTGGTTCAAAACGGAAGACATAGAAGACTCTTGGTTTTTCTGTTGAGAGACAAATGAATTACCATTTAGGGTTTTCACACGATTCGGCAAAAATCCCGGCACACGGATACGTTACATTTTGTTCACATGTTCCAGCTGTGATCTTCTTGGCCCTATGGAGAACAACAGGCTTAATTTGACAAAAGACTGAGTGGAACAATTTGGGAAAAGCAGCACTGTCCCATTAAAACTCTAGGCAACTTCTGCATCAGTACTAGGGCTGCGAAATAAGTATATCAATATCAGCTAACACAATATCCATATAGCAAGAAACTAAATGTATCGCAATAATGAAGAGCCTTAAATGAAACTATATTGTAACCAAATAAAAATATTTAAAAAATACCTAACTTTGTCCTGATTCCTCAATTTAGCCATGTTTTTCCCCTCTCTAAATTGAACTGAACATAGGTCAAAAATGATATCAAATCCTTTCCTTTTACATTGCTATCTTAGAATACTGTATACTATATAAACATAATTATCACATATAACCTGTTGATCTAATATTGTGCAGCACTAATCAATACTAATCTTCACAAAACACTTTGTGAGCATAGCACAAACTGTATTTTTATCATATTCAAAATGTATTTTGAACAATGCTCTATGCTCAAAATTGGTCTGGCTCCACATTATTTTTATTAGATCCTTAAAAATCCTTAGTAATCAGACACAAAATTTCTTGAACATCTTACGACTTAGAGACCTAATGGCTGCAGCTCATTTTCCTGGTCTGCCAAAGAGATTTAGTCAGAGACTTGGATTCTTGCATTGGTTGTAATTGCAAAGAGCAGAAACACACTTCTATTGTACATAGAGCAGTGTAGAAGAAATGACAGATGAGGTGTATAAGGGTGAAGGCAACAGTTAACTATATATGCCAAGCCACTCATTACTTTTGTTAGGAGCCTCAGAGCAGTGAAATGGCCCAGATGCCCAGATTATAATGGAGGCTTTGGCCTGCTTCTGTCTCTTAGCACATACCAGAAATAAACAACATTCCCATCAGAACTGTCCTCAGTCAAGGGCAATTTCTTTAGTCTTTCACAAGGAATGTTACGGAACGAAATGTGCAAGGTCAGTTCGTCAAAGTGCTGTTTCAATGCTAAATATTTAATTATTTTTAACAGAATGGACAGTCCAAATGAAAAGTACATGTGGGGAAAAAATCTTAATAATAGGCACCTGGTCATTAAATTTAGTTAAGGACAGAAGCAGTTAATGAAAGCCTGATATACAGTATTATACTCGACCCACCTGCACAGAAAGTTGAATCTCTTCAAGCTCGAGAATCTTGTGAGTGCCTGGCTGCATCTGAGTGGAGTGTGACGGCAGAGTTTCTCTTATGAACAGAGGTGTAGGCACAGAGTCCATGTCCAGCATGTCCAGATGTGTGTCACTCTTTTGCCTCACACTCAGGTTGGGACTTGAAGCCGCCTCTCTCTGTTGACTCATGTTTTTGGCTGCAGTCTCATAATTCTTCAATATCCTCTCCACTGCACCGTAGTTGGAGCGGGATCCCTCAGGCCGTGGGTAGGCTGCCAGCGTAAGGGGTTTCCAGGGATGGTCATTCATCATTCGAAGCCCTTGTCTGCAGGAGTCAGACTGCCCAGACACATATTTTGGCTGCACTTGCTGCCCTGCTATGGATTTTTGTTTGTTCTCAACAGAGTGCTGCTGGTGGGATACACCCGTTCTGGTGGACTGAGGTTTCTCTTTATGGTCACACTCAGAGCTAGAGGCGTCCACATTCTGGCCCATATTTTCAGACATGAGCCCCTCTGAGCAGTGAAGTTCTGTGGTTGCTTTGATTTGGGTTTTCCTGGAAGGACTGTGCTTGACCTCAGAGTGGCACTCAGGCCTTTGAGTGGCTTTTGTGGTGTGCTCCCATAATGCTGCATGTATCTCTTTAGATGGTGGATCATGGTTTTCGCGCTCTGTCCTGATTTGTTGACCTATTGAACCACACATAGTTTGTGCTGGAGCCTCAGGGTTTTGCTTTGTGATATCTGAGGTGGAGACAGAGTGTGTAATTTCAGGTTCAACACCAGTGATAGCAGAGCAGACATCAGAGCAGTGCTGTTTTAATTGGGTTTCCCTGGGAAGTAATGCCTCACCTGAGGCACCAGTTGTTAAAAGCACTTGGTGGCAGACCACAGGGGAGGGATCTGTTGGTGAGAAAGTGTCCTGGTCCTCTACCCCACGGCCCATCTCTGCCTGAAACAAACACCGGTTGAACTCTGCTGTTTTCTGTTCCAGCATAATGTTTCGTCTTGAGCCTTGCAAGTTGGGGCTGGCAAAAGGTATCTCTGGAGCAGAGAGGTGCAAATCCACAGGTGCCTCTCTCACAGTCGGAGAGATTTGATGCACTTCTTGGCTTTTCAAATTTGCACCACCAGGACTGTATTCTGGGCCCATGTTTTTTGCAGCAGTCACAATGTTAACTTCTGAGAAGCTCTTCTGGACTGTCCCATATGTGGACACCTTACTCGTAAACTTACTCGCATCACATGACCAGCGGTTGTGGCAGCAGCTGACATTACAGTTTGAGTTGGCAGGTACAGAACATGATGATACTACACCATCAATAAAAACCTTTCCTTCATTTTCCTGAAGCATAGCCTCAAACTTTCTGACAATTGACGGACTGGTGCATTTCCTGTCCACTGCAACACAGGGGCTGTGGCACTTTTTCGCTGTGGCCATAGGAGACTCTGGGATGTACAGCTCTGTGTCTTGTTGAGAAGGGGAGCTCAGATTCCAGGAGGAGGTGCGGGGAGGGATGGGTGGGGCTGCTGGGTCTATTTCAGACTGTATCCCAGGACTGACTTGTGGGTCTTTGTGGCTGTCAGGAAGAGTTTTGCTGCAGGATGCTCCAGATCCTGTGTTGGGCCTCCAGGTGTTGTCTGGAGACAAGGTGATCCAGTGTTCCCTTTCCAGTGCTCGCAGTTCATCATAGATCTGACTAAGATCACAAGGTTCAATTAGATCTGGTCTCAAGTTATTATAGTGTAGCGGCATGTCTCTCTCCTCAGGGTCAAACTGACTTCTGAAAAATATATAAGTACCATTATTTTTATAATGTATTTTAAAATCACTTCCCATTATGCAACATTTATTTGTTTACCTCTTGTCCCCAGTCTTTCTTCTGATCTCATCCTGGTAGCTGCACAGCTCCTCACTCACACGAGCAATCTCCTTGAGAGCCTGAAAAAAAGACAAAAATGTTAGCATTAGGAAAATTTGAAGAAAAAAAATTAATTTATTTATGTAATTTATTGTTCTAAGTTCAGAAAGATTTAAAAGCCAAATGGAATAAAGGTTACGAAAAAGTGAGTTGATGTTAAAACACTAACATAAATTGAGAGAAGAAGTAAGGGTAACTTTAAATATGAGAAGACTGAGTGCATAGCTTTTTTTTAATACTTACAGCATTGAGAGCAGTGGTGTTCCTCTTTTTCTCACTGCCATAATTCAGCTCTGTCCAAGGAGGATTTTCTCTGGGATTCTGGTGGACACTTTCATTCTCTTTGGCAGTGGTTTTATGAGACTCTGCACATCCATGAAGTTGTAAAAGACTATCCAAATCCTCTGTGTTTAGGGTTTCTCTTCTCTGAGTGGCTGAATCTTGCTGCCAAGTCCCACTCGACCTTAGTTCATCCTCATAAACAGGTTGTATATGGTCATGTATGTCTGTGCGGAAACCAGTAGAGTGTTGACTTTCGCAGTCCCTGCTAAATTTGTTGTTGCTGCCAAAACCAGTAAATAGTGCTGGTCTGCTTGGCTCTGATTGGCTGCTGCTAGGCTCAGAGTGAGAATTGTCACTGAGGATGCTGGAGCCTGTGCTGGTCGAGCGAATGCTGATTCTGTGTGCAGCGTTGTCGTCATAGTGCTTCCTGATGTCCGTGCTGGTCCCTTCACGTTTGGCCTTTACCTCGCTGTACAACTAGAAAGAAAAGATGGAGCAGTCAGTTTGAATGTGTACTGTATAATGATGATATAATTTAAATAACAGAATCCATTGATTAATATCATCAGAGGTGGAAAGTCACCAGATGCACTTGCTCATATTTCATCTTCCCTACACCTCTCTGTACAACCTAATAAGATACTGTAGCTAATGTAAGAAACACAATTGAGACTTTTCCCCACCCACTTCCCATTCGTAACATGCAGCTGCAACAATGACTGATATTGTTTATGAGGTGAACAGGATGTTAGGAGGGGAATGTGTCAGAAAGAAGGCATCTTAGTACAGCTAGGAAGTCATATATATGTATTAGAAGTTTATAATTAAAAAAAAATCTCTAAAATCCTGTTACAGATTGAGCTATTGTACCAAACTTAACCAATTCATGTTTACCTCCTCTATTTTCCTCTGCATATCCTTCAGTTGACATTCCCATTCTCTTCTCTCCACATCAAACCTCTCCAGCAGCTCTGCTTTCTCCCTCAGCCAGTCTCTCTCGTTGTGCTCCAAGCGGCAGCGCAGGTCCATAGCTGTTGAATGAGTATCCGCCAAAAGCCGCCTCTGCTCCTCTCTTTCCCGGCGGAGCGTGTCGTCTGGATATTTATGAGGATTTCGCGACACTCCAATCCCAGGACCTGCTGCAGTCTGGATCCCTCCGTTGACCAATCGTGCACCCTCTCTGTTTTCCAACTGTGCAGAGAGCAAAAATAAGATGAACATATGGGCAGTCAGTTTCTAAAAATATAACCTAATCCAGCCAAAGATGTATTGTTCAAAGTGGAATTAAGAGAATGAAGGAGTGGCAGGATGTGTGGGAATAATGTGCCAGAGGGACAAGAGTGAGTGGGTTCATTGCAGGGAAATGGAAGAAGGATAAAGACATGAAAATATCCTGGAGTCATACAGAAGGTTCACTGGTTCAGGGCTGTAGCCTCTCTGAGGTCTCATACTAACACCGGATACAGCTCAGGATACAACAGATTTGAGACACGTCAAAATATGTATGTACAAAATCTATGTGGCTTAAGTCCAATGGCAGTATTTTTCTAGTATGTCCAAAACACATATTATATGTAAGCCATATGCAAGCCATTACAAAATACTGTGAAAAAGCCAAGACCGTTCCTTGGATTTACAGAGAGGGGAATTCTCTTAATAAGAGTCTCATTCAAACCTTAAGTCTACATGAAGTGCTTTTCTAAGTGCATTTGTGGTAAAGAAACAAGCATTTCTGTTGCTGGTAAAATAAAGTTGGCTTGTGAAATTGGAAAGAGCCCAAGACAACGCCTGTGCATATGTAACTGTGCGTAGTTGAATTGTTAGATGGTGTTCACATGAGCATGCTTCAGTGTGTTATTTGAATGTTCAGTCATTGACCAAAGCTTTCTTACAAGCCTCAGTCATGGTGCTATTTCTGCTTGTGGCCTGGGGTCAAAAAACTGCGTAGAAAAACAACTCTTGTCTTTCTGTCTGCCTGAGGTTTTTCTTAAAACTATCCACAATTACAGATGGATGATGATGGGTGCTGTCTACAGTCTATTTAAACATCCAAAGTAAACAAGTGAAGAAAGCACACAAACTTGTTGCCCGGAAGATTCAATACAAGTTTTACACTGATTGACATGGCATTCCCAGACTAAACACAAAAGAAAATGGCTCTAAGAGGATAGTGTGGTGGATCCTTGATGTAATAGTGCTATCATCTTAGCTAAGTGGTAGCTGGGTTCTTATTGGAAGCTAGGTTCATACACTCACAACTAGCTTGGGGAAACATTTGTGCATTTGTGTGTGTTTCTGCCACTAGGACCAACCTCGTATGGCACAAGGTATATAAAGGTAACTGTGTCAGTGACCTACTATAAATAGTGGGCACACAGCCTTGTACAAAGTCACATTCCATAGGGAGGTGGGAGTCGATGTAAAGACAACATTGCAATCACAGCTAAAACAGAGAGAGATGTCTCTTAGCTGCCAGCAGCTTTGTAAATTAGTGACACAGGTAGTTTTTTGGGGAGGTAAATGCAATATGAGATATACCCTAGATGTGTGTAATAATTTGTGGTTTAGTGAAAAGATTACACAACAAAAAAAAATAAATATGTCAATGATTAAAGTGATATTTAAAGCATACATATTGCTCTTGTTTCAATTATAGCTGCAGAAATAAAAAGTGCAAAATGAGCCAAAAACAAGGTACCATGCAGATGTTACAGTTGGTATTTGTATTAACAGTCGTTAATAAAGGTCATTGCATTTCAGGTCAATTGACAGCCGCTAACCTTGTTAACCCTGAGGTCTAAGCTTGAGTTGTTTCCTCTCTGCTTGAGCCTTCAAAGGTCAGTCCTTTTTTAAAAATGAAGACACTGTTGAAAATGACAGTGAAGTTTCTCACCTATGCTAAAATTGTTCACCTTTCACCTTCAAAATGAATATAACACTTACTTGGTTCTGTTGATCATGTGAGTTACACAACATGATTCAAATGTGTTTATGATGGTGTTTTGAATCTCAAAGCAACCTCAAATGAGCCCTTAGTAAACATGAAGTCAAATATAAACTGCACCAGGATGTAGCATCAGGACAAAACAACTTTTACAAATGAGTTAACCACGCCTGCTGTGGCTGTACTTCACATTTTCCTGCTCTGTTTGTGCAATCAGTTCAGACAGCTCTATGTGAGTTTTGCATATGTGCACACAGTGATGTTTCCTTTCCTATTACAAGAATGTAGCAACTAGAGTAGTGTTTACACTTCATGTTGACCCAAATATAATTAGCAATTTATAAATACTGTATAAACACCACAGGATTCATTTACTCACACTAAAAAAATTAACTCTAAAAATCATCTTACTAGTTGCTATCACTAGCAAACACAAAACAAGACAGTAAACTCTCTAAACAATGAGACTCAGAGAGCACACAGAGGCTAGGAAGTCAAGAAGATCTGGTATGTGTCACGCTGGCACGTTTCAATGTAACAGTGTCATTTTTGACATTTCCCAGTTTAATATCACAGGATGCTGAGATTCCATCATATCTCTTTCTGTGTTCAAATTGTAACGTGGACAGAAGAATATGAGGTGCATGGAGAGGGCTGAATGCATGTCAGTTCTTGCTGGCTTTTAAGCTTGTGATAAAATCACAATCATCACAAATCACAATCATCTGTGCAATTAGGAGTCAAAGAACATCTAATCATAACATCACACAACGTTTAGACACAGAAGTTATGCATAAAACAACTTCATCCTGAATGAATATTTTTTGTGCCAGACTTGAAAGAAACAAATACATGCATGGTCATATATAACCAAACAGTTAAACTAAAAAGCACAGCTTTGGATAAACGGCTTTGGATGATACAGCCCCTGACACAGCATAGCACTGGTATGCAAGATAACTCTTCAAATATTTCTAGTGATTTTATTCTATAGCTGATGGTCCTATTTATATTTATATTTTATCATACCCAGGTTTGTGTAGTTTTGTGTTTACAGAGTGAGTTGGAGAAATGCCAAGGAATCTATGTGGGTGGCAAGCACAGACAATTTATACCAAAATAAAATAAATGTGTTTATACTATATTTTGCTTTGATGGCATACATTAGAAAAAACAACATACTGACTCTTGTTGCTCTCTCACACTCACTGGTTTGTGTCCTACCTGGGCAATCCTGCGTTTGAGCTCAGCCTTCTCCAGCTCCCAGGAGCACCTGTCTCTGGTGTACTGTAGCTGTAAGTCACTCCTCTTCTCCTCCTCTCGCTTCACCTCCACCTGCACCTCCTCCAAAACCGTCTTCAGATCCAGCAAAATCCTTCTATTCTCTCCTCCCTGCAGAAAAGCAAAGTAGGCAGCAAAGTTGGTCAAAGTTTGCCACAAATAGGCAAAAGAGCATTGTATTTGTAAAACCAACACATCTAAATATTTGTTGCACTGCATGTTGTTTCAGAGTGGGTTTAAAGAAATTAATCCTAGTTACTTGTATGTTTGCCACTTCTCTCAGCAATGACTCTTTCTCCCTCATCCATACTTCCTTGTCTTCAATGTGTCGCTTTTTCAGTTCCTCAAATTTTTTCTTAAGTCTGGCGTGCTGTGTTTGCTGCTGCTGCTGGGGCTCGGGACCTGACCACATTCGGCCCCTAAGGAGTTCAGATGGTGTCCCGAGTCCAGCGTCCCCTCCTGAAGCTCCAAACTGCTGCTCGTAGATCTGACTGAAGACGGTGGGCGGAGATGAGATCCTTTTTAGTGGATTACGGTTTTTGCCCTTTCCTCTGTCTGCCCTCTCCATCCTGGAGCAAGGCACAAACTCCCATCCCTGAGACGGGACATAACCCCCACCAGCACCGCCCCCTGTGTGCAGCCCTGAGCCATTCATAAAGGCACTCCACATTTCCCCCACACGAAAAAAATGCAATAACTTAAAAATACGTATCAATATAAATTCTCATTTTGGTTTTATAAAAAATAAAAAATAAACTTTGCTCAATTCGCCGTCGTTTCCTGATGAGCTCCAACGTTACACTAATTATCCGAAGCCGACTAAGTCCCCTGTCTGCCCCACAGCAGCTGTCCTCGCTGTGGTCGTGCAGTGGAATAACACCACGGGGAGTAACACCACGGTTCCCTTCATGTCTGCAGTGCAAAACTGGTCTCTATGCAGGAAAGTCCATTGTTTTCTTTGAGCTTCCTTTTACATGTTCAGATCCACTCCTCTGAGCGCAGCGAGCCGTGTCTTCCTTTTGAACCGAACTAGCACGGACAGACACCCAGCAACCACTTTAACCCGAATGGGAGAAGGTCCCAAAATATCACTGGTGTATTTTTACCGCGTGTAACTAGGAGTTTATTTTTCTAAGCAGTATAGCTCACCGGCGTCAGGAAGACGTGGCGGCGTAACGCAATTAATCAACAACTTCGCGCGCCAATTAAGACACGCCATTACCTGCCTGCACGGTATCCATAGCAACACATCCAGGTAAGCTGGAGGTGAGTTTGTGCAACTGGCGAACTCTGATGAGCTATATGCTAATGGTAATCTTAGCCTACATATCTGTAGTATGCATGCAATGCTTCTCATGACCCAGCCTAAAATGGTTTATTTAATAAATGGTTTAATTACCCATAAAGCTTTGCTTTAGCAGAGCAGAACTAGGCCAGCTTGATTGTAGTCCTCTCATAGAAAATTCAATTTATCTGGTATTTAAGAATAACTGTGGGATGACTGTCACGAGGCATGCAATGAATTGTGGGGTATTATTCATTTAACAGATGAATCTGGGACAATATGGGCATGCCGCCCCTTTTAGTAGTTTACACTGAACTCTGCAATCGTCCCAGTCAAACCTCAAGCTTACCTTGCGACCAGGCTATTCACTCTTTAGTCTTGTTAGACATAACTAGGCAATTGTATCAAAGCTCATGTCTCACGCGTGACTTGTCTTCAGACTTACCTTTAGCTTTTTGGAATGCACCTCCTTCAGAAACAGTAAAAAGTTAACATTTTATCCAACAAGTAGAGCATGTTGTCAGCATGAAACTGGAAAGTACTGGCTAACTCAAACCAAATGTAGGACGACAGTCTATACTTCTGAAATGATGCAGTCATTAGGAGAAATAAAACCTTTCGTTCCCCTCTTCTCTGCCTCTGTCCCACAGCTGGCTCTAATATGTGACGTCAAACATCTCACGGTGGGATGAAAGAAGTGGACCGGTCCCGCCCCCGTCCTCGGTCAGGTCCGCTGGTTAAACAGACCCGACATCAGCACATTTGGCTGGATTTATGGACCCTGCCCAGAGTATTTTTACACACTTTTCAATGCCACGTGATCTCAAAATATGAGTGAAACACTGGACTACAGCAGTGCCTAATCACAAACAATAAATATAATGTTATCATTTACAGAGAAGACTGCCAATGCCTGCTGCACCTATAATAAGCTTGTTTTAATGTATACTGCAGAGCTCTGGAACCTTTATATCTTCCAAAATCTCCAAACCTGCCTAGCTGGCTGCCTGTGAGCCAAATGCAACTCAGAAGCAAAATGGTCCAGCCCACGATACAACCAAAAGACACGTGTGCTTTTAGAGGATGTAGTAATGAAAAATAAGCAGTGCAATCTTTAATGTTTATCTTATCTCTAAAACCAAAGTATAAATAGATAAAACATTTATTTACTTGGCCCCTTCTTAGCTCATTTAACTCCAGCTATGCAACATGTTGTCCTTTTGTGTTTTAACTCTACCAGATGTAAAAAATAAATAAATAAATAAATACTGGATATATAGGCTACATACATTAACTTGACACACTCACCTATGAACCATTGCTTTAAGCTGTGGTCTCTGGTAAATGATGAAGCATCTGAGTTGATGAGTAGCTCTTGGGTCAAACGTGGTAAATGATAATATCCTGTGTCTTGTCTTATGGGATGTGATGAACATAAAAAATATAAATGAATGAATTACAAAAATAAAACAAAATAAATATAATGTGTGAGTTAATGTTTTAAAGGACAAAGAATAGGGTGAAAAGGAATACCAATTTAAAAATAGTGGCATAGGACAATGATGAAAACAAAACGAGGATGAGTATCAGCAAAATGATAGGCTGAAACATCTTGATGGGGTGAAATGAGAGGAGAAAAAATATTTAGTCACAATACAGATATACAGTAAGCAAACTGAGCAGACTGAATTATTAGTGTCCGCTTACAGACAGTGGCTCCTCGGGTTGTTGATCTTCCTGTTTGGGAACATCGAGGCGGTCTATAAAGCTCTGTAACTCTTTCCTGAATGCCTTCATCTGGGCGTTGATGCGGTACAGCAGCTCATGCTCTCTGATTCTGCAGAGGAGGACTCTATTTAAACTTGTGGAATTGACTTAAACATAAACATTATCCTCAGTTTATTTTACCTGCCACCTTCGTCATCCTCGTCCAGCCGTGCAAACAGCTCTCCATTAGTGACGTACACCCGGGCCTCTGCGATGATAGTGCTGGTGTCAGCGATGAGCCTGTCTATGGTCCGACCCAGCCGCTCCGCCTCGATCCGAATGTCTATCATCTGCTGTCGGTCCTTCAGGCTTCGGGATAAAAAACGACTGTCCACAGGTGAGTAGAGGGAGCGGGTCGGAGTGAGGCACCGGATGTTCCTCACTTCGTCAGAGTCGCTCTCTCCTCCGATGGGACCCTCTCGTTTTCGGTGGGGTGGGAGGAGGCGGGGAGAGGAAGCCGAACAGGATGGGGTGTCATCGTCCCGGCCACCGTCACTCTCAGCATCACTGTCCCGTGGGCTGGCCCGGATGCCCAAGTGGGACGCCAGGTCGTAGCGCTGCATGTTGGACAGCAGGACGCGGTTCTCATACTGAAGCTGCATGACTTTACCGCTCAGCTCATTGATCTGCAGACGGGCAGCTTTTAACTCCTCCTGAAGGGCCTCCATCTTGGCAGGGTCAGCTCCACCTGCAGCAGACAAGAAAAAGTGAATCAGGTTTTTGTGAAACACATTTTCTACAAATTAAATAACAATTTCTTGAACACTGAATTCACTTAAATACAAATATGTAAACTAAACCAAACAAACCTCCTCCATGTCTTGATCCAGCCTCATGGGAGCCTGCCTTGTATTTCAGTTTGTTAAGCTCACTGGTCACCTAAATATGAAAAAAAGATGTGTTTTTATATACTATGTTGACCCCAAGACAATTGTAGTACTGGACCCTCCACATGCATATTAGTCTACTTTGTTCCAATTCAAACAAACTGAATAGATGGAGTAGTAAAATAATGTTGTCTTTAAAATATACTGATTTGGTTAAACAGCTGACCTTTTTGTTCTCTTCTTCTACATCAGCTAAATTCCTGCGGAGAAGTTCGGCCTCGTCCTCCACCAGCTGCAGCTGCTGCCTCAGCTCGGACAGAGCCTCCCCCTGCTCCCTGCACTGCTGACCCCCAGACCCAGAGCTGTCCACTCCTGCTGCAGCAAGACTAGGACAAAAGACACAAAAGGTGTACAAGTGAATTTCATTGTACTTACCTTTGCAGCTATCTGGAATCTCACAAGAGTTCACAAACTCGTAAACATCCATCTTGTTAGGCTCAAGCTTAGTCTTTGTGCCAAACTGGTGGTGGTGGTTTGAGAAATGGTGTGGCAGTACTGTTGCAGGAGAGTTTGCAGATAGCCACAAGCCTCTTAGTACTGTAATACTTGTTAGCACGGTGATGCTGAACAAAAATAATGTATGCTGCTATACATTTATAAAAACAGCAAATAATCCTCTGACAACAATTTTTATTACATTATTTAACTATGGTAGTAGTTTTGGCCACATCACTTGAGTTGTTAATGGCTAAAACAAATAATAATAGACAGTCACTAGCTGGCGCTTCATCCAATCACCTACTAATATTCTACTGAAAGTTCATTCCCATTACAAACCGTTTCAATGGGAGACTTACAGATTGAATAATTTAAATAATGTTGCACTTAGTTCAGAGCAGAGTGCTACACATATCAAACTGGCCAGGTTTACCAGGTTATCATTGTATAACCTGGTAAACCGGCACATGCAAAACACAGTATGTAATAAATATACCTGTCCTCTCTCATGTCATCAAGCTCCGCCTTCAGGCCTCTGTTCTCCACCTCCAGCTCCACGATCTTCCTCCCCAAAATATTGGCTTCCTCTTCCACCAGTCGTAGGCGGAGCTTCAGCTCTGACTCTCGAGTGGTTGGTGGTCCTCCAGCCTCACCTTTCGGCAGAGGACTGTCCACATCGCCGTAGAAGGAGCGGTACTTCTGTAACTCCTGCTCAAGTCTGTCCTTCTCCTTGTCAATCTTTGCCATCTTTTTTCTCATCAAGATGGCTTCCTCTTTGATCAGAGCAAGCTGGCTTTTCAGATCCTCATTTTCTTCCTTAAAATGGAGAATGAATTTTAATTTATGGTGCCTTTTTCACGATACAAATTAAGCTGGTTATGCTTACTGGGGCTGCTTCAGCATGTGATAAAATGTTATGTGACTTTAAAACCAGTCTCACTTTCAATCCACTTTATTAGACCGTAGTTTACAGAGGCAAAGATGCTGACTCACCTCGATGGGTGTCTGTGGAGTCTTCCGGTCCACTTTCTGCACATCTTTACTTCCTTTTCTTTTGAGTGAGAGCTGCAGAGACACAATAGTTACAGCATCATCTTCAGTAGCTTCATACTTTGATTTCATCAGTGATGATAATGCAGAGTCATTGTAAGACAGTAACCCTGTTGTAGGACAATGCTGTGTCATATTTAAAGATCATGTGTGTATTTGAAAATACTTATATTAGCCTATACCAGCAATTATGGGGCTTAGGCGGGTACATCCTGGACTGAGGCCAGTCACAGGGCTGACACAGAGACATATAAATGTGACTATTTTACATACACAAACAGGCAACCATTCATACTTGCATTCATAAGAGGATAAGTAATAATTCAATGATATAAAGGCCTGTTAGTTTGTTAGTAACAACACTAAACCTGTTATAGCTGCATATAGATCCACTCCAGCCTCACCTCTTTGGCTTTCTCTAGCTCATTTTGTAAAGCCTGCTTGGTGACCTCCACCTCGATCAGCTGTTGCCTCAGCTTCTCATTCTCATCTTCTGTTTTGGTCCTTTTCTCCTCTACATTTTCCAGCTCATGGTGCAAACGTACCGATACATCCTTTGCCACCTGAAAATAAGGAAACCAGTGATTATTAGTGGGACAAAAACTAAGCACCTCATGTGAACCTTTAAAAACCTACTTTCAGATCTTGCTCCAGACTCCTCAGCAGCTCTCCGTCAACTTGGCCACTTTCAGCAAAGCGTAGCCTCTTTCTCTCAGCCTTCTTCAGCCTGTACTGAAGAATCCGGCAGTTTTTGTTTGCTCTTTCCAGCTCTCTGCGCATGTCCTGCAGCTGACAGGCGTCCTCCTCATAGAAAGTGTCCCGCATCTCATCCATCTCAGCTCGCATCTCCTCAATTTCATTCTAGACAGCAAATGGATGAAACAACATATTTAACACATAAGTATGGATAATACATAATTTAGTCTCCTTTTGTTTTGAGTAGAACTAGGCCTATAACATGAACAAATCTACAGACCACATTAACAGTATGCTAACTGTATTGTATTGTAATGTCTAAACACAGGATTTATCAGCAATCCAGGCCTTGACAACAGTCCAGGTTGATGGTTTTTTGACTGCGTTAAAATACAACAGGTGCAACAACTGCTGATGTTAAAGCAAACACTGCATTATGGCACTAGCTTCAACAGTGTCTTTTTTACCTTAAGGTCCTCATTTTCGTCCTGCAGCCGGTCTATCTCCTCCAGCATCCCTTGGTCCGACTGAGGGGCCGGTTGTGGACTGTCCGGTTCGGGGGACAGCTCAGGCTCTGAGGCCGGGGGAGACGCGGATTTCGCCTGCATCTTGGTCCCTTTCTTCCCCAGGCTTTTATTCAAGTGGAACTGTATGAGCTCAGTCTGTAAGCATCCCTCTTTCCAAAAGCCCGGCCCACAGCCCACGGTACCTTTAGAGCTCTTCTTGTTACCGTTGTTGGCCTCGGATCCTCTGGGGTTTTTGCTTCTCAGTTTGGGGGACTTGGATGCGCTGGGCTGGTCCGAGACAACGCTGCTGCCGGTGGAGACGGGCGAATGACCGCGGCTGCTTCTCCCTCCTCCCTCCCCACCTGCTGCCTGTTTGGATGCGGCAGCTTTGGGCTTCTGCGCTGCTTTAGCCCCGCTGTCTTTAGCCCCCGCCGGAGAAGATGAGCGCTGTTGCTTCCGGCTCCTATTGTCTGGCTGCCGCGACGCGTCGGCAGAAGATGGGTTCATCATGGTGTCAGAGTCTCAGAGCATCCTCCACAAAAGCCATCCTTATTCACTGCAAAAAAAAAAAAAAAAAAAGGGGGGGCTTAAATCACTATTCCGCCATATTAACCCATGCTATAGATTTAAAACCAAGTCCAGAACAACAGGTTCATCTTTTTGCCTCTCGAGAGACATTGATATAATTTGGTCATTATATAGGCTATCCATAAACGAGGCTAATTGCAGAAATGTGGACGTGGCCATCAGTGACGTGTTCGCCCATTCAGTCCCTGATTCATTAAACGTGAGATCAGCTGCAGCACGGCTATTTAGGCAACCTACTTCAGCGCCATGTGCAAAAGGGCAATAGGCGAGGAGGGTGTGGAGACGTCCTCACCAACGTCCTGAGAATAATAGCATGTGTCTACATAAAAATATATGAGCACTTTTTTTGGATTTTTTTTTTTTTAAAGCAACCTCACACTCCTATACTGACATTTACGGACATATTTTGATGGATCGATGTAAGCCACTGTTTTAGCCAAGTGAGTATAAAACCATCCTTATTTAAAGTGTCCCCTCCGTTAAGGAAGCAGAAATGGCATTTATGCAATGTGTAATGACTAAGTTAAAGCAGTAATATTAAACCTGGGTTGGGTCTTATCTAAAGTGAAGACAAATCAGGTTGCACTGTAATCCTTTCCTTCTAGGTTTACACTCGTTTCCTGTTGATGTCATCCATACAGGCTACATCTCATATCCAACGCAAGCAGTGACTCAAATGGACAAGAGACAGGTTTTAAAAGTGTCACAAGTCCTATATTTAACATGTATCTGGCCTTGTTCTATTGTCTCTGGCATCGACTGCCGTCCCATCCGTCGCTCAAACCAAATCAAGCTGAGCACAAAAGCGCATCTTCTATAGCCTTGTGTCTTGTGTCACTGTCGACTGTCCTCCAAAACTAGAAGCAGCAACAGTAAATCAAAGTGCCCCGAGGCCTAACACTACACAGAACTCAATGTGGACCACAGCCAGTCAGACATTTGCCCTTCGTACTACTGGTAACAGCTGTAACAACCTCTCCCCGGGACGCCAAATATTGCTAAAGAAAAGGGTTTACAACAACAATCATGTGGAACAAATTGCGCACACCATACCGTTTTTTTTTTTAAATTGGTGTCTTCGGAGGACGCCGGAGGACGGTGGCCGCGGTGATGGGGAGGCAGAAAGGATGCTGAGTCGAGCGCCTCCCGACCACCGAGCAACTGTTTCAATATTCATGACATTACATCATCGCAGCGAGGGAGGGGCGTGTTGGGAGACCGTGAGCAGAGCAGCAGGCGGGCAGCTCTGATTGGGGGGACACTACTCTCTCTCCTCCGTCAGCTGTGATTGGATGGAGCCCCCTTTGAACTCACCTCGCGTCCCATCATTGCAGCTGACCTTGATTTACGGACTGTCACCATTAGCATGCAGTTTGTTAACATAGAGCTATTTTTAGAGTAGCCTATTTTCCTGGATATAGATTTTGTTGTTGTACATATTGTTTCTAACTAAAACATATCCTTTATCTAAAATTGTTACTCGGAGTTGGAAAGTAACAACATTTACAGTCAAGGTGGTGTGCAGTAGTAGTAGTAGTAGTAGCACTTTACTTGTAGTTACTTGTACTGGAGTAATTATTATTTCTGAGTACTTCTTCCACTTCTGCAGAAATCTGATGTTACCCAAATCCATTTAAAATAGGCTACAAACATAATAAATACTGATTCTCTTGTCAGTGATATTTCATTTTATTTCACAGAACTACACTAAATCCTACCAGGAATCCCTAAAAACATCTGACAGGTTTTTGGAACAAGCCTTAGACCTTACTCAATGTCTCAAATAAATTGTTTCATTTGGAATTCAACATGGCTGACCCTTTCACAGGAGGATAGTTCTGGAGAGGAGAAAAAGATTGTTAGGTTCAGAAAACAGCTTTACAAATAATATTCCAGTGGAGGTTTTATTGGGGCCATTATTCTGTACTCTGGATCAAAGCCCAGATATAGAACCATTTGTACTTTGAATTATTTTCCAAAAGGTTCGAGCCATTGCGCTGAACACATCTGACCAGTCGTTCAGAGCTTTTAATACTTGGCCCTCTTCCAGTAGCTCCCTTCGTCTAATAGGCATTTCTACAACCAAGCAGGGTGTTTAAGGTTCAAAAACACACTACACAGGTTCTTCTGTCGAATAATCTCTGCACAAATCATAATACTAAATAACGTTTAAAGTTTTAGGGCAGCACAATGCATTGCAAATTTATAACAATATCTGCAACTGTGATATCCATATCACAAGAAACTAAATGTATCACAATAATGTTATGGCTTTATGCCTGATAGACATTTATACTGTCAAAAATCAGGGTCTGGAGCCAGTATTTAGACCTATATTAAGTAGTAAGTTTTGATATAGGCACAGTTTTGAGCAGTGTGTCCAGAGCCTTCTATCTTCCCATCTATTAAAATTGAATATCATTTTTACTGTGGTTAATGTTATAAATGATTATTGAGATATTCAACATTGTATTACTTTTTTCTAATATTTTGCGGCTCTAACAAGTACCTAATAAATGAATTGTCTGGAAATTTGATACAGCCAACATTTTAGCTTCTGTTACAGCTTCACTAACCATCTCTGGCCTATCCTTTAGCTGCTGTCTGTGCTGGCTTTCAGATCTGGATGCGTTCAGATCAAGCCTGTTCCTTATTGTAATCACAGTTTGATTGCATGCACGGCACGAGGTTGAGAGGCCAATCATTCCGCTTTGGCCAGGAACCACGATCCATTTCCTTCGAATGGGATAACAGATGTTTGGGGTGGTGCTCTCCTTTTTCCCTATAGCTCACACACATTTAGGCACACTTCTTCGCATCCCCCAACAACCTTCTCCTTTTGCCCTGAAGACCATTCAATCATTTGCCTGCATTAAAGTGACAGATGTTGGCCTTATTGAGGTGCGCCTATGGGCCATGCAAATAACATAACCAGCTGAGCAGCAGAACAAAAGAAGGATGCTTTGATACTGATCTCATTGCATGTTTATTTCTAATATTTAATCACAAGGAATTCTTGGTAAATCTAATTATCTCTTATTGCATTTTAGCCTCTATCCTTTGTCAGCGAGGAAGGTTTAAGTAAAAGGACAGACTGTTAGCAAAGCACGAGTGAGACTGCAAAAGTGTCCCTGATTGACATTCATCTAAAAATAACATCTCGGCTTATTTCACAAAGTTGTCTCCTTCTTGCTCTCACTCTGTGTATTATTCACATCATCACACTAACACCATTGGTGCAGATCCTGGGCCTGGTACTTGTCACTGCCAAACATTACAGAAAAGCTAAGCATTATGTCATCTAGGGCTGTGGCATTCTCCATGTCATAATATACAGTTTATTAAATCAATAATTCTATCTATAAAGTTCATATTAACAACAGTAAGGACATGTTATGCTATTGAGCTAAAGAAGCCTGCCTGTCTCCTATCTTCAAAGCTGTGTGCCGGATTCTCGATTTTCCACATTTTTGACAGGGCCTACTTTGCTTTGGCATTCACAGGGGGATACAGTGAATTAGTGTCTCAGTTGTCAACAGAGACAGTGGCACAGTGAGATAGAGCTAAAAATATATGCACATCTCATGTAAACACATAAAATATATGCTGTTAGTCTGCGTTTCCTTTATGTTAGTATGTTTTTGTTTTGAAGTCACATCATTTGCGTCAGTTACAGTACAATACCCACAATCATGGAAGTCCAAAGAAATTGTTAACCAAATGTTCACCAAACATCAGTATTTTGTGCAAACATATACAACGCATTAACCCCAAAATGACATCCAAACAGCCCTATAGGCTATATCAAAGACACAAGACACTTGGCACTTGGCTCGGCTCTCAACCCTGGTGGCACAACACTCTAATCGGCCTTGCAAAATAGTTTCAATTTTTTTCTGTCTTGGGGTTCATGGTGGCCAAGTGGTTAGTTAGCTCTGTGTAAATGTGTGTTCTCTCCAGGTGCTGAGCTAAATACTATTTGGAAATATAATTGTATTTCGTTAATAGATCTTTGGAGCACATATTGTCATCTCAATCCCACATAAACATTGTGGAAATATTGGCCTAATCTAAAACAGAACCAGCTGATTAAGTTTATGGTTTTCAGTTGCCTTGTTGTGAAATTTGCCACTGGTGGAGTAACAACACAAACCTCCACCTACTCCTCTGCTGTTGGAGGCTGCCCACTCATAAACTCTGCAGGGAAGTTGCACACACATATAGCATAGTGTTTCTCAATCTCTCCACTTATAAGCATTAAAACACCCACCACCTCCACTGCAAAGCCCTGTTAAATAGTTTATAGCAGGGGGAATATGCTGGGGGTGGGGGTGATGGATAAGAGTGGGAGGGGCTTGGGAGGGTGGTGCGTTGTGAGGGAGACACATCTGCTGTAGTTACCATAGAAACCTTTGTCTAAACTCCTCTTAATGTAATTCAGCTGTGATTAAAATTAAACAAATCTGTTATAATTATGAATAGGCAATAAGTCATAAGAGATTTAAACATACTGAGGTTTTGCTTTCAGCAAGGAGGTTGTGGGTTCGATCCCTGGGCCGGCCAATGACTAACTGGCCATTGTCCAGAATGTACCCTGCTTAAGGCCCATAATTGCTGGGATAGGCTTCAGCCACTCTTGACTCTACAGGAATAAGTGGAAGAAGATTAATGAATAATTACATATTATTACATATTAAGCTATATTAAATATGGTTGATTAACAGTGTACCCCAAGTTAAGATAATCCTTATTTTAAATCTCTTATTAAAAGGATATATTAAGGTGACACCATTACCACACTGGCAGCCTAGTCTTATATACTGTAAACTGTATAACATGCTCTGACTTTTTATAAGCCACTATAGCACCCTCTGGTGTAAGAAACCAACTATTCACAAATTGATCTAAGCAATAATCCTCTTTTTACTCATTAAAAATGTATTTGTAGGCTACATGTAAACAAGAAATTGGCCTACAGGCAGACAATTTATGACTATTGGAATCCTTTATATAAGATAAAATATATTTTATATAGATTAGGGATTGAATTTTCTCTGTTTACTTATACTTTTAAATCATTTATTTCACTTGAGTACATTCTGAGTACATGTGCATACTTTTACCTTGGTTTGAGCCAGGTTGTCGACAGTACTAAAATTACTGAAACAGTGGATATAGTATCACTGTGCAATTCCAAAAAATAGCAGTAATTTCACTTGAGTACAGAGTTTAAGTACTTCTAACACCTGTTTAAAACATTGATGTCTCTAACTAAAAAACATTGTAATTGGTAGTTTCATGACAGAGCTAGACCATGTTAAAAAAATAAAAAGCATTGTGTGTTTACAGGCATTCAGTTTTATTAATTCAAACAGAGGTTTTAAGTTATGTTACTTAAAAAAAGACAGAAGCAGTAGACGCAGTGTGGACATTTAAACGCCCAACTCATGGCAACCTGGGGACATTCCCAAATGCGCTGTATACAAAATAGCACAATTAATCATGTACAAAACAAAAAATACACAAATAAGCACTGTAAGCTGCATGAAAATGTATTTACAAAATGATAATAAATACAGTCACTTATAAATAACATAAAACATATATTGGTTGACAAATGACATAAAGCTGCATCTGCTAATATAGAGCACTTTGTATGTTACAAGCAGAGCAAGATATTTTCAAAGTGGTACAACACACAAGGATTTCTCTGGAAAAACTCACCCATTCACATTTGATATAAATCATAATATTTATCGTTTAAGTTCATCCCCTGATAAACTCACATTCAAGCCAGCTCAGGATATGCAATATGAGAAATTAAATTCATATGTGAAGATATTACTGTACCTCTTAGTCTCTTATTTGTTCTGCATACAATATTTTTTACCAGCATTTAAGACAAGTGACACCAGCATAGAAAAAAGACAAACACTTAAGACACGTCCACTGTTGTTGAATGAATGAGGGAATTAAGTTAAGTTAAGAAAGTTAAGTTGAATCAGCGACAAATACTAATGATGTATACGTACATGTAGGGTTATATAGAAAACCTGCAATAACTGTCTGTTTAGAAAATGTCTAAAATACATTGGATCTAAAAATTATGTTCCATCCATATTTCCTGACTATCTTCTTATAATATCCTCATAATCATGTTGTTAAATTATCTCCAATAAACAACTTCTTCTTGTTAGCTCTAATGGTATCTCTTAAAAACATTGTAAACTTCAAATAAGCATGTATGACATCTTATGAGATGGTAAGGAAGGACATATACTGTATATTTTACCAGTTATATATCTGTATTAACAAAAAATAACTTGGATTTAAAAAAAAGGAGTATTTGTGCGTGTTATATTTTCCTATCTCCATACAGCATTGTTTGAAAGCAACAATTGTACATGTTTTAAAGCAGATCTGGTGCATGTAACCTCAACATCACTTTGACCAGACAAAGAAAAAACCTCGCCATCTCCATCTTGTGGTATTCATTTGTTGACTTGAATGTACATTAACTTGGCACCACAACAAAGAGAAGTACAGTAGATCTATGTATCTCAGACCGGAAACCATTGTGATAACAGCCTATGCATTGTGAACTTCTCTTATAGCTCATTCTGAATAGGCCTTTCTCAGATTTTGTCTACAACAACTCAAGATCATGGCTTGAAAAAGTATCCCGTGTGTTACTGAAATAGTCCTCATAGTTTATTAATGTTAGCCTACAAAAACCCAACATATGACTGCAGCTTCCCTAATCTCTCTTAGCCCTTCCTTTCCTCTTTCTTCTCCCAGAGTTCTCCTGGGTCTTCTCCTCCTTGTTACCTGATGCCGCGGCTCCATTTGTGGCCTTGCTGAGCCCGTTGAGAGTCCCATTGGAGAGAGCCTTGCTGGCTTTGGACGACACAGCATCACGCTTGGGCTGCTGCCGGCGGTAGGTCTGATAATAGAAGTTACCGAAGAGGATGATGAAGGTGATGGCATAGCAGATGAGAGAGTAGTGCATCCAGTGAGGGAAGTCACAGTTAACGTACAGGGACAGGGCGGTGTGGCCGATAGTGACGTGAAACTGAATCTATAACAGAGAGACAGGAGATTAGATACAGATATATACAAATACAAATATTTATCAATGATATAATTATTATACCATTTGGATGATAGTCAAGTACTTCTTCCACCACAGATACTTCTGGATCTTAGGGCCACAAGAGGCCAGTCCATAATACAGGTACATCAAAACATGGATAGCTGCATTCATGTGTGCGCCAAAAAATGCTGCAAATGCAAGAAAGTACATTAAAAATACATTAAATTTGCTAGTTTTATAACCACATTTTTAAAGTGGCTATAAAATAATAATAAAAATAATAATGCTATAAAATAATAATAATAATATGTTTTACAGCTAAAGCAGGACAGTATTTTGCCTTTTTTTAATTTCTTTTAGCCTTTCAAAGCTTTATACTATAATACAATGGAGTGACAGGAAATTCTAGGGAAGAGAGTAGGGAGAGACATTTGAGTCCAGACTAAAACCCACAATGCAGAGGTGATCTGTAGTCACTCTGTATGTGTGCCACATGATCTACTGACCTATGCCACAGCACCAATGACATGTTTTTTTGTTTTTTTTTGATTACCTAGGAATGGCACAGTACTTTGTGCACAAAGTTTAGGGATAAATTCAACAGCAAAGTTACATATGCTCCCTTTCAGAATTCAAATGGCCTTCCATTATAGAATAGCAGCTGTATCTTATAAAATAGAAATAACAGCATGTTTCAGCATGTGGTACTCACACTGTCCTCCTGCCACCCATTTAATCCCGATCCACCACAGAGTGAACATGGTGCAGTGGTGGTACACATGTAGGAAGGTCACCTGGTTAAACTTTTTCCTCATGATGAAAAACACTGTATCAAGGTATTCAATGCCCTTAGAGACAAAGTACCACCACAGAGCTGCTGCCACCTGTTAGACATGAAAAAGAAGAAAGAAAAATAATTTAGCTTAATGTTATGACAAATCACAAGCATGTTTGGCCTAATGTGTTATCTTTTAACCCCAGTGATATCTGACACTGACATGTGTCAGGTTTACATTAGCATAGCTACGTCATGGAGCAGAGGGAAGGAAGGTGAAACTGTACACCTTCTACAAACCCTCCATCTTTCTGATAACAGGGCCAGGGTCCAAAGGAACAGGACACGATCATGTTTCTAAAAATCACTAAGAAATAGGCTTTACTGTTAGGCTAATAATAAAATGAACTAGTAGTATCACTAGTATCACCATCTATTATCTGATATGATATACACTAATGTGCTAAGATGCAAGTCTATTGTACATCTCACAAGAGAAAACTCACCCTGACTTCATTGGGATCATCTGAGTAGTTTACAGACTGACAAACATAACTGTAACCAGCTGCCCGTGCTGCCATAAACAACTGAGAATGAAATAATGACAGACAGAAAAAAATCAAGTTTTGTATCATGTTGTTAACTGAATATTACTGTGTGTGGTAAACAGACTATACCTCTTTGAAAATAAAAAAGTTGAGGAAGACCATGCTGAAGTTGTAGACAATGAGAGTTTTGCGGAGCTGGAAAGGCTCTCTGTTCTTCATGTATTTGGGCCCGAGCCACAGAAACAGCAGGTAGGAGGTGCTGATGGCCAGTGTGGGCAGGGGGTTGTCCATCAACGGCCATTTCTCCACTCGCTTGTCTGTGGAGCAGATGTTCTTGTCAGAGGCATACATCTTTGTAAAAGCAAAAGACTGTAACACCAAGTAGTGAAAGATCTATATCCCTGATAATTGCTCATTCTTTACCAATAAACATCATGAACATATTAAAAGGTATTAATGTTGTGTTGTGTTGCTCTGTTGAGCGTTTCATCTGTTTAACAAAAGCACTTTTTCCCTTTTTCATTTATATTGTTTTATAAAATTATCCTAGCCTCTAACAAAGATAATGGATCTAATATGATGAACATATATTATGTACCCTATATTTCCGCTGAAAGGAAATGTGCATGTGACTGATTTTTAAAGACAAGACAAAATATAAATGCTTACCTGCAATAGTTAGCGTCCATTTGTAAAACTCTATGGTGTCATTAATCAAATGCGTTACAATCTCCATGTCTGTGACACACCTGCAGCAAAAATATATTACCAAAAAAGGCTTATAGAAAAATCACTTTACAAACAAGACAACATGTGCTTGTTTCGGGCGTGCTTTATTGCTGATGATTAACCTATTGATGAGGCCTGACCGGAAGCAGGCCAAGTCAACAGAAGGCGCGTGTGAATATAGGCGTCTGCGGCCCCACGAGGCCTGATGAATGGGCTTAAGGCTTCATTGCGCACAAAGGCAGGGAGACCCGGCCGCCAGAGCGCATGTGTCAGCATATTTTTGGCTTAAGCACGACCACCAGGTTTGCTACTTGATCTTATATTGGTTGTGATTTCCTAGTGGCCTACTTTACTGAAATGGGTCATCCCATTGTGGGGCCAGGTTTTACGCATGCACGGCATGCAACGGCGTGTTTTTTAATGATCCCAAAAACATGCCCCCTCCCTTTACTAGTCCAGCCTGGAGCAGATCAAGCGCTGCTGCAGCATCTGCCATGGTCCCACATGCACTCCTCTCATTAACAGCACTAACCACATACAATGTGATCTATATCTCCTTCCCGAAGAGCTGTTTTAGACATAGGTCATAATTTTATAGCGTCACAAACCAAAGGAAGAGAAACATTTCAGTCATTTTGGGCCATGATTCTTTACTCTGCGGCACACGTCCCGGCCTTCAAGGAGGAGGCTTCAACACCTCCATTAACAAATTAACATTTAACCTTTAAATGGTTATTGCTTTATATGCGCAAACACATTACAATAAACATACATTGTAGCATCTAATAGGAAGCGCAAAAACGCAAAGATGTGAGAATGAAAAGACGTTTCGATTTTATCCCATGAAGATGCTCATTGCCTTACCGTATCGCTGCTTTGAAAAATCCTTCTAAGATGACATTCAATGCAAGGTCAAAGTGAGCACTATCTCGCCTTTAAACAGACTAATTATGTTTTCTATAAATTGTTCGGTCTCCTCGTAGTGCGTGTGAATGAAGAGGGCCTCTGAATAACGGCGATGGGCGAGTTCCTCGTCAGGGGAGCATCGCTTTCACTGCGCGTCTGCTTCAGCCTGCGCTCTTTGATCCGCCACAGCTCCGTCAATAAACAGCGGTGAGCAGCTTGTGTTTCCTTTTTATTTTTCAAAATAAAAGCAGACTATAATTTGTAGCACATTCAAGTAAGGATATCTTACAGCGGTTAGGCTACTGTTACATGTAAAGAGTCGTAGTGGTTACACAAAAGTGTAGGTCAACACATTGGCATGGTAGTATACATTTCTTGAGTATTTACAATACATAGAGGATTACAAGACTTTACAAGTCTGGAAAGCAAATGATAGCTTTACTGTCTCAGGTTAGTTTTATCTGTAAACTCGCGGTTATGATTTTAAACGAGAAGCCCCACTTATTTTACAAATCCTCACTATGTATTAAAATTTCTACTTCACATTACAAATTTTTCGGTACGTTGTAAATGATTGACCCTTTATAATACATTTTAATTTGTTCATATCCTGTTTGCCCCTGTCTGCCTCTGTACAGCTTCACGGGGTTTATCTGCTGCGTTGCTTTCTGGGATGAGAGGAAGATGTCAAGCGCATGCGCACAAAGGATGGCAGATGCAGCGGCGCAGATGGTTTCGTTAATAACCAAATGACGGAAAAAGCAGGTCAGGAAATGCGGTTTTAAACCTTCAGAATAAACCTTTAATTGTGTCTGCTGCTCGTAATTAAATACATTTTAAATGAATACACGATTGGAAACGCTAAGTACGCCCAAACATAGTAATTATAATGTTCAATACAGGTCCATGGTCCTTCATAAGGCGGGTCTGCTGTCACCTTGAGCACTTTAATTGTGAAATACTTGCGGATATCTAAATGTTGCTCTGTCCATCTTTGTAGCTACGAGTCGGTGCACCGGCTTCTTTTCTCTCTAAAATGTCCGTGTTCACCTTTTGAATTTACACAACATCACTTAGATGAACCCAGAGTACATCAGACCTGTGTAGAGAGCCTTAATATGGACGAAAAGGCGGCGATACGCAACCTCAATTTGGGCTATATTTGATGGTCGTGATGTGCTTCAGAGGCCCTAGTGGGGTTATTTCCTTATAGGAAGGTTGGACAGAGGAACATCGTTTGAAGAGGAAGGCTGGACTAATTGTTTAAAAAATGAAGATTTGGAGCACGGAACATCATTTTAGGTTGGTCACTGTAGTTGCTATTTAAGGTTCAATATAACTGACTTATCTGTCACTGTAGTAAGCCACATTTAGAGTTGGTTGTTTCTGCAAAAAATAAGGTCACTCAAAGATGAGTTTGCTTACATCTTAGACTAATATGTTACACAAAATCTACAAATCTTCAAATCCTCCCCTTAACATGTTTTGTATTTTTTCCATGCAGTTACCCATGGGAAACTGTCATCAAAGCAGCAATGAGGAAGTACCCCAACCCCATGAACCCTAATGTGATTGGTGTGGACGTGCTGGACCGTGGTCTGGACTCTACAGGGCGCCTGCACAGTCACAGACTCCTCAGCACAGAGTGGGGTCTGCCAAGCATCGTACGAGCGGTCAGTGATTAGGGTGGCCATCTCAAAAAGTACTAAAAAAGCACTAAAAGTTGTACAAGTTGTGCGATTTGGTAAGACAAGGGGGGATAGGCTTGCAAAATAAAAGCTTTGATATTATACAGATCTAACTTACCAACTTACTGAGCCTAAACCTCATTTACAGAGAGAAAGATACATGCTGCTACAATTTATGTCCTATTCAACATTTGATGTGCTGTTTTCATCCTGAAAACACATTTTGCAAAGTAATGTCTTCACTGAGACTATTCATTAAATGAAAAGGTGCAACAGAAAAAAAATATAAAAAAGAAAAAGATAAAAAATCTCTGTGACACACTAGACATACAGTATATTCCCAGTAAGACAGGATGCCCAGTATTTATTCTACTTATTACATCAGGAATACTGATCCTACCTTGTTGTCCTTAACTTGAATCACACTTTTTATAAGATTCAATGAAAAATTGGAGCATTATTTTAATAAGTTGGAGAGGGTGGGGGGCAGTTTGATGATCAACTTTTGGGTCTTGGCCCAGTCTTTGGGAACCCCCACTGATACTATTATAAGAAGTAAAGTTCACGTTGTGTCACTTATTTGTTCTTCTGATTATAATTGTATTTTGATATGCAGATCCTCGGCACCAACCACACACAAACATATGTCAAAGAACATTCCATAGTCGACCCTGAGGAAAAAAAGATGGAGCTTTGTTCAACAAATGTAAGTGGACTCTCACCATTATTTAGCCTTTTTTTTTTACAGTTCCTTTCAATCATTTCAATATCATGCCACGTTGTTGCCCAGATTACATTGACCAACCTCATCTCAGTTGATGAAAGACTTGTCTATCAGCCACACCCTGAAAACCCAGAAGTGTACGTACATATTTATATTTGTTTATTGTTTATGACTGTGTAATAGTTTAAAAGCGCTTGTATGTTGATAATGTTATTTTACTTCCTCCTTCCCTTAGAACTGTTCTGACCCAGGAGGCCATCATCACAGTCAAGGGAGTTAGTTTAAGTAGTTATCTGGAGAGCATGATGGCCCGGAGGATGTCAGCCAATGCCAGAAAGGTAATGCTCTCAGTACTATTAACCTGTTCATGCATACATTAGTATCTGAAGCAATTCAACTCATCCTTGTCTCTATTCTAACAACCACTACATACACTGCATGTACAGGACCTTTCACTGCCAGCTTACTATGTAGATTGATAAAAAAAAAAAGTTAGTGCTAAACAGCTAAAGGAGTGTTTTCACCTGGTTTTCTTCCTTATATTTATGCACATATGTTATATTAAAAATGAATGATTAGACTTTATTGATAGGATGTGGCCTTATTTCTAAAGCGTGATTTGCTATTATAAATAAACCATATGGTTATACTGCTGAACAACTTTTTGAAACCTTTTTCAAATAAAAAATGCTTCATTGATAATAACAATTATGGATATAAATACTTTCACTACAGCAGCATTTTTATATATATAAGTTCACTCCAAATATATTGTATGTATGGATAGGGCGATACAGAAACAGAACTTGTGTAGTACTGACATTTTTGAGTCCGACACCATATTGCTCAGTGAAAATGAAAAAAAGAAGTGAAAATATGACTTCAGTTTCTCTGTAGTCTCTCTTTCACCTGGCATCCACTTCTTCACTGATGACTAGGACAGGGTGTGAGTTTGGCTGCTGCTCTCCTCTATAATCTTGTGTTTTTCTATATAATTCTGTAGGGCTGGGATGCTATTGAGTGGATTATTCAAAACTCTGAAAGAGAGAATGTACCTCTCTGTGACATTTACTAACTCTGGTAACTTTTCCTTTCCTACCCTTCGCTTCAAATTTCCAAATTATGATGCACTTATTCCAGCTCTATATCTATGTCTATACTTATCTTCAGCATGCCTAGATGATAAATGCTTATTTTTGTGCACAGGGGGATCGACTAGACCTCATGAGGCAATAGGCATCAGCGAGACTTTCTTCAGTTGGAGACATTTCTTCTGGAAGTTCTTTTGCTCAGTTATGCCTCACTATAGCGTATGTACACTGGAAGGAGAGATGCTAAAAGCTTGCCCAAAGCTGAATGGTATACTTTCTATGGTTTTTGGGTTGTAGCTAATATTAAACAGGGCAAATATGTTATTATAATTAAGTTATTTTATTTGTATGTTTTTAGTACAGAATGACACAAAGGATATACGCACAACACAAAAAAATGATGGTAAAATATGCAACAGATTTCCTCAACCTCTACTTTAAGACAAAATATTTCCATAATGTCAGACACTGGAGACTCTTTTAGTTGGATTTTAATTGACAATGTAACCAGGTGGTTATTTTGTGTTTTGAGAGGCACAAACTGTAGATGATATGTTAGCATGATAGACTGTATGGATATGGTGTAGTTCGGTAGATTGCCATTTTAATAATTGCAGCCGCTTTAGATGAAAATGTAAGTAAGTTGCATTGTTTTCAGGCAGACAATACGATGGGAATGTACATTTACATTGCCTTCTTCTTCTGTCAAGACAACAACACATTGGCACAGTGCAAGCTCCATATTAGTGGGCAAAAAACCAGCAACTGTTTAATACATATAATGAGTTTAAATATAGTTTATTTTGATTTAAGATTCATCCAATAACTTTTATCCATGGCCTTAAAATGATGCCTGTGTATTATTGTTTTGACAGTGGGTCATGTCTATACCATTCATCATGCTTCCAAGTGTTCAAACTACAAAGAAACTACCTGTACTGTACTGTACTGTACTGTATGTGCAATGACACCATGCAAGATGCACTAATGCCATTTGTACTTTTGTTTTTGTTGAGGTAATAAATTATATTTAAATAAACCATGTATATAATATAGATGAATAATGAACAGGTAATTGCAGTGGCCAAAAGCCATAAAAAATACACTTTCTCTCTCTCTAAATGTAGTTTAAAATACTTTTTTTCCAGTAGTCGTATGCCCTTGTATAGAAGAGCAGTTTCAGATTAAAACTTGTTTCATAAAAGAAACATTAGTTCATAATTTGTCCACAAGGTGGAGAACTTTGGCTTTGTCTCATAGCTTTGAACACAATATCAACACAAAATTCATGCCCAAACAAAAATCAGAGTGGGTGCTTATCAATTAGAAATTAAGTTCTGGTGACAAAATTTGATTAATTACAAGTTGAAAGTTTTATTTACTGAGCAGAACATAAACAAATAATTGTACAGTAGTACACTCATCCTTCCTCACAGTCCAGGCCAAAATAGAAGTGCAAGTGGAGCTACTTCGCAGAATCCCAATAGACAGGTAAACACAATTAACTGGGTGATAATTAAACATGCAGAAGACTTAACACATGTTACTAACAAACTTTGTTTTAAAACCCAGAATTTATACCACACTTCATTATGTAAAGCAGACTTGCTCGTGGTAATAAAAACAGCATCAGGATCTGCAAACAAAAGTTTTCAAGTGTCATGGCAAGGCACACACACCATTACTAAAGTGAATACAATCTGTATTACTGCACTCAGATGCTGTTATTACAACAAATAAACAACATACAGTTCATAAAAAAATATAAAAGTGAAAAAAAAGTTAATTACAAAAGATATTAAAATATCAACATAATAGCTTTACTGACTCCTTACATTCATTACATCTTTAGTTACTGAAATCTTTTCTACCTTCAGTTTGTCCCAGTACCAACCAGAATAATACTGCAAATCGCATCCCTTTGTCTGCACGTCACATGAAAAATATCCTCTTGAAAAATCTTTGGTTTAAATCTTCAGAAAACAAAGCTCCTCAAATTATCACTCTGTTTAAGATAGGAGGTGGAGTCTGCACATGTAAAACTTAATCACTTGAGCGTACCATTATAACTGTGCATCTCTTCTTCCACTCTGTCACATTCACATGCTTTCAATGGTAAATCTTTCCAATAGCCTCTTTAGAGGAACTAAATTGCATTATTGTCCCACTTCACAAGTCAACCTAAGTCATAACACATCAAAATATACAAACAGGAGTTGAGTTTACTGCTTAACAAAAACATATACATGAATGTACATTATGTACAGCATACTGTATATCAAGATTTGCAGTATCAGAATTTGAAAAGGTTGATGAAGTCTTGTGGTGACAGTGACACAGTGCAGCTCTCTGGGTTGTTGGCTGTGCAAGGATGATTTGTGTCCTAAAAGATTACAAACACCAATCAATGCCTTATGGTGGATAGAAATCAAAAGGGTGAGAAAAAGATTCTAAGCAGGCTTACCTTCCAGAAAAGGATGTGGCAATGTGTGCAGAAGTGCAAAGTGTCACTGTACTGCTCTCTGCGCGGATAGCAGCGGGTCAGCTTAAAGTACATCTTCTTCCACTCCAAATGACCTTTGTCTGACAGTATCAGGCGCTTACGGATCTGAAAACAACAGTAAAAATAAAACAGTTTTGTTTCCTTAGACAAACATGATAAGAGACTCGTGGCTTGGTCCAAATGAATAGGGTTTCCTGAATATTAACCCACAGCTCAGCCCCCAACTACATAATTAACTAACAATACTTAGGAGGACCTACAATAGTATTAAGTTCACTCCAGTGTCCCTTAATATGGTGCACGTCAACTTTATGTTCTCTAAACACACACTCTGTAAAAAACAGTTGTGTGGATGTGTTGCGTACCTGTCTGTCTGTAAAGTGATACTGGCAGAGTTTCTTCCAGAGCAGCCGGTCCTCAGTGAGCAGTCCCAGTTCAGGACAGACCTGTCCCAAACAGACCAGGTCCCTGCCGTCCGAGAGACAGTCCATGATTTTAAGTTGCAGGCTGGCGGGCAGGTCAGTGAGGGTCATGCCAGTGGATGTGGGCTGGAGACAGATAGAGCCTTTAACATTGTTTTCTGGTTTAATTCATCTTTGTTTTGTTTTATGGGAAGGATGCTTACTCTGTTGATTTGGATGTTGTCCAGCTGCTGCTGCCATTGCAGGATGTTTTCCATGCGGTGCACCCAGATGTTGATGTTCCCCACCAGGACTGACTTACCCATGTCCTGGACCAGGCCACACAGAGAGACATACAGGGTTTGGAGCAGCTCCTTTATTGGACGGACATTCTGCTGGTCATCCAGAACTGAAAAAAGAAATCAGAACATTATTAGGGAGAATTATCTATCATAATAATGACCCTGAGTAAACACAATCCTTGAGTTAAATATTTATGTAGATAAACACAGTATTAAACCAAATGTTTAGGAGGGACTGTTCCCTTGTTAAATTACATTCATAATATTTGGCCTACAGGTTTCATAGCGGCACCTCAACACCTAAAACTTTGTTTAACAGAGGGAACATTTAGTTTACACTTTGGCTTGTGCGGAGGTCTGGTGACTGTCTTCACTCTGCCACCGAAGCATAAAAATATGTTCTTTTGAAGTCACAAGAGCCATCTTCTGGATGTATGTTACAAAAGAAACTGGTACTTGTGCAGCTGAATGCACTTAAGTGTTACCCGAAATATAAAACCGTGTGACACATAACAAAGAAACAGAGAGGCCACTACTTGAGACTTTGAAGAGCCGCAGAGCTCACCTTTCTGAACCACTCTCTCCAGAATATTCATGTAGTTTTTCTGAGCAACTCCACTGAGCGAGGGGAGCTGGGACTTGGCGATAAGCTCCAGGAGCTGGAGAGGAGACAGAAAATAAAGAAACATAAATTTGAGCCTGTCTGCTGTGAAGACACTCTGTTCCTCATTACTTAATGTTGATTGTGCTGCATTCCTCTGAAGCCACTGCAATCCTAACATTAAAGAGCTGTTCAGGACAAATGAGTTCTACCTAGTTCCTCTCTCAGTCCAAGACTCTATGTCTCCTGCTGTGTCAGACGCTTTCGAGAAGCTACTAGAAAAAGGGCTGGACCTCAGCCTGGTCTATCAACACTCTCACCTTCACAAATACCCTTCTCCTTATTTGACTCCTGAACCTGTTATGAAGTCCAGCTAATAATTTCTACTCGTGTCGTACAAAGCGACCCTGGCGACGTCTGTGTTAATGCCACTGGGCTGCAGATAAACAGTAGATTGTGTGGTATGTCTGCCTTGACATCATGGAGAAACTCGTGTTCCACCTTGCTCAACTCTGGACATGTGACCTCCATCACAACACTGTAACTGGATAAAAGCCTTGCTTAAGATTTCACTTGTAAAAGCAAAACTGAAACCATTCATATAGGTTAAGTGATTAAGCTGTCCTGCAAATCAGAGGATCTTTTTTGAGTCCTACAAAATCACTTTATCTATTTCCATTATAGTTAGTTTTCCCATTTAAAGCATCGTTCTCTCCCGACTCTTCATTCTTTCCAGACTGGATCCTAAGACCTAATCCCGTGGCCTTCTTTTAGCAGCTCATCGTGTGTTCCTCTCTTTGTAGAGCCAGCCAGGCAGAACAATGTGCATTTCCGTATCTACTTTTAGCCCCTGCTGTGCACTAAACTGCACTTCAACATTTGGCATGTGCTTCATAGTTTCCAATTCATCCACAAGCCATTGAACCCAAATCATATTATTGTTTTTAATCTAGGGTTATAAAATAATTAATGCTAAATTCCTTTTAGGCATTTTTTAAACTTTTATTTATCTGCTGCAAAAGCACCAGTTGTTGCCTCTTTGTAGAGCTAATTAATCAGTGAAATCAAGCTGCAGTTAAATGAAACCTCAAATGCCATCAGACGAAGCTGTGAAGAGCAGTGGCCAAGGACACTGTGTCCAGACTAACCACTAGTGTTACACAGCCCTATTGTTCAGTAGGCTCACCACAATACTTGTTAGTGAAGCCACCACTAAAAGAGTTTTGTTTGTTAAAGTATCTCATTTCCAGGTATAGATACGTCTAAACCAAACTGAAATGTTAGTTCATAGAGGAGAGAACAATTGGTATCTGTGTTTCTTTGAAGGGGTACAATGTTTATGAGATTGAATGACCTGACAACAAGAGGGTCCGGTTTCATAAACCACTGTCTTCTCGTCGCACCTCAGTGCACAGCTGTTGCACCCCTCTACCCTTTACCCCCTTCCTCACCCCCCAGGACAACTCGACCACATGAAGCCTGCGACTCACATGGGAGCATGTGTGGAGTCAACTACCTCTTAGGACCGTTTGATGTTACAAGTCCGAACATAACTGCAAGAGGACCAATTGTTTTGTTATTATGTCAGTGTGGTTAAGACCAGTGCGTATAGATCATTAGAAATCCCATTTGCTTCACTTGTAAACTTGTAAACTAGGTTAATTTACGTTTGTAATAAGTTAGGGTTGGGACTATACCATCAGCATACACTCCCTCGTGCAGTATCATGACAAATGAGACATCCTCGCCTGTAGAGCGATGATAAGCCTCAATCACACGCCCTGCACATTATTAACCCCTCGTCAGCCACAACCAAACATCTGTTTTTAAAGGGACGAGTAAAAAGTGAGAGATGAAGACTTACTCTGACAACATAATTAAATCTCCTTGTGTCCTTGATGGCGCTGCAGAAATCTAAGCGGTTGAAAGCCTCTCCCAGTGTACAATATCCATGGCGCTGGAGAATTTAATTATGAGGGTATTAGATTGCCATCTTCAACAAGAGTATATCTGAGTGTGTTTACATTAGCAATGATGAAATGAAATAGGACAACTAAAATGAGCATTTTTGTTTTTTACCTCTTTGGTGCTTCCTTTATGAACATAAATCCACTTCTCCTTGTGGAAATCTGTTTTCAGAAAAAATGTTTATATTAAAAGGCACAGCTTTAATAGGCGGTCCATAAACTGTGCAATAAATGTACAAGCACGCAACATGAAAATGAGATCCAATATCTTCATTGAGAATTAATGACAAATAATATGAATTTGATTTAAAATGTTACAGAGCATCTAGAGACGAGCTTTTCTGCTGTTGATTAATTTCAAATTTGGCTTTGGACAGCTGATTTATAAGTGAAAAACTTTGCATATCATAATATAATACTGTGTGCCTATCTGAGTGTGACTCACAGGGGACTTTGGAGTTGTTGTTCATCAGTTCCTTTTTTCTCTTCTTGGCAGACATATCATAGTTGAGAGAGAGGAGCAGGTTCTCCTTGTTGAAGCACTCCTCCTCCTCTGCTTTGCAGAAGCTGGAAAAACACATAATTCAGAGAATTAAACTCTCTTTGTGCACAAGGCCTAACAGGGTCTTCACTCACTTCAAGGCAGCTCATCTTATCTCTCCCTCAATCTAAGAAATACACATACATACTTTAGATATTCTTGTTTAACAGTTTACTTCATTTTCTAACCTTTTAACCTGCTCTTTCCAACAGGTTCATATTTAATAAACACTGGATTTTGTTTGTGTTTACATCAGTGGTCTCTCAGTTTCTTATACTGTTGCAGTAAATGTAAAACATTCAATTTAATTTAAGGTTGACAGCATTTGTTTAGTAGGTGAGGTGCTTTGCCCAATCTTCTCAAACTGCATTATCAAGCATCAAAACTATCTTTGTCTCCTGCTCTGACTTCAGGGCAAGTCAAAGGAAGGCTTTCTGTGTAACAGTGACTTAAGTTAATCCACTCACTAGTTGTGTGTGGTTATTATTAGTACGGTGATTAGCCTGGAGAAGAAAACATGCCCATAAATAAAACAAAGGCAGTAGGGTTAATAAGATGGAAACTACATTAGGGTGTAATCCCACGGCTGGACACTTTCTATAACTTCAAAATAACTTTTTAGCAACAGCTAAACTCAAACATTTACACTTTGTTATTGTCCAACTAAAGTGATGTCAAGTACAGCGCATTTTCAGAACATGTCCATCTATTTTTTTTTTTTTACCGACCTCTGTAAGGACATATTGTTGTTTTTATCGTCTGCAGTGGTCTTTTTCCATCCCTCTTCGGTTTTTACCCAGCTCTGACCCGGTGACCTCCAGTCTTGTCCAAGAAAAGGCATCCTCACTTTAAGAAAAAAACTTTAAATTGATGGTAAAAGGTCTCGAGATAGTTGAAAGTTGTTTTATTGAGTGTATCTTCCTGAAATGACTTTGTTCTTGACGTCTTTGTACTCCTGTGTTGTCATTGCGCAGCTGCTTATATCCTCCGAATCTGAACCCGGAAACACACTGGCTCCGCCCACTTTGGAAACTTCCCTCCAGCACGTGGCTTTGTTTATGAACTCGAGCATTGCAAAACGTCTTGGACAGGCAAGCGGAGGTAACTCAACATCTGAAAGACATGGAAATATATTCTCGTGGCAAATGGTCGACATTATTTCTCACTATTTTTTGTCACTTGTGCCGTCTAAAATGAGCTTTTTGTGCGTGTTTGAAATTCAAGACAATTATGTAACAGCCCGTGCTCGAACTGGGCAGGAGGAGGGGGTAATCATACACACATGTACAGTATAGATACATTCCCTCGAAGCATGTGATGGCATAGAAACTCTCTGAAAGCTCAGCAAGAAAGGCCCATGCAATAGAGGCTAAACATTAAAAGAGGCTTATCAAAGCTATTATTGTTTGGGTTACGATCAAATTACATGCTTCCGGGAAAGTGTTAATATAAATAATGATGCTTTGTAACTGTGTTTTAATGCATTTGGGGGAAAAAGCCCAGTCAGGAATGTAGCTGTGATGTTCCCTGATCCTTAGTCACTCCTGGTTTTAAAAAATAGATGAAGTTCTTTGGATTCTTTCTAAGTATTATGTTGCATTGATTGTGATTTGTGCACATGGCTCTATAAATTGCAGAAGCATTTCTTCTTTAGGTATGTCACTCACTCATCACAACAAATGTAGGTTCCTTAAATATAAATGATTAAAGTGAAGAGTTGTAGGAAATAAGTACTCAATTAAACATGCCCAATTGTGTGCAAATTTATTCAACAAACAAAAACTAATTCACGAAAAGTGGATTTTAAGGCCCCATTGTTTACTCTCTGTTATTGTAGATAATGTGTAACTTAGTGTTAGCAGGCCACTGGGTCAGCTTTTATCAGCTTGACTACACACATAACAGAGGTATAAGCACATCTGAGGAAAACACATTCAAATGTTTGTGTATTGATCTGTCATTAGCATACAGTTAAGTGATAAGGAAGTGCCGTGTGAAATCAATCAGAGGAAACGCAGCAGCTCGTGAGTTCTTAGTAAAATGCCACAGCTGAAGGTGTCAAGCTGCCTGTCTTAAGGGGAGGGGGCTTGAAATTTATAACACATACAAACTTCAAAACATGCCAGCCACAGTACACAGCTCACATAGTTCATTTTTTCTAAGAACCAGTTGGTGAGTGTTTCTTGTGGTTGTGCTTCTCCACTTGTCGGTGCAGCGTGGCCCGGAGTACTGATGAAGTGTTGATGGTTCTTGTAGGCAGACTCATCTCAGCGTGTTGCAGCCTATAGCGTGTGCTTGAAATTTTAAAATCCACCGAGCTGCAGGGTTTCTTGATTTCCTTATCCCCAGGTTTTTCACTCTTACCTTCTAGAGATAATAGGTTATTGTCTAAAGCATTGTTTGAAAGAAAGTGCTTTTTCGGTGTTATACAATAGCGTGTTTGTATCGTCTTTTGGAGCCGGACAGAAATGTGTACTTGTTTGGTTTAGGACAAATTTTTGTTCCTCATTTTGCTTCCTTTTTAAACCCATGTAAGCAGTTGATAAAGATGTGAAAAGGGCGTATAAATAGAGATCTGTCTGCTGTAAACAAACATGTCCAGTTGAGGCCTGGACTCCACTGAATCTTTGAAGGGAAAGATATTTTTCAATAAATTGGAGTTGTACGCCTGGCACCTCCCATAATCACCTTACTTCCTTGTGCATTTTTTGATAGGTCCTCACCATTTACTCCAGTTTCAACAACCAGCCTTGCATTGCACACTGATGTGGCATACGTTTTACATCAGATGCCTTTCCTGACACAGCCATCTCCATTTATTCTGGCTTGGGATTGGCACAAAGAGTATGCTGGCTTGTGTTCCGCCTGTGGATGCATTATTTTCCTCTATATTATCTGATCAGTGTATTTTCTCATGTCTGGTGTAGCAGTTTACAATGTGAGATGAATTTAGCAACCGCTCAGCTAAGTTTAGATACAGCATTGCAAAAGCTGTTGTAACAGGTGCATCAGTGCGCTCATGTCTCTGTGTTTTGATGTGTCACCAAAATATATGCTAAAGGTCGCTCTCTCAATTCTCCAAGATAGAATTTGTCAACAAGACATGTTTTGAACTGTTGGGGGTAAATAAGATAGATGAAGTGTCTGGGTTGTATAAGTGGTAGATAAAATACTTCTCTAGGTCACAAACTATACCCATCCAAGGCAGCATCAAATGAGGAACTTGTTACATTTTTGTAGTGTGAACTGAAAAGTTATATCTGTATACATTATGTCCTCTTGGATTAATTAGCATTAGGAAAGTCCCAACAAGTGCTGGGTCAGTCGGTTAATGTCAAACTAAGAAAGAATGTCTGACTCAGTGCTTAGAGATAAATTTAGTTAAAAGGTGTTTTCCGTAACATAACCTGTCCAAACTTTTCCATAACATATATTTAAGTATATTTCAGATACATGTAGCATCAACAGGATTTCACAGAGAATTAGTACTCCACCACCTCTGTCTGATTTTGTTGTGATGTAGTGATTTGCAGAGACAGCTGCTCGGTGTGGCCTTGTCCTCCAAAAACTTAGCCATAAACACGTATACAAAACACACCTGTTGCTGCTCCTCCTCCACAATTTCATCACTCGTTCACATTCTCAGTTTCTAGCTCTTTCTAGCAGTGTCTCTAACATCTGCCAGCCTGCACAGCAACGGACCCCTGCCTCACGTGGTGCACCATTTGCCTCTTGTTTGTTTCTCAAAATAACGTCAGATCACCTGTAGTTTTTCCAGCCCGCTCCTCCCTCTGTCCTCTAAGCTCTATTCGCTGAGAGGACTGCTCAAACATCTGACCCAATGACTTCCGAATTCAAAGAAAGGCACTGCTTGTAAATGCACATGGTCACATCATGTTTACTGCATTCAAAATCTGACATCTGTCTCTGAAAGTCATTGATAAATCCAGTTATGCAACCAGTCAGTCCCATGTTGCACAATTCAGATATTAAACATCACATCATATTAAGCCAAAATTGTGCACTATTTATTAATCCCAAACTGGCATCTCGTGGTCTGTTATTGGCCAAGTTTCTGGCTAGTCCTGTTTTACTTTCTCACAAATTCACAGTACAGTAAATCTCAGCTTTTCTTGGATTCCCCTAGCTTTGGGTTCATCTGCATCCAATAAGAAACAAAAATATGAAGGCGACAGTTGCTCAGAGACATTCGCCCACTAACCCGGGTTGGTTAAGGTTGGCTGTTCGATTCCCACTACTGGCATTGTATACTGCCGTTGTGTCCTTGGACAAGACACGTCACCCGTCTTTCATGTATGAATGAGTATGTGATTGGCGCAGAATGGCAGCCATGTTTCTGTCAGTCTGCCTCAGGGCAGCTGTGGCTACAGAAATGGCTTACCGAGTGTGGGGAGTTAATGAATAGTGCAATTCACAATTGTAAAGCATTTTTGAGTGTTTATTATTAAAGAATACACAGAATCTTACCATTCCAGATTTTAATCAAGGAGGTTATGTTTGTCCTGCCCACTAGCAAGACAACTCTTATATTTTCAGGAAAAGTCATTAATAGACCAAGAAAGAAATTACTTGTTTTTGGTGTGGTTCTGGAACACCATCTGGATCCAGGAATGTTTTAAATGATTGTGTACCATTGTGAATTAGGGCTAAGTCTGTCTTCTAGTTATAAATAAAGCAACTCATCTCAATCATGATGTAGGACTTTCTATGGAATATATTATATGTAGCCTATATGTTTTTGGCTCTAGGAACCCGCCTGGACATGTTGGCTCAGTGTGGACCATGAGGAGGAGCATGTGCTGCTCAAATTGCACCCAGTGTCAACTGACCAAGCAACACAGAGACACGCTCTGCCTTCAAGAACGATGGGACATGTGAGAGGATTCATTTTTATTGTTTACATTAAAATTTTCACAATTTCACCCATAAAAATGTGTACAAAAACACAGCTTATCACAGTACAAAAGCCTTTCAAGTCAATACATGTTAATAAAAACTACAGTAAAACAATAAAATTTGTTACACAAGGAACATACTATACATTGTGCATATATAAACAGTTTTTTTACGTTTTGACATTAAATTAATAAAATATAAGGTGTTGACCTCATTTCAAGTTTATGTGAAATGGTTGTGACCCGAACAGCTGAGTAGAGCTTTGACCTGCACCAAAACAATGTACACCCCTGGGATTTAAACATGACAAGTGAAATCTAGTGATTCAGACCAGACTAAAAATAGCACACGATGGTATTGCAAAGTCGGACAGGTTAAGTCCAGGTGGTTTTAGGGCAACCAAAACACAGACAAATCTCAAAGTTAAAAAGCATGCTTCAAGATTTATATCAGTTTAACAAAGAGGTATGCTTCATTCAAGGATCAACAATTTAGACACATACACTTTTATACGTATAAAGAAAAACAGAATATCATGGAGTCCATTGCTTACAGTGGTCGTCGTACAAGTCATCGGGCTAGTAGCATGTGGTGGTTTGCATACTGAGGAGGTGTTATGCCATATGCCCTTCCTGACACATCCCTCTCCATTTTTCTAGAGTTGGGACTGGCACAAAGAGTACACTGGCTTGTGACCCTCTGTGGATGGAATATGGGTTACAGTGAATGCAAACCAAAATTCAAAATTTCATAACATTGGAATAAATACAGTATAATCCTGCACAATCATCCTAATAATCGCTATAAAAATCAATAAATGTATGAAAAAATTAACTCTGCGTGTACTGATTTACTGACTTTTTGAAATTAACTACTGAAATAAATCCACTTTTCTGCTATAATTTACGTATGTAGGCGTGTAATCACTACATGCTACAATCACCTGAAATCACTAGAAATCAAATCATACAAAATTAGTGAATATGAAAAATATTTAGGATTTAGCCCATGTTTGTTGGACACTAGTTAGAGTTAGCGAGCCATGGTCAAACAGCTTGTGTGGCAGAGTCCCTCGAGATGTCCACGTGTCCGTCTTCAGATCATAAGATTCAAAACTGTCCGAGTCTTGGATGACGTCATGGCCATTAATGTAACGCCCCCCGGTGATGTAGAGTTTGTTGTTGAGAACTGCAGCTGAATGATGCATCCTCCTCTCTTTCAGATTGGCGCACTTGATGAAGCGGTTGGCCTTAGTGTCATAGGCAATCATTCTCCTGGTATAACCTGGAAACAATGCAAGAGAGTTTTAGTCACTGCAATGCTCTTTGATGTAGGCAACACGCTGAGAGTTTAGTTATCAGCAGACTTTTATGATGCACAACAATGTGCAAAGAGTGCAAAATATATGTTTTCTTAGTACAAAACAGTATGTAGGCTCTATTAAATACATAATTTGCAGGATTTGTATATAAAGTTATATTGCTCCAAAAATTGGGTGCATGGTGGCAGAGCGGTTAGCGTTCTCGCCTCCCAGCAAGGAGATTGTGGGTTCGAGCCCTGGGCTGACCAACACACCATCACATGAACTCTCTGGGTGGAGTCTGCATGTCCTCCCTGTGTTACCGTGGGTTCTCTCCAGGTACTCCTGCTTCCACCCACCGTCCAAAGACATGCATGTATTAGGTGAATTGGTGACTATAAATTGACCCTAGTGAATGAATGTGAGAGTGAACGGTTGTCTGTCTGTCTGTGTTTGTCTCTGTGTCAGCTCTGTGACAAGCTGGCCCCTGTCCAGGGTGTGCCCTGCCTACGGCCCAAAGTTACTGGGATAGGCTCCAGTCACCCGCGACCCCTAAGGGGAATAAGCGGTAGAAAATGAATGAATGAATGCTCCTCACAGTGGCTCTAAGCATAAGGACCTCTAGATTAATATGGAACTTAATATTTTCTCTGCTGGTCAGTGATTTGCATGACATATTTGGCATAGGTTATATGCCAGAAGCCCTTCATAATGTAAGAGTACACTGGCTTGTGACCCTTTTTGGATTAGTAACGTCGCAATGATCACATTGGTAACTATTCTAAAACTGAGAATGTGTCATCTGTTTGTCATTATCTAACCCTTTTTTTTTTAAGGATTAGTAAACCTGGATTTGACTTTTACTCACTGATCAAAAGACAAAAGCCATGGGTTTAGGTTTGTTAACAAATAATCATCTGGAGATCCTGCACATAATGCCTTATAATAAATATTTAAAATTTTAAATACTGTTCTGTATTTTATTCCTTATTTCTGCCATACCTCCAATTATGAAGATTTTGTCATCTATAACAGCAGCAGGAGCAGACACATTCTTCACTGTCCTGTTCTCCATCTTTGACCACATGTTCCTGGCGATGTGATATACCTGCAGAATAGAGATGAAGTAGGGAGAAGTGTAATCGATTGGCTGAGTAAATGGGAGCAGAAATAGAGATGGATGAAACAACAAATGGTCCACACACTTACCTGGATTAGTCGCACTGGGTTCTGCATCGTGTCCTCTCCTCCAAACATGTAGATCCTCTGGTTGGTAGCAGCTACAGCCGGGTGGAGAACAGCCTCGGGCATAGGCGCCATGGACTCCCATTGATTGAACATACTGTTGAATCTGAACAAACAAATATTAATGTATGTTAGAATTATGTAATGTTATTATTTTATTGAAATATCATGTGTTGTTAGTGATATTTGCTATGTTACCTTTCCACAGAGCCCGTCACCCGTCTGTTTTGTCCGAGCCCCCCCAGAACAAAGATAAAGTGCAGGTAAGAGAGGGTTTGATGGGCAAACCGTGGCTCCAGCATAGGTTCAGCCAAGCGCCACTGGTTGGTCTTAAGGGAGAGGGTGTAAACAGTAGACGTGACCTGGCTGTGCTTGGCGTTTGTGGTCAGACCTCCGATAACATACAGCACACTGTGAAGGGCCACATACGATGCTTTGTAAAGTCGGATGGGGAGTTTGGCCAGCCACTGCCATTTCTGTGTCTTCTCGTCAAAGACTAAGGCCTCTCTAGACGTCTGTTCATTGTTCTTCCTGCCCCCCACCACCACCAGCATGTCCTGGCAGGTGTAGCGCCTATGAGCCACCCAGAGGTTTTTAAACTCTATGTCGCTGATGCATTTAGTGCTAACAGAGAACATGAGCCGTCTCACAGATTCAATAAGCTCAGTGCAAAGGGTGGACGACTGGATCAGAGGGTCGTTGGCTATGAACTGGAAGAGGTAAGTGGGGTGGATGTAGCGAAGGCGGACCTTTTTAAACAGGTCACTAATGGCTCCTCTCCGGGACAAAGGGTCATGGTGGATCCAGGCCACGAGTGTCTCAAAGACCTGCTCCTCCTCTGCACACAAGCTGTCGTCCTCCAGGTAACCCATAAGTTCTGGTAATGACAGCTCACACAGCTCCTCAGACGCTGACACGTCTGAAAAATTCTTCATGGCCATCTCCTTAGCTTTGTCTTGCAAACTTTCACAGTTCATGATTTCAGAGAGTCTTATCATGCTAAAGCAGTTTTCTGGGCTCAGCTGCATTTGAAGAAAACTGGAACAGGCTTCAAAAAGACGGCCATATTGCAGCATTGCTGCCGCCTGCATAAGAGGCAGCACAATGTCCATGTGGATACTAACAAGTCCAGTGTAAACATAGTCTATGATTATGCTTAAAATGGTTGGTGTGATTCCCTTTAACACTATCTTGGACTGCTGTCTCTCCATAAAGTTGTTGCAGAACATGGCTCTGAAGTATGGGCTGCTGGAGACCAGGACGTTGCGGTGACATGGGATCTCTGTGTTGTCTGAACACAGCCACACATCTGTTAGGATGTTCTCCTGCCTCAGCCTGTTGAGCTGCAGCAGCAGGCTGGAGGACTGCTCTATGTCTTTGTAGTGATACATCTCCACAGCTTGGTGGTCCATGCTAAAGTTGGAAATCAGGCCAACAAAAAAAGTATTTGTTTATTTTTATTTATAAACAAGACCTTTCTATTTCCAATTCAAGTCACTATTGCCAAAATGCCACCTTATATTAAGCATTTAAACTACCATCAATTTGTATTTGCACCACTGATAAGTCTTAAAGTAGTAATAACACTGCAAATAGAGCCATGGCCTTCATATAATAAGTTTTGTTAATGATAAAATGTGAGAACATGTCAATTAAATAGACTGGTCAATAAAATGTGCTTTTCAACTGTAGCCACTGGCCAAAGTGACTCTAGTTCATTAACTTTTCATCACTTTCTCAAGTCACTTTTGTTGAAATTAGTATGGCATTTACATTACAAAAATATTAACATTTTAATAATTCTACACAGGATAATCAAAAAAATATTTTCCAATCAATGAATCAACGCAGAGTCAACGCAAGCTTCACGTTGCTTGTGGCTCATGCATCTTAAGTGTCGTCCGTCTCTTACCTGGCTCTCTTGCCTTTAATCTTTTCTTGCCTCTTGGTATTTGGTGAAAGAACTTAATAGAAAATCAGACGTCTTGACATTGTTCCTTTCTTGCTTGTTTCTCTCGTGCAGACGCGGGGTCACTGTGTGTTTTGGATGGGGCCGTCTTTTTGTAGCAGTGTATTGCAGTTTGTTGTTATGGGCCCGCACCACGAGGCCGCTGTGTACATTCCTCCCCTAAAAATAGAGCCGCTCTTTGGCAACACGGCTGTAGACTCTCACATGTGACCTGCCGGAGCATTTTCTCGATATCCATCTGGCCCCATCACTTCATCTCCAGCTTTTTTTCTCATTACACTGCTTCTTCCTGCAGCAATAGCTCTATTACTATTGACTCATCACGGCTGTCTCAGTCTGCCACATGATTGCAGCAATACTAGTTGGCTGCCTATGCTGTTTATTGCCTGGACAAAAATGTTGGTTCAGAAGATTTGGTTACTGCAAAGGAAATATAAACAGCAGTGTCATCTAGGTCACCATGTTTTTGAAATAATTTTCTCGAAAGCATTTAGACCTCCAAAAGCAATTTATCTTTTATATTTGCTCTAAAATAAATGTTTGAATGTGAGGACCAAAAACATTCAAATAACTCACACTGCTCTTAGATACAGCCATGGCATGTTTTTCCTGTAGTCTAGACTTGTTGACAGAATTTGAAAAATGTAACTCAGATACTCAAATGCTCCTGACCACATGGGCGCAGTTTCATGTGGGAAAACATGACAAAAACCTCAAGCCAAGACTACTTTTCAGTGTTGGCCAGCCACTGTTGTCTAAGTTCTTTGTGGACTATGCTTTGTAAACAGTCACACAAGCTGTTCATAGTCAGATGCAGAGTTTATTTGTTCCATATCTTATAATGTGAAGGTGAATGGAGCCTTCAGACACTGAATGTTAATGCTGTTATTATTCTTGTGACATGCATTCACAAGATGTAGATACTTTATGTATTACACTGTGATGTAGTAAAAACTAAACAGCACCATCTAGTGTTAGGGACGGAAAATGTCTTGGCCACAATCATTGGTAGAAGTGATTGTGGGACCCAGTTTTATCCCCTATAATTTTATTATGATCCACTTTTTACACAAGTTATTTTTTAAGCATTATACTACAATAGTATCATAACTATGTACTTTACTTCACAATATGATGTAATAAGAGAGTAGTTAGGAGTCCAGTCTCTCAGCAAGGAGCTTGTGGGTTCAATGCTTGAGTTGGCCAACTAAGTGGGGTCTAAATGGGGTATATAGTGGGATCTGCATATCTTGCCCATGTTCCTGCCATCGCCCAAGTCATGTTAGGAGAATCAGTAAATGTATTACTAATTACTAGTGACTGAAAGTGAGATTGAATGGTTGTCATTTATGTCTCTGTGACAACCCTGCGACCAACTGGGCTTTGTCCAAGGTGTACCCTGCCTAAGGCTTATAGTTACTGTGATTTACTCTAGCCACCTGTACCGCTAATAGGAAACACAGAAGAAGACAAATTAATTAATACAACAATATTTTGGTTTCTTGCAAGTTGTACATTGAAACCTTTCTCTGACACACTTTTGGGTATGATCACTTATAGAACAGCAAAAAACACCAAATATACAATGTCAAGAACTGCTTTTTATAAATTTGTCTTTTGTGGATACTGACATAGTAGTACTACATCTGAGATTTACTTTAAAACTGGCACAGGTGTAAACCTTTTTTGTCAAAAGAAGACTGCTCAATCCAAGCTGCAGCACCCTTCAATGTTAAGCACATTGTCTGCTATCTCTGTGGTTTCACCTTGACAAAATTCACTTGTCGAAGTTGTCTGCCTCAAGTAACAGTTTATATTTAAAGGTTAAATCTCAGGCTCGCGTTATCATGCTGCAGTATTACTGTTGCCTCCTATTGCCTTCTTCATATCAACAAATTATTATCCTCTCATAAGACATAATGGAGTCTATACCCACGGGATTTAGACTGCACTGATTAATATTTAGCGTGTATGTTAGTGAAGGAAAGGCAGCTTGTGTAATTCACATAAAAGACGATTTTGGTCAGTTTTTAATGCTATTTTTATTCAGTGCTTGACTTCATTTGATTCCCCTCTACAAGCCTTTAGGTTAGTTTCATACTGAGTGCATTTTAGACCCTTGTATAATGATGTGAAATTATTTAAGAAAGTTGACTGCCTGTGAGAAAGAAAACAAAGAGAGCTGCTCATCTTTTGCTCAAGCCCATATAATGATGAGTCTTTTCCATCTGTGTTTGCACAATTAAGGCGTCTTTATTAAAATCAAATTGGAAGTGGATGGAGGCCTTTGTTTAGCCCTGGTCAGCTCCATCACAGTCCATCAGGCAAGAGTTAGAGCGCAATAAGCCGGAGATTACTGAGCTCAGCCCTCTCTAAAACCACATTCAAACCAATTGTCTCTTCAGTGAGGAGACAGACATCAGGTCTAAACTTGTATAAGGGTGTGAGCTTATGGCAGAAACATAATTTTTAATGAAAATATATTGTTTGTGGCAGAGTGGTTAGCCCTCCTGACTCTAAGGAAGGAGGTCTGTTTGTCTCTTTGTCAGCCCCGCAAATAACTGCCCACTGTCCAAGCAAAGTACTGAATACATGGAAGAAGATGAATGAATGACTGAATGAAGTGATTAAGTTAAGCTTTCAATGCAGACCAAGTATACCATACTAAATTATACCAATATTATTAATCAAAGCTAATTTATGTCTTTTAATAGTCAAAATAATGTTTATAATTTTATTGCATAATAGGGTTGTTCTATGTGCTAAAATTATGCCTTTATGACATTTATTAGTTTAATCAGTTACACAAAATCCTAAAACTGAGTTACTACTTGATGCTGAATCCCAGGATCAATAAATGACATTAAGTTGGAAATTCAGTCTTTTGGCTAAACAGACATACCTTATACAAATGGAAGATTCTATTTATTTGTCTATTGACCCATGTCATGCAATACTCAAGGTTTCAATTTATTTATTATATCTTTTGTGTATTAAAAACAACTTTATACACTAGCCTAGTATTGTATTTTTTAAGACAAAAGTGAAAATTACATTAACTGGTGAAGAGGATTACCTTTTACACGCTGACAATATATGAAAAGATTAATTTTCTTAATTCATTTGTTGTTTTTGATTGTGGGAACAGATTGGCTTCTCTTGCTAATAGTCTTCACAGAATAATAATGATTGTATCCACTAGGTGTCAGGCCAACGTTATGCAAATGTCAGAGTGGAAACAGCTGACTTCGCCCTCTGTGTCATAACTTCTCAGGATAAAGTCTAGTGAATCAACAAATTCACACGTGTTGGAAAATTAATGAGTTCACCTGTATTCTTACCATTTCTACTCTTTTATTTCAACACTTGCAAGTCAGTCATTATTTAGCATGTCATTTGAAAGGTTGCTAGGATGTTATTGCTTCTGTAATTATGCAAAACACTGAAAATGTAACTGAAATAAAGTTAAGTCACTCTATGATCAAGCATTCCCTATAGTTTGACTTGTGCCTATTCCTCCTACCATCCAAAAACATGTATGTTAGGTGTATACTGGTGAATCTCAGTTGCCCCTAGTGAATGAATATGTAAGAATGAATGGTTGTCTGTCAATATATCTGTCTCTGTGTCAGCCCCAGAGTTGCTGGGATAGGATCCAGCCACCCCATAACCTTATCTCAACCCCTTGAAACCTGTTTTTAATGATCACTTGTTTGATGTGATGTTTCAATTGGGCATTTAGACAAAACACAGTGAGAAGAACTGTAACCTCAGGAGTCAATCTGCCGTGGGGCATTTCTCCCAGGCCTAAGGAAATCCACGGCTGGCAACATGGCGAGCTGTAATCTAGCTTTGATGGAGAGACATCCGGGCGTACACCAACAAAGAGAAGAGAGCGAGGGTTTCAGTGGAAGTCTTCTGAGACCAAACCCAGACCTGCTTTGTGATAGGAAGGTAATTGTGTGTTTCAATAAAGGCTCTTTCTCTCACACACATGCTCATGAGGTCTTAGCAGGCTTACAGTTAGCCGCTTAAAATTCTTCTGATGTAACCAACACATGCAAGATTACATGTTATTTGGAAAAGGAGGAAAAAGATGCATTGTAGTAACAGAAGTGTGGCAAAGAATAAGAAGGAAGTAGGCATGCTTTGTGTGCTTTATTGTGTCCTCTCTAGCCGCCACTGAAGCTCTCCCAAGGTTCCTCTCCTCTCTCTTTGTTTAGCGGTCATTGAGGCGCTGTAAACACTGCTTTCCCTTTGCTCTAATACAGTCATCAACGTCGCCTGTGCTATACTGTATGTTGTTAGAGGGAGCCGCAGATATTGATATTCCACTTGCAGCATGAAGAAGCACAAGGCAGCATCTTTAAAGTGTCCTGCTAGTCAGGTGTACCCGAGGAGCACGAGAGCAAGGGCAGAGAGAGCAACTGAGTGAGAGAGAGGTACAGAGGGAGGCATATAGAGGCGGAGGAAGATGGCTAATAAAAGGCAGGAGAAAAATAGAGAGGACAGAAGTGCCACAGACAGACAGAAAATAACACTTAGGAGGGTCTTTCTGCAGGTGAAATTACTGTTGTGTCTGTGGGGCTGTGTTCTGACAAAGAAATAGAAGTTGCAGTCAGGGGTGTAGTGTTGGACAAGCTGTGGGGATGCATTCAGGTCTAAGAGACATGTCACAAAAGAAGTATCTAAAAAATTATAAAATGTGGTAAATATAGTAAAAGAATACTTGCTAATATTTCTGGTAGGCCTGCCTGATATTATAAAAACCTGCATGTGATAAGTATGGTAAATACTACACTAAGAATGTAGTAGCTCAGTTGGTAGAGCCGCTTGTCCCCTAACCAGAAGGTTGGTGGTTCAAACCCCACCGTTGCATACTGTTGTTGTGTCCTTGGGCAAGACACTTAACGCACCTTGCCTCTGGTGTGTGAATAGGTGAATGGTTCCTTGATGTAAAGCACTTTGTGTACCCATGAAGGTAGAAAAGTGCTATATAAATGTGACCATTTTATTTTAAATTTCTGTCAGATAGAAGGCAATACCATTATTGTGATTCTTGCAATAAGGATACTGTGCAGGCCTAATTGAGAATACATTGTCTGCTACTCCTTGCACTCTTGTCTAATCAGTATGACCTCAGAAAATAGGTTGTTTGTATGGTAAGAGGTCGCCCAAGCATATTCTTCAGTAGCTATATACTGTGTTTACTTGTAGATGCGTTGTTGTACAATGTACAAATGTACATTGTTTGTAAAACAAGAGCTACTGCTATAGCTGTGAACAATGCTCACGGCTAACTGATTTGCTTAGAAAAACTTTTCATTCTTTAAGTTGAGCCGTAATGACACTTAAACAGGTTTGAAAAGGCCCAGAGGCGAACAAAAGCGAGCTGTTGAAATCTCAAAGTGCCCTTCACATCAGTCAGTGTAAAGCAGTATTTCCGAAACTTTTTTAGACCATGGACCATGCCTAACCTGTAAACCATAGGCAGAAATGATAAATGTAATTAGGGGATAGACTATTTCCTTCTGTTATCATTAGGGCTGGGTACTATTCAGATTTTTTTGATACCAGCACTTAAACAATATCTGGTTTTCAATACCAGTACCTGAGTGATACTTGGTGATACCTATGGTGTGCTAATTCATATTCTACAATCATAAAACACAATAAAATTGAATAGAAAACCAACTTTGGAGCAAAATTCTTAGATGTGATGTTATTTATTTGATTCATACATGCAAAAGAACATTAAAGGTCTCACTTGATATTGAAACTGGTATTGAATAAAATAATTTTTTTGATTGTAACTTTTCTTTCAATACCACAAAGGTTTATCATTTAACACTACCCACCCTAGTTATAATTATTTCATTAGGCGAGGTACACCCAGGACAACAGACTTGGGACTAGTTTTTCGCAAGGCCAACACATTTACAGACTACCATTTACTCTAACATTAATTCATTAGGGTTTCATTAGAGTCTCCAATTCATAATGTAACTTGCGACTTACATGTTTAAACTGTAATAGGCCATCTAGGGTGTTTCTGTATTTATGCAAAACATTGTCATCTTTAAGATTAACACTAGAATAAGTATTTCTAAATACTTGACATTCTAAGCACAATTGATAATACTATATCATAAAATTCTTAGTGAGAGGTCAGATGTCAAGGGTTAAGGGTTCTTTTTATTATTAAATTACTCTCATGCACTCTTGTTATATTCTTTACATATCATTGTGCCCTTTCTGCTCACCTTTTGTATCTACTTGTAAACCAGTTGCACCATTCCTCTACTCCTTCATTCATGAAGGCAGTACATCCTGGTCTCTCCTCCTCTGCTCCTCTCTGTCTTTCTCATTTACAAACACTGATTGCACTGTGACTTATGACTGATAACAGCATTGGGATGTGTTTACTGACCTTGTCCGAGATAGTGATAGTTTGTCAAAGCAGAGCCATCCCGTACTTGTACACTGAAGAACATTGGCCTCTTATCTGGTCAAGGAAAAAAAGCTACAAATGTTACTTTATGCCTCCTGCTTGTTAAAATACTTCATAGCCTTATTTCTGTTGTGGGTGAGCAAATCTCTTCCTTGTAATGGCCCTGTTTTTCGAACAATTTCACCAGCTCTGTAGTTTTTTGCGCATAGTTTCTCAAGTAAACTGTGTAGGTTGGTGCATATCCAGCATTGCCTCGTATGCCCTCTGTTACAACCTGACCTTAAAATGTGAAGAAACTGGACTTATGTGTTCCTGTATTTACACATTTTCACACACAGACTTTGCGTTATAAGCTGTGTACACCTCCACCTTGACCTCTGTGTGATCACTTGTTACATATAAAAACAAATACTACTTATAAATAGCATGTTTGTATTAGGCTTGTAAGTGCTTTTAGGTCCACAAAAACACATTTTCGAGCGCATTTCACATCTTTGGCAACACATTAAATACAAGGTGTAAGAGGTTTACAACTGGAAAACTGTTGTGTAATATAATGAAACAAACCTTTGCTTGTGCACAGAGGTTTGTCTAAATGACCAATACTGATTAGTACAGCATGGATTTGTAGGACCATGTTTGGAGCCCACAGAAATTTTTCTTACAAGTCTTACGACATCTCAGTAGTACCCAGCATTATTCAGACTGTTTTTACCTGCATATAAGCTAAATGGAGAATGAAGAGACTCATATCTCTGTGTATTGTTAAAGCATGTTTACTCAAGCACATCCACGTTTTTAAAGTTGTGGTTAAAATCATTGCAATTCTGTTTAGGTTAAAGACTTGGATTTTAAATATTTTTTCATTAGCATTCAGCCACCCCTTTTTAATTTAAGTCAGTAAAAAAAAAGCTTTATTTGTCCCCTATGGGCAATTCAAGGGCGCAATAAAGCAGTTTGCAGAGAATAGTCTCAACAAAAAGTGCTACTCACCTAAATGATATTAAAGCTTTTATAATCCCGCTCAATTTCTGACCAATTGTCCCACCAGGTTTTGACAGTGTCCATTTATCTACAGTTAATAGCTTCCAGTCTTCAGTGTCGCTGAGAAGTGTACACTGAAAGATTACTTGTTGTTGGTACTGACTAATGAACATTGATGCGCCAATTATGTTTTTGACTGGGTTGAATTTTGACAAACTACAAATCAGAGCATTTATAATTATATTAGTAGATCACATGCACTTCATATCCTCATATCGAGTGTTTGTAGACTTACATTTTAAATGTGTAAGACAGCTGAAATGAGCAGGTTTTTGCTGGTGCTGCACTTTGGAGCGTTGCTGTAGTTTGTGAGAGTGGCATGTCTATATTCAATTGGAGGGGCTCCACAGAGACACACAGAGCTGTAGGCTGGCAGCCATGTAGTAAGACTGAGTTTATATCTGACTGATTGTTTTTAATAATGCTCTCCCCCTCAACACATTTCTTCATGTTTAACTAGGGAGACTTTACAGTGGGCCGCGGTCTCTCTATTTTCACTATAACCCAAAGTAAGGACCATTATTTGTGACAAAAAGAAGAAATCTGATGGCGTTTTAATGTAAGATCCCTGTACACTGGGAAACACTTTGCTTCACTCTATAGCTACTGAAGTGATTTTATTGATTTTATTATTTAAACTCTATACATTTGTAACTACTAAACATTTTTTTAATGAAGGCCATCTGGGGGGCATGGTGGCTGAGTGGTTTGTTCTCTCACTTCCCAGCAAGGAGCTTGTGGGTTCAATCGTCGGGCTGGCTGTACTCACGAACTCTCTGGGTGGAGTCTGCAGGTCCTCCCCATGTTATCACGGGTTTTCTTCAGGTACTCCAGCTTCCTCCCATCAGCCAAAGATAGGTGTTAGGTGAGTTGGTGACTCTAAATTGCCACTAGTGAATGAATGTGAGAGTGAATGGTTCCTCTGTGACCCCTGTCCAGGGTGTACCCCGCCCAAGGCCCAAAGTTACTGGAATAGGCTCCAGTCACCCATGACACCTAAAGGGAACAAGCAGAACAAAATGAATGAATGAATGAAAGGCCATGTACTGCTGAGAAATGTCTCCCAAATAGATATACATGATTTTGATATCTAAACATATAGGGCCAGATTTATCAAAGGTTTGCGTGCACGCTAACTGAATAATATGTGCTAAAATTGGAGCAAACCCAGACGCAGTTGAGATTTGCGTGTCTTACAGGAGCACAGCGAACGCAATGCAGATTTTGCTCCTATAACTTAATAATAATATGTAAACTGAGGCGTTCTTCCCAGAGTGCGCAAAATGGAAGGCGGAGATAATGCAAATTCATTAATTTACCGCCCGCAATATGATTTATCAAGGCTCACCATGACTTTGCGTGCGAAAATAGCGTATAAATTTAGCACGTTGGAGAAGGACGTGCTAATCTTTTAAACAGATATGGCTGCTGTGATTCATGTGAGACGAAGGAGAAGAAATGAAGAAATACGTAGGGTTAGAGTGTTTGCCACGCGTGCAGATCTATTTGCCATGACGGATGAAAAACTTATTCACCAGCACTTTCAGCTCTTCTTAGTTAAATTTTAGCTTCCGTCTGTGTTCCACTTCCGCACCTTCCATGACGCAAAACAATACACGCAATGATGCCATTTAAATAGTTCCGCCCCATCTGTTTGCACCTGTGACCGGCCACGCAATTTGTCTTAGTAATTCACGCGCAACACGCCCATTAATAGCGGCCGCATATTTTCTCACTGCACTCGCAGTTTAGCACCCGTCATAGTAAATATGGCCCATAGTATAATGAAATGTGAGTGGACTTGTTGAGTAGGCACTGTTACTGTCAATCATACACAGATGTTTTGATACCAAGTTTGTATTTTCTCTGCGTACAAGCCCTCACATTGTCTAAAACCAACTATAATTGATGATAAAAATCAATTCAAATCTGTCTATTTTTCCTGTGCTTTGAGTGCTATCTGTCTGATTCACCTCTTTCTACAAACCTGTAATCCAGCGATCAGTTGTCTGGGCAACAGCAGCAGAGAGAGACAGAGAGAGCACTGGGCCATATGAGGAGTCCTGCCCGGTCAGGATGGGAGCGCCCGAAGGGGTGATGTAAATCACCTATTGCACCTCACAGGAGATTCTACAGAGGGCCTGGACATAAGCCTGCCCTGGAGTGCTCAGCTTCATAATTGTGCAATACCTCTGTGTATTTTTACAGCTGGTTGTAAGTGCTGCATGGGATAACTAAACCAACACTGAAGCAATATGATAGATGGTATTGATTTTTGACAGATGAATATACTTTGTGTTATTAGTATACAGATTAATTGTTATATTGTTGTTTGTTTTTTATTGTGATAGACTGGATAATTGAGAGTCTTCACAGACAGATATAAAGATAACTGTATAACTGTAAAACACCTAGTAAAATCTAATTATAAACCAGCTTTATAGTAGTGTGGCTGTGGCATCGTACCAGTGCAACATTCTTTACCGAATGCTATTCGTATGGCAGCAACAGCATTTATTGGTCTCTCAGTCATTGAGGAATTAGCTCATAACCTTGTGCTCTGCCGCTCTGTGGCTCTCCATAATCTCCACTGCAAACTTTGTGTGAACTCTGTTGTGCATAATACCTTCATTCAGGAGTCAATAGCATGTGGAACAATAGCACACTGCCGAATTTGCAACAAGCCAATAAATGCATGGTACATTTGGGACAACCATTTAAGACTTTGTTTTCGAGGCTGTATCTTTTTGTGCTTGTGATGGCTGTTTCGTGTCAAGGGCACAGGATATCCAACTCTCTTGAGTTTATAAAGCCAAAAAAAAGTTGCTTTACAAATATTACATTTCCCTCCTAAACAGAATGTTCTCTCTCCTCCAACGAGTTTGGCAACAAAACCTGCTACATGGAGTATGTTCCATAGCGTGTCTACAAACTAGATTGTATACTTCATAGAGAACCCAAATGTTTTTTATTCTTGTTGTGCTGAGTGCCAATATTTTTTCTGTCACAAAACAGGTATAAAATCGTAAATCCACGGGCAGTGTGGTCACTTTGAGAGGCTCAGACTTTACTCTTTGAGCTGAGATTTGATGTGGAGTGAAGAGTGCTCCAGCAGTCTCCACTTTGCCGTGACAATTTCCTTCTCTGTCACATTGTCTCATTCTTAGTCTATGAGTGTCCACAGATACTGTCTGTGCTTATGCTTTCTCTGTTCTTCTTCTGTATCACAAAAACAGAAAACACTTCCACACTTTTCAAATCTACAAATCCCTTCTAATCCTTTTAAATAAACAAAGATTCATTTTTCCATTAGAGTTAAGCTCAGTAATATTACCTGTGACAAACTACCTGCATACAAATCTCAGTTATCACAGAGTGGGTTTATACAGATAAAAAGTAGCTATCATATTTGGAAGAGGTAAGATTTCAAGTAGCAAAGTCAGCTAAAATGTAGCTAGTCTTGCTACAACTACTCAACTAAAAACATTAAAGAGGCATCTCAGAAAGCTTTCAAACTGCTGTATGCCTAGAAATGTCAGATTTTTTTTCAATTTATGGTTTACAGACTTGTTTAGACAATTAAAGCCGGGTATTTTGAAATGATTCCTTATTTCCTACTGAACTTACAATTTTCATGTAAGTATAAAAATTTAATTTTTCTGAAAACTGGACACAGGATAGAACTTTTGATTTTATGTTCCCCACAAATGGAATAACATTCAAAGACTTCTTAGACTGAATACATTTGTGCCTCTCTCACATTTAAAGTGCTGTACTTGTTTTTAAAGATTTGCTGTTATTCAAATTGTATGTCTTACTTGTAAAATTGTTGCTTCTTTGTATTGTATTTTTGTTTAAAGACAAAATGCCAATGAAAAAGAGAGCCCAGCACTCTCATTGAGGCACCCTGTCTAAATAAAGATAAAAAATAAAATGCTGTGCTGTGGTTGATCTACTTACACCAGCGTGCTCATCTATACATATGTATCTATATCTATAGCTACTATTTCATCAATGTCATATCATATTTTTACACAATTATCATTTGCCTTGACCTTGTGTGGCTCTGTGCTCCTCCAGAGATAATTCCACAGTTTCGGACAACAGCAAAGAAAGTGCAGTGAAATCCTTAGTAAAAGACTGACTGTTGAAAATCTCTTAGTGACTTTGGTGTTCTTGTTTGTCTGTGTGTGTCCAGAAAAAGGGATGGCAGAGCAAAGAGAACAGCAAAGTGCGTGTTAGCAGGATGCGGTGATCATGACTGGCAGTGCAGAGACAACAGTGAAGATGGAGAGGCCAAAGACTGGAGCAGAGATGGTAATGCGTGTCACTTCGATGGGATTTCACTAAAGGAAGCTAAGAACAGGGTCAGCCTTTTATCCACTGCGCCACTGTTATCGCTGCAGGCTTTAATTTCAATTTTCCCCACTTTCATTTGTTTGGATTCTTTGTCTCCATTATCCATTATATATTATCCTTGTCTCGCTTTTCCTTCGGCCATAACAGTTCCCATTTAGTTCTTTACCTTCACCTGTCACTTTGTCTTATTACCAATTGGGAATGAAGCAAGGACTAAAAAAGGTTATTTTAAATCTAAAATGAGTCCTTTGTGAATGAGTTGCACCATTCACAAAGGCCTTTCTCAAAAGTCTACTTTTATTCTTTCAACATGTTTCAACAGGGTGTTACAGGGGTAGGGTTCATTTGGCGGTCTTTTTGACTTTTACTTGCTTGGGTCATGGGTACTCCTGCTTCACCCCACCGTCCAAATACATGTATGTATAGGTGAAACGGTGACTCTTGCTCTCAGTAAATGAATGAAAAGGTAACTCATCTCTCAGTGCTGATGTGCTGCTTACTAAATGTGATGGTAAAGTGAGAGTTTCAAGTGGAAAGACATTTTTCTTTATTACTCTGAGTATAGAGTGGGGGCAAAGTGTTTTTAGTCACATTTTGGACAGTTTTGTATAGTAAAAAGTTGCATATTGCATCAATACCCATTTGTCCCCTGCATGTATTTTTTAAATGGGACCTAAACAGTGTTGTAGTTTTAATTGCAAAGTGATGACAAATGTCTGTCCTTGAATGACACTGTTTCAAATGATCTTTCCACTGTGGTATTCCTTTGAGATTTTTTTCTCACTGACAGTGGTAATCTTTTTGTCTGTGCTCTCTGTCTCTCTCTGGTCAGGCGGGTGGCATTAGTCTGGGTGGGCGACACCACGGTGTCCAAAATCTGTCTGCGGTCCACTGCTTCATTGAGCTGCACAGAGAAACTCGGAGAGAAAGAAAACAGCGCTAATCATTTCCCACACCCTTTCTCCTCCTTCTGCGCTCTTTCCTCTCATTAAAATAAGTCTGCCAGAGTTTGGCCACATACTGATGCTTTGTTAAGCACTCTTAATTGAACTCGAGGATCCTTAATGTCCCATTATTCAAATACTCAGTCTGTGTGCTCTCAGCTGCTCAGGCCGAATTGCCCATGAGCTGGATTTATCCTCACCCCCTTCACTGCACGGGCATTCAACTTCTGCCGGGAAGAGTGGGAGCTTTGTGATGTACAGACAGAGGGGGAAAGGACGTTGACTCTTAATACAAGAGAGAGAACAAACGCAGCCTCGGTGCCAGCTGGGAGTTTCATCATCAGCCAGGGCAAAGAGAGGAAACTGGCAAACGGAGAATGGGGAGTGAGGGGAAAGCCAAATTAGAAAAGCACAGTTATTAGGCGAGATGGGGCAGGGTGACACCAATAGCAGCCCATGCAGGGCCACAAATTAACCGGGCGAAGAGCCGTGCAGCATGGGAGCCGACAGCTGGGGCTCGGCACAAACATATGATGCCAACAGGGGATTAGCTGGGCTTCAGTGTCTGACACAGTAGAGATGAGCACTGGGCAGAATAAAGAGCCATGCCAGGATGAGGCCGATTTCTCCACACTTTATCAACACTGACTGGCTCACGGGCCAAGGATATCTGTAATGAATGAGGTAGGGCTTTTGCTCTTATTAGGCCTGGCCCCCTACACGGCCACTGAGATGCCTAATGATCACACATACATACATTAAAAGTCAATGAGAGGTGGGCTGGACTGGCAGAGCGCCCAGTGTTGATCAGAGAACATGTCGGTCATGAGAACAGACAGAGATGTTGGGCCGCTGGCTCAAACACGCTCACCCTCACCAAATTAGGGCTGAATTATTCATCTACAAGTCATGCTGAAAATGCCAAACATATATTAGAATATTTGCCTGCTTTTGTGTGTTACTAAAACAACGGGATAGTATTCATGCTTGTGGGTGAGCATCCACAGTGCATGCAGGAGCCCAGTTGTGTATTCAGATGGTATGTATGGGTGATATGGAGGGCGACAAAGCTGGCTCTTGTTTTATAAAGCGGAAATTACTGTGTTTTGTCTTGTAAACAAAAAGATGGAGACAGCCCCACCACAACTGCCTATGCAATACTGCAGTGATTTGGCACCAGATAACCTCTGTAAGTGTCTGGGTAGTGGGTACACAAAGCTAATATACTGCTCTAGAAAAAAAGAGACCACTGCAAAATAATCAGTTTCTCAGGAATTTAACAGACAATGGCCTGGGATGGTGCTGAGACCCAGGAAGAGGCAGATTAAAGAATTAATTGCAGTGGTCTCTTATTTTTTCCCAGAGATGTAGTTTTGTCAAACCCCCCCTAAAACACTTGAATCTCAGCCTAATCTGTTTCTTTAAAATTCCTCTGAACTACACTTGTTTCATGTTCACAGCACCACCTCTGTGCCAAATGGGACATCCTGGACAGGAAGGCACAGCCAGATAAGTCTGCCTGTTGTTTAGGAACATGCAGTTATCATCTCCCTCCCCTTCTTCCCCAAAGCTCTGTGTGTGCACCACTAATGGAGTCTTTATCATGAAAGAGTTAACTGCTTATCGGGCCGCCGTTTATTGCTACAGATCAAGCACAGCTGCGTTAGCTAAAGGGGCAGAATGCTCTTTGATGAACTTCAGTCACAATTTAATGAAATACATTTTGCAAGCATGCTGCTTCTTCAGTAACATCCCAGTCTGTGGTGGCAGGTCAGATACAAGCATATAAACTAACTACATATAGTACAGTATTGCACATTCATATTTTGTTGTACAAAATCACTAATAAAAGTGACTTTCTCTAGCAAGGACCATGCCACAACAGTGGGGTAGATTTGAAATATTTTTGTTGGAAAATGGACCAGATAAGATGAAGAAATGATGAGGAATACAGGATGCTCAATGCAGAATGCAGGATGCTGAATGAAACATAATTGGAGGTATAATGGTGACAAGCTGTGTTGGATGAATCTCGTGGGTTGCTGGGAAAACTGGAGGAGTGATTGAGGAGGGTGTAGTTGAAATGTGGTTGAGGCATGGCCTTGCTCCTGAACCTAAGTTAACACATTAACTTCATTTTTATTTTTTTGCTCAACAACATACTGAGATTTTGATTATAAACATAATTTATGTTTTAAACTAACAGACTTATTGGCTTAGATTTGGACTCGTCTCTTCTCACCGGCCAGGACTTAAGACTGGACGCAGACTTGATTCAGACTTGTACACAGTAACTCAGATTTGGATTTGGACCTGGACACAGAGACAGCACTACACTGTATTTATGTCTGCGCAAATAAAAATACAATTTAATGTTCTGTTTTGAAATAGGTTTGTACAAAACTAACATCTCAAATAAAATGTCAGTGTTGCATCCCCATAATTATTTCGGCACTAGGTACTCACTTTGGTTATTCAACTCAGAATTGGACTCACCTTCAATTAATGTGGACTTGACTTGGACTCGAACTGATTTTGACTGGACTCTGACTCAGCTTGAAAGTTTTTAGCTGACATTGGACCTGGACCTGGACTCCCACTTGCAACTGCCACTGACTCAACTCAGACTTCAGTCAGACCAGTCTTTAGTGCCTCGGACTTGAACTCGGACTTGAGCATTTGAGTGCGACTTGGACACAAACACCAGTCACACAGCTACACTGGATGGATTAGTGGCCTGCTGTAGCACTCAACCCATAAAATGTCTTGCCATTACAAAAAGCATGACAGAAGTATTTTAATAGAGAGTCTGATGAAATGCTGGCCCTTAAATATTTAAAAGTAATTCAATATACTGTATGTCATCCCGACAAGATTTTTGTTGACACAACAGTACATGCTGCAGCTGTTTGATAGTTTTTCACTTCGCAGCAGGACTGTGCCTGTATAAGACACTTCTAAGATGTTGACTTGCTCAGTGCGCTGGAGCTGCTGTGTCCCGCTGTGAGCAAACACATAAAGCAATAGAGTCCCGCTGCGTTTGAGGCCACACCTTGTCCTTGCATACAGTATCCCACCATTGTCTCGGACATCCCATGAGACCAGCGCCAAGGGTCTGAGTGTGCAAATGGGACCTTCTTTGTCCTGCCACTGTGAACAAAGACGGTGTATAATCTGTCGCCTCAAGACATTAGAATAATACCCTTTATGTTGGGGTTGTAATAATTTACTGTATTTTGTGTATGCTGATTGATGTTACACACAGAGACCTTGTTGCAATTATTCAGCTCCTTTTTCTTTGCTGTAGCTGCTCCATACATCACAGTATTCTTTGTGACAGGTGCACAACTTCATTTGTTGCAAGTGCAGTAGTCGGATGTAATTGTCTGGGTGTTGTTGGGCACCAGGGATTGTTCAGGTTCAGTTTCAATGGCTGAATCTTTATTTTCAGCAATGTTTTAATGCCATATAGTTTGTATTTTTGGATACTGAACAAACAGTGTCAGCCAGGTGAAAATGTGAAGCATTGTTTATCTTAAACTGCACAGCTGCAGTACATGTTTTTATCTAGATTTTAACTGCATTTTTACAGTAGCAGACATGTACTTGACATTATTATTATTACCTTTCATTGTCTAGACCAGACCAAAGTGCAACCTGAGAACCAGACGTGGCACAGAAATTTTATACAGTGCTCAACTTCCAACATAAATTGCATTTCAGTAGCATTGTTTTTTTTCAGTATGACTCTATGTCCAAAAAACTCGAGACAACTTTGCAAATTTCAATTTAAAGAACTTTTAATTGTTTAGTAATAAAAAAATGAATTTTACTGTGTGTTTAATACATACATACAATAAAACATCAGGAGAGGCTGATGGCTCTTAGACATTTAACCATTTCTCAAATCTGTCTTTCCTAAAAAACAGTTTGGACAGAATTAAAAAAATGTTCACAAGTGGATGACACAGCTATCCTGGCAATAGAAACTAATCAGACAGATGGTAGGCAGAAGTCATCTTCTAAAATTGCTTCCTGTTTGTTGATATTGAATAATATCACTGAAAATTGTGTTGAGAAAGTGTTTTCTCTGGTCAGCACATCACAAACATGTCAATGGAACAAACCAGGGGCAAGAATGTCCAATGGGTAATTTAACATTTAAACAGATGTTTCTCGACAGACATTAATGAATGTGCTTGTAGCCATAGGGCCAGAAGCCATTCAGGACCAGGTCAATAGTTCACGTCAGCATCTCATCAGGGAGAGCATTTGCAGTGTCTTTGATTATTAAAGGAAAGTTCTTTCTTAGAAAGTCATATGATCGTGCTCTGGAAATTTAAACACATCTTAATTGCTTCTTTGTTGTCCTCACACTTGGTTAATAATGAAATCTGTTGCCAATAAATCTCAGAGTTGAGAACAAACAGCACGTTGAGGATGGCAGCCGAGTAGTCATTACAGCTCTGTGTTTTCACATGGAGATTTTAATCATGTGCTACACTATTTCTGACTGATGTGTGCGCAGTACTAGGCACACGCATATACTGGGGTTTGTAATACATCTTCATAATTAGTCTCACAATTATAAGGCAATAAACTGCAGCACACAAGGGAGACTGATCCATCTCTGGGATTCTGCAATTACACTGCGAAGATGCACTGTTGTGACAAATCTTTGCTTTGCTGCTCTGGTTAAAATCCACAGCACACATTTAGTTCAGAAGCATTCATGTGTAACAGTCTACATGTGCATTTAAGAGAATAAAAATTATTTAATACAGAATTTAGTCATGCCCCCCACTACTACTAGTACAAGATTTCTCAAAAGTTGAAACACTGTGTAAAATGTAAATAAAACAGAAGGCAATGGTATGTAAATCTAATAAAACTTACAGACCACACAAGGCCATAAACAATATATTATCATGTGTTAACCATTTTATGAAAAATAACAATATAAGAGCTCATTTTGAATTTGATGAAAGCAACAAAAAGCTGGAAAACAGGTTTGACTCAGACAGACTTTATTGATCCACAAGGGAAATTACTTTGTCACAGTAGCTCAGTTGCACTTAAAAACAATAGTAAAAATAAAAGGTAGGGTAGTTATAAGCAATAAAATAATATGGATAAAATGCTACAGAATAGATACAAATTATACAAGATTGCATAATGTACAAATCTACAAATAATATAAAACAAAACAGAAGTAAATATACACTATATACAAACAGGCGGGTAAAATATAATGCAGTGCAAAATATGGATGGGGGAGTATATACATGAATAATACAAGGTTATCTCTTACAGAAAGGTGAGTTGTTGTACACCTGGATGGAGTATGGGATAATACCAGATACTAATAAAAACAGCAATGTGCAAATAATTTGGTTAGATTGGCAACATTTTTGTTAGACAACAGGACAAGACAAATTGTGCTCACAGACAATGACTTCTGGAAGTGTTTCAGATTCATCCAGTGAACCATCAGCGAATCAAAATTTTTGGCGTACTTTTGCAGCCTTTTATTGACCCTCTCCCAACTTTTTTGAGATGCTTTGTGTTGCTGCTGTTGAATTCAAAATGAAGTTGTATTTTTCATCGAATGTTGAAATATCTTGTCTTATATCGCCGTTTATATTCTATTGGGAATTAATGTGTTTTTGTGATTGTGATTCGTTGCAGAACTGGATTTGTCTTTGGCAGTCTAGACAGTCTAGAAGAATCCCTATCTTTCAACTGCTGATGCCCAACAACTCGTCTTTAGGTTCAGTCGATGTGGTGATGTCAGACGGCCACTGAGTGAGTCCAAATTGGCTTTCCCTCCATTAAGCTGGAGCAGCGCCTCATTATCGGCAACCAGCATCTCTCCTGCAGGGCCAGACCTCAACTATTCCACCTCCCACTAAGTCCATACGCAAAACTAACATGCTCCAGCCAAGACGAACACATTGAGTGAAATGCTCCCATTTACATTCCTTTGATTAAGTCGGCAGGATGTTCACTTTGCCACAGAGTACACCTGCGTTTATAGCAAGACACCTGCAAAGGCTGATGGGATTCTTATCAGCTGGAGATAGGACAGGAACTGCTCCTATTGAGCGTTTGCTGTAGAGTAAATACCACTGATTTATATAAATGGACCGCTTCCAGTCTTGAGACCAACTTTTTATGAGCACAGCAGGGAAATAATAACAACTTTATTACATACTCACACATACGGAACAAAATGTCACGCGGTGCATAACCTTTTCTCAACAGCAGACAGACCTTTTTCTCCATTCAGCATCGCTGGTCACAATCAAAAACACAGCGACTGCAAGTCAAACACATGCATGGTTTATTCATAGCCACTGAAAATACTCAAGCATAAGGCATCAAGAGCGTGCAGTAGGTCAGGTCAAGGTCTGAAGACAGAAAAAATGATATTCATAGAGTTTATATGTGACAATGTTAGGTTCATGGCAGGTTAAAAGGTCACAGTGACTCAGGTTTCATAATATTAAAACATTGTGTCATTGGCTATTTCTAAAGCCAATGTATGTAGCTTAAAAATAAAGTTAAGTTTTAATTTTTGCTGACTAAATTTGCAGTTGGCAGAATGTGAATGGTTGTTTCTGAATGTCATGAATTTGATGGTACTGTGTTTAGAAAATGTGGATGTTTTCACAGTATGAACAATTCAGCTATTGTGTCTTGCATCATAAACCGAAGTCATAGTTTGATAACTATGACAACTAACTCAAATTTTTTTTATAACAATACACCACTTCTCTAAACTGCTACCAAAATATGCAACTCATCTGAGGTGATGCAGTGCAAGATTGCAGATATGTGGTCAACAATTTTATCATCCAAAAAAACAGAACAAAATGACTTACCAGTTTTTATATTCTGTTCAGTGAAACACAACCATGGATGAAATTAAAAATAAAGGAGAGCCTGAATGTTGATAAGGTTCAATTTGATTCAGTGCGATGTGAAGGGAGAGGTTTGAAAGAGAACGCCAAAAGGGTAGACTCTGCCTCTACTAATTGCAGAAAAAGATATTCTCTGGGGATTTTGACTCTAGCTCCAGGTGTAGCAGGCTCCATACAGAATCACTGACACTGTGTCATTGCTCTTCAGGTGCTTTCTCATCAACACAGCCTGCTAATTTATTTAGCCACTTGTGTTGTTACCATATTGAGTATAATTGAGGTGAGTTAAAAAGTTTTTGAAGCTATTAAATCTGTTTTTGTGGATACCATTCCATTTTGCCAACAGTGACAACAAACCATACAAAAACAACATTGGATGCACTGATCGTGGATAACATTATGACCATCTGCCAATAATGCAGATCAGAACCTGCACTGACTTCTTCAGCAGTAAATCGTCTGTTGGATCGGACTGCAGGGGTCATCTTTCGCTCCCCATATGCATCACCTGTCACCAGTTCACCTCTGTTTCTTCTTTGATAAATACTGACCACTGCTCAAATCCCAATGCATAGCCATTTTTCTGCTTCTAACCCATTGACTTTAAGGCCAAAATTTAACTTGCTGCAATGCGTCACCTGTCAGTGGTCATAATGTTATGTCTGATCTGTGTATGGTTACTGAAGTCAAATACAATTTATATGCCACACGCAGATTACACTTTTTGCTTAAACACCCCACAACAGCCAGTTAGAAAAGAGCCATTTTACCTTTGCAATATAAAAGATGACTCTAGTCTCTGTTCTTTGTAGGACTGGAAAATAGATTCACGGTCATTTGCACCACTCTATTTGAGCTTGATTTGACCACGCACTGAAAGTGAAGATGCAGAAGAGGAAATCCTGGGATGACTCAGACGGAGATGAGTGATGATCGTTATTGAATCAGCTCGCCATAAATAATTAAACTGACAAACAGGTCAGAGTGCTCAGAGGCGGCGATCCTCAGTCACGTCTTAGTCCAAGCACAGGCCTCTCATAACCACCATTGTTTGTGATTTGTGCTACTTGGACTCCCATGTCACTACTCATGCCTTTCATACTCACTTCCACATTCATTTATGCATTACCAACCACAGGAACAGGGCGAGTTTACTGAAGCTATCCTCAGGCTCACTCTTGTTGTCTGGCCTCCTGTTGTAAAGTCACACAGACTCCAGCTCCAATGAATACTCCACAAGAATAGGACCTGATTCCTTTCTCAAGTGCTCCTCATCACCAGTTTAAGAAGTCACACTCTTTCTCACCATCAAATCAAAGATACTTTTATGAGGCAGTCCTTACAAACAATGTCTTCACCCCAACTGACCTGCTCTATTTGTTCTTTTTTGTTTTTAATATAAAAAAAAATACAGTTGAAAAAGGTTAAGGCTCTGTGTAAAATGCAAATAAAAACAAAGCAAGAATTTGATAAAAACATGACATAAGATTATGACCACTGACAGGTGAAGTAAATAACACAGATAGCCTATATTAGGCAGCAAGTGAACGTTTTATCCTCAAAGTTGATGTGTTTGAAACTGGAAAAATGGGCAAGTGTTAGGATTTCAGTTAGGGCTAAATTGGGCTAGACAACTGGGACAGAGCATCTCTAAAACTTTAGCTTTTGTGTTCCCGGTCTGCAGTAGAGCTGGAAACTGTTACATTTTTTTTCAATACTAGTACTTAAACCTGTCTGGTACCCGAGCAATACTTTTTCTGATATCTATGGTGTGCTGATTCATCTTCTGCAATCATAAAGCATAATAATTTTGAATAAAAAAACAATTTTTGGAGCAAAATTGTGTAAGAGCTGTAAGTTAAAGCCATTCATTCACTTGGACCAATTCAGAGTCACCAATTCACCTAAAACATGCATGTCTTTGGATAGTGTGAGGGAAGGTGGAGAGAACCCACAGTAACACGAGGAGAACATGCACGAAAAAAAGGACCTACAAAGTATTGCAAATAAATATGGAAAACAAAAATATCTAATTATTTTTGTATATAGTGATATGGTTCTTTACAAAGTTTTAAAATTTGTTATTTTTTCTGAAAACATAAATCATCAAGATAACTGCTGCATAAAGCATTTCAAGTCATCTTTTTGCTCTTTTGTTAACTTACTTAGGATTTTGTAGTTGGTTTTATGATGTTTTATAACACTATCACGCAGGCTGCACATGTCCTACACTTTGACCAGAGACAAATGCTGGTGATGCTGTGATTACAACAGTCTTTTATTAACTTGTTTAATGTTTCCATCAGCATTCAAGCATGCAGTAAAATATACCTTACACTTCTTTCTAACATTAATTTGTTTTCACCTACAGAGTATCATAGCGACTGAAGATTGTGTTTGTTCTTTGTCTATTCAGCTGAATCATGTCAACAATTATGTTTGCAGAGGAAGTTAATTTAAATTACCTACATTATATGCTTTACTTGTAATAGATCTGAGGCATTGTATAAGCAACACCTTAACTTTTTCTTTCTTTTTCTTTGGTGAATAGCTAATGTGGGATTTAACTCTGTTTGCTGTCCATTGCACACTGCTGTTGCACTCTGATTTTTCTTAACCTGACATGGGATAGCAGTTTGTTGTTTTAGCTGGATAGTGGTACAGTCCATCCCCCCATTCAGTTCCAGTCTGTCCCCTTTCTTAAAACAACAGTCACACTGCAAGCTAGTTTTACATGCTTGGTGGTATGCCTGACTTTTCTAAACTACACAGTGGTATTCAAGTTTGTATGCCACACATGCAGCAGGAAAAACAAGCTTGCTTTTACTTTTTAACAAATCAAAGGATTAGAATATAAGTCGTAAGAGACGGACTCTACAGGAGAAGCAAAAAAGGAACACGATATGAGTTTTCCTAAAAAGCTAAAATATCTACAGAGATAAATGCCAGCCTTCACTCACCTGTCACTGGTTCACCACTGTTCCCTGCCTGGACCACTTCGAAAGAAAAGTTACGATACTACTGGTATTGAAAAAATAATTTTTATTTGATACAAAATTTCAGTACCTAGTGAGATCTTTATGGGACTACAGGTGAAAATTAGCCTGTTTGGCTAACTCTGGCATATTTACACGCTGGACTGATGAACACATGTTAATTAATGTGCACTGTCTCATATTAAATAAAATAAACATAATGCGTGCATGCATGTGTGTGGCTGGTTTTCTGTCAGTGTATGTCTCTAAGTGTCAGCCCTGCGACTAAGTGGCCACTGTCCAGGGTGTACACTGCCTAAGGCCCCTAGTTGCTGGGATAGGCTCCAGTCACCTCTAAGGGTAATAAACATTTGAAGAATAATTGAATAACTTGACTGTGTACTTCTCTAAAGGTGATGGTAGTTTTGTTTTACTTCTACTTCAGTAATATCATTTTAAAGGAGCTTCCTTTACTTGAGTACATGTTATGAGTATTTCTTCCACCTCTGCTAGCCACAACCCTCTAGCTAAGATTTAAAAATCTACACAGTAGGCATCATCATCGTCCCAAACTGCCTCATCTTCGGGCTAATGTTTGTCCCACTCAGATAAAAATCTCAGTGTTCAGCCCTGTTTTCTTGTAGGCCTCACAGATAAGATCCTCAAAACTCTCCCATACACACAAGTTTTATCATGACATTTCATAAACATGGGATGCGTTTGCTTTCCGAACTGGCATGTCCTCAACTTTGAAAACACTGCCAGTTTAGCCTGAAGGAAACGGGCCATTTTCCAAATCTCCAAAGGAAACATGACAGGCTTAGCGGCCAAAAGGCTGACATGAATGAGTCAATGTGTCAAAATAAAAGCTCTGTCTAGTTTTACTGTCATTTTAGTGTGAAGGTTTGAGGAGAAAGTGTTATATTTTAGAAAAAGAACAACGTGTTATTAGACTTTATTACAGAAGTGCTGAAGCAGAGGCTCTCAGGCACATGTAAAATTGATCCAATTTTTGTGCGCTCTCAGTAAGGCATTATTTTGGAGTGTATAAAAGAGCAAAAGTAAAGTAGGCCTATTCATGACAACAAGCTGGTTGCACTTTTATGTCTGTACTATGGCAGTAAGATTTAAGCTCAGGTTAATGCACCAGTCATCATGGTGTTTTACATGTTGTATATACTCATCTTGTAACAATACTTTGTAACTGCTGTTTAGAAAAGTGCTATAAATAAAGTTTATAATTATCACATTTCGACAATGTATTTAACTTGGAGGAGAACAGGGAGAATCACTGAGCAAATTGCCTGAGTTTGGACTCAAACCTAATACTTTCAGGTGGGTGTCGTTGTGTGTGCCACTGGATACAACTAAAGTTTCCCCTTCCTGCCCCCAGAGTTACAGCATAACTGTGGTTACAGGCTGTGTCTCTACAAACATGTCTTCCCTCCAGGACTGGCTCAGCCTACTTTGGCTGTGGTTGGCTTCATCCATGCTCTCAGAGCCATCAACCCTCTGGCCGAAATACAGGCGCGCTGGGCCTCATGGGTCTTTAAAGGTAGATGGAGAAACTTATAACCTATATGTATTGGAGACGGCTGTAGACAAAGTAGCACTGCATTTAGTTTGGCCCAACATAGAGCCGTCAACGTCCAACAGAAGGAGACAAAAAGAGTTCTCGAAGTGACACAAGATGAACTGAAACAACTGACTCTGGCAAAAAATACAAAGAACTTCAAGAACAACTGAAGAAAGAAAAAGAGAAGGAGGCCACTCAGGCTGTGGTCAAAAAGCCACTGGAAGAAGCTATCGAAAAGTTAAATGAGTACAGTTCATAATCAACGGTGTTCTACAAGAACAAATAAAACACGAAAAAGAGGAGAATGTTCAGCCGAGGGAGACAAAAAGAGTTCTCAAAGTGACACAAGATGAACTGTAACAACAGATCCTGGCAAAAAACAAATAAAGAGAGGAGAAAGAGATCAACGAAACTTAAACTTAAAATCCTCCTGACTTACAAGGCTGTAAATGGTACGGCCCCATCCTTCATTAATGGTGTTATAGAGCCATACCAACCAAGCAGAGTACTGCGCTCACAAAATGCAGGGCTATTAGTGGTTCCCAGGGTTTCTAAAAGTACAGTTGGAGGTAGAGCCTTTAGTTACCAAGCTCCTGTTTTGCTTTCAGCACATGTTAGAGAGGCAGACACAGTCTCTACATTTAAGGTTAGGCTTAAAACGTTCCTCTTTGAGAAAGCTTATGGTCAGGCCAGATAGGAACAGGGTTAATTCCTCAGCTGAAGCCAGGCTGCTCTAGGAGCTAGAAGCTGGGGGAAGTATGGTGTCCTGAGCTTCTGTGCTCTGGTTCCATCTGCTGCTCCTCTTCTATCGCTGTCATTAATATTATCAAATATTCTGTACCTTTAATCAGTTCGTTGCTATTCACAAGTTGTCCCTCACTCCTGCTCCCCTCTGGGGGAGTGGGGACTGTTTCAGATGCCTGGCTGCTGGCAGATGTCCCAGTGACGACTGGATCTTAGCTGACCCCATCTGTGCTCCTGTCCTGACCTGTGGGCCCTCAACCACACCTCTATGGACTTCCCGGACCCCTACCTCACCCCCACTCTCCTGTCTGGATGAGGCCCTGCTGCATCCTTATAGACCTGAATTATAATACCATAGATGAGCTAATGGACTAACAGTCCTAGACACATGTTGTCTGTCCGTCCTGGGAGAGGATCTCTCCTTCAGTATGGGCTTCATAAGCTTTCTTCTTTTTTTCCCATAGCTGGGTTTTTTAGGAGTTTTTCCTTACCAAGAAGGAGGGTCTAAGAACAGGAGTGTCCTGGGTCTGTTTAGTTTAGTGCAGTTATTGTTTGGGTTGGTTGTGTGTTAAGTCTGATTGTGTCCTTATGTCTGATTAACAAAAGCCCTTTGAGGCGACTTTTGTTGTGATACTGGGCTAGACAAATAAAACTGAATTGAATTGAATTGAATTGAAACTTCTACAAAAAAGCAACTGGCAGATGCTAAAGCAGCTTGAAACCAACAATGATCTTCAGCATCACTTGGAAAAGGAAAAAGAAGAAAAAGAGGCCATCCAGGCTGTTAGCAGGAAAGATCTGGAGGACAATAAAACAATCGACAACTGAGGGAGAAACTCCAGGGCCAGCTTCAGGCCTACAGTACCCTGAAGCAAGAGGAGCAGGAGGAGAAGAAGGAACTCCACACCACGTAAAGTCAAGTAAACCATATCTCTGAAGATGGCAAGACAAGAGCCAAAGAGCTAGAAGAGAGGATGGAGGCAAAAACATTCACAGTCAAAGCTCTTGTATTCTGCATCAACACTGAGATAGGCAACTTCAAGGCTCTGTATGATAAATGCAAAGCTGTGCATGATGCCACCAGAAGGGAGAAAGAAGAGCTGTCCAAGAAGGTTGAAGATCAGCGGTGTGACTTTGAAACACAGCAGCAGCAGGTTGAGAAGATGTCAGCGGCTCTGATGACTGCAGAGAAAGAGAAGACCACCATACTTCTGCAAAAAGAAGAGCTGACGAGTGCCCTGAAAAACACAGCGGAACAGAGGCAGCAGATTGCAGATGCACTGGAACAACAGCAGAAACAGCTCGAGCAAAGAAAAAAAAAAAAGTGGTTTTGGCGCTGCACCTAAACCACCTAAAGAAACCCCTACAACCCTTACCCCATTTATTTTCTGCAAATAAAAATTAAAAAAAAAAAAACATAAAAACATAACTTATTATTGTTATGTGTATTAGCATGTATTCAAATATGAAATAACTGGGTTACAATGATTTACTCATAGAAACAAAAAGTTGTCTTCCTTTGACCAATCATAACCATATCTAAAATCAGGTGGGTTTTACAGGATGCTTAGTTTCTCCAGTTAGTTACATCAGTTTGTTCTGCAACCTACAATGCTGGGGCTAGCTGTAGTTGCTCTGTATCTACACTGCATGCACCGTAGCATAATAATAATTATATAGATTTTGACAACTTGACTTAGACTTGGACTTGGCCTGAATTGATTTAGACTGATGTCAGACCCGACTCTGACTCAACACAGACTCACACCTCAACTCAAGATGTCTCGACATGGACCCAACTTGAAATTTTTTTGGGATCAGTTAGACTGGGACTTCCACTTCATGTGCTACTGACTCAACTCGGACCAGTCTTTAGTGACTCTGTGACTCCAACACTGAGCACTAGAGCGTGACTTGGATTCAAAAACTGGTGATTCGAACACAGCTCTGCTTAGCTTTCCCTCCTTGACGGGCAGACCTTTGTATGCCTCCCTAAATGTGGTCTACAGTTGGCGCACAAAATATAAGGCTTATTACCATAAATATGCATAACTCTATCGTATACTGTATATTTCACCAGAGCCTTGGAGCAAATGCTAATGTGTCTGGCAGCTTTTCTGTTAAGTACCAACTCTGACGATCCAGCCTTGGGTCCAACGGGAGCGTAGTCCTGCTTGCAAATCGACTACTGTATTATCTCCTGCAAATATCACCAAAGGAAAACAAACAAAATTTAACTTATAGACTCATTTGTGTATTTACTGGTTACAAGAGAGTTATCAGATATCAGAAATAACATTTCTCATAGTTCAAAGCAACATCAGAGCAATTTCCATTTCTAATGCTGTATATAAAAGCAATGTCAAGTGTTGCTGCGCTGTTACATCCATATTTCAAATCTGTGGATTTGTGTAAGTGCAAGGACCATCTCTGCCAATAAATTATTTTTGTCTGTGTTGGTTTGTTAGTCTGTTTTCCAGATACCTCAATGGTAAAATTTTCTGATTATTCTTTTAAAATTAGTCATGAGCCAAATATGATTAATTTTTGTGTGAATTTAGAATGCCTCCTGCATCCAAGTTTTTTAACAGGAATCTGGGTCCAAGATACTCACTCCAGCCACAATGCATCAGTAAAGGAACAAATGATTATTTTTTTGTGGATTATTCACCATGAAATAAAAGGGCTTTGTGGCTAAATGGATAGAAGCATTTACTCCTAAACTAGAATATACCTCATTCGAGTCCAGGTCTGGATTCTGTTCCTTCACCATAGAGAGATAGGGCCAATTCCTCAATAATCTAACAATACACTTTTATGATATTTTTTCTTAAATGTCATGGCTGAGGTGTTTTTGCTCCTATTTTTCTTACCCCCAAACTTTAATTAATGCAGTAATTTGAAAATAAGAATGCAGAAAAGCCAAACATTGGTGAATAACACTTTGAGCCCGCAGCTAAACTTTAGGAAAATGACTTTATCTTGAGACGGCAGAGGTGTAAACAAAGCAAAATGTCCTGCACAGTTGGAAACACAACTTGACGCAAGCTAACAAAGACGGTGTGTGAGGAGATTCGGGGAGCTGCAGCTCTGAGGCAAATATTTTGATCAAAACTGACAGCATTAACTGCATTAACTGTGGACCAGCCAAAGCTTCTCACCGCACAACAACAAACAAAATGTGAGCTAAGCAGGTAGAGCGCTGGGACTCTGGTGTGAAGCTGAGGCCAGAGCATTTTCAGCACTACTCTATCGGCAGTGCAAATATAACCACATGGGCATATTGTAATGCTTGTCTGTTTGTATTAACATGTTATAATTAGACTTTGAAACCAGACTTTGGCAAAATGTATAGGGCAGAGTATAGGTTTGCCATTTTTCACTCAAGTACCCTAAATTCACAGCAACACATAGCCCAGCCAGGCCAGCCATCCTTTTTATTTCTCTATTCTTCATAAAAAGGGACAGAACACATTAACAGAGATAGAGTAGACATTTAACCAATCAGAAAACAGGAGAAGAAAAATTAAAAATTACAACCAATGGGAGGAACAAAACATTGCATACAGCCCACCCTTGTTTTGAATACCTTTTATGATTGGTCAGTAGGATATTTTTCAGGGAAGATCGCCTGAGTGGTAAAATTTAAAAAAATGAAATTGGTCTGGTTGCCAGTCATAAACCAAAACCACAACATCTCTGTACATCTGAAAGGCTGCCTGTTGTGTACGATAAGTCAAATGTGTCTACCGCCTTTATGTTTGAACTGATAACTCTTTTAATGAGGCAAGAAACATTACTGGTCAAATATATATTTATTTTCAATATTGCTTCATACAAACATTTTTATCCAAAAAAATAAATTGTTGACTTGGATGGATCATTAATAAAAGTGCACAGTCGTAGCTGTGTCCACACAAAAGTGGAGTGAGTAAAGCTGATTGGATACAAAGCAACAGCAGGTAAAGTTCACATTGTTTGACAAACACAACCTCTTTCCACTCTGTATGGGATTTAACACCTGAGTCATTTGGGAGCAGGAGTTACAAATACTTTTAAAAGGTTTGCTCCTCTGTGCAAAGATTTACGAAGTTAAAAATATCACTGTGGGGCAATAAACGCTGACTTCACCCCTACAAGGCGGTTCTACAGTTGATCTTGGATTGAGAGGTATGGGTCCAGCAGTCATGCAAAGAGGAGGAAACTTCGGAACAACCAGATTCTCAAAAGCATGTCAGACCAGGTGATAATATTGTTTTGTTGATGTAGACTTAACAAATTAAATCCTCCTAAGAATAAACCTAAAAGTCATTTGTGACAATTGCAGCTGTTTTGAGCATTAAAAGTCAAGAAATGTTGCCAAATATTTTTTCATTACAGTAGTCTATAGCTTGGAAAATGGTTTTAGTCAAATTTTCAAATCATAAAGGGAAATGGAGCTTTGGTGAGACTTTTCAGACACCAAAGATGGGCTGGTGTAGCTTTAAATACTAATATTATGTCATGTTTTAGTTGGACTGACCTTTGTACTTTAAATTCAGACTGTTTAACCGACCCCACGAGACTCATTTTGGAGGCAAACAGTGGAAACTCGCACACTTTGTTTACACAGTCTCAAGGCTTTTTATTGGTCATTATAGCGTGGAGCAGACCGGTGCTTTATCTCAAAGCAGAAAGCTGTTCGTGTGCGTAAGGAACCCCTCAGTCGCCAAAATGCCCGTCTTTGATTTCGTGTGTTGCGTTCAGGTGATTGGCGAGCTCCTGCATCACAGCGTCTCTGCCAATCTGATCATTTCTCCTCTTTTCCATCACTGCGTCCTCCAGGCTCTGAAACTCCAGCACGTGGCTCTTTTTCTCAGAGAACAGTAACTTTAGCTTGTACGGCTGCTTGCCTATCCTGATCTCACCCCCGATCTTGAACTCTCGTTTACCGAAGCGGCACCAGGCGGCGAAGCACTCGGAGTTTCTCCAGTACAGCTCCCTGTCTCTGGAGCCCACGTGGTCCAGCGCGTTACGCACGATCACTTCTGGGGGCAGCGCGCGGTACCTGTACAGCCCGTTCACAATCCTGCCCTGTTTCCCCTGACTCACGTCTGTCAGGAAGCTGTTCTTTATCTCGGCTCGGTGCAAATGAACCACCTGGAAGTCCCCCACGTACACAGCCCACTGCGGATACTGTCCAGTGGCCACAAACTCCAACAGGTCTCCCTGTCTGCACTTGTTCAGCAGACTCTCCGCGGAGTACGTGGCCTCTCCGATCTTCCTCTCGTACAAACAATCCTCTCTGTAAAAAATAGCGCATTCCAGCTCGTCTCTGGGGTCAAAAGGCTTCTCCTCGTGGTTTACCCGGGTACTCTCTGTTGAGAAGTTATCAAAATTATCGTCGTGATCATCGTCGTCATCGTTAGAGAAAATATAAGAAACACCAATCCTCGGTCCGTCGTCGTCCGGATCAAAGCCATTCGGGTCCGAGGTGGGCACCTCCGCGTAATTGAGATGAGTGAGTTTCTCCACCTGGTTCCCCATAAAGGTGTAAGTGGATTAGGCGTCAGGCGAGCCAAACAGAAACAGGATCCACCTGTTCTCAGCGCTCACTTCACTGAGAGGAAAGGACGACAGCGCTGAGCGTCTCAACTAAATCCAAAGAGGCAGTAAGGGCACCAGTAATCCATATCCAGCCGCATATGTCCAGCCAGTGTTCCCACTTGAACCGAGCTGAAGAGAAACAAGAGATACTTATTTAGAAAACGCTCGCTTGAAACCTTTCACCAAGTCAAACTACTTTATATTCCTAACAGGTGCTACCTGACACACCTGTTGGCTCAGTTTCATCAACATTCATGTTCTCTAGTCTTCATCATACATTTTAACATTCTTATTGCAAAACATATTTCCTATACATTTGCACTTTAAAGTTACCTACAGCAAAACACTCACCTGCAGCCCTGAGCCGTATCCCCCTTGTTCTTCTGACAACATGCGGGACATAAACAGGAATCAGGAGCGGGCTGTCAGCTGCGCTTTTCCGGTCTGCCTCAGTCTGAGTGTGGTTTGCTCGTTTGCACTGCTCTATACGGTCTGTAGTGTGAACCACAGTATTTGTTGCAACGAAACTCACCCTGCCAGGATGACTGCAGGGAGGTGTTGACATTTAAAGCGACAGTACGCCTTTGTACCTTATTTCCTACTGTTCTGTCTAGAGAAGAAAAAATAGACGAAAAACTATTGATGCTGTTTTAGTAAGGTGCATGTACCACACAGACATTGTCATGTTTTGTAGATGTTAAATGTGTAATACAGTCCACATTCGTGTGTGTGATAAAAGTACTGGCTCATAATCATAACTATCTATATTGTTTGTAAAATAACTTGTCTAGCTTAGGTCCAAATGACCATGAAAGCAATATCTAAAGAACTGACTGTACATATAGTGGTACACATTAACTTGAGGAAAGGGGGGCATCTGATAATTTAGGCTAAAAATACACATGCTTCAAAACTAAGGACACAGCCTACTGATGATTCAGCCAGTCATTACAGACAGCCTAAAGCAATCAGATGTAATAGACTAATGCTTGACTGCACACGGCTGTGTTTAAGGCTACAGTGGGAAAGTTCTGCATGCACTTTGCACAGGCTTTTGACAACATTAACCACATCAAACCCTAAATCTGTGCGATTATGCAAGTAGACCTGCATACTTACACGGCTACTCAGAGTCTTTACAAGCTGGCTCCAAAACTACTCATGTTCCCTTCCCAGTGAAACCAAGTGATATTGGTGGCTGTGCCAAACAGTTTCTAAGCATGACACCTGGATCAGGCATTTAGTGCCAGTCTCATCACTACAGCCCCTAGCTCTGCAGCCATCTCTGACACTGGCCAGCTGGACTAGTCTGCCAAAAAGTGAGACTTGTCCAAAGGTAAAATCCTTCTGAGCAAGCCAGATACTGAGACTAACAAAGCTTTAGGAAGCCATTACACCTACTTTTTAGAGGATTTGAAGATGTGAGAGAGGAGGAAAACAAACAAACAAAAATAAAAAAGAGAAAGAGCGAGAGAGAGAGAGGGGGGAAAACAAACATCAATTAACAATTGGTAAAAAAGCAGGAAACTGAGGCACTCAAAAAGGTAGGAATTATTAAAAAACTTTATTATAGCATGGCTAGTTAGTTAAACATGCTATAATAAAAGCTTAATAATAATTCCTACCTTTTTGAGTGTCTCAGTTTCCTGCTTTTTTACCAGTGTTGATGCTGATCCCTACACTGAAGAGCACCAAAAGGACATCATTTTAACAAAATGATCACATCTGAGCAGCTTCCTGCATGCCAGGCTTTGATCAATTAGCAAATGATTATTTTCCAGCTCTGCATGTCCATGATATTGTGATTACACTGACAATAATTATTGCACTGTATCTAAACAATATCGCTGCTTGTGATGCAGTGAAAGCAGTTTGATGTTTGTGTTTTTCACAAATTAAATATTTGTTGCAAAATTACCTGTGACATAACATGTAGCGCAGTAAATAAGATTAGACTGAGAAAAGTGTACCTCAAATAAAACAGAGTGAAGAAACTATCGAGTCAACATTGCATGGATCATTTGTTGCCTGTTAATATGTTCAATGGTGGAATGCTCTGGGAGCTTGCTCTTTGGAGGAAAATGCATAATACAAAGTTATTAAAAGATTAGCTTCACCTAGTTTCATCTCAACACTGCATTTGTTTGTTTCTTTTTCAAACAAAGACCTCTCACAGAAGCAGGAAGGAAAGGGAGATTTAATCACTGCATTCCTGCAAAAATGGGTTTGTTTTGGTATTTTCTCTGCACGATTTTGTTCTCTTTCTGGTCTTAGTAGTACAAGTGGGAGAGACCCCTGATATGTTACAATCATCTAATTTAATTAACACAAAAATATCTAGAATAAGTATTAACTAATTGGACTCAATCGTCCCTGTCTTTGTGCTAAGACTGCTCTCTTGTGGTTTTATCCACACACTACAGAGTCTAGGTAGATTAATTTATCTTTAATTTATATTCAAGATCTGAACAAGAGCTCTGTAAAAAAAATGTAAAAATGTAAAAATGAACTGGACAATGTTTTGTTTTAACACACATAATCCACCAGCACTCCAAGGTTATTACAACCAGTACAAGCAGGAACAGGTTTCTATTGAACAAATAATTACAAATAATAAATTGTTGTGCCAATGGAAATGTAGAGCACTATGTCTTGTTGCTGTTCCTCTTTTGGGCCTGTATCCTTCTCCTGAGCACCTGGTCTAGAACCAGGTCTGACTCCTTCACATCTGTGTTGCCACAGCCCACCACAGGACAACTAGAGACAAGGAAAAAACAGAGAAATTCAAGTAGTTCTGTTTGAAGTATATATTCATGTAATGATTCAGCTCTCTCCAAAAAGGTGCATCTTACCGGCATTTCTTTCTCTGGCTATGTCTTGTTTTAATCAGGTTCACAATGGCCTCTTCATCATAGTGATGGTTACACTTCTTATTCTTTACAGGATTCACCATCGCAACCTTCACATATAAAGCGGTCTTAATAGTAAAATGGGTAGGAATATCACACAATAAATTAAGAGTGAAAGAGTGTACCTGTGTGAGAGGGCAGGTGAAGTTCACTTGACTTTGTGTTACAGTTATGTCCTCATCCAGCTCCTCCATGTTCTCCGCTGACTCTTGGCCAGCTGTGAAACGACGTGCATCAAGTCATTACAGACTTTAAAGTGGAGTGAGTTGCACTACCAAAAATATAGCTTGGTATGGTACATTTAAAGTTGGGAAAAAACAAGCTACATTATAAAATTACTATTTTGTAACTCCAGATGACAACACCTTTTATTCTACAGAAGCAATTTTCCCAACAAATTCTTGTTTACTATTGACCAACGAAGGTCAATTTAAATTCTCTGCTGCTTGCACAAACATCACACACATCACTCTACAAATAAACCAATATTTTAAGCCAGCATATAAAGTTCAAAATGTCGTGTTGTTGTCATAGCACAGCTGCAACTATTGAGCTGTTCAAAGGTCACCCAAGGCTCAAGGGACTGAAAAAGTCTACCAGATGCTTATAAAAATCTATTTTATACATCCATCTTGCATTTATATCAGACAAGGGCGGAAGATAATCTCAATAAGTAAAACAACAGTGACATCTGTACAACATCTAACATCTGCTAGGTAACACATATTGAATCACAAATGTGTGGTTATAAACAAATGTTATATTTTACATTTTTGTAATGTTTTGTCATGCTGTTTAAATAAATGCAGCTACCTATTATCAGCTACAAAATACATTATCAAAAATGTTTGTGGACTAGATAAAACACTGAAAGGAACACATTCTTACATGTTACTAGGCCTATGTATCGCCAGTGAACTGTTTAACTCCAACCACATTTCACTGTTCTTTCCAGAACTTACTTTGGCAGTTCTTGATGCTGTGTTTGAAGGCGACAACTTTCTGGTGATTGTGCAGCTCAGCGTCAGAAAGTCTGGCTATTCTCTCTTCAAATTGCTTTTTCACTGTGTCAGACAGGGAAAACATGGCCTCTGGCTGCTGAGAAATCACCTACAAATGTTGACACATATATGGTAAGACACATTAAAGCCAAATGCATTGTGTGATATGATCAGAATAAGCCACAATGCTCTCACCTGAGAAGTGACCTGCTGCACAACATCTACAAAGTGGTTAATGTCCCTGTCCAGCTTGACACACTCAAGGATCATGTCCTCCAGCTCTTTAAGACTATTGTTTCCCTCTACATCTGCACCATGACAGTTTGATCAATAAACATAGGTGTTGTATTATTTTAAATTAAAGTTACATCTCATGCACAAAAGCAAGAAACAAGGTCATTCCAGCAAGAAGTACAACCTGATTTTGTCAAACAGAATAATGCATTTTCACAGACAGGCCCAACACACGTAAAGTTACGTTATTAATAAAAACAGTAGCAAGTTAGTTTTTACCCTGCGTTTCAGCCAGGTCCATGGCTACATCTGTTACAAGGTCCATCCCCGTCTTAATGTCAGTCTGAAAGGACCTCAGACTTGATAATGTCCCGTGAACAGCACTTAAAGACATTATTATACTTATACGCTAATATTAAGCTAACACAGTACAACTTCAGCTACTTTATAAAATGGCTAGCCCAGGAGATAATGTTAGCTGCAGACTAAGGAGGTTAGGTTAGCTAAGTTAGCTCATAAACGAATAAAGCCCAGGTAGCGATACTTATTTTAAGTCAATTATTTATATAGCTGTGTTTCAAATTAGTTACTGATCTGTCGCTCACTGCAAGGCTTAAACCTGAAAAAACCTTAACCCGCGGACAGGAACGACACAGAAACCGACCACTTATTACTTCCGGGCTAGACATTTCAAAAGAAACAAAGGTTTTGTTTTTTTATTATTATATTATTATTATTATTGTTAACAATTACAAATATAGCTTAACTATAAATAAATTATTTTATTATTATTATTTATTATTTTATAAATTAATAAATTATTTTAAAATTAGTACACTTTCAAATAGTTTTTCTTGATGGGACCACCTATTATTTTAGCAATTGACATAAAATCTCTCTTGTATTACTTTTCCACCAACAAATGTGCAGCGTTTACCCATGGGTGTCTATGTCTTAGATACTGACTGATACTGAAAAAAAAAAACTTTTTGAATTAGTCATTCAAACCAATCTTTTGACTGTAGCATCACAACCTACAGAGATTAAAATGATCAACAATGCCAATCATAAAACTAAAAAAAAAATACACTTACACATACATACACATTTTTATTAAGAATACATTCAATAATGAATTACAGTGGGTGATATTGGCACGTGATGGCATAGGAATGTGTGCAATCTTTAGTGCAATGCAGAACAATGAAATGGTTTAGTTAGCAAAAACATTAAACATACATGTAATTTTTTTCTTTATCACATTACTAAGCATTATCTGAGCTTCACAGTATTGTCCTGAACTCATCAAAGATGAAACTGGGGACGTGAGCTTCGGCTACCTGGAGAGTACAAGGAAAAGAGAAATGCACTAATTTAAATACAGTTAGCCTTAAGATAAGCTTAAAAGTTGTTTAGCAGAAAGTTAGATTTACCTTGCGCGAAAGTTTTGTGTACTTCACATAGTCCTCCAGAAACATCAGAGCTCCAACCACATCTGACGGCATGTCAGGAATCTTCTGACTATAATGACGTCAATAATAATTTCCAAAATATTGTCACCGTATTCATAATTTGCAATGAGATTTGTGAAAAAGTGATTGTTACCTTGTGCACTGCTCCATGATAGAGCGAATAAACTGGCCAATGAGAGCCAAGCACTGCTGTGTATATCTTGAGTGAAACTGTTTGAGCAGAGTGAGCAGCCCAAGAACTAAGGGAACCCAGTCAACTGGGTCTGTTGCTTTCCTACACGTCATTCCTAAGTAAAAAAGAGGCACACATTACTTCATTCTATACTTGGATTTCTTTAGTACTTAAAGTTTCATATTCTTTAAAGCCTTACCTTGGTTTTTATTGTACTGAAGTTTAGGCAGTTGGCTAATAATGAATAAGAAGTTTATAATGGGGAAGTATGGGAGGCGTTTTGTTGTGATGTAAATCTGTGAACAGTAAAACACAATGTTCTGTATGTAAAAAGACTCAATGACAACAAATTGTGGGGCTATTTATGACAGACGAGGCGATATCCAATATCCAAACCTTGTTGAGTGGGTTGTGAATGCCAGCGGCCTCCAGATAGGCAGTAATATCATACAGCAGAGTGTTGTCCTCTTTGGGATAGGGCAGAGAAGGGTCCTGGTAGTGAGCCTCAATGTCGGACAGCAGAGACCTGACAAGGGCACAGGTAACAGAGGCATAAAGTGAAGCTCTGCAACAAAGTAACAGTATAACATATAGTGTGTGATGAGACCCATTTACTCACTTGTTGAGGTTTTCCAAAGCGGCAGCCAGGTGTTTCGAGTCAAACTTGCACGAGTAATTTAACTCATTAGCAATCTGCTGTCTGAGAATCTGCATCTGACCAACCTGCAACAAAACAAGTGCAATGGTACAAAGTATTCTGACAGCAGCAGCAACGAAGACGATAATTTAGTGTTATTAAATATTTTATGACAATGATTAATTCGTGGACCTGTACCTTCATAATGGCCTCTTGATATGGGCCCCAGATCTTCTGAGTTTTGGCTACTGCACTGGCATACACTTTGGTGGCATTAGCTATGGTAGAGAAATATGAAGAAATCAGTTGTTTATTATATTAATTAACATCCATCCATCCATCTTCTTCCGCTTTATCTGGGGCCACGTCACGGGCGCAGCAGTCTAAGCAGAGATGCCCAGACTTCCCTCTCCACAGACACGTCCTCCAGCTCTACCGGGGGACCCCAAGGCGTTCCCAGGCCAGCCGAGAAACATAGTCCCTCCAACGTGTCCTAGGTCTTCCCCGGGGCCTCCTCCCAGTGGGACATGCCCAGAACACCTCCCCAGGAAGGCGTCTAAGAGGCATCCGGAACAGATGCCCCAGCCACCTCAGCAGGCCCCTCTCAATGTGGAGGAGCAACGGCTCTACTCCAAGCTCCTCCCGTGTGACCAAGCTCCTCACCTTATCTCTAAGGGAGCGCCCAGCCACCCTGCGGAGGAAACTGATTTCGGCCACTTGTATCCGGGATCTTGTCCTTTCGGTCATGACCCAAAGCTCATGACCATAGGTGAGAGTAGGAACGTAGATCGACCGATAAATCGAGAGCTATGCCTTTCGGCTCAGCTCCTTCTTCACCACAACAGACCGATACAACGACCGCATTACGGCAGACGCTGCACCGATCTGCCTGTCAATCTCACGCTCCATCCTTCCCTCACTCGTGAACAAGACCCCGAGATACTTAAACTCCTCCACTTGAGGCAGGAGCTCTCCCCAAACCTGGAGAGGGCAAGCCACCCTTTTCCGGTCAAGAACCATGGCCTCGGACTTGGAGGTGCTGATTCTCATCCCAGCCGCTTCACACTCGGCCACAAACCGCCCCAGTGCACACTGAAGGTCCTGGTTTGATGAAGCCAACAGGACAACATCATCCGCAAAAAGCAGAGATGAAATCCTGTGGTCCCCAAACCTGACACCCTCCGGCCCCTGGCTGCGCCTAGAAATTCTGTCCATAAAAATTATGAACAGAACCAGTGACAAAGGGCAGCCCTGCCGGAGTCCAACATGCACTGGGAACAGGTCTGACTTACAACCGGCAACGCGGACCAAGCTCCTGCTCTGTTCGTACAGGGACCGAACAGCCCTTAGCAGAGGGCCTCGGACCCCATACTCCTAGAGCACCCCCCACAGGATACCACGAGGGACACGGTCGAACGCCTTCTCCAAATCCACAAAGCACATGTGGACAGGTTGGGTGAACTCCTATGAACCCTCAAGCACCCTATGGAGGGTATAAAGCTGATCCACTGTTCCACGACCAGGGTGAAAACCGCATTGTTCCTCCTGGATCTGAGGGTCAACCATCGGCTGAATTCTCCTCTCCAGCACCCCGGAATAGACTTTCCCAGGGAGGCTGAGAAATGTGATCCCCCTGTAGTTGGAACACACCCTCCGGTCCTCCTTCTTAAAAAGAGGAACCACCACCCCGGTCTGCCAGTCCAGAGGCACTGTCCCCAACCGCCACGCGACGCTGCAGAGACATGTCAGCCACGATAGCCCCACAACATCCAGAGACTTGAGGTACTCAGGACGAATCAATTAACAAATTAATTAACAAAAATATGCAAACATTTATACTAAACGGGTGCGTACCTACAATACCCTGAACTGGGTTGACAGTCCCAAGCATAACTCTAAAGACATCCAACACAGTTTTGTCCTTGAGGATAGTTTTCTGAAGCATCATCAGGAAGTTCTGGTGGTCAAAAAGTACAAAACAATATGCAACAATGAAATTATTATTGTACCAATTTAGACTAAAATAAAAATGTTCTTGTGTGCAATAACCATATATCCAAATTACCTGCAACTCTTTCACAATCATGAAGCAGAGTAGGCGGTCCAGGCCATTGAGCCCAAAGGTGCCCAGGGTGTTTTGGATCTCAGAAAACAGCCTGTTGTTGGTCACTTCCTGGTGACTCTTCAGGTCGTACCAGGTGTTCATCTGGTCAAAGTAGCATGTTACTCTGTAAAAGTGAAAACAATGCATCATTAAGCATTAATATGGGTTTTGTTTTTGCCTGGGGATAATATTTACTTATTACATATTGCCTAAATAATAAGGTAAGTCATACTTGGGATCTGTGATTCTGAGGATTTCTCTACACAGACGACCAATAAAGGTGGCAGACTCATCCACAGAGGGAAATGTAGGAATGGGAATGTGGGTCGACTGATATACACTCTGCCAGTCTTGGATCTGATTGGAAGAAAGGGAAGAACCAATCTATCAATGTCTGTTAAATGAACAGAGAAGCAACCAGAGCATGTCCTATTGATTGCACTGAGATGAACTGATGTTAGTGCACTATTTTGCGGTGTGACCAAAAAGAGTAAAGCATGCATTAGTGTTGAAAAGCTGACCTTGGTCCGGAGGAAGCTGTTGCATTCCTGCTCCACATTGTAATTGATGATACGAGACACTTCCTCCTGCCAAATTTTGAGCCCATAGATACTGACATAGTCCTGGATGTATTCAAATGACCTGTAGAAGCCATCCATAGTGGCTGCCATCTCCTTTAACTTGGGCATTAACTCACTGGACTGCAAGATTGGAAAGAAGATCAGTGTTTTTTAAAGGCCAACAGGACAGGGACACCAATTGATTAAAATGATGTATAACCTTTGCTTTTGGGTTGAAAATCAATCCTTTGTGCAGAGCATAAGCCACTCTCTTTACTAACTCCTTCCTGATGCCATCTTCTAAAAGTTGCTTAGGATCCACCTAAATGTTTATGATTACAAAGTTAGCAAAATAGTGATTGTTCATGTTTGTAACATACAAGACAGACAATTTCTTTCAAGAAAACCAACCTTAATAATGCCAACTAATGTGGTTTTCATCATGAGGATGCCCTCAGTGAAAATGGATATGTCATGGGTGAGTTTTGCCACCTGGAAAATGTAAAGCATAAATATAGTATTATATACTATTTTGTAATGTACAATATATTCTGCTATAATATAATATATATTCATACTCAACATAAAATTTGACTTTGAAACTTTGAATGAAAGTTAGTACAAATCAAATAGGTCAACATAAATTGTTTTTCTTTTATGCATATTTTCTAATTTGTATTTAACATCAAATGTTATTTCAGAAATCACTGTTATCATGCTTCCAGTTATGATTGCCTCACACCCATCTAAACATAATTTGCAGCTTTTCACATCTTACAATCCAGCCTTTGATTTTCTTTAAGAACTGAAGATTTAGTTCTTTAATTAAATATTTTTCGAAACAACTGTGAAATGGAAGCTGAACATAAATTTGAATGAAATAATTACTTCATATCGAGCTCCGAGCTGCGAGTAGTCCTTGAGCTTGTCCTTATCGAGGCGTGTGGGGACCTCCATGATGTCATGAATCTGGAGTTTGATAATCTTGGCCAGTGAAGTGAACATACTCTCTGGGATAATCTGCAGCACCTGACAACAGGCAAATACCAAATACTGAGCATGACATGGGATTTTAGACAATAAAGTTAGTCTTCAAGGAGATGGCATACAGACAGAGTAAAATTTCTAACTTAAAATTGCCTGGCATGTGACTGATGACACCAGAAGGTAGTTAATTTTTTTCTCACACATCCAACAAGTTGTTCTTCACAGAAATTTACAAAACAGATGGCCGTATTGATCTCAAAGGAAGCTTTTTCACTTCCACATTACACAATGATCACAGCTATTTAGTATCGAAACACTATTACTGGTGCATCTAAAATGTATTTCAGTGGTTTATTTCAACTAAAATTAATATAAAATATAGATTCAGAACACACAGAGTAAAATATTTTAAGCATTCCCATTTTAAATGAACTACTAAAATAATTTCCCTTTGCCACAATACTCGAATTTGTTAAGATGTGCGTGTATATGAGTTATCTGGAAACATCACATTTTCTAACATCTAAAATTTCATGAGAAAGCAACATTAGACATAATGAAGATCATGGAGTATTCCCTGTACCTTTCTGACATAGGCCACCAACTCTCCAGAGTAAAACTGAGAAACACTCAGCAGGTCAGCGCTGTTGGCCTGATTAATACGCAGCAATGGAAGATCCAGTGCAGACGCCAGCTGACCACACAAGTAAAAAGTCATTAATTTGTAATGAATGACAAATAAATGGTAATACATATATGGCTCTATAAGGGTAAATGTTTACCTTAAGAAATGTAGCCCTCAGTTTGGTAACCATGGACGGGTTGGCTCTGATACTCTCTTGCATAATTGCTGTGAAGCTACACAATGCAATAAACCAGGCAATATTTATTTATAGTGGAAAACAAAACTTGTTAGCTAGTCTTAGTGAATTACTTTCTAAAAGTCAAATAACACATGAGGATGAGAGTTTGACTCATCCTAGACTGGCACCTACCTGTCAATTATCTGCCAAGCATAAGATAGATCCCCCACTATCTGCATTGTAATAAGGACCTCTTCTTTGATGTTGATGGTGCGGATCATTTGATGCAGGAATTTTCTGGTGTCAGCCAGAAACTGACAAACCTGCAGGTTGGACTCCAGCTGGTGAAACTCTTGGACCTAAACAAGAAAACACACTTCATTGAGACAAAATAATAAATAAAAATACTCAACACACATGCTGTAAGCTGTTCTTTAGCACAAATTCAATTCCCGCCTGTGCATTAGCATGTCTCTGAGTACCAGCCAGTCACTTAGGGTAATACAATTCAGAAGCAATGTTCCTGAAATCTTTTTTCTAATTTTACAATCTGTGACATTACGCTTCCCTTATTTTATGTCCCTCTCCTCTACTATTATTACTTCTAACCAATTTGCATTTTATAGTGAGTAATCTAATTTCTTTGTATTAGTCCTTACAGATAAAATGAGTTTCACTTATGATCATATGTGTGACTTAATAGCCATGCAAATACTACAAATTATGCAACTGATATACCTAAAAAAAAAAAAAAGCTTTTGCATGCAAAGGAAAAAGCTACAACTAAAAAGAGAAATATTAATCATCAAAAGAATACACAATATGAAACATAGTTACCTCAACAAGAGCCTGTATGAGCTGCACTGTCTTCCTCCCAGCTGCAGTGGAGTCCTCGTAGTTTAAAGACTCAATTTGTTTGGAAATTTCTCTAAACCAGGCCTGCAAGTTCTCTGTGAAGAGGAATAATAGATACATGGCACAAGAAAAAAATAAAATAAAATTAAATAAATAAAAGATGTACATGTACATGATAGTCATAAAACAGAAAATAATATGTTTTTGTTACAGTAACTAATAGTAATTGACCGTTTTTCTCCACTCGGGTTAGAGGTTTGACACCAGAGAACACTTCAGCCAGCTCAGTCATTCGTTCTGAACCTTCTTTCTTGTAACTCTCCCATTTGAGCTGCTTCTCTGTGAGCATCTGCTTGAACATCTGGAAAAGAAGCCACACAGCTGGTGAGTCAATGAGGAAGGATTAGTCGTATGGATGGCTAATGAGAACTTTAATTCTGTGTCCGCATATAGTGATAAATTAGCTAGCCATATGCTATATCAACACTGTCTAATAGGAAATCCCTACACTAAGCTTTCATTGTTTGATATATATTAGTATGTAATATCTTTAAACCGGTCATTATGAACATTTTAGCACTGATAAGACACTCACCTCTTTAAGTGTGAACTCAAACTGGGCTGTGTCAAGGAGCAGCTGGAAAAGGATCTTCGGGTTGTACTTGGAGTCATTCAGTACTTGATCTTTTATCTGACGAAGTCTCTTGTTGTTTGGGTCATAGGCTATGTGTTTGGTAAACAAAACAAACAAATTTTTAATCTTTATCTATGATATAAATGATTTAAGTTATAAAGACTGAAAGTCGTGCAGAAACTCTTACCTGACTCAGCAGAGTGCAGCATTAGCCAGCGTATAGCCACATTGCAGTCCCGCAGACAGTTGAGTAATTTGGGGATGTTGTCCAGAATGATCTCCTCCCTGAGGAAGCCTTCCTTCAGCAGCTGTTGCACTTGGGGCCTCAGGCTCTCGATGCTGGCTGCATATCGAGTGGCCTACATGAAAATGATGATGATATTGTTAAAGTAATGTATTCCTCCCAGCTGGCACAAACAGGCATCAGGCACCATCTGTACAGACAAAAAAAAAAACTAAACAAGGCTCATTTAGTAGCTGCCTTTCTGGTATGAAGACTGTGATGAACACAGCATTTTTATTATTCCCCAAGCTTTGTTTTAAGTTCCCAAACTTTTTATGAAAACTTCCTAAATGTCCTTCTGAAGTTGATGAGTTGATAATTTCTTCTATGTTCTCATTATGGATTCTATACAGACACAGTCAGTTAATGTCTTACATATTCAGAAGATATGGTTATCAGCACTACTAAACAATTAAGGTCTACACTGTGGGACTGCTAATTAAACACTTATTAAAAATGTTCAATTTTATACCTGCTCCTTAATGTTGGCTGAGTCCAAAGTGTAATTTAAAGCGGTTTTGGCAGCTTTGTAGGGTTCCCAGGCCTCCACCAGATTGACAGTGATCCCCATGTAAATACTTATAACCTGCAATGACAATAGACAGACATTTAGAGATATCTTCAGTATATGCCAAAAGCTATAACAATATAACAATTGTCTTACCCAGTTGTCTGGAAAATATTTATCCACTATTTCCCTCATCTTAGCCTGCTGTGTGTGCAGTATAGAGGGGCTGAAGTAAAGGCAGACATACAGCATAGCCGCCTGATTGGCCAAAGCTGTGCTACGATGCTCTGGAAGTGGATAGGCTGACACCTGATGAACAAAATAATTCTATAAGTAATAATAAGTCTTTTTGTAGTTGATACACTATTACAACACTTTAAGCAGTATATTAATTTATGAAAATGTATTTAGGTATATTATTGCTATTAGTTGGTGTTCATGGCCACTTATGTATGACCTGATTATAGATGTCATCGGACCGCAGTCTCCCTACGACCATGCTAATAAAGGTTGTGCTGATGGGAACTCTCTGGAAATAGCTCTCTGGGTAGTTAGCAGGCCGCTTAGCTCCTGTTTGACTGGAGTAGCCAGTGCTACGCAACAGTTTACAGATATCATCAAGGTTGGAGTCGGCTGATGAACGGGCAGCACTGAAGAATAGATGATTAAGCCAGTTAGTGCAACTCCAAAAAAGGTAAGGTTTTTAGGCAAATGAGGGTTTACAAGAGAGAGTTGATCAGACTCCACAGGACTCCACAGGAATTAATAGATTTAGTTAAACATCATGAAGTGTAAGCCACAAAGCACCTGTATCTATAGTAAGAAACCAGCATCCTCTCTCGGACCTCTCCTTCAATTTTCTGGTCAATAACAAGCAACATGACTCCGTACAGGTAAAGTGCTTCACACTGGATGAGAGAAATACATTATAAATATAGACTGCATGAAAATTTTCTGCACTTGTGTGTTAAAGGCAGAAAACATTTCTAATAAAGGAAGTGTTTCTTACAAGGATTTGTTTTCCATCCTCATTGAGAAGCACAGTCTCAAGTGTCTGCTGAATATAAACACCCTCATGTAGGTCATCCAAAAATCTGGAAAGGAGCAAAGTGGTTTTGTGTAGCAAATGCATTTGTGAAAAGACAGCAACAAAAGGAAGATGGTTCAGAGTTAAAAGAATAAACACTGTATTTAGTTAATTATTTACAGAAACAGAAATCCTTAGAAACTCCTGTACCTGTTCAGGTCCACTATGTATTTGTGTACACTCTCAAATGCCAGATAAAATCTTGACAGTATCTCAATGTTGTTTTCTCTAAACTCTTCATCAAGGTCCTGGAGCTCTGGTTTGGCTTCAAGCTTCCCCTCGTAATACTCTGGACCCTGAAGTTAACAGATTTAGATCATTGTGTACATGGCGACTTTGTTTCTATAGATTGTCTAAAATATTTACACATTGATTTAGCTGTGAACAGAGGAATATTAACAGCCTAAAGAAACCTATATTCAATACATATTTAATAATGTGGGTCCTTAACATGTACCTTGAAGTAGCTGAAGTCACAAATAATGTCCCCATATTTCTGTTGGTCACTCTTGTCTTTAAGCTTAAAAACTGGGGGGATGAAGTCAGAAAGGCGCAGAAGCTCTGCTATGATGGCATTTCCTCTAGAAACGATCCTGAGGATGGCCTGGCCACACAGGTTATTCTCTGCTAAGAAATCCACCATAGTGTTTAAAAAAGACACCTGTATAAAACAAAAACTCAAGTTAGACATTTAGGTAAAAATGTAACTGAGAAATAGAGGGAAGAATATGAGTTAAAAGAAAATGAGTTGCAGTGAAGTGCTCACATGTCTAATTAGGCATACTGCTGTCTTTTGGGTACTTATTAAGTTGAGGCACAGTGTGCCTAAATGTTAATAGAGTATAAAATATCAGTATGCAGAGTGAGAAACTAAAAAATGTTGTACTTCACTTGTCCACTTGAACTTCAAGTGCATAGGATTCAGAGCAACAAGTTTAGCCAAAGTAGATCTTCACTGAGCATTGGGAGGTAACATCTGCATCCTGCAAAGCCACATTTACCAGAACAAAAACAATACCTGAAAATGTGCTTTTTATACCTTTACAAAGAGGATGAATGGCACAAATAGAAAAATACCAGACGGATATAATTAAACGATCATGCATTAACCATTAGCTTCCTCAATCTGCGCCAATCTTTCCTAAGCTAACTTTAGCTCAAAGGAAATCAGATCTTAGACAATCTCTTCCATAATTGCACAGGCTCCTGATTGTTAAATATTGTTGTTATTCTGCTTTTATCACGAAGGAACTGTGTAAAATACTCGCCTCTAAAGATGCTGTGTCCCTGTTTACTTCCTCATGACGATCACATGACTTTGCTGCGGGTGTCTTCGATTCATCACACCGTGCGTACCGTTTGACGTACAAATCACTTTAACCTGCTTTAATATACGCTCCCTACGTCTACAAAGAAGTAAAATGCATTAAATTGTGTATTTTGTTTACTAAACAGTATCTTATCAGTAAAACGACTAAATAAATTGACAAATGGACAAGTGTTTAGTCTAAATAGGTCATCGCTATCCATAATTTAATCACAATTTTATCATGCACCCCTAGATGGCGACAAAGATCCACTACACAAAGAGCCGAGCCTCTGCTCTTCAAATGCAGATTTCTTCTTCAGCAATCTTGAGATGCACATTCATCATTCATCAAGAGCGCTATGCATTCGTACGAAAAATAATTTTGTGTTTCAAAGCCACTTTCAAGAATTATGTTTTGAAATAATCTAGCCACCGTAAATGTATTTTCTGTAAACCCAATAACTTTTAGTTTTCAAAATTGTATTTCCAAAGGCCACAGAAACATAGGAACTTGCCATATTACCTCTATGGTCAAACACAGACCATCACAGACTTTTTAGTTCCTCCGTTTTCTTTCTGATTACATTAGACACTTATTGGCCATACATCTTTTTCTGTCAGTGGTTTATTTAAATCAGTGAGAGCCAGAGGTTGCAAACACATAGTAAGATATGTTTGTTTGACCTGTCACCTCTTGATGTGAAAGATTGATATTGATATTGATTATTTCCATCCAGTTAAAGCAGTGATAATCAAATAGAGTAGTATATAAACCATGCAATTCTTACATGTGGAGTGCTGTTGACTTCCCACTCTTTTTATTAATAAAATGGCTTGTTTATAATGTCACTGACCAGTATTGTTTATTTATTATTCTATAAAGTCATGTGTGACAGGAATATGTGAGGCAAAGAGTGTGTCATATACAGCAAAGAGCGCTGCATTTAACCTCACAGCAGCACGCTTCTTGTCAATTCTGTGGACAACTATGATTATTTCAATGCATTTTATAGTAGGGACGAGGCAGAAACAGGTGCATTTTAGATTCATAGCTTGCCTCCTCATTGACCCAGTTGTCTACAAACTACACGCTTGGTCCCTGCGGCCACAGGATTTATTACCCATTTACCATCACACCAAGGTCACACTCGGAACACTGGCTGGGATAGCTATATGTGCTTCATGGGACGCATCAAGAAAAGCTTTCACTAACGAGCTCTCCAAAAGAACACCTTCTTTATTAAGCCCCTGCTGCTTTGGGAGTTTCAACTATTTCTGGTAAATGAATACATTATATTATCAATCCATATAGGGTGTATGTGCAAAATAAATACTGACCATCACAATCTCATGTGTATGTTTTTCTCAGTGGTGTAAAGTGATTAGGTATATTTTTACTCATATACAGTCAGTGTAGCAGTATTTAGGTGTATGAAATTAAATAAAATATGAAAACATTTCTGTGTAAAAGTTTGGGCACCCTTATGTTTGCTGATTTGAATGCATGTAACTTCGCAAAATGGATTACTTGCAACACAAATCTTGTTACATTGGTTAGTTAAACTTTGAACTTCATAGACAGGTGCATTCATTAATGAGAAAAGGTATTTAAGGTGTTAATCAGGAAATGGAAGGACACAGGCAAAGTTGACTTATGGCCAGGGCAGACATTTTTTCATATTTCATTTATTTTCATACACCTAAATAATGCAGCACTAAAAATTGTTGTTTGGAAAACACCCTAGAACTCAGATGTCACTAGAAAATTAATGACATACCTCTGTGATTTTTTTTTCTGTGAAGACAGAGTAAATGATTACGCAACCTCAGAGGGGTGCCCAAACTTTTGCATATGACTTATGACTTACTACTTGGTCTTTGAAATCATCCTTGTTCTTTTATCTTTACATGAGTATGTATAGTAGTATGAGTAGAGTTGGAAAAATATTATTTTTAAAGACACTGTATGAATAAAAGCACTTTTTTACCCCTGGCGGCAGGGACGCTAGTAGTCGCAGTAGCAGTAATAGAAGTAGTAGTAGCAGACAACAGCAGTTGTAAGTAAACAAGTAGGCTGTAAGTAAGTAAATAAGTTGTTTATAGACCACTTTGCCACTGTGCTGCTGAATTCATAGCTCACTTCTGGCTGGCAGTTGCTCAGTGTTAGGTCATGTAAGTCATTATCATTTATCAGTAAAGCTTTTGGAATGACAAACTACTTCCTGGGAGCTATACACTAATCCAAATTAATGACTTTAGGTAATTAAGAATAATAGCTTTTTAATTTACACATTTCTAGTTTAACAATGACCGAAAAGACGAGATCCCGGATACAAGCGGACAAAATGAGTTTCCTCTTCAGGGTGGCTGGGCGCTCCCTTAGCAATAGGGTGAGGAACTCAGTTACCTGGGAGGGGCACGGAGTAGAGCCGCTGCTTTTCCACATCGAGAGGAGCCAGTTGAGGAGGCTTGGGCATCTATTCTGGATGCCTCCTGAAGTATTCCAGGCATGTCCCACCAAGAGGAGGCCACGGGGAACACCTAGGACACAATGGAGGGTCTATGTCTCTCGGCTGGCCTGGGAAGGCCTTGGGATTCCCCTGGGAGAGCTGGAGGAAGTGTCCGGGGAGCAGGAAGTCTGGGCGTTCCTGCTTAGACTGCTGCCCCTGCGACCCGGCCCCAGATAAAGCGGAAGAAGATGGATGGATGGATGGATGGATGGATAGTTTAACAATCATTAATCCAGCCACAGGGGCACACAACCAGTGTATTCTTTGTGCCTGCCCCAAGCCTGGATAAAAGAAGAGGGTTGTGTCAGGAAGTACTGCACGCTAGGAACAGATGACCTGCTGTGGTGACTTCAAAAGGGAAAAGCCAAAAGGAAAGAAGATAATTAGCAGCAAAATAAAAGTCCAAAACATTGTTCTCGTATGTTAGCCCTATGTGTATGTGACTACCTTCAGGCCCGGAGCGCCCTTTTATTAGCAGCTAGTTGACTTTATTCAGCTTGGTGAGTGATTAAACCTTTTCATGGTGGGAACTTTCACACCGCTGTGAACTGTGTGAGGTGATTAAAGGCTGCTCAATTTGTAGTCAGGTCCCACAGCTATTCTTCCGCATTGATCTTTTTGCAGGCCCTTGAAGTGAAAGTTGCACACAGCAGCTCGGGCTCATCTCTCAGGAATCAGACAGGATGCATAGGCTGGGTCTGCTGTGTTTATCCTCATTAGATGCTAAATTTGTGTACGTGTAAAGTGGGTCTCAGAGTTATGTTAGTTAGTCAGCTTTTGATGGTGCATATGCAAAATGGCACTCTCATTCCTGTTACAAATATAAGACTAATAGACTTCTTATATTGGCTTCCTGAAAATGAAAAAATAAATAAATAAAGTGTCAGGTGTGATGTGTGAAAGAAAGAGTTTAGCAAGAATGAAAGCAGAGCTGTGTAAGACAGTGGAGGTAAGTGGCTAAAGCCTGCTCAGGGTTAGGGTGACCACCTCAAAAAGTACAAAAAGTGGTTGCCACAAAAGTTGTGCCATTTTGGTGGGACAGGGTGGGACAGACTCAAAAAATTTATGTTTTGATATACAAATCTAACTTACCAACTTACTGAAATAGAAGTTGCCTCAGTTCAGGGCATATAAAACATTTGATTTGCTGTTTTATCCCCAAAACACACATTTTGCTGTATGTCTTTATTGAGACTTCATTGAGTGGAATAAAAAAAAATGTAACAGAAAAAAAATCTAATCTCACAATTTGCATATTCTCAAAACAACCTGGCACCAACACAGCTCACAGCTCCAGAGAACGCACTTTTCTGAAAGACGGCAACACCATAACTATATATTCCAACCTATCTAGATGGGATGCCCACAAATGTTTGTTCTACATTTTGCTCAAGGAATACTGATCTGATCACCAGTAAAAAGGAGGGACATTATCTCATTAAGTGGGACAGAGGGACAGATGCCTGGCTGTGCAGTGCAACCAAAAGTGGGACAGGTGGTCACCCTACTTAGGGTATGAGGTGGGGTCACAGTAATTAAGTAGCCACACCCATTGTCCCAGATGCATGTCTTAATATGTTTGGAGGAAGCTATTCAGAGGGAGCCTATGGAGGACATACAAACTCTTCTGCACAGTCCTGAATAAACCACAGCAACCACTGTTTCATTGTTTTCAACTGTGAGACCAGAAAAGGCCTGGAGGAGGGATATTTCTTCATGATAGATGCCAAAACACTTTCCACAAGTAGTTTTGAAACTAACAAGTGCTTTCAGGACAAATATCAAAGGCCGATAGTGGTAACGCTCTAATATCAGCTTTGATCAAGTAGCAGATGTCTTTTTATTGCAACTCATTACTGCTGTCATACTTATTAGCATATAAATGGTTTCTAGGCCTGTGGAGACCTAAAAGTTATTGCATGTGTAATTGAACCTGATCTCCACTCTGTGATTGAGATGTTCAAAGAGCACAAGGTTGGGAGAGTATTGCACTGACATACACAAATACTGTTGATGCATTGTTACGGGTCTTTGGTCAATAAATGGTGAAAGAGAAGAGGAAATTAGGTTTCCTCAGTAATGTTTTGACACACAAATCAATCAAATTAAATTACAATGTCTAAAACAGCAATTCAGCAACACCAACATTCAGATTAAATCAAAGAAAAAATAGAGATATAAACAAAAAACTGCTTATGTCTCTTTACAATATACAACAAGCCTAGTTGAAAATAAGTTAGGGCACTGTTTTAAATGTAAATAAAAGCTAAATGCAATGGTCTGAATATCTCATAAAACCATATTTATTTACACAGGAGCATAAATAATGCATCATGTGTTGAAATAATAGATCATTTTAAATTTGATTGCAGCAACACGTCTCAAAAAATGCAGAAAAATAAGGTTTTACTATTTAAAAACAGCTGGAGTGATTGGTTTTTTTTTAAATATGTAAATTGGCAACATTTTTGTAATGAGTGGGTATAAAAGGAGCATTTTAGAAAGGCAGCTCTTCTATTATTGGATGTTTTGGATGCTTATGGTCTAGTTCAGGCCCATTGACACATTATTCTGTACTAAAAATCACTGCATGGATCAGGAACACATTCAGATGGCAATGGCAAGTTAAAACTGTACTCCACAAAAAAAAAAAAAAAAAACACATATGAACATGATTCTGTGGGCTAATGTTTTTTTTTTTTTTTATACTCTGACTATGAAACAGTTTTTCATTTTATCTCAGTGCTATTTCAGAACTGGGTTTGTACATGTACAAAGCATTTCCATTCATACAAAATTTTAAGGGTCACAAGGTGGAAGCATCTTGTGGTTGTCAATCAAGTTAATGAGACAGGTCTGAATGACAGTAGCACATCAAATAAATGCTTCCCGGGAAAAGAGTGCACTTCATAAATAGATATTGATTAATGCACTGGGTGTTTATGTCTGCATGAATGCAGGATGCATATTTCCACTGAGCTTTTCCACTGAATTATAATCCCCAGTTTCTGAATTTTTAACAGTGATGCCTCCCTGACCTCTAATAACCTCAACACGACAACAGTGATTCAAAGTAGACCATGACTTGAGAAAATATGAATCCTTCCTCTCCCCACTGGAAATTTGCTGCCGTACATACAGTGCATCAGCTCAATTTACATCCGTCACGGTGGTCCTCCAGGCCCACAGCTTGCACTGAGACAGAGGCACTTCCATTTGTCACATAAAGCCTTCATTGCTCCGTTCGTCCTGATATACTTAGATGTGATTTGTGCATTGCGGCGTCGGCCCAGATGGATGAGGCTCCTCAGCAAAAGCTGTCAGTCTGCGTCAGAAAGGGACATTAAATTATCACATCCAAGGCTGTGCTCTACATAAAAGACAAGCGTACACATAGCATTTACTCAGCCGCAAATAACTGTGTGTGTGTAGTCATGCATATGTCTGCACGGGATAGCAGCATACCGCTCATTTATTCATGCCAGTATGAGAGCGACAAAGTTGATTAGATTAGATACTTTTATTGTCATGGTATTAAAAAATGCACTGTCAGGACATGGACGCACATAAAATTGTTATAAATGTAAATACACATGCCAACACAGATTAACATTCAATGACAAAATATGTATGTAAAATGACAGCGTTAAAAGAATGTCCATGCATTTCACTTTCATTGATCAGACCTAACATTATGACCACCAGCCTAATATGCAGCCCCATATACAACAAACTGTGATGCACTGTGTATCCTGACATCTTTCTATCAGAACCAGCAGTAACTTCTTCTGCATGGTGAGCTACGGTAGCTTGTCACAGGCCAGCCTTCACTTCCCACATGCATCGCCTACTGTCCCCTTCCTTAGATACTGACCACTGCAGACCAGGAACAGACCACAAGAGCTGCAGTTTTGGAGATGCTCTGACCCAGATGTCTACAGCCTTCACAATTTAGCCCTTGTCAAACTTGCTCAAATCCTAACACGTGACCATTTTAGCTACTTCTAACACTTCACCTTTGAGGATAAGATGCTCACTTGATGCTTATAATACCCCACCCACTAACAGGTGCCATGGTGAAAAGAGAATTTGCATATTTCTGTTCACTTGTCAATGGTAATAATCAGGGCTTGACATTATAGCCAACTGACCACATGCAGGTAGATTTCAACTTTGGATGATAACACATTCATTGTCACTAGCCACATTGTCTGGTTATATTATTTATATAAGTTTTTACTACTTAAGCCTGGCTTTCTGCTGCTGTGCTTATAAATGTCCTACTATTTTAAGCCTATAGTAAATCATCATTAGAGCAACAGATTATGCTATTAATGAAGCCTTAAATGAAAACATAAAATTTTCTAAATAAAATTATTTTCTTTCTGATAATAGCAATTTTATAGATACCTGTCAAAAACTATTTGTAAAAAAAAAAAAAAAAAAATTTAAATACTACACATGAAAAAACATTTCAACATAAAGATTGTTGAAAATCCTTAATGGCTAGTAACTTTTGAAGAACACTTACCACATCAGCCGGGTCTGATCTGTATATATTGCACAATAAAAGATGATAGTACTGGATTTCTAATTAAGACTAAGGATTTGGTGGAGTTATTAATCAAACTGTGAATTAATGACTGTAAAAAGAGTAAATCTTAATTTGGTTGTTTAGTTGCTTGACTGGCTGGCTTGGAAAAACACTGCTGACCTGAGTGCATCCAAATTAGATATTGGCACGGTTGCGTGTATCACACAGTGGGAGTGCAGCCCTGGCTCAGTCACCCCACTGCTCTAAATCTGGCTGGCAAACACAATGCAAAAACAGAAAGACAGCATCTCCCCGTTCTCACAAACCGGCAGATAATAACGTGACAACAGAAAAATCTCACAGACATATCTAAGATGCTTTATCTTTGCACTGTCATCATACTGGTTTGAAGGTTGGCATTTTTCTAAGCTCACCGAAAATAATTTTGAGAGCGCAAAGTAAGGCGCAGTGACAACTCCGTGTGGATAAGTTACTTTAAAGATCTTGAATCCTGTGACATATAAACAAAGTACACTTGATCACTGTAGTGGCAAACGCTGAGCAGGAGCCATCTATTCACATCAGTCTCTAGCACTTCTTTCATAAATGAGTTATGGGGATAAAAACTGGGGACGAGGGTGAAAATGGCAGGGAACAGCAGAGAGGGAGTTGGAGGGTGACAGGGGACAGCAGAGAGGTAGTGAGACAGAGATACAGAGCAAAAGAAGGAGGTGGTCTCTGTCTTTGATCAGCGGTCCATGGGGAACCGAGGCATTGCCGATAGCTGCCCCTCCTGAGGAACGCTGCCTCACATTCCTCCATGCTCTTTTCCACGCTTCTGTAAAATCACTTTTAGGCCAAGGCAGCTGTAAAAACACATCACAGCTTAACAGATGCCAGAAAAGATCAGGCCAATGTGCTGTGGTACCATTCTCCTGTCAGTTGTTTGCTGGCACAGTCCTAGGTCTCGCCAAGCAACTCCCTGATTCTCTTTATAACACATGTTATCAGTCTATGCAACAATGTGGATAATCTGTTCACTGGCTTAAAATTATAAAACCTACTTAAACCTGATTTGGTAACTCATATATTTCTAAAACTCCAATATGTATCATTCATATAGTTAAAATACTTTTACATGAGGTCTTTAGTGAGTCCCTTTTATTAATAAAAAAACAAACAAACAAAAAACAATGCTAATATCTTGTAATGTCACTGAATTTTAATGCAGATTCATAATTTATTTATGTGCATTGCTTAACAGTGTAGAGGTGAAATGATATATAAAAACACCTCTCCCCTTCTTGATATTACATACACTATGCTAGTTCTCAGTCAAACACAGCTTGTAAAATAAAATATAATTAAATATAAGACTGTTAAACAGCTCAAGTTTAAAGGTACTGCAAGCAGCATGCGCTCCTACTGGTTTGAAAACGGTACTGCTGTCAAAATCAAAACAATGGTCTCTTTTCTGATTGGCAATGCAGTTTTAGAACAAGAACAAAAAATGTAAACAAAAACAACTTGGCCATTATGTAATTATTAATAAATCAATTGTACCATTGTTACCAGTAAAAGTAATATTTGATTTAAAGATGCAATGAGCAGTACATATTTTTTGTATTTCATAAAAATTACCCATGTGTGCCCAAAGATATAAGATAAACATGTTTAAATCAAATATTGGTTTTACTTATAAGAATGGTGCAACTGATTTATTAACAATTAAAAATATATTTTACATAATGCCCAAGTTGTTTATATTTGCATTTCTTGTTCTGGTTCTAAAACTCCATTGCCAATTGTCCAGTCAGAAAAGAGACCATTGTTTTGATTTAGACTGCAGTACCGTTTTCAAACCAGTACAAGTGCATGCTGCTTACAGTACCTTTAAAACAAGCTTACCTCATATCTTGGCCCACATGTGGGTAATTTTCATGAAATATAAAAACTATATACTGCTCATTGCACCTTTAAATAAACTTGAATTAGGCGTTTAACTGTTAAGCTCTGAAATGGTGTGCTTTCAAATTCTTATTCTCACAATCTGTAGGCCTTATGTTTTTCAAAAATTGCTATGCAACATTGTGGTATCTCTAACCTTTCTTAGCCCAATTGATTATCTTAATGATTATGTTTATCATTAATATCTCAAAACTTAAAGTGGTTCATTACTCTTTCCTATAATAATTTCAGTTCATGTAAATCAGTGCAAGCCAGTCCCCCCTTGAAGCTCCGCCCCACTCGGCTGTGACGGTAACCAATAGTAACGCACTGTAACGTGATGTCGTCACCAGCCGCCGTGCTGGACAGACGCACGCTGTGGCTGTGCTTGGCTTGCAGTCTCTCCCATGTCCACACAACAGCACCTCCTGTTTTTGAGTGTGAGGCACCACTTCAGCACTTACCCGGGACTGAAGCTGCCCACGGAGGAGTATGCCGGGTGCTTGGTATTTTGATAGAGCGGGGATTTCTGAAAGGACAAGTTTTCTGGGGGAAGAAGATATCTACCTCGCTGCGTGTTCACTTTTGGAGCAGCGTGAGAGCTACTTTGATATCTCGCCGCTTTGCTAACAAGCTAACTCTCAATGTTTTCAGAAACTAGCCAGATAGTTAGCCTGCTAGCCAGCTAAATCGGCTGAAGTAATTTTGTTGTTAACATGTACCCAACCGGGGCACAGTCACTTTATTTTAAAATTTCGCTTTTGATTTGACCATGCCCCGTGTAAAAAAATGGCTAATCTTGTACACCGGTGCTAGTTTCCAACGAGGACAATAGTTCACTATCCAGGCAGTCTGTTGCTTATTCAAGTTTGGACTAGTTTCATTGTATGTTAGTGGATACTTAGAAGGGTCATGCGAGTCAAATGTTAAGGGCAGGGTATCTGAGAAGCGGAGAAGGAGTTGGATAGCCAGATTTCAGTGAGCTGTGTTGTAACTCAGACGAGTAGCATTTCAAGTTCCAATCCATACAACTATTGACGAGGAGACGAGGTGGATGAACATTAAAAGTCGCCCACATGCGCTGGCTCAGTTCCCGGACTTGTGAAAGGTTTCTGAAGCAGAAGGTGGGAGACGTGAGCTCACAGCCCTTACAGCCCGGGGGAAGATGGCGGAGAGATCCCACAGTAGGAGCTGAAACCAAAACTTGCAGACTCCACGGATTTATCACGACACGTCTGCTCTCAGATTGTTGGACACATGCAGGCCAAAAAACGCTACCTAATCCTATTCTCCACTGGTACCTGTCTCATTCTGCTTTTTTGTTTTGGAGGCTTACAAGTTCCAGTGTTGTCCAGGCGGGGTCACAGCCGGCGTGATGACCGCAGCCTCCCGGGGTCTCACCCGGAGCAGCGGTGGCGTCGCTTCTTGGGCCCACTTCAGACGTTCAGCTCCTGGCAGCCAGAACGCAGCGACGACTACAATGGACATATGTCTCCAAGACAAAAACGGGAGGCAAACTCGGGCGTATACACGGACAAACGCTGCAGAATGGACTCCTGCTTTGACTTTTCCTTATGTGAAAAGAATGGCTTTAAAGTGTACGTTTACCCCATACAGAAAGCAGAGAAGATGTCAGAAAGTTATCAGAACATTTTATCCTCTATTGAAGGCTCTCGGTTTTATACAGCAGACCCGGGACAGGCCTGCCTGTTTGTCTTAAGTTTGGACACTTTGGACAGGGACCAGCTCTCACCACAGTATGTTCACAATCTTAGAGCAAAAGTCCAAAGCCTTCCTCTGTGGAATGAAGGCAGGAACCACATTATTTTTAACCTATACTCAGGCACATGGCCAGACTACACAGAGGATCTAGGCTTTGACATAGGCTATGCTATGTTGGCCAAAGCCAGCATCAGCACTGAGAACTTTAGACCGAACTTTGACATTTCTATACCCCTTTTCTCTAAAGACCACCCAAGGACAGGAGGGGAGAGGGGCTACCTTAAACACAACACTATCCCACCTTTTAGGAAGTACATGCTTGTCTTTAAGGGCAAGAGGTATTTAACAGGAATAGGCTCAGACACTAGGAATGCTTTGTATCATGTTCATAACTCAGAGGATGTGGTGCTGCTCACTACCTGTAAACATGGCAAAGACTGGCAGAAGCACAAGGACGCTCGCTGTGATAAAGACAACACAGAGTATGACAAGTAAGTACTTCACAGAACTTCACCTTGCTTTTGGTCAACTTAATACTTGTGGTGTTACTGCGCTTTGGGGTAAATTCTTTACTCTATATTGCAGACAGAATACAAAATAATATTAGCATTTTCACTTATATTACATAAGAACTCCAGCATATTGCATATGTCTATGTCAGTGTTACAGTTTGTCAAAATTTTGTTTTAGTAGGTTGCTTTCTGTTTACTTTATACATTCCTATAAATATTTTACAGGTATTTTTATTCAGCAACTGCTGTCATAACAGTATTTAAGATAACAAAGACACAACAAGCCTTTTGTTATTCTGCCAAATGTGCCAATTTTTCACTGTTAAAATTATGTAGCTATATTAGCTCTGTAGACATCCTTATTTTTGATGTCTGTGGTGTTATTTGTTGGTTTTTAGCTTCACAGGGATGAAGCAGCGAGATAAGAGCATTTCTAAATGTAGTTGAGCTTGCAAGAGTCCAGTGTTTTTCTGTTCCTATTCCTTTTCATCTTCTAAAATGGTTTCAAAGCGCATTGAAGTGTGTTTGTGGAGAAAAGTGAATTAAGTTTAAAAATATCCACTGTATCAGATATAATATATACATCAAGTGAAGGCTTTGCTAAGTAGATATGCTTTAATAGTACCACAATAGTCAGTATAATTTAATTTTCCATCTATCTTATACTGGACAAATCTCTCTTGTAGTCGACATCTCCAAGCCTCAGACTGTCACTGTGTCGTAATTTCACCTGACATTTAATCTTAATGCAAATCACACTACTAAGTGCAACATACTACTGAGTAATTAAAAAAATAGGACCAGCAGATTTCCTAGGATGCTGTCTGCTGAAATATCATATTCATGTGAAGTCCTCCTTAACAGACAATACTAGATAGAGACGATGCTTTTTAAATTGTGGTCGTGTTTATGATCAAATGTGATGAGCAGATTGCGGTCTGTGTCTCTTTTGACCAGTGGGATTCATCTCAAGCTGTCATGTGTTGTTACTGGTGGCTCTATGGTGCTGGCTGTTTGACTGCGCCATTCTTTGGGATGGATTAACTGGGACAAAGCTGGTGCCAGAAAGGGGAAGCCACTGTGTCCCCTGTTTGCTCAGTCATTTCCCACACAAACTCAAACTGCATGAGCCAGGAATGCCCTAACTCATGCCCCACTTGACCCCTCCAAAATTTGGTAGTTGTTTATTTACCTTGCCTTGTCCAGCATTAATTGTGATTCTGGGTATAATCTTGCTACAGCATACGTAAATAAGCAATATATTGGTTTTGCAAGCAAAAAGTGGTGGCATGTTTCTATTTAAAGATGAAAAACGTGAGTTTTGTAATGTTGGTTTAGCATCAATCCTCGGAGGGCTCGTGTTTGTGCCTGTCTTTGTAGGTAGGTATCAGCTCAGAGCTTCATTAGTTGGCACAGCAGCATGTAGCATTCTTTATTTCACTCTTAAGAAGTGAGCTCTCTCTATCATTCAGAGCCAGCTCACGGATGCCAAGTTGTGCCAGGGACTGATTTGATTTCACACAGTGAGATGGGTGGCATTAGAGCCATAACCCAAAGGAAAAGTTAATCCTCCTGTCATTAAGTAGTGTTGTGGAAGCAGGCTTTTGGATATCTATTGCCCTTACTAGCTTAGCTTCATTGCAGAGCACACAGTTGTTCAGTCAACTGGTTTTGACTTCATCCTTACACACCAGTGATTTCAGATTAAATAAAATATATAGATCCCACACTTTTTCATGCAGTTGGAGAGCTGTAAAAAGTACAAAAATGTAAATTCTTGGCCCAAATTTATACAGACTAAATGTCTTTAACAATCTCAAAGGCATAACACAAACAGTAGCTCTTGGGAATAAAAAGTATGTCATTAGGGCATCTTCTTCCATGATCTACTTTGGAGTAACTGATCAAAAGCTGTCAATCCACATCTTTATGAATATTGGCTTTAACATTATTAGTTCTAACTAGATGTGGTTGGATGGTTCATGTGTTGTTTTGGCTGTAATAGGAGAGTGAAGCATGGCGAGAAGGATCGGATGAGTCTTTCTGGAAAAATTTAAATGGTTAACATTAATTTGTCAGTACTGGTTCATCAGCCACTAGACGTTGAATGACTCCCATGGGCTAATTGTACCCAGACCTGACCTGTGTTTCCCTGGCCTGTTAGCCTGCAGCCCTTAATGCTTTAGAAGACTGAGACTTTAGGCCAGAAAAGTGGGTGGGACTGTAATCAAGGAACCCAGTCACCAAGGGGATTGATATTTGCTTTTGGTTCATGATTCGACCTCCCAAATAAAAAAAAAATGTTGTGGGCTGTAAACAAGGCATGCATTTGAATAAGCTGCTTGTAACATGCTCATATTAGCAATACATGAAATGCCCTTAAATCCATTCTCTGGCGTTAGCCCCAGTTTGTGTGGCAGATGGATTTAGATTTGGGTTATGGCATCAGCTCATTTGTTAAGTGTTTTAAATATCTCAACCGCCAGTTCAAGCACAATGCATGTCTTTTAAATGGCAGAGAATAGATGTAGTTTAGAAACCTTGTGTGTGTGACTCTATAAATGCTGTAAAAGCACTTTCATGACTGCGCAGCACTGGGCGACCATCCATCACTGGGTCAGACAGTGCAGTCTATGGTCTAACTGGGTGGAAGTAATCGTTTATGTGCCGTGGCTATGGCCCTTTGTGCAACAAATCCCTCTTATCCTCTTCCACTAACAACAAGGAAGTAGTGACAGACTGAATGTAGCCTCTCATCATAATTACCATGTAATGGCCATGTCATCTGTGTGTAATAGACCTGGTTTAGTCCTATTTTAGACATAGTTTAGTCCTGATTTACGCATCAGTAAAGTAAACTACTATCAAGTACCATGGTAGCAAGTACAATTTAATTAACTGAAATGTCCAAAAACCAGTCCAGGATTAACCCAGGTTTAAATCAAGACCTGGGCAGGTTTTAATCAGGTCTAAATCCATACAAAACCAGTCCTAAACAAGATTCAAACACAAACTAGGAGTGTCGTTGCATTTTTTTGATTTGAGTTTCTGTGCGTGACTGTGAGCCCCATGCAGTTGCTGCTACTGTCAGATTGTATAGGCTAAAGGCAAAAATTGATGGTCGCTATAAACTAAGTTGATACTGACAGATGGCATACTTGTTACTTGTCCAGACCTCATTAACTTTAATGTCCATGTTAAACAATATACCTAATGCTTACGGCCAAACATACTTACCCGTTTTACTTTTTCTTTTTTTTCTTTTTTTTTTCAATTACAAAGATTATGAACCGTATATAGCTCCATGGGATGGGGCTTGAAGGCAGTCAATTCTGCATCCCATTTTGACATGTTACACTTTTAAAATATGATTTGTAGACTTGATTAGACTTGGAGTGAATGTGAGTGAGTGAGTGAGTGGGGACTACGGATGGAAATTAGCTCTGAGCTAAAATCCGGTGTATTTACGGCACTAGCCGTTCATTAATACACACTGTCCCATTCAAATTAAATTTTTTTTTTTAAATTATACATTATAAAATAGTTCTGTGTATCTATAAAGAAAGGAAAAGTTGATGCAGGCTTCAGAGCTTGACCTGATAAAAACACATTTAATGCTGTTAATGCTTATATTTCTTTTATGTTTGCTTGTTTACCTGTCAGGTCTCTTCTAACTCTAGCCAGTAAACAGCATGTCAATGCTTTGCTTGTCTCTGTCGTTCACACGTCTGCACTCATCCACTGTGTACAAGCATGTAATGCTGCCAAAAGAGAGGAAAAAAGCTACAGCAGGAGGCAGGTCAGATGCAATTTTAACCTCAAACTGAAAGCCCTCTCACAGCTTGTTTCCAATTAAGAGGCCCTGCCAAGCGAGAGAGTACAAGAGGGATAGAGCGGGGATAAACTGAGAGAGTGACTTGTGTGGGGGGTAGGACCTCGGACAGGAGAGACACAGTAAGAAAGAAGAAAAGGGGAAAGTTGAAGTAAAAACTGAATAGAGGAGGAAGGATGCATGCAGCAGAAGGTGAGTGCAGTAGCTGGCTGGGCTCACGTTGGTCTGCTAGGTGTATTTATAGACTTGCAGGGTTTTAATCCTCAGTATTGGCCAAAGCCCCTGGCAGAGGGCTGCTAGCCAAGTTGATGCAGGCTTCAGAGCTTGGGAAAAAACGATAATCGTTGGGGGAGGATGCTCAATCTGAGTTCTTGCACATATACGTGCCTCTTTCAAACTGTTGGCTATTGTATCTGTAGATAGGATCATGAAGGGTCTTGATTGTGTGTGTTCAAAAACATCTTCACCTCACATCTCACATCTGTTCACGTGCATCTTACCAGTACCAAAAACTAGGGCACAGAATTACATGAACGTTGATGAAACAATAGACCATGTTGTAAGAGACCCTTATTTATGTTTGGATGCATAAATTAATACTTGCAACACATACCTTTAATAAATGCAGCATTTTTTAGCAGTTCTTTATTGCCAGTTGTAATGCTTTTAAAAACATATCGATACTTCAGTGTTGTGCATAATTTGCTGCCCATAACTTGACCTTTAGTATTTTCATATTAAATTTGACATGTTACCCAGTTTCACTATAGAACAACATTGTATTGAGATACTTTCTAATGGCTCACCTCTTTGCGATACTCTCCTCTGCTGCTTATCCGTTACCACAGGCCAAGCTGGAAGCAGCTGAATGATGCAGCGGGTAAACCACAAAACCACTGATTATGTGTTTGCTCATCGTCAACACAAACCTAGAATTGACATTTACATGACCACAAAGTACTTTATGTTGCTTGGCCACTTTGACCTCCTTGCATTTCCTTGTCTTACTCAGTCAAGTTACACAGTAGTCAAATAAAAAATATCAACTGGGACAGTGTTCTTACAGTGTATCTTTGACTCTGAGGCTATAAACAAGTTTGATGAGTTGCTGGCACAATAAGCTACTAGTGTCAACAATAGGATGCCCTCCTTTATATGCTGTGCTTGAGAGTGACCTTTCTCTGCTGAACATCTATTGCAAGACAACAACAAGATGCATTAGTATGCTGCTGTAATCTGTCTCCATTTTTTTTTTTTTTTTGGAATAAAATATGTTGACTTTCAATCAACCATATCTTTTATTAGACTGAAGAGAGTGGTTAGGGCGAAGTGCTAAATTGTTCTTTGCTATTGCAAAGGGATTAGAGAGATTATGGTAAGTGATATATGGAAGCTCATACAGCAGTGAGCAGAGCCCAAACCTCGCCTGGCATTCAGATTCTCCCCTTGTTCATCTGCACAGCCCTTTAAAGTGCAGGTTTGTTTAAATGATGGTGCTGGTTAATGCAGTAATTTGTTCAAATGGGAAGTTGGCCGCAGAGCCATAGAGCAATTAGGTTCAGACACCTTGAGTAGAGCTGATAACCTGCAAAATGTAATCACATTAACTATCCGCTCTGGTAGAAACACAGACATCAATGGCTGCCTCATTTATGTGGATTCAGTTATAGATTATTTAATGCCATTAGCCTTAGTAACCCATATGTTTGTTGACCTGCAAAACAGTTATAAACAGTTGTAGGTTTTGCTTGTGCATCATCTGTTTTATTTTTTTCCCACATATTTGTTTATTATTTTTTGCTTCCTTTGCATAGTTTATCTGCTTGATGTCTGCAACTGTTCAAGGATATTGTTTCCCAGAAGAGGCCTGTTTATTCAGCTTTAAATCAATTAATCAATTCCTATATAATTCTTCGCTGTCAGGACTTAAAGAAAGTCATGTCAGAGGTCGGGCTTTTACAAATCTATTCTTCTATGCTCATCATTTATTCATAAACATTTCTTGATTTTCTTTTACATAACTCTCTGACTGTATGCAGGCTAGTTTCTAAGGGCAGTGGTGCCGTGCTCTCTGTCTGAGTTCCTGTTGCAAAGGTGCGATGTATGTCTCTTCCTTGGCAGCCATGAGCAGGTGATGTATACCACCAGGAATGCCAGTGGAATAAGGAGATGTCCATGTTCCAGGCACCAAGTGTGGGCCGTTCCTGTAAGGGCTCTTCTGTCATCGAGAGGAAGCACACATCACTGCTTCCCTGCTTTCTGACAGATGTGATAAAGTTTAGCTGGAAATGGTAAAGTGCAGAGAGAGGCTTGAAAAGGGCTGAAGTACATTTTGGCATGAGCATAGCTGATAAGTGATGCTGATGAACAGTGGGACATTCAAGGTGAATCAAAACAAATAATTAAAATTTTGTTTCATGAAGTTGACCGTTTGAATTGCAACCCAATTAAAGGGGGCAAAGTTTGATAGCTTTAAGCAGTTTTCTAACTCTAGGCATTTCTAAAGCATCTGCTCCTCCTTTACTTTAAGTTTTTTTATTTCTGGGAGTCACCACAGCAAATCATCTGCCTCCTTATGTGTGGTGAGTCACATGTTCATTTGGCACAGGTTTTACAACAGATCCCCTTCCTTTGTCAGGGTTTTGGACTGGCACTAGCTTATGAGCACCAATGGATGAATTATTTCTAAATCCACTTAAGTCTATTATTACTCAGTGTTTTTTTTTCTTTATATAGAATTTTTTTTCTCATCTCTGCCTTTTTTTTTCATGTTCACTGTTTTTGTGAGCACCTAGGACAAGGATTTTGCAAGTGACACATCTTACTCTGAGCTAGTGCTTGTCTGCAAAAGCACATCACAGTTGATTACTTGGCACAGGAAGGCTTTCCGAATTATTATTTTTCTTGTACCTTAAAATATGTTGAGAGCTACATGAAGAATTAAACAGCACTCTAAAACCAGGGCCAGCCAAATCCTGTAGTTTTTAATCCTTTTGGTCCATGCAGTGAAGCAACCTGCCAAGCTACAGGCATTGAGTCTTTTATGTCACAGCATCTTGATTTATTATTTCTAGTATAATTTTACTGACATGTACAAGACTTTTAAAAGTAGATGTGGTGTTTTATAGATTTGGGACTGATTGTCCTTGCAACTATGAAGGACTATGCTGTGCTTTGTTAATGTTCCACTCTTGGCAGCTCTGAAATATTACCAGCCACCATGTTGCGAGGCTTGGCTGGTAGTGACTTGGATCATCAGATAAAACTGGCATACATTCACACAGGCAGATATGCTATCGCGCCCTGTCCTCTTTGGACTCCACTTTGTCAGATAAGGGCTCTAACCAGCACTGTAAGCAAAGTGAAACGTCACAACTTGTAACGGAATCTCTATGTGATATGACAAACTCATTCTCTAAAATAATTCACCCTTACTTTTTACTCAGAACACAGACCTTTTTATTATGAAATATTTCTCCAAGCTTTTATTTCAAACTGTCTAGCTTCTGCAGTTTGTGGCTTTTCTCTTGTGATTCTACGACTTCCCCTTGTGAGGTCACAACCAGAGGGCAAGACAGGAAGTGTTGTCTTTGATCTTTCCCGCTGTTCAAACTAATTACCTGCCCGCAGCGGTAACCACTGCTGGCTGAGGAATTCATTAACAGATGATAAAGCTTTGTTCTGGCCCATACACAAGAATTCAGCTCATCAAGACCAAATGGCTATTAAAGTCTCGCTGTTCAACACATTTTAAATTGTGTCGTGATAAGCTCTGACTTTTGCCTAGTTTTTGACCTTGTCTTTCTACAGTAAGATTAATAGATATTTCCAAACATTCATAGAAACACAACACATCTCTCTATATTTACAAGGAATAATCTGCAATTCTAAAGGTCACTAGTTGTACAGCATTGCGTGACCAGTCATAATTTTTGTGTGAGCAGGAATTTATTACAAAGCTTCAAAGCTAATGGAAAAAAATGTGGCTATTTAATTATTTACCAGACCATGTGTAACTTTAGTTCCCAGAATCTCTAAACCATAGTATAATAATCAAGCTATTTAATAGGCTAAATGGGATTTTCAGTAACACACGAATATTCTCCACACTGGGACCTGTTGAATTCTTTTCAAGATGTTGACATCTCAATGCTGCACTAAAAAGAAACTGTTAAACATCTTCGGTTGACATGCAACAAAAAAGGCATTCCTTCCTCATCCCTCATTTTTACGAGGATTGCCAAGTGCCACAAATTTCTCCTAGTTGCTGCAATTTAGCGTTTCCTCTGGGATGAACTGCAGTGTTTTTCCCTTTCCCCATCATCATTAGTCCCGCCGCCACCCTGTAATCTCTCTTTCTGTCACTGAGGCAATGGGGCTTCTCTCTCCTCTGTGGTCCTGTAATTGTGAGGTAATCATCTTCTCCCTCTTGAGAGCTAAGAGAGCTGTGTTTACACTTGGTTTTTTGGCGGCTCAACTTGGCGAGACACTAATTTACTCTCTCTGCAGAATGAAGCCGCTCTTCTCATTACTTCTCACTGACTCATGGTTGTAGCCATTCTTTTCCCAGTTCATTTTGTGTGGCTGTTCTCATCGACTGATAAAGTTTGCATTGTATATTGAAAATGTACTTGATGTACTTGACAAATTAATATCTCCACTCATAACATTTAAATGTTTGTGCTCTCTTTCTTACATAGACCACACGATCTAAAACCTATCTGTCTCCATTTGGTTTGCAGGCATATATGGCATTTGCTTTGCAGTGCCATCACTGCTGCTGAACTTTGTGTCCAATGCACAAAGGGCATTGGGCTTAAGTATTATCCCCCTCTGTGTTTTTGGTCATAATGGACACATGTATGCACCACAGTAACTTTCACAGTATGCCCCCAAATTTCAAAAGGCCACTGAGATGTAACCATTAAACGCATGCCAACACTGCTCTAAGTCTTTAATCTTTTTTCATTTGTTCCACACTAAGGCACTCCACTTTGCCTCTCTCCTGAAGTGCAAACATAACGCATCCCTTGCTATTTCCAAAAAGTGCTCACATAGAGAGACACGTGGTCCTGCCGTTCAGCTGTCACGTTATCCTTCAGAAATTGTTGCAAATCATACACAAACACAAAATGCCCCATAACGGATTTCTCGCTCCAGACAGATCCCTGGCCTCAGCACTATGGCTTTATCTAAATCCCACTCCTGGCATGATGGATATTGGATCAGATCAGGCACAGCCCCCAAGTCTATTTGATGGTGCATTGATAGGGAAACTGGGCTGATAACATCCTATATACTCTGAACTGAAAAAGATGTTACAAAGCCTCTTTCTTGCTGTCAGGGCTATTGCCATGGTTGCTTTACCATTAAAGGGTAGTGGCTGTCTGTGAGCTGACTGGCTTTTTTCACCCTTCTGAAAAACACATTGACATTTAGAAAGGCTCCCCGCATGCTGCTGCATTCACACAGGCATACGCAAGCTATTCACTTTATTTGGCCCTGTTCTGATTACATTTCCATGTCCTCTGCTCCCTGTTTCATCTCACTTGCTTGTGTTTTGTCCTCTTTTCCAACATGATTGCCCCAACCATTCATCACCCTCTCAACTCTGAACCCCAAACTTTTGTCATTCAATCTCTTTCCATCACTATCTGTCTACATCCTTCTATCTCCTTCTCCATCCATTCGAGCTTGGCCCACGAACAGAGACATTCCTGACCTGCTCTTATCTCCCGTCCGACGAGCTACTGTAGCTGCAAAGTCATTCTGACAGCATTCCTCCAAGCTCAGGGATCCTGAGATTAATCTGCTTAACTTCCACCTTTGCAAGAAGAGGAAACACTTAGTAGGAACCAATTTTTTCAATGTAGACAAACAGTCTGACCTGAACTGTCTCATTTGACATTTTTATGTTTCCTGACAGCAAAAGTCAGTTGGGGCATTTCGGTGCTAATGACAGAGCCATTAATAACAGTGATTTCATTATCGCTAAGACTCCCTTGTTCTGCTGTACGGCATTGAGAGACCACTTCAAACATCTTTCTCATCTCCACCTCATCAGACTGATGGATAGCTGATTAAAAGCTAGATGCTTTATTCTTGAGGCATGATAAAAAAGCTGCTCTTTTAAGACACCTGTATATGACCTGTGTAACTTTAATTGACAACTCTATAGCACAGAGGGGGGATTTTTGGATTGTAGGATAGAAAGAATACAAATGAAGACTAAGAAGATAGAGTGATTCAAAGCATTGTAATTAAAATAATTAACCTGGGGTCATCTCGAAAAGTGTTGGAACTGGAGACCCCCTCTGTGCATGTGTAAATGTTTTATACTGCTGTCTTTGAACTCATTAACCAGAGGAAGATGAGCAAGGCCTATAGGTGCCTGCAGGAGAGGAAGTCTAAAGGCTTTGTTTTTCAAACAGCCATGTTGGTTCTCTAATTATCTTTGCTCCGTTAGCTCAGAATTGGCTTGTAGTGTTTCTTAAACCCTATTAAGTGCCAGCTTCTAGCTACTGCACTGCAAGAAATGTGAATGTGGAAGTTATATTAACTGCCTTGCCATCTAATTGTTCTCAAAAATATATTAAGTTCAGCATTTGGGGTTGTGTAGGGGTACCAGTGTCTTGTTATTTTAGCCCTTTCTATGAATATTAACATTTGACAAGCAGAGCATATGTAAGTGGACTTTTGTAATATACAGTGACATTCATTTGTATGGAAATTTGTCTTTAGATATAATAAAGGAATGGCCACCAAACATCAGCACAAGTTAAATAAAACTTCAATCTTTTTATTACACAGACTAAACAAAGAAAGTGTGTTGCTGTCTGTCTCTGAAATGTGGCTTTACAAATGGAAATGTATGAATTTATTTACTAAGGATGAGTTCAGAGCTCCCAATTCTTCACTCTGTATAAATCTGAATGCCAGGTGTCAACACAGACTTTACATATGCGTAATCAGGAAGACCCTTGGGTGTTATGGTAATGCTTATGCTAACATGCTGACCATTGGAGGCTGAATGTCTGGAGAAGATGCAGATGTAGTCCAAGGCAACTCATTGTATGTTTCTTCTGCCAAGGAGGATATTTTTTCACCTACATTGATTGATTTGTCAGATTGTGATGACATTTTCAGGAAAGTTCAGTAAAGAGCCAAGGAAAGAATGAAAAGATTTTGTTGTGGATTTGGTTTATGTCTGGTTCCAGGAATAAAGGATTCTTATTGGATGGAGCCGTAGAAGATCCCAGGGTTTGAGTCCAGTTCTTGCCACTATCTTTTTTTGTTTTGTTTTTTTTACCATTATGAGCTAAGCTTTAATGCCTTGGCAGAGATCTGCACACTCAAGAGTGCCTCTAAGAGTTTTAATGCTTGGTCAAATTCAGATTCCCCATTGTGACTGTATGTACACAGGTGCTTCAGATATGATCCCAGGAATAAATGGGCAACAAAACAGACCAATCAAACCTAATTAACAATAACTCCAAATCTTTAAGAAGAAAAATTCTCACTATATTCAGTCACATTGAAATGGAATCTGCTTTTTTATTCAGACATCTGAAATCCGTTTTACCCCAAATTACATGAAAATAAATGGTGGTTCTTAACCCTACATTAACAGCAGCTGTTGATTACATTGTTTACTCTGAAGTGATTGCTGAAGCCAATCCATTATGTTCAGGGTAAATAATGTGTGCCAAAAATCATCTTTGTGCAGTGATTTCAAAGAGAAATTCCACTCTGCAGTGGTTTGGCAGTGCCATGAACTTCAGAAGAGTCTCAGATGTGTATTGAGATCAGTGTGACGCTCTTTGTGTGCGTTTGCATTGTGTGTGACATTCTTGCCATGGGTGGCTGTGGCTGTGTGCGGCTGGGATACTGTGTGTGGTTGTCAACGGATGTTTTTTTTTTTTTTTTTTTCCTTTCTCCTTTCGCTTTTCTCATCTGATGACACTCACTTTCACTTGGTCCCTTTCACACAGAAATTCCTCTGGCTTGAACTCATAGTCTTGGCAACTGCCGACTGCCCATCAACTTGGCTCAAGTGCGACAGAAAAGAGGAAGCAGAAAATATAATTTGAAGGCAGAATGGAATAAGAGACGGGTGGGAGAGTGGCATTGTACTAGAGCTGCCATCTTTTCATGCTTTGAAGTTTTATCTCTGGGAGTTCTTTGATACTAAGGATACTCAGAGATGCAATGGATAGCTGCAGAAGATGTCACCAGTGTCTTTTAATGAATATGTTTATCAACCAGTAGACATACCTGGCATTATTTAGAATATGAAAAAAGCATTTAGTTAGGCCAGAGATGAATTAAAAGTACATCTTAGTTGATTGGCAGTTGGGGATCATCTCTGTCTAGCATTTATCTTGCCATTAAGATTTACTTATAACCATATTTAGTAGCATTTGTACATTTGGGGATCCATAATGGGATTCAAATCATTTTTAGTATTCATTGTTAAGTTCAGACTCAAAAGCAATATTTATTTTCTGAAAAGTGATATTATTAAAAATGAAGAAACAGCTGTTGGAACCCATCATTCTCCCTACACCATGTAAAAATACCTAAACTAGTCATAAAGGTGAAAAGAATATGATGTTCTCAATATATTTTTATTCTGGTTAATCCATATTTGTAGTATTGCATCTTTTCATGTATGTAGCTGAGTTGCAAATTGATCTATGATATAGCCACACATTATTTAATGAAGAACCTTAAAAGTTCCCATTGGTTTCTCTAATGTGTGCAATGAAAGAGCTAGAAAATAGATGAATTGGAAACAACGCATGTTGTGTCTCGGACCGACCATAGACAGATGAACAATTTTGACGTGCCGCTTGCCACTGATTTGAAGCTTCCTGTGATTGTGGCTGTGTCGGCGAGCTGTTATGTTGTAAATGTGTGTGGTCTCTTTTGCGTATTATGGGAAACAAACACTTTTCTGTTCTGCAAAGTCTCTTCAGGCACTTGACAGAGGGAGACATGCATTTCTTTTTCACGCCATCCGTTCTTGTTGCTAGGAGACTAGTTGATCTTTTTTTTTTGTGACCCAGCTCAAATCTGTTATTTTTCTTGTTCTGTGCATCATATTATGTTTATTGTAGAGTATTAGCTTAAATGATGATGGTATACACCAGGTACAATTGCTTCATAAACACTCATCATTTTACTAGCTTGTTTATAATAGAATTGCATTATTGAACTATGAACCATAGCGAGACTATAGTTAAATTATTCATGCGTGTTGTGCTGTTGAACTTATGATGCTGTACCAGTTTCCTTCAGGTTTTTTCTCGTTCGGTTTGCGGTGTGTAGGTGGAGGAGAGTAGCTCATATGAAGATTCACTCACAAACCTCTTTCTCTTTGTTTGAGTCTGAGAGAATCCGTTTGCAGCTTGCAGTAAACCACAAATAACAGCAGGTTGTGTTTGAGCTATGTTGTGTTTCAAAGGTGACTTACTTAAATCGGTGCAGGTTAACTATCTAACATTGACTTTTAGTTGATATTGTACAGATTTCACTTTCCCTGTACGACGGAGAAACTTATTTTTTAACTTATATATATATATTTTTTTACAATATACTAAATGAATCAGACATTGCCTCGTTTCAAAAAAAGATGGGTGTGTGTTTTTTTTAATCCAGGCTTGGGGGCAGCAGAAAGGGTACACTGGCTTGTGACTCCTGAAATAACTGAATTGAAGCTGTGGTTTATATAAAGTTTGCGTAATCACCCACTATTCCTAAAATTTTACTTGGTAGGTAGAGTGAACTTGAAGGGGCTTTATTATGCTTTCTACCATGTTATAATGTTGTGCTCTTGTCAAAAACATACTTGTGTTGTGTTTTGCTTCATTCATGCATGTTTAAGTAATCCTCTATTATCTGGTGCTGAGATTTTGAGGCCTCAGAATGCTCGGTTCCACAAACTCACTCCAGGAAGTACTGGCTGATTCACAAGCCTTCTACATCCAGTCTGCTCTCATTCATTTACCTAAAAAACAGTGTACAGCTGTTTCCATTGATTCCTCACAGCTAATGTGGCATCATACAAAAAGTTTAAGGAAGTGAAGTGCTTTTTTTCTTTGATTATGTTCAAAAGACCGCAACACTCGGCTGCCCTTTGCTGGTCTCTTCACCTGTTTCTTTGATACCTTAGAGTACTTATTAAAATGTTTTTTTTAGCCGGATCATTTTTGTAAAGGTTGAAAAACGTTCAATGCTGTTCTACAAGCAACCAAGATTGGTTTAAAAATATTAATAAAAGCATATTATTCATTAATTCTTCTTCCGCTTATTCTCGTTAGGGATTATTGGAGCCTATCCCAGTAACTTTGGGGATCGGTTGGTCACAGGGCAAACAGACTGACAACCATTCACTCTAACATTCATTCACTCAGGGTGATTTAGTGTCACCAATTCACCTAACACAATGTCTTTGGACAGTGGGAGGTAGCTGGAGTACCCAGAGGGAACCCACGGTAACAAGGTGAGGACATGCAGACTCCACCCAGAGAGACTGACACCATACTAAAAATAAAAAGCATAATATATCCTCTTTTAAATTGATAAACAAAATAGTTAAACTACAATATTTGAAAAAAAATCTAATTCAGAGTCATTTGTGTATCTTCCATCCTAAACACCTCTGACTTGCAGTAGCATATATACTGTGAGGCTGCTCCTCCCCACAGGCAGCCATATGGAGAGAGAGAGGAATACTGGAGGTATGCAGACATAGGAACATCTGGTCTTTTCTCTGTTTGCACTGACAGGAAATTTGATGGATGGTACATTCACACCCAGCTAGACCCAGATATGGACCCATAGTTCTCATTTTTATAGGCTTGCAAAACGGTTAGTGACTATAATGATTACATGCCTTTGGTTGGATTATGTGTTTGTCATGCTAAATTAAAGATAGACAGCAATATTTATGATGCAGTCAGGCTGATGAAACAGATTATGTTTCATAATGGAGCACTGATATAATCTTTGAGAACAGCTACCTACTAACACTTTACTGTTGTCATAATGGCTTTCTGTGGAGCTTTGCACAAGTGCATTACTTTAGATAGCATTAAGCATAACAGTAGCTTTTATGCTTTTTGCTGCCATTAATCCTTTGGTAAAGTTGCTGTTGTGTCTCATTCTGGAATAATCCTGATACATGTTTTAAAAACAATTATTTAGCATTTTAGTTACACATCTCCTTTTAATATTTTATCACATGCTCTATTGGCTCTTTAGAGATTATAGACATATAGAGTTGCAAATGCATTACAGACGCATGTCAATCAATTACAATATTCAAATGTATATTTATTTCAGTTCAAAAAGTGAAATGCATTGTATAGATTTAATATACACAGAGTGAAATATTGTATGTGCACCTTCAATGTTTGTATCTTGATCAGATGGTTGAGATTGATTTTGTAGTGTCTACCAATTGTTACAGCGCAGTACCGTACTACAGAAAACCTTGTCATAAATCTGGACCCACACATACAGTTGGGTCCATAAGTATTTGGACACTGACACAAGTTTTGTTTTTTTAGCTGTACACCAAAACATCTTCAAAATACAGTTATATTATTCACATGCTTAAAATGCAGACTCTCAGCTGTAATTTAAGAGGAGTCACCTCCAAATCAGATGAAGGGTTTAGGAGTTACAGCTCTTTAATGTGTGGCTGTCTCTTTTTCAGGGACTCAAAAGTAATTGGACAGATTATCATTACCAGGAATAAAATGTTGATATTTAATACTTTGGGGAAGATCCTTTACAGTGGATGACTGCCTGATGTCTGGCACCCATGGACATCACCAAACACTTGTCCTTTACAAACAGCACCTCTGGACCATCTTCTCCTGATGTGCTCCTGATGTGCAATGAAGTCAGTAGGATGTCGGGATCGAATACACACATGAGAGGAGAGAGTCTGGGTGATGCAAGGGGGTGAGCGGAGCGGGGCCTGACGCCTAATTAACATGGCTGCTAGCAACATGAAGCTAACAAATAAATAAGCAGAGTTCTTCGCAGTGATGACGGTCACTGATATTATCCCTACACTTACTCGATCTAACGCACATAAGAATAGGGATAACCACACAGAGAAAAGTGAAGCATAAACAATTTGTGACACGCACGAGGATTTACGTGCAGCACATCAACAGATGCGTGTTTGTAAAGGGTGACTGAGTTTCCTAATTTATTATGCTTCCAGGCCATTACTGCAGCTGTCTCCGGTCATTGCTTGCTTGTGGTTCTTTCTGTCTCAAGTTTAGTCTTAAACATGTGAAATTAATGCTCGATCAGGCTGAGACCTGGCGAGTGACTCGGCCATTGCAGAATATTCCCCTTCTTTACCTTAAAAAACTCCTGGGTTGCTTTTGCAGTATGTTTTGCATCACTGTCCAGCTGTACTGTGAATTGCCGTCCAGTCAACTTTGTGGCTTTTGGCTAAATCTGAGCAGAAAGTTTATCCCTATATACTTAAGAATTCTTCTGGCTGCTTCTGTCTTTTGTCACATCATCAATAAACACCAGTGACCCACTGCCACTGGAAGTTTTGCACGCTCATGCATCACATTGATCCCCCATGTTTTACAGAAGATGTGCTGTGCTGTGGATCATGAGCCTTTCCAAGCCTTTTCGATACTTTTCTTTGCCCATCATTTTGGTACAGGTTGGTCTGAGTCTCATCTGTTCAAAGAATGCTGTTTCAGAACTCAGCTGACATCTTTAGGTGTTTTTGGCCAAGTATAATGTGGCCTTTCTATTGTTGAGGCTGATGAATGTGGTGAACCCTCTGTATTTTCTCTCATGAAGTCTTCTTGTTATGGTGGACCTAGACACTGATAGACCTACTTCCTGGACAGTGTTCTACACTGAGGTGGATGTTGTGAAAGGGTTTTTCACCATTTTTTAATCCAGCCTAAGGATGGTCTGGTTCTCTTTAATTGAAATACCGTATTTTCTGCGCTATAGGGCGCGCCGGATTATAAGGCGCACTGTCATTGAATGGTCTATTTTCGAACTTTTTTCACATATAAAGGGCACTGGACTAAAAGGTGAAACAAAACAGTCAGATAAGTAACAGTCAAACTTTATTCAATGCGTTCACCATAACTCCCAAACTTGTTCAGTTGTAACGCATAAAAAAAAAACACAATCTGAGACCGCTAAATCAAACGATAGCGTATTCACAATAACTCATAACTGTTCAGTTAACGTTATAACAAAATACAACACAATACATTTACTTTTTCAGTTCATTCCTCGTCCACAAATCCCTCAAATTCTTCATCTTCAATGGTATTTTGACTGTAGTTTTGGTAAAAAGTAGGGCTGTCAGCGTTAACGCGTGCGATTTAATAAAAAATTAAAAAAAACACGTTAAAATTTATTAACACAAATTAATCACATGATCTGTTTTGCCGTAACAGCAGCGCTTCTCAAAGCACTTTGGAGGGCGTGAAGCTGTGTCGGGGGGCGCATGACCGTCTAGGAAATTGGCGTACATTATAACATTGACTTGCTTTCACGATGAACAACCCGCGTGTCCACAGAGGAGAGAGGTTAGTTTTTTTCCCCATAAAGCATCAGTTCTCGACTCAGAGCGGCAGCCTCACTGCGGACAGGTGACCGTGCCCTGCCCCTGTCCGCAGCGCTGAGAGGAGCAGAGGAGAGGCGTATGATGCAGTAGATTTAATGCAGAGCACAGTTCAGCAGACACTGTTATCTCAGTTACTACAGAGACCTATTAAAGGCTCTCTCACAATATTCAGAAGTTATTTCTAAGATGTATTTTTTTTTTATCTAAGTAAAAACACACTCCTGAACCTCTCTGGACTTTTTTTTATTTAAACGCTGCATATTGTCATGGAAAATCTGCCAAGTTATACGTTGTGATTAATCGTGATTAATCGTGATTAATCACAGCCCAAGAGTGTGATTAATCTGATACTTTTTTTGAATCGATTGACAGTACTAGTAAAAAGCTAAAATAATAAAACTTGTGTCAGTATCCAAATACTTATGGACCTTACTATATAACCAAAGCATGATTATATTAATAGTAACTGAAAGCCCAAGGCATGCATGATGTGTTTAAATGTTATTATTTGCCTTTATATTCCTGTTTGAATCCTGATGCAAATGTGATTATAACTTTTTTTGAATAGGAGCACACATATATGCATCTCCTAAATAAGAGAGTGAAAGAAAGCATGATAAATATTAATATTTCAAGGACCCAGACAAGGGTCAAATCCAGAGTTTTTGCACACTTTCACTTACACACGTAATATTGACACAAGAGGAATTCCAAGCAGCTCAATAATCCAAGCAAGTGCTGACTGAGGCCTAGATTGGAGGAATGGAACAAGGAAGAAACTAGAGATGCTGAGGTGTGCAGGTGAGAGGGCAGCGAGTTTAAAGATCACACGGCAATGAAAGAAACAGTGTCAGGCTTGAAACTGTGCTTTTTTGTGAGGTATTTGATTGCCTTTTGCTGTGTCACAAAGTTTTGTGACACAGCACATTTGGGCAGTGTGAATTTGATCGGTTTAATTCACATATTTGAGGACATGTCATTCTAACACTCGTGTCATCTAATTTGTATGCAACAACTACAGACATCATTACAAACTAGTCCAGTGGTCTACTGTATTTTCCATTGATGTTTTATTACCTCCTTGTTTTTTTTACAGGTATGACTATAGAGAGATGCTGTACAACTCCACATTTTGTCTGGTACCAAGAGGACGGCGACTGGGTTCCTTTCGCTTTTTGGAAGCTTTGCAGGTTAGACGCATATATTTATGGTACTTAAAGGTAACGTGCATTGATAATTCACAGAAAATTGTTAGTCCAAACAATAACTGCAGCAGTATTTACATGACCTGGTTTACCATCAAAGAAGACAACAGTGACCCATGGTGAAAGCACATACACAAGGGTTAGGGGAAAAGTGGTTAAACTAGTTTGAACAAATTTTTGTCAGTATTCCAATAAAGCTTTGCTGAAGACATAATTTACGACTTGACCAACTGCATATTTGTAGTGGAAAGATTTTGCACTGAAGCAGGTGTTGACAGTGATGCAAGAAGAGCAGTGTGAAGTTGGCTTGGATCAGGGGCTGCCTTGAGGGCATTATGGCATTAAGATCCACTCCGTATCCTTTGCAAAAGTTCCACAGAAACATGGGAATTCATGTGAGTCAAGCATGAGTTTGCTTCTTTGCAATCTTTGAATTTCTATGCAATCTGTTCCTTAAGTTCAGGTGGGAATGCAGTGTTTATTTGGGATCAGGTTTATGAGTGCAGGAGCTACATGGTGGCAGCAGACATTGAGATTCTTTGTGTGTATGTAATATGATGTGCTGAAAGACGATTGAGCTGCAGGGGTCTCTGGCTGATTGCTCTCTTAGAGCTGATAGGTGGTGAGCCATGGCAGGGTTTAGCACATTGCTGCCCTTGCTAATGACAATGAGATTAGATGAGTGAGGTGCCACTCTCATGCTTAAGTGTTGTAATGGTACGTGTGTATAGTGCATAACAGATAATATTGCCAGTCACTACAGGTCGGACCTTATTTGTGTGTGACTGTGTGTGTTTGCTGTATTTGACACCAACACTGTGTAGACTTTGACTTTCATCAATCTCTGATGTTGCAGTTTAGTGTAGTGCATCTTCCATTCCCTGGAATAATGAGCTTTTTATGGAGTGTCTCACTTTGAAAGCTAATCCTCAAGGTGCTGTTAAAGTCTTGTACTTAATAAAACTATGTTGGAGCTTGGATTGCCCCTACTGCTTAAATTGCCTGATTAGATTGCTTGCGAAATGATCCTTACAGAGTGATGACAGAGGCATGCAGAGCATAAGCCATTTCAGTATAATACTCTCATTGCTCATAGAGTACAAACTGTACGCTTGTCCTTTAAATAAATATTTTAAAATGAAAAGCAGAGACTATGTGATACTAACAGATGGTCCAGCTCTTTTCATTGCCAGTTTAATACCTTATTTGGTTGTCAGCAATGTGCACAAAATGGGGTTTATTTAAAACATATTCTTTCATAATTTTAAAGCAGTGTTTTTTTGTAATTTCCAAACAGGCAGCGTGTGTGCCGGTTATGCTAAGTAATGGGTGGGAGCTGCCCTTCTCTGAAATTATCGACTGGAACACAGCAGCTGTATGGGGAGATGAGAGGCTGCTATTACAGGTAACCAACCAAATCATGTTTACTTACTTGTTTTCTACTATAAAATCCAAAACATGTATTGTGAACCCACTACAAGGAGTCACTGTATGATTCATAATCAATTCTGAAAACTTGTTCTGTATAGCATGAAAATTGCTAACAATCTTTGTTTCAGATCCCTTCCACCGTGCGCTCTATCAACCGGGATAAGATCCTCTCCTTGAGGCAGCAAACTCAGTTCCTTTGGGAGGCATACTTCAACTCTGTGGAGAAGATTGTGCTGACCACATTGGAGGTACACATATAGTACAATTGTTTTACATCCATTTAGTTGTTCATCATTTTCTGCATAGACAACAGTAAAATGTCTGGCTCTGTAGATAAAGACACAATGCTAAATGGTGTTATAGTATATTGTTAAACACTGCTGTCATGTTTCTGAAATAGTTTTTTACTGTGGCTTGACTATCCATCATGTCAGTGGTTTGTTCCTGTCAGAGTCAATTTATCTGTATTCTTCTAGTGAGTAGCACAGGCATCATGCTGCTCTTGGGCTAGAATTACAAACAAGCACAAGCACAGATAAGAGCAAGAAGGGTTGTAGAGGAAGAGTGTGATAATGAAGCATAATCCAGAAGGCTGTATCTCACCATTTATCATGCCAAAGCAACGCTTTTTTCTTGTGGACACCACCAGTCTGTGTCTTGATGTTGATTTCACCAATGGTTGCCATGTCTATGCAGTATATGTAATCTTACAGGTCTGTCCTATTGGGTAGTGTTACTCATAGGAGAGGTGGAGCTTCACTCTGTTTACAATCTTTATCTTAAACTCTGTCGAAGAGATTTTATACACAAGCTAAAGGATCTTGTTTCAGATGTCCATGCCAGCAATTAATTGCCACTTTATACCACAGTAAACAATAGCAATATTGTGCAAAGACACTTAAAATAGGTAAACAGAGTTCATGTTACACTGTGTGTTCCCCAGAGCTTCAGAGCACACTTAATATTTTATCAAGATATCCTCTCACAGTGAAGGAGACTTCTTAAAATCTCCTGTTGTTGTAAACCTTCTAAGCCCAATGAGCTCTTCTTTATTGTATCTTGTTAAAAAAAAATTGAGAAAGTCAGGATTTGAAAGAGATGTTGTTAACAACAATTAAAGAAATTACTGTTGAAGTCTGAATTGCAGAATGTTGCAGCTGCCGTTTATTCCACAAGTACTAATTTTCCTTAGTCCTTAATGATTGGTCCAATTGGTTCAGTTTTTATACTGACACCCTGGCTATAAAATGTAAGCTGATTAAACTTAATAGCTGCTTGTGTTTTCAGATACCAATCCCTTCTGTTTTCACAGTTGAGAGCCCAGAGGTGATTTTAATAAGCTATGCCTGACAAAACACCTAAGACATGCCAGAGTAATTTTATGTAGGCAATAATTGTCATCAGTAATAGATGTTTATTCCTCTACATGAGATTATAGCATTCACTGCCTGACATAGAAGCAAATTATTTGGCATAATGTGCTACAAGCTGGCCCCTGTCCAGGGTGTACCCTGCCTACGGCCCACAGTTACTGGGATAGGCTCCAGTCACCTGTGACCCCTAATGGGAATAAGCAGTAGAAAATGAATGAATGAAGGTTCTCTCAAAGTTTTTATTAATCTTGTTTTTTGACCATGTCTTCAGAGCCTCTTTTGCCGATTTACTTCTTTGTTTACATTATAGCTACACCATATTGTTTAATATTGCAATAACTATATGAATGGCAATATTTGCATACTCTTAATAAGATTAAGGCTTTATTAACCATCAGCATAGTAAAAGTTACATTTTAATTTGAGATAGAAGGCTCCAGATCCACTAGTCCCAACAGAGGCTAAATTAAAACTTACAAGACAAAACCAGATCTAAATTTAGGACAATATATTCTTTAGTTGGTCACAAGAAGTTGATTTAAGGATCCAGACACTTATTTTGAAAGTGTAAAAGCTCTTAGATGGAAAATCCATCCCTTATTGCAACACATTAAATTTCTTGCAATACATTTATTGTGATAACAATTTGTGATATGTTGTGCAGCCCACTTTTGTGTCACAATGTTCCCAATTAACTAGAAACAGTTGATGAAATCAGCATAAGTATTATACAAAATGAATAACTGAAAGATGTACGAGGGATGTGTTCCGCCTCAAAATTCATCAACAATATTCACTGCAATCTTTGTTTTGCAGATCATCCAGGATCGAGTGCTGCGCCACACTTCAAGGAGTTACCTGATGTGGAATAGTCTACCTGGAGGTCTCTTCACCCTGCCTCAGTACTCAACGTCCCTGAGAGACTTCCCCTTCTACTACGCTAAGCTGGGTCAGTTAATAACCTTCACATATGCTGAAGTCTACATGTACTCTGTGTGAATATTGAACCTGATCATTAATGAATTAATGGCACACGTTGAGGTTAGATTACATTTATTTTACTTTGTGATGTGACACAGGAACAGCTGGTATGTGGCAGCTGTTGAAAGCATGTAACATGTGACATTGGTACAAATTATGCAACATATATTTATTAATTCATGATTTGTAGGAGAGAAGTCTGCCAATTAGACCTGCCATGTTGCCATGTTGTACTTGGGCTTTGTTAATTGCCTTGATACACAGCATGCTGTTGACATGGGAATTGAGTTTACTGGCACCTTTTTCTTAACAAGCCTAATTAGACCTGTTCAGTGACACTATGCCAAGTAAATGCCACTAGAAGTAAACACGCTCAGACTAGGAAGTGTTACAGCATTCACAGACACTGCACTTAAGAGATAATTTTGTGAATTCACTGTACTTAAGAGCTCATATCACCTGCTGAAGCAATAAGGAGGTTTGACAGTTACATATATAAAAAGGCACCACATCAGTGTACTCAATCGGTCTAAATAAGTTTAGTATACATTTAATGCATTTGTTGGATTGAAAATCTTTTAACCTTGCTATTGTCTGGCCTTTTCAGGTATCAGACCATACCCAAAGTTTACAGCCATTATCCACTTGGTGACCCCACTAGTCTCACAGTCCCAGCCGGTCATGAAACTCCTTACAGCTGTGGCCAAATCCCAGTACTGTGCTCAGGTAACTCAAAAGCTAACTCAATCATCCAACCTTACCACACTTGTTACAGAATCCGAGACTCCTGAGGGTACCGGATTTAGTTTAACTTACTACTGCATGTTTAAATTAAACTAACATATATAGTTGGACTCATCTGTGCTCTTAAGAGACTGGCCCTTTCCTGGAATCAAAAACATGATGACAATTTTTATTTTCATTGCACAATAGGTGATTGTTCTGTGGAACTGTGACAAGCCTCTTCCTGCCAAACAACGCTGGCCTGCCACTGCTGTCCCTGTCATTGTTATCGAAGGAGAGAGCAAGGTACGGCACATTCATGTTTTTTGTTCACCTTACATCTCACAGAGCAACATCATCATTGATATTTTTAATCAAGTTCATGTATACCAAAACGTGGGCAGGCTAATATTGCATCAGTGGTTTCAAATATGGATCGCTGCTCATTTGTTGCCAGACCTTTGCATTGATAGATATTATAGACTAAAGGCTGAGTTAGAAAATGCTGACTACATTGAAGTTAGCCCTGGCATTTCAAAGTGCACTTAGATGAATGCAGAAAACACTTAAAAGCACTTGCTGTAATAGAGACAAAATGGTGGCAGCGGGGTTCATCAGGAAGGACAACTACACCTCTGTGAAGTCTAGCACTTAGTTTGCTCATCAGTAAAATGCAGTGTTTCTGCTCATTGATGTTGTGTCAGCTTGTAAATTTGGCTGACTGTGCTGTTAACATAGAGGAAGAAGGCTTAACAGTGCAAATAGACACGAAAAGACTGCTAACGCTGCTTGTCATGCAGATGTACCCTGCATCTGCTCACTTGAGCCCTGTTTATACTCTGATATTTGATGTTCGGCTGCACAGTTAAACATTTTTCTCCCTTTTACCTTACACTGACATTTCTCTGTTTATGATTTTGCAATTGCACAGGTAATAAGCAGCCGTTTCCTACCCTATGACACCATACCGACTGATGCTGTACTCAGTCTGGATGAAGATACTGTGCTCTCCACCACAGAGGTCAGACAAACAAATATACTCATTTAAGCACTAACACTTATTTCCTGGTTTATTTGCCCCATTTTACTTTTTTTTTTTCTTTTTTTTTTAAACCATCCAGGTGGACTTTGCTTTTACCGTGTGGCAGAGTTTCCCAGACCGTATAGTTGGTTACCCGGCCCGCAGCCACTTCTGGGATAGCAACAAGGAACGCTGGGGCTATACTTCCAAATGGACCAATGACTACTCCATGGTGCTGACTGGGGCTGCCATCTATCACAAGTATGAATCCTCCCCTCTCTCTCACTCTACAAAAAATATATACTGTATATGTTAGATTAATAATTATTATTTCATGCTCTATTTTTTTTTTTTTTTTATCTTTCCCCAGATACTACCACCACTTGTACACCACCTACCTTCCAGCTAGTTTGAAGACCATGGTTGACCAGATGTCAAACTGTGAGGACATTTTGATGAATTTTCTGGTGTCATCAGTCACAAAGCTTCCACCAATTAAAGTCACCCAGAAGAAACAGTATAAAGAGACAATGATGGGACAGGTAAAATATTTTAAATATCTTAGTTGTCTAGTTGCAGTAGACACTGTCAATGTTGAGTTATTTCATAATCCTCTTTCATTGTTTTTCAACAGACCTCCCGTGCATCTCGGTGGGCCGACCCAGACCACTTTGCACAGCGTCAGACCTGCATGAACAAATTTGCCAGCTGGTTTGGCACAATGCCTTTGGTCCATTCTCAGATGAGGCTTGACCCGGTCCTGTTTAAAGATCAAGTGTCTATACTGAGGAAGAAGTACAGAGACATCGAGAGGCTATAACCCTCCAGAGCCCCCTGTTCTATGGACACTTTCAGGGCAAGGGGGCGGACTTCTTAAACACACAAATTTGTTTCCACAATTGTGTGGACAGATACGATAAAAGAGGGACAATGAACTTAAATAAATTAATCTAAATACTGTTGTTCCTGTACCTCATGCGTTTTGGGGATTATTGAGAAAGCTATACACCCCACAAAATACACTACTACCTTAGAGGAATAATACTGAACTAAAGCTGGAGCAGTGATAGACTGACCGGGATACTCTGCAAACATTTGAAAACCACTCAACCCTGACCCAATGAAAGAGACAGAACACTATGCACAGGTTCATAAAAGACTTTGCTGACAAAATATTATGAACACTGAAAAGGATAACACTATTTTGGATGTGATTAACTATTTTTATACAGTGAATGGCCAGCACTAGTCTCTCTGTATTGTTGTAAATAATTGCAGGGGAGGGGTCAAGAAGAAAATGACAACCCTTCAACCACAGAACTGAGTGTTAAGCTGATTTTCACAGTGCCTCAAGTCTATCTTATGGTGTCGGGATGTGGGAGTTACACACAGACATGATGCTGAATGGGCATTGTGGGCTTGCTGCTTTGCAAATCACTCTTAATATTTTTTTCTGAATGATTGATAATTTTTTGGGATCCCAAGATTCTTCAGGTCAGCATTGACATCACCAAAGTAAATGTTATTTAATTCATATGAAAACAATACAAAAACAATTGCCAATCGAGCCAAATCAATTTTATGTGAATAAAGTCAGTTTCAATTTATGTGTCTTCTAGTATCAGCAAAAGTGCACAGTAAACTTGAACGGTTGCTGTCCCGAAGAATTCAAAGGATCCCTGAGTTGCCTTGTTTGAGGGAGACTTGCCAGGTTAAGTTTTCCTATGGTGTTGGAAACATACTTTACAGTTATGGACTTGGGACAACATCCTGGCCAGAAATTGAAAAGAAAAGTCATTATTTTCATGTCATAGACCCAATTTTATTTTTCCCAGTGACAGGTTTGGCAGTGGCTAAAGCTGACAAGTCCTTGACAGAGGCTAACACAGTTCTCATTAGGAAACATTGGACAATGCCCGAGACTCTGGCATTACAACAACTGTATCATACAAAGCAGACAGCTGTATTTTTGTCTTCAGTGTGAACATTTTTGACAAGGTCGGTGTAGTCTTTCGGTGAGTTTATGATGACATAGAAATGCCTCAGGGATATGAGGTCAGATTTGGCCCTTTTACGCATTCAGAGATTTTCTGAAAATTGATACAATATGACTCAACTTATCTACACAATATCTGGAGAAATGCCCTGTTGAATCTCTAACAATCACAAAATGACTATAAACATCCCGGCTTGGGAGACAAAAGTTAGCATTGTGCTTGGGACATGACCAAGATCCAAATTCTGAAGCGATTTTGTCAATATCTGTTTTTACATTTAAGATCCAACTGCTGCCAAATCTCCAAAAAATGGCTTTGGGATTTTTTTCTACTGTAACTTGACCATTTCCTTTTGCATGTCATATCAATCAGTGCAAAGACATTAACCTGTAGTAGCTGAGATTCTGTGTATTTGATCATATTGTTTTACAACACTAACCACACTGCCCTGAGAGCCTGTTTAAAAGCTAAATGATCGTAGCTGTTTTGAATTTAAGACATTGTGGCAAGCTTGCACCCTTTACCTAATGTGCCAATAGATCCATTTGTTTCATATGGTGTGACTTCATAATGTTAGGAAGGCCACACATTTTCATATTTATTTGGTTCAATTTTCATTTTTTATGAGAAAGAATGTATGATTATAGGAAAACAGCTATTGAGTGCAAATAAACAATTCTTACAGTACTGCGCTATAAAGATAAACATGGTCATAGATTCACAGTTGCAAAATGTACTTGGTGCAATATTTAAATTACATTTTCCTCTTTCTTTTCCTCATATTGTTTAAGAGGGCAGGGGGTTATGTATTGATGTGCCTTCAGAAGAAATTCATACGTTGTACCTCTTGTGTCACAGAGGGATTGATTTTGTTCATTTCCTAGGCTTTTATCTTGTAACTGATAGTGTTTTTAATTACTGTTTGACACTGGATGGAGACTTAATCATCACACAACTGTAACTGACATTCCTGACTATTTCATTGTAGTGACATTTTTTAAAGGTGTTGGTAGATGCTCATCAACTGTTTACTGTACTTGCAACAATTAAGACGCTCTTCTTCCTGGTTGTGACAAGTATAAAATGAAAATTAATTTACTTGCGATATTTATCATACAGGTTTGTGACTCAACACCTGCTTCCTTCACTCGACTACAACTACACATGATTTTATAGCAATGGAAAGATGAGAAAAATCAAGTTTTGTAAAAGAGTTTTATAAAAACAACCCAACCAACAATAAAACATTTGATAAAAGTTGACTGTCTTTTGTGTTTTTTGGCTGGCTGCATAATTTGGCTTGTTTTACTGCGGCAGTAGCTCAGTTGGTAGAGCCGCTTGTCCAATAACCAGAAGGTTGGCGGTTCAAACCCCACTCCCACCGTTGCATACTGTCGTTGTGTCCTTGGGCAAGACACTTAACCCACCTTGCCTCCGGTGTCTGCGCACACTGGTGTATGAATGTGAGTGTGAATGGGTGAACGGTTCCTTGATGTAAAGCGCTTTGAGTACCCATGAAGGTGGAAAAGCGCTATATAAAAATGTGACCATTTACTTGTGAACTAGTCCCATTTTGTCCTCCTCCTAACCTAATTTTTAGGCTTTCCAAATGTACTCTTTCCACTAAGGGGCAGCCAAAATAAATAATTGCTAACTTCCTTCCCGTGTGTGTGTGAACCTCATGCCATTCCAAGAAACTGCAGTGTTTACATAAATCTGTGTCAGGGTGATTGGTTTAGACACGCTGCATAAATAACAGCATCTATCTCAAATGATCCCATGATGCATGAGAGCTGCCAACTCAGCTAGAGCCACCGCTACAGGAGAGATCCCACCCCTCCCAAAAAAAAAAAAAAAAAAAAAAAAAAAACACACTCACAGACGTCCAACTGTACAAAAATCAGCAAAGCAAAGAGGTGTGCAATATGGAAATCTCCACTGTCTTGGCAGCAGGATAATTTATATTGCCATACCAAAACCATATGGCCAATTATGAGTAGACCACATTTTGTACTTAAACAATGTATGTTCAGTGAAGCAGGAAAAAGCCCCAAATGAGCCAGATGTAATGAGGCATTTGTTGTGGAGGGAATGGAGAAAAATTCAAATGTCAAAACAGGTAATTTAGATAAAATAGCTTGAATGCTGCTACGACAAAGGTGTCTGCAAAACTGTCCATTATCTATAAGTCTGCTTTTTATTAGGCACTCTATGTTAATCACTTAAGTTCTGCTAAAGCCCATAGATAACATCTGTATCTACATCTCAGTTAGAGTCCTCAGCAAGTCTATTTACCCAGGGCTCTTCTCTTCTCTGCAGGCAGATTAAGCTTTTTAAAGGGGGAAAATTGACAGCTATCCTCCCCTTCTATCAATTTTATATCAGGCTAAATATGAAAAGGCACAGTCTCATTAGTTGCTCTTAAGTTATGCATGGTTTGAGTTTTTAAAAGTGTAAAAAGAAAGTCACTTCATTTGCACCAGTTGTCGATGTGTTAGTTGGAAAAACTTCACTTCCATTGAATGTCATTCTGTGCCTCAAAGTAAAGCTGAGGAATAGAAGGGGCATCCCGCAGTGTTATCATTTAATATGGTAAAATTATAGAGAAATTGTAGCAGTAATAGTCAGAAACAATTCATTTTTGACAGATTAAAGAAAGCCAGTGATCTGTTCGTGTGTGCGTGTGAATAAATTCAAAGCAAAAGGTGTATTATTGTGTCCAGCTGTTTTATAATAATATACTGTGTTTTGGTATGTAGACTAATCAGATGTTCAGGGTTTGTGACTCACACTGGAAGCTCATATAAAACATCAGTCTGGAAGCTGTGGGATGCTCTGAGGTTCCCAATCTATCATGAGATAACAGCTGACGCCAATCTATCTGGATAAAATTATCTTTGTAACAGATGGGGGCTCGAAACTGTGTCATGATGAGAACATAGCTATGCAGCATTGTGTTGTAAAATGTGTTGTGCATTTATCTGTGTTTGTGCAACTTAATGGTCTCATAAATTACTGATGCATGATGGGAAAAAGCCTCTTAAAATCTAAAATTAACTCTGCTATCAATTATGTTAAAATACCAAAATCTGGCCCGGATCAATACATCTTACAGTGAGCCTGGGAATGCTGAACTAAATATAAAATCTGAAAAAATGATGCAGTAGCTTGTGTAGTGTCTCAATGACAAATTACTTCTTTTGTGAACATAATAAGTCATTACAGTCCACTATCGATCACCTTGCCAGAGTTTGTGATGTATTAACTGCGCAACTGCCTTACGACTTTCTTGTTTTCCATCTGTATAGTATCTTCAGATAATGAGTATTGTGATATCCCTAAAGCAGTGCTAATAACTAGGTCTAGATTTGTCAACAATATGTGTGAATACCTATTTCTGGGGTATCATGTCACCCTATGCTCTGACAGAGATCCCTCCTGTTGACAAGTCATAAATATGCTCAGCTGGCAGCCATATTTCCACAACAGATGCTCAAGCCTATGAGACAGATCTGCTTCGATGAATACCAATTTTCCAATTTGACTGCAGATTAGGTGGTGAGTTTCTGTCTGTGTTCTTCCTAATCGCTGATCAGATAAACTTTTTGGGAGAAGTTAAAGGCTCTAATTTGTCAGCTGTGTCTCTGTTCATAAGATTATAGGCTACTGTGTGTTTACTAAATAATAATAACAGTAATGATTGCATAAATCTAAATCTCATTCTTAAGTTAAATGTGGGAAAGTGTGTAAACCACAAGACAATATACAGAAAATTATGTTTATGATTCTAGAGATAATGATTTAGAGCACACAGGGTGTTATATGACTTTACATGTAGAGCACATAGGAACCCTACAATCATTCACCCATTCATTTGTAAAGCTGTCACAAGGAGTAACAGCCATCAATTTTGCCTTACTAACAAATTATATATAGGGTGAATATGGATAAAGTGGGACACATTTTGAAAATGCAGTTTCCATACTATGTAAAATTTGATTCGAATGCTAGAATCTTTAATGTAATACATTTTTAAACAGCGTAAGAACTCAACTACACATAACAAATGGAAAAAAGTGAAAAAAAGTTTTTTTAGTAAATGGAAAAGATACATTAAAAGATAATCATTACTAAACTTAACCGCCCCAGTTTACCCACTGTCCCACCTTACCCATATTCACCCTAATGATTTTCAGAGCTATATGCCATGGTTACCTTTTCCACACTAAGCATATCGGAAATATTTGGCTCCTCAAATATTGTGTTTATGCCAGCAAACTTGAGAAGTATGGTGTGGACAGTGACCCTGCAGTGGTCCAACACCGTAGACATCTGCAACATACTTTCCTTTGGAGCCAGCTTTGGATAAAGGTAACGATTATAAGAGAAAGTTAGGCTATATTTACCAGTGTCCGTTTATAAAGCAATCTAACGCTGCTGTTGGTAACTAATATAAATTGGTCACGTGTAACTTTGATCCCAAGTGCGCTCTGTGCCACAGTGCCCCCTATCGACCAGTGCCGGACGCTGCTGGTCGTTATTCGGCGTCAGAGACTCCTCCTCCGCCATTTTTGACTGTAAACATCCTGCAGATTTTAAAAGGACAGCGCTGAGCGGGAGGAAGGCGGCTGGCGCCATCTTGGCTGTTTTAATGAGTACAACAGGGAAGAAACTGCTGGGTGAAATAACATAATATTTGGGATTTCCCTCTAAAGGAGGTACCACTGGTGAGTAAGTTAGCATCGGGGTTATTTTGGCGCAGTTTTATTTAGTTAACAACGCAGAAAGGGTGTGCATGCTCTTCTTTATTCGCCGCGGCCTTCCCTTTATGAGGAGCCTTTAGCCGCACACAGTTGTGCTGCAGGAAAAAGTACGAGGGGCTTTGACGAGGTGGTATTCTGGCACGTTTTACGTTTTCTAATACAGCTACATTTCTTCTAATGCAACGCGTCCTTGTCTATAATAATGCATTATATTAAAGTTTTAGCTGCTCTTGTGAGTGTTTTTCTCCTTGTTTTGCTTGCGGCTAATTTCCCATCTGTTGGCGCCGACTATTTACTGGAGATGGGTCGTTTTTGGCGCTTTTCTTTTAATACTGTATCTTTTAGAGAATGGGTTATGTGAATAGCATATAAAGCAACTTAAAAGAAAAACGGTTTTAGCAAAATGTAAAATCTGACAAGAATGAACCCAAGAAAACGTTACCTAACGTTAGTTATTAATGATTAGCCAGACGTTAGCTACATTTCCAGTGTTTGTCAATGAGAGGCGGAACCTTGGGCGCGCGCATGATTTGATTAGCTAAATTTGTCGCGTGGTAGTTACTTCTTAAATGATTTCCAGTGGTACTGTTGTTGTTTAATCTTCGGTTATCATTCTTTATGTTTGATGCACACGGGTAGTAGCAGCAACCACGAATAGGAAGCGGGCTTTTTGAAAAAGTTTTCTAGGGCAGGCATGTCTTCGTCGAAGAATACTCACAACGCTGCCCCATTTTAAAGGATACTGTACATGGTATACAAATGAATGAAGCATTAGGGTAAAGAACAATTTTACTAATTTGTACTATATCTATTTACTATGTTCTATATGGAGTAGGGGTAATAGGGAGTTTGCCATAAATTTACATTGAGGTATTGGAGTGTGTTCAGTGGTTTGTAAGTATTTGTCTACTAGCTCTAACAGCAACCAAAATATTGTGGAAGTGGTGAATGAATGCACCCAATTGTGGCAAATTGATACTGTCTTTGGTGCTTGACTTTAGGAACACAAATTTTCTTTTTCAGGTACACTCTCCCCACAGTGAGTGTGTGAGTCAGGACAACCAGGGCAATGTTTTACGCCCACTTTGTCCTCAGTAAACGTGGGCCGCTGGCCAAGATCTGGCTGGCGGCCCATTGGGACAAGAAGCTTACCAAGGCTCATGTGTTTGAATGCAACCTTGAAAGCAGTGTGGAGAGCATCATCTCACCCAAGGTAAAAGAATAGTTATGTTTGTCTGACCTCTTTTCTTTAAGACTTGGAAGATATTGATTTCCCAGTACTTATCACATTATGTTTATCTCCAAACTAGGTGAAAATGGCTTTGCGTACATCAGGTCACTTGCTCCTTGGAGTGGTGAGAATCTACCACAGGAAGGCCAAATACCTGCTTGCAGACTGCAATGAAGCCTTTATCAAAATCAAAATGGCTTTCAGGCCAGGTAAGGACATGTTTGATCAGATTTCCAGACATAAAGCATAGAACTGGTTATGTAAAAAATGAAAAATTGTGTTTATTTTTAGGCGTAGTGGATTTGCCTGAGGAAAACAGAGAAGCAGCGTACAATGCCATCACTTTGCCTGAGGAGTTTCATGACTTTGATCAACCACTTCCTGACCTAGAGTAAGTTAGCTACATGAATATTATACTTGTTTCCTATTACTTTGTGGAAAAAGTCTTGTTGTGTGACCTTGATTGTTTTCTTCCATAGTGACATTGATGTGGCCCAGCAGTTCACTCTGAACCAGAGCCGAGTAGAAGAGATCACTATGAGGGAAGATGTTGGCAACTTAAATCTCTTGCAGGACAATGACTTCGGTAAGACAAAACTGATACACTGTTCTTAACACATGCACCTTATCGTATGACTGCATGCGCATTATAATCTGCTGCAATCCTTAGCTGACTTTGGGATGGATGACAGAGAGATGATGCGTGACGCCAGCACATTCGAAGAGGACATTATGCATGGTGCCACAGCCTCAAACCTTCTTTTAGAAGCAGAGCCTGGGCCAGCAAATCTCCCAGATAAATCTAACCACATGGAGTATGACGACTTTGGCGATGCCTCTATGGGCAACAGTGATGGTGGGATGCTTGGTAAGTGGACGGTTCCTTTCTACTGTTATTGGTGAACTTTTGATTGGATAAGGAACTTACTTTTGGTTGTCCAATTTAGTTGATAAGCTATTGAGCTCTGAAGATGGAGGTGGTATCTTTGATGACCCTCCAGCTATCACAGACAGTGTGATGATGGCCCCAGACCATGGAGATGATGAGGATGACTTTGACAACCTCCAGTCACGTAAGTATTCCAATTCAAAATGTAAAAAAATAACTTCAGTAGTTGGTAGTATTCCTAAAAGAAGCAACCTATTTTCTGTTATTGTATTGTAGTGTGTGTCTTCTCGTTAAAAGTAAACTGCTTTTTGTCTTTAGCGGGTCCCGATAGCCCAGACTCAGGGCCAGCAGAGCCACTTCCGGCTATGGCTGATCAGACTGAACAGACCACTCTGGTACACAATGAGGAGGAGGCCTTTGCTCTGGAGCCCATTGACATCACTGGTAAGGACTGTTCATTTATTCACTATATTATACACAGTTACTGTAAACTAGTGCATGTTGTAATATGTATTGTTCCATCAGTTAAAGAAACCAAGGCAAAGCGTAAGAGGAAGCTGATTGTGGACAGTGTGAAGGAGCTGGACAGTAAAACCATTAGAGCCCAGTTGTCTGACTACTCAGACATTGTCACCACTCTGGATCTTGCTCCTCCCACAAAGAAACTAATGATGTGGAAGGAAACTGGAGGAGTGGAGAAACTTTTCTCTCTCCCAGCTCAGCCTCTCTGGAATGGAAGGCTGCTTAAGGTGAGATGGTTTTTTAAATTCATGCAGAGCAGTTGTGTTCCTTGGAGACCCCTAATTTAGTTGCTAATGCCCATACATGACTTTGTTTTGTTTTGTTTTTTTGGGGGGGTTTTTAGCAATAGAGGAAGCCAGATTTTTACTTTTATTGAATGTCATACTTTGTTATAAGATTTGAGTCAATGCTTCGCAGACAGGAGAAAATCTTTGAATGTGTCTCTCCATTCTAGGCTTTATGCACACATACCATTTCATTTACAATTTTCCTTTGGGTTAATACATATTTTCAAAGGGTCTCTTTCTGTTTCATTTCATAACCATGTTGAAATGACACACTTTTTTTTTTTTGAAGATGCATGTAACATACTTTTTTAAATTTGTACTGTTTTTTAAAGATGTTCACACGCTGCCTGACACCTCTGGTGCCAGATGAGTTGAGGAAGAGAAGAAAGGGTGGTGAAGCAGACAGCCTGGATGAGTTCCTCAAAGAGCTGGAGAACCCAGAAGTGCCCAGAGAGGACGTCATGGGCCAGCACAGAGATGTTATTGGTAAGATTCTTTTTTTCATAACAAGGTGGAGACTAAATCCTATACTTTTTTTTTTTTTTTTTTTTACTTTTTACATTGTATTTATTCTCTCTATAGACCAGACTATCATGGAAGAGCCTAGTATGCTGGCACATTCTGCAATGGAGGGCAGCAGGACGGCCCTGGATGAGACGATTATGCCTCCCCCCTCCACTCCCCGCGGAGTTAAACGCAAGACCCTTGAAAAAGATGCACTGTCTGTAAGAACTTCATTGTCATAAAACTGATGTACCTAGCTTTCATTACTCTTTGAAGGCCTTTTTATTGCACATAAAACCATACCCTTCGTAAGTAGTCATAGTTCAGGGAGAATTGTTTAGAGGAAAAAAAAAAGAAAAAAAAAAGCCAGAGAGATACTTTTTAAATATACACGCAAATAAAGTGAGACAAATATGGTATGTATAAGGCTGTAAATTTTGTCTGTCTTTTCTCAGATGGCTTCCTTGGAGCAGCAACAGGTGGTCGACCGGTCAATGTTGTCCCAGAGGTTAGATATGCCTCAGGTGGATCTGCCCCCAGAGGAGAGCAGCGTCAACCTCACTCAGCTCGTCCCTGAGCTTGACTTGCTCGGTGACAAGGGCAAAGACAAGAAAGATGAAAGTGACGAAGAAGAGGTCAGTGTGAATTACTCTGTTCTAAAATAATAAGAGACATTAGGCTGACAGAATGAGTTATTGAAAGAAATCTTGTCTATTTTGTTTAGGAGGAGGACGGTCAAGGTGGAGACCAGGACCAGGAGGAGAAAAGGTGGAACAAGAGGACACAGCAGATGCTCCACGGTCTGCAGGTACCAGACTGCTTTTAACAATAACTTAAATCCAATCAAAGAAAATTATGATTTGGTAACGTTAATTTTTGTCTCTGTGTGTTCCTAGCGCGTCATGGCCAAAACTGGAGCAGAGTCAATTAGTCTGCTTGACCTGTGCCGGAACAACAACAAAAAACAGGCAGCTGCAAAGTTTTACAGTTTTCTGGTCCTCAAGAAGCAACAAGCCATCGAGGTGTCCCAGTCTCAGCCCTACAGCGACATCATTGCCACCGCTGGACCAAGATTTCACATTGTTTAGACATCGGAAGAACACTCTACTTGCAACAGACATACTTTTAAAGTACTCAACTTTTTGCCTTTTATTTTGTTTTCCTGTCAGCCCGTTTTGAGAAGGGAGGGGTGGGGGTAGAGGGACTGGGTTGGAAACTTTTTAAAAAGGATTTTACTGTAACTACAGGTGAAATCATGCAGTATTCGTGTGGTTCAAAACGATGTGAGGAAGAATGTTTAACAATAATATTTATAAAGCTACTTTTTCAGTCAACAAGTTCGGCTCCATTTTTTTTTAAAGTTAAGATTCAATTGTCTGTTCATTCCGACTTTTTACCATTGTCCCTCTTGTATTAAAACATCGATTTTATAAAAAGCCCTTTTATTTTCATGTTAAACTTTGTATTGACACTGTACATGTAATGAAAGGTACTGGTTTATCTGAAGTGTAACCTCTCCCACCTCCTACTTGTTGCACTTGTTATTCCATGACAAACAAATGCTAATCTGTCAGAAACATTGGTGAATCTTTCCTGACGTCAAGTATCACGATAAGATGTAAAATTCAGGCAGATTATTCTAGTTTCATGTCATTTTTTTTTTTTTTTTTTTTTTGTACCTTTTTGTCTTTGTTATTCACCTTTTTGCATTATGTAACTAGGTAATGTACTTGTTACAGTAAGTTCAAAACACCATCTTTTTAGTCTTCAGGTAACTACTAGTTGTGATACATCTGTAAAAATTTGAAATAAAGTGTTTTAAGTACTTGTTAACTGTATTTTTTTCTATTTTGCAATATTTAGCATATCGGTATATATTCTGCATATCTGGCTGGAAATAATAAAATTGTATTGCAAAAATGAATGTCCCAGTGGTATTCTGCTGCAAACAGCGATATATATATATTATATATGATATATATATATATATATATGATATATATATGATATATATATGATATATATAGATATATATATATAGATATATATTTTTTTTTTTTTTTTTTTACACAAATAATGGCATGTTTGCATTGTATAATAGCGATAGACAAAATTTGACCTCTAATAATAAGAGCTGAGAACAAAATGCCAGTTTAGTTAATTGATTTACAATATTTTAAGTAGTTTCATAAAACAATTTTATTCTGTTGTGTTTTCCCGTCGAGTGTCCAAAATAGTTCACTCACTCTTGCCTGTTGAGGGCCAATTAAGGGGGAACCTTTTGTACGCTGTGTTCCCTCCAGAGGAAGAACGGACGTCCGTCGCTAAACTGTTCCTACCTTCTTTCCGCGTGTGGTGGCTCACATATGGCTTCACGTAAAGAGACCGGTTCAGTATCTAACGCCGGTATGTCGTCTACAGGTGGCACTTTGGACTCTCCCGTCAAACAGATCCAGATTGAAGGACTGGTAAGTATGAAGCACAAAACTGTAGACGAATTAAATCGGTGGTTTAATCCTGGATGTTAGAAAAATAGTGTTAGCAACAGATAATTCAGATGCTAACACCATCATGGCCAATTTACAATAGCAAAGTACTACTAGAATTGAAAAGCTTTCCACAATTTAACTATACAACAGATGCCGTTACCCAGTCAAATGTGTAAATAAATATTTTAACTCGTTGCGTTACGGTCGTTAAAAATAGCCATTCAGGTTTAGCCACAGTCTTCTTACTGGATGCTAACATGCTAATAATAGATTTGAAAATAGGGTTAGAATACCGTGCGCCTCGATACAGGTTATGTTGGTACTGAAGGATCTCAAATAGTGATGAAGCATAAACTCTACCCTAAAGACAAAAGTGAATACTCTCTTTCAATCTCTTGAGTGTGACGACTGTGGTGTCTGTTTATTTTTCCCGTATACACCCCAAACCATCCCTTGACATATGATAAATTTTCTGGTATCTCTTTGAAAATGGATGGATGGACCTATTACCAATACATTTGTAAAAAAATAACTTATTCCTAAAACTCAGTGTTCTGCAAACAATATAAAAAGAGTGAATCACACTCTTAATATCACATATTTATGTTTGTGTTTATAGTTACTTAAGGTAATTCGTTCTCAGGCTATAAGATTCATTCAAAAATGTATGTCATTTTGCCATGTATTTTGTTGATTGAATTTATTGACGTTCAGCTGTACATACATTGATCAATTTAAATGTAAAAGTCGGGAAAGGAAAACGGAAAAAAATAGATGATATTTTAAATGTGCTATTTAGTTGTAGCAGGTATGTCTTGAATATTTACAAAGCTAAACTGTAATTATGTTGTGTAGTACCTCTGTATAAACAGCAGAGGACAAACTTGCTTCACAGCCATGGCACTTTCATGTTCCCACATGCCCTACGATGCTCTGGACCCAGAGTATCTCATTTACATGATGTGCTTAACAGCAGTAGGCAGCTGCAGCATTCTTTTCTCTAGCTCATGAAAGCTGCCCTACGCTAATGGACCTTCTTTTAAAAATGAAATATTTCACCTCAATCTGTATTGTTTAGTTATATAATTCCTCTCAGCCTCATCAACCAAACATTTTAATAACACCAGTTTAATGTGATCTACCTTTGATTGTGAACTCATTTAGAGTAACGCCACTAAAAAGGCGCCCATTTCAGGTTTAAACATGGTACCAGCTCATTGATATGCAGCTCTTGCTGTTGTGTTGCGTCATGACCTGTCTGTCAGAGGTTTAGCTGGAGGCTCGCATACAGACGGCATCACCTCTCCTGTGTAGTAGAATTGTATTGTTTCCTTTCTTTGAAGAGGTTTCGCTGGTGATGTTGAAGTGCTGCTCTGCGTTGGTTTATATTAAACACCAACTGAGATCACACAAATGCCTACATTGCATTTAAGCTTGTGGTTTTGCTGGCTTACCATTTTTTCCTATTGTCATTTTACTTAAGGGAAATGGAAACAGAGGCAAATGTGACCAAATTACCTACTAAAGCTGTCATTTGTTTCATTTATTTTGTCAGACTAGCTTACTGTACCATGAGTCTGCATTCACCCTAAGGTATAGGCTCCTAAAGCTGTGTTTTCTCAACACTGTGTGATACCAATGTGATCAGCTGTTACTATAAGAAAAGAGATTACTATCTGATATAGTTAATGGCATAGCATATTTTTACTCATTCTTTTCTCTGCTCACCTTGGGTACCATTTGGCTAATATGAAAATTAAAACCACCAAAATGAGCAGGCAGCTGATCAGAGCAAAGCAAGCTAAATGTGAGAAGTAAACGTGTGAGCAGGTGTTATAAAAACTCCACTTTTCCCACATTAAAATAAAACCTCCCACTGTTTGTTATTCAGGTCATGGTTCTATTTGAGTGTGCGAAGTATCAGACCAGCAAACATGTTTGAAATTGTTTGCCAAACCTACAGAAGAAGTGTGATTCTCTAGTGATCGTCTGCTGGAGCTTAACCCAGCAGATGTCTCGCAGAGAATAGACGATTTGGTCAATTATATTAGATTCTGTGTTTGTCTACACATCAGCAGCACAAAGCAAAATTCATCGCCTCTGCCTTACTTGACTTTCTCATAAGTTGGACCCCCATTGCGGGGAGAATATGAGCCCCTTAAGAAAGAAGAAGATTTATGATGAGAATTAAAGATTGCCAACGGGGGATTTGAACTGCAATTGATTCTGCACAATTCAATTTTAAGCTTGTTGATTTATAATATGCTGTCCACATATCAATCTGGGCCTTCTCCACATGAGGTGAGTTCTGTGGGTAGCTGTTTGTAGGACGGATCAATAAAACTATGAGAGCGCTGCTACTTGAGACATAGTACTGTACTGCACGTGTGTGTGTCCTCAGAGTTTTTTTTGCCCAAACTCACAGCATTCCTGTCTTTGCTTACAATACCTGATGACATTTACTCAGCACGGAGAAAGGCAGCACGACAAATCCACCAAAAACCTCTGTCCGTTGCACACATGCCTTCTCTTTTTTTTATTTATTTGACCTTCTTCAAGTTGTTTTTTGGCCAGTTGTCCATCGCTCGCCACCCCTTTTCCAGACTGATGCTATTTAAGTGTGTGATGAACAGATTGCCAAGAGGTAGATAGCAGTAGGCTTTGTGTATCTGTGCTATCTGCTTTCAGTGATGGTGACTAGAAAAAGCTATTTGTTGGCAGAAGAAGGAGCCAAGTCTCAAAAGGGGGCAGGGGGCTTTGTGAAAGCAGCCAGAGCTGTCCATCCTCTGGACTCCTACTCTTTTGCCTCCTTAGCTACCCTCACTGTCATTGGTTGCTCTGTTTGCTGTTCCATTTTATCATTATTTACTTGCCTCTCTCAGCTACTCTTTTTTTTTGCTGCTGTTTTCTACATCAGCATCTCTCTCCTCTCCCCTCTTTTTATACCTATCACCCCTCGTCGCTCGACCCATTGTGCAGACCTTCTACCCTCTCAGTCAGAGCAGTGCAGGCAGGCAGGCCGGGAATGAGATTTGTTTTTCTCCCAAAGTGCTGTCTCTCTCTCTCCCAACCCTCTAGCCTTTTACTTGTTGCGTGACAGGTCCAGCAGTCTATTGAAATAAATCTCCCAGGACAGGTGCACGTGCTTGATGTGTGTGTGTGTGTGTCTGTGGATGTATATGTAGGACCGGGGCAGACCAGTAAGGGCTCCTTCATGGAGGTGCTTTGTTGTGAACACGACGTGAAGACTGCCACCCTACACTGGTGTGTATGTGTGTATTATTAATGCCTGTAGCTATGACCTGCCCACACTGTTATCAGCGTGATTTATGCTCTCCCCCTACACGCAGCTCCACGTCCTGTTCATTTAAACTCTTTGCCTTCCCTTCTCTAGTTGGTTTGGCACTATGCTCTTAGTTTTCTGCTGGTTTCTGTCTCTTGATGGGCAGTGTGAGATGGCGTGCATTGTTTTTGCTGAAGGAAGCTATGGTGAGCTGTTGGTGAGGCAACTACATATTTTCGGTCTTGTGGAACCCTGTCCTATCAGCTAAATTTTTATCTGAGATTAAAATTTAATTCTTCGATGATGCATGGGCACTCTGTCCAGATAAGGCACTGAGATTCTGCATATTCCCACCTTCTGCACCAGGACAGCATTTTCCCCAAATCTTAGGCTTTTCATTTCTCCTGCCTGGTGAGCACTACCCCAACCCAAGTCCCTAAAAGATATGCTGAAGCCATTGACTGTTGCTCACATCCATATCAGTAATGTACTGCTGTTACAGCCTGCAGGTGGGACTTTCTACTCCATGTGCCATTCAGCCAGTGAGTGATGCCGAAGAAACATGTCTCACAATCTCACAGAGGCATAACAAAAATGTTTTTAGCAGATTGGTAGTGGTGGTAAGTTACATGACATAAGTGACAGCCGAAGACAGTTTTTTTTTAATGTTATTTCTTGAGACAAATGGATGGACTAACAGCTGCTGTCTGTCAGGCTTCATCCCACTGCCACACATTTCAAATTTATCTCTTCTCTTATTTGGCTTTAGTTTGAAAGAGAAGTAGTGAGTTTTCACAGGCTGCATGTGTTGAACCAGCTGGCTTACAGAAGACAGAAACAAAACAACTAGTTTATCAGTAGAAATCTAATAGCTTTGAAAGTAGTCTAGTGTTGATAACTGTATAAAGTCTGAGCATCCCGTTCATCTTTGAAAACATTACAGCGCATTTACTGCAGCTCTTTTCTGTGAGATCCTTGGAGCTTAGAGCTGCCTTGCCAACATGGTTCAGTACAAATGTGCTTGTTGCACTGGATGCCAAAAATGTTTAGAGTAACGCAAGTAGTTGCATATGTTTTATAAGTCCTGTTATTTGACATGATGCATATTTGTTTAATATGTTCAATCCTTTATGTGCGTTTTTGGCTTTGTGATTTTTAAAGGCATTTTTGTTAATTACCATAGTTTAATGCATTTGTTATAAGCCATTTAACTGGGGAAGGAAAGGAAATGAAGCCACAAATCTGTTGCTGGTACAGTCTGGGGAGAAAACCCAAGCCTCTTATGATTTTAATGCAAACTAAGCCCAACAGAAACTAATGAGCACAAATCAAAATGGCACGTCTGGAGGCAATCGAACCGGCGAACATAAATCATAGGATGAGGGGGGAAAAACAATAACCAGAAATTCTGTAACAGCCGCAGAATGTAGAGATGGTGAGCAAGATAAATAAATTAGCCCCGGTTGAGAAAATGAAATCATTTTCTCGGGCCAGTTATTGAAAGGAGTGTGAAGCCTATTCTCCTTCTCCACCTCGATACTGTTGTAGCCACTCAATATCAAAGTCCGATTGCCTTTTGTGCTTTCACAGGTGGTGCTGAAGATTATCAAGCATTACCAGGAAGAAGGCCAGGGCAGCGAGGTGGTCCAGGGAGTCCTGCTGGGGCTGGTAGTGGACGACCGGCTGGAGATCACCAACTGCTTCCCTTTTCCCCAACACACCGAGGATGACGCTGACTTTGATGAAGGTATAAGAGAGCGGTGTACTCTGTTTATAAGATCAATCCTCCTCTGCTGCTGGAAGAAATTCACACAGCCCACACATTTAGAGTTACAACACCAGCTGGAAAAGAGCAACTCTCCAGTCAAATTTGTTTTTGGAGGATAGACATATAGAGGATGGTATTGATTGCCGATTTGGATTAAGGAACCCTTGATCCTGCATCTGGAAGCTCAGCTATTTTCTAGTAGTTGACTGCTCACAGGAAGCTGGAGAGAGATAATTTTTGACGGTGTTGTAGTGCTTGGTAGATTTGATATAACTTACAACATTCATTTTGTAATTAAATCCTTTTTTATTATTTAAAGTTGTGGTTAGGAATAGGAAAATAACATTAGGTTTGCTCAGACCCCCACCAAAGCACTGACCCTATCTTGCAAGTGTAAAAATATGGAGCCCAGACCTGGACTCCTCTAGTTTAGGGGTAAGTGTTCTAAAAATCTATTAAGCCACAAAGCCCTGATCTCACAATAGTAAATAATCCATAAATTACTGCATTAAAACACATAATTTGTACCTTTACGAACGCCTTGTGACTAGAGTTTGTATCGTCTGGGATATCCTTACTTCATAATGGTACATAATCCTCTAAAAACATTCTTGCATGCATACGGATCCACACCAGTAAGAATTTCTACTGATCTTGCTTAAAATTTTCACCAAAATAGAGCCATTTTGTTTTACTTATCTTTCCAATAAACAAACAAAACAGCGCTAGCAAAAACATACACCTTCTTGGCACACAATATTAATTCAGAGGTAAATGTTAAACAAATCTGTATTAATGGTACGTCCCAAATTCAGAAATGTTGGGATGTTTTTAAAAATTTTAATAAAATGAAAACTTTCAAATCACATGAGCCAATATTTTATTCACAATAGAACATAGATAACAAAACAAATGTTTACACTGAGAAATTTCATACTTTAATGCACAAAATGAGCTCAATTCAAATTTGATGCCTGCTACAGGTCTCAAAATAGTTGGGACAGGTCGACAAATGGCTGAAAAAGCAAGAAATTTTAAAACGATTCATTATTTGATATCAGGTCTGATTAGCTATAAAAGGGATGTCTTAGAGTGGCAGGGGCTCTCCAATCTGTGAAAGAGTGCGTAAAAAGATTGTGGAACACTTGCAAAACAATGTTCCTCAATGTCAAACTCAAAGGCTTAGCAATTTGCAATCATCTACCGTGCATAACATTGCCAAAAGATTCAGAGAAACTGGAGAAATCTCTGTAAGGGACAAGGCTTTTTTATTGGATATCTGTGGTCTTCAGGCCCTCAGACGAATTTAGCAATTTAGTACTGACAGTATTAAATGACATTAGTAAAGGGGCCCAGGAATACTTCCAGAAACCACTATCCGCAAACACAAGCCGCCGTACCATCTGCAGATGCCAACTAAAGCTGTATCAGGCAAAAAAGGAAGCCACATGTGGACATGGTCCAGAAGCGCCATTGTGTCCTGTGGGCCAAGACTCATTTAAAATGGACTGGTTCAAAGTGGGACGGTGTTCTATGGTCAGATGAGTCCAAATTTGACATTTCATGTTGGAAATCACTAGGGCTGTGGGTAAACGATTATTTTTAAAACGATTAATCGTGCGATTATTTTATCGATTAGTCAACTAATCTAACGACTAATTAGATGATTAGTCTAACGATTGTTTGAGTAATAAAAAACAATGTATCTCAAATACCAAAAAATTCTTAATTTAGTTTATTATTTTTATTTATTTTTTGCACAGCAAAATAAAAAATGTAGAGTAAAATTATACAAAATTAAAAGGCCAGCCTGTTTACTCTTACAGTCCAACAAAAATCTCTCCTGTACAAAATTACAAAAGATTAAAAAAATGCAGCGCAAAAACAAACACTGTGCATTGCACAGTACATATATTCCATAGCGCAGTGAATCATGATACTATAAGTTGGCTAACGTTAGTCTAATGTTATGTTTGACTCAAAAATGACCAGAACAGAGTTAGCGCTCTGTGCAATTTGTTCATGCCGGGCTAGATAGCTGTGTTCTGCAACCGCAAGCTAGCTATCATTCCAGCCAACATTAAATGCTAACAAATGTTAACTAATACACAGCTGTCTAACTATTGTGAGACCTGTAGCAGGCATCAAATTTAAAATTTGCTCATTTTGTGCATAAAAGTTTAAAATTTTTCAGTGTAAACATTTGTTACGTTGTCTGTGTTCTCCATCCATCCATCCATCTTCTTCCGCTTATCCGGGACCGGGTCGCGGAGGCAGCAGTCTAAGCAAAGATGTCCACACTGAGCCTTTCGGCTCAACTCCTTCTTCACCACAACAGACCGATACAACGACCGCATTACTGCAGACGCTGCACTAATCCGCCTGTCGATCTCACGCTCCATCCTTCCCTTACTCATGAACAATGTGGACTGGATGGGCGAACTCCCATCAACCCTCGAGCACCCGATAGAGAGTGTAGAGCTGGTCCACTGTTCCACGGCCAGGACGAAAACCGCATTGTTCCTCCTGAATCCGAGGTTCGACTATCGTCCGAATTCTCCTCTCCAGCACCCTGGAATAGACTTTCCCGGGGAGGCTGAGGAGTGTGATCCCCCTGTAGTTGGAACACACCCTCCGGTCCGCCTTCTTAAAAAGAGGGACTCCCACCCCGGTCTGCCAGTCCAGAGGCACTGTCCCCAGCCACCACGCGATGTTGGAGAGACGTGTCAGCCACGACAGCCCCACAACATCCAGGGACTTGAGGTACTCAGGACGGCTCTCATCCACCCCCGGTGCCTTGCCACTGAGGAGCCACCTCAGTGACTTCAGCTTGGGTGATGGATGAGTCCACCTCTGAGTCCCCAGCCCCTGCTTCCTCAACTGAAGTTAGTGGGATTGAGATGATCCTCAAAGTATTCCTCCCACCGCCCGACAACATCCTCAGTCAAGGTCAACAGCTCCCCACCTCCACCGTAAACAGTGTTGGTGAAGCACTGCTTCCCCCTCCTGAGGTGGCAGACGGTTTGTCAGAATTTCTTTGAGGCCAACAGATAGTCCTCCTCCATGGCCTCCCCAAACTCTTCCCAGACCTGAGTTTTTGCCTCCACAACTGCCCGGGCTGCAGCACGCTTGGCCTGCTGGTACACATCAGCTGCCTCAGGAGTCCCACAAGCCAACCAGGCTCGATAGGACTCCTTCTTCAGCCTGACAGCATCCCTTACTTCCAGTGTCCACCACCGGGTTTGGGGATTGCCGCCACGACAAGCACCAGAGGCTTTACGGCCACAGCTCCGAACGGCCGCATCGCCAATAGAGGTGGAGAACATGGTCCACTCGGACACCATGTCTCCAGCCTCCCTCGGGATCTGGTCAAAGCTCTCCCGGAGGTGGGAGTTGAAGACCCCTCTGACAGAGGGCTCAGCCAGACGTTCCCAACAGACCCTCACAATACGTTTGGGCCTGCTGAGTCTGTCCGGCCTCCTTCCCCGTCAGCGGATCCAACTCACCACCAGGTGGTGATTGGTTGACAGCTCAGCCCCTCTCTTTACCCGAGTGTGTTCTATTGTGAATAAAATATTGGCTCATGTGATTTGAAAGTCCTTTTAGTTTTCATTGTATTCAAATAAAAAAAAAAAATTCCCAACATTTCCAGAATTCAGGTTGTAGGTGATAGCTGCCACACCTGTTGATTATAAAAGATTATCAGAGTACAGAACAGTTCACAGTTGGTTTTAGGGATGCACCGATATGGAAATTCTATTCCCATACCAATATTGTAATCAATCAAAAGTATTGGCCAATAAGAAAATATCTGCAGCATATTGGTTAACATTGATTTGGGTATTGTATATCTCCTTTTTGTATAAAGGAAACAAATAAATATTCTTCATAAAAACTGCTTTTTAGTACATCATCTATACCTGAAAACAGAACTGAATTTATAAATCCACTCAGGGGTGGATATAAGCGTAAATTTACAGGTTAAGCACAGTTAACCACATGCATAACGGCCAAAACCAATATGGGGCTGATATATCAGTGCATCCCTTATTGTTTTCTTTGAGGTGAGTGCATCATGTCCCCTGGCCCGGTGTTAAGAACAGTGCTGACTTTTAGCTAACTAGCTGCTGGGTGTCCTACTCTGTCAGTGTCAGGGTTGATGTTAGAGGGCACTGGGAGGGGGCGGAGATTGAATAGTACAGCTCTGGGGTTACAGGTGTGCTGCAGGAACGTGCTCAGGATTTGATTCAGGTTTTTTCTACAAATGCATGCATCGCTTTTCCCTCCTTCCTCCTTGTCAGCTTCCTTATCAAAGGGATGCTGTGTCCTCTGACCTCAGACCTTCCCTATCAAGCCTTGTTGTTGCCAGCATCTTGTTAGCGCTACAAAATCCCTCTACAAGCCAAGAGTGAAGGATAGGAAGGTGAGCAGATATGGCGAAAAAATGGGGAAAGCTAGAAAATCCTTCTCTAACAGGCCTCCGCTGCTAACAAGCAACTGTCAGAAATTCTGCTCGATGCACAAGCAACAATGGTGACTAAAGATCGTTAGTGTCAGCAAGGAGCTCGCTCTACGTATGTGTGTCAATGTTGGTGTCATGGCTTGTTGTGTTGTTGACTTGTGATGAGCTGGATTTCCTCATCTGTCACTCCCTTAAGTTAACAAGGGCTTCAGTGAGCAACACTGTGCCCCGGCCCGAACCGCTGGAAACTTTAGGGAGTTGAGAAGAATTACATTGAAAGGAGTTTTAAATGTTGTTGGGAGATTGAGTCCCATGCTGCCTGTAAACCTTGAATGAAAAACTGATTGGAAATACTGTGGGATATAGTGATATTTTGTCAAGGCACACTACTAGACTTGCGATTAAATGAAAAGTCACTTATATTCTCAGTAGTACTTTGAAGCTTCCTTTCAAAACCTACCAAGAAAGAACACTTACATTTTATAAGAGGTGAAAAAATTGTGCATACAGATGGTTGTTAAAATTGTGAAGCAAACACTGCACTAGGAAGTACAAAAAGTACAGAATGCTCCATCTGGGCTTGCGAAGTCAATTTGCAGAAAGCAGATTATGCTACATTGATGATTTTACCCTTGCAAACCCAGCATTGCAAAATCAATTACACAGAGACGGAAATAATTTGACAAAGACATAAAAATTGATGTTTTGCTGTACATTTTGGTTCACAGCATTACTCATGCCCGCATTGTCTACCCACTCTGACCAGTCAAGCCCAGATTTTCTTGTGAAAACAGAAATGTGTACCAGTAGTTCAATTCAAAGTGATATGTATATATTGTTTAGATTCAGTACACACACAGAGAAATATTTGAACCATTTATGTATTTTAATTGAGGTGATTATGCTTTGCAGTTACACAGAAAAGTGAAATTGTTGTTCAGTTTAAAAAGTGAAGATTATTGTAACAATTCAGTACACAGAAAGTGAACTATTTCAAGCATTTATGTATTTTTAATGTGATAAATATGCCTTAGTTTAATAAATTCAATTATAATTACTTAACATTACCGAATCATCATTTTTAAAATAAATGCTTGATATAGTTCACTTTGTGTGTATTGAATCTGTATAATATATATGAACTTCTGCAGTATTTTTACTTTTCAACATTATTCAGTTTTTTAGTTGCCCCTGTATAATTACCTTTTGATACTTCAGGTCCAGTGGCAAAAAAAAAAAAAAAAACTTTTTTAGGGACAACAAATTACCCATACCTGCTAAGCATGTCATGTGTTAAATTGAAAGCCCTTCAGTTCATGTAATGGCTTTTAACTCAGAGGAGCGTACAGTCAAAATTTTGAAGTGTCCGTGAATGATAATGTTGTTGCTGGTGTGGTGTTGACCCTCTCTTCAGGTCATGTTTTTGTCAGGATCTCTAAAGCGTATTGTATTTCATGGAACTGGATGACTTGAAGTGGCTGTAGCAGTGGGGAGCTTGGCAGGAGAGAGATTGGGTAGATGCACAGTGAGTCACTTATTAGAAGCACCGGAGCAGAGAAGTTTTGCCTGGTTTCACAGCTGAATCATTTTTAGTAAAGGTCTCAGTGAATATGTCTTGAACTAGATTTAATTTCAATACGTCTTTACCACTGCATCGATTGTCCAATCTATAAAAGTTCATCTTTATCCTTGTACGAGGCTGAATCTGCAATGTTTTCACCACCAGTCAAATACCATGCTCCAAGGTCTGACTAAGCTGTTTTGTTTTTGCTCCTGTAGCATTTTACTGATTTATTTTGTGCTGAAAATCTTTCAGATGTAAAAAATATACCTCAATGTCAAATCCATGTCCGTTGCAGTCCGTGTGTGTCACTGCTGGTGCTATGCTCCAACTCATCAACAGGTGACAGTGTGGAGCCGCACTTGCACTTGGACAGGTCTGTGCCTGCAAATGTGACCAGGATGAGTCAGAAAAAAGCCAGTAATCGAGCGCACACAGCAAAATCAGCCTCAAATAAGAAAATAAAAAACCTTGCTTGATCCCCAGGCCATATCTCTCATGTCCTTCGCACCCTGTCCTTGTATCAAAATCTATGGAGGCTAATATGTAGAGCCGCACACATTTATTATCTAGCCATTTTGTGCTCCAGAGGATGACAAGTAGCATGTTAATAAAGTGCTCTGGCTCTTTTGTGTGATAGCAGTGACGATAATAATGGAGAGTTATCCTAGTGCCCAGAGATTACTGGAGTTGGTGGCTGATGAGATATTCACTAGGCTGTGATATCCATTGTACTATACCTTCATTTTCTTGCACCAATAGATCTAATATGCCTTTTCATTTGGAAGCAACAGCTGAAGCTTTTGTCAGTGGTGACGGCATTGGCTTTGACGAGTGGGTTGGAATTATGTAGAATTTGAATTTGAGGCTGACCTATAATAATTTTGCATCAAGGCTGCAACATTAGGCACATATGATACAGATGTGTGTGAACTGTGCAAGGCTACTGGAGTTTTCTTCCCAGCAAGTATGGCAAAATCTGTGACGATGGTATACACGATACAGATTTTGCAGACAAATGACAGATTGCTCTTTGAAAGGAGGTAAAACAGATGTTATATCAAGCAAACCTTACTGGCAACGGTATGTTAACTGTGATGTCCAATTTTATGAATCATTGAATGTATGCAAATGAGCTGCACAGCGGTGGGCTACCATTCTGTAGTAGGTAATGCTGGATGCTAGGAGATATAACTATGGCTGTAGGAGTATGCACACAGCCTATCATTACTCTTTCTTTCTGATAAACAAATGCTCTGAGCAATATAATTTAATCCATTTGATAATAAATCAAAATGATTATTGTGGTGTCTGTAGGGGGCGACCTAAGTGCGTTATGTTTAATGTAAGCCTTGCTGTTTCAAGCTTGTTGCTCCTACATATGGTTCGCTCCCAGTGGCTCAGACCAACTGTTTAATGATCCTGATGGACAGTAGAACATGTTACTTACTAAACTATAGACAGCCATTCAATTGTTCACTGTCTGTATTTCACAACTATACCATTACATTTTAGAGAGTGCACTTTTTCCAGTAACAAAAGCAGTACTTGTTTAAAATAGAGGATTTGGTTTGAAGGCACTGTAATGAAAAATATAGCAGGCATTTATTATGACTATACTTGAGGATAATTTTATAGAGTTTAAAATTTATGGAAAAATGATGAGATTTTCTCAGCACAGAAGCCTCAAAACTGATGTGTTGATTGATTTTTTGCTTATTGTGAAGAGAAATTGCATTACAGCAGTCCTGCTCTCTGCCACTTTTGGTTAGTGCATTTGATATTCAAGCAGTGTCACCAGAACTCAGCAGCAGGAGGAGGTGTCCTGAAGGTAGAACAAAATTAGCCTACTCCTTCTCTGCCCCCACCGTCCGTCTTTTCCTCCTACTTTTTCCCTTTCTTTCTTGTGTAGCTCACTGCAGGTATGAGCCGCCCACCTCCCTTCATTCCCTTCTTTCTTGTAGGCAGCCACTAATTCTGCTTCCTTCCTCGAGTGCATGTCCTCATCCTGTCTTTTATCTCGTTTTCTGGTCCCTCTATCCTCAAATCCTCCCTCTGTCCTGGCCCGGACCATAGGAGGATTAATTAAGCAATATAGTGTATGAAAGAGACAGGATATAAGAACCAAACCAGTGTCTTGTCAGGATAATTGTGTCCCAGAAATAAAACGTTAATTTTATGGAAATGGTGTAGAGGAAACGGCCAGGAATGGCTTTCCCTTTTCTGTGTGGGATGACTGTGTGGAATCAATGACAATGGCAGGAGAATTGAAAATGTATAGTAATTATGTTCGGCCTGCTTCTGGGGATTACCCACTGTATGCGCCGGTGACCATGCTGACAAATCTAATATAAGATGCTCTTGAAATAGATCCTAAACATCACCGTTTTGTCTGTTCATGTAGACGTTTGTGGTTCTGCCCTGGGCTCTTCCTGCTGGCCGTCTTTGTCCTCCAAGCCAAGTGCATCTCTGGCCAGCATAGGTGGTAGCTGCCAGCCTCTGCCCGTGCTTCTTATTGGCCCTGACAAACCAACAGTTGTCAAACTGTTGAAACAAACTTGCTTGTTTTGCAGAGAGTCCTAATTCAGTAATTAGAGGTGTTTTTACGCAGACCTTAAAGGAAGTGTTTGTGATCTTTTCTCAGCCAGGACATTTGACTTGATGGCATCTAACACGCTAAAGCCTTTCCACGTTTAACAAGACGCTTAATTAAAAAGACAGGAAACCCAAGTCTTGATTTATAAACAACCTGCAGTGATTAACTGCGTTGATTTCAGTGATTGGCATTCTCTTTTCTCTGTGTTTGTTGTTTTTGTCACTCCTGCTGCCACTGTTGGAAACTACTGCGCAAACCAATTAGCTACACAACTTCCTATTGAAGTAAATATGATTTGGCTAGAAGATAGAGAGAATGCCTCACTGTGAGGGAACAAATAGTCTGGCATCTGGCAAGAACCAAAAAGATTAAACGAGTTGAGCTCAGTTCTTTTATACCAAGATTTTTTAAAGGATTTGATATTAATAAAGACACCAATTTATTGTCAAATACACCCAGATAAGCACCTGTAACTTATATGTTCAGCAGGTTGCATTATCAGTAGAAAAGTAACACGAACACACCTTTTTGTTGACAATTTCCTTTTTGAAGTGACATTTTTTAACATTAAGGCCCTATGTTCTAATTCTCCCACTCTCTGTGTTTACATAATAGGGAACTCAAAATTATTACCTGCATGTAAGCGTTCCAGGTTGACTGATTTGATTGATTACTACTCTTACTACACTCTACTATTGATTGCTACTCAGTTGGCTAGGAAGAACTGGAGCCTAAGGGTAGATTCATAACAACCCTGACTGGTCTGCTTTATCGAACATTTGTATTGAGACAGAAGATGTGAGGTATGACAATTGAGGTATACCCTAATGCCCTATATAATTGTTGAATAAGGAATATAAACAGCTGAATAGACTTAAGAGGTTGATTGCTTTCATAGGTATTAGAACAAATAATTTGATAAATCATTTGGAGCTACACTGATAGCTAAGTATAAATCCTGCAAGTCTCCTATGGATAACTGCTTTTGTAAAATGATTTTTTTTTTTTTTTAAACAAAAGTAAAGACCAGCCAGTTTGATCTGGTTGTCAGATCTCTTCAGCAGTTTAAGTAAAATGTCATCTCATGTTATGGAACCATAAACAGCGTTTATGAACAAGTTGGTGAACATTTCTGCCCTGTTTTTATAATCAGGTTCTTTGGACATTTTGCCACCCTCGCTTCATCATTGTCATTATTCTGTATCTGCTTTCTTCCTTTTCCTAGACCTACTTTTGTCTGCTACAGATGTTTTCATTATTTATATTCTAGACACCTTTGTGATATCAAAGAAAGCACATTACAGCCTGGCTAAAGGCTGTGCTTTTGTACTACACTGCACTGTTATTTTGTGTGAATGCGGAAGGATGTACTTTATATTATGTCCTTTGGAAATTTCCAGTTGTTCCTGAACCAATAGTTAATATTCAACTGGCAGTTTGCAGAAAACTCTTGTGGTAATGGTATTTTTAAACATTCTTTAAAACTGTTATCTTCTAAACCTAAGCAAAACAGTGGGAGAGAAAACAGAAACAAAACTAATTAGGGCCAATTACATCAGCATTTTCCTGCGGTAGGGTTCTGCAAGGTTAGTCCTTGGTTTTCCAAGCTGTAATTGTCGTCTGTGACGGACATTTTCACGGTGGGTTAATTGAAGTCAGGGGGATTAAAAATGCCTCGACCATGATCTTTCCTCTGCTTCCTGTAAATACACTGTTCAGTATGCATACCAGCATTTGTATATGTATTTTAAAAGTTGGCCTACTCCCATTCTGATAAGGTCTTCCTCGGGGTCAGCCTTTCAACAGATCACTCTACATGCTTGAAATGAGAAATTGATTCCCTCCGTTTTGCCTTGTTCTTTCCTATTAAGCCTAATTAAAAATCACTCGACATCCAACCTTAAAGGTACACATACAAACACAGAAGATGGTATTGTAGTTAAAGGTAGTGCGGGTATGCAATAGTAGATTTTATCCCCCAGAGACTTTAAAAAATCCACGCACTCATTGTGTTTCCTGCTTGTGTCCCCAGTCGCTCACCTTTTCTCTATTCCTATCTTTATCTCTCTATCTAAGCTTCTTCTGCTCGCTGTAGTGGAGATCTGAGGCGGGCTGTTAGCAGCTAGCAGCGCTCTATCTGCTTTTGAATGCTCAGCCCGAGTTATAAATCAAGAGTGTGGGTCCCCCGGGTGCCGTCACCAGCACCATCAGTTCCACTGTTTTATTCATCCGCTCCTTTGTCTCATCACGATTCTGGCCCACATTAAATTTTGTGTGTGGCGGGGGCTGGTGTGTAAAGAAGAAGGGTCAGAATGCATTACTGGCGACGGCTGCTAATCCAGGTGGGCTGCAGGGAGTATAGGGGAGGGTGAAGGTAAGAGGAACAGCAGAAGCGATGTGACAGACTAGAAAAATTAATGGCTCGGGATAGCAGGAATGAGAGGGGAAAAGGAAGACTGGGCCAAAAGGACAGGAGATGATGGAGAAGAGGAGAAGTTATGAGCAAAAATGAGAGCAACCAAGCAAAAGATTAAGAGTTAGAAGGAGCAGAGGAGAAGCGGGGAAAGATGGACAGCAAAAGTAAATGGTTGTGAGAGAGATGCTGGGGCAAAGAAACAGTTAACCAAACAGAGAAGCCCAGTCAGCATTGTAATATAAACCCGGTGAATGGGAAAACTATAAAAGCTGTCCTCAGCTTAACAGTGGCATAGAGTTGAAGGCATTTCACCCCTCATCTAAGTTGAGATTAATCAGTTCAACTTTACATGTTTGTTAGGACCTGGATGATTGAGAACCACCACAGAGACAGCAAAAACACCCACATCTCAATCTGTAAAGGGGTAGAGAAGCAACACATAACAGCAACTGCAACTGTTGTCAACATCGGCCAAGTCATATATTGGCCCTGTTTCAAGAAGCAGGTTTAGTGCAGACTCAGTATGTTAACCCTAAAAAGAGGCCAACTAAGGGTTTACTGTTTCACAAAGAGAGTTAACCTTAACTCTGAGTCCGTTATCATGGTAACTCACTCTGTGAATCTAACCTGGTTTTCTTCCTCTAACCCTGCTGGGTTTAACCCAGAGTCTCCTTCTGCTGCTGCCTGAAGGAGCACTCTGATTGGACAAATCACTTCCTCATTTACATTAATATTGGGAACACTTAACAAAGAGAAGAGATTAAAAGAGAATGATTTAACTTTTATGCATTTATAGTTCACATTTTTAATTTTGCTTTATACAATCTTTTATCAATCAGCTTTTATCAACGAATGACTATGATCAACTATGTTGATGTTTTGCAAATAGAGACATTCATTACATGTAGCCCTTTAATTTTAGCAACTTCAGATTTAAAAAACTTTACAATAAAATACACGCACTTAAAAAATCAAATTAGCTGGTACTTGCAGCAGAAAACATTGTAAAGACTTAATTCTTTTAATGTACCTTGACCTCGTAGTGACCAATATAGCTCAGTCTGGATACTGGTCTCAAATAAAGAGATGCGTCAGGAAAGGCATCTGGCAAAAAAAAGCTAAATAAATATACACATCAAGATAGAGGCAGATAGTTTGCAGTGGAGAGGCTAAATGAAAAGGAAGCAGTTAAAGGTAAGAAGTACCTATATATATTATGTTGTATTTTTTTATAACATATTTCATATTTTCAGACATAAAATCATTGGTCAAACATTGTTGGCTCCATGCTGCTGTGGCAAACTAAAGGATAAAATCTTGTGCCTATGAAAGCTTCCACATTTCTCCTGTCACTCAGTTTGACATCCACAGGGTAGAGTTTCAGAAATGTGAGTCCCCTCTGCCAGCCAGCTGCCTGATTCACTTCCTTCCTGGGAGTCTGATTTGTCATTTCACCTGTCAATCATTCTTTTATTACAAAGACCTTTACAGGTGGACACACCTGAACAGAGACTTTTTTATACTGTGCTATGATTTTGTATGACGCAAATATAGTATTGTTACCATTAGAATAATATGTTTAAATTAATGGCGATTAATAACTACCAGTTATTAATCGCCATTAATCGTATTATGAATTAATGTACAAAGACAAAATTGTAAATTTAGAACATTTATTTTGAATTAACCTTCACATACTTTACTGTAAACTTGTGCAATGCAAACAAAACTTGCAAAGAAAATAAATTAATAGTCTCTTTGAGACCTGTAACTCAGACAAAGCTTATAAGCCTAAATAAGGTACAACCAACAAATACACAAAACTTACCTAAAAAAGCATGTGTAATCTCTTTTAGAACTTTAACAAAAATAAGTTTAATTCTTCAATTAATAACAATTGTTGTGGTTCACAACAGTGTAAATACTATGAACTGTGTTACTCCAGTGGTAATTGAACTCATCCTTGCATAGACTGCACATAACTTTTGTTTTGTCTATATTGCTGTCTGGTGACGATTTGAAGCAGAATTGTCCATTTAACAATGTGTGTTTTTGGTCACTCATGTTGCTTTAGCTCGTTCACTTGTTGCATTAGGCTCGTTCGAGAGGAACTGCGCCTCGCCTGGATTGTGAACGAGAGTGCACTGAGAGGAGGGGAAATATGCCTGTACTGAAGTCGGAAAGTTTGTGGCTCAGATCACGCACCATCACGCCTGAAATCCACTTCTCGCGTGTGTTGGTTTATCCAGGTCAAAACTGTAACTTTACACTGTATTTAAAAGAAAAAGAGGCGGGGGAAGCAGGAGAGGAGGGCAGTGAAGTGTCGTGCGTTACTTTTCTGATCAGCACTAAACTCAGATCCAATCACCTGTCCGTTCACCGCTGACAGGTGTGCGTTTTCCCATCATGCACTGAGCTGTGCAGCCTCCGCAGTTGCTCCTGATGAACTGCGGCCCTGGCTCAGGCGCTGGTCTCATTTGGATCTCACGGTGACCGTCGCACTTGTGGCATGCACTACGCACAGACCCACACTGAACGCGATTAAATCAATAAATTAATGCACTGCGTTAACGCAATAATTTTCCCAGCCCTAAAAATCTCTTGTCACTCCTACTATATAGATAGATGGATATAGATAGAGACAGAGATATATAGATATAGATATATAGTTTATTGTAAGTTTGTGGTCACCTACTCACTGAATGCTCAATCTCTTGCTAAGATTATATGTAAAATGAGCACCGACAAGCACATCAAATTAAATTCTTTTTCCTTTTCTACAAAACAAAACTGCCACAGAGTACATGTGAGCAAACAAGCACGCACACATCATTTCCCTCTCCATCATCTCCCCATTCACTCTATGAAAACAAAGCCCTGTGACAAGCGGCGCTGTCAACAGTGCATATGGTGAACTAGTCCGCACACAGCAGCTGCTTCAGTCACACTCACCGTCTCATCTCTGTATACGTTTGTGTAACTGTCTGCGTCCCAGTGCATGTGTTTCTATGTGGACGCACGTGTCCACCAGACAGCTCTCTGCAGGCCTTGGTTAACTAAGATTAATTGCACCTAATCCACTGTGCCAGGTGGAACACGGACCATAGTAGGTGAGCTCAAACAAACAGCGACGCTCTCACAAAAAGGCACACACATCCCATTATAGCCTTGCTGCTGAAAATTAGCCTCGTGCCTCTCCTGACACCACGGACCAGACCACAACTCGATACCACCATTTACTTCCCGACAAGTCCCACATTTATCACTGCTCCCTTCTCCCGACAGACAAACACACAGACCAACAAAATGCCATGACATGAGGACAAGCTATCTGCTGCTTTACATCAGCATCTGACCTTGACAACACATGGTCAACGAGATTGTATTTGTTCCTCTTTGGAAGCAACAGTCAGTCAGCATTCATATTAAGTTGGTGAACATATATAATGCATAATGGATGGAGTGATTTAGCAGATTTCACAACGGCAACTCGGTGTGAAAGCAAACCATCTTGAGAGCTGAACTTGGATCAGCTGACCATTAGCACTGATTTGGTATGCACTGCAGTCCTGTATTTATTCATGCTAACTAAACCTTTCACATAGGCCCGTCTTATCATCATTTCTTCACATATTGACCCTTGGAAATCAATAGTCATGTCAGAGCCAAGCCTTGCCTTGTTGTACAGCTCCGCTCCTCTCTCTTAGAGACACAGCCCTGCATTATGTGCTCCATTTAATGTGCTTGGCCAGCAAATTGCATTCATAGATGAAAACACTCCTCTTCCTTGCCTATGTCTTTGAGGAGGTAAAGTGACTGTTTTGTTGTTGAAGTAATTGATAGCTTGTTAACATGGAGGACACTGTTGTCTTATAAAAACACATTTTAATTCTCTGCTTTAAATATCTTGATGCAGGCTCTGTTTATTATCAGCTGCATTAAGTGGTGCCTCAAAGCGACCATCACACTCTTAACCTGCCAAGATGCTTACTCAGCCTCCTCCTGCAACCAATTAAGGCTTAGGGATCACTGTTTAAAGTGGGGCCTGTTTTTGTACAGAGAAGTGTTGCATTCCTTGTGCCATTGTTTGGTATCTGTATCTGGTTTGTAAATACCCAATAAAAATTATACATATCCATCCATGATTTCAAATGCCGTCGTCTGCCCACAACAAAATCCCTTCTCGATCCCTTTCCAGTTCAAGCCAAAATGCCACAAAATACGTTTTTGCCAATTAGTTTTATGTATTTTTAGGGGTGTAACTACATTGATGTATCGATGATGTTTTTTGATGTTTTTTTTTGTTTTTTTATTCCTATGATACAACTATTTTTTATATATTTTATTTTATTTAACCTTTATTTAAACAGAAAAGTCCCACTGAGATTCAGAATTGGAAATGTATATAGACAGATACATTTTTTTAGATGTAATTTTTGTGTTTTTAAAGAAATAAAATGTTATGTTCAACTGTACTTTGCTCTCTGTCTGCTGGACTTAATCAATTCTGGCCTCGATGCTAGATTTAGAGTTAACTTTTATGACTTTTGGCAAAAAAGCTGTATCGATATGAAAGTGCTGAATCGTATCGAATCATATTGTTTCTAAATTAGACCATATTATTCTTGAACTGTATTAAAATAATTCTAATTGATATGTATCGTATTGTTGCAAAAACATATTGTTACACCCCTAATATTTTTTATGTTGATGCAATGAAAAAAGGTGCCTCTAATTAGAAGAAATGTAAAAGAAAATGACACAACAGTGTCCTTTGTTCTAACTGCTACTTAATGACAGTTCAAAGATTGTGTTGAACTCAAAGAAAATTGACCCCCCATAAGAGACACAGAGATGGGTGTTTTAGGTAAAAGGAGTAAAGGAAGTACATCAGACAACGGAAAAGCAGCAGTAAATAACAAAGTAAAAGGGGCAGACTGCCTTCAAACATTGGGAGTTACTTTATTCTCTAAAGGCTCAGTGTGTAGTCTAGCTTTAGCACAGTAAAGTCTAGAAAAAAATATGAAAAGAATGCTGGTTTAAATTGTAAACGTCTGAAAATGTAGGATGAGAATGTCTTTTACCTTTTTATTAAGCAGAAACAGTTAAAGCAGAGCAGTTTTCAATAAAATATTCACAGCTACGCCTGATAAAATTACATATAGTGCACATTTAAATCTTATAACTGGTAAAAGAGTTTTCATAGAAACATAAAAGTACTCTTGGGCTTCTGTGACACTAAGACACATTACAGTGTCAGACATTACAGCTACTCAAAATTTGATTTACAGAAACCGTAAAGGCCTTGCTCTAGTTATTCTTTAGTTTATAGAAAACACTTAAGTAGCAGTTGCACATTTTTCTCGCGGTGTTGTTTGGACTCCATTCCTCTGTAGCGTCTCGAGATCAATAGCCCATTAATGCTCATCATTCTAATTCCCCCTTTATTCAGGCCAGGGGTGGACAATTTCTGTGGGTATTTTCATCAGAGGTGTGGCTGGACTGTCCTTTTTAAACTACTTAAAAATTCTGCCCAGTGCATCATCTGCAAGGAGTGTGCAGATGATTTCTCTTCTACATTTTATGCCATTATTCAGAGTATTCCCAAGAGTTTGACATTTTTAGAAAAGTTATTAAATGTGTCAAAATTAAGGCTTTGAAAATACAGCAAACTTCACCATTTAAGCTCAAGTCATTCAAAGCTTATTTCTAATGTTCATGTAACCTTGATCCAAGATATAATTGTTTTTAGAAGGTCACTATAGTATGCTGGGTACTTCACTGCACCTAAAAAAAACTGTTGAAGTACCTTGTTTTTTTATTTTGCTCTTCCAAAACTAGTTAAAACATGGTAGACTTTTGAGGGCAAGGCCATGTCTGCTCATCAATGTGGTGAATAAAATTTGTAGTGATGCAGAGATCTGACCATGCTCCCATTCAGAGATGCATGTCCACATTACGCAGTCCGCGCTGAGACGTGGCCTGCAGCAGCACACAAGGTCCAACAAAGTTCACCTCTCGTGTCACTGAGCGTTAGAGTATAGACTATCTGTCCGGCTCGTTGTGGAGGCACGCGCATATATAATGTCTGCTTGATTATGATTCCTAACATTACAGCCCAAGGTGAAGAATATAGCTGCCAGATACACACCCCTCTTCCTACATAAACACTGGCTTTGGATAGACAGAATACAGATCGTGGTATCCTCAGGCTCCACACATCATTGCCAGCACATGTATTCTGCCTTGCATCCATGAATACATGTCTCTGTTCACTCTCGTATATGTTTGGTAATGGGCCAGAGGTGATGAAATGTGAAGCATAGCATTCTCATTGTTATAAATATAGTAGATTGAGTGATACGTGTGTCCAGTATTGTTTCACTTAACTTAATTTTGGATTAGTAGACTTTTGTGTAGAGAGCCTGGTTTGACTTCGGGTCAAACCAGGTAAGAAGAGTTATAGGCCTGCACGATATTAGAAAAACATGCAAACATGTACATTTCCATAACTACTACTGTATGTTTCCAGACCTTAACATATTTGCAATTTCTTGTGATATGGATATTGCTTTGTAACATATTGTGTGGCCCTAGTTAATTTCTAATGAATTTACCATATATTGACAAAAGTATGTTGTCTTTGGTGGAGGGTCTGTCACCTGGAGCAGTTGTCTTCCACATGATATAATGCCAAGTTTGGTTACAAAATGATCAACAACCCCTGGACACCATGACTATTACTGAAAGAACTTTTTTATTTTGGATATCTTTAGTCACTGAGTGGCAGGAAAGCTTCTGCTTGAGCTTCATCAGAAAGTGCACCCACAGTCCATTATTCTTACAGCCTCTGATCATGACGCACCACTTTTTGGACCATCTCAGCACTCTGTCCCATTTCGGTCCACCTCTGTTTCTTCTTGTACTGCTGCTTACACATCAACAGTATTGGTCTCTGTTACACATGCCCAGTATCCATTGTCCTATCCCTGTCACAAACACACTCACAGAGTCAAACAGCGCCGGGGGAATGGGCAGACTCATTCCCTGTCTGGCCTCGGGACTGGATTGATTGATCGGTGAGTCGGCAGGGCTGCAGAAATGAGCGAGGAATAGCAAGCAGCGGAGCATTCTCCCTCCTCCGCACCATGATGGTATTGTTAAATTGGCTGTTCTCCAGCCAATGCTGCTGTTATGTCCATAGGATATTACTGTCTGTCTTGCTAACATTTGGAAGCAAGAAGTCTTTTAATTTTTTGTTTTTATTAGAAATTGCAGACCCCCTAAAGAAGCGGATGAGGCTAGGGCACACTATTAATGACAACCTTTTTCCTGGATAAAAGTTGTACAAAAGTATTAAAAGCATTAATTTATAAGGCTGGTTGCATCCTTAAACAGGTTTTCAAGAGTTATCATCATCAAATTATTTACAGTTTACTTAATTTTTTATTTTTTATTTTTTTTTATCATCTTTCTCTCAAACTCCTAATTGTGTTTTTAAGTTGTCCAGCTCTGAAACGACTGCTGCTCTTTTTAGGTGCTTTACTACAGTACTACAGCCCACATTCTTACTATCGGAGCAGTGGAATTGCTCTGGCACCTCCATCTCACAGGTTGTGTTCTTGGTTTATGAACAAACAAGCCTGTGATCCGGTGGCATGTCCACGGCTCTGTGAATCGTGTTAGATGTGCGAGTGGATGAGCTACTGGCTATAGCCCAGCCCACGCCGCTCCTCTGTCTGACTCAGCCATCTGATTCTCAGTTTGGCTATCAGGCCTCATGCCGCCTGCTTGTCTCGCTGTCTCCACTATCTCTCTCTCTGACCTGTGTATAGGGAATTGTTTTTTTGTTTTTTTTTCGTATCTCTACCTGCCCCCTTGAGTCTAGCAGATTCCTAACTGTCATTTAAAAAGAATTAAAACTTTTTTCTGCCCTTCATAAATATTTTGTGCTGTTTCCTAGATGCAAAAACTTCAATGAATAGAAAAAATAGGCACATAGGTAAAAATGTAAAAAGCTTCACCTGTGGGACTTTTCTCATTGTTTCTGAGTCCCTTCATGGCTTTATTGCTCTTTGATTCTCCATCTGTGCGCATCCTGCATGGACTCCTTATCGCTTGTTTGCTCTTGCTGCTCATTTGACCTAGAGGCTCTGTGAAAACACTGCACAGTAAATTGTTTGAATTTATGTACAGCCTGTTTTGTCCTTTTGATATTTTCAACCTTTCAAAAAATATTTTCTCCCCATTCGCAGAGCTGTGCCTTTTCACAGTCTGTTACTTGAATTTGACAGAAACGGCCTGAATGAAGTGATTCATATAGACGTCTCGAGGACATTGCACAGAATTTAGTGGAACTTTTAAGTTAAAACAAACACAAAGATGCCAACTTTCAAGTCTTGAATGCCCTGTGGATTAGCTGGAGTGAGAAATTACTACAAAGTCAAGTAGTGTTGTTTGCGTCTCAAGATGGCTATTGGTTACAAATTTAAACGGTACTTTTCTTGTATTGTCCTTTTAAATATGTGACAGTATATGTGACAATTACAATGCAACATTAAATCAATATGTACCGAGGAACAATAATAGTGAAGCTCTTTACTATAAATACAGAATCTTTTTATGCTGCAGAGACCAAGGACTTGGGATTCTCAGACATTTTTGTGACACTTTAGACGTCTTATTCTTCTCTTCACAAAGAAAAATCCTGCAGATCTCAAGTACACAGATAACAATAGGCAGAGCGTGTTTTTAAAGAAGTGGTTTCTTATTGAATAAGACCTTCGAGCTAGCTGATTGGTTTCCTTGCCCGAGTTGTCAATCTCTCAGCCTTCAGCTTGTGCTTCAGAGACGGATCACTTTGTGCACAATTTCCCTGCTAATGATAGGGTGCTGGAGCGCGTCCACGCATCAGTGGCATTTGAGGAGTAAGTACCCATACTGATTGGCATTCAGTATGAACATGGATACAGTAGTATCTTTTTCCATTGAGGAGCATGTATATTGAAGTCTGCTGCCAGCCAGCCTCTGGGCAACAACACACAGGCTCTTAGGCTGTCACTGGCATTCTCATTTCCTCTTATTGTGCTCTTTTTGTTCTTTTGCATGTTTAAAATTGTACCTGATTCTCAACTTCACTTCATGACTTACCAAGAACTCCGTGTTAGTCTGCAGTTCTTCACCTCATTTTCTGGATGACAAAAACAGGAAGTTTGCAGTTACCTTGTAACTTCTGCCTACTTTGAGTCTTCCTTGCTTCCTTCCTGGAAGTGTAATGGCACTAATTTAAATTTCTTAGTCACAACCACCACTTCTGAATAATGTGATTCGAAGTTGGTCTTTTGGTTCATATGTTGTATATTTGTGGCTTAATCAAGTAAAGTTAAACTGTAGCATGGGGCACCAGCACAGCCTAATATATTAGAAATGTGTAAAGATCTGTGTTTGGAGAAATGCATATTTTAGGCATGCAAAGATGCATAGTCACTGGTTGACTTGTTTAATTTGGTAAAATGAAAAGTCTACTGTCACTCAGAAGGCATTCACGCAGCATACTTATTGAAGCATTTTTCCACCTTTGTTGTGTTCATGTGCTTTTAACTTGGGAAATCAGGGTATTTTTGCTGCTAAAGCAACAACTTCTATTGTTAGCACTTTCTCCTAGCCTGGCCAGCCAGACTACTTCTTTTACTATTCTATACGAAGAAGTTAGTCTGGTACCTCATGGTTTGAATTTCATTTCTATGGGCAGAACAGTTATATGTGGAGTGAATCATAGAAACGAAGGAAGGATAAACACTATAAAATACTAGGACCAAATGAATTTAACATTTTTCCCGAGCAGAGTAGTCTGTAACAGTTCTTGGACACAAGTCTCATTAGATTCTGATTTATGCTCAGTAATTGAAGAATAACCTCCCACTTGTTTTATAATTATAACTCTGTCAAATCTGCATTTTCTGTGGCTTTATTACATGTTAGAAGCCCCAGACACCACTCACACCTCTTGTGGTTTGTCTTAAAATTGCTCAAGTCTCTTTCTCCTTATACACAGACCGCCTGTTCCTTTTACTCATCGCCCTCTGCATTGTGTCTATCCAGTCAGTTTTCCTTTGTCTCACTGGCGATGTCAATCACCCAAATAAAAGGCAAGATTAAAAGGATAGATTAGTATGTTCTGTCCCTGAATGAAATAGGGTGAAACAGGCTATTTTTATTTGTCTGTCCTCTGCATAGTTCACACCAGTCCCCCAACCCAGATGTGTTTTTTAATTCCACAAGATGCTCTCGTAAGTGCTGCCCTCTTCCCACGCTGTACTCCTGCCAAAGTTGAATGTTTAATTGTGGGTGCACGACTGGCTTTTGTTTTGTTTGTGCTGCAGAAGCTGTGAAGCAAATGACAGTAAGAGAAAAATGTGTTAGAGTTTGAGCATTTTGTATTTTTTCCCCACAATCTTAGCAGCACTGCACAAGTTGTTTTTATTTACAGCACGAACTGCAGTTATAATGTATGCATTGCAATTAACTAGTACAGTAAACCATAATTTAGAATACTTAAACTGTGGTTGGTTTAGCTTCTTAAATGTTAAATTATTTACTCAAAAGAGCTGCTTGAGATTTGTAAAATGGACACTGATATTTTAAAGCAACAGAGACAATAAATTAAGTTGGGCTGCAACTAACGATTATTTTGATAGTGGATTAATCAGTTGATTATTGTTGTTACAACTAATAATTGGATATTGTAGCAGGATTTTTGCAAAATTTTAAGTATGTTACTTGAAGATGGGACTTGAGGATGGTTTTTCATCTTTATAAAGCCGATAATCTATTTTATATTTCTCTTGTTTGTCTTCACTGTTCTGTGTTAGTAATAAAACTTGTTCTCTCAGCATAGCATCTTTCAAAAACTATAAATACTCTAGATAGCGCTTGGATTACTAAATTAGCTGAAGATTATTTTAATAATCAGTTATAATGAATTAATCAGATTGGTTGTTTCAGCCCTAAAATTCTGTAATTTTGAGTCAAAACAAGTCCCTAGAATTACAAATCTAATGTTGCCGTTTTGTGTTAAATATCTTGTTTTGTCTGTATTTGTTGGGTCTGGTGCAGTTGTGATGGCATCTCAAGTCACTGGTTTTGAATCTAGGTGTTTTTGCTTAACACATATTTATTTTTCTTTTCTTTCTTCTTTATTTTCACTGCTTTTTAAAATCATAGTTGGCATTTTTTCCATCTTTGCCTCACCATTGCCACCCTTTAGTTTGTTCTTGTTAGCAGCCATAGCAGTAGAGAGATGTGCTGTACAGTCTGGGGTCTAGGGGGGCCGCAGCTGCCCAATAACGCCCTGATTTATCGGCCTCCCCTAGGTAGGCCGCATGAAGATGCTGTTTTGCTCACTTGTTTCAGCCGTTACTTACAGCTGACGAGGCAGGCTGCTGTGTATTTGCTGCCATGTGTCCTTAGGAGGTGTCTGGTGTAATGAAATGGCTCTCCTGCTAATGCATCTGGCCTTGTGTCCTGTAGCTGAGCCCTGTCTCTGTATTCATCCAGTTGTTGTTTTTTTTCTCCTCTGGGATGGGTTTGTTAAAATAATGAAAGGGCAGCTCGTGGTGCCAACTGATGTTTGTCTGAGAAAATGCCACAACCACTTGATCAAAGGGAGGAAGAAACATTTGCTTTTCTTCACATCCTTGTTGCTCTTTTTTCACTGTAAATCTAATAGTTTGTGTAATCTTCTCGCTTCCTTGCCCAGTGTGTTTGTACACTATTCCACTTCCAGATGGACACCAAATACGAACAGATCCAAAAAAAACTAAACCAGAAAGCTCATTTCAGCAAAGTTAATTCTGTATTTATTTATTTTTTCTTCTGTCTCATTTCCCTGTTCTCTACCTCTTTCTCTGCTTTCAGTCCAATACCAGATGGAGATGATGCGTTCACTGCGTCACGTCAACATTGACCATCTGCATGTGGGCTGGTACCAGTCCACCTACTACGGCTCTTTTGTCAGCCGGGCCCTGCTTGACTCCCAGTTCAGCTACCAGCATGCCATCGAAGAGTCCGTGGTGCTCATTTACGGTAAGCAGTTATCTCAAACACATTCAATTCAAAGTCTATTGTGGATAACAGGCCAAAATAGGGCTGAACAGTTTTGGAAAAAAATATAATTGGATTTTTTGGTAAACCAAAATTGTTATGTGATTATTTCTAGCCAACACAGTACAAGAATAGATAAATCACCTACTTTTATTGACGGACTTGTTGAGCATCAGGCCTTATAAACGTGTAGTGTTTATAACAACAACAACAAAACAAATTATTTCTACATGTCACTTAGTATTTAAATAAATATAAAAACACACCAAAGTTTACTGTTCTTAAAGTTCTACATTTTATAGTCAGTAACAGAAAAAGAAATAAAATTAAAAAAAACAACAATTGTGGTCTTTGCAATTATTTGTCAAGCCCTGGGCCAAAACATTGGGGAAGTTGTATCCAGGCGATCCTTGTCCTTCTCTCAATCCAACAGTCTCACTTTATGAGGAGTCTATATTGAGTTAAAGGATGAGCTTTGGATAATCAAGGCTCAAAGCTGACGTGATTGTCTCCTCAAGGATAAAAGATGACAGCGTTTGCTTTGATTTGAATAAACTTTTTTTTTTTTTTTTTTAAGACCTTCACCAAATGACACCACAGTCAGTTACTGTCCAGATGTAGCAGAATCTGAAAATTTTTAATTAAAGTACACACAGGAGGACCTTTGGGAAAGCTAGCACACTCACAGTAAGCAAATATAGTTTAGTAAAACACTGAACAAGCTAATGATTTCTCTCCATATAAGATGCATGAATGAAAATAATCCACTTTGTTTTTAAACACACATTTTTATATAAATAGAGTTTATAGATTCTAATAAAACCAGATTTGATATCTTAAAATAGTGTGACTGAAGTCAATGTCCCTGGTTCCCATAATGTCTTAATAGTAAAATGGTTTGACAGATGTGGAAGGACATTACACAGCATAATTTAGAAATGCAGTAAAGTGTCAACAAAAAATACTGAACTAAGACTGTCCTTGCAGAAAACACTAACAGCTGCACACAGCTATACAATAAGTCATCTTTCGGTATGTGCCGAGAAAATGCATAGTGTGCATTCATTATCTTAGAATAATGAAGCCGGATGTTTTTTATGCTGTCTGTTTGTCTCCATATATTGAATCAAATGCACACTTAAGTGCTGAATCTCACAGGTTTATGAAGTTAAAGCAAAAATGCAAATGCCCAGATTCACAGACCTTTCTTCAAGGTCTTTGATCTCAACAGCTCAAGACAAAAGTGACAAAAGTGCATGTGTATTCTATGAAGACATTGTATTTCATCATATCCATACTCATTGTGAGCAGTCTTTTTTGCTTCTGTTCTTTTTCCAAAATCACTGCAGGCTTGTCATGTTCTCCAGTATTATGCAACTGTAATGAACACAAATGAGTTTTAACCATCTGACCATGAACCACTTTGATCTGTCCCAGTCGTACAGCCCGCTGGTTACTCAAGCAGGCAAGTCAGGGCTCTTTTTCATTCCCAACAAGGGTTTCTGTTAATGTCAATCAATAATGCTATGCTTAATGGATCAAAGACCTCAAAGAAATTGACATGATCTCCGGTCGACGTCAAAAGGGAATAAAATTGATTCCTTTTTTTGTGTTCTCCTGTTATTAGCAGCCTGGTCATTTTATTTGGATGTATCAATCAATCAGAGAGCCAACTGGTGCGTTAATGCCCTCGGACCCATGACAGCTCCAAATTAGAAAGGGTTGTTAAAGCAAAGGGTTTAATATGGTCTTTATAACAACTGTTTTCCTGCGTGAACAGTTGTAGAGGTCATGAGTGCAACTTTTCACTCATGCATTATTACACAGCCATTTTAGAAGCACAATTTTAAATGGTATTGTACTGTTAAAAAATCATACTTCACAATATGTAATATTTATGTGATTATATTATTTAAGATCTGCCATATTGAATCTAATCAACTAAAAGCTCCTTTGCATATTTCCAGAATATAATATTAAAGTTTTTGTAGCTCATTATAAATTGACCACTAGAGATGTTTTTTTTTCCCCCTCTTTAACTTTTCTGAGGGAGCAAACAAAAAAACATTAAAAACTATGTTTTTAGAGGGCGAAAATGAGTGGTTGTTGTTGATTTGTTTAAAATTATTTTGAAATGATAGCATCCAGATCTGATTGTCGGTTCTATTTGCACACCGTCAATTCACTTGATAATGTTTTCCAGTACCTACAGTATATGTTCCCCAGTTTCTATTGACTGGTGAACATAGGTAGTAGGCATCATAGGTACCTGTGCATTTGTGAAAGTACCTATGTTTCCCAGAGAAGGGAAGTACTGGAAAAGTACCTGGTAAGTCCTGATGTTCTCTAAAGCTTGCCCAAACCTTAACCCTAACACCTAACATTAACAGTAACCTTAACCTTAATTTCCCTGGGAAACATAGGTATCAGAGGACATAGGTAGTGAGGAACATAGAGCAGACCCTTACTCTTTTTGAAAAATTTGTTGGCTAAAGCTAATTCCTCTATTGAAAATGTATTGTGGTCTGCTTAGCTTATGGCACCATTCTTTCAAATGCAGCCATATCTATACAAGCTGGAAAAAGTTTCACTGGCCAAAGATCACAAAAGATGCTAATGCAGTCTGCTAGCTTTATGTTTGAAGGAGAGAGGGCTTCTCAGTCAGGGTTGGCTGCCACCAGTCAGTCTCCACGGGTATTGGCCTGCCTGAATTAAGATCGACTGTCAATTGTCAATCTTGTGCAGTGCTGGCTTGGCGGTAGGAAAATGGCTTGTCACAGTGGGCTGCAGGGAAGTGAATAAGTCACAATGAAATTATTGGTGGCGTGTAGTTCGCCGCCTGTTAGCTCACCAAGTCTGAGCCAGTATTTCCTCCGTATATCTGTCTGAAGTAACAAGCATTAGCAGCAGCTGGGCAAAAGATGCATCCCCAGTGCCTCAAGGGTACAAAGCTGCTTTAAGCTATGCGTTTAGTTTGCTGTCATGAGCATGAACACTGCAAGAAAAAAGATGCTCCTCACTGGGAATAAATGTTTTCAATCTGTAAAAAGAGCAGCATTTCAATTAAGTGACAAAATCAATGTAGAGTGCCAGAGAGGCCCAGCACGTTCTCGATACTCGCGCTCCTCTGCAATGACTTCTTCATCAGCACTTTTTATTTTACATGTTGGCTGTCAAAAGATACGTCACATTCATATTTGGCAAATCTCTTGTGTTTAAGCTGCAAAACGTGATGCTAGATAGAGAAACAACATCACAGCCTTTCCACGAGGCACATAAGCTCCAGATTAGAAGAAATGGAATGAATGTTGATGAGAGCACACGACATATAATTTTTTTAATTCACTTTTGAATTGACTCATTTGCACATGATTATAAGTTCATACCAGGAAAGCAGCCATAAAAATGCTGTAAAAATTTACAAATTATAACAGATTTTTTCTATTTGTATGTTTATCTGTGCATACAGGGTGCATAAATTATGTATACGGTAATATAACTTTGCATCTCATGGCAAGTCAATTTTACTGATACAACACAATTCATAGGTAATTCTAAGCACTTTACAAAAATTAAGACAAATTAAAATTCCAAAAAGATTTACATTCAGGTACATAAGTAAGCATTAGACTTGATAAGAAATCATTAAAATCTGAGGTCCCACACCCAGTCAATCAATGCTCGTTTTAGGTTGTTACAGATAAGTGCATCGTAAGAACATATATCACGCCAGTCAGTTTACTATATGTGTCAATGCACTAGTAAATAATTTTGGGCAGAGGTTAAAGGAGCAAAATCAAAAGACATTCTCGTAAACTCTGCTTTATTAGGGGGGTTACCCAAAAAGACACAAGTACACCAAAAGTGAACAAATACTCTTTAATGTAATCTTCTGCAAGACAAAATTACAATTGCAATGTTTTTGAAAGAAACCAACAAACCCAGCTCAGTTTATTGGGGAGGGCATGTTGATTTTTTGGGGGGTTAAAAACACGTGTGGGAGGGTGTGGGGACCCTTTAAAATTGTTTGCTTTTAAATTTATGTATTGTCAAAACAAAGCGTAATCAGATACAGTAATTAAGTGTTAATCTTTTTAAGTTTTCCAGCAAAAAACATTCATCTTTCAAGTATTAGAAAAACCTCTGAAAAATCTCTCCATAATTACTTTTATTCAAATTATTCTCAAGGTTTAGGGCCTTAGGGGATCCTATGAAAGGGTTGTGACTTTTTCAATTCTCTGACCAGTAATGTACTGACTGTTTTCTTGTCATCTTTAATCATGAACTCAATTAGGCATGCTCAGTCTCACACTAAATGCTGTCTCTCTCTCTTGTTGCTCTCTTGTCCTTGTAGACCCTATAAAGACAGCCCAGGGTTCTCTGTCCCTCAAGGCCTACAGGCTGACTCCAAAACTGATGGAAATCTGTAAAGAGAAGGACTTCACACCAGAGGCGTAAGTGGCTGAGCACCCTACAGTCTTCATTATTGCGAGTAATACTTTCAAAATGAGAAACACACCACCACAAATGACTCATGTGTTTTTGCATATTCATAGCGCGGGTTTCCTTGGCTAGAAATACTAAATGTATATTTTTCTCGACTGCTTATTCAGTAGATGCAAATATAGGCTGGCGCATCCACAGGGAGGTATTTAGTAGCTGTTGGAGAAGGATGCTGCTACTGATGATTTATCAGTATGCCCTTGCCCGTCAAACAAATGTACCATGTTTATGCTGTTTGTGACCCCAAGGCTTATCGTAATTGCTTTTAAATTGCGGCTAAAAATGACTGTAATGAGGGGGCCATTTCCTAGGCAGTTTAGGCGCTGTGCACAAACTCTCGCATGCATAAATAAAGTCACAAGGGGATTTTTACCACATACCCAAGAGTGAAGACCCTGAAGAATCAAATTACTGTCCCTTCAAACTGCTTAAACATACTTATTTTTTAATCCAATGAGATTTGCAGCAGGTAGGAGCAGTTTGGGTTTGTCATTTTTATTTCTCTTCTTGCTGTTTTCATTCACCTGCGTGCGTGTTTCCATTGCCAGCTACTCTGTTATTGACCAAGCATTTGGCCCACAGTCATAATCCTCCTCATTTCTCTGGCTTTTCATTAGTTCCTATGATTTATTATGGCTGCGATCTGTAGCTATCAGTGTTCCCAATAAGCTTGTGATTGAAAGAGGGCAGCTCAAGGCAGGAAAGGACAATATCACCACATTACAACAATGCTGTCCAAATCCTGTTATTCTCAGGATAGACTCTAAATTTGAATATCAGTAATGTTCCGCTTTTTCCCAAAGATGCTAAACTTCAAAAGTGCCTCATATTTCTCCTCACTCTACAACATGCGCAAAAAGCCGTTCCTTTCATGTTGGCTATATTTGATGTTACATAAGTGTGCATATATTGTGCACCTTTTTGAAATGAAAGGCACGGCTAGATGGGTCTTGAATAGACCCTATTCGCTTTGAACTGGCCTCCCATGTCCGCTGGGCTACAGAGGCAATGGTCAGCGGGCTCCACTTCAACACACAATATGAGCATCAATTTACTGGGCCCGTCGAGTCAACCTTTGGGTTTGTCCGGCGGGGCTCGATTTGGAAAGAGCACGGCATTACGCTTGCCAAAAGTCTAGTAGGGTTGAACATTTTGTCCTGCCTAAAATATGCTGTCCTTCTTTTCCCCTCTTAGTTGACTTATTCCATCAGTATTCAGGCATGTGAAAAGGTCATGGTATGCAGGAGCACTTACTGGATAATTGTGTCGATATATGTAAACTGTTTATATTCTATTTCCTTAGTGACTTTTGTTGTGAATGCTGCTGGTATCGTCCTTATTATCCACACCTTTAGGCAGTGTCGTCCATTTATTTAACTGCACAAGTCGATCCCTACATCTTGCAATAGAAAACATTTTAAGAATTACATTAGGAGTCAAATGATGCGACACGTTTCCATCTATCACACAGACAAGTGTAATATAAATATCTTTGTGGTACAGTGCACTCGCGGGATTAATGCAGTGAACATATTGATCTCCAACATCTAATAAAGCTGCACTGGGCATCTACAGACATTAGTGTGTTGCACAAGTGGCAATGCTGAACTGAGTCAGTCAATGCATCTGGATTTATGTGACACATTAAGCAAAGTTTGAAGTTTCATTTTGCGCTAAGAGGTCCGTGGCAATGATGCAGCTTTTGGCTCCTCAGCTGCGAATGAAAGTCTTTAAAAACAAGTTGATGCTTTCAGTAGAGACTATAAAAAACTCATTTAGGTTTTCCCGAGGTTTAGGTCGCACTGCGTATGTAATATGGACATCCTATTGTATGCGCCGAGTTCAGATAATAAAATGCAATACGCTCAGTCTTTTTATTCATTCCGCTTTCGTATTTGTATGAGCTCCCATTTGCTAAAGTTGAAGGCTTTGAATTCAAGTAGTAGCGCTGTTCATTTGCACAGTGTTGACATAAGTATCATCATATGTCAGCAAGATGTGAAATGTGGAATGGTTTTAGATGCAGACCTGGCATGATCCCTACTCTCAACACACACAAAAAAACTCATGTCAGACGCCTAAAGCCGAGTTGCAAGCCCATCCTTCCAGTCATTCACCTTCATAATTGCATAAACAGAAGCACAGAAGTGTGCTCAGCAGACATGTCAAAAACTAAACTGATTTTTTCACTAGTATGCAATTGTGCATAATTTGATGTTTCAGTTGTCTTTTAAAACAAATTTACAGGCACACATCAATAAATCAGAATATTGTGGAAAAGTCTTTTTGAATCAGGAGATCAAATCAAAGTAGCATAGATTATATAGATTCACCACACATGGAGTACATTTTTCAAGCTTTATTTCACTGTGATGATTATGGCTTACAGATATTGAAAAACAAAAATGTGTGTCTCATAACATTAGAATATTACATAACTATCACAATTAAAACTAAAATGTTCAATCTCTGTCTCCTGAATCTATATAATATGAGTTTAATTTTTTGAATTAAACTACTGAAATAATGTAACTTTTCCACCACATAATCTATTGACGTGTCTATCTTCACATAATGCTGGATGGAATCAATTGTGTTACAAAAATAATAAAAATAATGGTTAAAGCAATAACACTTTTTCCCTTTCTTTCTAGTTTGAAGAAGGCAAACATCGGCTTCGAGCATATGTTTGAAGAAGTGCCCATTGTAATCAAAAACTCGCACCTCATCAGCGTCCTGATGTGGGAGCTGGAGGACAAGTCGACGGTCAGCGACAAACATGAACTGCTCAACCTTTCAAGCAGGTGAGACGTGAGCTTTTTTACCGAGATCCTCTTGGGCCAGACATCTCGCTCATAACCGTGTTAGCGAGTGAATGAAGCTGCATCTGCTATCTGTATCAGCTATTTCAGACGCGCTTTTTCTCTGGGGACTCGCACACATTTACAAGATATGTCTGCGTAGCATGCTGTTCTGTGGAAATATGCAGTTTTATCATTTGTCCCCTTTAAAAACCCCTGACCTTCAATTCAACAGTAAATTTTCTCATCTAACCGTGGCATTGCACCAAAGGCATTAGTCGTCCTAAAGATTTGGCTTTGGGCCTATGCATGAACTAGCACAATTTCTATGTAGGGCTTTTTATTTCCATATTAAAGACCTGGTTTACCCTTTCAAGTGTCTTGTTTACAAAACTGCACATCAGTAATCTTATGTAGCTCTCTGAAAGACCCTGTTAATATCCTGGTGCAGGGAGGCTTTTACATCCTTGAACTTCAGATCTCTTTAAACCTCTCGCACCAAAGGTCCCTGAGTTAGCACAGCAGCCTCATATGTTTTCATAAAACCGCTGCTACATAATTTTATGCCCAAAATTAAAATCACGCCAAATCTCATTCCTACAATCACAGACACAAACGAACGCTCTTGTTTGAATTCATTTTAATTTATATATCCGTATATCAGAACAGTTTTCTCAAAGGGCTTTAGAGAAATAGACAAACTAATAGGCAAGCAGACAACATCCTCTGCCTCTTTGACCCTCCTTCAGGGTGAGGAAAATCTCACCAAGAAAAAAAAAAAAAAGAAATCCCAGGATAGACAGGGCGTGCAGTAGATGTGTCCTGTTGTATGTATACCATTTGCTAATAGTTAATCATATTTACAAAATAAAATGCAAATAAGTACAATTCCATTTAAGATCCAGCGATCACTTCTTTTTCATTACCATATTTCTATTTACAAACATTTATGGCAAAAGGCCTGCTTTAGAGCATTATTGTGTCTCCTTAAACCTGCAGCCTGCTTCAAAAGACATGAGTTAAGGCAATGTCGAAATTAAAATTGATTTGACATTAGGGAACTCCTGGGTATTAATCTGCCTCATCTGCACTGTCCTAAAGTGTACCCAATTGGAAACTAAAGGTCCATTGATGTTCACTTAATGTTTACACAGTGCACATGGCTGGAGCCCCATTCCAGGAGATCCTTAAGTGTTACATTTAATATTGCATTTATCACACTGCATTGCGTGATAAGACAGAACAAACAAGCCAGGTCTTATGCATCAGAGGCTTTTAAAAGCACATAAAATGGCCATTTATGTCTTTGGGTTTTAAGTCGAACAGAGACATTAGTTCAAGCCCCTGTTATAATTGCATAGCTGAGTTCAAAGATGCTGCCGTTTACTCAGACAAGGGTCATTCTGGCCATGTAAGCCACATCATGTGGAGTGGGAAATGCACAATAAGGTGAAAGATAAGACAGTGGCTTTGTTGGCTTTTATGGTGCATTATCACACGTTGAAGCAGTGCTGGGTTTATGGAGAAGGTTGTTAACCTTAAGATGAGACCAGCCTTACAACCTTCTTGTACTACAAAAACACATTCATTTATTATAATGTTTGGGGCCATATTTATGCTTTTTTGCAACAGATGTTGCAGCCCATCTTTAAAACTATATTTTTGGTATTGGCTTGTCCTTATTCCATATTATTCCTCTTCGGATGAAGTTTCAATTAAACTTATACTGGAGTAAATAGTTATTTTAAATTGTCCTAAATAAGAGGACCTGCCATTAGACTGTGCCTTCCGTCACTAATGAGCACAATATGAACAACAAATACCCCGCCATATCATCCCACTGCCTGGCGCTTTAAGTTGTGCATTTAGCTCTCAGAGGCTCCCAGCGTCGGTCTCAGGAGAATTTATCAGCAATCATTTATGGAGATAAACCGCTGCAAGTGGAGCAACAGCTGTGAAGCTGCTAATCAAAAAGCTTCCCAGGGGCAGGTGTGAGAAATTAGCACAATAACGACACAAAGTGCTGATTTACGCACTGCTGGTGTCCTAACACACTCGGCTCACTCCTATACCGCAGCACATCAGGAGTTGTTATGATTCTCCTCATCTGTGTCCTTCAACACAAGTAAGCCATGAATTTAATGAGGGCTCTAATGTACAAAGCAGTGTTAAATACATGTGCCTGGGAAACCAACCTTAGCATCTCATTTAGTTTAGAAATATGAGAATAATGTGCTGCCTCGGCACATTGTTCATATAGACTCAGAAGTTGAGAGAGTGTTTGAAATGTCCCAAAGTAGGGCAGAATAACAGGGCCCATAGCTCTCCGACGTCTCTGGGATGGGATGTTTGGCAGGATGAAATTGTTTCCTGAAGTTGTCAGATGGCTGTATAGCTCTGTCCTTGTATTGGATTGTAGCGTCCATCTCCCTACATCCCCTACTGACAGCCCCACCCCATTCTCCTCATTTCCACCTCTTCAAAAACTAAACTATAATGGGTTTTATTTAATGTTTTTTCCTTTTGTCTCATTTCCCAATCTGAAGCCCCATTTGTCACTGTCATCTGTGTCTAAGGCTGAGTGAGTGCATTTTCACTCCAGCAAACAGCGTTGTTCTTACCACAGATGATGATGTTGAGCCCAGTGATGGATTGCGTGAATGTAAATTCATTTGTGTAGCTTCCTCCCCAGACAGCCTTGAGACGCTTATGCATTTCCAATGTTGCAAAGCAGTTTATGTATTTATATTAGCAGCTCAAATTATAAATCACTTGTTCTATTTCAGTATGGCATACTGTCTGATTATTGTAATTGTGTGTTTGGGGGCAAAGAAAAACCCATACAAAAGCAGTTTTAGAGAAATGACCATTACTCTACCATCACATTTTTCCCCAATTCTTTTCTGTGCTTTCTAGTCTAACTTGTTTGACATCTTTTCAACTTACTCTCCTGCAGTACAGTCCAGCCAACAATCCATATTGTGTCTCGGTCCATCAGTTAAAAAGGCTTCATCAGAGTTAAATGGTAATGCAGGGATAGAAAGCATTCTCCAAGCGTTCTTTTGGCAGCTTTGTTAAACAACTCCCAACTGAACTCATAATTTACTGAGTGTCAGCCCGATTCCTGCACATCGATGCAGTTTTAAAGTGTACCCTCTATTGTCCTTGTGTGAATATGAATACATAGTGACCCGTCCTGAGGTAAAGCAGGCAGCCAGGCTTGGCCCTAAGACAGAATCAGTGATGATGAGAGGTCCCTCAATACACTTTGATTTGTAATTCAGGGGAGATCGAAAGGGCTTGCTGACCTGTGTGAATAATTCAGCCTTTGGTGTATGTGACCGGGTCGCAGTGTAGTGTGCGAGGCCTTGTTCAAGATGGTTGTAGCCGATAGTGTTTTTTACTGAAATATTCAGAATGCTATAGACAACAGGAGAGTAGACGCAGGAACCTGTGGCTAATAAGGAAAGATACAAGGGGGAAACTTTCAAACCTTACTTAGTTTTGTTTCAGACAACAGGCCACTTTATTGAAGATGGCCTATAATTTTATTGTGGTAAGCTGTTTTTTTATGGCCTGATCCTTTATTTGTCTTTGGCTCATAATTTTTGAAGGGCACCTGTAAAGCTGAAGCTGTAGCTATAGTTTATCTCATGAAAGTTATGTCCCAAACTTATAGCAGACGTGGTAAATGCGATCAACTCAAATAAACTATGTAGGGTTGGTATCACTGTTTGTTTGACCAGATATATTTTTGCTCCAACAATGAATACCTGTGTGTATAATTTAGCTGCCACCGTTGTCAGTGTGCATTCAACATATGACTAGGTACCTGCACAGTATTTGTTTAGTCCCACTGACTGCCATTTTAAAATCATTAAATCCCATTTCACTTTATTCACACCTTTGCTCGCCAATGCAGATATGAAAGTGAATTTCAACACATGTCGCTGGAGCCCGCGGAAGGAAAAAAACATCTCTTGCCAATACACATTGCGAGCTTAAGCACTCGACATGTGATACACCACAGATGTTTTGAAGCATCCTCCTCTGACTAAATTATTTCCTTTGCATATTTTATAAATGCCCACCAAACAAATTAGCCACCATATTGGCTGATGAAATAGTTTTAAATGGGCTTCCGTCAGCGCGAATCAGTTTTGACACAGTCGGAGGGCCACAGTGGGGAGGTGTTACGCCACGGTTTGGTTCTGGGCCATCACTTTTCATGTTTACAGCACTGACACTGCGGCAAATGGCCGACAAATTGATCGCACAAGTCTTTTCAGGCGAACATGATGGCACTTGAGCTTCCCAACCCAAATTATTACAATAAGTGTCAGAACTGTTTAATTGACAGTTCACAAATTGTGTTTGTTTTAACTAAAAACATTATTTCCTCAAAGTGACAATGACCCTGTTATATATGAAGTACTTTTTAATTTAAAATAACTATTACTATTATTACTTCTTATTTGGCTATTTAAAACGTATAACTTGTACTGATATATAGTATCCAGTCCTACGTCTAAAAACTAGAACATCATGTAAAAGTCAGTACCGTATTTTCCGGACTATAAGTTGCTCTGGAGTATAAGTCACACTAGCCAAAAAATGCATAATGAAGAAGAAAAAACCTATATAAGTCGCATTTTTTAGGGGAATTTTATTTTACAAAATTCGACACCAAGAACAGACATTTCATCTTGAAAGACAAGTTATAGTAATAATAGAATAGAGAACAGGCTGAATAAGTGTGCGGTATGCTAATGTAACACATTGATGGTTATTCAGCTACATGAACCATAAACAACAAACTGAATAGGTGTATGTTAACGTAATATATTAACAGTTATTCACATAACTATAGCATAAAGAACATAATATAACAAGTTCACCAAACTCACGATCTCACTCCTAATCGCTAAATCCTCTAAATTCTACATCCTCGGTGTCGCTTCTGAACAACTCCGCCAACTCCGGAGGTAGACGAAGCACCGCTTCCTCCTCTGCGTGGCTGTCGTCAGACTCAGCATCAGTTCCATTTCCAATTATTCCGGTTCTTTCTCAGTTGTCTTTATAGCCTAAGTTGTTACCGGTAATGTTTACATTTTAAATTGTCAGTGGTACAGGTGCAGCAGATGCTGGTACACAAGCCTAGAGTGCCCTCTAACAAACACATAAAATATTTTAATATATAAGTCTCACCTGAGTATACGTCGCACCCCAAGCCAGACTATGAAAAAAAGTGTGACTTATAGTCCGGAAAATACAGGAGTTCAGTTCAAAGTAAAACAAATAGATTCAGTACAAACAGAAAATGAAGGTATGTGGAGTATTTATTTTAATTGTTAAAATGATGGTACACAGTTAATGAAAACAAATTATTTAACTCGTAAAATTAAATTATAATCAATATTTCGTAATAATCATGATTTTAAAAAAAAACTGAAATTCTTCATTTGTGTGTACTATACTCATGTACTCACTTTTTGAATTAAACTACTGAAATAATACCAATTTCTCATTCATTGACGTAGGGCTGTATACTGTATGTCAACATGTGACACATTCAGACCTGACATTAAAAGACAATGGCTTTTCCACGGTGTAGACATGAACTTCATTTGCATTTGTTTACATGAAAATATGATTAGGTGCTGGCAGTCATATAGTGGTTGACAGCAGCTGGATGCTTAACTGATATAATTAGGATCGGGACTGTCAGCGTGTGTGTATATTAAGTGTTTGTCTATTCTTCATGCTACAGATTATGATCCTATCTAACCCTTGTGCCAATCAACAACTACTGATTACATATATTACTGTGCAAAGGTCTTAGACAGGTTTTTAAGAAAGGCTATGAACACAGATGGGTAGTGCACAAAAATACACAAAATTGCAACAACAAAAAAAAAATTTAAACTGGAAGCACTCAAAGAGCATAGACTAATGCTAAGGCACCAGGACCTGGGTTTAAACTCAGAGATCTTCTAGTTCAGGGGTAAATGCTCTTTCCATTGAGCCACAAAACCCTTATATTAATGGTAAAGAACCTACTAAAACTAATAATTTGTTCTTTTAGTCAGTGAAATTTGTGTCTTTGGTCAGTATCTGAAAATGGTACAGAATCCCTTAAAGCCCTTTAAATCTCCTGGGTCTAATTTCTCCTTGGTCTATTTCTGGTCTTTCCTGATATTTTCATAATAAAAATAAATTTTTTATTTTTTTTTTATTTTTTTTTACAGCACACTTTGTTACCAGCATTTTTCACATCTCACTAAAACTTTTGCACAGTACTGTATGTGTATTACTATCAGTTTATCTAATAGCCCATGAGTTACGGCAGCAAATGTCATTTTAAGTGTCCACTGCTTTAAGCCAAGTGAAAGTATACTTTAGCTCTGAATGTGCAGAGCCACGGGAGAGGAATATTGATTTATGAAATGGCTAATTGAAAAAATCTCACAGCAGAGAGAAAAGCAAGTGCATTTATCCACAAGACCTTACCATTGTGCCTCCACATGCTAAACAACAACAACAAAACTCATGAAAACAACCAATCCAAATACAGTAACATCAGTGGAGGTACACGCATCGCCAAAGCCTACACAGCCCTGGCACTCCTCTTGGCTACAGTTGTCATTTAAATAACTAGAATCTGTTTTCCACCAGTACCTGCTGCATTATGTAGCACCCAAACAGTCATAAAAGAGCAATCCAGAGAGGACCGGTACAAGAGACAGTCTTCAACTTTGGAAGAAGTGAAGCACTGCAGGTTGAACTTGGAGCAACAGAAAGAGACTTATAAAAAGAGATTGAGGCTCAGGGGAGGGAGGCGTAGAGGACAGCCAGACGGACTTGTGTTGTGTAGAGTGTTGTCAGCATGGCGGTGTTGGGGAAAAGATCAGCGATGTAATACCAGAGCAGACTGCTGCAGCTTGGGGACAAGTGGAGGGGTCAGCGGGCCTGAGACCCCTGGATCCCCAGGAGGTGCCGTTTGATGTTGGATGTTTCTCGGGATAGTTATGAGTGATGTATCTGCTGGAGGGACAAGTCAAAGAGCAGAATGGCTGGCAAATACAGACTATGGAGAAGTTGTAGCATTTATGACAAGCTATTTTGGTCTCTCGGGGGTTTTATATCCAAGTCAGCTTGTCATCGTTACATTTCCTGAGCATATTTTTGATGGATTATTGCATTGAAATAGTTTCCATTTTGGCGCAGAGTTTACTACTTTTTGTTGTACATAAATAACTTTTTATACCAAAAGCATCAGCCAGTATTTTTTCCAATCTCTTTTCATTTTATTATTCAACTATGAGCACTGCAACTTGCTCTGACACACATTATGTTGTAAAAATGTCCAGTATTCAAAGCTCGTGGTCACAATATAATAATGTTGAAGGCCATGATGCCAAACATGTACATAGCTTTATGGAGTTCCTTTTATATTGAGCTTTTCTGTTTATTCATGTTTAATATTCTATTGATTATATTCTATACACAAATATAGACGTCTGTGTAATTTGCATTAATACTTGGCCCAGATCCAGGAACAAACTGAACTCATCTAATCCAATAATGAGATACGCTCTGTGTGCATTGTAAAGTGACTTGTATGCCTTTCACAAACAATTGGACAACTGCATAAGAACAGTTGAGATATTTTAGTTGCTTTAAACCAGAGGGCCAGATTTAAATTGTATCTAAAGGTTGGAGCCCATGCTGGGGTTATTTGAATCAGTATGTACTATATAACACACGTTTAAATAAACAAGTATATAGTATATAAGTAAGTATGCAAATATTTACAGCTAAATTGTTTTGTCTTTAAAGTTTTCATTTTTGACAAATCTAAGTCTAATCCAAGTTTAATACAGTGGTTCTCAATCTCAACTGGTCAGACACATTTTACTGTATCAAATTTATTTCTCTAAAAATATTTACAATGAAATATTTATTTTTCATACCTGTAAATACCAGAGGCTGAAATTAAAAACTGCTTTCAACCTCCCTGTGAGTTTTGGGGCATTGGTCCAGTTACTAAATAAATTAAGGAATTTATTGTAGATAACCACCAAATACAGTGGGGCAAAAAAGTATTTAGTCAGCCACCAATTGTGTAAGTTCTCCCACTTAAAAAGATGAGAGAGGCCTGTAATTTTCATCATAGGTATACCTCAACTATGAGACAAAATGAGAAAAAAAATCCAGAAAATCACATTGTCTGATTTTTAAAGAATTTATTTGCAAATTATGGTGGAAAATAAGTATTTGGTCAATAACAAAAGTTCATCTCAATACTTTGTTATATACCCTTTGTTGGCAATGACAGAGGTCAAATGTTTTCTGTAAGTCTTCACAAGGTTTTCACAAACTGTTGCTGGTATTTTGGCCCATTCCTCCATGCAGATCTCCTCTAGAGCAGTGATGTTTTGGGGCTGTCGCTGGGCAACACGGACTTTCAACTACCTCCAAAGATTTTCTATGGGGTTGAGATCTGGAGACTGGCTAGGCCACTCCAGGACCTTGAAATGCTTCTTATGAAGCCACTCCTTCGTTACCCGGGCAGTGTGCTTTGGATCATTGTCATGCTGAATGACCCAGCCACGTTTCATCTTCAATGCCCTTGCTGATGGAAGGAGGTTTTCACTCAAAATCTGACGATACATGGCCCCATTCATTCTTTCCTTTACACGGATCAGTCGTCCTGGTCCCTTTGCTGAAAAACAGCCCCAAAGCATGATGTTCCCACCCCCATGCTTTACAGTAGTAGTATAATGTTCTTTGGATGCAACTCAGCATTCTTTTTTTTTCGTTTTTACCAAAAAGTTCTATTTTGGTTTCATCTGACCATACGACATTCTCCCAATCCTCTTCTGGATCATCCAAATGCTCTCTAGCAAACTTCAGACGGGCCTGCACATGTACTGGCTTTAGCAGGGGGACACGTCTGGCACTGCAGGATTTGAGTCCCTGGCAGCGTAGTGTGTTACTGATGGTAGCCTTGGTTACTTTGGTCCCAGCTCTCTGCAGGTCATTCACTAGGTCCCCCGTGTGGTTCTGGGATTTTTGCTCACCGTTCTTGTGATCATTTTGACCCCACGGGGTGAGATCATGCGGGGAGGCCCAGATCGAGGGAGATTATCAGTGGTCTTGTATGCCTTCCATTTCCTAATAATTGCTCCCACAGTTGATTTCTTCACACCAAGCTGCTTACCTATTGCAGATTCAGTCTTCCCAGCCTGGTGCAGGTCTACAATTTTGTTTCTGGTGTCCTTTGACAGCTCTTTGGTCTTGGCCATAGTGGAGTTTGGAGTGGGACTGTTTGAGGTTGTGGACAGGTGTCTTTTATATAGATAACCAGTTCAAACATGCCATTAATACAGGTAACGAGTGGAGGACAGAGGAGACTCTTACACAAGAAGTTACAGCTCTGTGAGAAATCTTGCTTGTTTGTAGGTGACCACATACTTATTTTCCACCATAATTTGCAAATAAATTCTTTTAAAAATCAGACAATGTGATTTTTCTGGATTTTTTTTTTTTTCTCATTTTGTCTCTCATAGTTGAGGTATACCTATGATGAAAATTACAGGCCTCTCTCATCTTTTTAAGTGGGAGAACTTGCACAATTGGTGGCTGACTAAATACTTTTTTGCCCCACTGTAGGTAGATTATTGAAATCAGTGAAAGTGTTGCTTTGGCTTGAAAGCAGATAAGATGTGCACATGTACAGACAAACTACCAAAATACTGCTTGTCAGTGCCAGAGTGCCCTAAGCAACACATTTTTGCCATTGACGTTAAAGGACATATCAAATCCTTGCCCCTGGGCTGGACCTTGTACATGTCTGATTTAAACTGACCAGGTGTAAGGTGAAAATGTAAACAATGACTCATCTTTTCTTGCAGTAACCATCTGGAGAAGAGCCTTCAGCTTCTGATGGACAGAGTGGATGACATGAGCCAAGAGATTGTCAAATACAACACCTACAGCCGCAACCTGAGCAAGCAACAGCAGCAGAAGCACCAGGTAAGTCTTGTGCACACAGCAGATTTTTGTGGAGCGGGCCACACACACACCACTTACAATGAGCCGCACAGACATCCGCTTACCAGTGTGCATATGGGAAGAGGAACGGTTCACACAAACACAGTGGCGCGTTGACACACAATCGCCCACAGTCACTCAGCGAAAAAACAGCATGTACCTTTTCTCTCAGCCCCGGACATGGCCAATTGTAGCTATAATCACAGCATGCAGACAGTAGACACACCAGGTAGCCATAGAGAGCGCCGGTAGAAGTATGGCCACACATTATGTACATGCACCCACTGAGAAGCCACAGCAGTAAAGTAACAAGCAAACAGAAAATTTTCAACATTTACCAATATATGCACGCTGGGATTGCACCTATTCTAGTCACAGCAGGAACAGTTGTTGAAGTAGTTTTGCAGCATAGAAAATGTCAACTGTCAATAAACGCCTACACAAAATCTTGGGGATGTTATACTGTACCATGGGCCAGTCAATTTTAAAACCTTCATTACCCATAGTGGACCAGTGGGATAGGGCTATACAAAGCATATTGTTTTCTGTGTTAGTGTATCCTCTCTACAGCTAATCATTTGCCCTCTTATAACACTATTTTTATGCTTTTTTCACTACTTTCAAACATCTCCTTTTTGGTTGTCCACTGGGCCTCTGGCAGCTCTAACCTCATGCTTTTACCAATATTTTCACTATTCCTCCTCTGTACATCCTCTGTCCAAGTCATCTCGATTTCCAATACATCTGACATTACCTGTCCCTCTGATGTACTCATTCCTAATCCTATCCATCCTTTTCACTCCCAAAGAGAACCTCAACATACCTCCAGCTCTGCCTCCTATCTTTCATGTCCAAAGTGCGGCCCGGGGGCCACAGGTAGAGGATTCATATGGCCCCCAGCGTCCGTGACAAAATGTATTACTTATGGCCCACCAGCACTTTCATACAGTGTGTCGATATCTTTTTCTGAACATTTGTGCTTCACATCTACTACTCCCTTGTGTTTTCTAAGCTAAACATATTACCATAGAGGATGTTTTTCTGTGTCAAAGTTATTTTGTTGAGCATGTTTTAGATTTTATTGTCAAATAAAATAAATAATTATTTGGCTTTTGAAAACAAAAATATGGTTTACACTTTATGATACAACACCACTATTGAGCAGTAATTTAAACAGTATTTTAATTAGGGACCGATACCATGTCCAAGTACTTGTATTCATGAAACTGGGCCGATGCCAGCAACCGACACCACTTTACAGCCTTTCACATGACATTCCCCTCTCAGCTGAGCAGTTAAGGAAAGGCTTTCTAAGTGAAGGAAAGGCTTTCTATGTGAAGTGTACAGAGATAAAAGCAAAGCTGACTCTACATTATGCTCATGGAGACATCCCAAATCATATGTGAGTCCTAAAACTTTAGCTGTTGTCCTTTTCTTGTCCTTCTGTTGTCCTAATTGTTCCAAAAATTATATCGGCGTGGAGTCTGAAGCAGTTGTTGTCTGATAAAACACAAGGAGTAAAGTTGCCATTTGTGTTAGCTGCTGTATGTCTTGGCGAATCTCCGCTGGTTATGCTCAGATGCATAACAAACATCTGCAGATATCTTTAAAATTATTTTAGCGACTGGTGTTGATTAATTTTGAAATAATGCTTTCCCAACAATGAATTAACTTGTTACTAATCCTTAACTAATGCTTCAGAGTTATTCAAAATTTTTTACCCCAAAAATATTGTGCATTAAATTTATGCTTTATGGGCTTTCAGTTGCTAAAAACTAAAAAAAGGAGGGACTGTCGGCCCTTGAACTGTTGCACATCTTCATATCTGGCCCTCTTTGGAAAAAGTTTGGACGCCCCTTTTCTAAACCATACAACCATACAGCATCGTTGGTCTCATCACTGTCTTGTACACATTTTCATTCTTACGAATACTCTTAGTTCATTTCACGCTTGACACTTTTCTCTATTCATTCCCACTTGCTTACAGAATTTCGTTTTACATTTTGTAGCACATAATAGTGGCATCCTTTATAATTTTTTTTCATAATTTGTACGTTATTATGCATCTGTGATTCAAGTGGGAAAATTGCATTCTTTCAACACAAACTGGGACGGTGACATGAATTGGAAATGGTGAATAGGAACCATTGGATAATGTAGGTCCAGAGCTGTGCCATTGTAAATTCAAAAAAGTCCTCAAAATATGTGTCATCATAATACAGTATATTGTGGCATATACAATGAATTTCAGATGCCAGGTTTAATAAGCTAGTGCTCGTGGTGCTTTCATTGTCCTTTCACACTGGCAGGTCAGGGGCTAGCTCTTCCAAGAAACATGCATTTCTACCAAGCCATGGAGCTATCATTACTTATGCCAGCAAACACACACAGGAAATCGAAAGGGTCTGATTGGCAGCTATGTCCAAAAGTCGTGTTTTGTCAATAATCAGCATCAGTGGTTAGTTGTCTTGATGTGGCAAGCTGAATTTCCTAATGTGGCTGAAATGAAAAAGTATTGTTAAGTTGTCTGTGCAATGCTTCGTATCTGCTTTGATTATCTTTTAATACGGAAACTCACCAAATGAATTCCAAATGAGGTCAAGTGCAAATGGCGTTCACCACCGGAACATAATATAAGTCAGGGTAGGAGTTGAAGTTTGACAGAAAAGCTGCTCTCTTTGACTGCTGCTGCCTGTTAATTGCCAGCGTTGGCTCGTCTTTTTGCCGAGGCTTGCTCGAGTTGTCCATATTTTGGATTAGCACTTTTCAGATGAGATGCGATCACATTGCTGACAGCCTTGGGTCTTTTTTCACTTCTATTTATCTCTCCAACTTTGCTTCATGAAATGTTTTTTTTTTTTTTTTTTGCATATCAGATTTGGGCCTGATTTTTAGTTTCTTTTTAAAGGATGCACTTGGATTGGTTGGGAAATCTAAATACCATCTTTCCACTTCTGATACAAGCCAAAATGCCTGAACCAGCTTTAGCAGCCAACAGCAAGAAAACAATTAGACAAACACAGGATGCTCTGGAAGATTGGCTGCATTTATTCGGTGCAGAAATGTAAATTAGGAAGCTGGACAGCGTACCCTCTCCTCCCCTCTCAAACTCTCAGTACAAGGAACTTTAAGCAAAGACAAACAGGTTTAAAAAGTCATTTCTGTTGTTTCACGTTGACACTAATGAGGAGAGAGTGACTAATGTTAACCTTCAAATTTTTGTCACGGCGATATCATTGCTCACCTCAGCGCTTACATGCAGCCAATGCAGATCACCATCTTTCCCATTTCAGACACGTCTCTCCTCCATCTGCCGCATTAGTTTCTTGTCAAATAAGTGGGCATTTTCATCAAAATAACAGCTAGTTCTGTGACGGAGGATGTGATTTATGCTTCAGCGAACAAGGATGTGTTCAGTAGGTTAAGCACAATGGGTACACAGAGACAATACTGAAAATACTGCCGATTCACAGGGGAAGCTGTAAAGCTACAAAGCCTGCTTGTATTATTAAACCAACTTTTTTATTTTAATGATGCGAAAATGCTCTTTTAGCTGCTTCCATACCAGTGAGACAAATCGCTGAGCTCAAACTTCATTTAACAAGATCCCTGGTACTACTTTGTAAAACACACACTCTATTACAGGCTGGGATATAAACATACACCTCCTACAAGAACAAACTAAGCCAAAAAATGGTTGAAACAAAGGAGTTTAGTGCACACTATAGACAGGCTAGGAGTCAGCCACGCACCATCTGCAGCTACAACCTTAGCCGGATGCATCATAAACATCACTCAACACATGCAAAGAGCAATGCTCACACATTGCATTACTCAGGGAAAATGGAAGAACAAGGTGAGTCACTGATGAGAGCAACACACAGAGGCCTGACACTTATATCCTAACATCTACATTATCTCACAGTTTTTTCCTTCTGAGTGGAAATGAGTAGAAGTCTAATCATGTTTTTTTTTTGTTTTGTTTTTTTTTGTTGTTTGTGTGTTGTTAGATACATATTACCTTACAATCACAATTCACTAATGCACTTTTTTCTTCATATTTTTCAAACTATTTCTAATCTAAGCAAAGTAAATCACATGATATTGACGATATCTCAAATACACTATATTTCCAAAAGTATTAGCTCACCTGCCTTTAAAGTTACACTGTGTAAGATTCCCGGTCATGCGCCTCTAGAGGCCACAGTACGCAAAACGTAAACACTAGGGCCCCTCCTCCTTCTGAAACTGTGCGAGCGTGCGTCTATTTCCATCATTGTTTCAACTTTAGTTGACCTGCTGCTACCTTTGGAAGTTTGGACTGGATCTTCTATAGAGTTAGCGCTAGCGTTAGCTTATCAACAAATATCGCGCAATGGTCGCAGTAAAAACAACTAATAACTGTATGAAAAAGCACGTTCTAAAGAAAAAATAAATAGGCTAATTTACAATAAAGATGCCAAAACGTGATCCGATTTGCAGCCTTCTCTGTCTCTCATCTGACGCCAGCGAGCAAAAGTCTGTCCGATGTTGACTCTTGTCTGCGATCTGGTGCTGTCCCTTTCACGTTTTCTTTTTCTTGCCTCGTCCGACATTGTCTTCATCTTCTTGTGTCCTTCGGCCCTGACGAACTGGCGAAAATAACAATGCTAAAAGTAGCTTCATGGTTATACTGCACCTCAGGTATAAGAGCAGAAGGGAATGCCGTAAAGCAAGTCGTTCCCTGTCACGTGACTTTTCCTGAACAGCGGAGCGCTCCCGGCCAAGTTGCGAGGGCGGTTTCTCAGTACGGAAGCCCCGCTCGGAGCAACAGATCGCGCCTCAGGCCTTATAATCGCTCAAAAAATCACAAAAACAAGTCAGTATGCCCCACATATTTAGGAGAAAAGTTACACAGTGTAACTTTAATGTCCCATTCAATAGAGTTTAATATGATGTCAGCCCACCCTTTGCATCTTTCTATCTTGTCCAACGTCAGACACTGATGTTGGACGAAAAGGCCTGGCTCGTGTATATATAAAGATATCTTATTTTTAAAAAATGCTTATACCTGTATATAATAGTTTGCTTCTGCTATATATTTACCTACCCATGTATATTTGTACACATATACATTTTTATAAATATTATGGAGTGAATTGGTGGTGGGGGATGCCCAGTGGCAGAGTAGTTAACTCTCCTCAGTTTCTGGGCAAGGAGATTTTGGGTTCAGTCCTCGAGCTGGTTGACTCAGTCTCTCTGAGTGGAGTCTGCATGTCATCTCTTTCTTACTGTGGGTTCTCTGCAGGTGCTTCAGCTTCCTCCCACCGTCCAAAGTAGGGGATGCACATTTGGTTAATTTTCTTGGATTAAAGGATTTGGATATTATGATATTGGATATTGTGCTTTTTTTGTGTCTTTGAAATTAATTTAGGACAAATCTGAAACCTGAAATCTGGATCAGAATCTTAAGTTTTGTTGGTCAGAAAACACAATAATTATTGAAAACATATTTGAAGAAACTCATCATTTGAGAAATGCTCAGATTAGCTTTCTATCACTTTAAGAACCCCACTGTCCCACTGCTGTCATGCCCCTTCAGCGTGTGCCAACAACAACACATCCTGGGTGTTTGAGTGTCCGCTGCAGTCTGAGGGTGGATTTGTTTGGTTGCTGGGGAGGACGCGTGAGCTATAGCAGTACGTCCTGAGCAGGACAGGGCCGTGACGGGGGAGGAGCGTGGTCAGGTTGAAAAGGCAGACACTGATGAAACGAGCCATTTTGGCCTCTCACAAACTCAATGTAAGAGAATAGAGGAACATGCGTGAAAGAAACAAAACTCCTCGATTTTGCATAATATAGCCCCTTTAATTGGTAGTCTTAACAAATTATTTATTAACCGCTAACCACCAGCTTGACATCACATTTAAAAAAAAAGCTATTTATTAAATTTAAACACATGAACCTTAATAAACTGGCTTTTAAATAAAAACAAGTTATAGGCTTGTATATTTTTAGTTAACCCTTAATTTTATGTTTAATTTGCCTTAACGCTCCAGTGGTACTGTACCTTCCTCTACTGTACAGCATTACCATTAATTGTTAGTATTTATTCCAATCAATTATGGCCATAATGCAGATTAACTGATTAACCACGAACACCCCTAGTCCAAAGGCATGCATGTATACTGTAGGTGAATGAAATGCCCCTAGTGAATGAATATGTGAGTGAGTGGCTGTCTGTCAGTGTACCCCTCAGTGTCTATCCAGGGTGTACTCTGCTTAAGGCCCATAGTTGCTGGGCTGAGCTCTAGCCACCCACGACCCCTAAATAGGGTTCGAACAGTCATGGAAAACCTGGAAAAGTCATGGAATTTTAAAATTCAATTTCCAGGCCCTGGATAAGTTTTGGAAGTTTATATTTTGGTGTAAAGTTTTGGAAATTTTAAAATTCAACCACTACTAGTTAAACCTGAGCTAGCCTGCCTAGATGATTAATTTATATCTTAATTTACTTTGAAAAAATTATTTCTGAACCAACTTACCAAGAATAATTATCTTTTAATCACTGGCGTGTTGGCCATAAATCAGTAAAATTTGTGGAATAATATATTTCTGGAGGAAAAGTCCCAAATGTTTTTTTCCCCCCAACTGACTAATTTCCAATTTTAATAAATGAAATTGCAGAAAAAGTTTCTAATGCACCATACTGCACATTTTGAATACTATTTATAAGTCATTTCAGTCATTCGCCTCTAGGAAATTTAGTGGAAGAGTCATGGAAGTCATGGAAAATTCTTGGTAAAAAAAAAAGTGTATGAACCCTGGTTAATGTGATATTAAATAATTGCATTTACTTAACTTTTGATGACCAGGTTGAGCCACACCGGTGATGCCCGCAGTGGAGACAGTTCAAGTTTTCACATACATGTGCATTCACAGGTTAAGCGAACAAACTCTCACCTCTGCTCCCACATATCCCAAGGCCAACCAACCTACACAGTGGCCATTATGATCCATCACGCTCCCCTCCTGACCTTCTCATCATGGCAGCGCCCCCGAGCCTTTACCCCCTCACATGTCACATGTAATATCAAACTGACAAGCCTCTAATGGTGTCTACTTTTTCATGTTTCCAACTGTACAATGTGGGAAAAAATACACACACACACAAGCCCAAGAAAAGCCCGAACCTCCATTACTCTTCTCAGACATGTACAGTGCATGCTCCATGTGATCTTGGCGCTATTGACTCTGGCTGCTTCCTGGACAAATGAAACCTTATTAATCATCATAGAAAGTTGAGAGAAAAAAGAAAAAAAAAAAAAGAATAGAGGCTCAGCGGCAGAGAGGGGTGCATTATTCATTTAGCACCTCTCTGAATTGTAAATAGCCACGTTCTCAGGCACAATCTGTGGCTAAGTTAGTCTTTGTATCAGGAAATTTATGTCTCACTCGGCGCTGATTTATTCGTTTTATGTTCCCCTTTTTTCCCTCAGCCACAGGGATACAGGCATCACTTAGCACTAGATTAGTTATGGCCAAATGTGTTAATCTCTTGAGTGATGATTTATGGTTAACGATCTAATTCCGCACAGATTCACAATATCCAGCTGCATATTTTCGACATCATTATCGAGCCATGTAATTGTCTTTGATGCCATTTAACAACAAACATAGGTGAGGAAACTTGAATGAGGGCTGGTTGGTCGTAGCTATGTGGCGCATACAAATCATGTCATCAAAAGGAAACGATAAAAAAAATAAAAAAAGATCTCACTTTTCATCTTTTACACCGCCGGCTAACGCACCTTTATGATGTTCAAAGCTGATATAATATCTGGTGTTTGACACAGTAGAATAAAACAAAGCACTTGAAAACTCCCGTGGTCTCACAATATCAACACTGAGATTTTCTGCTATCATCCTTAAGCTGTACTTTGGTATAGTAAAGCCAAACTAAGTATCAGCATGGTAGCAAAAACACAGCTTCCCCTGCATGGAGCCCGGCAGTCCCCGCCTCACGCTGAGAGGATGCTTGTCTACAGAAGGCCCTGCAAGGCTTGTGAGGTACAGCAAAATAAAAATAAACAGTAAAAACACAAAGATGCTGCCTGCTGCACTTTGTTAGAGTGGTGCATCATGGGAGTGGATTGTTTTTCACTTAGCAAACATGGCGCCAAAGCTACACTGACCTCAATTGCGAAGTTTATGTGGCAGGACTTGAAACATGTTTGTTTTACCAATGCAACACGACAGAAGTGAGCTTTTTTTTTCCATTATAATGTGAAAATAGCTCAACAGTCAAAGGTGGCTCCACTAATGTTGGCTTGAAGCATACATAATTTATTCTATTTTAGTTCGTTTCAATCAAATTGTCAACGTCTCGCAGTTACTTTGAACTTTAATGACAGACAATCAGAAAGACACCAAAGAATGGAATTACTTTTATGTCTGTTTATTTTTGAAAGGTGGGCCACAGGTTTCTGACTGTTGTTGTTGTTGCTTGTTTAAAAATTTGCATACATTTATATATTAGCATGTTGATTATGCACAAAAATGCTATAATGCTTTGGGAAGAAATATCTATTTTCAACAAAGGATTTAAAAACAGATATTTTTATTGTGTTGGCTTCAGTCAGTTGTCTGTTGGCTCGCCACGAGCTTCTTTTTATGCCAGTCTATGTCAGGCTCTCCCCCACCTTGCCAAATTAACAAGGCTTTTAGGGTCTCTGGAGACCCGGCACCTCACTGATTTACCGACTGTCAGGCCTCCGCAAATCACTCCGTCCCTGTCAGCTCTCCAAAAATCTCCTCTTTTATCGCCATGATCCTTTACATCTTATAGGCTTCACATTGTGCGTGTGTGTCTTCACCTCCAACTATAATTTTAACTTTTGTTACTCTTTCTGTCCAGTTTTCTGACTTTTCTAACTCCCCTAACTCCCACTCCTCAACTTTCACTCTTTAATTTCTCCACACAGTTGTTTGTTCTCACTTCCCTGACCCTGCTTGCTATTTCTGGTCTCGCCTCCTCTTATTTGCTCCGTTTGACAAGTTTCTGTCACCTCTAGACTGGCACAATTATAATTTCAGTTCAGAATTAAATGTATACAGCAATGTTTTTTATAGCGTTGGACTGGTTTTTAAATCCACCACTTAAAGTTTCTGCCTTTTTTCTTGTATATAAAAACCCACTAACTTGCTATGTACTGCATTTGCCTTTCACATATGATCCATGATGTAAAAATTGGGGATTGATTATACTGCAATGAGGGAAAAGTCAGTTCTCCTTTTGGTGAGAAAGCACTCGAAGCAGGGTTCTATGTTGTATTGCTTGTATAAGGCATGTTATTGCATTATTGCGTTGTTTGGTGGTAAGATTACATTTTGAACATGCATTAGCATTAATCTTCTGAATCTGATACAATTAAAGATAAAAATGGCAAAACCATGAGCGTGGAAATTTTTCAGTGGTACATTTTTGTTGACACACTGCTGAAGGGAAATGCATTTTGCGGTGATGCTCAATACCTGTGTTTACCTAAAATATTTACACAATTATAGTAATTGTACAATTCGTCGTCTCCTTGGTCTGATCCCTGTGTGTTTGCCTGTGCAGTACCTCCAGCGCCGGCAGCAGGAGAACGCTCAGAGACAGAGCCGAGGCGAGCCGCCCCTGCCCGAGGAAGACATCACCAAAATGTTCAAGCCGCCCCAGCCGCCACCGCGCATGGACACACTTCTTATTGCAGGTATGAACGCACAAACACACACACAACACAGCACAGCACAGCCCTCCTTCCTGTCTCTGTAAGCTCCCATCACCGCCTCTGCTTTCCTCGCTGGAGCTCAGGTTCTGTTTTGTAATTATCTCCGCCATTATCAAGAAATTACATTAATTTAAAGTTTATTGACTCAATCTCCAACTCCACCGCCCCTTTCTGCTGTTTCATGCTGCTCACTTCTCCTCCTCCTCCGACAACATCCTGATTCTTCCGCTTACTCCGCGCCCCTCTAATTTGATGTTTTGCTGTTGCTTGCTGCTCCTTCCTCTCTCTTTCTCTCCCTCCTCCGCCTGTTTGTCATATATGCATGCAGCTAAGGTTGGGGCTTATTTGTGTTCGTGTGCATGTGGGTGCTCCTAGATTCATGTGGTTTCTCTCCAACAGGGCAAATTAACAACTACTGCCAGAACGTGAAAGAATTCACCTCGCAGAACCTCGGAAAGCTGTTCATGGCAGAGGCTCTCCAAGGCCACAACTAGAGACGAGACAAGAGGGTGAAAAATATCTGCAGAAAATACATAACCACCTCAGTGACAACCAGAGAGGCACCGAGCAACACACTATCCTCCGAATATATTAATTGTTTTTACGCCTAAACTCATCTTGGTTATAAAATTACCTGATTTTCATTTCAATAAAAGTCTTGCCTCAATAAATCTTTTTCAGGCTTCTTGTGTGTTTTCCCAGTTCATCCTTGATCATTTATGTGACCAACATATTACAGACCACCAAATCTAAAACAATATTCATGCTTCAAGTACCCTGAAAGTATTTTCAATCTTTCCACAACCCACTTTTGTATCCCAACCTACCACTTGGAAACCACTAATATACTGTCAGGTAAATTGAGTCTGCACACGGCGAGCAATAGAATCTATATTTACATGATAATTTTTCTGTATACAAAATATAACCTGTTTCTCAACTTTCAGTGTTTTTTTATGTAAGTTTTTTATCTTATTGCATGTAGCCCTTTTCTTTATTCTGTTTTTTTTTTTTTTTTTTTAGTTTTAAGAGAAAGTAGGAAGGAATGCTATTTCCTCCGAATATATTCATTTTTTTACACCCAAACACATCTTGGTTACAAAATTACCTGATTTTCATTTCAATAAAAGTCTTGCCTCAGCAAACCTTTTTCAGGCTTCTTGTGTGTTTCCCCAGTTCCACCATAACGTCTCTGATGCTAATTGCACCATATTGTAACTCCAGGTTTCAGCATTGTTTTGTGTGCGTTTTGTTGTACAAAACTTTTCGTCGGGAATAAGATGCAAAAATGAGGCTCGTATGCATAATCCAGAATAATTATACTGCAAAACGGTACTTACTACATGACAATGATGATACATGCTTGTGGCGTAAATACAAGCAGGTGGAAGCCATTTTGGTGTATTTGCTCAAGTGTCGTTTTAGATTGTCGGGAGCTGTTGTTACCTTGTAAACATTGCTCCGACTAAAGTTGAGCTGTAAATGAAGTGGCTGCTACACGACTCGACCCTCACAGTGCCGCCACTCCACCAAACCAGCAAACTATCATAGGTTTTATTTTCTTTAAGAAGGATGAAAATTGATGCTCTGCAATCTCCCTTTGTTCTACACAGATAACACTTGGCACCTGTGTATTCCCAGGATTTTGAAATACAATCTACGTGGTAAAATTGGCCCAGTTTGAAGTTGTTTTTTTTTTGTTTTTTGTTTTTTTTTTTTAAGATGAAGGAACTGCAGGTTTGCCAAATAACAGAGTGAGACTGTCACCTGCTCTAGGTGTGATTGTGCTAACAGAGAAAGTATTTAATTAATATTGAATTGGCAATATTTCAGTCTGTTTTGTTGGTTGCAAATATTTTGTAGTTCAATTACAAAAACTAAAAGTGCTTTAATAAATACAGAACTTAAGTTTTTTATTTTCGTTATGAACATTTTAAGAAAAGTCAGTAATGAGCCACAGACAAAATAATTTCAGTGTGGATCCAGATCACTGTTAAGATCCAGGAGCATTTTAATGGATTCCGTACCATTTTGTGATACACACTAAAGATACTTCACTCACTAAAAGAACAAATGATTACTATTAGCTTTAGCATTGTGAGATAAAAGGGTTTTGTGGAAAATGAAAGAGCATTTACTCCTGAACTTGAAGATCTTCGATCCAAGGTCTGTGCACTATGTTTTTACTATTGCAAGATAGGGCCAGGGCTCTACTTTCTGTGTGCTTCTAGTTTTGAATTTTTCCTCACGGTGTATTTAGGTACATTGATACATCTTTCTTTGTTCATAGCCTTGCTAAAAACCTGACTTTTGACTTGTATGTATGTAGCTTTACACACAGTGAAATATCTCAAGCATTGACAAATTCAGTAAATCATGAGATTAGAACATTACACCACAATTACCAAATTAAATATTTTACTCTGTGTGTACTTAATCTATACTGTTCAAAAAAAATAAAGGGAACACTTAACCCAATGTAACTCCATCACACTTCTGTGAAATCAAACTGTCCACTTAGGAAGCAACACTGATTGACATCAATTTCACTGCTGTTGTGCAAATGGAATAAACAACAGGTGGAAATTATAGGCAATTAGCAAGACTCCCCCAATAAAGGAGTGGTTCTGCAGGAGGTGACCACAGACTTCTCAGTTCCTATGATTTCTGGCTGATGTTTTGGTCACTTTTGAAGCTGGCGGTGCTTTCACTCTGGTGGTAGCATGAGACGGAGTCTACAACCCACACAAGTGGCTCAGGTAGTGCAGCTCATCCAGGATGGCACATTATGCAAGCTGTGGCAAGGAGGTTTGCTGTGACTGTCAGTGTAGTGTCCAGAGCATGGAGGCGCTACCAGGAGACAGGCCAGTACACCAGGAGACCTACCTCCTCCTTTGTACAAGGAGGAACAGGAGGAGCACTGCCAGAGCCCTGCAAAATGACCTCCAGCAGGCCACAAATGTGCATGCGTCTGCTCAAACAGTCTCCATGAGGGTGGTATGAGGGCCCGACGTCCACAGGTGGGGGTTGTGCTTACAGCCCAACACCGTGCAGGACTTTTGGTATTTGCCAGAGAACACCAAAATTGGCAAATTTGCCACTGGCGCCCTGAGCTCTTCACAGATGAAAGGAGGTTCACACTGAGCACATGTGACAGACGTGACAGAGTCTGGAGACGCCGTGGAGAACGTTCTGCTGCCTGTAACATCCTCCAAAATGACCGGTTTGGCAGTGGGTCAGTAATGGTGTGGGGTGGCATTTCTTTGGGGGTCCACACAGTCCTCCATGTGCTCGCCAGAGGTAGCCTGACTGCCATTAGGTACCGAGATGAGATCCTCAGACCCTTGTGAGACCATATGCTGGTGCAGTTGGCCCTGGATTCCTCCTAATGCATGACAATGCTAGACCTCATGTGGCTGGAGTGTGTCTGCAGTTCCTGCAAGACCAAGGCATTGATGCTATGGACTGGCCGCCCGTTCCCCAGACCTGAATCCAATTGAGCACATCTGGGACATCATGTCTCGCTCCATCCACCAACGGCACGTTGCACCACAGACTGTCCAGGAGTTGGTGGATGCTTTAGTCCAGGTCTGGGAGATCCCTCAGGAGACCATCCGCCACCTCATCAGGAGCATGCCCAGGCGTTGTAGGGAGGTCATACAGGCACGAGGAGGCCACACACACTACTGAGCCTCATTTTGACTTGTTTTAAGGACATTACATCAAAGTTGCATCAGCCCGTAGTGTGTTTTTTCACTTTAATTTTGAATGTTACTCCAAATCCTGACCTCCATGGGTTAATAAATTTGATTTCCATTGATAATTTTTGTGTGATTTTGTTGTCAGCACATTCAACTATGTAAAGAACAAAGTATTTAATAAGAATATTCCATTCATTCAGATCTAGGATGTGTTATTTTAGTGTTCCCTTTATTTTTTTGAGCAGTGTATATATTATGCAACTGCAATGTCACTTCCTGTATATTCTAATTTATTGGTGCGTGCCTGTACTTTGTGTTTAGGATTTGCCTCAAAATATTAAGGATTGTAACTTTTAATTATGTAAAACATGTTTTAATATCTCTTTGAAGCAACTTTCTGCTGCATTTACAACCTTAGAAAATGGTGAGGTCAGCCTGTATTGTACTAATTAGTTACCTCTGAATTATGAATGTTAACTGAGGGGCTTTTTTCTCACCAAGTGCACCTTTGACCACATTTTCATTACTGCCTCCAAAATAGTTGTACCATCTGTTGAAAGAAGTTAAGTGCATTTTATGGTTATATTCACAATTTAGCTTTGCCATCTAAAGGTTGCTTTTCGAGTTAATATGTATTTGTTTACACACGCTGCATCACTGAGCAGATGTGTAAAGGTAAATTGAAGGATATAGCCACATTTCCAAAAATTGAAAATCACATGCTTTAATCTCATTATGGCCAAGTGCAAGTTCAGCTTGTACCCTTCAAACCCCCTACATGCATACTGCCAAACTATTATTATTATTATTATTATAGGACCAGGATAAGTGACTTTTCTTAATTATTTCACTACAACCTTTATGTTGCTTGCATTTTAAAATCAGTATTACAATTTCATGTAATTAAAACAACATTTATGCTTCAAATAGCCTGCATTGAAAACATTCAACCTCCCTACAACAACCCACTTTTGGATCTCAACCCACCACTTGAGAACCACAAATATACCATAACACACAGCCAATTACAAGGGGAATGGGGTTTGTAGTAGTATTAGTAGTAGCAATGGAATCAGTGTTTACTTTTCCTTTATCCAAAATAAAACATGTTGATCAACTTCTATTCAGGTTTGTAAAACTTAACTAAATTATTACTTGAGGAAAAGTAAAACGTATTGAATGTAAAGTGGGCGTAATAGAACAGGAGTGTCTACTACTACTACTACTACTACTACTACTACTACTACTACTACTACCACTACCACTACCACCTTCCACTAATACTACAACAGTTACTACTACCACTAACTACCGCTACTACTTCTGCTGCTCTTACTTCTACAACTACTCCTGCTGTTACTACTACCACTAACTACTGCTACTACCACTAACTAATGCTACTACTTCTACTACTACCATTACCACCTTCCACTACTAAGACAGAGGAAAAAGTCTAATCAGAGAAACAAAGTCCTGTGTGAGGCCCTCTCCTTTTATGATAAACAGTCACAGTTGATTTGATGTGCCCTTCAAACCTCCCACATACACACTGTACATGTTAAACCCTAACATCTATACTCTTTTGATCCAATGCCAAACTTCCCAACATTCAGATGACGCAGCATTCCTGTCTACTACTTACCACTCATGTTTAGTGTCATTGAACAAGTGCGTCAGTCCCACACTATATCTCCTGGATTGGCCTCTCCCTCACATACTTCTGCAAATATTTCTAAAGTTAATGAGCTGTTTGGTGTTGATCCTCCATGCTGTGCCATTTCTCAAGTTCTCAGGGTAATTTATGAAGCATGTCATCGGTGTCCACTCCATACAAAAACAACAGGAATCTCAGCGATTGCTTTCCTATCTCCAATTTAATGAAGAAGTTGTTGGCGTGTGGCTCATTGTAAAATAATTACACGCAGCCTCCATCTTGCTGCGTGCTCCGTCGTGCTTCCTCGACCTGTGGTTAAACGGCGTTGTCTAATTCAGAAAATGATGTTATTTAACTTGTCGTCAGCGTTGCCCGGTCCAGTAATAACATGTACTGCTCTTGCTTGTCATCAGCGAAGTGTCATTAACAATAATTACAAGTCAAACAACATGACAAACGTTTATTGGAACAGAGACACTAGAGCCGGAAATGATTTCTGCCTTAAATCATTAGTACACGTTTACCTGACCTGCTTGGAGAAGTGGAAGAAGTATTCAAAATCTGTACACGAGCAAAAGTACTGCTACTTGAAAATAATGATCCTCAACCAGATTATTATGTGCGTAAAAGTGAAGTTTACTAATGTACAAAGGACTAGAGTTTTTTGTTTTTTTTTTGTAATTAAACCACAAAGTAGTACTACTACAACTACTGCTGCCGCTTCTATTACTTCTTTTTCTACTACTACAACAATAATAGCTAGTACTACTATTACTACAACAACAACCCTTTACAACTACTACTGGAGCTGCTACCACTGCTACTACTACTACTACTACTACTACTACTACTACTACTACTACTACTACTACTACTACTACAATAATAGCTGGTACTGCTATTACTACAAGCATTTACAACCACTGATGCTGCTACTACTACTACTACTACATTTACTTCTGCTGCTGCTACTATTACTTTTACTACTACAGTAATAGCTAGTACTGCTATTACTACAACAACAAACCTTTACAACTACTAATGGAGCTGCTACCATTGCTACTACTACATGTACTACTTTTGCTGCTGCTACTATTACTTCTACTACTACAGTAACGGCTAGCACTGCTATTACTACAGCAGCATTTACAACTACTACTGGTGCTGCAACCACTGCTTCTACTACATTTACTTCAGCTGCTGCTACTATTACTGTACTTCTACTACTGCTACTATTATCACTACTATGGGATAGTTACGCACTACTAATACTACTATAATACTACTAATACTGATGCTACTACTATTCTGTACCCAAAACTGGAATCAAACTTAGGCCCTTTGTAGTGAGATGAAAAAAAAAATACAAATTGACAAGTACAGGTAAAAGAAATCTCATGTAAAAGTATATATTTTTTAGATAATGTACTCGAAAAGTAAAAAATGTGCTTGTGAAAAAGTATTGTTACCCTCCACCCCTGCTTTTATGATTTATCTGATGTGTATTATCTCCAGGTATGTGCTGTCCAGAGCTCACCTGTACCTATGATGGATGTGTCATATGTCCGAGTCATTTCATCAGTACAGGTATCGATTATATTTGAGTAGTGTCTTGTGCTTAAGCAAGAAATCCATGTTGTTGTCATTCTGATCCCACTCTGATGGCTGACGTTGCCCTTGAGGACGCCCGGGCCACAGCCTCGGCCCCTAATCTGTGGATGTGTGAGGAATGGCTAAACTTCAGTGCCCTCTGCAGCAGCAACAACAGCCTGGTGTGAAGCCACAGAGCTGCCACTGCCCCTGCCAAGTGTAAACACGGTGACGGCGGCTCATGGTGTATTTAAAGTGACAGTGTTGTGACCGAAGCTAAAGCGGTTTGGACTGAATCATGTCTGCACAGTAGGGCTCAAGGGCAACACAGCAGAGACTCGCCGGCTGCAGCTCTGACGGGTGTTTTATGTCTACATTATGTCTCAGTCTTATTAATCACTGCTTAAACTGACCGTCTTCATAAGGGTTTTAGACAAGAGGGCATGTTGTGTGTTTATGGTTTTCTGATGTTAAATGACACACACATATAAAACAGTGGTCCAGTTGATTCTGTGACTTTGTGCCCACTTTCTTTTAGAACCATTTTTCTAAATTATTTCACTTCTGCCTTTATACCACTGTCATTTAAAATCTGTTTCACTAATTCAGCCATTCCCAAAGTTGGGAGTGTCACAACCAGAAAATACCATGTGGACCCCCAACAATAGAACTTAGCTCTAGTGAAATATTATGTCTTGTTTTTCTTCATAGATTTCTATAAAACTATTACAAAATCACAGGCTGTTAGCTAAAAACAAGGCAGCCCCAAGGTCCTAGAAGCATTAAAAAGGTATTAAATTTGATTGTGTTAAAATGAAAGCCTTGAAAGTATTAAATATTATGAGTTGGTATTAAATTTTGTTCAGCCTAGTCTTAAAATTGTTGAAACATTATGTTAATATTACCACAATAACAAAATATATTTACTGAAGAAATGTTACCATTGAAATGCATGGTTCTTTTTTCTTTTTTTTTTTTAAAATGCAGGACAGTAGTTCTTTCATCTGTATTTGACTTTTGAAATAAAACCCTTGAGTTTCAGAGAGCAGTACGGATAACGCCGTAGTGTAAAATTCAATGTTGACAGTGGTGGCATTAAATTTCAGTGGCATTAAAACGTCCTAAAGACAAAACCTGGAGCTACCCTGAAAAATTGCCTAAAAGTAATATTTTTAAACAAGTACCTAATTGTAATTCATTTAAAAACTCTGGCGCCACCCCTGCAGTATGTTCGCAGCCCACCAGGGGGTCCCGGACCCCACTTTGGTAACCACTGCACTAATTCAAGTAATTAAACCAATATTCATGCTTCGAATAAGCTGAATATTAAGACACAATGCAACCTGTCTGCAAACCACTTTTGGGTCCTGACCCATCATTTGGGAACCACCGAGGCACGAATTTAAGTTAACTTTAATTAACACATACTGACAGTTGGTGTTTGCCTTAAAAACATATAACAGCTGGCAGCATGGATCCTGCTCAAGGTCACTTCCACTGAGACTTATCCAAGGAAGAAGTAAGAAGACTAAATTCACATAATACACCTTAATTTCGGGACTGTTTTTTTAAACAATAAAAGCAGCTTTGTATTTAAGTTGTTCCTTAATCACTGCCCATTCACTGCTGGCCAGATCTCACTGACAGTTTCCAGCCCAAACAGAGCTTAAAACCCACCCAGCACAATAAAAACCAGCCCAAACACAAATACTCTAAATGTTAAAACCATTATAATTATGTAAGAAAGAAAAAGAAGTAGTAGCAACTGTAAAGAAATTTAAAACAAAAATATCTAAAGATTCAGCAGACATTGATATGAAATTGCTAAAAAACACAGTAGAACTCATTGCACAACCCATAACACACATATGCAACCAGTCATTCATAACAGGAATACTCCCTGATAACATAAAAATAGCCAGTTATTGCCATATACAGATACGAATTTATTTTCAAATTACAGACCAATTTCAATACTCTCACATTTTTCAAAAATAATAGAAAAAATATTTGTTAAAAGATTGGAGAAATATCACTTACTGACTATTTACCAATATGGACTCAGAAAAAAATCACTCTACCTCAATGGCAGTTATGGAAATTATTGAAAATTTATCTTTAGCAATAGACAAAAAATATATATAGCATAGGTGTTTTCATTGACCTAAAAAAGGCATTTGATACAATACATTATAATATTTTATTAGAAAAATTGGAGAAATATGGTTTCAGGGGGTCTGTACATAGTTGGCTGCAAAGCTAGTCAAATGAGGTGAAGTCTAGCATTTTAAAAGTGACCTGTGGAATTCCACAAGGTTACAAGGTCCACAAGGTAATGATATATGTAATGTATCAGACAGACAGAGGTAATTTGATATTGTCGTGGACTCCGCCCACTTCACCGCCGGCGCAGTGGGGGCGTGGTCCTGTAAAGATGAGGCGTGTCAAGAGGCGGCTTGGTCTAATGGTACGTTCACACAGGACGCGAATCAGGCGTCAGGCGCGAGTGATTTCCATGTTAAGTCTATGGAAAGCCGCGTTCAGGCGCGAACAAGCGTCCTGCGGCGCGAATGACGCGAATGGCGCGACGCGAATCAAGCGAATCCCGCGAATAGCGCGGCGTGAATCCCGCGAATTGAGCGTTTGACGCGCGAGTCCCGCGAATAGGCGGAGACGCGAATCGGCGTTGGACGCGAACAACGCAGAATCGCGTCCAACGCTCTGGTCGCGGAAGTTGAAAAATTTGAACTTCTGCGAACGTTCGCGCCGCGTTAACCAATCAGGGACCTGCTGTAGCAGTGACGACGTAAGAGGAGGAGATCCCTGCCTCGGAGATCCAGCAAAACAATCATCGAGGCTGAGAGTGAACCCGGAGATAAAAGCTACAGCCTACAGCAGCTCTTCTACTTTTATGAAGACAGGAAACAAAAACAGCCCTGATATAAAACACTATAAATAAAATAAATATGGCTGTTTAGGCTTTGTGTGACTGTGGTTATAGCTGTTATATCTGATACAAGCCTGTGACAGAGGCTCACTCTGATCATTGTGACATCAAGAACACACAAATAAATACAAGTAAATATAAAGGGGGAGGGGTTAACTTTACCAAAATAGCCTATTGAGATGTGCTTGTTATATTAGCAGTTATTGCACTCTCCAGAACAACAGAAAATACAGAGCCTGTGACTAGACCAGACCCCAAAACCACTAGAGAGAGCTAATGTACAAGAAATAACCCCAGACTGTCTCAGCTCTGTCTCTGGGGTTAATGCTGCTGTACAGCAGTAGTGTCCCGGGGAGAGGTCCTCGCAGCCACATGGGACACAGGTGACCAAACCCAGACAGGCTCATTTGGGAGTAGCCCTAGCGGCCATGCCCCTCATTTGACGCGAATGAAGCGTCCAATTCGCCTCATTCGCGCGAGTGAATTCGCGTCATTCGCGCGAATTTCACGCGCGAATGACGCGAGTGAATTCAAAATGGTCACGCGTCTAACTAGACGCGAATGACGCGAATTTGATGCCTGATTCGCGTCCGGTGTGAACGTATCATAAAGGCGTGGTGTGGGGCATGAGAAACCCCTCAATGAGCAGTGGCTTATTTCTTATTCTTATTACAAGAAGAAGAATGAGAAGATGAAAGGTTGCGGCGTAGGCGACATATTGAGCAGAGTTCACATGAAACTCACCAGAAACTGCAGGTGGTTGTCTTTTGCCTTTCCTCTGCATAAAAATACCCAACGCAGTTTACATCACAGCAGCGAGCGCTCATGTAGCGTCTCTATGTGTAAATCCTGCTTTTAAAATAACTTTATTTCTTATGGAACAGAAGGGTTCAGAAGAGCAGGCTACAATCCAGCACCACGCAAAAAATCCCCTATGGAAAGAACGCATTACGAACTCTCCGCGCCCACGATGTAGCAGTGGATCCTGCCCTGTTCACGTGGATCATTAATGAAGGCGACAGAGACGCGAGCTGAAGACGGAATACAGAGACGGAGAGAGCTAAAAAAAAAGTGCTCCTCCTGTTGTTTCTTGTTTCATTATCACGTTTGTAAACCAAATGTCTCCGCGTTTGCTCGTTTGGAGAAGGCCTAATGCGCAGTAGAGGCTGCTGTTTTTTGTGGGTCACTATTAGCAGGAAACATGGAATTGGAAAGAAGGAATTTCAAGAAAAAAATATAGCAAATGAATGTGTTTTTCTGCGTGCATTCAAAATTAGGCTACACTTAAAACTATAGGCAATAAGAAATAGAAAAGTAAGTATTTATATTTTAACAGGGCATTAAGTGAGTGTTTTTCATTTCTAAAATAATGGCTCAACAACTTAGTTAAGCTTTTCCTAGAAAACCAAAAATAAATGTTTAAATATCAGAAAAAATAAAGTTGTAAGAAATAATATTAATCACATAATATTTTTATTAGCCTGTCTTTTATTAATAAACAGCCCGTGAGGTTTAATGCTGCTGATGCTGTGAGTGGAACTGGGAGAGAGCTGCTCTGATTGGTTTAGGGTTTAGAGCAGACACCACCTTTGAACATGTGCCAGCCCCAAGTTCAGCCTCTTTAGGCCAAGTCCTGTCGGGGAGAACTGACTTGGACACGCCCCTAGGTGCGCCGCCGTCTGGCCACTTGGCAAGATAGCGCCTGTAGTCACTATGATCTCAGAGAAACTGAAATGTTTATAAAGAAAGTATTCAGAACAAATATAAAGAAATCTTGTATATCAGTCAGAGGCGTAGATCTATGGAGCAAATGCACGGAGGAATTTCAATTATGTCCCTCTCTCTTCCACCTTAAAAAAACATTCAAAAGAGTGACGCTATGTAGATATATAAGTCTGAGCGTTAGTCTGTGTGTGCAGATAATTATCTTGTTTTGATTGTAATGTTTGGTTCTATTAAGAGCTGCCATTCTGTTAAGTGAAGTACAAAGGGTTGGCAAAATATGCTTGAGCTTCTGCCTACACCTTTTCAGTCTGTTTATGTGCAGAATGAGAATTTATTTGTATGAATATATGACAAGTAATCGGTTGTAAATGCATCTGTACTAATTCTGCCTTAATTGTGACCGAAATAAACATATAATAAAAACAAAATAAACAAAACAGCAGCACATTAAAAAAATGTCAAACTAACAGGTTTCCTGCAAAAAGTGCAATCAGAGGCCTTCCTGGTCAGGGTATCATAGAAACTACAAAAAACATTTCAAATAGCATGAAATATGAGCAACCAAACCTGAATCACTCATTTTAAAACAAACAAACTGATGATATGAGTGTGAGGACACAGCAGTTTAATGACACGTTTATCTCTACTTTGTTTGCCATAACGTTACTACTATTTTGTTTGTATTTTCTCCAGAATATTTTCTAAAAACCTGCCAACTGTTATGAAAGGCAACCCAAATTTTATAAACCAGTCCAATGCTATTTTTTCCTGCCCAAGGTGGTCAATAGAAGCTCAATTGAGAGGAAACCGACCCAATCTGGCAACACTGACTGCTGGATTCTAATGAGAGTAATGGTTTTGCAATGAAACCTTATTATACTAAAATAAATCTCTTTTGTGTGTCAGTGTTCACTTGTGTTGTGGTGCTGTGGACAAATCTGAAACTCTTTCACTTCAGCATAAAACCTAATTAAAAACAAAACAAAACAAAAAAACGTCTACCTTTGGTGTGTTTATGCAGCTCAAGCCCAGTATTGTGCTTATCACTGACCACATTTACCTTGATTAATGCTTGCCATATGCACACATGAATAGTAGAAGGTAGTACAATGAAAACCCAGCCAATTAGTTTGTATATTTTATCGATAATTGTATTCCAAGGCCACCTATCTTTGGAACTCTTTTTTTACATTAGAAAAATAAATTAATAAAAAAACAGTGGCCAGTTCAGGGTCACTGGATGATCTTGAGCACAAAGCACAGATCTATAGGAGCACCCATGTGACTCCACCTGTTCACCCTCTTCACCCTCTGCACTCACTCACACACAACCTGGTCACTGTTGTCTGTATTCAAGTGGAGCATGTCTGCGGCTCATTCATTCATTGTGTGGCTTGGTTTAAAACGTTAAACTGGTTGGAAGAAAAGAGCCGGGCAGGCGTAGACAGCAACCGAAGCAACTGCATTTATGATTTTCTCTCCCACACTGTCTGGCTCAATTGACCGTGAGACTGCTATGCGTCGCTGAAAATGAGAGCGACATCCTGAAATTCAAGATAGAAATTCGTTCACCCAAAAGCAGCACATATACCCCACAAGCCCCGGGCCTGTTGATGCAATGTTTACAATTAACTACCAACAGTCTACCTCAACACTGACTTTTCTTTACATTCCTCAGTATGTCACTTCTCTTTTTTGCTATTTGATGATTTTTGTGACCCACATTTGAAAACATTTTAATGAAGTTAAAATATACTTTAAATAGACCATTGACGTATAAGTTGCGTTTACAGTTTGGGGACAAAAGTAGTATTCTTTCTATTTGTTTTTATGAGGGAGCATGTTAAAGGTCCCCTATAATGATAAATCGACCTTTTGAGCTTTTAACCAAGTTGTTTGCATCTCAAAAACATACTTGGAGTAGGATTTTGTTTCATTCACACATTTGAGTGATCCTGTTTGTGGTTGCTGTGTCTTTTTCAAGAGCTGGAAACATAAAATATTAATGCAAAGGTGGCCAAAATTATTTCAAAAAGCCTGAAAAAAGCGTAGTATAGAAGCCTTAAAGACATTATTTGGACAAAACTAATGCTTGTCAGTTATGTACTGTAGCTCCATTTGATAAAGCTAACCTATTAAAGTAGGATTTGTGGTGATTGATGGATTGAAACACTGTCAGCAAACACTGTCAAATTATTGTGGTTCAACACATTTCTGTCAGTATTTGTCCAGAAAAACATAGAAAAACAAGTAAAACATATTCTGTAGCCTTTGATAATTATAGACACGCTATCCTAGTATGTGTTCTAGCCAGGCTCCGACTTTAGCCACATGTAGCCGATTAGTTGTAAGATCCCAAAATCATCTTGAGTATTAACAATATTTTGTGGCTAATGCTAAAAAAGTATTATGGTCTGGTTAGCTTATGATTTTTGGCAACACAGCCACTCTATCTATAAACACTAAAAGGGTCTCTAGGCTGAACAATATTCAACCTTTCCACAAAACACCTAGGCCACTCTTTATTAAAAAAAGAGAAGTACTCAACTTCATTCCTTGAGTAAAAATATAGATCCTCCTGGTCAAGTATTACTGCAATATAAATAAAAGTTGCCAAGTCAAATATTTATTTATTTATTTATTTATTTATTTTTGTATTTCAAAAGAGTGCAGTCAAGAATTTTTGGGTACAATTTTGACTACATTCAAGTCACAAATTTGCAGGTCATACATACATTTTACAAAATTTTAGTGAGGAAATGTGGAGATCAACTTATAAAACCATAATAGATAAGATTGTTCTACAGCAAAAATGAGCCATACACATTATAAATAAAGCTGGGTTTTATGATCATACTAATCCATTATTTCTAAATTGGTTTATTATGTAATCGTGCAAATAATGTTCAAAGTAAAAGCTAAATCACTTCCAGACCAGAGGTTCTTGTTAGTTCCTGACAGCAAATATGAGTTTAGAGATATATGTAAATTTACTTTACACAGAGACTTAAAGTATAAATTACAATTAGTAAATGATTATCTTTAGGGGAGTAAGTCAGTTGTCTTTCAGTTTTTCCCTGTAAAAGTTACTTTTGCTTTTTTTTTTTTTTTAATTATATGTATCTTTTAGATGTAGTGGAGTAAAAGTAGTAAGTTACCCCTAAAAATACTACTCAAGTAAAGTACAGATTCTCAAAGTAAATTTACTTTGTTACAGTCCATATCTGAAAATGAGCAGCCTGTATACATAAACCTGAGGCCTGATGATGCAATACTTACAATTAAACTTCTAACAACCGACCCCAAAATGGATTTGCTTTCCAAATGATTTCTTTATCGTCTGTCACTTCTCTCTTTTTAGTGTTTGCAGAGCTTGCCCTAACTGCGTGTTTGAACCAAGGCTGGAAAGCGAATGAGGGCTTTAGCTGTGTAAACATGGGGCTGCAATAGGAGGAAATACTTAATTAGGATTATGGGATTTGTCGATGCACCTTTTAGATTCCCTGAGGAAAAAAAAAAACTGGGAGATGTCAGTGGGATACACTCCAATCAGCCATAACATTATGACCACTGACAGGTGAAGTGAAAAACACAGATTATCTCTTTACCCTGTTAGTGGGTGTGATATATTTGGCAGCAAGTGAACATTTTGTCACATGCCTTGCTGATGTGTTAGAAGCAGGAAAAATGGGAAAGTATAAGAATTTGATTGAATTTGGCAAGGACAAAATAGTGATGCTTGAATAACAGGGTCAGAGCACCTCCAAAACTGCAGCTCTTGTGGTGTGTCCCCAGTCTGCAGGGGTCAGTTTTTTTTTAAAAGTGGCCCAAGGAAGAAAATGTGGACTGGCCCATGTGGTCCTATCCCGCAGACAAATAAGTGATAAGGTGCAGAATATACAATGCATCACAGTTGGGGGCTGCATATTAGGCGGGTTGTGAAAACGCATTGCATTATGACCACCATTATTAGGTGGGTGGTCATAATTTTATGCTTGATCGGTGTGCGTTTAATCAGCCTCCGACCTAGCCCTGACCCCAGCTTTAATTTATTTTTGCTCAAACACAAACCTATCACTGTCATTGGTGATAGAGAGAATCATCTCAGTATAACCAAACCAGTTATTTCTACGTCAACTCTGAATACTTTTCCCTCTCTCTCTCTCTCTCTTACTCCCTCTTTTTCTTTCTTTTTTTCTGCCACAGATATCGCCATGGCAACTGTGGGTCCTGTATGGAATAGCTGTTGAAGATGTAAAGTAGTTCCCGTGGAAGAAATCATCTTGCAAATCCCCAAAACAAGAGCGGAAAGGCGGCAGATCCAGTTGTAGGAAGAGGTGTGGGTATAGTTAAGGAGTTAAGCTTTTTATAGGATTATACACTGAAGTCACACATTGCCACGTTTATTTTTTACATAACAGTGCTTCATGTGTGACTGTGGAAAGCTTATATATTTGCCTTATCTCCCTCTTCTCCCGGTGGTCAATAGATGTGCCGTGTGATTGGCAACTGTATAGATCGACTTCTGTGTTCTAGTTGCAATTCGTCTCTGCCTGCCACCCAATTGGACGGCTGTCACCCGGTAGTGGCACAAATCCCACAGGCCATTATAAGGCTGGTTTAATCCCCACGACGGCAGCAGCACAAGCCTTTGGAGGAGCGTTCAGGAGCATGATACCCTGTCTGTCACATGCATCCGTGGGCTCCGGGCGAGAGGCTACACTGTGGATGGTAGTGATCCCACTCCATCACTAATGTCTCATCTCATCCTCCGCGTCTCCAAGACAAACACACTCTTCTGCTGTGTGTAATCTCCCAGCAGCATTTGTCTCTCTGCTATTGATGCTGTAAATGACAGTTAATTAATTAGCTGTTGGTGTAAGATCAATTTGTAAAGAAAACACTTCTTGGTTTAAGCATGCATGTAATGTGTGGCTTTACAAATAAAGGCTTAAGATTTTCATATATGAACATTCAGTTGCTGTAAACATATGGCCCTGAAGCAGGACACAACCTGGACAATGGGCAGGGTTAGACTGACACTTAAGGCACAAATAACCATAGATACTGTTTCTGCACATATGTTTAGTTTGTATTTAGTGTATGTTGCTTCTGACATATATTTTGTATTTAATGTATACTAAAATTATTGTAGTTTTTATCTATTTTATTTACATATTTTTATTTTAGTCTATTTTTATCTCTCTATTGCTTGTTGACACCATAGGAAGAGAGCAGAAACAGCATTTTGATTCCTCTGTGTCTGTACATATAGAGAAATTGACAATAAAGAATTTTGAATCTTGAAATAAAACATTTATTATATATATATTGACACAAAGTGAAATATTTCAAGCATTTATTTTAATTGCAATTACCATAACAATATGGTAATATTCAAATTTAGGTTTTTATTAACTGTAAACCATATTCATCACAATCAGAATAAATAAATACAAAAGTTATTTCACTCTGTGTGTACTATAATTTATACAATGATAATATAATCTACATTTATTCACTATGAGCAGTTTAGACTCAGTAGTTCACCTGTACATGCCCATGTCACATGTTTTTGGGCCAACCACCTCCTTGCTGAGAGGCTGAGGCGCTCACCTCTCTTCCACGGTGCATCCTATTTTCTGTAAACAGCCATTTCTTTTTCTTGGTTAGCCTATTTTTGAACTTTTCAGCAAGCAAGAAACTCTAAAAAAGTACACAAAAACTTAGCTCCACACTACAGACAAACCTTGGCTGTACAGTATGACAGTGGATATAGTGCAGATTTTTTTCCTTGGTCAATATTTCACTTTTATGGGCCGTCTTGCCATAGAAATATTATCACTGCTTTTATTAAAACCTTATACTCAGCCTCTACTTTACTTGCTAACCACATTTTCCCGCTAATGAAGAAAATGCCAGGAAGAGTAATTTATTATAATTCATGATCAGCTCCCCTCTGTTCCTTAAAGTGTGGTGATGCTGCGCTGCCCTGGGTGCAGTGATTGATGGGCTGCTGGTGACCTACAATAGACAGAGCCACAATTAAAGCCTGCCTTATCGCCCAACTGTGCATCTTAAAGATAAATGCTGATAGGGCCCTCCCCTCTGATGTTCAATCATGCACTCCCCGCCTGGGTCGCTCCGCGTGTCCTTACCATGACTGATGCGCATCTGAATTTTTCCTTCTTGCAGGTAAACATTAACATTCAGTCTGCTCAGCCTGCCTCTCGCTGCAGTGACAGATTCATTCAGTCTCAGGGAAAGGCAACACTGATGCTAAAAGGTTTGTTGTTATGGTGCTCATGGATATATACTTGTACTAATATTAATTGAAAGCTTACATTGCACAGCATCTGGATTCTTGTGAGATGTGTGTGTGTTCATATATTCACAGAAATCCATCTTGTGTTGTTTTTCAGGGCAATGCAATTACATCAGCAACTTGGTTCAGACCAATGGTATAGTAGTCCTGCCAGTTACAGGCGTGTTTTAGCAACCATACTGCCATTACTAATGTAAAGATTCCCCCTCTGAGTGCCTGATCAGCTGCTGAAAACCTTTATTATGCAAGTTAGCAGGAGGATCTGAAGGTGCATTCATGTGGTTCTTGGGAACTCAGGAAAATGTTAAAAGATGCACATGAACACCTCAGAAAAAAAACCTGCTGGCTGACTTTCTCACTTGAAGTCACAGGTTTCATGGACACAGGGGCGGTTCTAGGGGGAGGCCAGGGGTGGTAAGTGCTCCGTAACTGTGAGCCTGAACCCCCCAGTAGCCCCCCTCTGAGCTGTCCAATCTTGTTAAACTCACACAGTATAATGTATTTTTGTTTCAAGAATTATCCTAGCAATGTACAAATACAAGGGAATAAGATGTTTATCATTTAGAGCTGTTTACTAACAACCACAAAGATGAGCTCAGAGTCATTTTAAAGGGTTATTTTTAAAATATGTCCCATTCAGTTTTATCTCAAAATGCCAGATGTACCTTCCAGCAAAAAGGCTGGTCCCAGTGTAAGCCCCCCTGTTAAAAGTAGTCTAGAGTCACCACTGCATGGACATAGCAGAGGAGTAGCTGATTTATTAATTTCTTAGTTCTTAGACTAAATGTTGCTAAAAATATTAGTTTATTATAAGCTGCCGCTTGCATAGATGTAAGAAATGCCGTTAATTCATTTTAACCCTAAAATCCAAGCTCTTTGGCTGAAGCTATATTTGCAAAATAATTAACTTGTGAGCTGTGTTAAAGGCTTATTAAAAACTACTGACCAATAACTCTGTTGGTCTACATGTGGTGGCATCAGCATCCACACTTTCTAAAATAAATGCACATGAACACAAGTCGGCAAAACAACTTCTCATCTCGGAAAGAGAGCACTTGAGGACCACATGAATGCAGCATGAGACCCCTGGATCCTGTTATGCTAACCTTTACAAGAAGTAAGTGTTCTGTCTATTGTCAAGTGAGCTATTGTTTTTAGCCACAGACATAGTTTTTATTATTAGAAAGATTCTGCAAATACTACAAGTACAAAGTTTGTAAAGCACAGGCTAAAACTGGGCACTAACAAAACCAAATAGCTCTCTATTGTATTCTTTATCTTAGTCTTGTCATTGTCCTGGCTATTTATATGTATTATATTTTACTGTTGCCTGCTGCTGCATGTTCAGGATTGTAAAGAAATGTAATTTTATGTCAAACTATAAAACATTGTACTGGTTGTTTTGTTTGGGCTTTGTAAAACTCTCTTAGCTCTCTGCAGCTCACTTTCAAGTATTTTATTTCAGATTTTCTGATACATTTAGTTCCATTTAAGTTTTTGGGTAAAGGTCTGTGTCGCTCCTTTCAAAACCTGAGCAGCAACATGTCGATAAACAGTCTTATAACCAGAAGGACTGACATCTGATCTGTTTGACTCAGTGGGTAAAAGATTTTAATAGTTTTACCTGAAAAACATGATGTTTTTTTTTTTTTCGAGGAGATCTTTTTGAGACAGATCATTTTTCATTTCCTCTATCGGCTGGCCCAGCATTCATCCACAGTGGCACTGGGATGACACTGATGACATTGCTTTGGTATATTTTTCTCAAATTGAGTTAAAGTAAAAGTTCAGATGTGAGCTTTGGAAAATGATCTTCAGCCTGTGACTTTTTTTTTCAACTTTAACTTGCACTGATTACTGCAAAGTGTTTGAGTCTGACATATTTTTTGACAGAAATACAGGTTTAAGGCTTGGCTGTGTATTTACATGATCCTCTCGAGTGCATCGCAGGCAGTTTTAAGGAAAGACCACATTTTTATGGCTAATATTTCTATCCATAGAGAGGGAACTGCTGAGTAGACACATCCACATGGCGACATTAAACCTTTAGTAGATCATGAGATATACCGTCTTAAATTGCACTTTTAAAAAGCCAATTAAATGAATGTGCAGGGGTCGGGTCAGGTCACGCTAACCGCTGCTGATTTATCCACACATTGTAAAATTTTTAGCACTTTCCATTTTCTTTTCAAAAGCGATTTGTTCCGCCGGCAGCATTTTATCTTTTTGACATCTCTCACTGTTTTTGTTTCTGCAGATGTAAATTATTCTGATATTTTTCTTGCCTCAAATACAAATAAGAGAACGGTTTGGTTTGAGCATTGCAGATAAAATACTTATTTCAACAAGATACCTGTTTTCAAATAAAAATATTAAATAAATAAACATGCAATCAGAACTTGCTGCCATGTCACAAATAAAAAACACAAGTACTGGTTATGTTAATCTGACACTGACACTCTTTCATCTATATCTTTTTTCTTTTTTCTTCTGGGGTCACCACAGCAGACCTGTCCCCTAGTCCTAGTTTGCAGTGATTTGCATATTGATTTAAGTTTTTCACTGATGCCCTTCATGCAATTTTCTCCATTTATCCAGGCTTGGGGCTGGCCCTGAGAGTACACTAGCTTGTGACACCTTGTAGTTGGACAATTTCACAGACTATCTACTATCACATTATATTATTAGGGTATTAGGGTATTAGGAAAAGTTGCCTACTTTAACCCATCTCTACATGTCCCCCATTCATTTATGGATATCGAAATTGTCTTTGCAATGAAATTGCAATCCTGGAAAGTTACGCTGTTGCTTTAATGCAAAGCCTAAACTTGGCAGAGCGGCCCATACGACAGCTGTTAATGACCTTTTAGAACGGACAAGAACATTATCTCGCAGCAGGGATCACACTAATAAACCCAGACAGTGATTAAACATCAATTTTGTGGTATTATTTCATCATTTTTCACCTCCAGCTTAATTTTTTCCAGCACACATATTTTGACCATAATAAATGTTGATGCCTTGTCCCTGAACCTTGTCATTTGGTGTCCATTTATTTTCTTTGAGGGAGGCAGCAAGCTCACTGACATTCAATCACATTATTTTGGCACAATGATTTGCTGCCTCCACCTGTGACCTGAACCACACACAACAGAGAGCATGACTGTGTAAATCAAACCACCAGGGCAGACTACATATCCACGCATGCCTAACCCAATCTCATGGTGAGGACCCCGCAGAGCATCAACAGCCACTGCAACGCCTGTGTAACCTGCAGTAAACACAGTCCAGCACTGGTGAACATCCAGACCTGCACTTTCCCCTTTTTCACTTTATTTTAATTCAATTTCTCCTCGACCAGCTGCAGGGCGATGCAACAGCCGGACGACTATTGCAGGGCAGCGATAGAGAGCGGAGCTTATAGCGGCCATAACAGGCTTTTGTGAAGCCTTGATGGCCTGCAGGTAAATGATTTAGAGAAAATCAGCTTGATGCTCTCCAAACCCGGGCCAGAGACGCCCGATCTACAGCCAAGCTGTTGTACATTTTTCTTCAAACGTCAGCATATTGGCCTATCTTACTCTCCGACTGGAATAAATCCTTGCATTTCTTAGCATGTTTAATCTCCTCAAAATTGTCCTGCTTTGCCATTTTAAGTTCTCTTGTCCAGTGTTTCTCAAACTGTGGTGTAAGTAGCATTGGTGGTACGCAGGCCTTTTTTTCCCTGCGAAATGTTAAGCTGTGGCATAACTGCAAAATTGTTGCTTATAGAATCAGAGACCCTGAGTGACATATACGTCAAGAAGCTTAGTCCCTACCTTCTCTTGATGTAGAGGTTAAAGAGGAACTCTATCACACCTGACTCTTGAATCAACTTAACTCCATCACCATTTTCAAGTCTAAAGAAATGAAATATGAAATTAAATTGCTTTTACTGGACATCACTGACCTTTTAAAATATTAGCATTTCTTATTTGGACCACATCTATTGTGTCTTACACAGAATTATATCTCCTGAAAGACGACAAGGTGTTAATAATAAAGACAGACATCTTCATGCAGACACTCAATTGACAGTAAAGCACTGTAGAAACACGGAAACTAGCCAGTAATTTTGTGACAGTAACTGTTTTACAGTGTAGTGGCAATCTTTGAAGTTCAAGTCTAGATCCAGCTGTGTTTAGAGCTTGACCGAGTAATAAAGTGTAGACCACTGCTTAGTTAAGTCATGGTTTAGACCCGGTTTAGACTTGGTTTAGACTTGGTTTAGACCTGGTTTAGATTTGGTTTAGACCCAGTTTAGACCTGGTTTAGACTTGGTTTAGATTTGGTTTAGACCTGGTTTAGACTTGGTTTAGACTTGGTTTAGATTTGATTTGGTTTAGACCCGGTTTAGACATGGTTTGGACTTGGTTTAGACCTGGTTTAGATTTGGTTTAGACCTGGTTTAGATTTGGTTCAGACTGTGGTGTGACCAGTTTGAGAAACACACAGTATAATATTTTTGAATGACCGAAATGGTTACGGTGCAAAGACCTGATTTGACATGGTTGGTGCTCAGAGGGGGCACTATATCGGTCCCAGGCAGCTTTCCCAGGTCTTCCCAGAGCTTAAAACCTCACACACATAATTCAACCTGCAGGACATTTTGGCATTTTTATCCTCTAACGCTCATTTCTTTCATATTATTCATGACCTCTCTGCCTCTGTTTAACACTGGCTAATTTACATGACAGATTATGACCTTGTAAAATCATGTGAAAATAATTGCCACAGTGACTGATGAAGGATATCTCTCAAAAGCTTGTAGTTATTATACTTCAATGTGAGCTGTCAGACAGATACTGTACAGGTGTTTAAAGGCTGACGTGTTAATATTAGTGAGCTGGACCTCTTACACTAATACTCTTTTAAGTGGTGAGGTATTAGGTTAAGAACTGCATCTACAAGTAGAAGCAAAATTACTACTTAGAAGTTCAAATGTTTGGATAAATTACAGTCTGTTACAAAAAGCTTTCAGAGCTGAACATTTCAGACAGTTTCAAAGTGAAATCTCCCAGATTTGAAAAGCTACATGATATTTTTCTGTAGAACATTATAGATTTAAGTGTAGAGTTGAGTACTGCCAGTTCTTTGAGCGCAAACGTATGTCAGTCTAAAATCTGATCTGAAGCAAAGTTGACAGAAAGGTTAGTGGTCTAAAAATAGTCATACAATGTCTGCACAAATGAAAATAGCAAATATCTGGCCTGCAGTTTGAGGTCCCAGACAGAGTAATGACCTCAGCTTCTGGCCTGTCCTGACCAACCCCCCTCTACCCATCTGCCCCACCCACTGCAGGTTCTTTGGCTCAGCTATTTGGATTTAGTTTGTATAATATAAGGGCTGTATGTAAAATGTATGTCCTGACTTTGTCTTCTACAAAGTAAGAAAAATGGAGAAGAACATGTACTGATCAGTATTCCAGTATATATTCCAGTATATTCCAGTGCTTGTAGATTTTTTGAGTGCTCTATCCCCCTCGGTCCAGCATTCTCCCTGATATTTCTTTGATTTTTTTCCCCTTAAACCCATGAACAGAATGTGTTGTTCTTCCCTGTAAAGCCCTGAGCCCTAAAATGGGATTAAATGAAATTAACTTTATTGAATGAGTGGTTACTTGGTCCATCGTGCTTTTGATGTAAGACTATTTAATACATAAGGTCATGGTAAGTTTGCTAACTAAAGCTCTTCAGAACACAAGTGCTGTAGGTCATAATTTTGTATTGCGCTCATTTATTTGAATCATTTCATTTCCTTGATAATAATAAAATATCAATACAAAATAACACAGCAAACTCTCAATGACCCCATCTCAATTCAGTATGAAACACCTTGCAGACTTCATGCTTTATTATTCAAGGTCAAACATAGGATGTTTGCCAAAAAGAACACCTACTCCTTTTAAAACAAAGTTAAAGTGTGTTTTTTAGCATAAAATAAATGCAAAAATAATTCCGAGTTAAAGTTTAATATTTGCCTTGTGTAACATTGTTTAAAATATCCTACTCTGTTGACTCTGTTTCTTGTAGCCACCTCTCCTGCTGACTAGCCTCACCTGTTAGTGGGATAACCTCCAGACTTGGTGCACTGTTTGTTCTCATATCAGCCATTTGCCACCAGTTTGGTAAAAGCCATCTGGAGCTGGGCAGCTTAAAGATCCCTGGTTTTGTGGCAGCGATGGGAAAGTTGCTGGCGTACGTGCAGGTGAAAACCCATCGTGTTTATCTCTTGATATGAGTGATACTAATCTGAAAGCAGTTATTTCCTCTCTGCCAAGCTGTCATTTGGCGGGCTGAGTGAAGCCAGGCCCCGGCTTTAGCCTATTCTTTTCCCTGACAGACGGCTGGGTCATTAGTGCCGCGCAGACCGAGTGCCGCTGCCTGATAAAAGGGTCACTGAGTCTCCAGCCCACCAGCAGCCCACCCTGCCACTAAGGGGGCTGTTTTCTGTCAGACTCCCTGCTGAGAGAGCCACTGAGACGCCATCCTACCTGCTTTGTACTGCACCTTTTCTTCCCAAAGCCTTCCTCCGGGCTAAAGCTGAACTCACCAGCCAGACCATATTTTTCATACACTATACAAAGAATTAGGCTGGTCCCTGTCGATTTGAGTTGGATTTCAAAGGCAGACTCTGAGAGCACAGACCTCAATCAAAGCATTATAGAATCCACACAGTGACTCATATGCACACAAAATCTTAACATTTGTAAGCCAGTCCCATTTTAGATAAAGGGTTATTGATTGGTCATGTGAATTAATACTGACATGGAGCTCATTCCATGTTTTGGGTATTATGTGTATACTTTCATTTTTTTTTTTTTTTTTTTTTTTTGCTAAAAGTTCATATATGAGTTAAATTGTGCAATTATTGTGTTTTTGTAAAGGAAGGAAGGATAAAGTAAGGGTGTGTGTTTTATGCTGAGGTAACTAACAGGTAATTTTGCTGCTGCCACTTGGCCAGCATGCTCTTGCAAAACAGATTTTTCCAAATTTGCATATTTCCAAATTTGTGTGCATGTTTTTTTCATTTGTGTGCATGTTTTTTATTTTTATTTATTTATTTATTTATTTTTGTGTGTGTGCATGTTTCCAAATGTGTATGTTTTTGTATTTATGCGTGTGTTTCCAAATTTGTGTGCGTGATTTTGTATTTGTGTGTGTTTTTGTGTTTGTTGGTGTGACTTGCCCATCAGGGCCACTGTAACAATAAGATTTTCCTGTTTAAATAATGGTTAAATACAAAATAAATACAATGTCTAAATAAAAAAAATATACAGGTAACCACATCCTCCAACAAGTAAGTTGTGTTTTCACCAGTGTTTGTAGCAAGATAAATCAAAAAGTAATGATCAGATTTCAAGAAATGTCACTGTACACTAGCTAACAGAACTTTTACCCCTGAACTAAAAGATCCCAAGGCACCATAGGTTTACCATTGTGAGATAGGGTCAATATCTTGATGTAAATATAACCAAAAATTTGTGCCAGTTTGAGATGGATTTCAAAAAGCACTTGGAAACAGACCTTCACCAAAGCATTAAAATACCAGATTCTAGATCCAGATCAACACCAAAATCTTGCCATTTCTCAGCCTGCCATATATTAGATAAATAGTGATTGATTGGTCACATGAGATTGATTTTGGTGGACATAGGCTTGTTCATGGAGCCACTTCACATTGGTTGTGTGGCTGGCTCTGGTTGGTTGGTTCCTTTGGCCGACTATCTCTGTAATTCCGCTGATTAATCTTAGTCAACACGGCAGCAGGGCACTCCACCTGTACCCAGCTTCTGCGGCGAGATTGGAAACCACAAAGAGGAAGGCGAGGGTTAGTTAATTGGATATTATATTGAAGTGAAGCACTTTATAGCTATAGGAGAGAATAACTTTTGTTGGAAGCCGTGCAATTGCACAGTAAGCAGAGATAAAATGGCTGTGATTCTCTCATCAAAGGCCAGGTTTATTCTGACTACAATGATTTTCCCAAAAAGGATTGAGATTGGAGCAAGAGATGTGGATATTCATCTTCAATCACAAAATGATTTACTACACTGATATAGTTCCTAATCCAATTTCAGTGCAGTTTTTAAACGTCAAATCTCCGCCCCAAAAATCCAGCTCTAAGTAAAATTCAGAAGCAGATGTAGCAGACAGGCCCTGTATTAGCAGCTTTAGCTTGTTGGAAGCGGCCTGTTTCGCAGTGGGATCCCGCTAAGACATTTGTGTGGGAAAAGCAGCCGTGCCGACGTTAGATGAAGGAATCCTGGATATCATTTTCATAATGTCTGTTGCTCTGAGGCATTCAGTGGAATTTAAGCAGTTTACTGGGGATTTTACAACATTAGATCTACATTTTGCAGGCTTCCAAAAAAAAAAAAGAAAAAGAAAAAAAAAAAAGGCACATACTCACTGAATTAAAATGTTGTAGATGTAAAACTATATTACTGGGTCTGATTGTTGGTCTGTTTGTTCTACTGCTGATCATTTTATTGTGACTCACCTTTTAAAGAAAATGTATTTTTATAGGGAGTGCATAGTCTGTTTGTCTGTTTAGTTCTTTTGCCTTTCAGCTAGGAAGTTGAGGGTTCGATCCCCGGGGCTGACAGACACACAATATCTGTGTGTCAGACTGGAGTCTGCATGTCCTCTCTCTGCAGATATGTCTTCCTCAGCCCTCTTCATCTGGGCTTGGGACCAGCTCAAAGAGTACACTTGGTGCTTAAGACCCCTTGTGGCCAGACTGCTTCAAGTAGGATGAACATTGAAACTGTATATGACTTTCTTCTGAGTCCTGGCCCTCCACTTGGTAAACAGTGACTTACTATTCACCATCCAGCCTTCATAAAAGTGACATTTACAGATTTGAGATGTGGTTATAATTATCCCAAAATGAGCAAGTCAAAGAAGAAGCAGATAACTTAATTAAAAACGCTATTTTTCAAAGAGGAAATTGCGGTCTAATATAATTTACATTTAACCCTTTCTCACCATGATACACTTTATTTTAGCTGATTTTGAGTGCCAGTTTGGGGGTAAGCAACAGCAGAAAGATTGTGAAGTTTGGAGCTCATATCTCTGAAATAAGACAGATAAGACCAAGACTCATAATATCTAATGATAACAGTATTTTTATAAAAAAGTAATAAAAGCCCTTAATAAATAAAATACAACGTATGACGCTGCTAATTTCCTGTAGCCAGTCGGGTGCATGTCTCTTTGTCATTGCTGGCTTTAGATGAAGCTTAATGCAGCCTAGTGTTTGGAAAAGCCCAATTAAAGGTGCAGTGTATAGCTTTTGTCAGCATGTAGTGGTGGCATGTAACATTTCCCTAACTTAAACCTTCCTTCTAAAATGAGGATATATAAAAACTCTGCAGGGACTGCTGTAAAAACATGCTCCAGATTGGTAGGATATTGAGTTAACTGCAGTAAAGAGAAAAAAAAAGTAGAAAATCTATTTGATTCAGAGATGCCCTAATTTTTCTTGTAAAATATCTAAGAAAAAGGTTTAAGAGTGTGCTTCTCCTCTAGCAGTGCTCAGTTTGTCTACTTTGGCCTTTTTTGTCCTCTCTGGGCAGTTGTAGAAAAGAGAAATAAGAGAACTTTTTAACTGTGTTCCATTAAAATTTCAATAGTTGCACTCCCTTACATTGATTTAATTAATTCATTTAGAAAAATGTCAAGGAGTTATGAAATTAGCAAAAATACATTTATTTTCCAACTCTTTCTTCCTCGGGTTTGTGCTAAATTGATGTAAAGTTTATTTGCTTCTTGGCTGTTAATAGAAATGCGCCTTATTTGCCCTTTTCTTTTAGCAAGAATTCAGAATTATGCATAGTTTAATATTTCATTTTGAGGCAATTACACAACCCCAATTCAATAAAAGTGAGAACACTGCATAAAAATGAATAAAAACAAAATAATAAAACTCAACCAAACTCAAACCTAATCTCACAACAACCTATTGTGTTCACAGTAAGACATAAAAAAACATTTTAGTCATTGAAATAAAAAATATTACTTCATTTTGAATTTGATGACAGTAACACATCTCAAAAAAGTTTATATGGAGCAACAAAAGGCTGTTACTATGACAAAAACACAGCTTGATGAGCATTTTGCTATTAATTATGTTAATCAGCAACACTTTGGTAAGATATCTGGATATAGGAATATCTCTGAGGACCTCAAGATCATGAGCATCCAATAAATCCATTTCTAATAATCCACACTCTGCCTTTCAAACCCAGTCCTTTACTGAAATGTTTAACATCATTTGTTGCAAAATGCTCCTCCAGCTGTTATTTTGTAGTAAAAGTAAATCTTTTCTCCAGCTTTTTTGTTGTTCTGTCCAAACTTCATTTTTCAAAGTGAGTTATTATTTGTCAGTTTTTAAGTTTCATCACCTGATAAGTTTATGTTGTAGTGTATGAATAAAACATAATTTTATTTTAAGATATCTGCAGATTATTACATCCTGATTTATTTACATTTAACACATTTTCCAAACTTTTTTGGACACACTGCACCTGTAAAGTGTCCAGAGCTCACTGTGGCCGCTCCACAGAGGGTCAGCTCATCTGTTTGTCCCCATGCCCTTGTAACTCAGGCCTTTTTTCCGAGACACCATGAATTTCATTACACACTTCTTTCCTTCTCTGTGATGTGATGACAGTTCCCCCGAACAAGGTTTTTTCTCTAAGCATCACTCACACAAGCCGGTGGATCCATCAACTGGTGGGACCATTTACCAAAAGAAAAAATATTACTTTCAGGTCTGCTTTTAAAATTCAAAGCTCAGTCAGATGTAACTCTTTTCAAAATTCATTTCATTGTTTTTTTTTCAGTCACACTTGCACACGTACCGAGTCACACAAACTCCTCCTATACTTTGGCTGACTTTTCAGAATGCATTGGTAAGCACTATCTAAGGCTGTCTCATAGTTGTTGCTAATTGATGCTGCACTCAGTTCATTATTTTAGCCTCCCATGGTCGACCAGATATCTGATTCATGCATTTAATCAGTCTCAATACGCAGCCATAGAACAATATATAAGACTTGGAAACAGTAGATGATTTACTGCGCTGTTATAGACAGCGGCTAAAATCATTATTGTGGAAATGGTTATTGAGCAGTGATCAGAAAGTACATTGCAAAAGTCATCACTCAGCTCCATCAAAACAGGACGCCATTGTTTAGCCGCATTACTAATTAACTTCATTTATTTTGCTATAAATTTTTTCTATGTTCAGATAAAGTTGTTGTTGTTTCAAATCTCAGTACTGCAGGCATTGTTGTTTACCCTAACCGCATCATTTTGTGTATGAATATTTAATATCTTCCAGCCGGAGCTCAGTCAACACCTGGACCTCATTTGTCTGTGTACAGGAGCGCTGGTTCTCTTTTAAAAAATGAATGATCTGAACATGCATTCACAATTTTAAGGGATATTTGTGTCATCTCCTCCTTTTATTGAACTGGCTCATAAGCATGCTGTTATGTTGTGTATGTAAGGAAAGAGTTTTAGACTAAAAGCTGGAAATGCACTGTTCAAGTATAAGCAGAGGTAATGGTAATCTCAAATATATGTTCTAAAGATAACCACAGCTTTAATACCTGTGCTAATAAGGTTATGTTTTCCGTCTGTTTGCAGATATCTCAAAAAGTAATGGTGGGATTTTAATGACATTTTCAGGAGTAATGGGCTAAGGTGGAAAAAAAAATTGGAGTGGATCCAGAACATAATTCAATACCATTGCCTTTTTATAATCCTGTTTTTATTGCATTTATTCATAAATTTTTTTATTGTGCTTTTTAAGTTTATCTGGCCCTTGACTATGCTGCACTTAAGTCTGATTTTAAGTTTGTTTTCATCTTGTGTAAAGCTCTTTGTGACTCTGTTTTTGAAAAGTGCTATATAAACAAAGTTATTATATTATGTCCAGAACGCTGCTGCTCAGGTCCTGACTAAAACCAGGAAGTATGACCATATTAGTCCTGTCCTCAGGTCTCTGCACTGACTTCCTGTCGCTCAGAGAACAGACTTTAAAACATCTCTGCTTGTGTACAAGTCTCTCCATGGCTTAGCACCACAGTACATCTCTGACATGTTGGTCCCATATGAACCATCTCGGATTCTGAGAACCTCAGGGACAGGACTCCTGCTGGTGCCCAGAGTCAGGACTAAACTCGGTGAAGCAAGGTATCTATCTTTTACCTTGTCTTTTTTTCTGTAAAGCATTTTGAATTACTCTGTGTATGAACTGTGCTATACAAATAAACTTACCTTGCCTCGCCTTGCCATATTATAGTTAATTCTTTACCATTATTCGACACGAGGGCTTTGTGGGTCACTGGATAGGGCCTAAACTTTTTTTTTTCTTTTTCTTTTTATTGTTTATTTAATTCATTAAAAAATTATAACAGTTTAACATTCAATTTAAATATCATGAATGAAAAGGAGCAGAAAGAAGTATGAACTTATTATGTCTGCCCCCTATTCACAATCCAACATCTCTGATCAAATCACAACAGCTGTAACACAGCCACTTTTCTATTTCATTACGTAACACCCAATATAATGCAACAGAAGCTACCACTCTGCAGTGTCATATATTTTCATCATACAAAATTTGACACTTTTTTTAAATACATTCATGGATCTAGATTTCTTGATTTCACTGTCAACAGACACCTTTGATTGAAATACATTTTCCCATTGTCACTGTTCTGAATCTGGGTGTTTTAAAAACCTCAGTTCCTTTTAAATTATAAATACTTTCTCTTTTTATAAATCTGTTTTGAAGGTTGGTTGGTAAGGCTTTCTGGTGTGGCTTATACATAGTTTTCAAAATACTGAATTCTACTAATTCATTAAATTTCAGTAAGTTTAACTGTATAAATATAGGGTTTGTTGGATCCCTGTATCCACTCCCATTTATGATCCTTACCGCCCTCTTCTGCAAGAGGAAAACTGGATTGACATAAGTTTTACAAGCACTTCCCCATACTTCAATACAATAGGTCAGATATGGAACAATCAGTGAATGATACAAAATATACAATGCATTTTGGTTTAAAGATTCTTTAACCTTATGTAAAACAGCTACAGTTTTGGCAGTTTTTATTTGTACATAATCTACATGTGATTTCCGTGTCAAATTGTCATCAATCATAACACCCAAAAACTTTATCTAATTTTTTCTCACTATTACTCCTTCAATATATAGTGAAACATCATCACATTTTCTTTTATTACCAAAAATCATAAATTTAGTTTTAAGAATATTCAATGACAATCTATTAATCAAACCATTTTTTAATTTTCCTAAATTCATCCTGTACAGTATCCAGAACTTGTTTTATGGTTTCTCCTGAGTAGAATAAGGTTGTATTGTCAGCAAATAAGATACATTTTACCAACTTAGAAACAAAAACGATATCATTTAGATAAATGAGAAAGAGTATAGGTCCAAGGACAGATCCTTGTGGTACTCTACAACTAATATTACACAAATCTGATTTCACATTATTCATTTCTACAAACTGTTTTCTATCTTTTAAATAACTGATAATCCATTGATGTGCCACCCCTCCCACTCACCCCCTAATGCCATTTTTGTACAATTTATCCAACAATAATTTATGGTCCAACGTGTCAAACGCCTTTTGAAGATCTACAAAAATGCTTACCAAATAATGTTTTTTATCTATTGCCTTTGAAATTTCTTCAGTCAGTTCCATTAATGCTGTGGCGGTTGAGTGCTTACTACAAAATCCATATTGACTATTACTTAAAATACTATACCTATTAATGAATTTATTTAGCCTAACTACGAATATTTTTTCTAAAATCTTTGAGAATTGTGGAAGCAGTGAAATTGGTCTATAGTTAGAGAACTCGTGTTTATTTCCACTAAAAAAGTGGAATTATTTTAGCCGTTTTCATATTGTCTGGAAATACTCCTTTTGTAAATGATAAGTTGCAAATATATGTAAATGGCTCGATGACTATGTCTGTAATTTTCTTAATTAGAGACATATTCATGTCTACACAGTCACCTGATTTTTTGTTTTCGCAACATTGCACAATACTTAGAATTTCATTCTTCTCTACTTCATCAAGAAAAATACAATTGACATTGTCCATTATTGTTCTTTAATCAATATTTTCATCTCTTATGTTAGGAATGTGTTGTGCCAAACTAGGACCTATATTTACAAAGAACTTATTAAATTAATTTACAATTTCAGCTTTATTATAAACATCTCTGTTATCCTTGCTAAAATAGTTTGGAAACTTAGATTTTACTTTGTCATTTTTTAGAACCCTGTTTATTACATCCCATGTATCTTTCGTACTGTGCTTACTCTTGTCTAACAGTTTGCTAAAGTAATCCTTTTTTTGTCTTCTTATAATCCATAATAATTTATTTTTATATTTTTTGTACCTGTCTTCTAAGTCTTTTGCCCTTAATTTAAGAAACACTTTGTAGAGATGATTTTTTTTTTCTTACAGGCATTTTTCAGTCCATTTGTCATCCAGGTTTTGTCAATAGTATTTTTTCTGACATAACCACTCATTTTGCTTATTTTGCAATTCTTATTATACAGATTTAACAATATGTTCATAAATGAATTGTAGGCAATATTAACATCAGCTATATACACTTCATCCCAATTCTGTTTTTTCAGATCTTCTCTCAGTGCCTCTATAGCTTCTGCTGATTTATTTCTTATAATTATCTCAGTTTCATCTTGGACACTAGTACAACACAGGTTCTCAGGTTCTCATGAATAACAAATACTGGTAGACTCACATCTGTCATTAAGATACCACTTATTGTCATACCATCCATTAAATTCGTAAAGATATTATCAATTATGGTCGCACTATGTGTTGTAATTCTTGTTGGTTTAGTTATCATAGGGTTCAAACCCATGCCGTACATAGAATTTATAAATTCTTTTGTTTTTAGTTCTGCTGGATTTTCTAGATCTATGTTAAAAGCACCACACAGAAACACTGATTTACTGTTCATATTGTCAAACACCTCTAAAATTTTATCTATAACCAATACAACACAAGACCCTGGTGTGCGATAAACACAGCTGACAATAATGTTCTTACCTATTTCATTTACTATTTCTAACTTCCCTAGTTTAGGGTTAGTCCAGGTCTGGGCAGAATAGATTTACCACTGTGAGATAGGGTCTGTGCTCCTCTAGTGATCCTAATTTCATCCACTTCTCTTTACACATAATGGTAACAAACTACGGTGACTACAGCGTGAAATAGCTGGGCTTTATGGGCTCATTGCGTGATAGGGTCAATGCCTTGGCAGAGGTCTGGTCTCTCTGAGTGTTTATGCTTTTGTAAATGTAACCCAAGTTGGAGATGTCTACACTCCAATAACACAAAGTCATTCACAGTCATTTGTACATAGTTTTAATATACAGCTTTGTTCTTAGATATTTAGTTTTTTTGACTGGAACCATTAAAATGCAGGGTGCCAATGGTCAAAGATGCTCCTTAACTGCATCAGGATACTACTCCCATCCGCCTCAATAACTAGATATTATCTCTTTTGAGTTTTTATTGGCTGGCATAAAACTGGAGCACCCTGATGATTAGTCTGAAATATGTTCGCAGTGGTAATAAACATTGGCCTTGCTAAAGAGAACCAGCAGACACCAGCAGCCATTGCGTAGATACAAATGAGAAAAATCCCCGTACTGGTGTGAACACACTGAGCAAACCCACAATAACATGTATTTATTCTTGTTTATGGTTCTGAGCATCCATCAGCTATCTAAGGGACATCTCGAATCACTTTCATTGGTATTCCAAGTGAAATAAGCCCATTCGAACACATTATTCTCGGCATAACTCCCACAAAGGATGCATTAAAACGCCATGATCAACACGTAATAGACCTTATGCCAGGGGCGAAAATTTACTCAGGCAACACAGACTGTACGCCGCAGATAAAGCGCAGACAAAAAGAAAAAGGCTATTAATATGTGGAAAAAGAAATTAGGAGCTCATTGATGGGGCCTCAATAGAGTCCCCTGGGGTGGAGGTAAAATGTAACGCTTCAACAAAAGGACATTAACCAGCGAATCTTTCATTAATTTGACAATAACGACCTCCACCTCCTCCATCCAAACTCTATTCACATGACCTAAGAGGAAAGGCAATTGGATATTGTTTCTCTCCAATAGAAGTGATTTCAAACCCGCATAAATACACACAAAATTAATTCAGCAACATGCTTTGGGAAATGTTTTAACCAAGTGACCAAGCTGATGTTGATTTACAAAGTGTGATCTGAATATATTATAATGATGTGATTTGAGAAAAGGTGTTGCTGTAAAGAGATGTTCACTCGTGTGCGTCTGGTTATGAGCTTCATGACCACTGGCATTAGAGTCTCTTTATTATTGTGGTAGTGAATAGAGTACAGTGGGCAGCAGGTAAACATGTTGAAATCACAGTGATGATTAATTATTGTGTGGAAGGTATGTTTGACTATGTGCAAAACTCAATCATGTGTTCAAATCATATTGTAGTTTTAGATTTGAGATGTGCTATGTTGTCAGCTTTGTATGTAACTGAAAGTTGATTGCTTCTATTGTCTGGCCTGGTCAAACTTCAAGAGATTGTTTGAAATAGTTTTGGATTTTTTACCTGTAGTAGATAATTGAACTTATTTTACTGTGAAGTGTAATTCCTACCACAAACCTTCGTTTTTACATGTTCATATCTAAACTTTGATGAGAGTTTCTGTTAAACAAGAGGGATTAGTTTAATGCACTTCAATGTGTTTGAGAAAATTGCAAATGGTCTGGGAACTCAATACCGGAGTCTCTATAGGTATATTTCCACTGCACTGGTACAGTACAGGACGTGTTGAAACAGGACGGTTTGGTTCAGTAGCCCCAGATGCATGCGTTTACATTAGGTCCATGAGACCTGTATCTGTTATGAAAACATCAACATCACAAAAGTGCAATGAAGGCTGTATCTCTATAAAATATATAGGAAGCTGGCTTTTTAAGTGTGAATGAACTGCCAATATTCAAGATAAAGAAGATCCTGCGTGTATTGGTGCAACAGCCTGGAGGTACAGTTATATACTGGTCAGAATGCAACCTGACAAAGAAATATATAGAATTATATAGAATAAGAAATGTACAATATTAATAAAAATCTATATCTTTCAAAATATAAGAAAATGAATCTCTTTAAAATATACCATATTTACAAAGTACAAGGAGGAGCAGATGAACTGAATAACAGTGTACAGTCGCCATGTGTTTGTTATACAGCAGAATTCAGGAGTTTGATGGCAGGAATGATTTCCTGTGTCTCTCTGTGGAGCAGTGTGGCAGTAAAAGTCTGTTGCTGAATGAGCACTTGCAGCTGATCAGCACAATGTGGAGAGGGTGACAGGGAAAGTCCAGTATATGTTAAGGCCTGAGAGGTGGAGGACCCAAAAGCAGACAGACACGAGCAGCGAGTAATGGAGGTAAATTTATTGAACAATGCTTAGAAACCGACTGTGGCTGGCAACAGTAGCATAGACCAGTTGGGAAGAGGGCAGAGGCTGAGAGACTGAAGCTGGAGGTGTTAAGATGGCCGCTGGCTCAGGACAGACTGGAGTGGTAGCTGAAGTTGGGTAGTTGGTGGTCTTGGTAGTAGCTGCCTGGATGCCTGGATGGATGGATGGATGGATGGATGGAAGGCTTGCACGGAGTTATGCAAGCACACAGAGGAAAAAACAAGATCAGAGATAATCCAAAAGAGCTGAGATACTTGCAAGAGTGGCCTGTGTCTTCACCGCTGTGGTAAGCTGGCGATCTGGCAGAGAAGTGGAGCGGAGCCTGGGCTTAAGTACTGCAGCAGGTGAGTAAATTGATTGCAGGTGTGCGAGCCAGCCCGGGGGCAGGAGCAGAGAGGAGCCACACCCACAGCAGAGACAGACAGACAAAGGGAGGGGGAGGAGAAAGTGAAAACAACACAGAGGGCTAGGGACCTTAACTGTATAGTCCAGTATAGTCCAGTACTGGTAAAGTACTGGTAAAGTACTGACTGCCTTCTGTTTAGTTCCCGCTTTTAGTATATTAAACTCAAAGAGCTGTGCCAATCTAATACACTACATAGACTGATTACTTAATATTACAAGTATTTTACATATGTGTTTTATATATCTTAATATAAGATATGGAAAAGCAAGAAACAAAAACTGTTTAGGTCAATGTACCAGAAAGCATGCTGCCCTTTGCCTGTAGTTTACTATAGAAAATGTTTTTGGGTGCGTATCCCTTAGACACATCAAAACCCACATAGCACCAAAAGCAAAGTTTCATTTCATTTCATTTATTTGTTCATTTGAATGGGACAGTGCACATTAAGGAACGGCAACAAGTGCCATAAACATGCCAGATTTAGCACAATGCTAATTTCCATCCATAGTCCCATGTGATAAAAAAAAAGCAAAACAGACACAGACGTAAAAGACACCAAATACAAAACATCAAAAACACCTAATACACACACAGACTGATGCAGACATGTAACATAGCAACACCAATATTAAATGTAGCCCTAAAGTGCTGTTAGTTTAAGATGCATAAGGCTGTGCTGGTTATACACATTCATACTTAAACACTCTCATACATACTCTCATGCATACTCTCATACATACTCTCATACATACTCTCATACATACTCTCATACATACTCTCATGCGTTCTTGTGAACATAGTCAGAGCTCCTATCTTCTAAACTATGAATAAGTGCCTTAGTGCTCACAAGTTTGCTGATTGCCCAGCCATTCTTTATTTTTTTTCTTAAATGTAGGAAAAGTGGCACTGTCCCTGATCACCACTGGCAGGATGTTCCAGCTTGTGCAGCCATTGACAGAGAGTGCATTTTGGGCGAAGGTGCATCTTCTGAACACTTCACAGTGCAACAGATCTCACGGTGGGGGTGGGGTCAAACCGTATATATGACAATTTTGTTTAAGATTCTTAAGATTCTCAAAGTTTAAAAATTCATATTTCTCTAAAACAGGGCTTATGTGAAAGGACATCTGGTTTTCGAGCAAATACCATGTATTGATTTTCTGGCGAGCTGTTCTATTGGTTTTAATGTAGTGATACCAGCAAAAGACCATTACTGTGAAACAAAATCAATATGGAGGTAGGATTTAGCAGCCTCTGTTGTAATGAAAGGTCTAATTTGTTTAAAATTTTGTATATTAAATTTCATTGTTTGTTACCTTTTTAATCAGATTTTTTAATGTGAGGTTGGAGTCCAACAAAACCCTGAGATATTTAAACTGAGTTACCAGCTCCAGTTCCTCTCCCTGCAAAAATACAGTGCATTAAAAGAAATGATATCAAATATAATCAACAGGCAAATAAAGCTGTTTTAATCAGAGACATTGTGTGTACATTTCTCTTAAATTTATAGTTAATTTTATTCTTTAATTAATCAGACTTTTAGTCCCAATTTCTCCCAAAAGTTAAAAAGCTCCATTACAGAGTTCTCCAAGTTGCACAATGGATTTCCAAAAGTTGATAAACCCGGGTCTGGACATTTTGCCACCCAAAGTCCAAGTAATCCATCTTATCAAGCTCTCCCCATAGGTGCAAATTGATTCCAGTAAACATCCCCCAAATTTTAAAATAGCCTGTCTTCTTCTTAATAAAGTACTGGGACCAAGAACAAAGTCTATAATATTCCCTTTGGCTGCTTTAGCTCTTCAATACTGAAACAACACAACTTACTTTTTTGCAAACATGCCCGGTGCAATATTGATCCTCCTCAAAGCAAATATTAGAAAAGCATAGAGCAAAGTTTCTCATTAGCACTCGTGGGTTCACTGAATGTAATTACTATGGACACTCAAAAAGTTATTCAGCAATTAAGCCGAGTGTCTTAATGAAGGCTCAATTATCAGCAGGTATTGGTGTAGTGATACAATGAAAGGGATTACAGCGCTGCATCTAGTCTAACAGTTGTCACGTTTAGTACGAGCCTTGGAGAGATGAGTAATTAATGAACGCATGAGCTGAGTGAGCAGAGGTGAGCCCGTAATATGAATCATGTCTTCACATACTAATGATGTAGGCAGTTCATTTCAATAATAAAGAGAAAGCATGCTTCGGTTACGGAGGAGGGAGGATGTTCAGAATGTGAACAGAAGAGCCAAGACAGGAGGGTGTTGGAGCTAGTCAAGTGTTTGAATTATATGAATATTTAATCTGGAAAGGCAGAGGTGAGTGGGGAGTTGGCGGAAATGTAGGCTTCGATTTTATTTTGTTTTGTTTTTGAAAATGGTGCAGTTGCTTTATTCAAAACAACAAAACCACACTGGACAAGCACGGGTGAAGACTTAGTTCTTTTCTAGCAGATCAAGTAAGTAACACAGTGGTTCCCAAAGTAGGGTCTGGGGCCCAGTGGGGGTCCACGAAGGTACTGCAGGGGGGGCCCCCAGAGGTTGTCTATATTAAATAAAAAATATTAATTGAGTTTGGAATTTGTTATATATTGTTTAAAAATCTAACTTTTAGCCAACATTTAGAGTTTTTTTGTAACGTTCTTCTAGAAATTTAAAAAGAAAAACATGACATAGTTTTTTTAATATGGTCTGTGTGCAATTTTCGGAAAATTTAAAGGGGCTGCGACACTTGTGACTTTGGGAATGGCTGAAGTAACATTTGCAACTAAAATAAAGCAATTCTAATAATTACTTTACTACAGCCATAAAGAAACAGCTGCAGAGTGCAGAGCTGTTACTATCTTTTAAACAGAACTGAAGAAAAATAGCTTTTTATTTCCTTAAACTTTTTGTATAATGCCATTTTACTACAGAATGTAAAATACCTGTGATGGATTAAAGGCTGTACAAAGCTTTTTATTTGAATAAATAATTTGGAAATGAATGAGAGCAGACTGGATGCAGAGGGCTTGTTGTTTGGTCAGTGCTTCCTGGAGTGGAGAGGGGTTCATGGGAGAGGCGGACGTTCGTTTTGAGATCTCAGAATGGCCGTACCAGCGTGAATTAGGCAAAACACAACACATGTGCTGTATGTTTTTGATGGCGGAACAACATTATAACATGGACCTGCATGTGAATTGATGGAAGTGAATGAATGAGAGAGTGAATGGTTGTCGGTCAGTGTATGTCTCAGTCCTGTGACTAACTGTTCTTTCCCAGGGGCAGTATCCCACCTAAAGCCCATAGTTGCTGGGATAGGCTCCAGCCACCTGCAACAACAGACTATTATCAACTATTGTGAGTAATGGGTTTACCTCAGGACAATCCCAGACTATCCTTTGTGTAATATATCAGTCTTCATATTGTCATCATCTTCTTTTAGCACCCCCTTTTTATCTCCTCAGTCAGCCAAAGCCCTAAATGTTCAGTGTTATGCCCTAAGTCAAAGACGTGAGAATCCAAATTGTTCCCTGCTCGGTATCTTCCTGATGAGGTTTTTAAAAAAGTGGTGACACCTGCAAAAAGAGGTCAGTTAAGTTCAGACAGACCTTTGTGTTGTCATTATCTCTAACGCTTGGGCTACACAACACTAGCGCACCGGAGACACAATCATAAGTCAATTTTTGCAAGAATGGACTTGAATACCCTTGTAAACTCACACACACAAACACACACAGTGCAATCTTTATTCTAGCCAAGTAGCGTTTTGAAGTTGCAGAGATAGAGAGAGGAAGGTGCAGGACTGGAGTGCCCTCATGGTCCCAGACACAGATGGACAAGATGAGAGGAAAACACAAGCACAGCTGAGGCCTATACCAAGAGCCGAGACCGTTATAAGACCAGGAATCAACACGGATGACAGTGGCTTTACTTCCACTCAGTCATCCAATGCTCTCGGCCCGACACTCTGGAGACCTGACACGCTGCGACACAGTTGCACACCAAAAGATTAAAGGCTAAGATCAAAAACTTGGCCCAGGACATGTCAAAAGGGTTTTATGTCTGAGTTATGATGCCACAATTTGATAAGTGCACAAATGCCCAAAGCCATTAGCTACAGGGAAATGAAAGGCAGAGTATATCAAAATGATGTGCACATTCTAATTAAGCCGGGGTTTATTAAGGATCGGTTCCATCTGTTTGCATAGATGTTTACTGGCTGCATGATTATGGCCAATAACCACGGAAATTTATGCATTCATCTACCAAACCCTATTTATCTTAAATAATATGGAGCCTAAACTCTTAGAAGCGTTTTGTATCACTGTAGATTACAGCTGGCTAACACAATGACATTAGTGGTGTAGTGGGATGCAAACAAAGATGCAGAACTATATCAATTGTTGTTCATTAATTTTCTCTCTCTTCTTTAAACCCAGCTGGTGTGGACAGGGTTTGTATGTTCTCCTACAGCTTTGATGGGTTTTCTGGTTTTCCTCTTTGACCTAAGGCATGCACTATAGTCTAATCCTCCAGCTGGGTACCCCTGACAAAGATCCTGGCCCAAGATCTGGAGAAGGATCCTGACAGGTTGCTGTGTGTGTGTGTGGTGGAAAAGAACTAGATACCTTTGCACAAGTAGTTTTTTTTTATTCTTTGTTGTTTTGTTTTTGTTGTGTGTGTGTGTGTGTGTATGTGTCTGTGTGTGTGGCCTAGGCTTTTTCTTTGATAGTATTGACAGTAGAAATTAGGGAGAGAGCAGGGAGAAACATTTAGCAAACTGTTGGACTCCAGGCTCATACCCAAAATGCCGACTCAGGCTGGAGTTACCCTATGCTAGCCTATGCTTCGCAGCTCTACCACTGAGCCATACAGCGGCACAAGGAAACATATTTTTTTGACATTGCTGGCATAGTTGCAGTAGTAAGAATAGTACTAGTAATTTTAATATTAGTTGTAGTTCCAGCAATAATAATAGATGTAGTAGTATTAGTAGTAGTTGTAGTAGAATTGGTACCAAACTGAATGCTTACTTTAAATGATTTTGAGAGTATTTTAACTTAGTAACAGTACTTCCACTTGAGTACAGAATTGGAGAAGTTCTTTCACCTCTGCGTTAGACTGAATTGGGTCTCGGACACTGTTGGGAGATATTTCATCTCAACATGTTTTTCTGACACACAGACACTTTGTTGTAACTTTTGCATTAGAGTGTGGATAGTAGTGAAACAGCAGCGAGAAGAGGAGCATAAAGGTCACCGCTGGCACTGTGGTTCATGGTCAATGGCCCTTAACTTCTCTACTCCTGAACCATGCCACAAATGACAGATGAGTAGCTTTTGAACTATGAATACCACAAACCTCATGCATAAAATTCATGTTTGTCAGAGTCTCCGAACAGGGACAATAAATTACATCCTTTATGGGGAAGAAACACAATAAGAGGGCTTTTTTGTCCAACTGGCATTGCGCCTACTATGCCCCATAATGGATGAGTGTGCAGCTAAATGTCTCGAATGTTTAAAAAAAGAAATTGTCAGAAAGTTATCTCTTGAGGTTCACATTCCTTGCACAAAATATTTTCCACCTGAACTGTGCAGAGTACAGAAAGACTGGTAATCTTCCATATGGGCTTTGAGGCAGAAAGAAACACAATAGCATCAACGGCTGTGTGGCAGGGGAATGTGGGAATCTGCACAGAAATGGAGCACTTTGCCTCAACCCCAGTTTCAACAATTATAGGCAAGAGAGGAAGTGCAGTAACAAGTCAGTAATAGCAGGAATGGAACTTTACCATTACTGTGGCTTACATATCATTTAATAGTAAAATAAGTTATGTTATTGGAACTATAAGCAGCATGTGCACGTACTGGTTTGAAAATGGTTATACATGTCAGGAAAAGCTAGTAATAGGCCAAGAACAAAATTATTAACTTTGGTGTGAATTAAGATTTAGATCCAGGAGTGTTTTAAGGGATTCTGCATCATTTTGACAACCAACGATACTAAAATATATTAACTCCACTCACTTCAAGAACAAATGCTTAGTTTTGGAGGATACTTTACCATTGTGAGATACTGTATAAGGTTGTATTGCTCAAAGAAACAAGCATTTACCCCTGAACTAGAAGATCTTTAAGTTTGAGTCTAGGTCTAGGCACTAATCTTTACAACTGCGACATAGGACCAGTGCCTTGGCCCAGATGAGTGCTTCTAGTTTTGATTTTTGTGCACTGATAAATATTTCTTTGGTCATAATCTTTTTAAAAACCTGTTAAAAGATTTTCACACTGTGCTGGTACATGATACAAATGTAAAAGGCTGAACTAATGCATTACCAGAACTACATTTTTCACAAAGGGAATTTAAGGTTGACATCACCAACTCCACAGAGATGCTGGTTTCCAAGGTAACCATGGAAAAGCCCTCATCGGCCACTTTTCAGATCCAACCTGGCCATGTCATGTAGAGTATTGTGTGTTTTTACCATACTTTATCACTGTGTCCAAATAAAGGTGGACATGACACAGCTCCTTATTTTCAGCCTCACACTCACAATGGTTGAGGTTGAAAGTAATTTCGAGAACATTCAAAGTGATATAGGTCCTAAATCAGTCAAAGGTGTGTCCTTAACTGGTAAACAAACACATCTATCTTCCTCAAGTCAATATATCTGTGAAGTGGCTTGCTTAAAGTTGTGTTTTTTTATCGTCTGATCTGAAATGTTTGTCAAAGCTAAATATGAGTCAGCAGTGTAGGAGTTTTCATGTAGATGTGCCTGTTTGGAGGTTAGTAGTTAAAACAAAAACAAACAAAAAAACTTCTGTTTGAACTAGTATCACTAAAGCTGCCTGTTGTGCATCATTGCTATTTTCTACATTTTACTTAGAAAGTCATGTCATACATTTTAAGATAACCACACTCTAATTATTATAGTTTGCATTATCAATCTTTCCATGAGTGACGTATTCAGATATTCAGATATATTGTAAGTTGTGCACAAACAAGAGTAGCATTCTTTACCATTTCTTTTTTACAAGGGATCAAACTAAAAACATTAAAACAAGTGGTTGTTGTTGATATATTTCTTAAAGTTTACCTTGAACAAATACCACCAATAGTGACTACTTTTACTTATGTTTACTTGAGTAGTAGTAGCCATTGCAGTAGTATTAAATGTTCAGTATGATTACTTCTACTTGAGTATTATTATTTTAACAGTACTTTTTACTTGAATACACTGCCTGAACCATCTCTGCGTCTCTCCACATGTTTGGTCATGCTCATCTAGTCTCCATTCTCTCCCTAATACTTCCTATGCCTTTTATTGTCGTGTCTCCTCGCACTCTCTCGCCTCCCATTGCGATCTGTGATTTGAACTATCCTCATGTGGCTCTTCTGCTCTGTCAGTCTGACACTTCATCAAGGCCCGCTGCCATCTTCTCTCTCTCCTTCCATATAATTAGCTCACCATCTCGTACAAGGAGGGCGCTTATATAACACTGTTTACCAAATTTAAGGTGGCTATATAACCTTTTTAATTGGTCACTTGAGTATATTTGACCCATTGCAATTTCATTTTTTATTTTATTGCGAGCTGAGCCTGAAACTTTTCCTATCTCAGGACATTTTAAAATGAACTTTGCACATTTTCTCTGTTTAATTTTCTTCAGGTCGTGGCTTAGTCCTCCCAGGGCCGGTAGACAAACATTTTAATGGCAGAGCAGGCATTGCAATTTGTGTGCATCCTAATCAGTATAACCTCAAGCTGTTGGCAGAGATTTCCGGTAACATCCTCGAAGGTCGAAGGTCAGCACTATCTCACCGTAGATGCAGAAAATGGACTGGTTTATTTGGACGATTGCCACTTGACACATGATCCCTCACACTAACCCTTGCCCGTTTTCAATTTTCCTCAGCTACAAGCATCCACAGTGTACTTACAATGACAATATAGTTTGACCAGCTGACACTCACAACACTAGAACCACCTCAAGACTGAAAACAATGGCTTTTTGTCAGAAGTAAAGTACTGTTACTTCTACTACTAGTAGTAGTTTTGCTACTGCTAAAACTACAGGTATTATACTATTGCTGTAGCTTCTAATACTGCTACTTCTGCTGGTAGTAGTCGCGGCATAAGTAGCAGTAGTAGTAGATTTCAATGTTAAAACAAACTACAAAAGTAACTGATACTGGCATTCATTTACATACAATTCCTTTTTACTTGGAATTTTAAAAAGTACCACCACAACTACAACTACTATAATACTACTTTTACCACTATTACAACATCTACTAGTACTTCTTTTATTACTTACTGCTGCTGCTAATATTACTTCTTTTACTACTATTAACATTTCCACTACTTCTACTACTACTCCTATTCCCTATTCAAAAGTAAAAGTACATGTTTTTCCTACAAAATTATCTTGAGTAAAAATATGTTTGTGACCATGTACTCAAGAAGTACATATATATACTGTGTACACCAAAAATGTACTGAGTAAAAGTGTTTAGTTACTTTCCACCTCTGCTGGTTGTGCACTATCTGGGAGGTTAGAGCAGCTTTATCTTTCGCCTACTCACAGCCTGCTAAATTACAGCCCCTGTTAATCCATGCAGACAGCCACCACTTTAACACACCAAAAAGCTTCCCAAAAATAACAGAAAATGACCCATTTAATTGTGCTGTGTGAATTCATTAAGTCTGTCCTCTTAGAGTCATTAAAGTTCTTTGTTTAATGACCAGATCACACAAGCCTGTTCATTTTATTATTTGAGGAATTGTGTTTATTATCTGAAAAGCTTTTCTTGCCACACAGGATACAAGTCTTAACTGGTTTAGTTAAAACACTTCAACTGCGCTTCTTTACTTTGCATTTGAGAAGCTCCTAAATGAACATAATTAAATTGATGCACAAAAGGATTTACCATCACTCCCCACCATGTGCCATATTTAATGCCATGCTATCATTATTGCTAACAATGTTATGGCTCGTCTAATGACATTGCACCCTATTTGGTTGTAATCATCCCATCGAAATGAATGGGTGATAACAACCTATGGGGCTGATTTGTGCTAAAAATGGCCCATGCAGAGGTTCTAAAAATGAATGTACAGCCAAGGTTGATCTTCCTTGTTTCTACAATTTCAATGAAATTTCCCCAAAAAAGGTTTAATAAAAGTACTTAACAATTTTCAGTATTTTTATGGAAAGAAAAAATACCCAAGATCAGTCTTAAAAAACTGTCTATTTCCAGGAGGAAAGGTATACTAGGGGTACTTGATATCTTTTCATATTATTTATGGCCAATACCCAAAATCCTGGGCCTATAAAAAAGGTAGCAAAGAAGTAGGTAGCTGTAGCTGGCTAGAGCATAAAATTGTATCTGATGTTTGTAAAAATGTCTCTATTGCATCTCTCTGGTACAATCCCAAATATGATAAAAGGATTAAAAACCTTTTAATCATATTTTCATCTGAAATTGCCAAAATTCTACATAATCAAATCAAGATTAATGGCTCATCCCTCCCATCATGTCATCTCTGGAATAACTCCTTATTTACAGCTGGTGGTCAACCACTTAATGAGTTATGGAAAAATAAAAATATTATTGTGCTGGTACAGTTACTAAACAATAGAGAAATGGTGACCTTTCAACAGTTAAACACAAAGTATGGTTTAAATAATTAGGCCTGAACCCCAGAGAGGGCGTAGTTCACAGCATTTCCAGTAGTATATTTAATCTGGAACAATGGGAAAGAGACCTAGACACAAACATAGCAAAAGATCAATAGGAGGCCATATTACATCATACACATTATATTTCAAAAAATGTGTGAGATATAAACTGATACAACTTAAAATATTATTTAGTTCATATGCCACTCCACAGAAAATACAGAAAATGAACTACAATATTTCAGATCTACTTTGGCATGGTTGTGGCATGACCGGTCCTCTTATCCACCAACTGTGGCACTTCCCAGGGGTATAAAAAAAAGTTTTGGTCTAAAGTTTGAGACCTTCTATCTAGGATATTGAATATTCATTTTCAGCTATGTCCAGTAGTATCTTGGGAAAAAATGTCAAAGGAGTGAACTCTAAAACAGCACAAAAATTAATTAGACTAGCTTTCCTCTCTGTAAAAGGCACCATTCTTATTAACTGGAAAGTGCAAAAACCAAATTGTTTTCAGATGGATAAATGGGTTGGTGACTATTTAGAGCTTGTCTCCATGGACCAAGCAGCAATAGCTCTGAGTGACCTGGGCAATGGGCAATAATGCATTTGACTCTGCTCTCAAACAAACAAGAGCATGATAATAGATAGGATTTACTATTTTTATTTCAATAAATGTATCGATTTATTAGCCGATTATGCACATGTGATGTATCGTGTGATTCTGTAACCAGCATTCACTTGGACTGAAGTAACATCATAAACTGGACAAAACACTGCCAACTCCTACCCCTCCCCTGCTTTTCCCTGTTGTTGTATTTTGTCAATGTGTGACAATTGTATATGTTTATGTCTTTGTGATATTATGGTGTCACTTGTTTGGCTCTTTTCAATAATAAAAAATTAAAAAAATAAATAAATCAATGGGATGATTATAGTCAAATTGGGTGGACCTTGACAACAGAGGTTATGTTTTTGCTGGCACTAGTTTGTTTGTTGAGTTAGTTTGTCTGTTTGTAAGCTAACTCAAAAAGAAATGGTCGGATTTTAAAGACATTAGTGGGTCAAAGAAGAATTTATATTATTTTTATTTATGTATTTTACCATATCATTTTGAAATAACTTCAGCAGCAGGGGAACAAGTGATTACTTTTCACTATGAACCAATATGAGAAATAGGGCATTTACACCTAAACTAGAAGATCCCCAGTTAGAGTCCAGGTCTGGGCACTATGGGTTAACCGTTGGGAGATAGAGTCAATCCCTTGGCAGATGTCTGTGCTCTCAGAAAGCTCCTCAAACAACATTTTACAAAAAATCTGACCTCAGTATAATTTTGTCCATTCACTAAAATGAAGAAAGCCCAGTAACTCCCTTTCATAGACTTTGTGCTTTGGTCCAGTCTATAACACGATATAACTCTGAGTGACAGTGTACTCTCCTGTATAAAGCCACACACATTAGCCAGATAAAACAACTCTCTTCACCTCCTAATATACACATACATCCTGAGGGACAGCACTCCCATGTGAGCTTATAAAAGTGCAGTTATCGTCAGAATTCTTTAGTTAAGAGCTTATACTTAAAAGTGGAGTACTGTTGTTTTAACCTGTCCTCTGACAACATTATAGGTGTTGAGAAGTACCATTAAACCATTAAAGGCGACCACACAAAGACTGAATTATTTAGTCCATTGAGCATCGGGGTTATTTCACTTTGTGCCACTAGGGGTCCAGAGCTTCTTCAGTTGTTAGCACTGGTGGAACATAACTAGACTTATACACAAGTAATTTATATTTTGAAAATGTACTTTTCAGCAAGTAGCTAATAAATAAAGTGACTTTTTCTCCTCAGGGGCACACTTGACGTATAGTCACAAGGTCCTGTGTTTGAGCCAGATTTGGGGCCACCAGCAGTACAAGTAGTAGATTTTTTCTTGAATACATATCTTGAGCATTTCTTTCACCCCTGGAACTCTGATGCAGAAAGAAATGAAACAACCTGAAATTGAGTTTATTTGTGATTTAAATGAGTTTATGTTACAGTTCACTGAGCTGTGAGAGCTATGTAAACTAGAAACAGCTTATTCCCATCATAAAGAGCACACCTGATGAATAAGCTGTTTTGATGGCATTCCTCCTCTGCAATTAACTGGGATTAGACTGAAAAGAATTTGAAAGAAAATGACACCCATAGGTCACCTGTATGTTTTCTGGTATAGATTGTATCAAGGACGAGCTAAAATATGAAAATACATTCTGTTCTTTTTATTGAAGGGTCCATTTTTGACACCTTGAAAGGATGTTTGAAATATACCATTTTCAAAATATTTGACTTGTTTTGTTGGAGACGCTGTAATAAAAGTGTCTTTTACCACTTTGAATTTGGAGAACATTCAAAGTGCTACAGGTCATAAATCAGTCAATGGTGTGTCCTTACATCTAAACAAAAGCAGCTACAGCATCTGAAATAAAAGCTAAAGTTCTTCCCACTGCTATTGTTCTCAGGGCATTCTCCTCATAATTCATTTTATCGGGCAATTTTCTTGACAAGGTTCAACCTACACCAAGGCTTTTCACAATCTGTCAGCACTAGGACGTATTCCTTTATTAGCAAATAAGACAAAGATATTTTCAATTTTTGGCTCACCGCGTCATAGGTTACAAAAGAAAAGGCCAAGTTAAAATAGATGCATGCAGCTGTCTTCAAAGAACAAAATACAGATCCCATCTGATTGTAGCTTATCTTATATTATTTCAAATAATATATTATATTATATATTATTATATTTCAATAAGGGCCTTATGGTTCAATGGATAGTATTTACCTCTGAAGTGGGTTAGGGTCTACTTTTTTTGACAGATCCTTTAATGTGGCTTGGCCAACCTGTCAGGAGCAGAGGGCGACTGCTGTTCCTGATGAAGTGTTGCCATGTTTTTACTGTCTTCTCTTACCCCGCTTACTCACTTTCACATAAACTAATAACTAAACCACAATAACTGTTCTTCTTTTTGCCAAAGCTCATTTTACAGCAGATACTACTACAACACATCAAGTATTTATACTGTAATTGTATAGATTATACAAAATCAAACATTCATACTGAAATATTTTACAAATGTGTACAATTTATTGAAGAATATTAGCATAAATAAAAAGAACAAGAAATTTCTCATTCTTTGTCAGCATCCTCCTCAGACAGGAAGTAAGTGTTGTAGATGTTTTGCATCCATCTTCAGAAGCAAAGGAAGATACAGCCCTCGGTGCTGCTGGGAGATGGAGCTGACAAGGTCTGAACCCAATCATCGACCACAGACCGAGGAGCAGGTCTACAGTGGTCTGCATGTAAGCTGCAGTAGCAGGATCAGTGGTCAAAAACTCTGAGATGTCAGAAGTTAAAACCTCTGGGACGACCGTGTCTTCAGCCTGTTCCTCAATAACAACCCTGATTGAGTTCCTCACTGAACGTCAGAGGAGAGGACAGTAGGTCTGTGTTCAGCTCTGGATCCACTTCAGGTTCAGTTTGAGGCCCAAAGAGTTCACAGATTTTGTCTGCTGTGGAATTGGTGATGGATCTGAGCAGATCAGTGGAGAAGCCGCTCAGTCTTGTCTCCAGTCTGTCTCCAGGATACATTTCAAATATCTTATCCAAGACAGCCTGGGCAATTTGGTCCTGAGCTGAGCATGAGAAGTGGGCCTGCTGGAGCATGGAGGGGAGGGTCTTGGAAACCTGGTCCAGGACAGACTGTGTGAGGTCAACAGCAGGAGCACTTAGCTCTTGGAACGGCATGTTCAGAGAGGCGCTAGACGGAGGCAGCCACGGGCCATGGATCACCTTAGGCACCACCTCCATCACCAGCTGCCTGAAGCAGTCTGGGCGTGTCCTGGTTCCACTGGGAGAGGACTGGCATAGGACTGAGCCAGGCTGAAGAGCTCTGGATGTCTGTGTGAGGTTACAAGGCAAAGTTAGTTTTACACAAAAACATATACATCTTGAAATAACTCTGTATTTTTAGAGTTACAGGAAACATGGAAGGATGTCCTGTGGAGATGCAAGAAGCCTTCTGGCTTTAAACACACATCTCTCATTTTTAGAGCATTGATCACGTCCTATGCCTGAGACAAAAGGACAGACAACAGTGAGTTTGCAGTAATAAAAAGGTCTTTGTGTTTGTACATTTACAGGTCTTACCAAATTAAGAAAAGGCTTTGCCGCCTCATCCCTGTCAGCAATTTCATATTCCCAGAGTCTACAGGGAGAAACAAATACATAGGTTTGTCTTGTACATTTTCCACATAAAGACAGTGTTAAACCATGTGTAACTCACTGGACTGTCAGGGACACTGCCCCGCTCCAGCAGCAGACTGGTCATTTCATCAGCAGTGACCTCAGGAGACAGGAGGCGCTCCTACTGCAGCTTCAGGAGCTCAAGAACCACGGCCACCTTAGAAACACAAGAAAAAAACACAAACGCACATTAGAATATTAATGTTTCCATCATTAATATTATTGCAAAAATATTAAACAAAAGGGAATCCTTACATTGGTCTTATAAGATGACAGGTGCCAACACGTCTCCAAGGCGTGTTCCCAAACCGGGGTGGTAAACAACACCTAATAAAAGATATAACAAGAAATTACATTTATGTTCTTCTATATTATTAATTATTAAAAATTGAAATAGCATGTAACGTAATGTTTTTATCAGAGAGGTGAAGTCACTTTTATTCAACTTTTTTTAACATAACATGGATTGGACACACAGTAGGGAACACTTTTTTTTTTTTTTACAAAATAACTTGTTACATGTATTTCTTCAACATTTAACTAATGTTATTTGTACTTGTTTTGCATTTTAAAACATTTTAATCGAGTACAAATTTACCCCTATAATAATACTGTTTGAGAAGATAAAGTAGTGGTAGAGGCCTCTAGATTCTTTAGAACATTCATGATCTCGCTCCTCGATGTAACAACAACCAAAGTATGTTTATAAGGAGCCCAGGAAGAGTAGCTGTCAATTTGGTGGCAGCTAATGGGGATCCAAATGAATAAACAAATAAACAAACATTAGCTAAACGGCAGTGAAAACACAAGTTCAGACCAGAGACTGGAAAAGCAAACCAAACACAGCTGAGTTAAACTCTGGACACCAAACTGAACTCCTCGGTTACTGGTGCTATACAAGCGCCTGTGTGTCTAATATTAGTACTATCATTAATACTAAGCTAATAAAACTACTATATTAGTACTTTACTGATTATGAAATTTCAAAATTGCATCATTCACAATAATAAACTCTTGTAGTATTTGTAAAGAGTACAGCTATATTTGAAAGAATGGGGCCCTGAGCTAAACAGATCACAATACATTTTCTATTGAACAAGTAGCATTAGCCACAAAATATTAGGGTTAATCAAGATGGTTTTGGTAAATCTAAACAACTCTAAATATAATGTTAATGTCAGAAAATATTAGCGAGCGTATGGTTTAGCTGTTTTTTTTTTTTTTAATTCAGCAAATATAATATTAAATTAGCACGTAAACTAAAAGCTAAATAATACGCTTTTCTGCATTTGCAAATTAAACTGACAATATGGAAGCTATTAACTCAAAGTAATCTAATGTTTTGCCTTCTAAAAATCTCTTATTTATTGTTTTTAGTTTGCTCTTTTGTAAAAATTAATGTAAAAAAAAAAACAGCTAGTCTGAAAACATCACCTGTGGGAGGGTCTATTTGATTAAGTAGGAATGTTATTGAAAAATCACTTGTTTGTTGCTTTGCCTGAGTCCCAGTGCAGTAGTGGTGGTAAATAGCTTGTGTTTGGTTGTGTATCATTAACAAAAAAGGGTGAATTACAGCTGTTACATTTTAATCAGCCTAAATGTGCTAAAAGTATGTCTAATAATAAAAAAATACTCTATTTGAATAGCTTTAAATATTCAGAAGGTCAGCAATATTTATAATGAATACCAGAAGAAATTTGTGTTGTATAATATGTTTACATAATATAACATAACATGTGAACACCATCTGGATCCATAGATTTGAATGAAACAACCTAGAGCACTCTCATGTTAATGTGTTTTAATAAAGCTACGTAAAACTAATTTGATTAATAAAACATAGCTTTTGTCATGTTGGTCAGTGCGCCTCATTCTAACATTCACTTTGTTCTGCAGATGCATTACAAGCAGCCCCTCCATGTGAAAGCTTTTGACATTCTGAATTGTCCAATCAACTGGCTTTCATGTTAAACACCTTTTCAACTGCTGTGAGACTGGAAATCTTGTCAGCTTTCTTCATTTATTCAGCCGGACCTAAAAGTCAGAGCGAGTGTGACAGAAAGAAGGTTTTGTCTGATTTATTCCACCAATTAAAATTTGCTGGGCTTTTATTGTATTAAAAGGCTCAAAAGGTACATTGCAGAGAACTTTTTTGTACTCAGAAATGGATTTGTAAAAATTCAACTTAACAGGAAATAGCATAGACCCAAAGACTTGAATATGGAGCGCTTGAAACATAATAGATTATTCATTCATCTTCATCAGCTTATTCCTGTTAAGTTTGTGGTTGGACAATTATTCACATGCCTCACACTTACAGACACACACATACAGGTAACCATTCACTCACATTCATTCATTCACTATATGTGCAATTTAGTGTCACCAATTCTCCTAATATATGCATGTCTTTGAATGGAGGGGGAAAGGCGAAGTTTCTGTCCCAGAGAGACCCTGCAATAACACGGAGAGGACATGCAGACTCCTCTCAGGACCCACAACCTCCTTGCTGAGAGGCAGGAGCACTAACCACTTAGTCACCATGCCCCGCCTTCTATAGACAAAGTCGGCATATATACAGTATTTTATCTTTAATTGATGTAAATATGTTTTATTAGGAGCTGTATTTTGTTTTGTAGTTACTTTTTTGCATAAACATTTTGTGCTCAACCCTCAAACATAAACCAACAATAATAAATACACGCGCAGAAAGTAATTAACACAAACAAACAAACACATAGGTTCCCCACACATTATATCCCCTTTCCATCCATTTTACTCTCACCAAGACACCACACAGTGATTTAAACAAGTTTGCTTTCAAGGTAGGCACCAAACAGTAGCTATATCTTTTCAAAAGCTAGCAGCCTATGAGTATCTCAGATATTTCTTGCATCCATCATTTTAGAGATGAAGCTTCTTCCTTTTTCAAGAATCTCAGTATTAACTTTTTTGCTACTATGAGGCAATAATAAATTAACAGTTGTTGGGAAGAGTTAGTTTAGTAACTTTTTTCTGATGTACCTACAATAAAACATTAACTATTCCTGACCAAAATGACAACAATTTATGATAATAGATGCATTTTTTTCTTTTCTGGTCACTGTCTGCTTAAATGCTCAACCTCCTGAACATTTTATCTCCATTTAAGTTTCACAGGTGTTAGCATTAGGTCTCTGATACTAAACACATTTTTCCATTATCACAAAATGCCAAAAAATGTTCCAGATAACACACAGAAAACCATGTACTGTCCCTGTTTTGTTATTCAGTAAGTACCTCGGCCCGTTCCACCTGGGCCTTATTTGAAAGCACAGTGCGGTGTTTCAAAGCAGGCACAATATGACAATGCATTAGTGCTCCACTGTTGACCAGGAGCTCTCAGTATAACGTGTCTGTGTGTATTCTTCTGACGCACAAAGATTCAGTATCCAGTGTTCTGTAACGGCTGCTTTTGTCTAAAACATTGGATGGTGGGAGCAAAATGATCTATTGGGAAAATATCAAATTGTTACAATGGCTAAAATTTCACTGAACTGTTTCTGTGCTGTATTAAAAAGCAGACAACTGGTTTTGGTCACAGCTTTTACATGAGGAGTAGGTGTAAAAAGATCTAAGTGAATTCAATTCAGAGCTTTCAATGACATGGTTTTTATTTTTTTCAAGAAAAAGTTTTGCGCTCAATGATATCAACTTTTATTAAATGTAAAAATGCTTCTGTAATACTAAAAACCTGCAGCCATCATCATCAGGCCACTAATCAAATTTACCTGTACAGATTATGTTATGTCATTTAAGTTTAGTGGGTGTTAAAATTTGTCTCTATAAATGTTGTTGTCTGTTGTATTACACTATTTCTTTTTTTTTTTAAATCAGTCCTGATTGTTTAGATTTTCTGTTGGTGACAAGGTAATTGCCTCCGCCAGGGAGGTCATGTTTGCACCGGCATTTTCAGAAAAGGTCAAGAAAGAAATTATTCCTTTATGTTGTGGATCTGGATCTCTGTCTGAACCTGTTTTTGTACAAGAGGTCACTAAAGAAACAAAGGATTACTTTTCAGCAGAGGTGAAAATAGTGATGGAATGTGTAGACGAATTTAGTATTTTTACATGGCCAAGAAAACACTCAATTACAAGTAAAAGTACTAGCGTATAGCTTAAAAAATACTCAAATAAAAATAAAAATACTCTCATAAAAAGCTACTCATGAGCACACATTTTAGCCATTGATGTTCATTGATGTAATGAAATCAAACACAGGCCTATGTATCAACTGTCGCCAGAACAAATGCCCTTTGACATCAGTGATTACATAAATCATAAAATTACATGGCTGCACTTACATCTAAATCCTAAAATGTACTCAAAAATCTACTTAATTACAGTAATTTGAGTATTTGTAATTTGTTACTTTTACTTATGGAACATTTTGAGATACAGGGGCTTTGTAGCTCAATTGATGGAGCATTTACACCTGAATAAAAAGATCCCTGGTTCAAGACCAGGTCTCAGCACTACATTACTTTATCACTGTGAGATTGATTTTTAGGAGGATGTGGACACTAGCAAAAGGTATACATTATTTTACTTTTTTTTTTTAAATGTTAAGTTGATATTTGTGAGCATTAAAAATTTATGCTTTGGCCATTTTTCTGTTGCAGATTTTTAGTTGTGTCACTCACCATTATTGGATAGTGTGATAGGCTACATAATGTCTTTAGGTTAAAGACATAAAGAAGTTCATAATATTAATAAGTTAGCACATACTTCATAAATAAATAGGTAAAGTAACTGGTCAGAGTGGAAGGTCTGTATATTAAGTGATCTTTGGAAACATAATTGATTGCGAAGTGAGTGCTCTCACCGCTCTCTTCTGAATAATACACCTTTTAGCATGTAAGCTAGGTTTCACAGTGAACTAAACTCTAGTACTTCGTGTTCATCATGTAGAATGTGCTCTATATGCTTGTGCCTTGGGAAACTTTCATCTCTGTAAGTAAAAATGTTAGAAAATAGATGCTGAACTTGTTACTTTTTACTAATGTAAGCAAAGCACATATGAGCAGTATGCTAGGCTAATGGTCTCAAGAGTACAGTGCTGTGTAGCGTACTCTTTGATTTATAAGACATTGATTTCAGTGTAGTACAAATACGCGTATACGTTAGTTGGCAATTCAATATTTTTATAATCTTTATTAAATACAGTCATATGTAAAAGGTTGGGCACCCCTCTGAGTTTGCATAATAATTTACTCAGTCTTCACGAAAGAAGATCACAGAGGTATGCCATTAATTTTCTAGTGACATCTGAGTTCTGAGGTGTTTTCCTAACAACAGTTCAGTGTAGCAGTATTTAGGTGTATGAAATTAAATGAACTATGAAAAAAAACTGGCTGTGCAAAAGTTTGGGCACCCTTATAACTTTGCTGATTTGAATGCATGTAACTTCTCAAAATGCATTACTTGCAACACAAAACTTGTTAGATTAGTTAGTTAAGCCTTGAACTTCATAGACAGGTGCATTCAATAATGAGAAAGAAAGTATTTAAGGTGGTAATCAGGAAATGGAAGGACACAAGCAAAGTTGAGTTAAGGCCAGATGTGGCAGGCCAAGAAAAATACCAGAGAGACATAGGCAAGGAATGGTGAGAATCCACAGATCACTTCCAAAGACCTACAACATCATCCTGCTGCAATGGTGTTTCTGTACATGGGTCAAAAAATCAGCGCACTTTGCATAAAGAACAGCTGTATGGGAGGATGATGCCACAAACAGAGTCGCTTGAGGTAGGAGTAAGCTTATTTAGACAAGCCAGATTCATTTTGGAATAACATGGTGTGGACTGACATACCTCAAGCTGCATGGAAGTATACACGCGTTACAAGGACAGCACAGATTGAAATGAAAAAAATAAATAATTAAATACATATTGTCCCAACCTAGCCATACTCCATATGTTCCTCTTATATTGTTTTTGTTGGTGCCTGCAGGCCATTGTGTTCATTTGTACGCTAGATGCTCTCTAGACTTTAATCACATTTCCATGCTCACCCAGTCAGTATACTACCTATACTTTACTGCACACGTACACAGACAGAGATATGAGTGACAATAGCCTCCTCTGCTGCACTGTGTAATAAAGCATATGGGCAGAAGTGTGAATATGATCCGGGGTGCTGATCAAACGTGGCTATGTACCAGGTGCATTTACTTATGCAAGAATTGTAATTGCTGTGGGTTTTGGAGACAGGGCTAGAGAATACAGCAATCTAAGCAGGCGAATTGGCAGCTTTTGCTATGGCTGTTGCTGAGCGGACTGCTAAATAAGGTTTTGTGTTGTCCAGAAAGGAGCTGAGACCATGGCGAGGTGGAGAGAGAGAGAGAGAGAAAGAGAGAGCGAGTACAAGGGCAGCGGAGTGAAAGAATAAACGAGAAGACACTGAGGTAAGCAGAGACAGATAGACGGCTGCGGCGAGGACAATGGAGGATATGGCGGTGAGGGAGAGTGAGAGACGAGCACCTTAGAAAATCAAGCAGCCAGGCCATTCCCGGGAGAGAGGCACAGAGTCTGGCCGTGGCTGACTGATCCACTGCTATGGTGCACTGTGTGAGAGGGACCAATAACAGGCTGAGTAATGGGATTGTGCCACTGCAGATTGCGTGTGAACAGGTTGGGTCCTTGGGTGTTCCCACATGTCAGGTTAGCAATGGCCTGAATAAGACTGGACTGAGCACAAGCCAAGTCTGCCTGTTGTGTTCAGCATCTGAGCCTCACTACCAGAGGAGGGTAGAGTAGCCAAAAAATGTACTCAGTAGGGGTGTAACGATACAGTAACTGTATCGATGTATTGTTTTTTTTTTTCCCTATGACACAACTACATTAATACACATGACCTTGTATCGAATCGTATCGCTTTCTAGGAAGTGAATATTGATACACGTGAAGTATCAATCAATAATATCAGAAATATCTAAATTAGAAATTTGTATGTTAAAATAAAACCAGATATGGCTTTTTGGAGATCTTTTTAATTAAATAAAATATAATATTCAACTTTTCCTCACTCTCTGTCTGCTGGACATAATCAACCCCGGCCACGGTGCTACATTTGAGAATAAACTTTTATGATTTTTGGCAAAAAAGTTGCTGTATTGATTATCGATATGAAGGTATTGAATCGTACCGAATCGTTTTGTTCCAAATTAGCCAATATTGTTCTTGAATCGTATCAAAACACTTCTATTCAATACATATTGTATTGTTGCAAAAATGTATCGTTACACCCCTAGTACTCAGGTATTGTTACTTCAGAATAACATTACTCAAATTGAAGTAACATGTAGTCATCCTAATAATCACTTAAGTAAATATAGAAAGAGTATTTGGTGGAAAAAGCTATGCAAATAATGTGTAAATTCTTGTATTCCCAAACAATAAACAATACAAATGAGTAAAAATAAGTTTCATTTGTATAAATTAAAAGGGGCTATATTATCCAGAATTGACTTTTCTGAGCTGTTATAATGTTATAATGTTGTTTCCTCATCAAAAACATACCTGGAGTTGAGTTTTGTTTCATTCATGCATATTTGAGTAATCCTCTTTTCGTTTACATTTAGTTTGTGAGAGGTCAAAACGGTTCATTTCACTGGTGTCTGCCTTTTCCACCTGACCCCCCCAATCTATCCAGGTCTAGATTGGCTACTCCAGCTAGACCTGGATAGAGTAGCCAAAAAAGTACAAGCATGTAACTTCAAAATTATATTACTCAAGCACATGTAATAAGTGTGATGCGATAAAACTACTCTCAGAAGTACAGCTTTTTCAAAAAGTTACTCAAGTACGTGTAACAAAGTAAATGCCACTTATTACTACCCACCTCTGCTTATTACACTGTTTCAGGTTAGCAGGCTAACTCTATGATATTCCATTAAATGTCTATGTTTGAAGTAGAGCCCTGCAGTCATTAGTAATTACTGGCAAAGGTTAAAAAGAAATTAGAATAGCATTGCAATTACCTGCCTTGTGAATTATCCACTGTCCAATGCATATAAGAGCCAATTATTCAACTAAGACCACCTACAGCTTTCATATAGGAATTCAAAAAGTAGAAGCGAGCAAAACAGGCTCATTGTTGCAGTACTTTGTATATCATTATATAGAGTGCTCTCAATGCACAGTGCAACGGAATGAAATTTTCATTTGACGTCAGACTAATAGCAGAAAAGTACTCAGTGAGTTTTATTTACAAAGTTCACATTTAATTTTTGGAATCTGGCTTTTATATGTTTCTTTTTTCACTGAAGAGAGAGGGTGTTAAAGTAAAATCCTGAAGGTTAAAGCAAAAACAATATAGTATTTGGACTTTCAAATATTGCTATGAAAATTATTTTGTGGTTGATCAACTCTTAATGGGAGAAACTGCCTCTCTGCCAACCTGAATGACTGGAATGTAGCGAATAAATAAAATGTCCAACCTTGTACAACAATGTCTGATGTATATTATGAACAATCTGGCAAGACAATTGTATAAACAGCAATTCATTCCATTATGCACATCACAGCATTTGCAAACAATGTTTAATAGAATACAAACTGATTCCCCTGCAAAAGGGATTTTTATTCTCAGTGGGACTTTCCTGTTTAGATAAAAATGCGAACATTCTTTTTGCAATTACTCTAGCTTATTTGTGAAAAATTAAAACAAACTAAAACAAACTATGACATACACTTTTCTGCTGATATGCTTGTCAAAATTAGGCTTAGCAAAAGTTACATTGTGTTTCTTTAAAAGGAGCCTTTTTCTTTTAATTTTTATTATTCTATTTGCCAACATAATTTTCTGAAATTTAAGCATGTCATTTATCATGCATTGACATGTCCCTATGTCTCCATCTTGTTTGGGTATAAGCCAGTTTAATTGATTGGTCCAGAGGCATTAAATGTCATGTTCTTGTTTGTGTCCGCGCCTGTGAGCCGGGGCCTGTCTTAAAGGATAAAATCATCTTCTGAAGTGAGTCAATGGGCTCCATATTGATGTGTGCTTTAGTTACTGTAGTTCACACAATGTCAGCCTGGATTAGAGCCTCCACTGCTCGATGCACCCCCCACTTCCCTGCTTTGAAGCCCTCCTGCTCCACGTCCTGCTGCTGCTTTAGCTCGCATTTAGCACGTCCCATCACATTAGTCTCACTCAGTCCTCACCTTGTGGCACTGAGCTGCAGCTGCCTAGGCTCGTTCCATTCTCCCTTTGCTTCTCTGCAAGCTTTTTGTGCTTTGTAATGTGTGTGTGGTAATATTAGTGGAGTGTATCAGAGCATACGAGCTGCTTGTAGTACAAACACATTATTACTGATATTTACTACTGATAAAAAATCTACGCTCTTAGGCTGAGCGGTTGTGTAAATTAAGATAAATTATAATGAGCTGTATAGTACTGTGCAAAGGTTTTAGTGAGGCGTGAAAAATGCTGTGAACTAAGACTGCTGAAGACAAAATGATTAATTTTGGTGTGGCCTCAGATCATGGTTTAGAGTGTTTTAAGAGATTTTTTCCCAGTTTGAGATACAGACCGAAGATACTAACTTGACAAACAAATGATTATTTTTTTTTGTAGATTCTTTACTATTATGAGATAAAAGGGAAAGTGAAATAGGATCAGTACCTTGGTAGAGTTCTACCCAATTCGAGTGCTTCTAGTTTAGATTTTTCTTCTTTCATTTGTAATTTAGTTTTTTTTTTGTTTATAGGATTTCATGAAATCCTGTCCAAGATTTTTGCACAGTACTATAACAAACCTCCTTTCAGGTGTAAAAATGCAGTCTGTGGATTGGAAAAACATTTGTTTCACAAAGTTGATTTGGTTGTACCTACTGGTGTTGCTAATGCTTGGCTCAAAGGAGAAGACGTATAAACAGCCTCAAAGATGAATGTCCTGCCAAATGCCAAATGTATAGCTGCATGCCATTTCAACACCAACACAAACCGTATTCACGAGTCCGGATGATGACTCAGAGCCCTTTACAAAACCAGCATTTTTTGGAGAAATTTCCACAACATTGACTAAAGATTATTCAAATGCACTTGCTGCTTGCAGCACAAACATTTGAGAGAATATAATTCATTGGAAAGCGACCAAAGCCGTGATTAGTTCGTTTACTTTTTTTGGTGTAACTATTCTCATACTGAGAAATGGATTTGCTGTTTCTGCTACAATCTGCAACGGTAAAGTCACTTCAAAACATGCTGATTTTTCCATCAAATTGCATGGCTCTGACATCTCATTACTTTGCATTAACTAGTCACAAGTGCCACCACTGACAGCACTGAGGGGGCTACAGATGATGGCCTAAGGCTTTATGCATACCCCATGGCACTCTGCTATCTCATCCTGCCAAGATAGGAACAAGGAGCAGGAATTTGAGTGGCTGCAACTAGGGGTGTAAGAAAATATTGATTCTGTAATATATTGCAATATTTTATTTTATTTTTGGGATATACTGTATTGATATCAAAAACAGCTAGAACAGTTGAAGTTCTGTTTTCTAAAATTCTGTTAAAAATCTATAGCTCGCCTCTGCCCCTATTTTCTGTAACATCTTTAATAACGTCTAATAAAACCTAAAGGCCGAAGAATATCTTTAAAGGGGCTGTATTATGCTTTTATCTATCTTTTTAAACCAATCCTGGTCACTTCTAGAACAATGTTTTTCAACCTTTAGAAACATTATGTGACTAAAATGTGACTGTTTTTAATAAGTACTCTACTGGTGCTATAAAGAAACAGGTGAAGAGACCAACAGAGGGCAGCAGAGTGCAGAGTGTTATGCTCTTTTGAACATTATCAGAGAAAAAAAACATTTCACTTCCTTAAACTTTTTGTATGATGCCATTTTACTACAAAATAAAAAAAAAAACACTTGTGAGAAATCAGTGGAAACAGAGCTGTACACCTTTTTATTTATTTTTTTGGATAAAGGAATGAGAGCAGACTGGATGTACACGGCTTGTTGATTGGTCAGTGCTTTATCTGAGAATAGATTACTTAAACATGCGTAAATGAAACAACACACTTCTTATTGCCAGGTTCTTGCCAGTACACACAGCCCTAGTTTTAACTGCTTTAAACTCAGTTAATTGACCTTCAAACACAAGATCAGACTAATGTACTTTTGTCTCTTTCTTTGTTTTCTTTGTTTTGTTTGAGTTTAATGATAAAGTTTGTAGCGCCAGTGCAATCTGCTATCTACTATTTCAGCTCAATCTGCAAGAATTAAAACTGGTAAAAGGTAGGGGACCGAATTGAGTGAAACTCTGCAGAATAAAGCGAAAGGTGCAGAAAGACATCAAACTGAAGTCTAAATTATGAGCAGTAAGGCAAAATGTTGTTAAATTTTTAAAGAACAAATACAAAGACACCTAGACCTAACTTTCGCAAAACAAAGAAGGCAATTAGTTGGACATTTTGTCAGAAAGGTGTTTTGAACATAGCAATTTAAACAGATTTTGTTTCACTAACTGGTCTCATAGCTTGTTATAAAATACCAAACACTAATTGAGTTTTAAAATCCTGAGCATTGCAGACACATATCCAAGTGTCATGATGTTTCAGTAATAGTAATTGTTGTAACATCAGGTGGGTGCCAGTTGAATGAATTACTTGTTTGGACATCCCACAGTCTGTGTTGTCTCATGTGTATGGCAATACCTAAAGGAAGTCATTACTGTGCCCCACTGATAGCTCCATGGACGACTACAGGTCCTTAATGATCGTGACCAGCGGCATCTGGCTCGAACTCTTGCTCCTGTTTCCAGATGGTCAGTTCAGCATGCTAACTTCCATGGGATATGGGAGTAGAAGACCCTGCTCGGTCGGCCCAGTTAACATTACGACACACTGACACACCTGGATAAGTGGCATCTTTAATTGAACCCAAGAGAGTCGTAAACGGACGTCCAGGTTCTCAAATCACGGTTTGGTCAGTTGTGTGTCATGGAGCCCATGAGAATATATAGACACAGTGCTGCGAGATAATGTACCATGTCAGCGGGCCTGTCCTGAACTGGTTTGAGCTGTTTCTGCACACTTCCACTGCTGATGTAGCCACTGGGCTGTGTGCACTAAACCCAATTGAGCATTTATGAGATGTAATGGACTATTCACATTCAAGATGCCAGTGTTTTTCTGATAGCGACAGGGCTGTGAAAACAATACCATAAGTGCAGTGCTTTGTCATGCCAGAGGGCTCCTACTGGCGCCTAACCATTTTCTTTTGCCATGTCATTGTATAAAGGAAGAAAGGAGAGAAACATTTGCTTCAGTCCCTTCACCAAATACAATTTTACTGGAGGTGTTAAAACACAATTGAAGTCTATGCTAATCGATATATATTGGGATTTCCACGGCTGCCAATATTTAGAAATTGTCCCAAAAGGCTGCCCAAATCAATATTTTCAAATGACGCAAAGGACAAATGATTAGGTGCTGTCAATTTATATTATGCTAATGTGAAATGGGACATATCTTAAACTGCACAGCTTCAATTACACCATGGCTCTGTATTAAATCTGTCTTTTGTCTCTTTGAAGCAGTGGAGGAAAGAAGAGCACTCACTGACCCAGCAGAAATAGCTTCTGGATATCCAACAAACCCTGCAGTTAAGTCTCACAACCCGAGGTACGGCCAACCTGGTTATTAGTATTTTGGCAGACACAGGAATAGATGAATAAACAAATACACAGAAAGTTTTCTGTATGTGGGCAAAATACTCTCAGTGGATGCATTTAACTTAAAGTTGCATTATTTTCAAACCGGTATCATGTTTTCAACCTCCAATAATAATTTTGCAACCACTTCTGCATTTATTTCACAGAAAAAAGTAAAGTTGAACCAATTCATCACACAGCAAAAAAACAAAAAAAAAAACAAAAAAACATTGCATCAAATGGAACCCTAGAGAGTAGACTTAATGCAGTGCTTCCTAAATGCAGATGTGCATTTATAACACCTCAGTGCAGAGTTAGTTAAAGTCTCTGTAATTGAGTTTTCATACTTCTCGAGTCGTTGCATAAATTTGTGCATTAATTGTCTGAACATTTCCTCCCATGTGGGGATGTGAGAGTCCACAAATAACTGACTAGCACCATACCACCTAGGAACCTTCAGTAAGAGTCTAAAAGCATCATTATAGTCCATAGTGAGTCTACAGAAACTACTACTTCTATGGTTTGACCTGGGGTGAGCTGTATATAGTGGTGTACAAAAAGCTCTGAACAAAGAACATGTTGGTTTGTGCATATAGTCCACAACATTGTCTGTGGATGTGTCTGTCATCACGCCAGTCCTCAGTTACAAAGTGACCTCTCTGCATGTTGTGAGAGGCTCGTCACTCAAAAAAAATAAAGGAAAGTTTAAAGTTTTATTCTCTCTACTTGGTTATATTCAATGTTATTGCTTGGCCACAGCTTGTATTGAGCATTCTTCTCTATATTGATATAATATTGATAAATGGTCCAGATATGATGGTGCTTATTTCACAAGCTTTTCCAATAAACATCCTTAAACATTTATAATCACATAGTGTCTGTGGGTAATTTTGTTTTAAATTACCTATACCCAATTTTGATTACTTTGCAGAACATAGAAGTGGGTACCTATGTCAGTACAAATAGGCTTCAGCTGACCAGGCAAGAGTGCAGTATATCAAGCATGAACTTTTCCCTTAGTTTCAGTATAATCACCTCTATAAAATGATATGAATCTTTAACGACATGCCCCAGACATTCCCCCAAGTTGTGCACCAATGTAGTGAGAAAGGACGATTGTACATATAATCAGAACAGTGGCTACAACAATAGGCTTCCTGCTGTTGGTCATTACCGAGAGCTGATCCTCAGTGTAGTGAACTGCCGTAACAAGAAGTGCGGCCAAAGTTGGTGGTAATTAGCCTGGTAGGTGGATCCATGGCTGTATGCCTGGAGAAAGATGTGGCTAAGCTGTATGTTCCTGCAGAAATCCTGGGAGCCCATTATGACTCAGTGCAATAATCTATCCTGAAAGTCATCTCCGCTCCCAAGCTGCACCGGGACATGGAGCCAGGTGCCTGAGGCTTACTTACACCCGGCCCGTCTCTGGTGACTCAAGTCGCCCCAGAGTGTCCTCCTCTCAGGTTGGATAGGGCTGAAGGGAGCGCCGTTTAGTTCCCCCTTGTTTAAAGATAAGATAAGGCTAACGACTGTAATGGCTCCATGGGGAAATAGATACTCGGGATAATAAAGATCCACTGGTCTTATCAGTCCAGGTATATTGGATAAAGTAGGTTTTAGCTCAACCCAAAAAACATGAACTATGTGCTTTGCATTTCAAGTAACTGTGAGACCATATGTTGCATGTATATAGCAGCCCGGTAATGCTCATTCACTCTCTCAGTGAAATCCTGTGGGTCTATAACCACTCCCATTAAAGTCGTTTTCTTTCCAAGCTCATTTCTATCGACCGGTCTTAATTATCTCTGAAATGTAGGACTCACTTTGTGCAATACTTTGTTCTGATTGGTTGTATATTTAAATACCTCGTATTTTTTGTATGTTGGCACTGACTTCTTTTTTCTGAATGGCAAAAGTCTATACAATTGCATTAAACCTGCATACTATTTGTTCCAATCTATCTGTCCATATATCTATAGTGGCAAGAAAAAGTATGTACCCCCTATAGCATTTTTCCTTTATTGTTGCCTTACAACCTGGAATGTAAATGGATCATTGAGAGGTTCATGTCAGTCACTTTACATACAGGCAACAATAAGACCAAAGGTGACCCTGAAAGAGCTGCAGAGCTCCACAGCAGAGACTGTTGTACCTGTCCACAGGACCACTCTGAACCATACACTCCACAGAGCTGGGCTGTGTGGAAGAGTGGACATTGCTTGAAGAAAATATTAACAAAACATGTTTTGTGTTTGCCAAAAGGCACGTGGAAGGAGAAGGTCCTCTGTCCAGATACAATTAAAATGAGCCATCAATGAAAGATGCTATGTGTAGCTCAAACCTAGCACCTGACTGTGCCCCCTCTCTAAAGTGAAGCCTGGTGGTGGCAGTGTCCTGCTGTGGGGATATTTGTCATTGGTAGGGACTGGGAAACAGCTCAGAACTGAAGGAATGAATGGAGCTAAACACAGGACAATTTTTGAAGAAAATGACTCAAACAATGCATCCAACCTGAAGGAGCTTGAACTGTTTTTAGCTGACGAATAAGCACAAATCCCAGTGATTTTATGAACCATGCTCATAAACACTTATCCTAGAAAAGTTGGAGCTGAAAGTCCTTCAGAAGGTGGTTCTACAGAGGACTAAATTGAGGGGGTACTTACTTTTTACGCTCAAGTTTTCTGTTTTTCTGTCATATTTCTAAGTTGCTTCACAATATATATATATATATTTTTTGCATTTTCATATTTGTTGTCATGTGATGTAAAGTGACATAAACCTCTCAATGATCCATTTAAATTCCAGGTTGTAAGGCAAGAATAAAGGAAAAATGCTAAGGGGGTACATACATTTCTTGCCACTGTATCTGTCTGTCTGTCTATCTATCTATTATAATTGTGTATCATTTTGGCTCTCTTATCAACATTATTATCTACCCAAAAGTGAAACTATAACATTGCTCTTCTCCTAATTTTTGTTTCTTCATTTATTAGCTTTTGTGAGTTTAAATTTTTCTCTGAAGGAAGATGTAAAATGAGAAAAATAATTCAAGACAGATGATGAAACTTCAGAGTGCTTGTGAGGGGGTGGGATAAGTGTATTTTTTTAGTTTTTCCATCTAAAACTTCTCTGGTCTTTTTGTTCTCTCTGCTCATGAATGTTTAATAGCGAACAAGGTTCATTCTGCAAAGTCAAAGTCTTCTCAACAGCCTTTGTGCAAGAAACTCTCAGGGACACAAGTAAAAACTCTCCCACCAAATGCCACGGGGCACCAAGAGCAAAAATGACCCGCCAGCAGATTACACCCTTGAAAAGGTTATGTGAATCACTTGTTTTATGTGCGTTTTGAGTGAATAAGACAGATTATCAGTCTATGTTTGGCCACAATTCACAAGCAATGTGAGAACAGTGTTAGCCCGTATTGTTTTTTTTTTTTTTTTTTTTTTTTTTTTTTGTGGATTAGATTGATGATTATATTCAATTAATGCTAAATTACATCCAGGCTTCCAAAGTATATCTAATGCGCATTTAAAGTATTCAAACTGTAACAAATGTCCCATCTTATCTACCCTAGCTTGCAATGGTAAAGGTATAGTGTCCACAATAGGAGGGATAAATGTTCTATCCATTGAGAGGCAAAGGCCTTAAATATCATTTAAACTAGTCATTTGTGTCTTTACTGATCCCTTGTGGCTGGAGTTAGTATCAATGATCCTATCTCACAATGGTACAAAATCCTTGTTCCAAATTGTGTTGTATCCACAGCACAACCCAATAATTTCTTCCTTGGCCCATTACAGCAAATTACATAATAACAAAGAAACCAACCAACACCAAAAACATAAGCTCTCTGTCAGAGGTAAATACTTTTAAATGAAAAGCAGTGGAAAGCACAGTTTCATTTGTTTGACATGCCTGGACTATTATCTGTATGCAGTGTCGTCATATTCCCCGCACTAGTACGCCTGCTGCATTCCCTCAGTAAATTAAAATACAGTGTCACACCTTGAGGCTTTAGTGCGTTACAAGGCAATTTCAATTTTGGCATCAAGATAATTTGTTCTCAGTTTGTTCCATAAAAGATTATTGTTCCACGGCGACTTTGGCCTTTGAAAGGGCAAGCTATTAGCAAAAGGTGGTATTATTTAGCATTTATTTGATCTTAGTCTAATTTAATTCTGTCATATTCGAAAAATGCTAACCCCATCTATATTATCTACAAAATCTCATATTCTTTTAGTTTTTTTTTTTTTTCCAATATAAAATTGTGTCTTAATAGATTCCTCCATGTGGTAAAATCCTGTAAATGTGGCCCTAAAGGCAACACATGGTCTCAGAGACTTGCTTCATCAGACATTTTTTCACTGCTAAACCTAACAAGTTATTTCAATTCTAATAAACTGGGGAAACTGATTGCCCCAAATACGAACCTAAACCATTAAGTTTATCCAGTTACTTAAATCTTAAGTAATTTTTGAAAAGGTTGCCCACATTTTTCTTTTTTTTTTCATTAACATAACACTTTTAGGGATTTGGATTTTTTTAGTTAATTTAGGACATTTGGAATAAGTGATTTTAACTATCAGCAGAACTAGGTACATATAACTTATTTCTTTTAATAAGATGCACCACCAGGTTTTACTGCGTGGTTTACTACACCCAGCCATCCATCATGACCTCACGAGAGCAAGCTATGAAATGTGTGTTTTCCCACCTTAACCACCTCTGCTTCGACACAAATTGGAAATCTTCTCTCAACAAAAGCTTGGCCAAGTGGAAAGTGCAGCGGTGTTGCCACTCTGCCCTGCTGGATAAACACTCAGCATAAAGCACATTAACCTCAACTCCCTTTTTTAAATATTTTATTCATTTCTGCATAATATAAAAGGTTACAATCCAGGTTTCTTACGAGGAAGATACTTAGATAAAAGTGCCAAGCTTCTGTTGATGTGGGCCCTTGTGTATTTCTCCACTTCCAAGTGGATATAAATTCAGTAACAAATGTGACTTGCATAAGCTGCATATTTCAGCTGCACTCTGGGAATATAAGCTGAATTGCTGTGTTGATCTCAGTCTTCATCTGCCTTAATGTTCTGGTAGAAAATGGCCCAAAATATCCCGGGCTAATGATAAATTACGTGACTAATAGCTCAAATAAAGAGATTTTGCTGTGTAGAGGTGGCCATTATACAGGCATTGTAAAATATTTGGAGGAAAGTCACACATATTAATTGCTTTTGAGAAAGTCGAAGAGGTTCATAATGTTCTCAAATCAATGAAACCTAGGATATACAGTACTGTGCTTGGAAAGGGTTTCAAGAACAAAGTAAGATGTTACAAAAATACACAAAATTGCAGCGAAAAAAATAAGAAAAATTTAAATTACAAGCATTCATAGAGCATAGACCTTTGCCAAGGCACTGGTCCTATTTTGCAATGGTAAAAATACAGTGCCCATATCTGGACTCAAACTCGAAGATCTTTTAGTTCAGGAGTAAATGCTCTTTCCATTGAGACACAAACCCTGTCATACTTCATTAAATATTAATTAATTAAAGTGTGCTGTATGATCATATTATATGGAGGTGAAGAGGTGGACTTTTGACTAATAGATGAGCAGGATTTCCTCTTCTCAAGTTGCCCTTTGGTAAATATTGACATTGTGCCCCTACAGGTGAGGGGTGTTACTGTTTGTTCAGTCAGTTCAGTTTGTTTGAATGAGCCCAGAGTGAACCAGAGCAATGACATCATCGACACAGGTGCAGACTTTTGCATCAAAGCACGGACCAGTAAGTGTGAACACACCCTTTAAGCACTCCTGGATTCAAACAGTCACACAACACCAAAATTAATCATTTTGTCCTTGGCCCATTACTAACCTTTCCAAAAAAAAAAAAAAAAAAAAAAAAAAAATTCTCTATTTCTTAAAGCACTTTAGTTAACAGCATTTTTCACACCTCACTAAAACTTTTGTAATGTATGTTGTATACCATTTAATTCATATGATATTTAATGTGTGGTGTTAATTACAATTACAGGTCTAAGGATGTGCAAAGCAAGATGAGCATGAGAAACTTTAGTTCACACATAGCCTATTTAAACTAGCATGAACTGAGTGGGCTGGTGATAAATGCTGTTTATACTTGGTGTAACTCGCAAACACTCTAAAAACTAGTTTGGTTTTTCGCAGCCACATTGCTCATGTCATAATGTCACTTACACATGCCCACTTTAACTGCAGAGAAGCCAAATGTTCAGCAAACGTGAAGGAGAGCTAAGTGCTAAAGTTGCTGAGTTTTCTTAATTAGGGTAGTTAGAAAAGTTGATTCATTACATAAATGAAGAATTTTATTTAAACATTTACACTAAATGATAAATATAAAAGGTTACTTAAAACTATGTGAGAATATAACAAGTATATATTTAGCATCTTGTTTAATGGTATATTTTCAGAGCAGGAGACAGTTTTCTGAAAGAAAAAATAAACTATTTTTCATGTAAAGGTGATGGCTTCAGACCAACCCTAAATGTATAAGTGTTCCTGGCATAAATAATCTATCCTTTAATTTTTAAATAACACTGACAGCTCAGAAACTGTGAAAAAAGCTACTTTGTGTTTGGTGCCACAAAGGTGGTAAATAATGCATACAAATATACATATATGCAAATCTTCACTGTCTTTTACACACAATGTTTTGATTTGATACTACTGACTGATTTTACTAAACAGGATTAGGAAAGGAGACCTACTTTTGTTTTTTTGTTTTTTTGTTTTTTGTTTCATTTGAAATAGTCTTTAGCTCATCATGTTGATCTATCAGATATACTGCAATACAAGCTGTTAGTGGGAAATAGGAGCATGAACTCAGGGCTGAGCACAATTTAAAGATAGGCACAAAGCTACATGAAGGCCGAGGTATGGAAGTGTCCCCAGAATGTGCTGCTGTCACTTTGCTGTAGGAAAATCAATAGCCCTTCTCGCCTTTGGTCCTTTTCTGAGTGAAAAGTCTGGCTTTAGTTTCACTGAAACCACCGTACAGCGCTAAACACTGATGCATTTGTGTAAGACATGGCCGTAGTAACTTCAACCTTCTGTGTGTGGTGTGGTTTCTAAAAACAAACATTGCTGTGAAAAGAAACAGGCATTATGCAGATTATAGTCACACTGCATACTGAATACTCGATTGTACGTCCGGTCTGTCACTGAATTATTATGATGTTCACTGCTGATTAAAGGTGATTTCCTCTGTGAAATGCTGCGCAAGCTCCAAGAAAAGATTTATTTTTTCCTTTAGAACCATATAGTTGTGAAATATACAATACAACACTGATAGTCATTTACACAAATGCCTCCACAATAATCTTCTCTGTTTTTTGCTCTGTAAAAGGCTTTGCTAATACATTTGTTGTGCTCTGAGAAGGTAGAGGGAAATAAATCACAGATCTCTAAGTAACTTTTGTTGCTGCCTCTTCAGTTTATGCCTGCATCATTGTAGGGTTTAATAGTTTTTTTTTTTTTGTTGTTTTTTTTTTATTGTTTTTTTCATGTAAGGAAAAGTGGTAAAGAAATGATATAGTGTTATTAGAATTCTTTTTGTGTAAAAATTAAACCTTGACACCACCCAGTCTAATCATTTTAATATATACAGTATTGGACACAGAAGATTTGGGGTCTCGAGTTGGGGTCACTTAGGAGTCACTCCCATTGGTTGGTTTGCCTAGTCAGCTTGTCAACAATCAATAGTGACTGTGATTAAATATTGGCAATGTATTAACAGTAATTTCTGACTTTAATGCATGGTCTAACACCGATTTCTCTGCAAGATGTGTATGGGAAGCGCTCAACTTAAGAATGTGAGGATAAGGTTTTGTTCAGTGTGGCTGTTTAGCTGTGTGACCTTTTAAGCATCTAGATTCTTATCAGAAAATAATGAATAGTAAAATCTCACTGAAAAGCTCTTATATAAATAGAGTGCTTTCTCATAAATTTTATAACTTTCAGGCACTCTGTCTCATTTTGAGTGCAATTCAAAACAAAAGGCAAACTTTTCACATTAGTCACACTATGCCTCTGTCTTGAAGTGAGCAGACATTTGTCCCATAAAGCATTTGATAAAAAGCCTTTAAATGGCACTGTCTTGCACTGATTGCAAGCATGAGTGCTTCTGCCGAATTGACTTGGCCCACGGGGGAGAGATGCTCCCTGGGTCGGTAACACTTTGATCACCCGCCGCTCTCAGTGTGTTACCCACCTTACTTCACCCCTCTCCGCCCTGAGCCCTCGTGCCATCAGAGCCATTAGCATATTGTACTTTATAAGAGCTGTCGCCTGTAATCGTCTGGGTAAAAATGTTGTTGGCTTTGGTTGTGTTTAGGGGTGTAAGAACATGTTGACTTTGCATTATTTTATTGGGCAATTTAATGTATTGATAGATGCATTTTGCTTATATATATATATATATATATATATATATATATATATATATATATATATATATATATATATATATATATATATATTAATCCTGCAAGCTCTTTCTTGTTGCTTTTTTGGAAAAAGGTGAATTGTTTGTGAAATACATGTGGCAGCGGTAGAATTGGTCATGTGATGACATTACATGCAGAGATGCACAGGTCTACTTCCTCTTCCTTTGAGCAGGCCTATGGACATTGCTGTTTCTGGTGAGCCAAACGAGTATAAAACAACTTGTTTTATAGTTGTGTAAAATTTTTGTAAAAACAAACAAACAAACAAAAAAAAACTTTATACAATACTTCGTATTGTATTGTTTTTTTTATTTTTTTATTTTTTATTGTAATGCCATGATTTTCAAGTCAGGTCAATTTAATTCCTTATATTTATTATGTAAAATAAAAGTTGCCTTATGGCTGTTGGACCCACACTGACTGGCTGGCTTTGTTCTTGAAGCTCACCTGCAGTTCTCAAACAACTTGCTGTTACAGTTGCAGTATTCACAGTTCTGATGATTCAGTAACATGGATTTCATTAAATTCAGTTCTAGTGGTGTGCTAGTATACAGGTGAGGTTTTCCAAAACCATATGTGATATATCATCTTTTTAACAGTTATGTGATTGTATTGTGACACTTATATCTTGATATCAGGTTTTTGCCAGTCCACAGCCCAGTTTTGTGGTAATGTTGTTGAGATATTTGTCAGCTGGTGTTGGTGTTCCTAATACTGTAGCAGCTTACTGTCACTGGGGCATTGTTGCCCTGTAATGTTAGCACATTGTAGCTTAGTGGATAATAAAGACTTTTGCCATTTGACAGACTTCCATAAAGGTTCTTGCTGCTAACTTCAGCTATACTATAAATGTGAAAGGTTAGCCAGTGGTTTCAAACTCACCCCAAATCACTAAAGGGGATGTGAATGCTGGCAGAACAAGGGCTTTTCACATAAGCACATATGAATTTATCCATCGTGATGTTATGTTTAAACTCATAAATATGTCAGTGTGAATTCTAGCATAAAATTTTCCTCTGAATGCAGCGCCTTAAGCGATGTCAAGTTTCATAGTGCTTGTTTTGAATACTGAGGTGCTAGGTCAACGACCAGTGACCAAGCAATAAATTATTATTCTGCGGGCTTTTGTTCAAGTCAGGTTTGCTTGTGTGAACAAGTTTTAAACATTTCAAATCTGTGGGTGTAACACACACCATAGTTACATGTCTTTTTTTTTTTTTTTTTTTTGCATCACTTCGCTAATGAGACCCTTTGCTAAATGTCAATGGCCTCCAGTGTCAGACATAGCTCCGAACATCTGACGGACATTGACCTAATGGTATTTCGCATATGTGCATGGAAAAAGCAGCTCTGTGATGATATGATAGATTTCACTGGATTTCATCACATCCTCACCAGTTATGTGAGTGTATGATATATTATTTTTAACAATGTTTCTCATCTCCCCTGCTCAGCTGGAATAATTTGACGTGCCCTGATGCTGTTTGCAAGTCAATATCTCAAGTGCGAATATTCAAATATCAAATTGGACATATTTTTGGTTTAATCAAACGTCTTAGTTTGGGGACTACACTACCCCCGCTGTGGAGACCCTGGGAAGTATTCATCGCCACACGGCCCACTGCCTTTGCACTTGAGGACATTGCTGAATCATGCAATTATGATTTAGATGAAGGAAAAAGTCGATAAGTGCCTCTTGCTTGTCCCTGACGGAGGTGTGCTGCAATGGCTAAGGTCACACCTGTAATCATGAGGGAGCAGCACAGTCCATTGACACAGTGATGAGACTCGGCAGACGCAGATCCAGCCCTGATTGCTCCTTATTGGACGATGATGTCTGGCTGTGCTGCTGAATGGTGCCTTCTCGCAGATGGAGATATGCACCAGCAGTCACATGTTTGTTCAGGTCAAAAGTGTGACGTGCAGCAAAAGCCAGAATTAACACAAGACGCCAGTCTGTGGGGTGGGACCAACCTCCAAATGACACGCATTTGTGGTCATGTAGCAGCTTTTATGGAGGATTTAGGAGTTGTAAACCTTGACATTATTAATGGTTGATACATATTCACAAGGCACAAATTACTGGCTGTGAAAAACCCTGAATGTTTGCCCTTCAAAATGTGACAAAAGAAACTAAAAATCTAGCCATGGTTGGACCATTTCCACCGACTACTATAATTTAAGGAAATGACTCAGGTTTTTGTTTAGCATTGGCCTAGGTGAACCTTCAAATTGCAGCACACATTATATTAAAAGATTTGTGTTGAAAAATGTTGCTAAAATTTTAGTTTTTAGCATACCACCAGTTAATTTCACAAGACCTTTACTACTTTTCGCTGTGCAGAAAATACTGCTTTAGCTATCAAAAAACTAGCAAAAGTAATTGAATGTTGAGGTTTCTATTTGATTAAAATGTCTACACCAGTTATTAACATACTTCTGCCCCAGAGGTTATGTTTTCACCACTGTTGCTGTTGTTGGTGTGTTGCTTGATTTGTTTAAAAGTCTGTTAGCTAGAAAATATAAAAGTAATTTTTGATTAAATCTTTGTGAATTGTCAGTAATAATGCGCCATGAACATAATCATCTGATGTGGATCTAGAACACCATCTAGAGCCAAGATATTTTTACATGGTTCCAGAAAAAAATAACTAAAGGAACACAACAGTAGTCTTTGAGGACTGTTTTCCATTGAGACATATTAAGGGTGTTGTGACTCAGTGCAGAGCATTTACCCCTGAACTAGAGCCTGGTTTGGTTTGGAAAGGCAATAGTCTTGGCAGATATCTGCGTTCCCTGAGTGCTTCTAAACTTGATGTTCCTTGATTACTTCCAAAGCATTATAAATGAACTGACAACAAATGATGCCTCATATCTGTAATTGCAGTGCATTAAAAATTCAGGGAAATGCCAAAGTAATTTACCTAGACTCTATAAGGGCTTTATCTAGTTGACAAGTATTAACAATATTTAAATATGTGCAAGAACCTGAATCTGAATAAGATCTTTTGTTTGTATTGCTTTAGGCAAACCTTAAAAATGTACATTAAAGTTTTGGTGTTAAAAACGGAGAAGGAATTCTTTGTTAAGATGCCACGAGCTAATAAAAGTGACTGTTCGTACTATATCTGCGTGTAAAACAAAAATAAACTTTCAGACAACCAAGAACCAGCATATCAGCATCAGTTGTCATAGTATTTGTATTTATACTGAACAACTGCATCTAAAAATAGATGACACAAATGAATGTTTGGAAAGGTTTGTTAATGATTAAAAGCTAGCCTCTCTACACTAATTATTTATAGAGTTGATCAATCTGACCTAAATAGCATTGTAAATGAACTGTTAAAGACAACTGGGAAGACAGCCTCAGATCTGTAATTGCAAGGCATGAAATTTTCAGTGAAGTGCCAGTGTAATTTACATACACACTATAAGGGCTTTATCTAGCTGACAACATGTGAACATTATTCATATATTCTAGCACAAAACGTTGCTCCCTACATCCTACAGAGCATTTAAAACTCTTGGAAATGGAGGAGGATTAGCTGATGGGGTCGACAAACAGGCCGCTCTCACACGCCATATGCACTTTCCATATGTAATCAGGCACATAGCTGACTCATGTCATAGTCGGTTTATATGTATTGGGCTGCAGACTCTCTTGTTGGTGATTCACTCATTAGATGGCACCCAGGTTTTCACGCTCCTTTTGTCCACTTCACTCCAATTATTCTTAACAAGTGCTCGCTTCAAGGTTATCATTATGCCAAACTGTCCCACCCACTCACTGTCTTTTCAAGAGGCGCAGTCAGCGTCGGAGCAACAGCATCAGCTTGTTTTCCTGCTATAGTTATTCTTCCCTTCCCTTCACATGCCGCATTTGATTGCTCCTCTCTAATAATGCGGCTAACAATCAAAGCTGTCCCTTCCCTATGTGGTACTTCTTTTACTCAAACTGACAGCCCAGTCTCAGAGGAGTCCTGTCTCTACTTTATAATGCGAGTATTTCCCAGGGTGCTTATAAATTATGCTTTTTCCATATTTACATTAATAATATATGTCATATCACAGTCTCATTTTATCCAAACTGGTAATTTATGTGCTTTTACTGTAAACTTGGGCAAGTTAAATCCAGAGATTTCAAATGATAGACCAAAGTTTTAGGTTTAGATTTTACTTTTGTGGTAGTTAAAGTATATGGCTAGCCATAGATGTCGTTTGATAATTAATGTGTCTTTAAACAAAGCAAAGTAATGTTTTTTAAAGGTCCCCTATTACACTACACTATATTGCCAAAAGTATTCACCCACCCACCCAGTATTCACCCACCCACCCACCCAGTATTCACTCACCCACCCACCCAGTATTCACTCACCCACCCAAATATCTGAATTCAGGTGTTCCAATCACTTCCGTGGCCACACATGTATAAAACCAAGCACCTAGGCATGCGGCTTTGTTGAAAACTTTGTGGAAAAGTTTGAGGATCGCCACTTCCTGCTCCAATATGACTGCGCTTCTGAAAGAATGGTCAAAAATTTGCATAAACACTCCTAAACCTTGGGGAAAGCCTTCCAGCAAACAGCTACGACAGTAAAACAACAATAAAGACGTTGTTAGAAGATTTTTTTGTTTTTGTAAAAATATAGCAGCATACTTTACATGTTTTTCCGTGTCACCATGTTGATAACAAATATCGCTAAAAGTGTTTGTTGTGGTCGGCAAACCTAAAACTCGCCCACTCACAGCAGTATTGCCACACCATTACCCTGGGCTGCCGCTGGCCTGGACCCCAATGGATCAGCGTGAGCAGGACAAGATAGATTTTGTGAGTTTGTAAAGTGACAAATTTCATAACAATCCAGCAGGCTGTGCAAGGTAAATGTTAGAGTGCATTCTCTCCAACTTCCTCTGACCATCCAAAGACATGCAAATGTTAGGAGAATTGGTCTAAATTAAGTAAATGAATGTGAGAGTGAGTAGTTGCGACTGACTGGCCACTGTCCGGGGTGTACCCCACCTGAGGCCCATAGTTACAGGGATAAGCTTCTGGCACCTACGACCCCTAACATGAATAAGGAGAAGATAAAGAATAGATGTTGGCATGTTTTTGTTCTGTTTTGTCTCCAGTGTCTGGTTACACAGCTCAGCACAAGGTGGTAAGTATTTTTTGTATGATAAACACTGGCAAGTTTTCCTTGCAAAATGTGTTAAATTTTACTGATTGATGTTTCTGAAAGCCCTTGCTTAGACACATTCAATTTGGGCTTGCTGGTTGAAGGTAGAAGCTGTTTTCTTTCCCCTGAAGCGTCAGGAGCAGTAGAGAGAACAAGCTGCCAAAGCCATCCAGTGTTTGGCTTCTCCACTTGTGCTGCCGAGGCACACACCACCACAATCCAGGATTTTTCCGCAACGTAAATGAGTGCCATTACAGCAATGAAAAGACATTTGGCTGCATTATTCTAATTAGTACGTCAGATGTGTTCCATAATGATTTTTAAAAACGGCAAGTGATTTGTTTTTGCATATAAATGAAAGAGTTTATTAACAAGTTTGTGGCAGCACCATTGTTTACCTTCTCTCTTGGGTTGGAACAGGGCGCACAGTCATTAATTCAAAACTAGTGTATTTGTCTTAGCACCAAAATAGACGGCATAAGAAAGAGGGACTTATCATGTTAGGAGAATAATAGGGATTGTTAAAGTTTATTAGCTCCCGAGCATGTGGAGCGTGCACATGGCTTCAGACTTTTAAGACTGCAGCTCCTACAGAGAGCACCACACATGTGAGACAAAGTGTTGGCATGTTTTGTCTAGTGACTTAGCTTCCTGCAGGGAGACGAGGCATGTTCTCCAAAGCTCAGCAGTCGTTATTTCAAAAAGGGATTTGGTTTGTTTAATCCCACTCAAACTAAGCCATCTATATACAGGGAGTGGCGCAGGTATGAGATCCTTGTAACACCCTCATTGTATTGTTTTAATTGTTTTTTATTTATTGTACAGATGCAGTATCACCTTGTCAGATCATCTCCTTTTGCACATCACGGATTTACAAGAAAACAATGGAAATGTTGATTGCTGGTTTAAACTTTCCCTTTAAAAGCTATCTTAGCCTAATCAGTTTAGGAATACACCAATCAGGCATAACATTATGACCGCAGACAGGTGAAGATCTACTATGCTTTCGAAGATGTTAGACGCGGTTTGTTTTTAGCTGGTTGGGGGTGAGATTTTAGCAGTTAAGTTTTATGGCACATGTTTGTGGGTGGGATACAATAGGCAGAAAGTGATTGTTTTGTCCTCTGTGTTCATGTGTTAGAAGCAGGAAAAGTGGGCAAGTGTAAGTTTGACAAGGGACAAATTTTGATGGTTAGAGAAATGGGTCAGAGGATCTCCCAAACTTTAGCTCTTGTGGGTTGTCCTTGTCTCCAGTGGACAGTATCTATACATGGTTAAAGTAAAGAACAGTTGTGAATCGGTGACAGGTAATGCACCTGGGGAGAGAAGGCAGGCCTGTATGGTCTGATTCGACAGACAAGCTACTGTAGCTTAAACTGCTAAAGAGGCTAAAGCTGGTTCTGATTGAAAGGTCTCAGAATGCACAGTTTGTTGTGTATGGGGCTGCATATTAGGCAGGTGGTCATAACACATAACATTATGACTACCAATGTTAGGCAGATGGTCATATTGTTATATCTGATCACTGTATGTTTGCTCAGTCTCCATACAAGGCCTTTATAGCTAACACTTTAAACTATAGTAAGCAAAAGGGTATGTTGGGCTTAAACGCCTGAGACTAACAAGCAGATTTGAGGTTGGGTTGTTTCACTGGGAAGACATTCCTCTTTTGATCTGAGGAATAATCTGTCTCTCCGGCTCTGGGAGCTATTTACAGAGGAGATTTATTTCACTGATTCTCTGTGTACAATGAAGCATCTGCTGCTGCCAGCTCAGGTAGAGAGGGGCTGTTTTAGACGGCGGCACACACTGAATATATGCTACTTTCTCTTCAACACAAAAAGGGGAAAAAATCTATTAATAGTCTAGTGAGTGTCCTTTGTATGCTGGTGGGAATCTGTAGTGTTCCTTTCAACCAGCTCAAGTGGGAGGAAGATGTCCATTTATGAGCATAACCCTCCCACCTGCTTGTCAATGTAGCAGTAAAAAATATCACAAGAGAAAACTTTACTCCATTTTCTATCAGCGGTTGACGCCAGTGTGTTTTCATCGGCTCCGTTGTGACTACAAATAAAATAAAAGCACAATGGGTGTGGAATTTTCCATTGGATATGCCTTTTGCTTTTTATCTTCGGGCTCCAAAGTGAATTACAAGAGCCCTGAGCAGTGTCTGGCAGGCCTTGAGAGAATCCCGGGCAGGAACAGTAGAGGTCAAGGTGTGAGAGTTTGAAATTCTGCTGGTGCCTTCTCCCCCAGGCTTGCTCCTCACTTTCCCTCGTCCGATTGCTCCGTCTTAGCCTGCCTCTGTCTCTCTTTCTCATTTTCCCTTCTTTTTTTATCCTCCTGTGCACATTTTGTCTTCTCAGTGTCCGTCTGTCACTCTAACTCCTATTTCTTTTTAACACCTCTTTCAACTTCTTTTCCCCTCTTGTTCTCTTCGGCTTTCTTCTGGCGCAGGTGTAAAAGCACATACAGTTACAAATGGATGTCTGAGAACTGATTTAAAGTGCACTTTCTTATCTTCGTCGTTATTGGAAAACCAAAATCACGATCCCTTTAGACGAGGGCGAAACCCTGCCATTTTGGATAACTTCAGTTTTGCAGCACATTGGCAAGGAAAGTAGTTCCTTGTTACCTTTCAAACAATCAAATGGAAAAGACTAGCCTGCTGAGCGAACATCCATTAAATCAAGTTTAATGGCTGCTTGATTATTGCGCACTGAATTCACCCCCTGGAAGTCAGTGTACTTGTTGTGCCAGTCCTAAGCCTGGATAAATTAAAAGGGTTGTGTCAGGTAGGGCATCCGGTGTAAACATTTGTGCTAAATGAATATGCAAATTACTGCACACTAGAAGGAAGATGGTTTGGTGTGGCAACCCCAAAAGGGAAAAGCCCAAAAGGAAAAAAAGGTGATACAACTACGTGTATGGTAGATGGTAAAGAAATAGTGGCGAGACTCAGAAAGCCCTTTAATCTTACAATGATAAAGAATTCAATAAAAATACCTAGATCAGAGCTCCGGCACATGTACAGGGCCAGTACAGCCTGCCTTGGTGCCATGCATTTGAGTTCGGGCTCCTATTACTTTTCCACTGCAGTATACAATAAAGCTGAAAAAGGCCTAAAAAAATATCGTTACAAATTAAAATACCTAGATCCAGACTGTGATCTTAATCCACACCAAAAAGTCCTCATTTGTTCCTTTTCTGACCTTTCATGGAAAATGTTAAATTGTATGCATCACCTGTTGCCGGTTCACCACTGTTCCTTCATTGAACCACACGTAATAGAGAGTGACCACTGCAGACTGAGAACACCACACAAGAGCTGCAGTTTTGGAGATGCTCTGACCCAAGTCTCTAGCCATCACAATTTAGCCCTTGTCAAACTTGCTCAAATCTCTACACTTGCCCATTTTTCTTGCTTTGAGGACAATATTCTATCTTGCTGCCTCTTATATCCCACACACTAACAGGTGCCATGATGAGGAAAGGTATACTGTCAGTGGTCTTAATGTTACACCTGATTTGTGTACAATACTCATAAAAAATCAACACTTACTTAGTTCTTTACTCCATATACTGTTTTGTATGGGCAGAAAAAAAGCACAAATTTATTGGATCACTGGCAGCCTGTAGCCTGGAAGTCTCCAACAACTATATTTTCCAGCTTTCATCAGCTGGGCTACAGTGAAGGAAAGTGTTGAAAAAGGATTATCACAAGCCAACATCAATCTCTGATGGCTAAAGTAAAGAAAAACACATTACATTGCCACAGTGCTGCTAACAGCCTATTAGATATGAATCTGAAGATGCTATAATGAAGCGTGTAATTGTTTTTTTTTTTTTTTAAGTATGTTGCATATTAAAGTGTAATTTCACTGTTTGTTATTGCATCCTGATTTTCAAACCCAAGCAGTAATCTAATTTGGCTACCCAGCAACAACTGAGAAATGCAGATTTTTTTACCTGCATTGCAAGTTGCATTTCATCCTTTTGCATAATGACAAGAAATCATCATGAAATCTGTGAAGTTATATGTCACAAGAAAAGCCACTAGCCAGTAAACTCTATACCATATGCTATATGTTTTACATGCGGCAGAACTGAATAGATATATTGAACTTTAAAGACATTTGCATAATCAATATAGTCACTTCCAGTATGACCGACAATAGGCTTTAGACAGAGTTAATGTTTAGTTCAAGTTCAAATTTATCATTATTTTTATTTGAAAGAGCATAAATAACTGTTTTTATATTTTTTAATTATCTTAATTTATTAAGTAAGGATGCAGCCACAATTGGAGAAATATAAATCTGTAATTAGGCAAGAAAGTATATTTTGTTGCTGCTAATATGATGCTAAAACATGCTAATGCTAATCCATGTAGCTTACTCTTTTTAATTATTTTGTTTTGTTTTAGCATTAATCAAAAGGGTTTGCCAGTGTTTCTGTGTCAAAAACTTACTTAATTGATCTTAATGTTCTGGCAAACCAACCATAAAAGAACATATTTAATATTGCATAATCATAAAAATAGGCTAATTAAACTGTTCAAAACATGTTGAAACAATGACAAGTCAATGGTAATGAAGTTAGCGAGCTGTCAGATTTCTCTTGAGAGAGCCACCTGTCACATACACATACCGTACCTGAAGGTAGTTATATAAGCTGCCATACAATTTTTATGACATGAAATGAGCACAAACACACGTCTTCTGTCTTGCACATGTACACTCTTTAAATAGAATCAGTCTGAAAATAGGACATCGAATTATTTTGTGTAAAAGTATCCTACATCTTCCACTCTCCAGCTGGCGTCTTTTAATTTGCTAAGTTGAATTGTTTCATATGACCCTGTAGGCCGCCTAACAGCTGTATCGCGGGCTGCCGACTGCGCTGTGAATTATATGAGCAGTTCAGCGGGAGGAGACCTTTATGTAAATGTATTGTAATGCTTCCTAGATTTATGTGCTCCTCGGGCCACATGGAGATCCATGTATGAAGAAAGAACACAGCTTTGTTCTTGCCACAGTCAATCCTTTAATGGTTACAATGTACTTTGACTTATTGAATTTATAACATGAACAATATACTGTAATGTATGTTCTTGCCATAGTATATTTCATTTGGTAGAGCTGCGGCGTATGTACAGGGCAACTACATTCTGCCTTGTTATTGTGGGTTCCAGTCTGGATTCTGGCAATTTGCCAAATGTCCCTCCCCAATGATTTCCTATCATTACTCAGCTGTCCTATCAAATAAGGCTAAAAAAATCTTTAAAATAATAAAGTAAATAATAACAATGATAAAAAATATAGAAAATAAATAACAACAACAACGATAACAACAACAACGATAACAACAACGATAACAACAACAATAACAACGATAACAACGATAACAACAACAATAACAGCAACAACAACGACAACAACAACAACAACAACAACAACAGTTGTAGTTGTTGTTGTTATTATTTAAAAAAATAAAACAGCTATTTTATCATGAAACTGTGAAAGACCTATTTACTATATTTATATATTGTAAATAAAATATGTTATTTTTATTTAAACTTTGCACTGCATTTCTTTATTATTAGCATCGTACTGTACAGTATATTTAAGTGCAACCATGTTCAAGAAAATCTTCTAATCCTCATTACCTATAGATAACTATTCTTCTTTAATCAATTTTGCTGTTTGTCCATTAAATTGACTTTAACCTAATTATAACATTGGATACTTAAAGTACAACATGTGTGCCCATAAATATTGGTTTAGGGTTAAAAGGCAAGCTTCAGTATTGAACGAAGCATTTTAGTGGGAGTGCTGTTTTCACACAACTAATTATTCCTGTCAGATTGGTGCTATTTGTTTTGCTGTTCCACTTGGAAATACAGCACTTTCATTAGAAAACATAAATGAAAACAAGGGCGGAATATGAATTATAAAAGAGCGGCCCACAATGAGAACAACAAGATCAATGCACGAGGAATGGGAGAGGGTTGAAAGTGGGCTTTGCTTTTGGGAAGGACAGGAGGGTGCAGAGATTAAAGGTTTTCTTAATACAGAATAAATAAAATGCACAGCTTGTTTATGTATAAAACAATTCCTCATTTTGTTTTTTATTATGAGAGCCAAGATTACTTTCATATTTATTATAATAAGAATGTTTTTCTATGTGAGTGTCCCCTGCGTCTAGATCTGTGTGTGTCTTTTCATGTGGAAAGCCTTATAGCTCACACAGTGCCATCTCAAGAATATGTTGTATTTTAATTAGGGAAAGCTCGCAGGCAGGAAGTGGATCACTATAGGAAGCGCTGCAAGAAATGAGGAGACTTAAATATGATGGAAACCCCCCCTGAGTCTTCTCAATGGAGGCAGTGATGAAGAGAAATGTATACAGGCCTACGTCAGAGATAACATTTGACTGGACAGCACCCATGTCCACAGTGGAGGTGCTTGAAGCAAGGTCACAAATCTGCCAGGAAATGAGTGCCAAATGACAGGTGAGAAAGACAGACACCTTTAAAACCCGACAGCTAACAGATTTCATAAGAGTGGCCGTGTCAGATTGCGATTGGATGAAGCTGGCTGAGCTGAGTGTTAGAGGAAACGTGCTTGTCATTTAGGTGGCATGTGCAAGTCGACAGTGCTCTTGACTCACTCTATCATCTGTACACTTATTTATATAGAGGCTATTTATAGCATTATCTGAAGGGACGTGATACTGGAGCTTCTCATTTTTGCATAGTAAACAGTTCTTATTCTCAAGTGGAATATACTGCACAGACCCAACTCCAAAAGAAAGTTGGTACCCTGTGAAAAGTAAATAAAAACAGAATTCAATGATTTGCAGATTTCATAGAACTGAGTTTGAGACATTTTACCATTTCTTGAAAAATAGTTTCATTTTTATTTGATAGAAGAAACAGAACAGAAGCAGAAACACATCAGATTTCTTATGTGGCACTGCATTCAATACAAACACTATTCTGTACTGGAAATCATTGCATGGACTCAGGAACACTTCCAGAAGTAATTGTCTGTGAAGGTAAGCTATACTTTATTGTCCTCATAGGGACATTTGTCCTCTGTATTTGACCCATCCTTCAACTGCAGTGCATTCTCCAAATCTAGAGTCAGGATCACAAGAGTACCTAGATGGAGGATTAGGAGAATTAGCCTATTGTGCAATATTTAGGTTGAAATCAAAGCACCTGGACGAAATCCACACAGAGGGGAAAACATGCAAACTTGGCACAGAAAGATGCCAACTAAAAAGGTAAGCTGTTTTATGAAAAGAAGAAGCCAAATGTGAACAAGAATCAGAAACACTGATGTCTTCTCTGGGCCAAAACTCATTTAAAATGAACTGAGGTATGATAGGTCAGATAGATAAAAAATTGCAAAAACCTATTGACCCAAATATCTTAGTTGCAACACCTTATGTTGTTTGTGCTTTATTTAGAAAATGTGTAACTTTGTGTCCCAGTTGGAGTTGTACAAAAACTTTATCAAAGGCCACTCTCGCCCTTCTGTTTATTGTTGATGCATGAACTAAAATGATAACCCTTACTTGCTTGTGCCAATTTCTGAAAAACACTTATCAAGGCATGTTGGCTACAGCAAAGTACTGTAGATTGCCAACCACACAAACTCTGATCCCCTCTGGCGAAGTCCTGTTTTTGTTTTTTAAGAAGCTGGAATGTTAAAAGATTATTGATTACGGTCAAGATTGCAATGATTTTTAGAAGTCAAATAAAAAACAACAGCACCCCAAAGAGTCCTTGGTGTGTGCTACTTTTTCAACTTTGAAAGTCCTTGGTCTTTTGCAAACCATGTGCCTCAAAAGACAGCTAAAAGGTCTGTTGATTATTTTAGAATACATCATTTCAATGGATTAGTACTGTATGTTCTGTACATGTCTCAATGCAAAGAGTACCTCCTCCTCAGTCTTGAAATGATCCTATGTGATGGAGCCCTTGACCAGCTGTAGGTACAGGATATGACATCTGGGAAATGAGAAGAGGTTGAGCCCAGCCTTCCCAAGAACTGTGGTTTCTTTTCCCACAAAACACTTCACTTTATAATAGACACTTCTTCAGCATCAATCACACAGCCTGTTCTTGATTCAGACACTGGAAGAATTGAATAGAAACTGGCCTATACCTTTTGTGAAAGGCATTTATGATTCTTTTATTTAGGCCCGTCTTTTTAACATGGAGTTGACTGTATTACCCAAAGCCGTTCAACTGGCTCCCGCATCTTTGTTCATAGCACAGTCAGCTCCGAGCTATTACATTTAATTTCCACCCTGATGATTATTATGTAGTAGATACTAATAGAATAATGGTGAAAAAACAGGAGTGTGGAGGTAATTAGGAAGTGGTTGGTCACCTCATGGGCCCATAGGACAATGTAGAGGAAATTACCTGGTCCACTGACAGAGGAGGGATGAACCACCATGGATAAAGAGTAGTGAGTATCTTTAAACATAGTTTGCAGTAAATTGCCAGAAATACAGTAGTGTACAAAGTTTTAGGTGGGTTAAAGGGGAGTATTTTAAGGGAATTTGTACCATTTTGAGATATGGACCAAAGATACTAACTTCACTCACTAAAATAACAAGTTGTAGTAGAGATACTGTATAAAGGTTTTGTGGCTCAATAAAAAGCGCATTTACCCCTGAACTACAAGATCTTCCAGTTTGCATCTGGGAAATTGCCAGATAAAATGTTCTGGGAAATCTTTTCACATATGACCCTGTTCTGACAGAATGCAGAAACCTTGCTGGGTAAGTCTGCATGCGTGGAGAGCGCTTTGGATACAAATAAAGCACAGAAGAAAGAATCAAGGTGGAGACATAAAGAGCAGAAAGAGAAAAATGAGACTTGTTACATTTCGAAATGATGGAACGCGTTGCTGCCCCAGAGCTCTGTTCAATAAGCCGCCTTCTGTTACCGAGCGCGAGGAGCCAGGAAGGAGGAAGAAAGAGCAAAATGGCCGTGTGCGTCTCTCTATGAGTGTGTGTTGTGTATCCAACCAATAATTCCATAAAGAGCATTAGTCCGCCTACTCTGCTGCCTTCAGTGCTGTTCGCTCATTCCACCGCATGACTGATTATGATCAAAGAAAGATTAGCAGATGGAGTGCTACAGTCATATAGAGGAGGAAAAAACATGTATGTCATTGTGCGTGTGTTGTTGGAGCCAAGTGCTTTGTGTTTAATCAATTAATAGAGAAGTTAATGAGGATGGTAAACTTTGGAAGAGTATACAGGCATTCAGCCATCACTGTCGACATTATGTGACGTCTCTTTATTAGAGACTATTGGCTTGATAGAGTCCCATATGTGTGCAAATGCGGATGAATAATATAACCGTTTTTGGCTGCAGTTGTTGCCACGTTGATGACAATGATGAACTTACTGATGAAGCTATTTAGCATCCAAAGCTCCAAGTGATTGATGGCTTTATACTGTAGTTTGTTTTGTGCTATATGAAGATGATGCAGTGATTGTTTTATTCACAGCTACACTGTTTCATAAAATGTGATTAAGAAACAGAGAGGAATTCAATTTCTTTTAGCTTCTGGAGAGTCCTTGTGCATGAGCGAGTTGGCGCAATGCAGTGTTGACTGTAGCACTTTGGCAAAATAGACTTGGACAATGTTAGTGTGAAACCAATATGTGGTATACAGTGTATATGTGTGCACTGTATATTATTTATGTAACATGATTATATCCACTTCATGATTTGTTTGTGATAGAAAACCTAAAAATAATCATTTAAAGGTTAAGATGTTTACCATTTAAAAAGCAGAGTATGTAAACACAGATATCTAAGGATAATGTAAATGTTCTATTGCGAGAAAGGCCCAGTGGAGATCTGAGCTTCCTGGGTGGCTCTGGTTGGTTTGACATAGTCCCATTCTGAATGTTTCAAGCAATTTATTCATTGTGCTGTCATTTTGGACTACTTTTTTTCCACATATTTGGATACCAGCACCATTTGCGAGACACATATTTGAAATTTGAAAAAGCACGTTTGCTGTGTACTTTATGTCAGCGCCTTTTTGCTCTTTATTTTCTCAGTTTTCTGTTATTCTGTCTATTGTTAATGATAATGAAATAAACATACATGTCTTTGCTGTGTGTTGTGTGGGTTGCATTGACAGCAAGAGCCACAGAAAAAGGTTGCACAGACTAGAATGTGAAAATGAAAGCATTTTGTGTCTGTAATGTATAATATTTTTATATAAATAACATTCAAATAGAAAATGATCTGAATTAAAGAAGTGTTTGAAAACTCCTCATCATAATCAAAAGCAAGTGTGAGGTGAGGTCATATCTTACAGTGAACTTAACCAAGGTTTTGCAGATAGCTAGAGTTGATTAGTTTCCTTTGAGATTAAATAAGCACATTTAGGGCAATATTTACTAAGACAGGTGCTAAATTGCGAGTGCAGATTGAAAAATAGCATTTGCTATGTGTGGGTGTGTTGTGTGTGATATACAAAGAGAAACTGCGCAAGTAATTGCTGCCGCAAATCTGATATGTAAATGAGAGTTTTGCATGAGGATAAGACGCACCAATAACGAGAGCAACTGCTCTGTCAGCTCCCACTGCATCTTTATACTGTGATGCAACGGAAAAGTCAATGAACCTTATTACAGGACCATGCTGACTGTAGTCTTTGAGGAATAATAATTTTATGCAATGCATTTCACTTTCTTCTATTAACTTTGAGTAGTCTGTCCTTGTTAAATCCTTGTTATCATCGGATTCTGGCACTGACCACAGTCACGTGACTTTAGTTTCCCTATTCACTGTCTGTCAGAGCCAGTAACCCTTCAAACACATATAAAATGCATCAAGTAGGCTATATGTAGTGCTGATGGTGATCAAATAAATATAGCAATTTAAAATATTTAATATTAAATAATATTAAATATTATATTTAATAATATTTTTGATAAGCCCCATGCACTTAAATCTGCACTCTTTCCTCTGCAAAACTTTTGAACCTGCTCCTCCAATGTGCTCAATTTTCACACAAATTAAGCTCCTGAAATCCTGATAAATCAAACAGCAACCACAAAGCAGCTTCATTCGGATTTTCTCTACCTTGAATCTTTCACGTTCTGGCGAGAATTCGCCTCATTTTACATATTCATTCAGTAACTGGAGCAAAATCTGCGCTGTGTTTGTTCAGCTCCTGTGAGAGATGCTAACCTCTGCTGCGCCTGGCTTTGCTCCAATTTTAGCATATCTTATTCATTTAGCGTGCACACAAACCTTTGAGAAATCTGGCCCTTAGAGTGCTCTTGGGACACTTTGTAAGAAAAAAGGATGTGCGTCATTAACTCCCTTAACTCCCAAGTCACCACATGCAAACTAAACACCTCTGGGAGATTTTGGACAAAGGCCAAAGTCATTATCAAATCAACCACAGCACAGTACAACCCAAATATCGAAAAAAGAGGCTGAGACAAAATGTAAATAAAACAGAAGAGCATATTTTCAAAAAGATGGCAGCAACACATCCCAAAAATGTTGGGACAGAGCAGCTAAAGGCTGAAAAAAAAAAAAAAAAAAAGCTGAAGGGACTTTTGCAACTAAGTCAACATTTCTGTTAAAGGTCCCCTATGTAAAATCGAGGTTATATATAACCATGTTATAATATTGTTTTCACCTCAAAAACATACCTGGAGTAGTATTTTGTTTCATTTACGCTTGTTTGAGTAATCCTGTTTCCTGAGCTGTGATTTTAAAGCCTATCACTTTACTTTATAACATAAAATTGTTTTGCTGCACTTAAATTTGAATATAGTAATGATTCTAATCTAATTGTTTATTTTATATATTGTTATCATGTTTTGTGACGTGTGCTTCTGACCTCTTGGCCAGGTCACCAATGTAAAAGAGATCCTGATCTCAATGAGTTCTTTCCTGGTTAAATAAAGTTTTAATAAAATAATAATCCCCAGACTCATTCTGAATTTCAGAGCTTAAATTGACAGGACTGTGAAGCAGTCAGCTCATTTATCTATCTGTTAGCGTCATGTTGCTAGTAGCTGTGCTAAATAGCCAATTTATGCTCTGTCCATTCCCCACCCTTGCCAGCAGTGACGGCAGACATCTAATTTAAGCATTCTCTGCCAGTCCAGCTCCGTTTTTCATACAGATATGTTACTTTAAGTTATAAAGGCATGAAATAATGCAAAAGTGTCCAAAACTATTTCTAAAAGTCTAATAAATAAATAAATAAATAAATAAATAAATAATTGACCAACCAAACAAAAAAACAACAAGAAAACATAATGTAGGATGTTTAGATGTCTAGAGCATTTTAGAAGATGGAGATTTTAGAGGCAGAGTCTGTATTATTAGTATTGGTTGGAACATGGTTCAGATACTTGGCCATTTTTTGTGGCCCAAAGCTCATTTAAGATGAGTTAAGGCAAACAAGAAAACTGTTCTTGGATCATTTTAACCAAATCTGAAAAATTAGCACTTTGTTAGTTGGCCTCTAACAAAGTGCTCCACCATATGTTTTCTTAGAATATTATTTTCCAACTTTTATGAGATGTGCTTAGTTGCTGCCATGAAATTCAAAATAGCTGTAAATATATTTTTCTAACCATGTGCTTTTTACATGTTCATCTTTTTACCACCCCTTTGATTTCCATAGTGACCTACACCAAGTAAAACTTTCTGCCAGTGAAAAGTAGTCTGATTATATTACCTTGTGCATTATGTGATAAAATTAAAGCACAACCATAAATGCACTGTCTATAAAAGGCACTAGATTGGTTTTAACCCTAAACTGGGGTCACAATCTGAGCTGCGCCGCCTCTCTAAGTACCTCTAACCACTCTACACCTCCGCTCAAAAACTCACTGTGTGTCTCATTGTCTCTCTTCATCTCCACATGCATCAATAAACCTCTGCAGACAGGAGAGCTTCCCACTGCTCTTGAAACAGTAGCGCACAGTCAAATAAAAAAAAAAAAGCCAAACCTTATTCAAGACATCATCCCCCTCCTGCACACCGGGTCTCGTCGAATGATACAGCTCCAGTCACAGCTGCTCCCAAACAACTTCATTAAACATTTGAGTTGGGATTATTCCGTGCAATGTGGTGAATGAAGGTTTTCCAATTTAAAATCGTCTTTGCTTTTTATGAGAACTGCCGCATATGTTCCCATTTCAGCCTCACTTAAATTGTGCACACATGGGAGCATTATGAATCTTAGTACTGACTTCCATCAATTTAAAAACTCAGCTCCAAAAGTCAGATTTTTAAAAATAAATTTTGGAAAAGTCTGGAGTGGGTAAAATGATCAGCTTTTGGTGTGAATCTGTGCCATAGGAATGTAGGTGTAGCCAGAAGACACTGTAATGTTCTCTTTTTAAGTTGTGTTTTTTCTTCAAGACCCTTTGTTCCCCATTTTGACATATTTATAGTCTTGTTCCACGTAAAACCCCGGAGAACACTTGAAAAAGGGATCTCTTTGTACCGAGGTGATTAAGTTGACATTATTAAGTAATTAGTGAGACACGGATCACTCACAGAACTGTGTCATGGAGCAGGGTAAGACTCCTTTGGAACAGGGCATGAGAGTGTCAGGACTCTCTGAACTTCATAGCTCCCCGCCAGTTCAGACGTTTTTCCCGTCAATCGGTTTTGGACAGTTTGTCCAGGCTTTCGTTCTGTCCACTCTTAAGTCCCAGGGTCTTTTTTTTCTCTGCCTGGGACATTCTTTCAAGGGTCTAATCCTGAGCTTTGGGAATTTTTTGCACAAGTATTATTTTTACTGTATTCTTTTCTAACCTATCTTTATTAAACAAAGACGTGTTTTCATCAAAATTGCTGCTACAGTATTGTAATTTTTTTACAAGATGTGAGAGTTTTTCTCTTTTTAAAGTTGCAGTGATTTTTTTGGACAAAATACACTGCATTTTCACAAAACATTTTGTCTCAATTATATCTCCGGGTAGCCTGAAGCTGCGTACCTTGGCCTGTAAAATGCCTCTGAAATAGACAATCCAGTTTGACTCTAGGTCTGGGCACTATATTTTTACCATTGCAAGATAGTGCCATTGCTTTAGTGGGGCTGTGTGGTCTTCTTACATTAGGCCACATCATTTCTTATCAATTTATAAGCACTAGTACTGCAACATAACACCGAGGGTATTATAACTGGGTTGCACAGCAGACCACCCAACAGGTCACTTTGTAAGTCTTTTTCTTCTTATGCGACTACAATGACTTTCCATAGAATACTGGAAAAATGGCCTTTTTAACACTGCAATTGCATCAGAAGAAAAACACTATATATAGCTACTTTGTGGTGTTCAAATGCAACATGTTTTTATACTCTGTGGTGTTTCCCCCACAACACACACTTCCAGTTTTTATATATATATTTTTCTTATTTCATGACATTTCTGCAATGTAGATGAAGGAGACTGCATTTCTACACAGCAATGGTGTGAAGGGAAAGACATTTAGAAAGCAAGCAGAAGGCAACAGGGTATTGAAATTATTCAGGCGGACGCGAGCACTCCAGAGAAAGTTGCAAACTAGAGACATAAGGAAAAATAGAGCAGCAGTCAGCAAAAAATAATAAATACAAAAGACGATAGGGAAATAGGCTCTAAGCAGACTATTCATCGCTTGTTGTGTTCAATTTGAGGGAAACCTCAGAATAAGACACCAATACAACTCACAGTGGGGTGATCATGAGGTGAAGAAAAACCCTTTACAACAACAAAGCAAGATGTGGTGAGAATTTACTTCACTTCCATAACTGCTTACACCGGAAATTTTGACTCTTTTTTTACATGTGGGCCGATACATACACACAATATAGCACTTAAACTGAAAATTCAGCAAATTTATCCACGAAACGCTCACTGTGTGCGCCAACACCAATGCCCAAAAGGCATCAATAATTGGACTGCAATATCACTGTCTCAAAGTGTCCAGCTCAGTTTCCATTTCAGTACATCTCTCAAATGTTCCACAAGTTCCACTTCAAATTATATTTTCAACCCTGGTTATGTTAACTCTACTATATGGAGAACAATAATTGTTGCGGGAAAGTCAGGCACAGGCCATAGCCATAGCTTGGAGACAGTTTTGGAGAGTTCATAGGTTGATTTCTAAATAATGTACTGTAATAACCAGAATATACCAGGTGTGTCCAGAAAGTAATAACAAAAATTGTTGGAGTCTGTACAACCCATGACACCGAGGCGAGCCTGTAGTCACTCAGTGGGATGGTGTTTAGAGTCTGTGAATTGCCATCTCTACCAAAATTGTTTCCTTAAAAATCATTCTTCATCTGGAAGTCACTGGTTGCTTGAGACAAAGAGTGTTTGGAGTGCATCCTGAGATTGTCTCAGCTTGGATCCTTCATCACAACTGCACTGAGTCACAGTCCTTAGGCTGCCAGAGACTTTTTGACTAAACAAAAACACATCTTGGTGCTTCCCCATCCACCCTGGACCTGGATCATTCTAACTTTTATATTTTTCTATACATGAAGAAAAGTTTGAAAGGTTGTGTGGATAATTTTGTTGTTTGGTCTTAATTTAGCCTTTATCTGAGAGTGTGTAGATGGACAGAAAACAGGGGGAGATAGGGAAAGTCACTGCACCAACAGACCACCAACTGCAGTCGAACCCATGTCTCTGTAATGCAGGTGGTATGTACTCTTCCAGGTGAATCACAAGGTACCTTTTTGGTAGTGTGGATAACGTCCAAAGAGCCTTTACACAGGGTCTGAAGGGCATGCCACTTCCAAAGATACTGCAAAGAATGGAGAAATCACAGAGAACACTACTCACAAGGTGTGTAATTTTAGTAATTAATAACTTTTAAAATTTGAGTAATTTTAAAATATCATTGCCTTTATTTTCTGGACACACCATATACATTGTTGTAGGACATATATTGTTGTATGTGACAAATGTATGCCCTCAAAAAAAGTTATAAATAGTTATATTAAACTTAATACAAACTCAACAAAACAAGTACAGAACACATTTACACTTTTTTCCCTCAGCTTCTTTTCTGGCAATCTCTGTTCTACATTAGATTAGATATTTGGGTGCGTAGGTAAACTTTTAATTAAGGCTTAGATTTAAGAAAAAAACATCTTAAGGACGCTGCTACATTTCTATATCTTTTTCATACTGCAAGGAGAGAAATATAATGGATGCAGAGCGATGTGTGGTTTGGACGCTTTATTATCTTTGTAATTTCTTAATATATTATCATCTGTTTAATCAGAACTTTCCTTGTGATTTACTTCTCTGCACATGTACAATGCAGTGTTGAACTTTTGAGTTTTTAGTGCAGACAAAAATAAAGATGCATCTGAAATATATAAAGATACTATACACCAATTTTGTTCAGCTATTTATTCATGAAACACAACTGTTTTAATTGCTTTGTTAAAGGCCATTCTCAGTGGGAGTGAGGAGATCGGGCCTTGATTGCTGCAATTTGCAAATTAGACAAAGGTAAAAGGGAAACACTCGGCTTTTTAGAGGTTAAATTACATTAAAATGGCATTCAGTCACATCTCACAATCAATGGCAGCTCTTATGGAAACCTGTAAAGAATACATACTCTTTGTTGTAAATGTAATCTACAACACCATGAAGTTGGGACACTGTGTACCATGTAAAGAAAAATAAATGTGGAATGTGGAAATCTGAGAAAACCACATTTTATTAACAGTAGAACATAAACATTTTACCATTTAATGACAAATAAGGACACATTTTCAATTTGATGGCACCAACACATCCCTAAAAAGTTTGGACAGAGCAACAAAAGGCTGGAAAAATGTTTTACTATTGAAAAAACAGCTGGAGGAGCATTTTGCAGCTAATTTGGCAACATTTCAATAAGATGACTGGGTTTAAAAGGAGCATTTTAGAAAGGCAGAATGCATTAAAACACATGATTGTGTTCTTGAAATAACTGCATGGATCAGAAACACTTCCAGGAAGTCATTGTCTGTGAACACAGTTTGGACAAATCCAAGATGTAACTGTATCATGCAAAGAAGATCCATATGTGAACATGATCTAATAACACTGCCAACTTCTCAGGACCAAATAATTTAAAGACAAAATAGAAAGCTGTTCTTTGGGCACATGAACCAAAATTAGATTTTTTTTTAAAAAGTCAAAAAACATTTTTAAGATTTGTGCCATTAAAATGTATTTTTATTTACATTTTACTTTCACAGTAGTGTTCTGACGTTCTTTCAGAAATGGGGTTTGTACATTTGCAAGAGCAGTAACAATATCCTTACTGCAATTATAATTTAGCAAATTCCTCATCAGAACAGAGAGGAACATTGTCTGGCACTATTTGCTGGAAACCCTGTCTCGAATGGCCTACACATGAATCATATCCACACTACCCTTGTGATTCTAATTGCTCTCCCTGCACAGCACGCAATTCTGTTTTTATCCTTACAATTCCCAGCCAACAGAATCACTTTATGTCCCCACGGGTATTGTTTGAACTAAAAAGGCCTAACCTTTGCACTCCAGGATTTTGCGTTGCATGTTCTTGTGGGAAATTGCTTATTACATGTTTTAGTTTGCAAAGAATACAAACAGAATACAAACCTTGTGAAACAAAGATTGCTTAGGCCACAAATTCCCTACTGTCTTGTAAGCCTGTAATGACGATCAGGCATAACATTATGACTGACAGATGAAGAGAATAACAGACCTGCTCTTCATCATGGCTCCTGTTAGTGGGTGGAATATACAGTTTTAATTAAGCGTGAAAAATGGGCAAGTGTAAGGATTTGAGTTTGACAAGGGACAAATTGTGAGGGCAGAGGTCAGTATCAAAGGTGGTCCAAAAAAGGATCAGTGGTAAACCAGCGGCAGGTGATGCATGTGGGGGCGAAGGCAAACGAGCTACTACATACTGAAAAAGATAATGCTGATTCTGATAAAAATGTGCCAGAATACATACATCACAGTTTTTTTCTATATGGGGCTGCATATTAGGCAGATTTTATAACCACCACTAATAGGCAGGCGGTCATATTGTTATACTTAATTGGTGTATACTTACATAAGATAATGATATTGGGTGATAGGGGTGACATTTGATGACGTGGACTGACTGGATACAGTTGGTTTTCTTCCCACACTGCACACTTTTGACATCAGGACTGCTAATCCATCTTCTAATCACATCATTAGCCCATACATCTGCTACATGTCTCTAAAAAAATCCCAATGCAAACATTTGTGAACAAAGTTTATAATTATTTCATTACAACTATGTATATTCACATTGTATTTAACTTTATATAAATAGACTTCACCCAGCACTTTGGTACTTAGTTTTAGAAATGTAATGTATATATAATGTCTTTCAATATTCATGCCTCACATGTATCTGGGTACATTAAGTGCATATTCATTATCTCTTTCACTCATACAGCTACACTAAAACATTTGACCTAATGCTATGCCTTATCTGCTATGAGCTCTCCAGCAGTTTAATTGAAAAAAAAAAAAATTCAACGTATTATCATAGAAATTATAGTAAGTGAGTCATCTTAGCCCATGAGCTAAAACTTTACATTCACAGAGTCCAAAAAAGAGGAAAAGCTGAATTAATACATGCTTCTCTATACAATGCCAAAATGTGAGGAGTTTAATCTCTGTTATGTTAAAAAAGACAGTGAGGTCAACCTATCAGTCAGAATTAAAAGGAACCATCTTTGCCAAAATAAAAATAAAAAAAATCCCTCGTTTGTATGTGCCAGCCATAGCCGTATGCAGCCGAGGTCCTGGAGCTTCGGGCCTCACTATTATTTTTCTTGGGGTGAATATGTAGAAAATATGAACAAAAGCATTTTTAATTAAAGCTGTTGAAAATAAAAATAAAAATGGCTCTATGTGAATTTACAATTGAACAAATGACTCTGGATACTAATGAATATGGCTATTTCCTCTCTTTATTTTAACTATTCTACTTTAGTATAAATAATATAGATATACCTATAGTATAATATACATAGTTATGTTTTTTGTCCATTAATATTGTAACAAGCTGTACTATTATTAGAACTTTATGTTGCCTTAAGTCAGGTACTCAAAAAAACACCATACGGACCTTGGTAGTTTATGTGTATAGCTGTGGTGCCACCTTCTTAACTTGTCTCTTCTTTTTAAGATCCAAGATATTTTATTGTCATAAATAAATAAATTACGTCCAGTGTAGAGTGTGGAGCAAGGAGAAGAGTTTCGTGAACTTATACAGCCTCTAGAAAGAAACAGCATCTCATCTTGTTTTGGTTTTGAGGCGGTGTAAACAGTTCCTATGCTGGGTGTCCTACAGGCAAAGGACAATGTTGTTGTTGCTGTTTTTATTATTATTATTTTATTTATTCATTGATTTATTTATTCTGCTCTGATTTAACCACACAATGCATAGCCTTCCTGTTAGCAGCAGAGCAGTTCCCATTCATGAACAACAATATACTTTCCACCTTGTTTAAATGAAAAGCTGTCTATGACCTGCTTTAGCTTCCTTAAAAAGTAGAGGTTTTAGAGGACCTTTTTAATGATGATGTCTAAGTTGGCAGTCTATGTAAAGTCATTTGAGAGTTGCACATAATAAGTCCAAATCAAAAAACAATGGATTAGATAAAACAGTTCCTAAAACACATTTTGGGACCATGAATAAAGCAAACTTTCTTTTTAAGTGTTGCTATTATTTTACTATTTACCGATTCTCACGAGTCACATTATTGTACAAATTTACTGCAATCTTTTTTAATGGTTGTTTATCCTTATCTGGGCGACTTCCTTTCTTTCAATCCACAATGGACCACTTTATCCTTCCATTATCACAAAAGTTTAAAACCTAAACATTTGGAGGTGCAGTGCATGACTGAGTGAACGGATGGAGGTTGCAAATCTCAGGCGCAGCCGCAGCTGTCAGTAAAATGCAAGGCAGACTAAGTAACTATTCCCTCATGACTCATATAGTACAAACTCTAAACTGTGCATAAATAACTTATCTTCCCTTGCCTTTTAGTTGAAGATACTTGCATTCCTGATAATGATATGTGCGTCATGTCATTAGTTTAAGAGGGTTCAAGGTCGCAGTACAACAGACCCGCACAGAGCATTTCAACTCAGATTGCACTGTGAAGTGTGTTATTTTCTTTGACACTGCAATCAGTAAAATCATAACCTTCTTGCGACGATATTAACCCACCTTTTGACCACTGCTATTTCACGCCGCATAAAGTCCTCCATAGAAGCGTAATTGCTAATAAAACTCGGGGGTAAGTAGAGGTTTGATGGTCAATATGAGCTCAATGTGTGTCCCGCTGTAGGCAAATAAGTACTGTACGTTAACTGGCTATTGATTGATTTTTGGCTCACTCCCGAATGCACAATCGCTGTTTTATGCTGAAGATAGATGAGTCAAAGTGATATGTGAAGAAACTCAATAGTGTAAAAGGGACGCAATGCCCTTGAACCATCTTTTAAAAAACAAGGCTGAACTTCAAGTATACTGTGAGTCACTGACCCTCAGTTAATGCAGACAGATAACCTGACCAACGTTTTCATTTCACCTTGGGACAAACCTCCAGTGTCAGTGAACCCTCTAAGCTGCTTATGCCATTCTCTGCACGAGAGCGTTTTTTTTTTTTTATAGATAGAAGGCTTCATATGTGGTTTGACAGTGATATATTGACACTCATTTGGTAAGGGTAGCAAGGGGGCTGTTGCCAAACCTAGCTACGTTGGGCCTGAGGTGGGGTACATCCTAGACAGTGGCCAGTTAATTGCAGGGTTGTTATTTACACAAACCCAGACAACACATTGACGCACTATGTGTAATTTTAGTTTCACTGATTCATCTTAGACAATAGTAGAAAGCTAGCCTGCCAGACAAACTCTTTCCTATTCTGTACAAAGAAGTTAGCCTGGTATCCCTTTGATCACATTTAGTTTCTGTGGCAGAACAATGACAGGCAGAGTAATCAATCAGCGCACCACTGACCCAAACAAACATGGATTTTTGTCCTTAATTCATAAAAAAACAGAATACGCCGTAATATGAGCAGCTCTGTACTCATTTCTGAATGGGGGACAGCAGCAGAAGCCAGTTATACAAAGGACTTAATAGGACTTAACTGTTGTCAAAATGGCACTTCACCAGAACCAATGTTACGACCCAGCTCAGCTAGAGGGAAGGGAAGTAACACAAACCAAGATGTAAAATGGTTAGCTAAAGTTATACATTTATTTAAAAGGAATGTAAAGGGTAATGGTCAAACAAAATGTTCTTCACAGTTCTAAACAAAAATAGGTTCTGTACAGAGAAACAAAATTATAACTTAAACTAAGAAATCAAAAGCACAAACATGAAAGTTAAATGACACAATGCAAACGAGTGTCTCAGTTAAAAAACCCTAGTCATATGAAAAACAACGAGTGACAACTAGAGACACAGAGTGAAGTGGCATGCTGGTCACACAAAATCCAAGCAGCCAGGACTGACAGGAGGCGTGTCCTTATAAAGGTGTGGTAGTCGCAGGTGGAGCCGAGGGATTGGCCAGAGATTGGGATGCCACGCCAATCAGAGGAGGAGTAGCACAACACACACACACACACACACAAACACACACACACAGACCAATCAGGATCAGAGCCAGAAAGCTGTCCACCAATTGCAGAGCAGGACTGACACAGCAGGGTTTACATAGAAGAAAACAGAGGGTTCAACACACAAATGGCACAGAGGAGAGTAGCTTGAGGCCAGAGCCATAACACCAACAGGTGACAAAGAAAAGCACTTAATGCCATTAATCAGGTCAGAAAAGATATTAAATTAGCTCAGTTGCTAGCACTACCTTGGTTAGCTCTTCTGCTTTTGTAAAACGTGCTGCAGATAAATGGCTGTGATAGGCCAGTTCCAATTTGAACTGGAGAAATGCTTCACTCTGAGAGGGAAACCAGAATTGTCCTGCTTGCGAAAAGTAAGTAGGCGAGTCTGGCTCGCCAGGCTAGTAGAAAGCCAGAGTATCCAGTACATTGGGCCTGAAGCGGAGTACACCCTGGACAAAGGCCAGGTAGTAGTAGAGTTAATACTTATGGTACGTTCACACCGCGCACGAATCAGGCGTCAGGCGCGAGTGATTACCATGTTAAGTCTATGGAAAGTAAACACCACACCAGGTGCGAACAAGTGTCCTGCGGCGCGAATGACACGACGCGAATCACGCGAATAGCGCAAATTGAGTGTTTGACGCGCGAGTCCCGCGAATAGGCGAAGCCGCGAATCGGCGGATGAAGCGAATAACGCAGATTCGCAGTCGTGGAAATTGAAAAATTTTAACTTCTGCGAACATTCGCGGTGCGTTAATCAATCAGGGACCTGCTGTAGCAGTGACGTGGTTACGTACGACGTAACAGGAGGAGATCCCTGCCTCGGAGATCCAGGAAAACAAACATCGAGGCTGTCAGAGTGAACCCGGAGATAAAAGCTGCAACCTACAGCAGCTCTTCTACTTTTACGAAGATAGGAATCAAACGGATCTATTCCCAAAAACAGCCCTGATAGAAAACACTATAAAAATAAAATAAATATGGCTGTTTAGGCTTTGTGTGACTGTGGTTAGAGCTATTATCTGTGATACAAGCTTGTGACAGAGGCTCGCTCTGATCGTCGTGACATCAAGAACACAGAAATAAATACAATTAAAGATAAAGGGGGCTAACTTTACCAAAAAAGCCTATTGAGATGACCTCGTTATATTAGCAGTTATTGAACAGAACAACAGAAAATACAGAGCCTGTGACTAGACTAGACCCCAAAAATCACTAGAGAGAGCTAATGTACAAGAAATGACCCCAGGTGTCTCAGCTCTGTCTCTGGGGTTAATGCTGCTGTACAGCAGCAGTGTTCTGGGCAGAGGTCCTCGCAGCCGTCCAATTTTCCTCATTCGCGCGAGTGAATTCAAAATGGTCACGCGTCCAACTAGACGCGAATGACGCAAATTTGACGCAAAATTCGCGTCCGGAGTGAACGTACCATTAGACATACAGACACTCACTATTGGCAATTTTATTTTCACCTATTCACCTATAGATAGATATCTTTAGACAATCTCAGAAAGCCAGAGTTTCCAGCACTTTGGGCCTGAGGCGGGGTACATCCTGAAAAAAGGCCAGATAGAAGCAAATTTGACTCTAAGACATACACAGACATACAACTACTGACTGCTAATATAAGCGGTGGGCCAAGGGGCTCTATTATGCTTTTGATAGATCCCTGTCGAGGGAGGACCCAGTTTTTTTCTAACAACAGCTACAGTTTTCAAGGAATCAAAATAAAATTGTCGCCTGACATACTTCTTGCACGTTTTTGTAAATCTGCATATTTTCTGTAACACTTTTCCAAGGTGAAGACAGTGGGCAGCTATCTGTTATCAGCCAATCACACGCTCAGAAACCACCTGCTGCTGGAGCAGCGGCCCTAAACCCCGGCCACCTGCGCTTTTATGAGAGAAGATGAGCGACTGTCACTAAACTTCTGGAGCGGAGTGCAGCAGCTGGGCTTAACTTAAGCCGGTCCTAACTCTTACGCCGGGCGTAGCTACGTCTGACGTAGTAGTTAGTACCGAGTGCACCAGTGTTCACTAAGGCCAGTCTTAACTGTGCCTGGTCCTATCGTGCGCGTTTCACGAGAATCGGATCCTTTGACTTACGCCTGGTCCACGCTAGGCATAAAAGTTATACCTGGGCCTACACTGCACTCCTCATAACTATGAGCTGGTCCTAACTTTCAGTCAAACGTAAAGTTTATACTTCCGTGTCAAATTGATGGCGTAGCCTCGTGGACCCCTTTGTGTCGCCGCAAGCCCTCTCAAAACCTACACCGTAGCCCTGACGTGCACCTGGTCAAAAATGTAACTACGCGTCAAGGCGACGCGGACCGCAAGCGCTGTGATTGGTTGCTTGGTCTCGCGATGAATTGGCACTGCATGGAACGACGCAGAGGAGCAACGCAGAAGTATGAAGGGTTTTCAATGCCTTCGAGCCAACGGCAGTTGTTTGGCGTCAAGAATATGCGGAATTATAAACAAGCCTTAAGGCTTCGCCTAGGCGTACGACCAGCTGCTGCACTCCGCTCCAGGGTGCACTGCTCTATTGCTTAAGATAGGCTTAATGACTAATATTTCTTTACAGTGCTGTGTTAGCGACATGCGAAGCAAAATCATTTAGGCATGCAATTGCGTGAGGAAAAAGAGTCGATTAGAAAGAAGAATGTCATACTATTATGCTTATACGGAGATAGAGACTTGTCCCTGTAGTCACGTGATAACTGCTTCTATCAGTGGAGCAGCTGCGTTAGGGCGCATCCTCTGATTGGTCAGTTGTCAAAATCTGAGCGTACTATTGGTTCATGAAGTGTTATCAGCCGCGCCGTTTGCCTGATAAAATAATGAGATAAATGTATTGCTTTTGTAAAAATGTGCAAGATTTTCAAGTGGCGACAATCATAATATAACTGAGGATAATATACACTTTCTATATGTGAAATTCTGTGTCACCCCTCGATGGAGATCTATATTTTTGATAACGAAAGCAGATAGACGGCTTCTGCCCACTGCCTAATATCAATGGACCCGTGCATGTTTTTGGACAGTGAGATAAAGTCTTAGTATCCAGACAGAATCCATGGTAAGACAGACACATGCAGACTCTGAGAGGCGGTAGTACTAACCACTCTGCCACTGTGTAACCCTATATGAACACAGAAGGCAGAAAAAGCTTAGAATATCCCACTTGTGTTGACAAACTGTACAAATACAGACAACACTCACTTATTAAAGCCATTTGAATGGGTAATTTTCTTCCCAGCAGGGATTTGAATTTGTTATGCGGAAAGCAACAGATACTTACCGTTGATGTACAAATTGCCTGTACTTGCTGTTGCCTCTGTATGTCTGACATCAAGCTTCTATTTTAAAAGCTTTTTAGTTGGAGGTAAGGCTTGTATTTCACACTGTGATTAGCCAGGATACCACTTTATTGCTGTTGTGGACTTTTGCAGAACGTCGCAATAACTTTTGCAACATTTTCGCCCCAGCCGCGTACAGTGGTGTTTTTTCTTCCACGCTGAGACTAAAAGGTGTTTTTCGTAATTTTTTTCCTCTCCCTCTGAGGAATGAATCAAATAGCTGGCGTTTGCTTATTGCTTCCCTCCTCTCTCTCAATCAGCATTTTTCCCTTTTGATCTTTTATTCATACGATTAAGTCTGTGTATTGCCAGACAGTTCATTCTACATCTCAATGTATGATGAGACCGGATCTTTGAAGTTGGTTGTTTGCTGCTGCACTCCAGTCACTTTGGTGAACAGCCTGAATGGAGTTTTGCTAATTATTGCTGGTGTGGGAACACTTTCCAACCTATTAATTATCCCCTTTAAATGGTCTGACCCCAAGCGTACACACACCAGTCCTTATATTTCCCAACCTTAGAGACTCTCTCTCTAACCCAGTGTAACCTTAATGCGAAGCTAGGCCTTAAATTAAACATTTGCATTAGGATTTTTTTTATATTACATACTCCCATGTGGCTCTCTGTGACAGTAGCCACATTTTCAGGACTAATGCAAGCTGGTCTTTAAAATAAAGCATCTGGGCCCCAAGTGTATCTCCTAACATCTCTTAGATTCACTCCTCATTACATTTCTCTTGTTGCTCTGCTGTTTGCACTCTCACCACTATTTTTCACCTGCTTAATATAAAGCGTTACCCCCGTCGGTTTCTCCCCTTGCTTCTTTATCAGACGAAGACTAGTAATCCATCTATTCTCTGCCCTCTTTTTGCCTGTGGAGCCTCTCCTGTCCCATTTGTTTTTGCGCCTTTCATGTTCGTGCTGTCTTTCAATCAATATAGTTAACCCTGTTTTGTTCTTAACACCTTGTTTTCTCCAGTGCACCCCCTCTCTAAGCATTTTGGAGAAAAAAAAAGATAAAAGGTGTGAGGTTGTAAAATGTCAAATGAACAAAGTGCATAAACAGGCCTCCTCTCCAGGGACTTCATATAAAGGTAATGAGAAGAAATCGTGTGCCAAGGCTCACACGTACTAATAAGCTAAAGGTGGTGATATTTCAAGGCAATGTAGGTTTCCATATGTAAGCAATGGGTTACACAGGGGTAAAGACAAAACGTTGCATAATTCATATTTTATAAAGCTTCCTGAAATAGATCAGAATGGTTTTGATGTTTTTGATGTCACTTTTTATTCATAGTTTTTCCAACTCCATTTGCCATGAGTCATAGCTCCGAGTGTTGCCTTTAGCTAAAATGCTAGTGTTGCAATGACGATGATCTTACAAGGCATGTCAGTAAAACTGCCAATGCCTATTTTTCACAGTGAATGCATGTAACTTGCTAAAGGATCAAGCTAAAATGTTTGGTTTGTGATGCATCTTATTTTATGTCATGCAATAAAGGAAAAAGTTGCTTCTTTCAACTTCTTGGAGCAACAAAGCAGCCAAAAGATTCTCCACACTGGCATGATGACTGAATTAGTACCATCAGAATTTACATAATCAGTAAAACAGAGAGAAAGAAAAGCAATAGAAACTTGCTACAGTTTTCCTCATCTCATGGATAATATGTGGAAAACATACAAAATATATGTATTTTTACCTCAGCTGTCAATAAACATCCTGATCCTGATTTCTGATTGCTAAAGGCAAATGAAAGACCTCTAAGTTAAAGCCAAAGCTTGTCAAATGCTGTTACTTATAACATGTGAACTAATGTAATATCCTTCACATTGCATTTTCAGCAGTCTTCCTATCTTTGACATGCCCGTGTTGCACACGTGAGCACATATCTCCCCAGTCTTCTCACCTGTCCCTGGCCCGAGGACACTTGAGGTCCAGCACCCAGCCCAGCAGTGGATTATCAGCGTTGTGTGAGAGGCCAGATGCAGACAGATTCCTCTAGGGAAGTGCAGCCTGCTAATCCCACCCCAGTGCTTACTCTATCAACCCCCCACCAGCTGCACTTTGCCCCAGTACACAAACACACATGCACACAAATAAAGTAGAAGCCAGGCGTGAAGATTTCAACTCTGATGTATGCCACAACATAGTGCATCATGCCGCCAGCACCAGCAAACGACATGTCCGCATTTAGTGTTCATCCCCGAAGGGCACACGTGTTACAGATGCACGCATTTCCCAGCATGTATTCACAAATTTAGTCCCAGCACCTATAGAGTACACACCACAGACAGCAGACTGCCCTCCAGGGCCCCCTCAGGCAGGACGGGAGACCTCTGCCCCCTGTGTGACACAGACACCTTCCCAGCCGTCAGTCCCGATATATGACTGCTGCTAATCACAACAACATTCACCAGTACAACAGCACAGTCCCTGTGGGCACAGGCTGTGACTGCTGTGCAGTTGGCTGGCTGATTATTTGGCTGGTTACACGGCCGCTCCTCTTCTTCTTAAAGCCACACGTAAAGCACAGCACACGCATGGAGATCTCTCCAGGTTGAGCTTAAGTGAACAAATGTGTGTATTAACATGCCTCGGTACACCTCAGATGCCCAGTGGTGCTTGCTCACATCCTCATGTGCAGGAGAATATATGTCAGTATTAAACATTTATACATGGACCAGAGGCTCACAACAACAACAGGAGGATCAGCGGCAGCAGTGTGATTGCTCATCAAGCAGCAGCGGGGCATCAATAGGACTGAAGGCTGCTCTCCTGGGCCCACCTGTCGATTCCACTGGTAAAGACAGCAGTATGGTTTCTCCACTGGCCTGGAGACACCCGAAGAATCCAGATGCCAGCAAGGAACAGTGACCCACCACTCGACTCAGGACGATTCCAGCGTAGTTTTCCTGTGCCGCATTAACCATAGAGATAAACAACTCTACTGAGGGATGGAGGCAGATACAAATCTATCACAACGCACTGTGAATGAGATAGATTAATATCACGCTGTCCACAAAAACATGGAGAATGAGAGTTGTACAAAGCCCCAAAATATGTTTTATTCAACTTGAATTGACACAATAGACAACTGAATAAACTGCAATTCACGCAACATAAAGAAAAGCTATTTGTGTGGAAAACAAATGTAGCAGGCCCACAAGTATTGATGTAGGATTTGCAACACCATTCGGCCTCCAGCGTAGAATTATACTTGGAGGATGTTTGTCCAAAGGACAACAATCCCATTGCCCTCCGCTGCTTCATAATTAGACAAGATTACAACAGGATCAAGCTGCTTCCCATTTGTTTTGCCAGAGGAGAGCAAGGGGCAAGGGGAGATTCACCCTTTGGACAACTAACCTTGGATACAGATAATGAGTGGGAAAAGAGATTTGTGCTGTTTTGTGAAATAATGAAATGGACAAAATAAATCATGTGATTTGAATATGTGACTTTCTTATCTTGTGTCTCATAACTTTGTGAAAATAATTTCAGATTTACTTTCAGATTTTTACTGCACTTTTTTGCTTTTGACCTTATGAAATTGTATTTAAAAATCTAAAATCACATGTACTTATGCAGACATGTCAACAGGTAATGTTTTGTGTGTTGTCTGTTTTGAACTGTTGGAAATGTCCTTGAACAGTTTGTAAGATTTATTTTTTAAATAACAGGTTGTTTACTTTTGGAAATAGTTTTCCATTTTAATGTGGATTTTTCTTTCCATTCATTTAAATTAATAATTTGGGCCATAAGCAATGTTAAATAATTGCTAAATTATAATGCTTTACATCAACTTGAATTTTTTTTAGTATATACATTTTTTCAGCCTAAACTGTAGGACACTGTTGCCTTATAAGAAAACCCTTGCGTTTTACATTCAGCACCATGGACAGCTCTCGGTCCTAAGCCTTTTTAACTTTAGCTCTTTATCTTTAGTGTATCTTTTTTCTTTGCTTACAAGTTTTTTTTTGTTTTTTTTTCGATTTTTACGGCTTTCTTATTACCTAACCTCAGTGACTCCTGTCTAATAAATCTTGCCGACACTTCGACATACCATATTGATCTGGACAGAGGTCATTCGACAACTTTGATTAATATTTGAGTTATACTCAAAAAAAAAAAAAATCTACATCACATTAGTATTCCTTTTTTTGAGTCAAGATATATAGAACCTTTTCTGAACGTGACACAACATGAACGTGCAATCACAACCTCTTCACTCCTGCCTTTTTTCTTCGAAGTCTGTAGCTAGATGGCAGAAGAGCCCCACTGCAGCCTCGTTCACTCTCTGTGCCGTCATCATCATTACTCTGCCCTGTTTCTATTGCAAATGCACCCCTTTAGACCCTTTTGGTCCCAGTCTACAAAGAACACGGACACAAGCGATGCCACAGTTGTTTTAGGATCCCCATACGCATATACGTGAAAGGTTAAACCTATTGACCCTCTTTTTCTAACTTTAATTGCAATCACTTGTACTTCACATACATGTTGTCTTCTCATCTCATACCACCTACTCCTTCTCAATGTTCACGATTTGTTACCCACACACTGAACTCCATCCCATGCACAGGACGCCCTCTCCTCCGCCTCCCTCCCTCTCTCTCTCTCTCTCTCTACCCCTCCTCTACAGCACCCCTATTCCACTCTGTCTCACTCGGCTGATCGATAAAGCCAGCATTCAAAGTGTAGACTCCTTGTTCGTCCCAGCGGCCGGTTTTACGTGGATTAAAACGCGAAGGAAACATGTTGGAGACATAGATTCCGACTTCTGGATGCCCCTTTTGAGCAGAGATGGTTGAGCCCTGGTCCAGGTTGCTGTGGTCCTCTCCAAAAACCCAGTCACTTCTGCTGCTCTCCTATCAGCTGACATAACGCGGCGAGCTTTTTGCCTTTCCCTCTCAGAAAGAAGGACTCTAGTCTCTCATGTTATAGTTGGGATCATGAAGGGAATTTACAGAGACGGATACTACGACGGATCTATTGAGCTCCAGGACGTTTTCAACAGGAGATGCGTTAAATGTGGCCGAGGAGACTTTGCACAAGGCAGAACGATGAGGATTAGGACGAGCGTGGTTTTTTGGAACGTCGTCTTTTCACTGATGTTCACTTGTGTGAGAGGTACGATCCGGGAGTAGAAAAAAAGAAGCCACTGCAGCATTTTCTTGTCTTTTCTGTGTCTGTCTGTCTGTGTGGGTGCGTAAAGGCGCGTTTGAATGTGTGTGAGAGAAATGTAAAGCGTTACGGACGTGCGTCAAATAGACTCCCACTGTTTACTGGATGGAGTTTGGAGAGACGCATTCGCCTGCTTTAGCGCTGAATGCGGGCTTTGAGTCGCTCAATAGATATTCTTGCGGCTCCTTCTAATAGCCTACGTGAGCTGCTTTGCTTAGTAGGCGAACTCGTGAATTGTTAAGAGCGTGCACTGCAGATTTCCTGTAGGATTGTGCTCCGTTTAAAGCTGTTCAGGGTTTGTATATGCTGTTCTCCTAGTTTCTAGGTCGAGTTTTGTAAGTGGGATTTGAATTTCGTAGACCCGGGTAATTAGCAGTGTGGAACCAATTTGTAGACTCGTGTTTATCGGACTTGCCAGTGCAGGCAGGTGTAAGGTGGGCTTGTTAGTATTCCGGTGGCTCTTTCTCACACAATGACCTGTCGTTTAATTACGAGGTCCGAAGATGCCCAATTCATGGGTGCTGCTTACGTATTTTTTCTAAACCTCACATGCACGAAACCAGGGGTTTAAGAATTTGGAGGAGGACTCTTGTGACATGCCCCCCCCCCCATTTATTAATTTTTTTCTAATGGACTTCTCTCATAGTCTTAACTTATATCAGATTTTACTTAAAACACATATTACCAGGGTGGTAGAACACATTTCAGTACATAGACCATCAAACAGCAACATTTCCATTGGTCGAATAAAGGCTACTTTGGTTAAAACTCAAGCCGAAAGATGCACAATATAGTCTACAGTATAACCAGCCACATGTTCCCAGGATTTAGAAAGCAGAGAATCAAGGTATCACAAAAAAGGCTTTGTTATTAAGGAGCATTTTATGTCCCCAGCAATGTCTAAAATAAAGCCAACCATTTTGTTTGAACCTGACGAATATGTTCAAAACAGGGAGATCTCAAGAGCACTCTCCTCTGGTGCATCTCTGAAGGATTATATGACTCACAATATCTCTGGCCTCTTCTAATGTCGGACCCATCTTTTAACACAGTATGTGGCCTGTACCATGTTTTTCTACTTCTTTAGCAAAAACAATCAGACCTTCTCCACTAACCAATCAAACGTAAACCCTTCAATGGAGTGCCACACATTGGATATTATTTTTCTTCTTTTCCTTTCAGGTGTTGCCACAGTGAATTATCTGCCACCATGTAACCCTATCTTCTCTCACACCAGCTAACTTTATGTCCTTTTTCACTATATATCTTTGGGTTTCCTCTAGGCCTCCTATCTAGCAGCTCTGACTTGATCCTTCTGCTGATATGTTCACTATCCCTCCTGTGTAAATGTCTAAACCATCTTCATCTGGCCCTTTTGAAGTTGTCTCCAAAACATCTAACATGAGCTGTTCCTCTAAAGCACTCATTCTTAATCCTATCCATCCACGTCACTCCCAAAGAGAACCTCGACATCACATAAAAAAGCCCACACACACATTTAAGATTCAAATTCACTTCATAGCTTTTGACATGTTTTTATGTTGGTGCCCTGTTGCATGCCTGCTCATGTCTGGCCACTCTTTCACAAACACATATCTATTTCCATGCAGATTGTTGAGCTGATGAGTAATTCTGGTGTCTGTCTATTGGGGGTGGATGAGAGGTGCAGCATGCAGAGTAGCAGCACTGGCAGCATCCACAGACAGCGAGCCAAGTCGAGTCGAGTCACAGAGGGCCAGGGCCACTGTTTCATCACCACCCACATTGTGGCAATGTCAAAGCACCCATAGGCCACTGCCAGTCGTCCCAGCTCTGCTACTTATTAGGGAGCCCGCCAGCAAGTTTTTTGGGGGTGTCTTCGAGAAGTAAAAAAAGATATAGGGAGAAAAATGCTCAATGGAGATGAACCATGCAGCAGCTGTTGCTTCTCTGCCTTGACATATGACAAAAATAAGAAGATATATAACTCTGCCGCAGACTCCCCACTAAGATAATAAGGCTTCAGAAATCCCTCCCGAACAAAGTCGAAGTTTGTTCAACATTGCTTTGCTGATTTTTCATTGACTTGAACAAACTCAATTAAATATTTAAGCCATGGATCGAGTGCGGGGGAGCTTACAGCAGTTATCCTTAAAGTTGTCTTTGGCACCTGTTGAATGGTTGGCACGGAGGAAAGAAACAGAGCAATTAAGTCGATGTAAAGGCCTAGTCTCGTTATCACACCAAAAGCTCACAACACATTTCATCACGACTTCTGTCATCTGTTCCCCAAAGAGATCCACCAGATATCTGCTCCATGCTGACTCCGGTTCTGAAGAAACATCGAACTTCAAACTTGAACTTCTATTTTAACACACACAGCAATGAAAATGATGACAGAGATGATTTGAAGCATTTTGATTTATGTGGAATAGAGGTGGTGAAGGGTGTGCAAGCAAGTTGGAATAGGTGGAAAAAAGGTGTCAGGTGTGTTGTATGATGTAAGAGTGTCATTATCAGGGGTGAGAGCAGAAATGTTACATGGTTTAGAGACAGTGGCACTGAGACAGGAGGCAGAGCTGGAGGTAGCAGAGCTTAAGATGTTGAGGTTGTCTTTGAGAGGCTGTGGCAGAGAGGTTGGTTTGGACTTGTACAGAGGAGGGTTAGATAATAAATTGTATGAGTAGAAGGATGCTGAGGTTGGAGCTGCCTGGAGTGAGGCCTAGAGGAAGACTAAAGAGGAGATTTATTGATGCAGTGGAAAAGGACATGATGAAGTTGGTGTAAAAGAAGAGGATGCAGAGGAAGAAAAGTAACCCCATCAAATATACACAGGCAACCCTCAAATTATTTTTCTAGTTAAGGTAATATTTCCACTTTTATTGTTTCCTGTACATTCATTTGTTCAATATAATAAATGCGTTTGATTATATCTGTCTTTTCTAAAATTATCTGTGTGGCTCTTTGCTCAGCCATTTACAGGTAATTGCTTCCTTACGTCTTTCTAATATTTTTTGTAATGGCTGTGCAGCTTCCGCTAGCACCTGATTGGTACATTGCCAAAATAAATCACCCTGAAATTAAACACAAGCTAGGACCGGAGGTTTTTTAAAAGCAGTAAAAGTCCCGGGTCGAAGACAAATTGAATTCCTTTGCGCTGATACGGTGCCTCTTATCTTCTCGTGAGTACAAAGCCGCATTTCCTCTCGTTTTGACAAGTACAGTGCTTTCATTGATTCAACAACAATCAGTCAAGTTACAATAATGAGACAGTGACAGGGCTGGGGGCGACATATTGTGTAAGCAGTAGAAATGTGTGACTACATGGTGAAGCTCTCAAAGTGACTGAAACCGAGACAAGATAGGCTTAATGCTCGGTGGCTATTTGCAGCTAAATGCTATAGATGGAGCCAATTTCAAAGACTATTAGAGCCTTGGAGAGAGTCTAATTTCTGTGCGTTTTGCTGCAAAGTCAGATGTGTAATCAAAGAAATGGACATGCTTGTCAGTGAAAGGCCAGTGTGGAAGAAAATCTATTCTTAAGTAAATGTACTATGGCTTCAAAATAGAGATACAAATGTAGAAGTAGACAGCATCTGCTAATATCGGTATTACCACAACCACCTCTACTACTACTATTACCGATGTTACCACTCTTACACTGTTACTACCCACTACAAACATTTACTTAAGTAATTTTGTTCTTTTAAGTAAAAGTATGTTGGTAATGAGAAAATATACTTAGAATGTCAGATGTGTAGTCAGATGAAATGTACAGGCTTGTCACAGAAAGGCAGACATGGAAGAAGCACTCGAAATCTGTACTCAAGTAAAAGTACTGTTACTTCAACTACTGTTACTTAGTAGTCCTTGTGTAGAAGTAAAATTTCTTAACAACATTATTGAGCAAAAGCATATATGGATTGACTTGAGTAAAGTTTACTTAATTAGAAAGCAGTCTGCTACCAACAAAACTATTACCATTGCCACTGCCACTACTACTGCTACTACTACCACTATTACTTCTACTACCTACCTTCTACTATTACTGCTCCCACAATTATTTATATGCCTGTTATTACCCACTTTTCCACCAAGGTCAAAAGTTCTTTTACTCATTTTGAGATTATAAAAATGTAGGATAAGTGACATATGTATACATTCTTCTCAACTCTGAGTCTTGAACTGAACACATCTGTCCTGTTTTTTGATTTGCCCTGCTTCATGCACCTTACTGTTACTGCTGCAACAATATACTCTATACTCATATGTAAATACCACAAAGACCACCTGGAATTCTATATTTTACCTTTTATTTTATTTATATTATTTAGTATTCTTGTGTGCTGTGCGATCTGCTTTTACTTACTGGAAGCAGGTATAAAAATACATTTCACTGTGTACTATGTGTGACAGTGCATGTGACAAATAAAACATATCTAATGTTCTAAAGTATCTCATTACTTTCCACCTCTTGAGAAAGGTGAGGTGATATGAGAAGAGAGCAACTCCGCAGTAGCTTGTTTTCCATATTAGCATTTTAAAACAATTAATGACAGCTAACAAACTGATGAAAATGATCCATCTGTTGCCCCTCACGTTGTATATTTTTCAAACTTTCCTTCACGCCATTTTTTTTCCTACTTGGTCCGAGGCACTTTAGCAATTAGTGGTAATCAGGTGCGTGGTGGACGGACAGTAATCTGGCCACTGAGCCCTTGATGAAGACTTTCTCTCCATGTGATTATGTAAACAGGCTGGAAAGGCTGCTGGGGCTAATCAGGATTACCATTTGTCGGTGTAATTATGCACTATCTAGGGGGACTGTGGGGGCATTATCCCACTGCCCTACAGGTTCTCCTTTTGCACGCTGGGGAGTCAAGTCAGATAAAATGCTGGATGCAACACAAGAAAACTAGATAGTATTTCCTCTTTGGGATTGGTGATGACTATTTTAGCTCTGAACTACTACAAACACAATTCAGTGTTAAGTTGACCAACAAGTAGAAAGCACTTTTTGCTCCTAACAATAATACTACCACTTTTATTACTACCATTGCAACTACTACAATTACTATCATTGCTACTACTACAACTTATACCACTATACCACGTTACTGTTACCTATACCTTTGTTGATGTTGATGAAAAGGTGATGACTATTTTAACAGTGAACTATTTATAAGTTGGGGCACTGTGAAAATTTTTAATGAAAATAATGCAGTGGTTTGCAAATCTCATAAACCAATATTTTATTCACACTAAATCAGGTGCTGAAACTGGTATATTTTACTATTTCCTGAAAAATAATAGCTTATTTTGATGGCAAGTCTAAAAAATGTTGGCACAGGTACAACAAAAGCTTGGAAAAGTAGATGCTACAAATAAAAACAATTAGTTCAGCATTTTAGTCAGCGCAACAGGTTAACTGACAATATTTCAGTAAGATGACCAGGTATGGAAGGAGTATTTTACAGAATCTCTATTATTAGCATTTGATATATGAAATACTTGTGATCTTTAAGTGGCACAGCATTAAAAACAGGCATTATTCTATATTTTATCATCACTGCATGGATCATGAACACTTCCAGAAGTCATTTTCTGTGAACACAACTTACACAAAAGCAAGTTACAGCTGAATCATGTAGTATTTCCCTCTCTGGGATTGGTGATAACTGTTTTAGCTCTGAACTACAGTACTTAGTTCACCTACCGCCCTCTAACCCACACTTTTAACCTCTTGGCTCCCCTCTCAGATATCTCCGATGGGTTTTTCTGAAGGTTGGTTATAGTTTGCTGCGTGTGATTAAGTTGGTTCTTGGTTCAGGTTTCATTTTTAATATAAGCAGCCCTCTCGGGTGAGCGAGATTGGCAATATCTTGTCTGGAGTGAAGAAAAATAACCGTCCGTTTGTAGAGAGGCTGCTTTTCCCGGTCAGGGCTACAGATTGGAGGTATCTTATGCACCGCAGGTTGCCAGTTTCAGACGGGATTACACTCTGTAAACGCTCTCTGCAGGCCAGCCCGCTAATGAAAAATAAGTTCAAATTTGATGCTGGAAACAAATGAATTTAAAATGGATACATTAAAGGGATATATGTCATATGCATAAATGCCCTCCCTGTTTATAAAGCCATAACACTTTGTGTTTATTTGTCATTGTTACTGTGTGCAGTGTTTATGTATTTATTATGTATACTCAGTGAATGAATTGTGGACTGTGGGATTATAACTTCCCCCATATACAGTAGGTTATGAAGGAGCAGTAGTCAGGTGAAAGATAACAAAAGCATTGGCCCTATCTCACAGTTATAAAGAGCCAAGAACTGTACTTCAATTAGGGATGTTCTAGTTCAGGAGTAAATGCTCTGTCCCTTGAGCCATAAATCCCCAGTGGTGGAAGAAGTACTCAATTTTGTTACTTAAGTAAAAGTACAGATAAGGGAGCAAACATTTACTCAAGAAAAAGTAAAAGTATCACATGGACATTTCTACTTAAGTACTCACTTTCAATTGTACTTGTGAGTAAAAAAGTAAAAGTATTTTGCACAGACTGAAGAACTAATGAATGTGTTAAATCGGAGGGATTTTGCTTAAAAAGTGTGCTGTAAACTAAAGGTTAACGGTGCAACAGAAGAGACTGAATCTGTAGGTGAGGTTTTTCTGAGGAGTACTACTTTACTGCATCTTTTATAATTATGTACTGTGTCTACAATGATAACACAGCACAAGTAGTGATGTAAAAAGTACAGATACTTGCTCTAAAATGTAGTGAAGTAAAAGTAAAAGTACCCCTTGTAAAATTTACTCAAGTAAAGTACAGATACATAAAAATTGTAATTAAGTAAAGTAACTAAGTACTTTTACTTTGTTACATTCCACCACTGCAGATCTCTTTAATCACAATGGTAAAGAATCCTTTCATACTAATACTCTGTTACTTTACTTCCCCCTATGGTTGGAGTTGGTATCTATTGGCATATCCCTATCTCACAATAGTATAGATTAACTGTTCACAAAGTCGAGTGTTTAAACAGTCCAGAAAAAAACAAATTCATTTTTTTACCCATTACAGACTTTTGCTAAAAATTAAATCAATTTACAACTATTACCTAGCTTGTTGGTACAATAATTCTTGTGGAGCTATCTTGCAAACAGAGAAACAAACCAAAGACTGACTAATTAACTCCTGGGAAAACATAACCTCCTTTTCTTTTTCCTTTTTTGTCCTTTTTTTTAATATATAATTTATTATTTTTTGTTAAATACAAAAAGCACAAAACATGACATAAGAACATAAAGAAAAATACACAATGGGGGAAAGATAAAACAAACAGCAAAGACATCGATCTTTATACGAAGTCTGGCCTAACCTTTGGTTTATAAGTCATCCATTTTGACCAGTATTCTTCAAAATCATCCATGTGTGATCTTAGTTTAAATGTTATTCTTTCCATTGTAAAGATACTGTGTACCAAATCAATCCATTCACTGATAGAAGGGGTTTTCTTCGTGAGCCACCTTTGAGTTATGGCCTTATGCCACTCACAGTGTTCTCAACAAATATTTATCAGATTTTAAGAGATGAAGATCCTCTGATCCTCTGATGAAGATCCCCCAGATAGATTATGTTGAACTGGAAATGTGTTTTCCTCTCAGACTGCCTCTAGGACTTTAAGCATTTCTCTCCAAAATTGAGCCACAGAGGGACAGCACCAAAAGATGTGAATGTGGTTTGCTAATGTTTGAATGCACAATCTCCAGCAGTCAATCTGATGAGAATAATTTAAACTTTTGAGCTGGTGGACTAAAATATCGAGTTACATTCTTCCAACTAAACTCCCTGCAGAAGGGGGTATTTGTTACAGACCACTGCTGTCTGCATATTCTGTCCTACTCCTCTGTTGTAGAAGTTAAGTTACTCTCTGCTTCATAACCTCCTTTTCTTAGATAAAACAAAGTTTGTAAATAGATATTTACCGCAAATGACAAAATGTGCGTTTAAAAATCTTAAATTGACAGACAAAATATTGCTTTAAGAATCACCAAAAATATGATTATGTGGAGCCAATCACACTCCCGCGTTCATTTCTATCACCAACTCATTCACTTTAATCATGTATGTCATGATGTTCTCAACAGTATATAACATTGTTGAAACACAGCTTACACAGTATAAATTCATTGTAATGCATTCCGTAACCCGTGACTGTTGCATAGTTGTAGCTTCATAAGGCTTTGAGGCCTCAACAGTGCTGCTCTTGTTTGCTTCTGGGCCTGACAGCTCTGTGTTTTGATATGTGACAGTAGAGCAGATGGGCAGAGGCCTATAGTCAGGAAACAAAGCCACGAGATGTGATGGTAATTGAAGAGGTAGACTGGTTAGTGCGGGCCTTCTACGTGTTTCTTTGGCACATTTCAAGAGCAATTAAAATGATAGCTGAGTGTTTTAAGATAACACTGTTGAATCTTCATTTCCTCGTCAGCGACAGCACGTTTCACAGTGGAGAGAAGATGTAGACAGTGCTGTTGAGATGTTTTTAAATGAGCTCACACATGATTTTTGATTGCTTTATAAATACTACACGGTGGAAGCTTTAACAATTGTTTGACTAAAAGCAAACAAATACAGGTGCATCTCAAAACATTAGAATGTTGTGGAAAACTGATTTTTAGAATTTCTGTTTTCAGAAAGTAAAACACATATATAGACTCAGTACACACAGAATGAAACTTTTTTACTGAAATTGGGATAATTATGGCTTACCACTAACTAAAAAAGGTTTTCTTCTTTTCCCTTTTGGTTTTTCCTTAAGGGGTTGCCACAGCAGTTCATCTGCCGTAGTGTGCAGTACTTTGCATACCTTTCCTAACACACCATCTCCATTTATCCGGGCTTGGGATCGGCACACGTGCACTGGCATGTGACTATATTGCTGGGTTTCCGGCGATGAGGTCATGCCACTGTGGTGAGAGCAGATGGGGGGGCTGGAAGTAAACACTGCATGATTAAGCGCTAACAAATTGCCCAAGTGTTGTGAGACTTACAGCCATCACAACCAAGCTCTTTTATGTCAAGAAAGTGGCTACTTAAATAGGTAGCTTTTTTTGTTTTTTAGAAAACTCACTAAAAAACATCAGTCTTGGATTAAAATTCCCTGTCTAAAGTTTGGAGGAGCAGAGACAACACTCGTGTGTGCAGTAACCAAGAGTAACTTCCTCGTTTTGTCAAACCACAAATCATGTTAGAATGGCATTTCTGTGGACCTCTGACATAAGTATACGTCTATTATATATAAGTATAAGAGGTCCAGGTTTGATTCCAGGTATTGCATATTGTTTTAGCAAATCTCTTATGCTGGATGCCCTTCCTGACACAACCATTTCCCTTATCTGGGCTTGGGACTGGGCCACTGACTTGTGACCCTCTGTGGCTGAATTGAAAACCAAATTTCTGTATTCTATCAAATTTTTATTTACAGGAACATCATAATTATAATAACAAATAGATAAAATACTTTACACTAAATCTATATATATGCTTTACTACTGAAATGCTTTCACTTATAGTCAATATTCAAAATTTTAAGGTGCTCCTTCAGTATATAATTCCTAACGTGATGGTGCTGCTGAGCTACTTTTCTACATCTGCAGTATAGTTTGATAAAGTGGCCATCATCAGGATTTTTATGCTGTGGACATTAAGCGCCCAGACCTGTGGCGCTGCATTTATTAAACTACTTATTCATCCATCTATGTCCCTTCTCAGTTTGAAACCTGGCTTTAATTTTGTTTCATAACTGCATTAACAAGGACACACACAATGTCACCCTTATGGAAAAAGCTGAACGGGAGCCCAGCTGATATTGCCTGAGTTTCATATCTTTGCAGTGCCAGCAGTTTTCCAGCTTCAAACCTGTGGAGTCTTAAGGGCAATAAACGCAACAGTACAGCAGTGCCTTATACAGCTGCAGGTGGAGATGTGCTGATGTCTGGAGACTGGGAGAGTAATAGCTACTGTACAAGGGCTAGGCTACAGTTCAGACCAATGGGGAATAGATGCACAGAGCAAACTAAAATAGTAAAAAAGTGATATACAATTATAAATGTGATATGACAAATGTTCAAATAGTAGATATTGAAGTGATAAAAAAAAAAAGCCTGGCAAACAAATATACAATACATTTCAGTTCAGCCCTTTTCGAGTCCTGTTGGCTTTTCCTACTGAGCTCGCTACAGCAAATCTCATAGTAGAGTGATTCACAAATTGATTTGACATAGGTTTTACACTGGATGCCCTTCCTTATGCAACCCTCTCCATTTATCCAGGCTTGGGACGCGGCACAGTGCACAAAGACTACACTAGGTTGTGACATTTGGCTGGATTATTTTCTACACTAAAGTAATTCATTCATCTTCTTCCGCTTATTCTCGTTAGGGGGTAACACTAACTGCCCAGTAACTTTGGGCCTTAGGCGGGGTACTCCCTGGACAGGGTCCAGCTTGTGGCAGAGACAAACACAGACAGACAACCATTCACTCTCACATTCATTCACTAGGGGCAACTTAGAGTCACCAATTCATCTAACACTGGGGTGTCCAGACTTTTTTCCTTGAGGGCCAATTAGTGAAAAATATATGCAAAGGCTACTCAGTAGAAGCACCGTATTACACTATACCATAAAAGCATAAGAGCTTGGGACCAGCACTTAGTATGAATTTTTTTGGGTGCCACCAACTACTAATTTCCATTTTTTCTTCCTTAATGCCAGGTACAACTCTTACAAATGAAGCTTTTTACCTGCACTTCAAACCTTGCAATAAAAAGCACAAGCTGTGGCAATTTGGTTCAATTGAGAATGAAGCCCAAGGGCCAGTAAAATATGGTCTGTGGACCAGATTTGGCCCCAGGGCCATAGTTTGGACACCCCTGACCTAACACACGCATGTCTTTGGGCAGTGGGAGGAAGCCAGAGTACCCAGAGAGAACCCACAGTAACATGGGCAGGACATGCAGACTCCACCCAGAGAGTTCATGTGTCGGCCGGCCCAAGGATCAAACCCACAATCTCCTTGCTGGAAGGAGAGAACACTAACTGCTCTGTCACCGTCTATATCTAATTTGAAGTCACAGTCCTTTCATTTGAGTCCAGATTTTGAGTACTTGCTTTCCCTTTGTTGAAATTTAATTTTGCCAGTGTTGGTTTGGTAAATGGTGCCAAAACCCTGAAGGCAAATCATGGATAGTTCAACAAAAAAGACCCCAGTCAAAGGCCATGGTCCATGGATCACTGCCATTGTTGAACCAGGTTTCTTTTTCAGAGGATTTTTAAAAAAGCTTATGTTGTAGATCAGGTTTCATCAGTTGAAATGAATATTGCTGCACTCCAATGTCATTGCAATTCTTTGAAGTCATGGCTATGCAGATTTGACTGTCATCCAATGGTTCGGTGTATCATGCCACTGTTTTCACTTGGCCTGTAGGGGGCAGAATCATCATGGTTGAGTTTTCAGGTCAACAATTGCTCCCACATTAGCTTAACTGTCCTCCATGTGGAATAGTTGGCAGCTCTGCAACCTGCTAAATGTTAATGAGTGTTTTTACATTTGGATATGGACCAAATTCCAGGCCAGGCTCTGAATCCAAACGGAGTGTAAAGCTAATAGAAGAAGCTGTTAACAGGATGCCTAGTCATAGTTTGTGTCTTGTCCCCACATATAAAAAAGATATATATTTTTTTCTTTGTCTTTTGGGGAAGGAATATAGTGTTAATGTTTGGTTTGAGGACTTGAGGCTAGAGGAGACAGACTTCCTATTGTATTTTTGGCTCTCACAGCAGTGGCGTGGCATCAGGTGCAATATGGCTCGGTAGCACTTTGAGAAGGTATTGGTGTCTAGCCATGAAATACTGTATTTGTTGGGAAGTAGCTAAAGCGGCAGCGGCACACGGACGATGGCAGACACTTATTATACTTGGCGAGGCAGAGGCACAACCTGTGTTATTTCTTTGTGTAACAGCGATGTGTGTGTCACTGCCGCATGCATGCCAGCTGCATTCAGTATGGCCCTCTATTTGATTTTAGTATTTTTCACCTCGGTGGCTAGCAATTTAAAACCTCCAAATGGAATATTTCGGAGCCCTTTTTCAAATTGCGGTGACACACTCATGAAGTAATAGTCATTCTGTGGAAAGCCTCTTTGCTGTTTCTCTTGTATGACGACCATTTGCCTTTTCATCAATCATGCAAGGGCCACTGCGATTATTCACGCTCTAACAGTATGAACGAGGAAGGTGCCACACGGCCATGCAGATAACACCTCCACTCTTTGGGGACATCAATTTAAGATTTCTGTCAAGTGTGGCGGATGTCTAGGTCCTGTATTCCTTTTTGTTGTGTACCTGATGAAAAATGATATTTGCTGGCTTGTCATAGATCTAAGAGAAAAGTGCTTGGATTTCTAAAAACAAAATTACCTCTAAATATAACTCCCAAGTGTAGCAGCGGCACTGGCTCTGATCTAATGTGATATAGCCTCATCACTATCTGATGACAACAGACAATGCATCCTTTTCTCTTCGTCTTTTTATACTGCACGTGCTTATTGTTCAATGGAAATACAGCAACATCTCAATGAATTGAATTGAATATCATGGAAAAGTCAGTGTTGCAGTTCAAGGTGAAACTTGTGTATAGATTCAGTATACTTCTTTTCTTTCGGCTTTTCTTTATTTAGGGTCATATTTCATATTGATTTGGCATCCTGACACACCTCTCTCCTTTTATTCAGGCTAGGAAATGGCACAAAGAGTACAGTGGTTTGTAATATAATGTCCTATGGCTTATATATATGTAGTACACAGAGAGTGAACTATTTCAAGCAATTTTTTTTTAATAATAATTGTGATCCTGATGGCTTACTGTTAATGAAAACCACAATTCAGTGTCATAAAATTAGATAACAGTATATAAAAATCCATCAACAAGGGGTAATAAGCCAGTGTAGTCATTGTGGGGGTCCCAAGCCCAGATGAATGGAGAGGGTAGGGTCAGGATGGGCATGGGGCATAAAATGTATGCCAAATATAATCTCCAAATCACTGCACAATAGGAGGCAGATTTGCTGAGGTGACCCCAAAAGGAAAAAGTCGAAAAGAAAGAAGACATAATATTAAATTATCATAATCATCAAATAAATGCTTGATTAATCAGCTGAAATAATGTCACCATAATCTCACCTGATATTCTAATTTATTGAGATGAACTTGTGTTATAGTTGGTTATATTTCAGACAGTTGTTTTGTATGAATGTATGCAAATTGATGTACAACCACACTAAACATTGCTGCTGTCTGTCTGTCTGTCAGTATTGGAACAGCTGTGTGGACTCTGCTGCAGTGTGGCCCGGATGTTTGTTGACCTTTGCTTTGCTCAGTAACAGCTCCATCTCTCCACTTTTTTTTTTTTTTTACTCTGTAACCAGGCCCGGGCTGATGGATATCTCTATATTGGCTCACTCACCTTTAAGGTCAGGTGCAAATCAGTGCAGGTTTTTTTGTACTTAAACTTTGATTGCTGGGAGTGGTGCTGTTGGCTCTCTTTCTGATTGTGATAGCCTATCATCGAGAACAATGATGGAATCCATTGGCGGGAAAGAGGTGTCCTTGACTAAGCATACGCCACTGTTATTCATGGGAAATTGAGAATCAGGCAGGGGCGACCAAAGTGATACATGCTGCGTCTACAACAGGAAGTGAGGCAGACTGTGACAGCAAACGTTGTGCTTGCAGTAAAATAAATATGATGATAAAATGTGAATCATGTGAGGGTTGCATTTACTGCACACTATGGAGGCAGATTATCAGCTGTGGATGGAAAGAAGATCTGTGTGGCTTCAAAATGTCATATTCATTTTCTTCAATTAATCACGAGGTTGAAGCTGTTCACATCTGCTTAGGGAATGAGGCAGTGCACCCTGAATGCTGAAGATTAATACTTTAAGACAGTGTTTCCCAACCAGAGGTACAGGGACCACTAAGGGTATGCAAGCACATGCAGTTGGTAAGTGGAGTTATGTGATCATTTATCGTACCTTTGTATATTTGGCTTTCAAAGACTAAAATAAACTTAAATCTGGACTAACCCAGCGCTATAGCAAGGGACGGGACACTAAAGAAGGACAAAACAGGGACTAAAACAGGTCTAAACCAGGTATAAAACCAGAACTTAACCAAGAAAAAACAGGTCTAAAATCAGAACTAAACCAGGGATAAACCAGAAATAAACCAGGACAAAACCAGGAACAAACCAGGTCTAAGCCAGGAACAAACCAGGTCTAAGCCAGAACTAAACCAGGACCAAACCATGCCTAGAACTAGAACAAAACTAAGACTAAATCAGGATTAAAACATGTTTAAGCCAGAAAACTAAAAAACTAAACTAGGTCTAAATTGCATGTAAACCAGGTCAACCCAGGACTAAACTAAAACTAAACCAGAACTAAACCCTGCCTAAAACCAGAACAAAATTAAGAATAAATCAATACTAAACCAGGTCTAAGCCAGAACTAAACTAGGTCTAAACTAAGGGTAAAACTAAGTCAACCAAGACTAAACTGGACTAAACCAGCCCCAAACCAGGACTAAGCCAGGTCCAAATCAGGACGAAATTGAGTCCAAATTAGGACAAAATCAGGTTCTGGGGGTACGCAAAACCAAAAAAGCCAGGAACCACTGCTGTCTGTATTTGACAATTTATGAGCATCTTTCTTTGGCATAGGAAATAAAATACATTAATATGCCAAATATACAGATGATATAATTTGTACAATCTATTAGAAAAACTCCTGTTGCTTCAATAGTACAGAGTGTACAGAAAAAGTTTAAGCCCAGTTCTTCTCAACTGGTCATGGTGTCCTCACAAAGGGACAAACTGCTCTGCTTCAGATATTGGCACTTTGTCAAAAAACAGGAGTGTGAAGTAAAAATTGGATGATGTTTTGTGCATTTTATTCTTGATTCTTAAGAGTTAATTTACCCAAACGGTCTGACATAACACATCATTGATGGCCCTCCATTGTTACTGGCTTTGTCCAGCATTTTAATATGTAGCCTGTCGTGTTTGTTGAAAATAAAGTGCATAGAGAGTGTTCCCATTTATCAAGGCCTACAATTTGTGAAATATAATTGAAGTAATTGGGTTGTCCATCCAGACCAAGTTTTAACAATTTTACAGTTGAACAAAGCAGACAAATATTCAGCAGAAAAAGAAAAATGTCCTTAAAATGAAAAGCAAAATTATGGTGAGGCTTGCCAGCACACACCATTAAATTAGAATTATGGGTAAAAATAAAATGATTTTATTTGTTGAATTCAAAGTGAAATTCAAATAAAATTAATTCAGTACACATCAACTCATCTGCCTTCATCCATCTTCACTGATACAGTATGGAAGTTATCTTGCTGATTTTAATATTAATTTGGCTATAGATTTTGGGTTTCCAGATACAATCCTCTCAAATTGTGCAGGAACAGTGGCTTCTGACCCCCAGTGGTGCAATTAAATTAAAGGAATAAATGCTTGGAATATTTAAAAAATATATATTTAAAAATCAACTTTTTTGAGCTTTTAACTATGTTATAATGTTGTTTCCAATGTTGTTACTCTCAAAAACTTACCTCAAGTACTATTGTGTTTCATTCACATTTGTTTGAGTAATCCTGTTTGCTGAGGCAGGCCTCTTTTAACGATCAGAAAAGATCGGTCTCACAGCTCTACATAGCCAGCTCATCTGTTAGCATCATGTTGCTAATAACTGTTCTAAATAGCCATTTTATGCTCTGTCCAACCGTTTCCAGCAGGGGGTGATGGACACCTAATCCAAGCGTTCTCTGGAAAGTCAAAATGTGTTTTATGATTGTAGAAGATGAATTAGGCCACCATGGGTATCAGTAAAAGTATTTCTTAGGTACCGGTATCGAAAACCAGGTATCGTTTAAATACTGGTATCAAAAAAATCTGAACAGTATCCAGCCCTAGTTATAAAATGTTAAATACAAAGGTGTTCAAAACTATTTCAAAAAAAGCATAATGTAGGGCCTTTAATTTTGTGTTTCCTGAATCTATATTTTATACAGTATTTCTGTCTGTGTATTTCAGTTTATTAGTTTGAACAGAACTCCTGAAATATATTCACTTTTGTACCATATTCTAATTTATGTTTATTTATATTTTAATTATCACTTCACACTTTTCTTGGCAGGGAAGATACGTGTTTTCTTACATCTAAACATGGCGTCCTAATGTTATTACCTGAAGGTGGGGTCAGATACTTATTTGTCAAGCATGTTTGATGATGCTGCATTAAAATAGTTGATTAGGACGGCACTCATTCACACCCATTATCATGCATCCATCACCCACTGGTCTGTTTGATAATAATAATAATAATTTGGATGCCAGTAAACTACCACCCTTCCCCCTCCCTTTGGCACATAATCATTCCTCTTTATGGCTGCAATAAATCAAAGCGCCGACCAACATATTTACTGCATCATCTAATCCTTCAAGCAACGAACTGGAAAACTGTTGCCCTTATGTTTACTTTGATTTGGCCATTTTGTTGTGTACTTGCCTATAATTTTCTCCCAAGGCCTAAAAGTGCATTGTATGGGATTTAAAGGCATGTTGTGGTGAGCTTGCAGATTCTAATCAGCTAAACACCCTTCTCCAACCCTCGCCTGCTAAGAATCATGGCGACAGTGAAAAATTATGGTATAGTGTTTTTTCCATCCAGGCTCACACTAGGAAGTAACATGTTCACCATACAAACGCCACATCAACAAATTAAAACACTGTGGGAAAAGCCATTTATTTTAGTATGTTAATTCAAAGTGAAAGGCGTATGTTATATAGATTTAGCACACAAAATTAAACATATCAAACATTTGCTTAATTTTTCTGTGATGATTATGGTTTACACTTAATGAAAACAAAAAATCAGTGCCTCATAAGTCAATAAGTGGACTATTAAATGATATTACTTTTTTTTTTCTCTGTTTGTACTGAAGATATGCTTTTTACTATTGAAATATTTTAAATTTTTATCATTTGTTGATATACATCTGGTATAGCCTATGAATGACCTATACTGTATTTGGAGAGATGTGCATATTACTATGATTCAGTGTGTGACAGTTGAAGGGCCTATATTATGCTTTTTTAAGCTTTGCGAAATAGTTTTGGACACCTTCACTTTAGTGTTTTACATTTTATAACTTAAAATAATGTGTATGTATGGAAAACATCTACTTTTGGGGAGTTGTGACTTTGACTTTGCAGAGAAGGTTTGGATTAGGTGTCTGATGCCCCCTGCTGGCAACGCTGAATAGACAAAGCATAAAATGATATAGATAAATAGAATAGATAAATAAGCTCACTGCTTTGTAGTGATGGAAATTTAAGCACTGAAATGATCAGAATGAGTCCAGTGTATGGGATTTAGACATGCGCAGGAGCACTTCCTGGTTTCATGTGTCTATGTAAAGCAATGAGACTGAGTGTTTCCAGATTGAAAAAAACTACTCCAGGTACTGTATGTTTGTGATGAGGGAACATTATAACATAGTTAAAAGCTTTGAAAAGTCGATTTAGCATAATGTGGGGACCTTTAAGGGTAGCTATTTGTTTTTAATTAAATATAATTAAATCATAGGGTACACAGTGGCAGGGTAGTTAGCACTCCTGTCTCTTGGCACAGAAGTACTCCAACTTTCTCCCACTGTCCAAATACATTCATGTGTTAGATGGATTGGTAAATCTAAATTGCCTCTAGTAAATGAATGTGAGACTGAATGGTTGTTTGTCAGTGTCTGCATCAGCCTGCGACCAACTGGACACTGTCCAGGGTGTACCCAGCCTAAGGCCCATAGTTTCTGGGTTAGGCTTCCACCACCCGCAGCCAATAAAAGGAAATGAGTGGAATAAGATGATTCAAAAAAAAAAGAAAAGAAAGAAGAAAAGAAATAATAATTCCAGACCAGTAGGGGTTGAGAAAGGCAGATATAAAATTGGGACCGCTACTGCTTTTCCTCTGTGGTGACAAAATGGATTAAAGGCAATCTGCTTTTAAATGAAACAAGTCAGCAGGACAAGGTTTTCAGTGGAGCCTATGACAATGCACATTAGCACTCACCAAATGACATCAGATGATTACCATCTTTAACAAAGTGACGACTTATAGCACTTTTTTCACTTTTTTAGACTTGGTATTCTGGAATGTGGACATGAAAGTTTTTAAGTCTGGAAATCTTTCACTTCTTTTCCAAAGGGTTACATCAGTGGAGGAGTGTCCCATGACCTTGACTAATCAGAACCTCCACTGTGCTGCTAAAATGACAATGGCTACTTAAATACAACAGCAATTTATAACACTCTTCAATCAACATGTTTTAAGCTCTTACATTCTTACACAAGATGGCAGCAATCACACATCATAGGTTACCAACAAGGAAATGTGTTTTTTAGGTAGGTAGGAGTTTATTGTCCCCTGTAAGGAAACTGGTTTGCAGTGAGTAAAACATTTAACATTTAATATAAGACAAAACATTTCACACGAAGTACATTACGTGCAGTGTATTCAACATCCAACATAAAATCAAGTAGAAAAACAAGCTTTGTTCAGGCCACACTGTTACTATAAGGTAAGAATGTAAAATAGATTTTTCCCTGTACAGATCAGCTGAACACAGAAATAAATAGTTTATTATTTAGGATTTTAGACTTAGAAATTTATTCAATGAACCAATTACCTGTGGAACAAACGATTGTCTGGTTCTATTTTTGCTGATGGCTGGGTATCGATACCTCCGCCCTGACGGGAGCAGCTCAAATGCATTAAAAAGCAGGTGTTTTGGATCTGATCAAATTTTCTCTGCTTTGTTCTTAGATTGACCTGAGTAAATATCCCATAGACTGTTCAGAGGAATGTATTGTATTTTACTGGCAGTGATAACTATTTTTCTGAGTGAATTTTTTTGTGCCTCAGTTATAGCCCCAAACCAACAGATATTGCAAAAAGTCAGCACACTCTCCACAGAAGCACTGTTTTTGGCTTGAATAGCATCATTATTTCATTTATTCATCTTCTGTTTATTCCTGTTCGGGATAGCAAGTGTCTGGAGTTTATCCCAGTAACAAATGGGCCTTAGGCGGGGTACACCCTGAACCATGGCCGGTTAGCTGTAGGCTTGACACATACACTGGCTGACTATTTACTCTCACACGCCTTCACTATGGCCAGTATAGAGTACCCAATTCACCTAACACATGCATGCCTTTGTACAGCTGGAGGAGTAAACAGAAAGAGTAAACAGTAACACAGGGAGAACATGCAGACTCTGAAGCAGGAGCGCTTACCACTCTGTGCAACTCACAATACTGTTATGCTGTGGCTATTTTTTGTAGTCTATATATTTTACTTTTGTAGATGTTAAGGGATTTTAATGTGATAGTCTATAGCCATATTCTGTGGTAACGAAAACACTGCTATTCTTATTTTCAGGTGATTTTGACTCTAATGAAAAAGTCTTGGAAATAATAGCTTGCCTCTCCTCTGTTTATGACTCAGCCATGGTTTATCAGTGGAGCGAATGAACTGTTTCTTTCTTCCTGGATTCCTCCCTCTGAAAAGGCAGCCAAAAGAGAATCACATTGTGCGGTTTTGATTGCTTCACCCTTTGCATTAGTAAAAAGCTTGACAAAAGACCAGGCCACACATATAAATATGCATGTGCACTCAGACACACTCCCCATACATGTGAGATTGACACAGAGATAGACCGGCGCAGTTTGAAGTCGGGAATGGGAGACAACTGCCATTTTCGTGTCTTTGTTTTGCAAAAGCATCTGTAAAACAATCTGTTATCTGCATCAAAGGTGCAGTGAAATGTTGTATCTGTGTGCCTATCCAAAGGCCAGGGGTAAATGTAACTATTTGCAAAACAGCTGAGCCCATTCTTGAGCTGTCTGTCAGCCAGCCTGCTGCCTGCTGGGGCCCCCAATTCTGCCAGACTTTTGCGTTATTATCCTGATTCATATTTCTGAACTGTATTTTCCCCACTGTGCAATCACAGCATGTTGTTAATTTGGTTTCTCATCACAATTTATGGTCGGTGGTGTTGTAGCGTGGCACTAACGCGGGGTCGATGAAAACCCCGGGGAGTGCATTTTGCAATTGAAGTAATGATGGAGGTCGAAGTCGGCAAACTCAAAACAAAAAAAAAAAACATAATTCATCTCTGAGTGGTAAATGGATTAAATGCATGTCCACACTCCTGTACGCAGAAGCACATGTCTTGGTTGCATTTTGCCTTTGAAGTTACAAGATGAATGGCAACAATTGCGCTTTTTATAGACGCAGCTTTTATGGAGATGACAGTGCTTAACATATTACAAGCGTGTGTGAAAAGAGGGATTGAGATTTATAATGGATAGCTTATGGGAAAGGAGTGAAAAACACGGAGGATGCTGGGAAAAATGGAAGGAAAAGTTGCAGAGTAAGGAGTGGAGAGATGGATTCAGGCAACAATGAGGCAGAGAGGCAGTGAATGAAAGGCGAGGTAGATAATAAAGCAGAGAGATTGAATGAGGTACACTGTAAAACCAAATGGATCTTACAAAAAGAAGATACTGCATTACCAGTGATGTTTATAATTTTTTACATTGATCTACATTAGATTATCGATTAAACATAATAACATTGCTTATATATCTTCGTGATGTATATTAATGTTGAGGTAGAGTAGATTTGTAAATAGTCCCTAAGTACGTATCGATCATCAACTTATACTTAAGTGTTCTAAAGTGTTACAGCATTTTTTAAAGTTTTAATTTTTGTCATGTACAACTCATTTGGTAGAGCTGTGGCACATATGCATGGCAACTTTAGCCTGCCTTGCCATCGTGGGTTCAAGTCCAGTTTCCAACACTTTGCTGAATGTCTCTCTATTCAATAAAGCCAAAAAAAGGCCTAAAAATATCTTCAGAACAAAAATTGCCATGATAAATACACTATAAGCAACAATATGAACATTGTACCAATGTTTAGAGAAAGACAACGTACATAATTTAGATAATAATTTAAAAAGTAACTGTGTCAAAATATTATAACTCCATAGATAAAGTAATGATATGAACTTTAATAGTTTGAGTTAAGAAGCTAAAATGATTTGTGGCAATTGATTTAAATTTTAAAATCCAAAGGCTGAGAATCTAAAGGGCACAAGTGACATTTTGGGTGAAATTGATATATATAAAATGAAAGTGTGAGATGATGAGCTCTCTTTAGTTTAGTTTCAAAATATCACAATATTGTGATGTTTCCAAGCAATTTAGATCTATTGATCAAAAATCAAACAGCTGTCTCTGAACATAAAATCCAGTCAGTGCCAAAAGGGCAAAGGTGTGGCCTAAATAACTGCTGCACCATTCTCTATGAAAAGTACAGAGCCAACAAAGGCGTATGTGACTTTCTTTCCTACGAAGTTCATCAGGAGCAACTGTGGCTGCCCAGCTCAATGCATTACAGGAAAACGTCCACCTGTCTGCGGTGAAAATCATTTTACAGCATTTATTCTAAAATGAGATCTTAACACACATGAGAAGTGCATTTCCTGTGTGGAGCGGTGTGATCTGAGCCACAAACAGCTGACTTCACTTCTTACTCCTCCTCCGTCTTTTCTCATCTTCAGTTCAGGCGAGGCAGTTCATCCCAAACAGCCTACTGTCCCGGGATCTCGCAAAACTTTCTCAGGGTCTCGCAATGATTTCTCGATATTTCTTTAGATACTCAGCCCTTGAAATATTTTTAAATTCAATTGTTGAAGTTTACATTGTTTATGGAGAGGGTGGGAGACAGTTACAGATGTAAGGATAAGTTGATCTGAAATATTTTGCACTGAGAATTTATTCTATCATCACAACATCCAAACAATCAACCCCATAAATGCCACTTGACTCAAAAGGCGATGCTTCTCACTACATTAGTTATCCAATGCCTGGAGACCACTGGGATATTTCAGGGACTAATCGAGCTCTGTGAGTGTGCTGTGCTGGAGTAGTATAAACTCGGGGTGATTGCAGAAGTCACCTATAAACATAATGATGCTTCACTTTTATCTTCATAAAACGTGCGCTGCGTGAATCATTGCCAATTAAAATGACACAAGACTTTACAGACTACTTGTAGAGGCAAAGTCATTCATACTGCCTCTTTTTGTCAGTGTAAGAGTAAAAAGTCTATCAAGCATCCACAATGAAGTAATTATCATACGCCAATTCATAATAACCCTGGTTGCTCTCTGGGACCATCTACTTTAATGTTAATCCCATGACGACAGCATCACACTGAAGAAGGGCATTAGTATTCCTCTGGAGTAATGTCATGCATTCCCTCCCTGTACGAGTCTGATTCAGCTTTTTCCACCAAAGGGAATTAAATGTAACCTATAAAAGGATAATAACTGCACATTAGCAGGTCGCCTGACCTTCTCTGGTAGACATGTTCTTCTTGATTTTCCTCTATAGGGCTGTTTAAATAATCAACATAGATGTGTTTTATTCAGCCTGGTATCATGTTCTCTTTGCTGTTATTATGAAGACAGCTGTATGGGCTGTGATTTTGATTTACCAAAAACATACCTACTTTGAGCTCTTCATACAATCAAGAACCGTGTAAATGCAGGCCAGCTTTTTTGCGACTTACCTTTTCTTTCTTTTAAGACTTTTACTTTTTACTTTCTTACAGTACTTTAAACATAATATTTTTTTCACATTATTTGTCTGAATCTGTCAGGCTGCCAGGGATTATTTGTGCCTCGGGGGGAATAAAAAAGGGAAGCATAGAGCCATATCACTTGGTGCTGAGGGCGTAACACGATGAAACCTGGACAAATACAGGGCTGACAGCCATTCACACTCGCCTTCACTCCTGAAGGCGAAGAGACGTCAGATCACTGAGTAACTCTTTGTACAATGTGAAAAAATCTGAGCGATCCCACACGTACACAGAGAACATCAGCATAACTCTAACAAGATCGTCTCCATCATTTTCACATTGTATCAATCGCAGACTGACCTTATTTAGTGTTGCTTAGCAACCTGCTACAGTTTTAGTGATATTTCTAAATTTAACGTTGTGGTAATGCTCCCAGAGACATCATAACAACAACAGTTGGATAAGTCTCACCTTAAGTGGTGCACTGATGAGCAGGGCCACTGCACTGTGAAAAAAAAAAATATATATAAGTATAAATATTGAATAGTAAGCACCATATTTAAGTATAGTCAGGGGAGTTACAAAGCTAATTTATGTCTTATAAGATTGATAATATTTCAACATACAGTATACCAAAGGCCCCATTCAAATGCGTGTCGCTAAAAAAAGATTTGTTGCAACAATATCCATATTCCCGTTTTAATTGGTATACATGAATTGTCATTTTGCTGTCTAGACAGTAATGTTAATGTCATTACTGTGTGGTCATGACGTCAGGATACTGTTCTGAAATCTGGAGGTCGTAGACATTCGTGGAGGGGGCATAGTTTCCTACAGCCTTTTTAGGAAGTTGGTACGGCTGCCGTTCAGTTTGCAAGAGCAACTTGAGGCATTCTCAAGAAAATGAGCTGATTTTCTGTTGTATGCTAACCATAGAGTTCTTATGGTCACCATAAGGGTGCCTTCAAACCTTCTTACGGTATACTCATGACCATCTTACAAAAGTTGTTGTCATAAGATGGCTGTACGGCATCCCTATGTGCAACTCATGGCAATCTCAAATCATTGTTAGGAAGATCCTACAGCTTTTGGCACATTTTGTTGGGATATATAAGTGGCGGCCATTCCAATATTTCAAAAATTCTGTGTCCTCATCATCACATATACAAGAAAATGTGTGGAAAATTGCATAATCTTCAAGATGGCAATAATTCCGAGAACACTATAGCTGCACCTTCTACATGTGCAGTTGGAAGGACGAAGAAGATGATCTAGCGGTTGCAGCTGCTGCTTTTGTTCGGCAGTGGCAGGAGTACCTGAAGAGAAGACACCGATGCTGGTGGGTATGGCCATGGATACAGATGCGGCACCTCTATGGCCAGTACGACACTTTGTTCCATGAGCTGCACCACGAGTCGGAAGATTGTTGCTAAGGCGTTTGTACGGAGGCCCTGCTGGGATGTTTTTCGTGGCACATTTGTAGTAAATCTTGGACAAGACCAAGGACCACGAACCTACGAACGGGCTACGACTGCTAGATTCTTATAAGGCTGCCTGAAGGACGCCGTAGGAAATGGACCAAAAATCGTTCATAGGGCGTTCACATTCGTTCGTACGGGTTATTGTGACCGAGGCTTTAGGCTGTCCTCACGTCTAATGAGGGACAGAAGGACCGAAACATTGCCTAATAAATGGAGAGTGAGACAGTGTGCAGGAGTTTTCTGACCTTTCTAAATTTAAACTACAATATATGCAGCTGAAACCCTGCTACTTGTATAAGACATTGTATCAAATGCAGCAAAGTGACATTTTCAGTTAAGTTTCATACTACAAGCCATTGTTATACTTATAATCACAGATCTTAAAAAAAAAAGCATCATCATGAGTTCCCATTTTAAAAACATGATAGCACCAAAACAATTACACATAATTACAAAGAAAGTAGTCCCACATAATAATGACTCAAAGCAATGTAATTTCCGTGGCATCCCAGCAGAGGAGTTTGAAGGCTGTAATCATAAGTGTCTGTCAGCTCCCTGTCAAATAAAAAAGTGTGGACATCATTGCTTTATACTGTAGCTCGTTGTGGTCCACTTCACATTAAAAACAAGCACTCGACGGCGCTGCTTGTTATCTGAGGAGAAATGAGCTTCTGAAGTTACATTAATGTCAGTGTGCGGTACAAAGACAGCAAGTTTAGTGCAGAGTCCACAGTGCAGGACTCTTTATCACCGCTATCAATCACTCCAAAAACGCTTGCATGCTTCTCTAAGCTCTTATATTCTGTCTATACTGTCTGCACTCAAAATCACTGTGCAAATTCTGTTTGTATTCAGCAGGTCTTCCAAATTGTCACTAAACTTAGATATACATTTGCTTTTATATGATGCAATATCCAATTTCTTTCTTATCATAGTGCATACCAGAATGTATTTCCTGGTGCTTTAAACAGCTGCGCAAGTTACAAAACTAAAATAAACCCACAATTTTTAAAATATGTCTCAGGCCTTTACAACATATGACTTGTAAATGCTCCGTTCATTTACCCACAAGGCCTCTCACAATGTTAATTCATTAAATATGAATACTTGTTCCTTTACTGACCTCCTGTGGCCGAGTTTGGTATCTTTTGCCTTATCTCGCAATAGTACACAATCTTTAAAACATTTCTGGATCCAGATTGTGTTTCAAATCCACAGCAAAAAATAAATACATTCTTCCTTTGCCCATTAACTAGCCTTGCGTGATTTTTTTTAAATCCAAATCCAAGCTTTGGTTCAACTTACGTATCTTACTAATGGACAAACTAACATATAAACAACATATAAACATATAACAACATATAAACAAAACAATCCCGGCAAAAACATGACCAATAACCATAACAAGAACTCCCTTTCACTTCTCCCATTCCTTCACGCTGAGACAACCTACATTTCATACTTTATACTTTTTTTTTTGTGGTGGCTTTCTGACTGTCACTGTCAAAACTTGCATCTCAGAGTCTCCTCATCCCTCACAGTTAAAGCTAAACCTCCTTCAAGCTGTTGTCCCGTGAGCAGCCTGTCACACAAACTGTTGACTTTGGGTTTGTGCTGTGACTTGGGTCTGCCAGACCTCTTCCTGACTTTGTTAGTTTTCCTTTATCTTCTAGTTCACAGTGCTTTTTGAAGATGGAGAAAACTGTACTTACTGACACTTTGGCTTTCCTTGCAATTTTTCTAAAGGCCAAACCTATACTTTTAAGGGTTATATGGCCTGCCTCCCGTTCTTTGTAAATTGCTTTTTTCTCTCCATTATGAAGCAATATACTACTTTCAGCCGGGCAATATTGTCCAAATAATGTTTCAGGCTGCAGTAACACACTCGAGCACTTTACTTCTAACTCTACCTTTTGTACAAAAAGGGCTGTTGGTCGCCTTAAGTCACCAACTAAAGTCAAGAAAACTGCAAGAATTGTATGTGTTACCTTGTAAGGGCCGAGTTAGCTTCTGCTGTGAAGCACTATTGATTGAAAACATTGGATCTTATCTTGTCGGCCTTGGTTTCTTAGTCTGTTAGCAAGAACTCAAAAAAGGTTCTTTATGGACATTTTCAAGAACGTAGAAGTAGAAGTATTTAAATATTTAAGTGCAGAAGCCAAAAGAGTGAAAAGTGTTAGACGGTTACATCATCCAAGTACACACCACAGGCATAAATATAATATACAATTTCTGCTCTTGACTAATCAAATAATGTTGTATTATATTATCTTTGTTAGTATATTAGCAAGATGACTCAAAAATATTTTTTTTAGGAAAAGTAACATGACAAGGAAGAAATAACTTTTTGGTGCGGCTCCAACTCATTCTTGTTTTTTTAGGGGACAAAGATACTAACTCCAGCCAGGTCTGCAAAAGAACAAATTGCTTCTTGGTTTGGATCCAAATCACTGTGTTTTTTAGTGGATTTTTTAACCACTGTGAGATATAAGGGCTTTAGGCCATTTACACCTGCATTAGAAGATTCCTGGTTTGCATGTACGTTGAGGTCTAGGCTAAAGTTAAGTTAAGGTTAAGGTAGACTTTATTGTCCCCGTAGGGAAATCTGTCCTCTCAATTTGACCCGTCCTTCAATGCCGCTGGGACAACCTGTCAAGAGCAGTGAGCAAATGCAGTGCACCGTCCGGGGACCCTTTTCCGGGTCTCGAGCCAGGATCCTGGTCAGGACGCCTAGCTGGAGGACCAGTGTGCAGGTTTTAGGTTGGTGGGGGAAACTGGAGCACCTGAAGGAAACCCACCAAGACACGGGGAGTACTCTGAACTCTTGCTCTGAGGTGACAGTGCTGCCACTTTGCCACTGTGCTGCCACGGGCTACCATATCTTCTTCACCATTGTGAGATAGGGTCAATGCCTTATCAAAGGGTTACACTCTCAGAGTGCTTGTACAATGTTTTTACTTTAAGCTTTTATTTTATTTTATTGTGACAGATCTTATTTTAATGCATTTCATAACACTGTACAAATGTGGAATAAAATATTTGTAAAGACTCAAGTGGTCAGTTTTGTGTTGAAGTAGTTTAAGGAGATGAGAGTGTAGAGGCCAAATGATGTTATGATTGGAGGTCAGCCATTCACCATTCAAGTACACACCACAGTATATTAATAGAACATTAACATTTTAGTCTCTTTCTTGACCAATCTAAACATATGGTGTCATTTGTCTCGCAAATATTGCAACAGTGCTGGATCAAACAGGGGTGCTCCTGGTAATTGGTCTGTTCCTGAGAGCAGTTTGGGGTTGCAGTAATGTGCTGTGCCACAGGTTGGATCAGCCTGAACCTGTAGGCGGTGCATCTGTTCTGCAAATTTACCATCATTACCCCGTTTGCTTAATGGTGGCAGAAATAATTGTAAGTTAGACACGGGACAATACTTGGCAGGAGTTTAGTCCCAGCCTGTTTAGATTAATAGCTTGTGGTTTTAAACAGCAGTCTGTAACCTGGTGAGCGGTGATATATACTGTGTCAACAACAGTGTAAAAATGAAGGTCGGAGGGCTTGATCACTGCATCAGGGTGATTTAGTCTGGGTGGACAGCACAGTTATGTGGACAATAGGAAGAGATATACAGCGCTGTCAACTCCTTTGGGTCAGGACCTCTCAGCATAATATCCTGACAAATGGTGCTTCAAGATTTAAGGATTGTGAGAAACTATTCCAGTAAACTGTTATTAAGTCACCATCTAAAGTCAAGAAACCTGTAAACATTGCTTGTGTTAACTCTATTTCTTCATTGAAGCACTATAGATTGTTATAAATTGTTTCTTGTCTTGTTGGCCTTAGTTTGTTTGTAGGTTGGTTTGTTTGGCTTTTCACGAGAACCTAAAAATAAGTATTTTATTTCGGCTGTTCCTTATTGGGGTCCCCACAGCAAACCATCTGTCTGATTGATTTGCAAATTGATTTGGCATAGGTTTTTCATCGAATGAAACCATCTCTGTTTATGCAGGCTTGGGGCCAACAAAAAGAGTACACTAGAATGTGACTCCCTTGGGCTGGATTAGTATTTGTGTTATATAGTATTAGTATTAAAGTAAATATATAGTATAGTAGTGTATATATATATATATATATATATATATATATATATATATATATATATATATATATATATATATATTTTTTTTTTTTTTTTTTTTTTTTTTTTTTTACCTTGATGGCAAAGTATGTAGCATAATAACCTTACAATTAGAAGATCCTGGGTTTGAGCAATGTTTGTGAGCAGTAGTAGATTTTACTGAGCTTTGTACTTAACATTTACATTTAATACAGTTTCACTCAAGTAATAATTCATTATTCTGCAGTAATGGTACTTTCACTTAAGTATAGACTTTAAGTACTTCTTCCACCACTGCCAGTTATCAGACAAATCAACAAAAACTTGTTTTGTCCTGAACCATAAACAGCTGCCAGGCTTTGTCCAAAAATAATGAAATTAGAGCAGCTTGACGAGAGATGGAAATTAATTGCCAGTTTGTCTCACAGTTTAACATTTGGACTGTTTGGTTCCCGTCAATTTATAAGGAGGGCGTACATTTTATAAAGAAAAATGACTACTGTGCCTGTCTGCTGTGTCTAGTTAGAGGCCATTTGTGATGCAGAGATGCCAAGTGATCCGTACATTTTGTCTTCTTCCCATACTGCAGTGGATGTGTATGTGGCCCACACTAAACATCTTTTACCTACAGAGTGTGAAAAGCTAATTACACTGGAGTAATTTGTGAGTGATAAACTATGCATCTTAATTAAGACTGCGTTCCATTAGACAACATGGAAGAAGATAGCCCATTTTTGCATTGCGTCCACACTATTAGCAAATGTGCAAAAGGCATGCACGGCCTTGTAAACTAAATTAATGGTACAGTAAGGATGCAGTTTACACAAAGCTATATAACAAGGTGCAAAGATGTGTTTTGGCTGTGCTGTGAAGTCCTAAGGGTTTGTGAGGCTGATATAATTCTGTATATGCCTATGTTTGCTCCCTGCTTAGTGCTCATCTCTGGGGCTTAGTGGCCCTCTGGAAAAAAATGAGCAACACGGATACAACTTGTGTTGTTTACAGAAAGCTCACCTCATACATTAGTCTCTTTTACACCATTGAACTGTATTATGATATGATATAGTAATTTCACTTCAAATCAGAGTGAAACACACATATCGATTCAGTACACAGTGTTACATTTCAAGCATAAATTAATTTCAATTGTAATGATTATGGCTTACAGTTGATAAAATAAACTACAACTCAGTATCTCATAAAATTAGGATATTAAGGTTAAGGTTAAGGTAGACTTTATTGTCCCTGAAGGGAAATTTGTTCTCTGCATTTGACCTGTCCTTCAGTGCTGCTGGGGCAATCTGTCAGGAACAGTGGGCAGCTACAGTGCATCGCCTGGGGAGCCAGGTCCTCGGTCAGGAGTACCTGAGGATTAACCTACTGTGCATGTATTAGGTTACATAATATAACGTGGGGCGCACAGTCCCAGAGGTTTTGGGTTGTTAGGTAAATTGGTGAATCTAAATTGCCCCTTATGAATGAATGTGAGAGTGAATAGTTGTCTGTCTGTGTCTCTGGGCCAGCTGTTGTCCAGGGTGTGCCCTTCCTAAGACCCATGCTTGCTGGGACAGACTCCAGCCACCTACAACCCCTAACAGAAAGTGGAAGAAGATGAATTATTGCACTCATTGTTGTCAAATAGCTCATAGCAACTTTTAAAACCCTTTGCTGTTTCATTCAACTCACTAGTTTTTTTTCTTTCCCTCTCTCTGTAGGTTTTATCCATACGTGTGGAGGCACTTTAAAAGGAAGGAACGGGACTATAGAGAGCCCAGGTTTTCCGTACGGATATCCAAACGGAGCGAACTGTACCTGGGTCATTTTGGCTGAAGAGGGAAACAGAATACATATAGTTTTTCAATCTTTCGCTGTGGAGGAGGAATATGACTTTTTATCTTTGTATGACGGGCATCCGCACCCGGCGAACTTCAGAACGAGGTAAGGAAGAAATCGGTCTGCTTTGAAATCTGCAGGGGCCAAAAAGATGTGAGGGATCCAAGCCTCACTGATCAGCCCAGACCAAAGTTCATCTTTAAGGTACACGGGACAGAGAATGCAGTGGCCCTGTGATCTTATAATCTTATTTTTGAATTTATTTCAAAAGTGCCACTTGTAAAAGAAAAAAAAAGGTGCCTAAACCTAAACAGACTGTGTTGGGTAGTACATTTCAAAAGATGTACTCAAATAATTATTTCATGAACCACAGTGAGCGAGAGTTTTTTCGAAGAACAGAAACCCAGCAACCCAAAAGTGACCAGCCTGTAGCATTTATTTCCAGATGAGCGTGCCGCATTGGCCCTGGTGATGCATGGGTCAGCTATTCAAATGCTCAGTGACAGAGACGAGAGAAAGAGCGAAAACCCAGAAATCAAACATAACATTTCTCCTTGTTTACCTCCGAACAGCTCTGCACAGTGAATGCTTTGTGTGTTCATACAAAAGGCAGACATCCAAGTGCTGCAGAAACATTTCACTTCTCATTGTTAGCTGTATTTCTTTCCTCCACAACTGAATTATTAGGACATTGTGAGTAGGATTCGGACAGTAAATTCACTCAACAGAGCAGCACACACTTCGGTAATTGAATTTTGAGCAGAAATTTATAATCTTGTTGAGATGACAGTCCATAATTTTTAGCCGGAGAAGCTTATTGTCCTGGATCCAATTGTAAGATTATAATTAGAGGCTGGGCCGAATGTTGTGCTTCAAATCCTGTAGTAGGGAAAGAAATATTGCAGGCTTAAGTATTGGGAGTGATTCTTAAAAATATATTGCATTTATATATCGCTGATAACAAACATCTTCTTGGTGTAATGAAGCTTATTGAAAAAAACTTACTGCAAGGCTTGTTAAGTGGCAGATGAATGATTTGAATAGTATAAAGTAGAAGAGAATATTGACAAGAACCTGGGGATATGATACAGAACTTATCACGTTTTAAGTGTCACAATATATATTGATATATCACGGTACTGTCACAATGATATGAAACAAAAATGAAACTAAATGAAAATGCTTGCAGGATTTTCTGATAAAATATTCAAGGTTTAAATGTAATACACAAACTGCTGACATGAAAGTTTGCATAAAAATGATTTAGAGCAATTGATGGAGCATTTTTTTTATATCAATGTAGAATAGGGCAAAAATGTTTTTAGGCAGCAGTGCCATTTGCTAATTTACTTTTAAGTAAGTTTATTTATGTATATGGCACATTTAACAACTCTTGTGGCCCAAAGTGCTGCATAAATCATTAAGACAGTAAACAACAAAAAATAAAACTATAAAAATAAATAGTGGTAAAACAATAAAACAAAATCTAATAAATTCACACAATACTGAAAAGACAAAGTTCAAACTAAAACCAGATAAGTTAACCTGGTAAAGAGGAATTGTGGTGACTGATGGATTAAATCCAAGCTTACTCTGACAAACTATTGTAGGCTGCCACATTTCTGTAACCACTTATCTAGTATAACATACACATTTAGAAACCTTAGCTTATATGCTAAATGTATGTGTTAATTGCTAAAATAAATAGAATTCTTACATTACACACATGTTGTCGAATGGTTGCCAAAGTGCAATATTTGGTGGCTATGCTAATCCTTCTGTTGAAAATATATGAAGGTCTGTTTCGCTCAGAATGCAGCTGAATTGTTTACTAACACTAAAAGGGTTTATAGAGCACTCCTAAAATGCCCCCTGTCCCCACTCCTCTCACCGATGGTGCTGATCTTGAGCAGAGAGGACAGAGGTCACATGTTAATGTGATGGAGGATCTATAACATGGAGAGGTAATAAAGGAGAACATTTCTGCAGCTGAGTCACTGTTGATACTTTTGCAGATGACTCACTTCAGGTACATTATGTTGCATAATGGACCAAGGTCAAGCTCATAAAGATTTGTCCCCTTACTTGATGACTTCTAATCACTTCGCTCTTCCGATATTACTGTTATTACTCTCGCTGCATGTGTTGCCAAATAATCCTTAAAATATGCTGTGGTTAAGAGCAGTTGAAAAGTACTTTTCTGACATTGTTATGCATTTGTAAGTCTATAGAAGCACTGACAGCTGTATAATTAGAATACCATGCTATTTGAAGCACTGTGTTAAATAAGTATCACCAGCTCATGTCTATGTTGTGTAAACAAAAGGTATTTTATTGCCAGTAATTTGAATTTAATGTCTGCATAATGGCATCGCAACAAGGAATAATGTCATCATATGTGATTACAGATGTTGTCAGTTTTGTGCTTGTAACTAAATTATGGACTGTAAAGTTTTACTAACAGACAAACATTCAGAAAGCTCTACTTGTCGCTTCGTAGTCATTTAGCCAATTCATGTCTTTTTCAGTGAATAACAGCAATATTTCCTATTATCTCTGAATGCAATACAAACGCTAATCACCGACAGCTGCATCCTTCTATGTTAGACGTCAATGTATTTTATATACTCTATACACTAAAGCTGGAGAACTACAGCAGATTTTATGAAAGTATAAAAGAGGCATCATGATGGAGAGAAAGAGCCAAGGTAGGCTACATAATTTAGGCTACCATGTTATTTACAGAGTTACTTTTGCAACTACATGTATTCAGTCTAGTGCTGTAGTCTCTGACTTAAATGAGCAGACACATAGATAGTGCTCAAGAAAAAGTACTGTTTTCAAAATAGTTTTCTCAAGTGCAAGTAAAATTGCTCAACAATATTATTACTTGAGTAACTTTACTTTTGAAAGTTGTTTTGCAGCTGCATACCTGTATACCAATCTGGCTACTACCACTAGTATTACTACAACAATTTGTGCTACTTCTACTAATATCTGTACTGCTACTACTATAACCACTACTTTAAGTAATACTAATTCTGTTACTTCTTCAATTACTACTGCCACTTCCACAATAACTACCTACCTACACAATTCTTCATTAAAGTTTTACATCTTAAATAGTATTTAAAAAATAATCTTAGTACGGATAGTTCAAAAAATTTACTTTTGTGTAGTGTAAAAGAATGTACTTTCCATCATTGGAAATTGGCATTATAAGACAAACTGACTCATTGTGTGTGGCTAAGTAATTTGTATGAAAATTACTGTAATTATTTATTATGGTGTAACTAAATGTCCTCTGGTGCCCTTTTCCAAAACAAATGGCCCTAATACCAGCAGATCTTCCAAATAAAGGGTTAAGTGTTTATAAACAGCCACAATGAAACAGTTGATCACTGAGATGCCGCCAATCCTCTAATCCAGCTATTCAGTGCCTAGGACGCACAGCACAGTCATTCTTGCAAAGAAAAGAGAAAAGAACATGGCTCAAATGTTGATGGGTGTTTCCTAATCCATCCCCAAACCTCTAAATAGCAACTTTGTTTTTTGTCATTTAGTCACACTGTTGTTTATCCCAGTGCTGGATTTCTTCATAATGTGGGTTTATGTGGTGTGCTGCCAGAAAATTCAAATTCCAAGACGCAATCTCTTCTTCTTTGCCTTTGGGGCCCGAATTGTATGCAATTAATGCTCTCCTCCAAATGGAAAATGTCTGAGTAGAGGGAAGCAGTTTTACTGAGTGTTTTTCTTACCTTTTGTTTAACTTTGTCAAAAAGGACTTGTGTAGAAAGTTGCTCTGAAAGGTGTTCATTTCCATACGGCATGCAGCGCTGGTTTGTTCTTCCTGGCTCTGAAGAGGGAATGTTTGTCTCTCATCCAGGTAACGTGAGCTCCGGCTCTCTCATCCACTGAGCTTTTCTCTTCCAGGCTAATTATAAATAGAAGCCTCGATACAGATTATAGAGGCCTCTGATTTATTAATGCTATTAATTAATTAGGACTATAAATCAGAAGGGAACGCGACAAAAGCAACAATTAATTTTTAACATGAAAAAGAATTGACATCCCGTGATGGCCATGATTAGTGTGTGTGCATTGATGTATGTATTCTCTTTGCTGCGTGAAGTTTCCTCTGCTGCTGCTCTTACACCAGGATCAATCCCCAGTGTGTCGAGGCGAGAGAGACACTTATTATTGGACTCAAGTCACAGACGGAAAACTGATAAAACCTTATATTGCACTGTACCCTGCACAAATAATAACCTCATTAAGGGAAGTTTTGTATAAATATTATGGCAAAAATATTTGTACTCATTTCATTTATGTTCTCACAAAAGTGTGGGTCTAGTGCAAATAAGTGCCACAATTCCTGGAATTACTGCAAAGTTAGGAAGGTAGTTTGGTCGCTATTATCATTGTAGCTGTAAACAGTTTTATTTTCCTCAGGTAATTGCACAGCACGGATGCAAACAATTTGAAAAAAAAGTAGTGTTTTTAATTGATCCACATTTATCCAGTTAATGAGAACAAAACAGATAAAGGATATTCCAAACCTTGCCCCCAATGTTAAATGCTAAAATGATTATACACATTCTGGAAACTTATGTTTTTGCTCCACACAGAGGGTTTCACAAAACCATCTGGAAGGCCTCCTGCTGAAAGCGTTTGCCAAGGAGAGAAACCTTTAGAATATCTGTTGGTAATTGGATGAAGGGCCAGCTTGTGAGAGCCTGCCATGATTTGTTACAACAAGAACAGCTATGATTGTAAAACAATGTAATAACATGTGACTGGAAAATTTTTGTAAACCCCTAGGAGCATCTATGCTGTATTTTGTTGTTTCTATGTTGTTTACAAGTAACACTAAGTGTGGTTATTGCTGATGGGAAACCTAAAAACAGGGACAAGCCGGGAAACCACCAGCAGGGCGACGCAAATAGGCTTGAGCTGAGCGAGATGGGTTTTTGTGAGTTTTTGAACAAATCTTGCAGGGGCTGCTCAGGGTAGGGTCATCGTTGCAGTGTGTTCACACTAGGCAGAAATGTTTCATTTTTACTTCTCCTCTCGTCTTTTGTATCTTTTGAGTTTTGTGTCTGTAATTACGATGGCACAGACAGACACAGAAAAGGTCATTAGCTCATGATGAGTTCCAATTATCCTCTGATTTAAAAGTTTTCTATTAAAATTAGTAAGAGTCATCAATCATTTGTGTGTGCAGTGACAGTGAAGATGTAGACGGTGGATTAGTGACTTGAAGAGTTTTGTGTTTTTCGTTATTCATATAACTTTTTCCTTTTTCTTCCCTTTTCCTTGTTAAATTTCTATTTCTGTTTGTGTGATATTGTGTGATGGAGGTTATAGTTAGTGTTGCAATAGACAATAGTTTCTAATAGGATTTTTACTGCCCTTGATTCAGTTGATTCAACGATGCGCTGTGCATATACCACACACAGTCTCCTTTATTTTAATGTGAACATAAGATGCCATCATGACCTGAGCATTGTCATCTATTAAATCCTTATTAATGAAGTCCAGACAAGGTCTTAAGGTCTTGTTCATTCTTATTAAAATATGCCATAAGGCGATTAAACAGTTTTTCTTAATTAAAAGCAAAGGTCTGCAAGTCTGAGCTGTGCATACAGATACAGCAAGTATGAGAGGATGAGTAAAACACAGAGACAATTATTTAATTCAAGGCTATTAATCATATCTCCTCCTGCTGTTTTAGAGATGACTATCCATTTACTGTTGTTTTGTTTATGCAGTGTCTCAATATAACTAGGCCTAATGTATTGATATAATGTATAATGTAATGTAAATATTAAATAATACCAATATCAAAACAAATTACCATGGCTTTGTTCAGACAATAAAACCACACAAATCTATTCTTTCATGCCTTTTTTGAAATTAACATTTCTATTTCTGCAGTATAGGCTTTTAGTGTGTTGTTAAAGGTAATGGTAATATCTCGATAGGGACATATTGTACATATGTCATAATGCCTCACCTTTGCTCACCTTGTATTTTGCCCAAGTTGCTGGTTTTAAAGTTCTAGGTTTTTGCAGACCAAACTTAGCTCTTTTTATCTGACGAAACAAAGAAAAATTTGTTATTTCATGGTGAATCCACATTAAATGAAAGTAAAACATATTAAAAGGGAAGTGGAATATATTTTGACAGTGTGAACCAGCCCTATTTGTGTGTGTTCTCTGTTGGCGCCTCACTAATCATCTGCGGGACGTCCTGACACCTGCCTTCAGGCCTGATGTAGTGTGTTCAGGTGGAAGGAGAGGCTGCATCTGTCCAGCCAATCACCACAGCTCTGTGGCCAGGCTCCACTGTCACTTTCATTTATTACTAGCCCTAAGTCGGCAGGACACCTGGCCTACAATTTGGACTGACCCGCTAACCTTAGTCATCAAGCACTCGTTGGAAGGAATGAGCTTGTTTTTCAGTGCAGGCATGTCTCTAATTAACACTGAATACCTTCCTGGTTTACACGCTGGTCTGTTTGTTACAGACAGTCTTGGTTGGGGGTATGTTTTATGGGTCTGAATTGTTTGTGCTCTATTTTATGCTGTATAGACCCAAAGGGGCAATAAGCTGAGCAGACCACAATGAATTTCTAAATAAAGGCGTCATTTAATTTGATTAATTAAAAGGGTTTTGGCAACTGACAATCAAGTGACGGCACGTGTAATGTCAGAGCCTGGGTCGAAAACATAACGTGTGTATTAATGTGGGGCCATTTTATTCAATGCATCATTAGCATGCATTCTGTAGGCTAAAGGTTTCTGAATTTTTGTCATCCTGAAGTAGTTACAGAAATATGGCACACCACAATAATTTGTCAGTGTATGCTCAAATTTAATACATCAGTCACCACCAATCCTCCTTTAATAAGTCAACTTTAGCAAATGGAACTGACAGTCAGATCTGGGTGCAATTAGTAAGTAAGTAAATTCTAACAAATGTATCAACAACAACCATTCCTTTTTGCAGTTTAATTACTTGTGTACAGTTTTGATAAAGAATGCATTATAATGATTGTGTCTGAAGACTTACTGTTTTTATTTTATTATAATACCTTTCAACTCCTGCCTCCGTTACCTAAGCAACAGGCAACTGCGAGTCCCAAATGACTGCTAGTGTTTGTTGTGCCAAAACAGGGCCACAAAGTGTTTAAAGAAAACACTCACTAATATTTGATTTTTTTCCTTTTCTCATAGTATTAAAAGTGACTGGTTTTATATTCTTTGCCAATATAACCTCGACTCTCGTCTGTCTAAATCACAGACAGGATAGAAATATGGAAATACAAGTCTGTCGTCTCCTTAATCCTCTTCCAAAAGACATGTTCTCCATGACCTCTTCAGTCCCAAACTGTCAGAGCACCGTTTAGAGATTTACTCTGAGACGTGATTCAAACAAGATTTACATTTCAACTTTCACAGCATTTTGACAGGGGCATTTGTGACTTTCTTCATAAATATCTTTTAGAGTTTTTCTTCATAAAAGCTGCATTAATTGTATGCATGTTTTTGTTAGTTCCTTTGACATACAAATAGCTGAATGATGAACTATTTATTTAAACCATAGACTGTCCAAAGCTCATCACAGCAGGGGAGATAAGGTCATTGAGGGTGAAACTTCAGAAGTGCTTCACCCCGGAGAGGAGCTTTAAGCCCTGTGCCACATGTAGACCGCAGCCATTGATTCTTCCCCTTTTCAGTTCTGCTCAGCCAGTAATTACTTCCCACATGGGTACCCTGTCCTCAGACATGTGGAGAGGAGGGTTACTCCGAAGACTGCACAGCTTGCCATCAAATTGTGATTCATTGAAAATATATAACTCCCACATGGAAATGGCTTTGACCCTTTGCTCTCTTACTGCTGCTGTAAAGGCACGGGAGTAAAACCAGCGTGGGTGCTCCAAAGAATCTCCTTGCAATCAACTTTTTTAAAACATATTTATTATTGTTTTTATTTTATGTTTTTATTTATATTTATTAAAATACTATACTTACATAGTAAGTATAGTATTTTAGAAATGTATTCAAATCTGCATCAAACGTGCTCAGACTTATTCAGTATCCTAGCATTCTATTGAGTTTTGTGACAAAGAATAGTTGTTTGCGATCCGGACCAGCTCAGTTCACTGTGCTGTAATTTGAAACTCTATTGAAGTTGTAAATACACCATCCTCTTTTTTGCTGCCACTGAGGGGATATCTGTTTTTCCACATTTGGCCGAGTACAGCCATTATTCACCGGGCTTATTGTCGAGCAGAGGATCAGACACACAAACTGCCCCAAAACTAGCAATGGGAAACAAGATGGCAACAGAAAATACGACATTTAGTTTGATCCACAAGTTCTGTTCATCCGGCGTGGCCCGGCTCGGAGCGGCGGAGGTCGATAGAACATCAGCAGCTGCTGCTGTGGAATGGTCTGCAACACATCTTGTTTACGACGTCGTCAAAGTAAATGGATTTGTTTGGATCTGTACCTAATTTGAAATGCAGTAATGAAGCAGTCTGTTACAATGCAGCTGCCAGCCCTCAAACGGCATCCCACAATAGAAAAGATTCTCGCGTGGGTTTTGATTGTATACTACCCACCGTATTATCGGGGACAAATTGCATCACAATTCTCAAAGCCATTCACTTTTATTAGACACAAAATGATGCAGCCACTGCGTCTGAGGGCTTTGGGGTCTTTGAGCAGTCATTATTTTAAATGAGAGTTCACTTTGCTGAGTAATATGGTCTCTGTTTGTATTTTAGTGCTGCTTCATCTCCACAAAAAATATAAAATTATGCTGTAGTACTTATTTATCTGGTGGCCTTTCTTATGGAACTATAAAAATGACTGATGTAAAAATGAAAATAAGTGCGTAGCTCCAGTAGTGAATATTTATTTGTGAGTAATGAAATTGTACAAAAAAACAAAGTGGAAAAACTGCTGTAGAAATAACTGGCCCTCACTCGTCTCCATTGCTGGTGCTGAGGTTAAACTCTCGAAATGTTGAAATGCAAACAAGTGGTGTTGTCATGGCAATGCTGTTTAATATTCTACAGTGCAATTTTGTGACTTTTGATACCGAACTCGTAGTGTTGAGTAAATGTGAACTTTATTTGGACAAAATCCCGAGGAATAATTTTTTAGCATTGAAAATTTTGTGGCAAGAATCATAAAAAATCAAGATGGCTGACTTCTGTTTTTTGTGCAGGAATTTCAGAGTTTCGCTGTACGCTTGACAGCCAATCAAAAAGAAGTAGGTTAGTCAGATGTTCAGTCAGATGATTGAATTTATCATATCAATAATGTAAACAGACAAAAAGAAATACATTTAAAATTGTGATCAATGATGCAATCATGCCTAGCTTTTGAGCCATTTTCTACTGGGACAACCTCATTTTCATGCTGGACTGAAATCAACTTCTGCTGCAACAATTTAGGCCTCCATCTCGTGGTACAGGGTTTCTTGGGAGCTTTTATCAGCGGAGAACTGTTTTATTATACTGGATATCTCTATATCTAAATTGCTACCTGTTGTAAATTTTCCAGCTCCATTGTACAGCACTGTGTAAAAGTCTCTTTTTGTTTTCTTTAGGTTAACAGGATTTACCATTCCTGCCCCTGTTACCAGTTCTGGCTCCATATTTTCACTGAGGCTTACCAGTGACTTTGCAGTAAGCGCTCATGGATTTAAAGCCACTTTTGAAGGTGAGTGTTTTTTAATTTTATTATTATTTTTTAAACATTTTTAACATACAAACACAAATCTGAAAACGTAGTGCAAGTGTGTAAAATGTAAATAAAAACAATGCAATGGTTTACAAATCTAAAACTATATATTTTTTCACAATAGACCATCAACAATATGTCAAAACAGACATGTTGAAATATTTTACTATTTCATCTAAAATAATACCTGACTTCAATGGCAGCAACATGCCACAAAAAAGTTGTGATAACCCAACAAAAAGTGTTTTACTTTCAAAAAAGGTGGGTATGAAAGGCAGAATCTCTATTAATAGTATTGGTGGTTCATCTTCAGGCCATTAAGTCGCACTGCATTAAAAATGTTAAAAAGCACTACAAAGGGCTATTCATGCTCTTAATGAAATTGTAAAATATCTTAATTTTAACACCTGGTCTATTATTTACAGATATAGTTTTATGATAATTACAAATAATTGCCTTTATTTGTCTTTATTTGCAGTTTACACATCATTTGGGGGAATTGGGTTGTTGAAGTTAAGAAGTCTTAATTTATCCACCTGTATTTCATTTTCTATGGGACTTCCACTGTTGAGTTATCAAAACATTTGGTACCTCAATTAAACAAATTAATCTCATATTTTCTGAATCCACATCCCTTCCCTGGAAGTCCTGGACCTTTTGGGCGACTCCAGAGGTGCATGTGAAATTGCATGGCAGATGGCGATGGGAATTGGTTCAGTTAATGGATGTAGTGAGTTATGTGTGTTGAAGCAGAGCAGAGTGCAGCGGGGAGCTGTCTAAATATGAACTGTCCTTCTGTGACCAGCTCACTCACCCTTTGCTCTTTTTCCCATTTAAGCTTTCATCTTACAACATGCCTATTTGTTTTAACTCATCACTCTTTTACTTGGTCAATTTTACTCATTTTACTTCCTACCTATGGACTCAAATTAAGTTCTGTACCATTTTACCAGGGTGCACGGTGCCATAGTGGATAGTGCTCTCGCCTCTTAGAAAGAACATTGTGGGTTTGCTATTTGGGCCGGCCCACAACAATCTGAGTGGAGTCTGTGTCCTCTTTGTATTACTGTGGGTTCTCTTCAGGTACTCCAGCTTCCTTTCATCGTCTAAAGAAATGCATGCGTGGAATTAGTAAAACGCCACTAGTGAATAAATGTGAGAGTGAACATCTAACTGGCCACTGTCCAGGGTGTACCCCAACTCAGGCCCATTGTTGCTGGGATAACCTCAGCCACCTGTGACCCCTAACAAAATAAGCGTCAGATCTTCTTTCCTTTTGACTTTTCCTTTTTGGGATTGTCACAGCAAATCATCTGCCTCCTATTATGCAGTGAGTAGCATATTCATTTGGCTTTCATGCCCTTCTTGAAACAACCCTCTTCATTTATCCAGGCTTGGGACTGACTTACAGCGTACGTTGACTGGTGACCCCTTGTGGCTGGATTAAGTGGAAAAAAGATTATTGAATTAATACACATTTTTGGGGGGGGGTTATAATTTTTTTTCCTTTTTCTGTTTCTATAACATATTCTGCCCTAATAGGCTGCCCCTAACCTCTCCACTCCTGCTCCACTTCGAGCCTTTACCCTGCTGCTGTATCTCCCACCTCTCCCTGTCCTGGCCAGTGCAGGACCTCCACCCTCCCATCTGTGCGTTTGGACCTGCTCTGGCTCTCTGTGTCCCTGGATAGTCACTGGGTTAAATTAGATCATGGTTGTTTGTCTCCATTTGTTCACATTTCCACATAATGTTTTTCATTATTAAAAACTGATGCATTTTTAAGAATGTTTTCAAGACAGCCTCCATAAGCAAGCAATGTAACAGTGGGTCATTTTTTTCATGGTAGTAATTTATGAGACTGATAAAAGAGATAATCGTTGGCTTGTGGCCTGAATAGTTATTGTAAGATTTATGAAAAGTGATCATAGAGGAGTTGCCCAAATACTTCAATTCATTTTTATTGACTTTAAATTGATTCTCATTAGTCTATCACAGAGATCATTAAACCATAAATTGTGGTAGTCTGTGGTAGTCTAATGATGTTGGACTGTAGCTTTGTACAAAATTCTTTTGTTCTTTTGTTTCTTTGGGCTTCTCCCTACAGAGGTCACCACAGTGAATCATTGAAGTATTCACATACAGTAGTCTGGGTTATGGGTTGTTAAACCGGGATTTGCTGATGCAATCATCTCCAGTTATCTGGGCTTGGGATAGACACAAAGTGGAGTTGTGAACCTAGGGAAATCAAACCCAGAACACTGGAGGAGACACTCAGGTACTCACTACGTCACTTCAACAAGGGGCCTACTTGTCTTAGCTGTAAATGATATGAGAGAAATGGATCAATTCAAAACTAAACCTACCATATGTGAACTTAGTAAACCAATTATGTTTTTTGTTCTAAGGCGGCTGTTGATTAGTGATAGTTTTTGCAAAAGATGTTGTTTATTGTTTCTCCAAATACAGGTGTGTGTGTCAGACAAGAAGAAATTTGTTTAAAAAAGTTAAATTACTTTAATAGTTAAGTAAAAAACATTATTTAGTTCACTACACACACAGTAAAATATTCAAATCATTTATTTAACTGTGATATTGTAATGATTATGTAATATTATGATTTTACGCGATTCTGAATTTTGTCATTAACTGTAAGTAAAAACACAATTAAAAATAAATGAATAAATACTTTACCATCATATTCACATTAATGGACATGCACCTACCTGTGTCACTAAATATTGTAAGATTTGAGTATTAAACAACAAGGGGCCATGCATTAAGGTGGCTCAACGCAAGCTTTAAAACTGCATGGACCTGAGTTGTTTAATTCACTTATACCATGGTCCCATACTTGAAATAGCTTCTACGACAGTGTTTCCCAACCAGGGGTACGGGGACCCCTAGGGGTACATGAGAACATTGCAGGGGGTACATGGAGTTGTGTGAGCATTTATAGTACTGAAGACTAAACTAAACTTAAATCTAATTAACCCAGGACTTGCAACACTAAAGAATGACTAAACCAGGATATAACCAGGTCTAAAACCAGAACTCAACCAGGAAACAGCAGGTCTAAAACCAGAACTGAACTAGATCTAAACCAGGTCAAACCAGGACTAAAACCAGAACAAAACCAAGACTAAATCAGGACTAAACTGGGACTAAACCAGCAACAAACCAGGTTTAAACAAGATCTAAACTAACACTCTAACACTAAACCATGCTTAAAACCAGAAATAAACTAAAACTAACCTGGGTCTAAACTTAGACCATACCAGGACTAAACCAGGATGAAGCTGCATCCAAACCAGGACTAAATCACGTCTTGGGGGTACACAAAACCAAAAAGGTTGGGAACCACTGTTCTAGGAGACTGGTTGTTATGCCCCAGATAGAAAGTGAAAGTGCTGCTGTGACAGGCAATTCCACTGTGAGCACCACTGCGTTTTTTCCCTGCCCTTTTCCTGGGAAAACTAGAAGGGGTAAGGTAAGGTATACTTTATTGCGCCCGTAGGGAAATTTGTTCTCTGCATTTGACCCATCCTTCAATGCCACTGGGGCAACCTGTCAGGAGCAGTGGGCAGCGCAGTGCACAGGGACCCTTCTCTAGATCTTGATCAAAGATCCTGGTCAGGAGTACAAAGCTGGAGGATTAGCCTATTGTGCATGTTTTGAGGTTGATGGGGGAAACCGGGGAACCAAGAGGAAACCCATCCAGACACGGGGAGAACATGCAAACTCCACACAGAACCCTATAAGCTACCATGCCACCGTATGTGTTGGTGAGGAGGTCGGTATCTTCACTGTCCCTCAATGCCCATCACCATTACAATTCTGTATGAACATGGTATAATTAATACCTATTGATGAGCTTTTTTTTTCTCCATGTTATCACCATTCTTTCACCAGTCTTTTGGGCTAACCCTAGGCTTAAAGTCTGCGCCAGAGTCAGAGCCTATAGGGGTATTGGCCTAAAACCAAAATCAACAAATATTCAGTCAGTGTTCTCATTCATAATTCAGAGTACTGTCTAGCGCTGGCCCTGCTGTGTACATCGGGTTTCTCTTCTGTAATGCTGATATGGTTAGCTACATTGTGGACATGAATATGTAAATACTGCTCATTCTTATGGCTGGATGTGTGATGCTCTAGACTCCCTGAGATGATTGAATCATGACTGCAATTAACTGGATTTAGATTTGCATACTCATGAAGGACACAGTAAAGGACACAGCCAACTGGAATCTCATTTCTTGTCGGCCTGTCAATCTTTCGTCAGGTTGGGCTACAATGGCAGTGAGCTCTGACTTCTGCTGAATTTGATTACTGATATTGGATCTGCTGTTATCGCTATGGTTTAAACTAATTAGGCTGCATTGGTGGAGGTGATAGGATATATTTTGCTGCAAATAGACAAGAACGTGAACTTTTGCATGCATTATTTCTTCCACTTTCTGGTAAACGTCTTCCAGTTCTGATCTTTTATACTAAAACTTGTACATTTCTCATTACTCACTGTAAGGATTTTTGTAAAACAGCTGACCATAAGTTTAATGTGTACACTCCTTACCAAACCTGTATAATTATCTAAATTCTGGCAGTAATGATAGTAGTGATGATAATGATGTTCACTTGGTAGGAAACATTTGAGTGTGCTTGGATTATTGTCGAGGCTTTTCCCTTTGGTTTGTCAAACTTCTTCTCAGCAGCCGGCTTCACAAACAGGGAGGCAGCCAGACATGCAGTCTACACAGGCATCTCCTGTGGGGACTGTGTGCTCACAAACGCTGCCACTCCGTCAAACTCCTCTCCTCTTCAAAGAGCTACAGAGTCATTAGATATACAGGCGAAATAAATAGCTTTAGCCCCAGAGAAATCGCACACCCCACCGTCTCATTTACTAGTTCACAAAACTCCCTCAGTACCGCGCTGCAAGTAAACACAAGGTAGTTCTGGAGGAGGATATTTGTTCAAGTGCAAACAGACATTATTGAGGAATGTCTGTGTTAGTTTGTTGAATAAGAGTTCAATCAGTTCATGTTTTATTGAAATAAAACTACCACCCAAATTCCACTGTGTAAAGTCTGGAAAAAAAGTGAATGGTTTGCCAATCTTGGGACTGAGATATTTAACCATTGCATGAAAACTAATAATAGCTCATTTGTAATTTGATGGCAGCTACTCATCTCAAAACGTTGGAAAGGAGACCAAGAGGCTAATTATACAGATTTTCACATGCTTGTTTTATAACTAAACATCTCACTAAAGTGTTGACAGTTAACTTAATTAGTTGCAAAATGCAGAGTAAAACTTTATTTTCCAGCATTGTGTTGCCTCTGTCTCAACTTCTTTGAGATGTATTGCTGTCCTCAAATTGTATGCAATGTCCCATTTTTGTGTATATGTGTAGATGTTTTTTTTTTTATAATAGTTTTACTTTTAGCACTAGCCTAAGGTGTTTTTGTACCAGCTGGTTTCCCAAAGTTCACTTTGAGTGTCCTTCAGAAAGTAAAACTCGCTGGCTTTGAGCTGCTACTGTATCTCCAACTTTGAATTCTTCAGGCAGTTCTTGAGCGCCTCATAAAAGTGGATAATCAGATTTAATGTTGAGTACAGTCTGTTTGCAGAGCTTTTTACAAAGTTTACAAACAGTAATCGGCGCTGAATGAAACTCACTTTTTATATTTTCCTCAAATTCAGTCCCACAGCCAAATATCATCAGCATATGCTGTGAATGTATCCAGCCCAGTGACAAGCGTGTGCAGCATTAGTTTTGACTGTACGTTCACTGAAGGGCAGTGAGTCAGTGTGTGGATAATTACAGCTGGGATGCATCTATTACTGTTTAATTAGTGACCTGAGGTGAGCTTCTCCAAACATTTACTTGAGAAAGAGAGCCTTTTGTTTTTGTATGAAGTCTTTAGGACCAGCTGACAGTAATGATGAGCAACAACCACCCGACAGCTACTGTTAGGTGTATTCGTTTTTCTTAAATTATGTAAATTAATGTCACACTTTAACTTCATAATTACAACATATTTCTTATTGGCTTTGTTTTGTAAAAATGTCTAATTGGCTAATTAAAAGTTTCGTGTATGATCTAAAGTTGTGAAATTAATTTATGCCATTAATTTTTTCTATTTGGCTGAATGCAATCTGGTCGAGGCCCTGCAACATCTGGCTGCTAAAATGAGTGCTCTGTTCAGGGGCAAACTGAGGTTCACAGGCTACAAGCTGCTTTTGGTCAAAGATATAATGAACTCACCAAATTAGAAGTTTGCTTCTTGTATAATCTAGTCATGGACTGCATGGCTTGGTCTAATGTTGTTACTATACTTAGGTAAAATACTATAGGACAGTGTTTCCCAACTGGTGGGGATCCTCTATAACAGTGATACACAGGCTTTTTCTGGTGGTACTCAGGAGTCCTTTACAGTTTAGATTTAGTTTACTTATTTCTGTTTTAGTCCTGCTCTGGTTGCTTAGTCCTGGTTTAGGCACAGTTTAGTCCTGGTTTAGGCACAGTTTAGTCCTGGTTTTGTCTTATGTCCCAGGTTAGTCCTGATTTAGAACTGTTTAAGTCACTGTTTTTTCCATAATTTGTAATGCTCAATTTAGTCCATTATAGGTAGTAACCCAAATATTTTCTGAGGTAGTACTTGGTGTGAAAAGTTCAAGAATCACTGCTTTATACCACTCCTACAGAGGATCTAATAGCGTCCTGTGCTTTCTGAGGTTTTATAGATGTTACATTGCATCTTTCTGAGAGAGGGGTGTGTGGAGTGGAGTCTGCATGTCCTCCCTGTGTTACTGTGTGATGTCTCCGGCTTCATCCCACCCTCCTTAGACATGTTATTGATCTATCGGTGATGCTAAAATGACCCTAGTGAATGAATGTGAGAGTGAATGATTCTCTCTCGTTATATTTCTGTGTGAGGCCTGTGACCGAATGCCAATTGAGGATTAGCAGTTTTTATCAATGCAGACAAATAAAGTAAATATTTGGCCAGTTTATGACAATTGTCTACAGACTTCATGCTAATGGTTTAAACTTTAATTTATTTTTAGTGTCCTCTGTTGCCAATATCCAAAGGGTTTGTGAATATTAAGATTACATCTGATGTGTTTAGTTACAGTTTGTTGAACTCTGTGCATTTAATATTTCAAACAAATGCATATGAATTTCACAGTCTTGACATGGCCCATAGAGACACAATTGCTGCATGGTGCCAGAAATCACGCTGTGCCTTGGGACTGCGCACTCATTGAAGTTTGTGCTACATAGCTGTACTAAACATGAATATATTGACTCAAGCTAAAAACAGCATATCAGTGAAGAAATTCATAAAATTATTTGAAGATTAACTTTTTTATTAAGACTACAATCCAATGTTTATACTGCAAGATGGAGCAAATGGTTAAGACATTTTAACAATTAGTGTGTGCTTTTCCCGGTGCCCCTCACAGCTCTACAAATTTTTGTATATTTAGTCTGTGCTGCTCTAACAATTGTACACATGTTGCCTGTAACATGATCTCATTACTTGGACTTCCTCCTGGTTCTGGAAAAAAAATCAAGATATTTAGCCGACTGCTTTTCTGTTGTGTTTTCTGTATAAAAATGTAGTATTAAACAAAAACAAGTATTAAACAAGTATTAAACCAAAAAAAAGCATATTAATGTACAATACTCTGGGATATCAACAAATAATACTGTTTTTTTTAATACTGTTTCTCTTGCATATTCAGTAGTCAATCCCCAATTTTGTAGCATTATGTACATATTAAGTAATAGATATACATTGTCTATACATAAACATACTTATTACATTTAAACACAAGTTCAAGGATGGAAGGAAAATGTAGTCTTATCAATAGGACAACTCTGCATCTTTGCAGGGTTATTAAGTTTTATTGATTTTTGCCCACAAATGTTGTTATGCATCTGTCAATACAATTCACTATATTTGACAGTTTTGAATGGTAAATGGAAATTGCATGCGTGCCAGTTTGTACCAATTGGGTATTATATTATTCAGTACTAGATTTTAATGCATTTCAGTGAGACAGCAGGCACTCTTATATGTGATGTCATTTGATACTGAACCTTTAAATGTGAAAATACAACATAACATTTGATGGATATTTTTTGTGTACTTGCACTACAAATGCATGATAGTTGTCAGCCTTTTGCTCGTTTACAAATGTGTTGTGGCGTGTAAATAGCCACAAGGCTCTGAAGCATCTGTATAATGCAAAATGAATGGTTTAAAATAGCATTTAATTGCTGTAACAAACAAACTGATGTGTTGTTCGGTATAATTAGAAACAAAAACTGCCTAAAGCTGTGTAACTCTGAAAGTTTTTTGATGGCGTGGTCTATGTGTAGTTGTTGTGTGATTTGGATGGACATTTTGTCGTCAGGAGGATGCAGTTACAATCTATTGGTGTAGCAATAGTATGAACTTAAGTAAATAAAGCTAGTTTTTTTTTTTTCTCTCTCTCTCTCTTTCAGAACTCAAAAGCAGTGCGTGTGGAAATCCAGGAGTTCCTCCTAAAGGCATTTTAAATGGGACTCAGTTCAATGTTGGAGACAAGATTCGGTACAGATGTGTGACAGGATATGTCCTGGATGGGCACTCCCTGCTCACCTGTGTGAGGAACACAGCAGGGGTTTCAGTGTGGGACTTCCCTGTACCACTCTGCAGAGGTAAGGCTTTATCTACTGGGTGTTGAATGTTATATACACAGACCTAAGGCAATAGTGCTACTATCATGTACTATTAAAGGAAATCTTAGATTCAATAAAAGAAACTGTCCAGAAGTGAACAGGTAACTGTGTCAGTGCATTAAAAAATAAATATTGTGGATGAAAAGTTAATATATTTTATTAATTTTAAATAAATAACAAATAAATAAATTCTTGGGATATTTCACTATGTGTGTACTAAATCTATACAATACATGAATTTTACTTTGAATTGAACCACTAAAATACATTGACTTTTTCACTGTATTGTAATTTATCAGGATGCACCTGTGCACTCTATGTACTACTGCAGAAGGACAAACACTGGTAATGGTTGACTCAGATTTTTTGAGCTGTCACAGTTCCAAACAAATGAAAGTGATTCATGAGAAGACTGCTACAGTGTATGGTGTGTGAGATTTATTACACGATTCCTTGAAGAAATGTCAAATTGACAGGTTATTGTTTCATTTTACCCCTTGCTGTTTGATTTCCCTGAATTACTTTTGAAGTTAATTGCTGTGCAGTGATTGACAGTCTGAATGGTATGTGTGTGGCTGCTCTGCCCCACAGTTAAATATGCTTGTCTTAATTTGATATATTGATTTAATTCCAAACTCATGAGATTGAGCTGATTGGACTTGAAGACATTGACTAAAGCCATGCAAAGTTAATGAAATATATTCCTGTAGGACAGGCTCTATCTGGATTTCGATAAGCTAAACCTATAAGGTCATTATAGCACTTATTTAAAATTACTGATCTCTAAAACTTGGAAAATTAGCAGCTGAATTTAAAGATTAAGTTAATATTTCACCGTGTTTCCTTCTACTTTCACACTTCTTGTCCATCATGAGGAAACATGTTTGCCTTTATCTGAGAGGAAGTTACAATGTTGTTAGCATTTCAAATTATTTACATTTCTAAACTGCAGGATGCTCAAAAGCAGAAATTGTATGAATGTGGTACTGTATATCACATCAGTGTTGCTGGTTTGGTGTAAATAGGGCTAGTTCTGGCTTATTCCTTAATCTTAAACTGTTGTTTTAAAAAATGAAAATGGTTAATGGTTTTATAGAGAGACTCAAAAATATTTTATTCAGTTTTATATTGTGCTTTTGTTTGACCATTGTTTTACAAGTAATAAATTCCTGCCTGTCTTATGCAGACATGTCCAAAGTGCAGCCCTGGGGCCAAGTCATGGCACAGGGTTAGATTTTATATGTTGTTCTTGTTAATGGCCCAATGCCATCAAACAGCATTTTAGGTTTGTCTGTACAGTTATGCAGTTCCATACTGCTCTTTAGCCTGGTCTGACCACTTTAATAGTTAGCTCAAATAATGATCTGTCTGCATTATTTACTGTATAATGATATTATATGAACTATATATTGTCACTACTGAATTAAAGATGTGCCTTCATTACATAAAACATCAAGATTGATTAAGTTTGGACACGACCGGTCTTAAGTAATGTATTTTGCATTTCATAGATCGTTAGCAGTAGTTAATGAGATGTGGAGTCAGTATATTAAGTATAGTAAGTCAACAAACAAGTGAAGTTATGCCTGAATTTAACACATTTTTTTGCTGCTGGATGAAGTGCTTAGTCATCTAAACAGTGGTATAGGGATTAACTGAGAAAAGCCCACTTCCAGATATACATCCCTAAGCAATCCCAAAGCCAGCAGAACAAATTTGCACTTGCCGACTCATTCGACAGTGCACAGCACAGCAAAAAGGAAATGGTTGAGCATATGTTTGAGAAGTGACATGCTCCGAGGAAACAAAAAGCTGCAGATGGGGGGGCTCTTTCCATTTTAAGGATAGTGTTGGCCTCTTTAGCCAGAGGGGCACAAACATCTTTGCTTTGCAGGCCTGGACTCTTCTCCAGCCACTGTCTAAATCCGGGCCGGCTCCTGTATGTAGGCAGATGGTCCTTTGATCTTATTTCCTCAGAGATCCTGGCCTTTCTGCACATCACCCATTGTTTTACACAATACACACAATGACAAGCAAATCTCTGGTGTGCTCCGTCCAGCCACCGCACCATTTCCCGACACCTCTGCCTTTCAACATGTCACCTTCTTTTGTTGCTCTATTTCTCTTTCATGTTCATTTTAAGCCTTCTCAAGTCCACTGTATTTCCTGAGTGCTTTAATAGGGAAAAAGATGTAACCACATGCGGGCACACATCAAAAAATTTGAATACTGTAATAAGTAATTTTTAAGTTCTGTTCAAAAAGGTGAATTGTTTTTTTTTTTTTGTAAAGATTCAGCACACACAGAGTGAAATATTTCATGTATATTTATTTTAACTGTGGTGTTATAATGACTATCTAATATTATGTAATTTTATGAAAAACTGAATTTAGATTTTCATTAACTGTAGGCTTTCTTTATTCCTTTCGGCTTTTCCATTCTAGGGGTCACTGCAGCAAATCATCTGCCTTCTAGCATTTAGTGATTATGAATTTGGCATAGGTTGATGCAACCCTTTCCATTTATATGGGCTTAGGACTGGCACATTGGCACTGGCTTGTGACCCCCATGTAGCTGAATAAAATTGGTTCAGCGCACACAAAGTGAAATATTTGTCATATTTATTTATTTTCATTTGCATAATTATGTTGAACACATTTAACTTTGACTTTAACTTCAATTCATTTTTCCTCATTGTAATTTTTTACTTGTGCTGTAAATTATTATTTTTCTGATCTCTACACAGAATAAATCAAACTTATGAAGGCATTAATTTATAGGTACAGTAGTGGCTGTAAAAGGAGAAACTTCAATTTAATTTAGAGTTAACACTTATATGAGGGCTCAGTCAATCTGCCAGATTTTGGAGATGAGATTCTGAATAGGTTAGACAAGCGGAGTCAGGACCAGTAGAATAGGGCTAGAATTAATGGATATTGTAATTGGGAGTTGCACCCGCGCCCCCGAAGACCTCATTTCGATTACTTTCATCTAAATTGTCTCTGGACATTCATTAAAGGAGGCAGTGAGACAGCAAACAGGGACGCTGCTGCAAGACCACGAGAATACGGTCTATTGATACAGAGCCGCTCCTGCTGCCAGGCGCTGTCCAGCAGAAGAGGAAAATTAGGACACACACAAAACCTCTCAAATGTTGTTTCTTACAATAGCTGGAACAAACACAGAGAAATGTCTGAGCACTAGCTTTAATAATTTGATGTACAATTTGCCAGCACTGCATCTCTGCTTTATGTCTTCAAAGCCACTGTATTCAATCTACGTTTAATATGATTTTGTGAAATGTTACATGTCCCATCATCTACAAACCCAATTTATTGTGCATTAAAATAAAAAGAGGAACACTTCCAGAAGTCATTGTCTGTGATACCTGTGATACTTGTGATGCCCAGAGAAACACTTAGGTTTATCTGGCCTAAATTGGTTTGCATTTTTCAAATTTGGGTTTATTTGACAATTGAACAGTTTTCCATTTTACCTTAGTCACTTTTTGCCCTAAAGAACATAGTTGTGTTTTTATTTACATTTTACAGTGTTCCAACTAATTCAACCTAAATGAAACAAACTTTTTAAGCTGATTAAAAATGCTATTAACTGGGAGTGCTCTAATAAATGCGGAATGCATTTTTTGTTTTTGAAATGTTGTAGTAGTTTTTGTGGTCACTGTTTAGATGCAGCAGTGTTTCCTTGGATTCTGTATTTTGACAAATCAAAAAAGGCTTTACTTCTTAACTAGAAGATCTTCCAGTTTAAGTCCAGGTCATGGCACAATATCTTTACCACTGCATTGTATCATAGGACTAGTGCCTTTTAGTTTATATTTTTCTTTTTTTTTTTTTTTTTGATAGCCATTCCTAAAACCCATTTAAGACCTTTGCACAGTACTATATTTCTAATCAATTTCCACCCTGTCATTTGGACAGTAAATGACCATCAGAATGATATTATATATGTTGCAGTATGATCCCCCTTTCCGCAGCAATTACAGACCTAACCAGTCCTCAATCCCTTTTCAATGTTTAACACGACTTCATGCTGCTGCAAATGAGGGACTCTCTGTAGACTGCGCCGTGGCCCGCATTAACACTGCCATGATTACAAAGGGAAAACCTGAGGTAGTGTAGAAAATTATACATGAGTTCGCCTCTTCTCTCCTTTGGGGGGAATATTTCTAAGTAGAAAGACAAGTGTTTTATATCTGATCAAAGTCAAGGGGAGTGAGGCTTAATCCCTCCTCAAGTAGCATTAGAAGACTGATGCCGGTGATGTAAATGAGCTGAGCTGAAGCAGTCATAATCCGCACCAGCATCTTTTCTTCCCACAACATTTTTAGAGACATCTTTAAATCTGGAGCATGCTCTAATGGCTTGCTAAAAAACATATGTACATCCTAAGTGGCTCTTTTGTGTTGTGCAATAAGATCCACTGAGCAACTGATATTGTCAAGTGAGGACATGCCTCATAACAAAGAAACCTTGATGATTTAAGATTCAGAAAGATAACACTATATAATAACTACACAATATATAGCATTTGTTAGTTGTTCCACCCACACAGGGTCACAAGCCAGTGCACTTTTTTGCCAGTTCCAGGCCCGGATAAAGGTAGACGGTTGTGTCACGAAAGCAGGAGGGCATCCAGCGTAAAACCTATGCCAAATCAATATACGAATCATGTTTGCTGTGGTGACCCCAGAAAGTAAAAGCTGAAAGCAAAGAACAAGAAATGGCATTTGTTAAGAATTAATTTAATTTTTGCAAAGCGTTACTTCAACATTTAAAACCACCATTCAGTTATAATCATTATTATTAATATTATTTTTCCTTGAGTAATAAGCTAATGTAAGATTATAAACATCAGTGTTAATGCTGCATCAAAATCCTTATTCTTTAGATTATATTGTTAATTCCAGTGTACAGAGCCAGTTCTAGTCCCAAATAAATGGAGAAAGTTGCATCTGCATAAAAAACCAAAAAAAACAAAACTATACTAAATTGATATGCAAATTACAGCGCACTAGGAATCAGATAATTTCCTGAATGTAAAGCTCTAAAGTGCTAACAAAAAATGCAAATAAACTGTGCTCAGGATGTAGGACTATGTAAAATACTAACCTGCCTTGTTTTTTAACCTTAATGAAAGCTTCCTTCTTAGCCTAATTTGCTAATTTGTGCAGTTTAATTGGCTACACATTAATGACCTCTGTGTGAGGTTGTTATCATTAAAACTGCTTAAATAACTGTGTCATGGTTTCAAGGACGTTATCTTCAATCATTTTTATTTTTTCCAATTGGCTTAGATGAAAGTACAACAATTCAAATGCAAATCACCTTTGCAGTTCATGATTATTTTACAGTTTATTTATTTTACATGTTGTTTTTCTATATGCAGTGTAATTTATTCAAGGAAGAGCTACAGAAGTTCAGTGTATACGCAATAAGTTCAGCCTTTAGTGACACACAGAGATAGTTTTGATTTGTCACTGCTTTGTTGTACATTTGGGATGGCACTAGCTCAGTCCGTAGAGACGTTTGCCCACGAATCCAGAGGTTGGCAGTTTGATCCCCGCTACATACTGCCTTGTGTCCTTGGGCAAGACACTTCACCCATCTTGCTAGTCTTGCAGCTTGCTAATACCTGCAGGAACTCTGTAATGTGTATTGGATGGAAGCTGTAGACATGTTTGGACAGAGCGGGTCAGAGGTCAAAAGGAGGTCACGAGGAGACCTATCCATTTTATATTGTAAACAGTTGCAGCTGTTTATGTGCCACAAGGGAGCATTATTAGATCATGTTACTTTGTTTTTTCCCAGCTAATTTCTTTTGTAGATGTCTTAATGAACTGAGTGCACTTTACATAGCTCCCCTGTTTCTCATCAGTTTTAAAGCTAGTTTTCTCAGACTCGAGCACAGTTGCATACTCTTCATGCACAGAGAGACATAGCTTAGATTCCAGAGGCTTGCTGTAGATTGAATAACTATATGTTTTAAAATAGATGCAACTATATCTACATGCTTCTGTTGTGACAAGGCTGCATACATTGAACAAATGAGCTACTGGCTTTAGTGCAGTGTAAAATGAGTCTTTCCATGACAGGAATAATATATATGTGGACCTCATTGGTGCATTACACAGTATCATTCTGCCATCTCTCCATTTCCCCTGAACGTCTTTGATCAGTGGCAATGCCTCTGTATCAAAAGACAGAGATGGAGTTAACTAGCAGCCCCTGATCTCAATCCTCCCTATGTTCTTTTGAATTTGATCCGCCCACCTCCTTGTTTCTTGACCAATGGCGGCACACAGGGATGTTTTAAAGCCTGGCAGCTCTGACAGGCCTGAGTGGAACACCGCCGAGCCATCAAAAGGTTTCCACTGGCACAACTGAGTGTCACATATTAGTCTTAAATGATGTGAAAACTGTGAAAGCCCTGCCATCATTAGCATTCTTCAGGGAGGAATGAAAAAATGGCAGAGCTGGATGAATGGAGGGGTGGAGGGTGGCAGTGATAGTGGGAGATCTGAGTGGGGTGAGGGGAAGGGGGAAGAGGAGGTGCATGATATGAAAAGGAAGAAAAAGCTAAGTGGCATGGAGTGTGAAAGAGAAGGCCACTGTTATATCAGAGTGCATTAACATTCAGCTGGTGTGCTGTTGGTCCACAGTGGAAAAATATACAATTTCAGAGCCTTAGAAGCACTGTTTATCGCCACTATTTTTCATCAATTCAAAGGACATTGTGGTAGAGAAACACCATTATCAAAACTTTAAGCCTTTTAAACATTTAACCGGAAACACAATCTGGAATAAGTTGGGGCAATGTGTTAAAATGTAAATAAAAACAGAATAGAGGGGTTGGCAAATCTCATAAAACCATATTTTATCCACAATAGACCATAAATAACATACATATCATATTCAAACTGAGATTTAAATGTTACATTTGTATTTTAACTAATTAGCTCAATTGGCAACATTATCAGTAACATGTCTAGGTGTAAAAAAGGCATTTTTGAAAGGTGTGTATTGGGTTTATATTTGCTTTGTAATATAGTTATCATATCAATTATCAATGAACTCCACTTTAAAAAATAAGAGGCAAATCATGTTTTTTTTAATCAGACATCTTACTGTCATTTTCAGTGTTTCAGTGTTTAAGCTGTTCAAATGATCTACGTGGTGCTATAGCCTTGTAATAATCCAGAGATGCTTCTTCTCATCGACCTCTCTGTCCCCTTTCACTCTCCCTCTGACTGACAGCGGAGGACACGTGTGGTGGCACCCTGAGGGACACGAGTGGGCTCATCTCCAGCTTCGATGTCCCTGCTAGCGACTCCTCTCCAGGCACTGGTGGTGGTGCAGGACGAGCGGCGGCCGGGGGACTGGGCAGCAGCGGGGAGTGCAAGTGGACCATCCTGGCTGATCCAGGGGACACCATATCGCTGGTGTTTACTGAGTTTCAGATGGAGGAGAAGTCCGATTATCTGGAAGTGGAAGGATCAGAGCCACCGAGCATCTGGTGAGTCATTGTGTGAAACTGGACTGCTGCTGGGTACTGCTGCTGTTTTATCAGAATTGGGCACACTATTTGAATACATGAGTTATTGTCTCGATTCTTCTCACAGTTTGTCATTTCTTGTGTTTTTGAACTTATTTTGACTAGAATTTCAATAGTTACATGAAGCCATACATTGTATCTCTGACTCTTAGGTTTATGTAGGGGACAATGATAGAAGTGCCACAGTACAGTGCAAGTCAATATTTCATGTATCATGATGCTAACAAAGACGATAAATTGCATTTTTTTTCTGAGCAATAATAATATACCTCACCTGTATACTAGTGCACAACTACATTAACTGCATTTTATTCTTATATTTACTGGTCAGAACAGTTAGTACTGCAACTTTGCATCTGACTGCTTTTCAAATCTATTCAGAGAAATTCAATTAAGCAACAAAATTGTTGCACTTTCAGTTTTTTTATGAAGTAATAAATATATTGTTGGTCAGAGTTTTAAATCAAATACAAAAGTAAGCCACTGGCATAACACAGAAGTAATCAGTATGGTCATTTTTTTTATATTGATATGGTATAGCCCAATAAAATATCGCAATATTTTCCCTAATCAATATTTTATTACACCCCTACTGACGATATCCAGGGATAAATCACAATCTGCATTATTGGCATTTTTTCAGGTATTCTCCAAACTTTCTGTCTTTAGCAAAGATTTATTTAGGAAGCCTGATGCTCCTTGTTGTGTAGTCTAGAAATCAAACATCCGTCTGCCTTTGAAAGATGAACGTACAAATGATTCTCGGGCCAAACTAAACGGCTCTGTGTAAAATGTGTTTGACCCCCACCTTGAGGCGAAGGTTATCGATCTCGTCCACGCTGCACCGACACTGGCATCTGCTGGGTTTATGTGGTCCTGCTGGGCATTAATTATAATTGGCTGAAAGAAACGCTAGTCCATCAGTGAGCGATGAGAGCGTTGTTGTCCCTGAGACTTCTCGTCTGGAGTTCGCCGAACTCGGCTCAGTGTCAGATCAGGACAGAGCTGGATGACCTTCGCCGCTGAGCATTTTATTTTTATCTGGAGAGATTGGCTGGATGATAAGTGATCGCGAGTGGTTGTCGGGTAACACTGGCATAATGTTGTATAAACTGTTTAAGGGATGTAAAAACCTTCAAGTAAACTATTACATTTATGAAAGATAGTTGTACCTATTGCCAGGAAAAACAATGGACAAAGTGTGACATTACTGATAATGTGAATCTTAGAGCAGGCAACAATCAGTTACACGCTCTGTGATTCTAAGATGTAGAAGAAAATTGACTTTTTAATACTCTGACTGTGTTCAAAACTTTGATCTAAATTATCTAGCTCCTAGTATGTGTTTTATGTATACAGCCCTCTCCATTTATCCAGGCTTGGGACCTGTTGCTGGATTTAAAATGTTGACACATTAAAACACTTTTGACGTTTTGTTGTTTGTTTATTTGACAGTATGTCAATTAATTGTGATAACTACTGGTCTTTTTTAATGTACTGTAAGTATTATAGATCATTTCTAATTTAATCAATAAAACTGTCTTAAAACCTCTATTGTTAAAACAAATCTGAAAATACAGCTTAACATATCATTTATCCATGTCATCCTTAAAACCTTTAAAATTGTAAAGTTGTTATTTTGTTTGACCAAATGCCAGACCCTGTCAGCTGGAGATCTCTTTTTAAGTCCCGCAGTTTAAAGGCTGGCATTGAGCTGAGCACAGGGGGGCTACATTTAGAGTAATGGCTTCTGAACAGGTAAACAGAAAGACAAGCAGACAAACTGAATTCAAAGCGCACTCCTCTCATGCTCATAAATTTCATTGCTCTTGCTCACTCTTTTATGAGTGTTTCTGACTGTGTACAAGGCCACTGGCCAGCCAAACTTTCTAGTATCCCAACTTATACAGCTCCGACTGCTGCCGGCACTGACAAGAAAACTGTCAATTTACCCTTGAGCTTTAGAGCTGCCTAACCATGACTGACAGCTTAAGACCCTGAGAGTCTGCCAGTTTAACATCTCTGCTGCATAAATGTTTTTAGGCAAATCATCTTAATGCAGGACATAACTTAAGTTCTCTCCTTTTCTACTAGAAGTTTTTATTTTTAACAATTAGCTGGAAGCAATTGGCCTACAGTATTTAGCAAATTACACAACATGGTGCATGACAGATAAAAATCACCTCTATTATCAACCAAAGAGGACAGATGATATAGGACAATATATAATTAGTTCATGTGGCATATAGTTTCAATTTACTGTCTTGATCAGTGGGGCCCACAAAAGCAAAAGAAAGTCAAATGCTGAGAAATATTTTCTGTTGACACCTTAACAGCTTTTACCCTTTTATCAATTGAGGATTTTTTTTTATCAGATCCCTGCAAATGAGATTATTGATCCCATCGTGACAGTATAGTGGGTTGATATGAGGCTAAGAATCAATCACTGAGAAAGTGGACAAAAAATCTCTAAGTCCATTCACAAAAAGGCAGCATCATTGACTTGACCGTTGTGCACAGGATGATACTGAAGATAACTGTAAATTGCAACCTGTGTATTTTTAATGTAGGCATGAAAAAATTCTACTCAAATAATGCTATTGTGTTTCACTGTTTTCACTTACACATTGTTGTACTACTAGACTACTACATTGTAACATTAGTTTATGTGCTGTAAACACTATGTATATTTGTACTACAGTTTCAGAAACATGCCGGCTCCTTGTAGCTAAATGACCTCCTTTGTTTCACCATTATAATTTTTTGTTACAGGGATTTATTATTGATCGCCTCACACAATGCAGTCCTTGGATACAACGGGTATTGTTTACTTTTGAAGAGTTGTGGGTTTAATTGAAGAAATGTAAATTAGATTAAATTCTCTCTTCCTTTGGGAGGACTAAGTAGAGGCTTTCACAAAAGTCCCTGATACAGACAAACATCCAACTACTGCTACTGCCACAAGTCCTGAATGAGCTGATTTTGGACAGAGAGACGTTCTTTTCATAGTTATTGGTTTATTTGTTAGATTTTACAGCAATGTATTGGGTGTCAAAGGGGCATTGGTAGAAACACTCAAAGAGTTCTGTTTTATAACCATAAAAAACAGTATACATACATCATTATTGCAGTAGCCTTTGTATACGTAGAGTATATTTACAGTTGACAGTGGGTCATGTTTTACTTACTTTGCTCTACAGACCTTTGCCATAGTAACTTCAGTGTATTTATCTTTTGTTGTCTTCTATTTATAACATCACATGGCTTCTGCCTGGAGCATCCTTGCTTCCTCTGAATGGATACAGCTATATATTGTCACTAAGAGTTTATTTTCACGCTTTTGAGCTGAAGCGAGTGTAAATGTATAGTTCCATCTACAAAATACATAGAGCCCATTCCCATAGTCATAGCAAAACAGTACATGAAATCTGCTCCTTTCAACAACCACAACATAAGCTATTACAGAGTGTGTGTGATAAATAATGTATTGTTAGATTTGCCTTTAATCTTATCTTATCTCCTAAACTGCTCAAGTAGAAGAAGTCACTTTTTTCTCTGCACCAGTAACATTCTGCTCCTTTATCTTTTTCACTTCTTTTATTTTGTGCTTCTATCTCTACCCCTCATGTGGCACCGCTGAAGTCAAAGAAATAACTTTAACAACAAACCTTCACATGACTCACATGTACAGCACTTAGGCAAAACAAGTTGATCACAAGTCGAATTCAGTATTGGTGGTCATAATGTCATGTGTTAGGACTACTTGTCCAATCTGCAGCCCCATACACAACAAACTGCAATGCATTGTGTTTTCTGACATATTTTTTATTTTTATCAGGACCAGCATTAACTTCTTCTGTCTATTGGATTGTCTGTTCAATTTGGCCCTTTTCAAACTCACTCAAATCCTTAAATTGTCCTGGTAATAACACACATGTTCACTGCCTAATAACTAACAGGTGTCATGATGAAGAGATTAATCTATTTTATATTAACTGTTTTTTTTACAAACCATTAGAAAGTTTTTATAGCTATTGTCAATTTGGGAAAACACAAATCATCCCAGCCTGTCCCAAGAATCTGTCTGTGAGCATCACCAAAGACAATATCTGCTGTTGGCTATTGTATGACAGGACACAGTGCAGAGATTGTAAGGAAACAGACCTCAAACTGGTTAGCAAATGACAAATGAGCTCGGCTCTGGCGGCTTGAAAGATTATGGAGAATTTCTGATGCTGCAGCTACACTCAAACATGATTTAAAAGTAGGCACACACAGAGAAAGAGAGATAGTTACTCAAGTAAATAATTGTACATGCAGATGCAGTGGCTTTTCATATTTGCCCTTTGAGTATTGAGTTTGTCACTGGAGAAGGATTTTGGCTTTATCTTGTTATGTGCCAATTTTGACCAAAGATTATTTCTGATTTATAATCCAACCACAAGAGACCACAAGGCCTCTGTGCTAGTCCCAAGCCTGGATAAAGGGGGAGGGCTGTGTCAGGATGGGTATCTGGTCTAGAAACTTTCCCAAATCAATATGCGAATCACATTGTACGCTGGGAGGCAGATGGTTTGCTGTGGCGACCCCAGAAAAGAGAAGCCAAAAGGAAAGATTATATATGATTTATGTAGTTGTTTTCCCATCTTGTTAATTGATTCATTTTAATTATCACTGGCTTAAAAACAGTTAAAGTTGCTGTTTTGTTTCTTCTCTCTCTCAGGCTAACAGGGATGAATATTCCTGCACCGATCATTAGCAACAAAAACTGGCTACGGCTGCATTTTGTGACAGAGAGCAACCACCGCCATAAAGGCTTCAGGGCCCAGTATCAAGGTAGGACTGCATTACTGATTCTGCATTACTAATGGGCTCATGTAAAAGAGACTCCCTACTTGAAGGAAATGAGATCAACTCTCACAAAACACACAGTAATTACCAAACCTGTTTTGATCTTTGGTAAGTAGTGAATATTTAACAGTTGACTAATGCCCCTTGTCAAGAGGAGTATGAAGGCGTTTTTTACTGCAGACAACACTAACTTCAAAGGGCCTTGTTAATCAAATGTTTTGAGAAATTAATTAAAGTTTCCATTAATATTCAGCTCAATAGTCCTTTAACCTTTCATTGTTCTCTGGTCAGCTACAGGGGTCCTATTGGCCCCCACAGTAAACTTCGCATTATCTGACTTACAGGATGGTTCAAATACCTTTTTTTCTTTAATTTTTCATAAAACATATTACATGATTCATTGAGAAGAGCTGTTGGTAGTGCTATATTATGACAAATTATTTCAGTTGGCTTTTGTGTGTGCAGTCTGTGCCTTCCAGTGTGTTTAATTAGACCACTTTATGTTATTCAACTGTCCTTGCAATATTTGTATTCCATGTATAATATACAGCCATAACTGGTTTATTCATCTAATTTTGCTCTAAGATATACAGTATGTAAGAGATTTAAAGAAAGAATAAAGCCAATGTATGTAAGAGACCATTAGCAGCAACTGTGTAATGCATTCTTCATTAAGCCAAATATAATTCAGAGAAAGAAAACCCTAACTGTATCTTCTCACATCTAATACTGTAACTACTACTACACACTAATACACTTTTTTGTTGCTCTTAGTGAAAAGTTCTGGGGAGCTTAAATCCAGAGGGGTAAAAGTATTACCAGGAAAGGACAACACTAACAAACTGTCTTTGAGTAAGTCTTTTTTTATGTAATGCAATTGTTTTCATTGCTTGTTTATTTCTTGGTTTATTTACTACTGCATTGTTTGGTGAATGATAAAGATACAGTACTAGATTTGGCAGAAGTGCAGTCACTTTCTTTCTATTTGATGACCCATAGCCCATGCTTTCTTTGGACTTCTACCCTAACAACCAACAAACTAGCTTCAGCAAGCCTAGATTGCCATTTAATTTTCACCTTAAGCTGGCCAAAACTCATTATTTACTTTTCACTGTTATCAGGACTACCAAGCACAATAAGGTTAAGTGACCACCTTCTTGTCAGAAAATACTATACAGCTTCATATTAACATGAATGTACAATTTCAATTGTAAGTTCAGAAACGCCACACACAGGAATGGTCATGGGAGAATTTTGTTATTACTTATTTTTTTATGATATTGCACATTGTTTCAAAATTCACACAGAGATGCTTTATATGTCATTTTGAAGCAACATATAAAACAAAATTCATTACTTTGAAGTAACTTGTAACAATAAACTCCAAAGCAGGAAGCTCCTGATAAATACCTTATAGAGGCCTGTGAAGCTGTTCACATTCAGTGCACACATACATTATTTGAGTGGGCAAAGTGCTTGTGGCAAGGGTCTAGCTCAAGTAAGAAATGTGTTTATTGAACAGTTTTTATAGCATCCCAAATAAAAGGTTGTAAATGCATACTAGAGACAGATGGATTTCACTAATGGCCTAATAATGTGTTAAGCAATGTTGTCACTATGTGTGACAACATTACTTACTGTAGAGTGGATTTGATATCCCAGCATTTACAATTAAAGTGTCTCACTTATTGTATAATTGTGTGGGTTTTTTATTCATAGTGAATGAAGGAGGTATAAAACAAGTGTCAAATTACTGCCCTGATCCTGGAGAGCCAGAGAATGGTAAAAGGATGGGCTCTGACTTCAGGTAATAACTGCACTGCTAAATAATAGATAATTTATCATCTTTATGCAAAATAGCCAGACTTATTAACATGTAAATAAATTATTACATTCTTAGGCTCACTGTACATGTCACTCATTCATTGTGTCTATTATCTTCAGTATCGGAGCGACGGCACAGTTTACTTGTGATGAGGACCACGTGCTGCAGGGCTCAAAAACCATTACGTGCCAAAGAGTGGCTGAGGTTTTTGCAGCTTGGAGCGACCACAGGCCCGTGTGCAAGGGTGAGCTGGGCCCACGAGGAGCTAATAAAACAGTTTGATTAAGGCAGCGCCTCTGGATATAGGCTGTATGCAGATAGAAGAAAGTTCATTTCTGTTAATTATGTATGAAAGCCTCTGCTGCAGCTCCCTACTTTCTCATTCCAAAATGCTCTGGCTGTTTTTTTTTTTTTCATAACACCTGAAGCACCTTTTACAATTTGATTAATGGAGGAGCAGCTAATAGACCCCTCTCTTCTGCACAAACAATATATTACCTTTCTGTCATATTACAATGCGGGACTCACTGCTCGGCTTTCTGAGCACATTTTCCATCACCATTTATTGGGGCTTTAAACATCACTTCTCCATGTTGTTGCACTGTATTTTAGTTTGTGTACTGTACATTGACACACATTATATATATTATGGCTTTGTCCTATATGTTTATCATCTGTATACATTTCCTTATTTGTGCAGTAAAAACATGTGGCTCAAATCTACAAGGACCGTCGGGAACCTTCACTTCACCGAACTTCCCGATCCAGTATGAGAGTAACTCCCAGTGTGTGTGGATTATCACTGCCAGCGATCCTAACAAGGTAGAATTTCTTTAATAACACAGGTTTCCGTGATAAAAACAAAACAAAAAACAGTAGCATGAGAACAAATACAAACATGAAATTATGCTGTAAATAAATACTCAGAGAAGATAAATACAACATTTATAATGGGGCTGAAATAATACAGTTACCCTGCTGAGCTAAAATCAGTGTGAAGCAGGGCTGATACTGTTTTAATCATTATCATTGTTTCATCGTTTCATCATTCTTCTCTGTGTTGTGTGTTTATATGTAGATGACATCTCAATTGTGTTGTATTTTACTCTTAGACAAAGACTAATAAAAAGCTATTACCAGAACTACATTGTAGGTCTTCATATTCACTTGTTCCTGCCTTACAATAGCGTTATTTTGCTGCATATATAATTGTGCATTATTTTGCTGCATACATAATAATGCATCTTTTTACAATGCGGTTACAAAGGTCTTGAGGGTTACACTGAATATGCATTTATCTGCATGCTAATCAGTACTGTCTTATTATCTCATTTGCATAGCTAAAGTAGATTGCACTTTACTGACGACTGAATAACCATAGAGGACATGTTGAAAACCTGCCCTTGTGGTAAGACCGATGTAATGATGGTAAACAATAAGCAAACAGCTACCACTCGCTCAGACCATGGTAGACTGGCAGGTGCCAAAGCTTTGTGCCAAACTAACAAGCCATGGACTTGGCTCTGACACTTGGCCCATTAGTGATATTATGGTAATTACGCTTTATGACTTATTATAATGAGACAGTTATGCACTGGTATTTTGCAGTCAATATAATGCTAATATAATTGACAAGTTGCTTTTATCAGCAAGCAGATGGTAGTGTACTGGTATGAATGGAATGGTTAAAGCTGTTGTCATTGTTGTATCCTGAATGGGAATAATTGACCACCAAAGATATTTTCAGCTTTATTCAATTATGTTTTTTTAGAGCCACTGCTTACAACTTAAATATAACAGAAATTTTGTTTGTTAACTTTCACCAAGTTCTTGTGTGTTAAGGTCTTTTTATTTTTAAACATCTTTATTCGTTTGATTTTTGAGGAGGTTTTGCCTAAATTATAAAAAGTACTTGAATACCATCCTCTCCTCTGTGTCTGAATAATGAGGGAAGGAAGGCTTTGTATTTTACAGCATTGTTTGATCAAACGTACTGCTGTCGACAATGTAAAGAGACTGTATAGGGTCCTTTTCTTTATAATCTTTGAACTCCTGTAGCAACAGAGTTTCCCAAGGGCCCTTAAGGAAATGAGCTGCTGTGATATGCTTTTCATAAGAATAAGATAAAGGCTGTTTGATAATTTGAAGTTATCTGCTTCTCAAATTTAGGAGATTTAGTTCTTACAATATGTTGCAAATGCAATAAAGTTATCAAAGTAGTTGGCAGAGCACATCAGAGGAAGAATGCAATACTTAGCTTTTTTATCTACATTGTTTAAAATCTGGCTTGTTCGTAATGCAGCAGTGTTGTCAAAGTATTGTCCACTAATGACACATTCATAATACATCAGAAACTCTGAATCTCTGAAATTTCACCTTCCGACTTGGAAAAACAGCCTTGATCACCATCTCCGGTCGAGATTGCTCGGAGACTTTTGCTCGGAAACTCGTGAGGAATTGTTGGACTCCGAGTTACCAACTTGACGTCACAATCATGACAACTTCCTTTATAACAGGAGCACAGTGTGGTTACTAATGGTGGAACAAGAGATCTAACATGTGTTTGCAAGTTTTCAGTGCTAAAGCTCTGCAAAAACGTCTTAGACAATTCATTTATCACCAAATGACTAATCTAGAAATAGAAACATCCCCTAATATAACACTGTGCCACACCAAACAACTCCAATGATGCATTTATTTGTGTTCTATAAAACAACATCGAAATGCAAATATTATTATGTTCTTATTATGGGGTTCCAAGTCTATTTTCCAAGCTGGTCTTGTGAACAGATGTGTTTAGGAAGTCTGCTTTTTTAAGTTGGGACTTCAGAGTTTCCGATCTGTCTTGAATGCAGCATACAAAAATGACATGGATGATGAAAAAAGCTTAACAGTAGCTAGAAGGGAGTAGTGGTTTCAGTAACAGTGGCGGTTGTTATAATAGTAGTAATAGTGATAGTTATAGATTTTGCTGTCACAAGTACATGTTAAATACTTTTTTCAAGTCATTATTTTGTTTAGTACTATTTCTTCTACTTGAGTAATGTTATTTTAAAATATCAGCACTTCTACTTGAGTACAGATTTTGTGTATTTCTTCCACCTCTGCAGGTTATTCAGATAAATTTCGAGGAGTTTGATTTGGAGATCGGGTATGACTCACTGACAATAGGTGATGGTGGAGAAGTTGGAGACTCCAAAACAATAATTCAAGTGTAAGTATAAAACTAACTGCTTATGCATATTATATTTTACCTCTATATTTTTATTGATAGTAAATCCTGTGACCTCTCTGTCCTCTAATCCACAGACTGACTGGGAGTTTTGTCCCAGACCTGATTGTGAGCATGTCCCATCAGATGTGGCTCCACCTCCAGTCTGACGAGAGTGTAGGCTCTATTGGTTTCAAGATCAACTACAAAGGTAGACATTAGCGATGGCATCTTTTACTGCCTGTATCCATGTCTGGTTCAGTCCTTAAAGGCTGAGTTTTCTCTATGTGTATGGCTCTCTCCCACTCTTTCTCTTTTAAATCTTTTTAACAGCACTCCTTACCTGGACTTTTATAGATAATGTATATAAATATATTTCTTAAAAAACTTGGCTTCACCTACTCTTTGACTTTACCCCAACTTTTTCCTTTCCTGCCTTTCCGCTTGCCCTTCTTTCCTTCATAGAAATTGACAAAGAGAGTTGTGGTGACCCAGGTACACCTCTCTATGGCTACCAAGAAGGAAGTGGGTTTTTGAATGGCGATATTTTGCGCTTTGAATGCCAGTTTGGATTCGAGCTCATTGGGGAAAGGACAATAACATGCCAGAACAACAATCAGTGGTCTGCTAATATTCCCATTTGCATATGTGAGTACATTGTGCATTTATTTTTCTCTTGACTGCAAAGGCTAGAAAATTAATGTAGCATTGGTAAACAGCCATGCAACAAATTGTATGTAATTAGTTAAATTCAGATAGAAGGGTAAAAAGGAAAATTGATGGAATATGCTTTTTTTAATAGGCTAGAGAAGTTACATATTGCTTGAAAATCCAGCCAGAGGGGGTCACAAGCCAGTGTAGTCTTGTGCTGGTCCCATGCCCGGAGGAAAATACATCGTTGACCCCAGTATTTCCCTTTAATATTCACTAGTGTAACCCCATCAATACTAAAACACCTAGACATTCTTCATATTCCACATCTGCTGGTACATTTCACCTTATTCCTAGCTCTTCTCTGCTTACAGTCTGTTTCTGCAACTACACAGCGCCCTAGGGACCAGATTCAGCACTGTCCTACCACTGCTGAAATACATTATACAGTATCAGCATGGTTTTATGATTGTTGCACTTGATCTTATCATGGCAAAATCTCATTGCGGGACCATTGTTTCTCAGCTAATGGCCACTATAAAATTCCCTGTGCATGCTTTGAATCAATAACAGTATGTTTTGTTAATCCTTTGCCACGCAGTCCCCTGTTTCTCCAACTTCACGGCCCCCATGGGCACAGTGCTGTCGCCTGACTACCCAGAAGGCTACGGTAACAACCTGAACTGTGTGTGGCTGATCATCTCTGAGCCAGGATCCAGAATCCACCTGGCCTTCAATGACTTTGACCTGGAGCCTCCTTATGACTTTCTCACGATCAAAGATGGAGATCAGACCGGAGCCACCATACTGGGGCGCTTCTCTGGGGCAGAAGTTCCCTCCCACCTGACGTCCAACAGCAACGTCCTACAATTAGAGTTTCAGGCCGACCACTCTATGTCTGGAAGAGGCTTTAACATAACCTATAGTAGTAAGTGTTCATTTTTCTCTTAACTGGAGATTTATAAGATATCATTTATTTGATGTGTTCCTTCACGGGCCAATCAGGCATAACATTATGACCACTCACAGGTGTTGGGAATTACACAGATTATTTCTTCATTGTGGCACCAGGGATATATTTGGAAGCAAGTGAGCATTTTGTCCTCAAAGTTGATTATGCTAGAAGGAGTGCAAGGATTTAAGCAAGTTTGACAAGGGCTAAATTGTGAAGGTGAGACAACTGGGTCCGAGCTTCTCCAGAACCTCAGCTTTTCGGGGAGTGGCCAAGGGAAGGAACAGTGGTGAATCAGCGACAGGTGATGCCTTTGGGGAGTGAAGGCTGGCACATGTGGCCGATTTAACCGATAAGCTACTGAAGCTCTAATTGTTGAAATAGTTAATGCAAGTTCTTCTGAAAGATGTCATAATACACAGTGCATCACAGTTTGTTGGGGCTGCATATTAGGCAAGCAGAACATTATGACCACCCATAATGCAGGTGGTCATGATATTAGGCTTGATGGGTATATAACAAAACAGTAAAAAGTAAGAAGGTTATAGATAGAATCAGAAAATAGTACATACTGTTCACATTCACTACTGACTCACCCTGTGCCAACATTTCATATTGATTAAGCTTTGTTTTCTACAGACAGACGTACCAATTTCGGTTCATTCCTCGGTTACACGGTACTGTTTGTTACTTAAACTTTCTCTCTCCTCCTCATCACAAGCCTTTGGCCGTAATGAGTGCCCTGACCCCGGCGTACCCCTGAACGCCCGGCGCTTCGGGGACAGTTTCCAGCTGGGAAGCTCCATCTCAGTGGTCTGTGATGAGGGCTTTATCAAGACGCAGGGAGCCGACACCATTACCTGCCATCTGGAGGACGGCAAGGTGATGTGGAGCGGGCTTATACCCAAATGTGAAGGTAATAACATTGATTGGTGAAAACATGTGGGGGTATTGAAGGCAAAGATTAACTATTAAGCAATGAAATGAGTGAAGCAGTGACTTTGCTGTCTTTGCTTATGTTTTTTTGTTGTTTTGAGAGTGTGAGTTTGTCCCTTTTGGAGTACAACTACAACCAAACTATTTATCTACAACTAAAATCATTTTTGAAACATTATTTTAAGCTCCAAATACTGCATAGAGTTGCTCTAAGTGATGTAGACCTGCATATTTATACATTCATAAATTATTAGTATTGTAATTCACATTCTGACCCTTACTACCCAGCTCCTTGCGGGGGCCACTACTCTGGGCCGTCCGGAGTGATCCTGTCCCCTGGGTGGCCGGGATACTATAAAGACTCCCTGAGCTGTGAGTGGGTCATCGAGGCCGAGCTGGGACGTTCCATCAAGATCAGCTTTGACAGGTCGGTTTGACAGCGCTGCCACAATTCTGTGAAAACAAAGATACACACACACACAAATGCAGACTTAAACCTAGACGGTGCATAATCCCACAGGTACCTTCAGTAGCTATAGTTCACTGTTGTATAGTACAGGGAGCAGTATACCTATAGATGTGGGTTGCATGGTGGCAGAGTGGTTAGCGCTTCTGCCTCACAATAAAGTTATCATGGGTATGTAAATTGCTCATAGTGGCAGAATATGAAAGTGAATGGTTGTCAGTAAATGTTTCTTAGGTGTTGGACTTGTGACTTAATGGCCAATGTTCGCGTGGTTAGTGGGACGTTGCTGTGGAAACCCTGGTGCATGTCCATGACTCATGTAGTATTTATGCTAATTTTGACGATAAATAATGATTTTATTTGTCAAACTGGTTAAGGTTAGGGTTAGTAAAAGGGTTTGCTAGACTCACCAGACAGCTAATCCTATTTCCCTTGATGCATGCAATGTTATTCTTTATCTCTCACTGTTATTTAATTTACTGTATAAAACCACAGCTCTTAAACCTGTGTAATAATGTTTAAACAGGTTTGACATTTCCAAAAAGGAAAAAAAAAACATTAAGAAACATTTCTATGTAAATCGTTTTAATAACTGCAGTATGTATTCTCTATAGCTAGATCTTTTTTATTTGTTTTGTAGCAAATGACACTTTATTTTAGTTTGTTATTGGCTTAAATTGTACTACTGAGAGTCTTGTAAATGTATATGTGCTGCCAGCCATACCTATACATTTCTGTCCAGCTGTTATCAATAAATTTTGCCATTTATTTATTTCTTTTTTTCTTTTTTGTGAAAAGAAGGATTTTTTTTATTCTTTGTCTTTTATCTTCTTTTTTATTTTCAGATTTCAGACGGAGCTGAGTTATGATTTTTTGGAAGTACATGATGGCCCAAACCTCCTCTCTCCTTTGATCGGCTCGTTCAACGGAACACAGGTCCCTCAGTTCCTGTTTAGTAGCAGCAACTATCTCTATCTGCTCTTCACCACTGACAACAGTCGCTCCAACAGCGGCTTCAAGATCTTCTATGAAGGTAAGATACTATACAGGTATTGTAGCCATACATAACTGATTTATCAGTGGGATTATCTAATGTAACTTTTGGTTATACTTATTATCAAGTCTAAGTATAATTACTATTTTACAATTAATATGTTGCTAATATGCTAGACTATGATATTTTTCTTGTTGGTGCACTTTTTGATGGTATTTTTTTTTAGCTCTTAGTTATGTAACATTATGTGCATGTCCTTCTGGAAATAAATTGGCAGAAATAAGCAGAAAAGAATATAAGTAAACATGAACCTAAATAAAGTTCCATGGAACCCTGAATACATACCAGAGTTTTACGTGATTCTAAATTGCTGCTATTGTAAGACTGAGTGAATGATGCCAGTCTGTGTGAGTCTCTGTGTCAGCCCTGCAACTAACTGGCCACTGTCCAGGGTGTGTCCTGCTTGAAGGTCCATAGTTTCTGGGATAGGCTCCAGCCACTTACAGACCTTAACAGATTTTAGCTGCACAGACATTTGAGTGACATTTGTTCAACCTAATACCTGACAAGCTGCTTTTCAGTGTAGCTCAAAATTTCAAATAAAAAAATCACTTGTGGACTCAGTGTGATGTACTCACAGTTGTTTGTACTAGCACCATTGCCACTTAGATATAATTTATAGCATAGTTTATTATCTCTGCATTATTGACTGGAAGCAAACCACAAGTGCTTTTGTCTTATTATGTTTCAAACTCAAGCATATTTTTCTTTCGTTTATGGGCTATTGAAAAGCAATAACAGTAAGCCTGTGTTAGTTTCTAGTATTGCTGTTTAGGACATACGTATCTTGTTTAAATGCTTGTGGTGCTGAACCTGCAACCTAGCTCACTTTTCTCTTATTAAGATTGTTCTTAAGTAGACTAATGAAGAAACTAAACTATAACATCATCATCAATGCAAATTTCTCAAAATTTAGCATTTTCTTTTTTAGTTGTCACCTTGGATACATATTCCTGTATGGATCCCGGCATCCCAGTGAACGGGGCCCGATTGAGCCATGACTTGTCCATTGGAGCCACTGTGTCCTTCCAGTGTGATCCAGGATATAGACTGAGCCACGATGAACCGCTGGTTTGTGAGAAGAACCACTTCTGGAGCCACCCACTACCAACATGTGACGGTCAGTACTAAAGATTTACTACACATTCTGAACAAATGCAGTGGATTTAGTAACAACCGGTAGTAACTTGTAGCAATTAATAATTTATCAAAGTTTTATTTTGGGATGTGGAAAACATACATTGATAAATCTTTTTTAAAGCTGTGTTTTCCACTGTTAGGTACCTCTTAATGTCTAAATTTACTTGCTCAGTTAGAGGAAACTAAACTTATGACTGAAATATATGGTAAATTAGCTTTCTATTGTTCTGTTAATTTTGCCCTTTGTACACTTTAAAAGCAAAGCACTGACCACTGTGGACCTTACAATTGCAGGGTACAGGCGGTAAAATATTTAAGCTATGCCATGGATCACTCAATTGAAAGAATATAAAAGTAAAATACACCTTAAGTTTGGCTTGAAGTAAGGTGCCATGTATCTGATGTATTGCCCTGTGATTGTCCTGAATAAAAAAAATATCTTGGAGCTTATTCATGCTTAGGTGTTTGCGAGACTAGTGCCAAATGCATTGGCTGTATGCCTATGGAGCCTCTTAAGTAGATCCTTTGCCAAGTGCACTCATCTACTTTTAATGACTTTATGTAATTTTGGCTCATTAATAAAATATTTGATATAATTCTGTTGGTGGTGGGTACAGATTGAGGCCTTGATGTGTTGTGCCGTTTCGAGGGCTCTAGGGTGGAAGGAGAGCAGCAGAGAGGGGACGATGTGTGCAGCTGTGGAGCCCCCAGGCAACTTAGTTACCATCCAAAACATCATCTGACATTTGCTATTTTCAAAATATGTACACATGCAAGAGTTGGACTTCAAATATTTGCCCATAATAGTTGCTTTGAGAACAGACAGTAGAATAATGGCACCAAAATGATTTTTTAGGCCAGAAAAACATTTTAAAAAATCAAGTAGAAATTGGAATATGTGAACTGTTGTTTATATTTATACATTTATCACTCTCTAGTTTAAAACTTTTGTCACCATCCTTTATTCCTATTCACTAGCTTTTCCCTTCTGGGATCGCCACAGCAAACCCTCTGCCTCCAAGCATGCAGTGATTTGCATATTGGCTTAATTTTTTTGTTGGATGCCCTTCCTGATGCAACCCTCACAATTTATCTGGGATTGGGACTGACAGTAGCTCAGTTGGTAGAGCCGCTTGTCCTCTAACTAGAAGGTTGGCAGTTCAAACTTTACTCCCACTGGTTGCATACTGCCGTTGTGTCCTTGGGCAAGACACTTAACTTACCTTCCCTCCTGTGTCCATGCATACTGGCATATGAATGTTTGAATGTGTGAGTGGTTCCTTGATGTAATGTGCTTCAAGTGCCCATGGAGGTAGAAAAGTGATAAATGAATGTGACCATTAATTTACCATTCACTTGGTGGTGGCCAGAAACATGGTTGTCAATCTGCGCCAGCGGCCTCTCTGACCTAGCCTGGCCTGCCAGACAAACTCTTTTCCAATTCTATACAAAGAACACAGATACAAAGAAGTTAGTCTGGAACCTCTTCCCATAAGTTTTATGTCTGAGGCGGAACAATGCCAGGCGGAGTAACCAATCACAGAAACGAAGGGCAGAACATAAGCTGCGCACCTCTGACCCAAACAAACATGGATTCTCGCCATTTTTTTTTTCATAAAACACCAGAATATGCCGTATTATGAGCAGCTCTGTACTTATTTCTGAACGGGGACAGCAGCAGAAGCCAGTTGTATAGAGAGTTGTGGAAAAAGTCTTTTTTTTTTTTTTTTATGCGTTTGTTAATCATCGGATCTAAGCTGGGCTTAACTATTGTTAAAATGGCAATGAAGAAAAAAATATTGAGTACTGGACAACAACAAAGACTTCAGCAGAATGAACACGTGACAAAGAAAAGCACTAAACGCTGTTAGCTCGGCAGCTAGCGCTGTCTTGGTTTGCTCCGCTGTCGTAAGACGCGCTGCAGATAAACGGCTGTGATTGGCTAGTTCCAAATTGAACTGAAGAAATGCTCCGCTCTGAGAGGGGAACCAGACTTTCCTACTTGTGAAAAGCAAGTGGAAAAGTCTGGCTCACCAGGCTATCTTCGCCCACCACCAATCACACACTCTTTCATACATAGGCAAGGTGGGTGACATGTCCTGCTCAAGGACACAATGACAGCATACAATGTCAGCAGCGGGGCTCAAACTGCCAAACTTTGGGTTTGTGGGCAAACGTCTCTACCAGCTGCACCAGTTGTGAGTTGTGTGAATAAGTATATTGGGTATATTTCAATCTTAGGCATTTTGAAAGCAGAGGAATGTAAAACACAGGTAGGTGAAGAATAGATAATTGACCGCCTATAGTTGGCTGGTTTAGGAAAGAGAGGAAAACGTTGTGTTGGCAGAATTACAGGTGCTCATAAAATTGGCAGGGCCTGATACACCATGGATGCATTATTCATTTAAATTGCTTTGCTGTCTTAAGTTGAAGGATTTATTGGTTCATTTGAAATATGCTTTCTTCTAGTTATCATTCATTACCCTCCTCTTTATGCAGCATCATGTGGGGGCGATATCAAAGGACCTCGAGGCATCATTTTATCACCAGGATTCCCTGAATTGTATCCTAACTCCTTAAACTGCACATGGACAGTAGAAGTCAGCCATGGAAAAGGTATACATGCATACTTTTATTTTGATAAGATTCAGCCATACACCTCATTTGGCTGAACAGTAATAGATCCTGATTTTTGTACTGGCTAGAATCACAAAATGACAATTAAAAAAAAATATATATATATAAAAAAATGATACTACTACTACTACTGCTACTACTACTGCTACTACTACTGCTACTACTGCTACTACTACTACTACTACTACTACTACTACTACTACTACTACTACTACTACTACTACTACTAATAATAATAATAATAATAATAATAATAATAATAACTATATTTAAATATACTACATGTATTTTGTCTCGGCATGAAAATATGATTGTAACACCTTAGAATAACTCCCCACAATAAGTAGTAATAAAGCTTGAATACATATGTAATTAACAATAATCTAATATATATCGTAGTTAACACTGTAGTAATGACTGTATTATTTTGCAAATAATTAACCAATAATAACAGTATTTACAAATTCAATAGTAATGCTTTGTAAATAATAAATGAAGTGGTTAACTAATACTCAACAAACACCACATAGTGTGTAGTAATTATTTCTCAGTTACCGATATCACTTTAACATTTTCGGTCAAATAATCATTCTAATGCTTGTTGTTTTTCTCTTGCAAGGTGTCCAATTTACTTTTCATTCATTTCATCTGGAAGACCACCATGACTACCTTCTAATAACAGAAAATGGCAGCTTTGCTCAGCCTTTGGCCCGGCTGACTGGCTCAGAAAGGCCTGCCACAGTTAATGCTGGTCTGTACGGGAACTTCAAGGCCCAGCTACGCTTCATCTCGGACTTTTCAATATCTCTACAGGGGTTCAACATTTCCTTTTCAGGTATAAAATAAGCCATATGATATTTAAAAAAATGAATATGAAAGGTTTTCTTTGAATAATGTATGGGGGGGGGGGGGTACAATGTGAAAAAAGCCTCTTGAAACGTTGGTGGTTTGAATTGATAAGGTGGGTAGCTCAGTAACAGACATAGAGATTGACAGTTTGTTCGATGATGAGATCAAAAGTGCTAAGCCCTTCTAAAGCAGGCATGAAGTAATGTGAAGAGTGATTTGTCGGCCTCAATGGGAGCTGGCTTAAGGTGGACCATGCCTCGGGCTGTGCCGATCAGGAGAGGATAATTAAGAGACAAGCAGGTCATGCAGGTAGTGGACATCTCACCGTGATTGGAATGATCATCAAAGCGTGCCATGTGGGTCGGTCTGCAAAGATGGAGATGAATACATGTGGGATACATGGGTATAATGAACCCCATGCAGACACCATGCAAGAGAGAGGTAGAGAAGCAAGGATAAAGAGGAAGATGGCGAGACAGATGGAGGTGCTGCGTGAACAGGGCTGATGAAGAGGGCGGAGAAAGGAGCAATCTGACAGAGAGAGAGGATAACACAGGAGAGAGGTCCACTGATGAACATTCTGGCTAAATGTTTGCCTGCTGTTAGCTGAAGTCAAGCATAACTCATGCTACATGAATATTCATGAAATGTAGTTTGTGGGTGTGTGTCCATGTTCTCTTATTATGTTTAATTAGCATTTATAGATTCCTAATGTGTATTCACATTTAAACCTTAGGTGACCTTTGGAAATTTGCCAGTTGTGGCAAGCTGACAGCTACATTGGACTCCTGGTGTGTGTTTTGATGTGGGTTCTGCTTGAAAGACAAATCTCATGTTTAGGCAAACTGCTTAAAGAGGCTTCTGCTTGCTTTAAAAATCTCTGCAGTGACATCCTATAATAAGACTGATAAGAGAAAAGGGAAAACATTACTTGTCTTGGGGCAAGTCCTTGGGCTTAAAAGCTTTCTTTTAATTCACACTTTTGTCTAAAATCTCAACAAAATAAATGTAAATTCCTGTTTTGTCACAGTATGTTTTGCTTAGTCTTTAGACAAAGCAATCATACATTTGGTTGAACATTTTTATGGCAAATATTTCCTATTTGTTATGCATTCATGTTTCCAGAGTATAATCTTGAACCTTGTCAAGATCCTGGGACTCCACGGTTTGGTTGGCACACGGGCTCCAGGTTTGGGATAGGGGACTCTCTGTCATTCTACTGCAATACCGGCTATCGACTGCAGGGGGCAAGGAGCATCGTATGCTTGGGAGGTGGCCGCCGCATGTGGAGTGCCCCTCTGCCAAGGTGTGTGGGTACGTGGTCAGCTGCTTTTCTGCTCTTCCTGTTTATACTATCTTTATTAAGGAAAGTCATATACTGTAGCTTAGTCGCATATTAACATAGCATTATATCGTGGTTGGCAGTTTGCTTTATTGTCTTTTGTTTTCATGCAGCGGAGTGTGGCTCAACAGTTTCTAACAATGACGGAGTTCTTTTGTCTCCAAACTATCCAATGAACTACGAGAACAACCACGAGTGTGTCTACAGCATACAGGTCCAAACAGGCAAAGGCATCAACATTACTGCCAACTCCTTCCACCTTGCTCCCGGGGACGTCCTTAAGGTCAGAGGTCATACTGCTGCCTTTAAAAGATAACCTGCTATTTGCTGTATGGCTAGTCTTCTTGGTTTATTTTTATTAGAAGTTGTGATACAAGGTCAAGATATAATAGCTTTCATACTCAATTACCAATTTTGTAAATTATGGCATAAAAAGATTATGTAAATAATGAATTAATTTTAACACAGGAATGTAGTCTTTTTAAAGAAAAATTCAAGCCAGGGAGTCACAAGCAATTGTACTTTTGTGCTGGTTCTAAGCCTGTATAAATTGAAAGTTCTAGGTTAGAAAGGGCATCTTGCATCCAACTCTTTCTGAAAAACACAGGTGTAATGCCAGATTATTTTATTTCCCAAAACCCCAATAAAAAGCCATTAAGGAGGGCTCCGCTCTTTGGATAATACATATAAATCCATGAATGTAAAATTATATAACAATTTCGTAAGGCATATTGTTTTGGGAGGATTTTCTTCAAGTTAAACCCTTATTATTTCCTTTTGTTTTTTCCTTTCCGGGGTCACCACAGAAAATCATTTGCTTCTTAGCATGCAGTAATTTGCATAAATAATTTGACATAGGTTTTATGTTAGATGTGTTTCCTGAACCCTCTCTATTTATCTAGGCTTGAAACTGCACAAAGAAGACCCTCTGTGACTGAATTATTCAAAGTAAAAATGCTGTGTGTCCAAACTTAGGGTCTTGTGCTGTTCCTCTGATTCAATATTTTATTCAACATTATACCGTACTGGTATTTAACTGTTCACTGTCTGCAATGCAGTTATGTGCTTCACTTATTTGCTGTGAGCTTTGATAGCGTCAGTGAATACAGAGATTATATATAGAAATGCAGTAAAATGCGTGGCTTGTGAGATTTATGAAACTGCATAAAGTTAAGATTAAAAATGTAGGAACATTAAAAAGCACTGAAATTAACCAACTCCAACCAACGTTTGATTCTCAGAAAAGCAGAGCATAGAGGAAATTAGGATCCTTCCTCCTCTAAGTTGGAGTGATTGCCTAGCTGCAAATTCTGTTGGTAAATTTCTAGATTCTAGGCATACTAATCTTGTGTGCGTATTTTGTCTTTTTCCCAAACCAGCTATATGATGGTAAAGATGGTTCTGCACCTCTGCTGGGGACATACACAGGGACATTGATGCAAGGCCTCTCCCTCGCCAGCACCTCGAACAATCTGTGGCTCGAATTCAACTCGGACCAGGAGGCAACTGCTGCTGGGTTCCGGCTCATATACCACAGTAAGTCACATGTCATTTCCTTTGGGGGAAGAGATCCCTCAAGCTTTTCCAAATGAGTGGATTTAGCCTCACTTCGGGAGCCACGCATTTCAAGGAGCAGAATTTAAAAGAAAATTTTAATTGACCCTCACCCCTCCTTGCTGTGTCTTTCACTGTCATAGTTTCTATTGAGCACAGCATGGGATTTCTGCACCATTCCAGCAGGAAATTATCTTTTTTCTTGCTCAAGCTCAGTGTCTCAATGTGAAAGCCCTTGCCAATTCTTTCCTTTGCTCTGTACACCTGCAATTAGAGCTCATGCCTGCCCAACTGTACCTTGTTAAAGCAAGTGAATAATAGTTGGGATTGTCTGAAATCAGTTTTTGTTACAGTTGCCTATATGTGTGTGTATTTGTTTGGAAAGTTGGGAATGCTGCTCTGTGCAGGCTGGTAATAGATGGCTTTTGTTTCTCTGCCTAATTGGCTTGCTGACTATGTATTGTTTCTAACCATTTGTAATATATTACTTTGACCAGAAATTGTCATGGCAACTTTGTGCTTTGCAGTCCAATTTAAAACATTTTATTTTTCTCCCTGCTGTTACATTCTGTGCATGGTTTTGTCCATCAGTGGATTTCTAGAGAACATGTTATATATGCAGTAGATGAGAGAGGGCAGAGTGGCCAAAGGAAATTTGGCCAAATGAAGAGATGAATAAAAAAAATAATGAAAGCAAATAAAGATTTAAGCTAATTAACCTACTTAATTTTTTAAATGTGTGATGTGTTGTATACCAGAAACTGGATCATGAAGAACTAAACTTCATTTACAAAACAACAACAACAACAACAACAATAACTGATGCAGGTACTCAGGAGGACAAATAACAGACAGAGCAAATGGACACCTTACGTCTGAGCTCAAATCTTGTGTGAACATGAAATGGGTTCATGTTTTCAGGGCTCTTGGACCAAAAGTGCTGGGGTAATTTTCTAAATGTGAGCAGTAACTGCAGGAGATTTATACTGGGCATGACACTTGTAATACTACCATAACATCTGGCATGGGCATGGCCGTTGCTGTGAGGAGAACCCATAAATCTGTTGCGCTGCTTTTATGTGCGGCCACTGTTGCTGCATGCATAGCAGAGCACTTTCATAGAGCACCCTTATAAAGGCCATGGTCAGATTCAAGCTCTGTGAGCAGAGGAGTTATTGTAACATTCCACTCTTTTATTTCTTTTCTATTATCCCAAAGTGGTGCAAACAGCAAGGCTGTTTTTCAGTTGTGGTAAATGTCCACATTCAGTTGACCATTTAATTATTTCTGTGGAAACTGAATATGTTACTACTAAAAGAATGACAAAAAGCTATAAGACTAGCTCTCATCCTTCTCCTGTCAAATAAACTCAAAACTTACTACCACACTGGTAAATGTGGACTTTCTTGTAAATCCTGGTTTAGTTTCAGTATATTCTTCTTCTTTGTCTCTTTTTCTGCAGGTTTTGAGCTGTCTCACTGTGATGACCCTGGTGTGCCACAGTTTGGGTTCAAAGTTAGTGATCAGGGGCACTTTGCTGGAAGTGCTATTACATTCGGCTGTGACCAGGGCTACACTCTGCACGGCAGTGGAATACTCAAGTGCATGACGGGGGAGAGAAGGGCCTGGGACAACAGCTTGCCATCATGTATAGGTAATCTTAAAATCTTCGTCTGTTTTCAGCTCTGTTATTTCAGCTCTGTTATTTGGTGCAATATTTCTCTTTTTAGTGCTGTTTTTGTAATGCAGCGCAGTGCATTCAGTTCTTTAGATTTCTTCCTATGTAGATCAATACTTCTTTGTCAAGCTGATGACATTAAGTGGCATTTTTTCTGCAATATCAATAGTACACCAATAATTAGAGGAAGACAACAATGACATGGTGTTCAGAGGATACATTCTTTCATTTGAAGTCCCAGGAGTACACTCCCAGCAGTACAAGGTCTATATTATTTCTGGACACTCAATTAAAACATAATTGATTGCAGCATTATAAGGCATATTAGAAATGAACAAAGTTAGCATGCGCGAGCATCTTTAACCAGGAAGTATAATGTCCTTGTATAGCCCCATTACCTGTTAGCAGAAAATGATTAATTTTCAGAGAGGCTCAAACTGTTGCTCATTTGTTCTCATTCTACACTCGGTACCCAGGCTATTAGCGTTTACTTTAATTGTGTTTGTTTGCAGCTGAATGTGGGGGAAACTTCAAGGGTGAGTCTACAGGACGGATCCTCTCTCCTGGTTATCCCTTTCCATATGACAACAACCTCCGGTGCACCTGGACAATAGAGGTGACCTCTGGGAACATTGTCAGGTAATGAAATGTAAACAGACAATATCATGTGTAGATTGTACATGTTGTTAATGGATAACCAGTACTAAATGTATATGACAAAAGTAGAAACCTTCCCACAACACATTTCTGTAACTTCTTGTTCACACAAACAAATACCACATACAATTCCAGAAATCGGAACCCCATTTTTAACTCTTAGTTTATATGCTAATTGTCTGGTATGTTAATGGCTACAATACATACAATGGCTAAACACTGACACACTTGCTATGTTCTCCAACCAGGCTCTGACATTTCACACATGTTGCTGATGCCAAAACCATCTTCATTTTTGATAAAGGGATATTTGGTGGCTAATGATAATTGCTTAATAGAATATGTATTGTGGTCCGCTAAGTTGAGGTTACCACTCTTTTGAATGCATCTATATCGTTTACAGTCACTAAAAGGGTCTATTAATTAAATAATTTTAAAGATATGTGTCCTATCAGTGACTTTAGGTGAGTTTGCAGCAGTTGTACATAGTGATGTTCAAATTATATTTAAAAATTGCCTACAGCAGCTACATTAACAATGATTGGGTGAGGAACTTTAGCAGGAGTGTAGACAGTGTGACAGCACTCGGGGGATTGTTTCTAGGACACACAGGAAATTTTTGAGAGCTCCTAGTGCTGCTGTGAAATAAAACCCATTTGGCCTGAGAGGTCGAAGTAAACATGGTATGATTTTATAAAGTCAGCCTCATACACTCTGTCACAGCAGCTCCGGGCCACTGCTTGATGAGATTGCAGATAAGTTTGTGGTCTCACATTTCTAACTTTGGCACAGTTTGATTGATGATTTAAACTCCAACTCATACCAATCAGGCATAACATTATGACCACCTGCCTATTATTAGTGGTCATAATGCCCTCTCTCCACGCATGCATCACCTGTCACCACTGATAGACTCTGATCACTGCAGACCACTTTTCCTGCTTCTAACACATTTAGGGCAAAATGTTCACATTCTGCCTAATGTACCCACCCATTAGCAGGTGCCACGATGACAATATAATCTGTGTTATTCACTTCGCCTTGCAGTGGTCATACTGTTAAAAAATAGGTAGTGAATTTGATTATTTATTTGGTTGTGTGAAAAGGCATTAGCATGACCTTGGTTAAACTAATACCAATTTCCCATGTTTTTTTCTTCCAGTCTTCAGTTTCTTGCCTTTGACACAGAAGCATCCCACGACATCCTAAAAGTGTGGGACGGTCCACCTGAGAATGAGATGCTGCTGAAGGAGGTTAGCGGCTCGCTGCTGCCTGAGGGGATTCACTCTACCCTCAATGTGGTCACCATCCAGTTTGAGACTGACTTCTATATTACCAAGTCTGGTTTTGCCATAGACTTCTCCAGTAAGTATATCCTTCGTAGCTGATGCATTATTAAGGAGGCTTATTTGCTGAGCTGTTGTTTTGTTTAAGACAGATAAACGAACCTTGTATATATGCTTTAGGTGAATGTGGATATCCTGTTTGCCTAAGGCTAGGAGCTCTTAGTATGTCAGTTTTATTAAAGCAACTCTGTTGGCCCTGTTATTTGTGATACACTAATTAAACACTTGTTTACAGTTGTTTGATTAGATCTGTGTTTTACATTCCATCTATATTTATTTCAGTGACATCCTAGCTCTAATTTGCATATTTATATTACAAAATGTAACAGATCAAACAGAGAAGAAGCCGTAAATTAATTTTGCCAATAAAGTATTTGATCATATTACCATTTTACCTGCTCTGGTTTGTATACTGTATCTGAGCATGCTCACATTGTGTTATCCATCTCTGTTTATGTGGTTAAAACTATTAGAGCAGTAGTTTGAACATAGACTGATGATGCACTCCTGGCCTTTTATTCTAGGAAAAACTCATGTCATAAAGCCTGTATGTGTGTGTTCTCAGGTTCTCTTGCCACAGCCTGCAGAGATCCAGGTATTCCCATGAATGGCACCCGCAACGGAGAGGGGCGGGAGCCCGGTGACTCTGTGACCTTCTCCTGTGATCCAGGATATGAATTGCAGGGAGAGAGCCGAATCACCTGCATTCAAGTGGAAAATAGATACTACTGGCAGCCCAGCCCTCCGAGCTGCATTGGTAAGTGACAGAAAAGAATGGTGTAGATGTGATATGAGGCACTATAGATTGAATTGATAGATATGAAATGACAGAAAGAATAAGAGTGTGTGTTTTGGATCAACACAAAGAAAAACGTGGCAAGAATAAAGGGTTGTGTAAAAAATCAGCTTAAGCAAATTTAACAGTTGTTGCTATATCAAACCAAAATATCCATGCTATGTAACTTCTTGTCGTAGTCTCCTGTGGAAAATCAAGTAAATCAAATGTCGATTGATACAGGCTATTATTTAAACGTGCTAGTTACTGATGATTGGAAGGTGACAAAGGTTATATAATTCTACTCAATTATTTTTAATGACTGGGAAATGTGCAGTGCCCTTTGTAACAAAATCTCACAAACATCTCATACAACAAGAAGCCTTTTCAACTTTTGGTGCATTTTTATATATTTTAAAGCTCCTTGTGGGGGGAATGTGACTGGATCTTCAGGATTCATCCTTTCTCCAAACTATCCACATCCCTATCCACACAGTAAGGACTGTGACTGGCTGATTGCGGTCCATTCAGACTATGTCATCTCCTTGGCGTTTATCAGGTAACTGTTCAACTCACTAAGCATTACATAAATACTATATACAGTAGCAAGGCTTGTTCTTTGCTAACTGGTTCAGATATGGAAGAAGGACTCCAAATCGCAAGTGAAAGTGCTGCCTTTTCAAAATATTATTTCTCAAGTAGAAGTAAAAGCACTCAACAAAATTGTCACTTGAGTAAAAGTAAAAAGTTCTTTCAAGTACTTATTGCTACTACAACCACTACTACTAATACTAGACCTTTTTCTAATGCCACTACTACAAATAATACTACTACTGCGACTGCTACTACCACTACTACATTTGCTACTACTACTACTACTGCTACTATTGCTACTGCTACCACTATTACTATTACTGCAATTATTACTCCTCCTACAAGTACTATTACCACTGCTCCTGCCAACTTTGCCAAGTAAAAGTAAGAAATGAACATGCACTTAACTAGTAAGTATGGTTACTTTCCACACAACTACACCTGCAATAAATATTCATTATATTAACAGTTTTTTTTATTACCCAGAATAGGGTGAACCTGACAAAAAGGCTGACATTGTGAGAAGTGCTGTCCATTACATACATGGTCCAGTAGTTTACAAGATGAAATTTTCCCTAAATCTCTGGCATGTTTGTGGCCTACCAGAAACAGAATAGAGTCAGTTCTTAGTGGATGCACTGAAGCTCAGGTTTTGCGGTGGAATTGCTTGTTTTCTGTGGTGGAACCAGCTCTAGCATCATAGTATTGAGCAGCGCTGGTCATGTGTGTTAAGGCTGAGGGCCTGGGGTTTAGTCCAGGTGTGCTGGGAGATAGAAAAACAGCAATTCACTCACAGGTCGCAAGAAACAAAATGAAATGATTCTTATACAAACCCTAGATGGAGTTTATACCGAAAGTTTACATTACTTCATATAATACAGGCACACAATGATAAATTAGAATATTGTGGAAAGGTGAAATTGTTTAGTTCAAAAACTGTAACACTTATATATATATGCAGTACACACAAGCTTTTTATTTTGATGATTGATCACTATGAAATATTATGTAATATTAAAATTTTATGAGATACTGATTTATAAGAAGTAATTTAAAATCAACAAATATTTAACTTTTTGCATACCAAATTCATATAATGTGAATGTCATTCATATAATAATAGTGTAGTATAAGTGTTTCACCTTAAATCTAACTCCCATTTTTTTTACTTTTCTTGTATTGTTAATGGCAATTTAAGAATGATACATGAGGGCAGAGCAGACAAATTGGAGGTAGAGTCAAATACAATTTCATTTGCTGAGCTAAATAAATTATTGTTCCACTTAATTAAGACTCCAGAAAAGCAGGAGACAAACATTTGCCTATCAACACAGTTTTTGCCTGAAGTTAAGAAGTTCGAAGTCACTTTTTCAAGTTGTCCTTCAAAACAATCATCTCAGAGAGTCAGCGCAAAGCTGCCCCATCTCATGGGAATGGCAAATAAAAGGATGATGTTATGATTTTAAATTGAAGCTCCCTCAATCCAACGCAAAACACAATTATCTCAGAGCTATTTACATTTTTGTCATAAACCTAACTCATTATTTAGAAAACAAATGCTACCCTCTCACTCTCATTGCTCCATGTGATTTGATATACAGCACAACATTATGAAGCGATCTTTTCACACTGCATTGCCTTCGCCGTCTGGGAAGATTTTGTGCCACTGCAATGTCACAACAATTTAATCTCCACTTACCTCTTGGGGGAGATATCTTTTTTTTATTTTTATCTGAAGATGCAAAACAAATCGGTTGGCATGATTCACTTTTAGCATTGTGGCGTACACTCTCATTTTGAAATTCTAATGTGTTACAAACCTCTCATACAATCTGTACAATACTTGAGAAAATAATTATTGTTTTATCTGTTTCTCTTGTCGCAGCTTCAGTATTGAGCCCAACTATGACTTCTTGTATATCTACGATGGACCAGACAGCACGACTCACCTGATTGGCAGCTTTCAAGATAGTAAACTACCTGAGAAGATTGAGAGTACTTCCAACTTCATGTACTTGGCATTTCGTAGCGATGGATCTGTGAGCTACACTGGGTTTCATTTAGAATACAAAGGTACTGCAAACTCCTGCACACACAATATTCAGTAACACTATGCATTATTAAAGTTATTTTCAAACTTTTCTTTCTGAGCACCATCTTAGAAAATAGTTGGCTTTCCAAGAATCAAATATATCAAATATCTGACTAAAATGGCCTGAACCAGGTTTAGACCTGATTAAATAGTTATTTAATCTGAAGCATTACTATACCAGGGCTAAACTGGGCCTAAACCAGAAACAAACTGACAAGGACTATTCATCTGTGCAAAAAAGGACTGCACACAGGGCTAAATCTGGGAGTAAACTGGGCCTAAGCCTGGACCAAGCCCTAAACAAATAGGACAGGACTGAAACAGGACACAATCACAATTTAACCCAGGACTAATCTGTGTCTGTCTGTGATTATTTAATGGTTTTTGTTTTTATAAATTGCAGACACTCCTGGGTACCCCTAAACAGAGCCTGAGTACCACTAGTGTTACCCGTGCCACACTTTGAGAACCGCTACATTTTCATATTCTTAAAGATTGTTGGATACAGACATTACATTGTGCTCTTTTAATGTATGCTGGTACTTTTGTTATCTTGATTAGAGGAGACTGTAATTCTATTATAGCTCTATAGTAGACATTTCTTTAATCACAATGTTACATGATTCATATGCATATCTTCATATACAATTCAGCCTAATTAAGAAAGACCTTTAATCTTGGACCGTTGCCACACTTCTGATCCTTTGTCGTTTTTGATTGACAGCTAAACTGCGGGAGGCCTGTTTTGATCCAGGAAATGTGATGAATGGCACTCGGATGGGTACTGACTACAAGCTGGGATCTATGGTGACATTTCATTGTGAGGCGGGCTACCAGCTGCAGGGCTACTCAACTCTGACGTGTGTCATGGGCAACAGCAAGAGACCAGAGTGGGACAGAGCAAAACCGAGCTGTCAAGGTGAGAGGCAACACTTCTGTGATAACACTACGGCATGCACTCCAGATGTTTTGGTCAATATTTGATAGGATGTGATACCAGGACACTGCTGTGTAAAACTAACTGAGGTTGGTTTTCCTTCTCACCCAGAATGCATGTAATTTTGTACTGCGCCTCAAACACTAGTGCCTTCTGTGAATAAAATAAAATGTACATAATAAATGATGCAACAACATACAGGTGTCAATAAATCAGAATATGGTAGTTCATAAAGTGAAACACAATATTATATAGATTCAGTACACACAGACTGATTATTGCAAGCATTTATTTTATTGTAATGACAATGTTAATATATAATCCAGCCACAGAGGGAACCTCTTTGTGCCAGTTCCAAGCCTGGATAAATGGTATGGTTTGTGTCAGAAAGGACCTCCAGCGTATAACCAATAATTAACCACATGCTAAGAGGCAGATGATTTGCTGTGGGATACCCTGGAAGAGAAAAGTCAAAAGGAAAGAAGACGTAATATTATGTTACATTCTAATTTTAAGAGATACTGATTATTGTTTTTTTATTAAGTTTAAGCCATAATAATCACACAAAAAATTAATGACACAGACAATATATTGACATATTACACTCTTTGTTTACTCTGTCTATAACATGTGTTTCACTTTGAATTGAAATTGTAAAATTCATTCATTCATTTTCTACCACTTATTCTGGTTAGGGGTCGCGGGTGACTGGAGCCTATCCCAGTAACTTTGGGCCGTAGGCGGGGTACACCCTGGACAGGGGCCAGCTTGTCGCAGAGCTGACACAGAGACAAACACAGACAGACAAACATTCATTCACTCTCACATTCATTCACTAGGGTCAATTTAGAGTCACCAATTCACCTAACACATGCATGTCTTTGGACGGTGGGAGGAAGCCGGAGTGCCCGGAGAGAAACCCACAGTAACACGGGGAGGACATGCAGACTTCGTGTAATGGTGTGTTGGGGCTCGAACCCACGACCTCCTTGCTGGGAGATAGAAGAACGCTGACCGCTCTGCCACCGTGCACCCCCAAATTGTAAAATATTCTAATTAATTGGCATGCATCTGTGCATTAATTTAATACCTCTCAAAGCACCTCATCTGCACAGGCTGTATTAGGATTCTGGTCTCATTTTGGGGAATGAGGAAACAGGGGCAGCTCCTCTCCTCACCGGGGAGCTGTTCATTACTTTTACAGTTGGCACCTGTGTAAGTCACACAAACAGCCCTGGGGTTCAGTGTTTTACTAACTGGCCCATCAGCAACTCCTCATTTAGTGCCTTCACTTAGAGGCCGAATATGTGCTGATGACTTAACAGTCTAAAGGCCTAATCTAATAGTTTCAGCTGCCACAACATATGGGCAGCTTCTGTCACTTTTTATTACTTTAAATTTAAATTGTGGTCAAATTAGATTGAACCAGTGGCCCACAGTGCAAGAAGTTTTCAAAAATATTCTAGGCAATAGCATTACATTATTCCTACCTTTCTGTTATTAGGAAAACTAAGAAGAATAAAAAAATAAGGCTGCTGTGCAATGGTTCGGGCAGGTTCTTTATTGGATAGATTATAACAGAGCAACATCTGACAAAGAGTGGAAATTCTGAAATAAGTTAAGTAGTCCAGGGTAGAGAACAAGTAACTATTCCTGAGATGGCATTGTAAAGAGGGACAGACCAAGTTTAGCAGTTTTCATATGTTAAAAATCTGTGGTTCAAGGTTCATGTCTTGCAAAAGGTAGAACCTTTCAGGAAACATGTTTTAACTAAATATGGATAGTGGTTACTTTACACACAAGGCAGGACAGCAGGATGCGACTGATATTACTTTCTATGCCTGTAATGTTGAAATTAGTTGGTTTTAATGACTCATCGACTTTCCCATTAAAGCAAATATTCAAATTAGAATATCATGTAAAAGTTTATGTCCTGTTTCAGTAGATCAATTTAAAGTGAGACTCCTATATCACAGAGATTCAGTACAAACTCAGTGAAATATTTCAACCATTTATTTTATTATCATATTGTAGATATATATCTGTATCTCATAAATTTGGAATATTATATAATAATTGTGATTAAAATAAAGATGCTTGAGTTATGTCACTTCTGTGTGTATTGAATCTGTCTAATACTGTGTATGTGTTTCTCTTTTTCAGTTGAACCACTGTAATAACTTAACACTAATAACACTTTTCCACAATATTCTAATATTGAGATGCATCAGTACTGTTACAAACTTCAACACTGTGCCTCATACCAACATTGCTTTTGTTTTATGCTTTTCCATATGTTTACACTCTTCTTCTCCAAACTAACACTGATAAATTGCTGAGTCATCTTTCTGCCTTAACGCCCTAGTGCATGTTGTTTTCCCTTGTCTTGTGCGTCTTAGCGTAACAACAGTGACATGTGCATTGTGTAGGCCAGGGGGAGTTCAGAGCAGCTGGTGACAGATTTTTTTTATACATTTTTTTTACCGACAAATGAGTATGTGTTTGTTTACAGTGGAGGCTCCCCCACCTGATGGCTTGGTCCACTGTGTCTAAGGCTACTGCATTAGTGGAGCCTCTTGACAAATTAGGTACATCATTATCAGCTTAAGATAGGACACTGAGCCGCGACGCAGGTGCAGGACAAAGCAGTGTTTATATTAATGAACCCACTTACCGAGTGAATGTCTGCCCACGCTGTGACCATTGTGCACGTGGAGTTTCTGAGATGGAGAAGGATATGTGTGGCTTTTGTTAAAGGCAGATATGCATTTAGTTTCAGGTGTTATTGGAGACACAGTTAATAACATAACAATTTATCTGGCTTCTTCCCACTCTGCACTTACAGCCACACATCAATAAATTAGATTATAATAGGAAAGTCCATTTATTTCAATAGTTCAATTCAAAAGGTGAAATACATAATGCTTAATTACACAGCAAGCTGGATCATTGTGAGATTTGTGAGTTCACAAACTCACAAAGTTGTTGATTTGTTTGGGCAGTGTGGGCCAGCGGTGTGGCAGTACTGTCGTGAGTGGGCGGGTTTTAGGTTTGCTGGGATCAAGAAGCACTTTTAGCGATACTTGTTAACAACATGGCAACGACAATGCTATACATTTACAAAAACAGCAAAAATCTTATAACAATGATTTCATTATGTTGTTTTACAATGGCAGTGGTTTGTTGTTTAGCTTTGTAGCTAGCACTTCATCCAATCACCTCTAAATATTCTACTGAAAGTCCCACCCCTCTACAAACATTTTCAGTGGGATTGATTCCCAGATTGATATTACTTTAGCAACTCTGTGGTAAAGTTATACAAATCTGGCTTTTGCTAGGTTAGCATAATCTAGCCACAGGGGGTCAAATCCAAAAAGGGTCATTATACCCTTGTCCCTATTCTAAACCCAGATGGAGAGTCAGAAAGGGCATTTGGTGTAAAAACCTATCCCAAATAAATATGCAAATTATTGCATACTAGGAGAAAGATGATTGGCCGTGGCTGTAACAGAAACAATTCAAAGTGAAATCCATACAGTATATTATATAGATTCAGAACACAGAGTAAAATATTTCAAGCTCTTATTTTTTGTATTCTAATGATCATGGCTATGACATTTCATTATCTCAAAAAATGACATAACATAAAAACCACAATTAAATATAAACATTTTACTCTGCATCTGATCAATCTAGTTATATAATATGCTTTTTATTTTGAATTGAACTATTGAAATAAACCGACTTTTCTAAGATATTCTTTTTTATTATTTATGTGCGTGTCTGTGCTTCTTGTACGCTTGAACATGATCTTAACAATATATTTTTAACTTGAAAGTCATTTTCTGATAGCTTTTGATCCTTTAAATCCTTCTTACATACTGTAGTTTTTTTCCCTCGAGTGTCTACCATGTTAAAATTAAAGCATACACTCTAAAGGTCACTTTATTTGATGTGCAAGGAACTGCCTACATGTGCATTAATGCCAGTTTTAATAGGTTTTTGCCATATTTCCCAAGGTATACTATAACCTGGTCAGTTCCTGTTTGTTAACTATGCGTCTCCTTGTTGGTTTCTTTACAGCTCCATGTGGAGGTCACTTCACAGGTTCAGAGGGAACAGTGCTGTCCCCGAATTACCCACATAATTACACCAGTGGCCAGTCCTGCATCTATGACATTTTTGTCCCGGGAGACTTTGGTAAGCCAATCAAGCATCATTTTAAATGGGTTTGTAGACTATAATTACTTGTGCACTGTTCTGCCGCTGCGTTTGAGAGAAGTGGCAGAAATAAAATGCCTCATAAATTGGGACAGCTTTGTGATATATACGTGTTTTGTGTTTTTACTGTTAATGATGTAGATAAAAGAAGCAGAGGTTTAGGTGACTGAGCACTGCCAAACAAAACATTGAGACATACATAATTCATTTCTGTGTTGGGCCTAATTTGTGTTTCATGCGTCACTGTTTCCTTTGAATTGGTTTGTTTGATGGTTCTAGATATTCATGGTAAGGTTAAATGCTAGGCTGGCTTTCGATTTACGGTCAATCTTGGTACCTTTATATGTCGAAAATGGTAGAAAATCAAATTAGTGCTTATACAGCTCTGGAAAAAATAATAGTAATAATAGTCCACAGCAACATTTCTCAGGTTTTACCTTTGCAATATGGTGAAATGAGTGCTATTTTTTGTTATCTGCTGACAATATTTCTGTTAATTTCAAAATAAAACTATTGTTGTTTAGAGGATAATTTTAAAGGAAATGACAATACATCAAAATAAGAGAAACGAAGCAGTGTTTGCAGAACTTAAACAAAATGGTTATGTTTTAATGCTTAAATCTCAGCTTTCCTATGTCTTGCTCTCCACCAGTTTTTCATATTGCTGTTGGGTAACTTTTTGCCACTGCTTTACTTAACGGTCTATGAGCTCATAAAGTAGAATGAGGTGTGCAAAGAAATTTAACAGACACTAACCTGGAATGGTTGTCAGCCTCAGAGAGAGGCTGATTTGAATAGATTTCAGTGGTTTCTTTTTTTTCCTAAGCTGTAGGTTAAAATATGTATGCTATTCAATTTTTTATATACGTTCTGAATGATATCACACTTATTCAGGAGGATTGTGAAGGTCTGCATGCACTTACCACTGGGCGCCTTGTGGATTTTTTCCACTTGTAAACATTTGTTGAACCTTACCTGAGAATTGGGACCGGTTTGACTCTTTCATGAGACGAGAAAGTAGAACAGGGTAAACAGAAATTGATTGTGGTGACATGAAAAATGTCTTGTGCCATAGATAATAGAGATGAAGGTCAAGCTGCAGAGCTCTGTGGGAAATATATGGAGCAAACAAATGAACGGTTTCTGAGTTTATCCAATACATAATTCAGCAAAGATCTGCAGCAGACCTTGATGCGCCTCTGCTCAATATTCCAAGTTAGTTTTAAAAACATGCTGGAGTCATATGCACAGATTTTGTATTTTGTAAAGCCTGTACTTGTGAAGCGCAGATTAATCCCCCGTGTGATGATCCAGCCTGACACTTTACATCCTTGGCTGCCGTCTCCCACTGTTCAGAGAGTCCAGAGAGACCACAGGTTTTTAATAAATATTGCATAGAGATGGCGCCCCTCGCTTCAACTGCCTGTGAAGCTTAATGGAGTGTGGAAGTAAGCGAGCACCATTCCCACCTGGCTCTGTGGATGTACTCAGGAGAGCAGAGACACGGAGGCAACGCTGATGAAGAACAAGAGCGCAGTGGCATGGCTGAGGGAAATATTAGGAGAAGACGTCTAACAAAGAAACTGGGATTCATACTGTAGCTCACATCTAGCATTTACACAACTAATACTGCAGTGGTGGAAGCAGTACTCGCAATCTCTACTCAAATAAAAATACTGTTCAAAATTACATGACCATTTTACAGCAATAATACTACTCCCATTTTTATTATTTTTACTACTACAGCAACAACTACTACTGGCTTCTATTACTTTTGCTTCAACTACTAGTATTGCCACTATTACTGCAACTGCTACTATCACTACTGCTCCTAATACTAAATACCTATTACTACTGATCTTACTACTCCTAGTAGTACTAATACTATTACTTCTACTAAAACTACAGCTACTGCTATTACTATGGCTACTGCCTTACTATTACTAGGATGAGTATTCAGAAAGTACATTTCTTCACATATAATTCTTACTCGATTAAAAGTTACCAGCTACTTTCCACCTCTGTACTTCTGGATGTAAGAAGCAAAATCCTGCTCATCTGTCATTATATGCATTGACTAATAATGCTTAATTCTAGTAGTAATGTCTCAGCAGTCATTTGTAATATATAATGTTTTTTTTATGTGTTGCACAACTTTTAAAACCCTTAAAAAGAAATCCACTTGCGAACAGCAGGCTGGCATCTGAGTCTAGCCTACAGGCATTGTGAGGGGAGAATCACATTTCAGTGTCTAGTATACAGGTAATTGAAATTTCTTAGCGCCTCGAGTAGAGTCAGAGTGTCTTGGTGTGTACCATAAGCCTCTAAGACATTGTCATCTTGGATGATCTGGCAGAAAGAGGTTACTGTTGTATTGTTGCATGAGTCCCAGTGGTGTTAGGGTTTTGTGTTGTAGTGGAAGGAAGTATTTCCACTGTTGAGTTACTCTACCGAGGATATGCATTGGCCTCAGTACACTGACAAATGCTCTTAAACGTCTTGAATCTAAACATTTTAACCTTTCATAAGCATTTACTTAGGCACATTTCATTAAATAGGTCTTTTTTCAGTCATAATTATCTTTTTCAACCACAAGGAGTCACGAGCCAGTCCCAAGCCTGAATAAAAACTCATTAAAAATGCCATGTCCATTATTCTAAGGCAGATGATATGCTGTGGTGACAAGGGATAAGCTGAAAGGAAAGTTGTTTTAGATTTTTATCACTGGTGCGTTTAGTTGCATTGCTGCCACACAATGGTGTAACAGTCACATCATCTGATTTGTATAAAAATAAAAAATAAAAAGTTATAAAAAAACCAACAGCCCACACAGTGGGACAAACTCTTGGAGCTGATGTGGAGCTTTGACCATTGCAGATTTCAATCTCCTTTACAGTTGCCTACAAATGCAGTGGTGCATTAACGTGCATTGCTATGGAGAAATTAATTATTCCTGTTTTGACACAGACTGTTTTTGTTTTTAGCTCAGGTGTGTGGAAAAAAAAAGTTTAATACTAGTCCCTTCTGGCAGTAATATATTGGGTTCATCAGTGTGTGATGTTTTCTTCAGGACTCCATTCTGCCACTCCAGTCCATTTTTCATCTTGTTTACTTTGCATAGACATAATGAACTTCCATAGCATTGTGATGGGTTGAAATCTGTTGCAATACTAATCTGCCTGAAGCATCACAAATAAATGTGTTTATCTTGTTGGAGACTTACAGTTTATCTCTGGTTTCTTGTATATATTATATGTTTAACTTTATTTTGTTTCCTTACTTAACTTGTGATTGAAAAAGTTAATTTCTGTTTTCATAATTTCATTATTTTTTGCCTCAGTATTTAGATATTTCAAGTGCATCCACTTCTAATGTTTAATTATTCTGCCATAAATAATAATTGCAATTGTCAGAACTTTTTTCTGTATAGACAAAATATGTACGCAGTGTACCTTAGCCTCAGGCCCTGTTTGTAAACACATGCTTCCCCCTCAGGAACTTATTTGCATTGAGTTGAGTGGGATTTTGTTTGAAACAATGTATGTTTTAGTTTTGAATTAGCAGTGTTAGTATTTTGCCTACAGGCTTTATTTGTATTCTGTTGTCCCAAATGTTTATTTCTTTTCTCATTCTTCCAATTAGTTGGTTCTCCATGATTCTCTGACACTAGAGGGATATCCCAAACCTGCAGCACTAACATGGATCAGCTGTGAGGTCTATCTTAGGGAACCAGCAGCTAAGCTAATGAGTCAAAGGCTGTAGGTGAATCAGCTTCAGTGGTGAAGCCAAATTATTTTTATACAACATATGCATTTCTTAGTCACAGAGCTTCTATGATATCCTACATCTTTGCTTCAGACCAGCCACATATGCCACAGGCCTAAAATTAAAATGTGTGAAGTATTGCATCTGAATACATCACATATTGCAATCATTTTGTGATGGCTTTGGTTTACAATGACACGTGTTTTTTGCACATGTTTTTTTTAAGTTATAGTGAAATAAGATGTGGTTGATAAGCATAAAAAGAAAAGTTAAAAATGATTGTAGTCTCTGCATTTAAAAATATACAGTAGTTTTTTTTTTGTTTTTTTTGTTTTTTTGTAGAAAAAGTATGTTTACATGTATGATCATGTTTGCCACTGAGGGTCAGGAGGTGGGACAGAAGCACTGACAAATTGCAGTAATAAATCTATGCCAGCACACAAGGCACAGCACATGAGTAATCTAATGTAAAAACCATTTCCATTGAATGTGAAGTTAGCAGGAGTGATAATCAGTGATAGAGACTCTAGGTGAGGAATTGGAAGCAATCATCTGAGTGTTGATGCCTAAGAATACAATATATTTTTAAGAGTAAAAAAAAAAAACATTCATTTGTTCAGTTGTTTGTACTTTCTGTTCTGGCTTGACTTGGTGAAGACTTCTGCTTCTCAGAAGAGTGTTTATGGCCATGTAAGTGCAAAGGTTTTCACAAGGAAATTGATTTGGAATTGGAACATACATTAACACAATTAAACAAGCAACATATATTAAGACAAAATCATATAAGCTATAAAATGGTATGTATTAAAAGTTACAAAATATAGAAAGCTGATTAAAGAAGTATATATCAGTTATGGTATACAGTACATAGTGTGAATGACAGTTCAGGTGTGCAGGTTTAAGGTAGCAATAATGAGCAGAGGGTTTATGGAAGGTAAAATTGTAAAAAAAAAAAAATGAATATATTACTAGTATTATAGTATAAATACAATATTGTTTTTGTATTTTTTAAACATTGTTCTCAACAAAGTGAATCTATATCCAACCCAAGACAAAAGACTGCAGGTAAATGTAAAATATTGAAATGTTTATGGCCAATAGTGACCTGTACAGTACTTACAGCTTTAGGATGGACTATAGACACAGCCTTAATAGACTGCATGCATTATGTGCCAAGGTGCAACCACATACTGTTTGCCAAATGGATCTGATGGTATTGCACATTGATAATGGTTATTAAAAATATATGCCAGTGCTCATGTCATACACTTCGTCTGCTTTTTATAAATGAGGCTTATGTTTGCCGTCACTGCTCTGAAGGCCCGGACCAGTGCAAAGCAAAGATGACAGGCACCTCTTCTATTATTCATCACCAGAAGGACAAACATATGCTGCCATTTTGCTTACCTTTTGTAAATCTCAGTGCACTGCCTTATCTAGCCTATATTCAGCCGTAAGGCACATGTAGCTTTTGTAGTGGTTCAGATCAGATACCAGTTACATTATTGCTATTCTGAGCAATGTCTTTTGATAGGATTTTATTCATGGTACCTTTCATGGCATAATATGATCTGATGATAGTATGTACGCATAGCTGTTTCACAGCAAACTGTAAAAAAGTGATCCTTATCAAACCACCACATGGCTTTCATATGTTCATGTGAAATGAGCCACATAAGCCTATCTAAGTTTTCTTGAAATAGCTTGATACATTATCAGGTTGAGTCAAAACATTTAATCTGAAGGATAATATGAAGCAGAGCTAGAGAGACAGTGAGAGGCTCCACTAAATGTCATATTCGTTTTTTTTTTTTGGTTGTTTTTTTTTTCAATTTCTTTTACTGGCTCTCTTTAGAAATGTAATTGCACTACATTTTAGTTCAATTTGAATATGTCACTTAGACTTACAGCAAACAAAAAAGAAATCTCTTTTGTGTTTGGAAGCTATCACCAATACAAAACCAACCAAGTTGTTTCTGAATGGGTTTAATGTTTCAAAACTAAATATTTGAATACTCCTCATAAGGTCAGGACTTTATTAACCATAGTAAGTTTAATTAAAATGTAATTTATAAATATATAAATATAATTTATATTTAATATAAATGAAATTAGGACTAACTCATGATCATTTAGGTTTTTTATGTGGTCATAATTTGATTTATGGCTCCAGAAACGTGTTGTGTTTTCCTAAATCTGTCAGATGGCAGACTAAAACATTATTGCAATAAATTCAGTTACAGGATACACATAATGTGTTTGCCTGATATTGCAACATTATGTGCAGCCTTAGTATGATGTGACAATGACTGGGCTCTTAATGAATTAAAGAGGTCATTTCTAACTAGTCTAAAAGCTGTTTTACACCCCAGGGGAGATGACAGGGGCTGACCAGCATTTCATAATTTAAAACTTTGGACTGCAAAAGACATAAAGTTAGATTAAAAGTCAAAATGGCAATGGTGAGATTGGACTGTTAAGTTCATGGTCAGTGCCTCCACCACTCTCCTTGTGAGGCACCATTTGTTTATTCATTGTACAGGGGAAAAATCGGGCTCTGTAGAGGGACAGAGATAGAGGCTGTGTATGGATTATGACATTTTTCTTCTGGGCATTATTGTGGTGATCCTATCTGCACATGCCCTTGTTTCTGACAGGGAGAGGACTCTGCCCCAACAGCCTGATGATAAAGAAGCCGGGTGAAAGCTTAAAGTGCATCTCAAGTTTAGAGTGATGGAGCAAGACACCAGTCAGAAATTTAAACACACACATTAAACATATTTTAAGCTTTCTTTTTGTATTGTAAAGATGTCTGAAAGGCTCTGGCACACAGTACCACTCCTATGACTCAGCGTGATTCAGACAGCGTTCTTGAAGACTTTGTTGCTGGCCAGGTGTGTCAATTCATTGTCTTGGTCTTGATTTCTTTTTTCAAATGGATTTTTTCAGTAGAATAACAAGCCTTGCCACAAAACACTCTACTTTCCAAAAAGGTCCCAGGAACATGACAGTGATTTTAATTTACTTGGCTTCCTTACACCAATCGCAGTCCAATTGAGCACCTTTTAGAGTGGGTTTTCACAGTTTGAACGTGGAGGCAAATACCTGCAGGAAATGTGTGTATTGAGTCAGAATGAACTAAAGAGTGGGTTCTTTCACTGTGTTCAGCCCATGCCTCAATGAATCTGCAGTTCGGGAGCACAAATTTCACATGCACTTCTAGTTAGGTTTGGGTAAAATAGCTGTTTTTAGTCTTGTGTTCCTTTGCAGTTCTTTTATTTATTTGTAAGGCTCTGACATGCATATTTTAGTGTGTGTTTTTATCATATCAAGACTAAAAACAAACAATTCAAATCTATTAAGGTCAAAACAAACTGTCTTGTACAATAAAATACTACTTTGTGCCATATATTAAAGTAATGTTGTTTTTTTTCATGGAAATAGAAAATTGGAATGCTAAAATCAACCTACAGTATATGCAGTATTGAATGAAGTTATATGTGTAATTTTAGGCCCAGCAGGCACCATGGGCAGTTATACACTACTCAGTACCTAAATCTATAGCCTAAGAGTGTGTAAAGAGAAAGTCTTTATATTTTGGAATAAATCAAGGTGAAGATGCTGGCACAATAATGTTGCCCATTGTTCATATGCAGTGCATTACATTACTGCGGCGAGACCCAGAGGACAAAAGATTCATCATAGTCCTGCATAAATTAGGCAACAAGTTTACAATGATTTATTGACTTAATATCTGGACGTGATTACAGCAAAGGAGCAGATTGGTGTCATGGTTGGCTGCCTTTGGATTAGAGGCAGAATGAACGACACTGTACTTGTGTGTGTGTGCTGGCGCAGAGTTTGTGAAGGAGTGTAGCCTGTTCTACAAAGCCCTGTGTTGGTATGCTAATACTCCAGCAGTGAGCTGTCCCTCAGGGTAAAATCATCTCTTATTCCGACTCGGGTTGAGCCATAGGCATCCTCACGTCTCTGCAGATAAAGAAACTGAGTTGTCTGTGTGAGCCATGTGACTTCACCTTCTGGTCTGTAACTCTGTGGTTTGCATTTTTTCTTATTGTGTGTGTGTTTCAGCTGTCATTTGTTTGGTCCTGTTTTGTATGTTGAGTTCAAACAAATAGGTTGTAAGGTTTCCTTATTATAGAAACATACAAACATTGCCTCCTTTCTGTGTGCTCCATCTTTTGAGCAGTGATGCCTAGTTGGACACTTGCACTCAGTCAGAAGCGCAGTCTCATGGGGAACACTGTTGTGTTGCCTCTGTTGGCTCGAGAAGTCATTTAGAGACTCTGGTTTGTTTCCAAGATTCTTTTGTACATACTGTATTTCTTAGTTGTTGTGAACATAATGGTCTCATTGTGCTAAACTGTGAGGGAACCTGCCAGTGAAGATCCATACTGCTACAAAGTGAAAATGACAGATAGCTCCTCCATAATTCATAGCCAGAAGGACCAACATATGCTGCTATATTTTACCTTTCGCAGTAGCCTCTGTTGCAAGTATTTTTTGTTTTTTCCACACCTTTTTGGTGGGTCTCAGGTGTATTATGCTGCAAGGCATATGGATGCAGCAAACACTATGATAAACCACTCAGGGCTCCCTTGCTTTTATTTATGCCCCTTTAAAGCGCACCTTAAAATATGTCCAACTTGTTGTTAGCCTGCCAGCTTGTCTTTGGCCATTTGATTGATTACCAGTTCAAATTATGTAATGTAAACACACACACACACACACACACATATATATATATATATATATATATAGATAGATAGATAGATAGATAGATAGATAGATAGATAGATAGATAGATAGATAGATAGATAGATAGATAGATTTTTTGTGTGTAAGCTTGTAAAATTATTACGTCTTTTATAGTTTTTAATTTTACCATTTAGAATACCATAGTTGTAATTGGATAGAGAGTATGACATTCTTTAAAAGAAGTAAAAAATCAAACAAAACAAAACTGGGGATTAAAGTCATGTATAAATAGTAAGACAGTGACATTGGATAATTGCTTTGGCTGTTGTTCCTGAATGTTTATTTTAGGTGGCATTGTGATCTGTAACGACCAGGACAGCTTAGGCTTTGGTATGCAAAAATAAATGCTGATTGGTTTAGTTCTACGTCTTCACAAGGAGGATAAAAATGCACAAAGGATGTCAGGATGATTATGCACGAGACTCTGAAATACAATATTTTCTGTCATTGTTAATATACACACACACTGTAAATGCTTAAATGTGAACACCTCCCTGTCCCAGACCTACTCAGGATCCAGTGGGCCATATCTATTCACACAATGGTGGAAGACCACATTATTTTTAAGGATGTGCACACATTGATATCATCAAGAAGGCTTAATTGGAAATATTCATGCCCACATTATTTAAATAATCCCCAGTTCATTATCATAAGCCCCCCCATCCTCTTTATAGTCAAGATCAGATTTTGTGATCAGAGCTGATCCCACATGGCGTGTCATTAGTTAGAGGTAGCTCAATCAATTGAAAGGTCATAGTCTAGACACACATTGTCATCCTACTGTCTTCGTGTACTTCTTTGCATATCATATACAGTATCTATTGCACAGAAAAAATAAAGGGGTTAAGTGGATGATGAGTTGATGATCTTTATCTTGTACCCCTTGTTTTATCTACAAATCCAATTCCAAAAATAGTTGCGGCAATGGGTTGGGTAAAGATATAAAGCTATATTTTATTCACAACAGACCACCAATATATGGTGTGTTGTTGAAACCAATATATTCAATACTAATATAACCAGAATACTAATTAGTCGCAAAATGCTCCCTCCAGCTCTTTTTGTTGCATGTCCCTACATTTTGAGACTTGTTGCTGCCACTATATTAACAATGAGATATTACTGACATTGCATATTTTCCACATTATCCCAACATTTTACCGAAGTGGGTTTATGAACTGTAGTTTGATACAAAAAAACAAAACAAAACAAAACAAAAAACAATTCCCACAATATTTTCTAACACTATTTTTTTTTCTTTCTCCCTGGTAGTGCTTTTTGGCCAGTTCGTATTTTTCCAGACCTTGACGACTGATGTGGTGGAGATCTATGATGGCTCCTCCACAGATTCTGCCCTTCTGTCCTCTATCTATGGATCTCACTCAGGTAAAAGCTAAACTCTGAAACCTTGAGCCATAATGCTACCAGCAATGGGTATTTTTAGCCCATTACAGCAAAACAGAGGCCAGGCAGTATACTTGTCTCTGTTAAAAATAAAATCTATTAAAACCTATATGCTGTATCTATGTCTCAAGGTGCTCTCTCTTACCCAAAAATTATAAAAATGTAACCATTCAAATGCTGATACTTTCAAGAGTATGAATAATGTGGCATCTACTATTGAAAAAGCAGTGGGTGTAACAGAAAAAGTTGCCATTATGACAATGCAAAAAAATAATAATCCTATACGTTAGGGAGTCACAGTAGCTTAACCTAAAACTGCATTAACGTTTTTCAATTCTCTTTTCTATTCACAGGCGAAACACTGCCTTTGAGTTCAGGAAATAAAATAACACTGAAGTTTACCGCAAATGGAAGTGAAACAGCAAAAGGATTTCATTTTGTGTACCAAGGTAAAGCTCAGGAGATGTTGCCAGACTATGAATGTGTGGCTTTTTTACTTTTTGCTTTATTGCAGCCTTCTGTTCATCATCCTTAAGACTATTACTACTGTGCCATTGTCCCTGATGGGGTATAAAAAGAGGAGTCAAAATGGTTATCCTGTAGGGGTATAAGAAAATACTGATTCTGTATCACAATATTTTATACAATATTTTATTGGACATTACTGTATCAATATCAAAAACAGCTGTATTGATTTTTGGTGGGTTGACAATATATTTTATGTTATAAAAAATCGGGCAGGCATGTTGTTGCTTATTCAGAAAAGGGACACTTATTTGTAAAATACAGTTGCAGAACTCATTGTTCTGATTATCAAATCAAAAATATTTCATAAAATTGTGTTCATGTATTGGTGTACTAGAATATAGGTGAAGTTTTCCATAATTATATTGTTCAAAAACATTATGATGTAATGTCTTTTTAGTTTACTGTGTTGTCTTATAGCCTTGACACTACTCTGTATCTTCCTCTTAGTGCATTTCATATGGTTTTCTTTTTCTTGTCTTTCCCTCAGCTGTCCCCAGGACAAGTGCCACACAGTGCAGCTCTGTTCCTGAGCCGCGGTTCGGGAAGCGGCTCGGGAATGACTTTGGCATCGGCATGGCGGTGCTGTTTGAATGCAGTCCAGGCTACACGCTGCACGGAGCCACTGCCATCAGGTGTGAGGCCGTGCCCAATGCCCTGGCCCAGTGGAACGGCACAGTGCCCACGTGTGTTGGTAAGCATCCTCAGGCCACACTGCACACACACACATATCCACTAACAAGAAGGAGCAGGTGCAGCAAAATTATTGTTTATTCTTTTCTCCACACTTTCCCTTATGTCTGCCTTTTGTATTTTTCATTGTACTGTACGTATTTACAGTGATTTATGCATGCATTTAGTTTGAATTAAACAGTTAATTTACCAACAACAGTACTCAATATAGAAACAGGTGCAGGTTACATAAGCATTAAAATGTTTCCTTAGTGTACAGTCAGTAAATTACAGATCATTAGTACCAAATGTTGTTTTCCATGCATAATGTACATGATTTGTAATAAAAAATATCTAAATATCAATGGGGATTACTAGTCAGTGTCGCATTAATGGGGGTTGCGTCAGGGATGGCATCTGGTGTAAAACCAATGCCAAATCTGTTTGCAAATTACTGTACGCTCGGAGGGAGATGATTTGTTGTTGTGACCCCAAAAGATAAATGACTGTAAAGAATATTGTTAAAGGCATATTTTATGATCAATTAACTTTTTCATTTACAAAAATTTACTTCAAATTAGTACTGTAGTAATTGATTGTCTGATATTGAAATTACACATTACATAAGCAGTAAAAGTACAAATGCACAGACGATTAATACCAAATATTGTACATATTACAGCAGAAATATGCACATAATAAAAACATGAGGAACATATTATTGTAAAATTATACTGCTGAAGGCATATTTTCTGATATTCCTACAGTTGGCAGACATTTGTGTGTACCATATGCCAACTGTGTTTTTGCATGTTTTTTATCAGTTCTACTTTTTGTCATGCAGTGGTTTCCTACAAAGCTGTTCTGGACAACCTTATCCTCTGTTTATGTTCTGGCAGAGGAAACCACAACACATTTCACCTTGTGTAAAAAGCCGCGCATCATTTATACATGCACCATCTGCTCAGAGAATCATCTTCTCATTTTACATCTTTTTTGGCCAACATGTGTACATTGAACATGCATGCCTGAATTAGTTTGCATAAATATTCATAAAAAAATCCACGCTTTACATGTTTATGCATGGCCAGGTTTACATGGTGCCTACGCAGTTTTTCCAAAGGGCATGAGCTTGGTGTCACACAGACTCTTGCCTGTCTACCTTGGGAAGATAAAGAAGTACGCAGGTAGTAAGAAGAGATCTATGGAAGCCAGGCCTCGTGCCAGCCAGCCAATAGTCCCAGTCAGGGTTCACGCGAGTTTACTGCCAAGTGGTGAGGGAATAGAAGTGGCACGCGCACTCCCATTTTAAACACAGTGATTTTTATCTGGAGATTGAATCTAGCCACAGCATCTCTCTCCCAGCGGCTGTGTACTCGTCCAGAATAATGGATATAGTTTTATGGCAGTTTCCACAAAAAAAACACTATGCTCAATTACTCAAGTCTTGTTTACAGGATATGGCACTATTACAATCTGCTTACATTTGAAATACCTGCGCTGGTTTGTATAGCCATTTTGTCTGTTTTTAGAAGACAAATGAAATGAATTGCATCTTTAATACTGAACATCTTATTGTGATTTAATTAGTGTAGGCTGAATAGTTACATAATGTTTGGAATAACTATGCTGCATTTTCTGTAGAATAGATTGCTTGAATGAATACATGCATAATTTAACTCTTGACTGAATATGAATTGAAGTGCTGTTCGTTAAACCTTTGTGACATGAAATATCATATTTTTCTTGTGTAATGGAAGCAGTGAAATGAAATACTCTGTCCCGATCGTCTTAAGTCAGTAAGGAAGGCTTGTAAAGCAGAGTATTCCAAATCTTGTAAAAGTGCTTTGTCTTTTACTGCAAAAATAATGTTACTCAAGTAGAAGTAAAAAAAAGTACTGAATGTAAAGTTTTTAGAAAGTAAATACTACCACTAGTGCAACTACTGCTACTCCTACAACTGCTACTTTTACTACTTTTACCACATACTGCCCCTACTACTATTATTTCTACCACTACTCCTACTACCACTACTACTGCTGCTTCTGCTACTAATACTCTGACTACCACTGCTACTATTATATTCTTTAATAATACATCTGCTACTACCTACATTACCACTGAGGTAAATGCTACTACTTGACTCCTACCAGATGTATAAGTACAGTATATCCAGCTCTGGCTCTGGTAGATTCTGTTTTACATTTTAAACATGAGCTGCTGCTCTACTCATACAGAAGTATAAATCAAAATATTTGGGCAATAACCTTTTTTGTTTGTAAATCTCTGACCAAGTTCCTCTTGTAAGGTTCCCCACTCGCCAGTGCATCAACACTCCCTGTGTGTGTTTGCGCCACTCCTGCAAAATGCACAGAGTCTCATCACACTGGGCTGTGGAGAAAGCAGGCTCCAGAAAACTCCACAGGCTACCACTTTTTGTCACAATGTATGAACTTTACTGAACTTTTTATGAACTTTTATGTTGTTTTAAAAATAATGCAGCTAAAATAATAAGAGAAATATGTTGCACACTGCCGCAGTCCTGTGCTTCTGATCACAATGTCTATAGCTGCACGTCTTATTTCTGCAAGTTACTAATGATAATTTCTTCACAAATATGAGGTCGATTGGTTCAGAAAATGTACTCAAAAAGTACATGTTCTTCTAAAAAACACTCAGGTAAATTATTTAAGTAAAAGTATCTAGACATCTGTAGTTGAGAGGGGAAATCCTTAGCCTGGATGATACATGTTTGGTGTGATATAAATTCACAGATTGTGGTGATTCATACTGAGTGAACCCACACTGTTGGTGCAAACATTTTCTAAGGTGACGACAAGTAAACAGCGTCGCACTGAGCTTGTTGTTAAACAGTGGATTCTTGTTGAAATAGCATCCCTCGCCTAATTAAAGTGTCTCAGTGTGGGTGTGTGAAATAGGGCTGGCCCACTAGCCTCCTCAGAGCCACTATAGCTGCTCCTAGTTCATGCTCCTTCTGCGGGTCCAGTACTAAGTGGATCTGCTTTACACATACAGTGTATGTATTCTGTCACTATGGAGACAACACAAGAAGGATTGCTGCAAAGAGGTCTAAATCTTTCTCTTTTCTTTTTGGTCGTTCCCTTTAGGGTCTGCCCCAGGAATCATCTGCCCCTCCATCTTACCATACCCTCTGCATCCTCCTCGCTCTGCTATCCCAGCTCTGCCTCCTGTCTTTTCCTTAGTGCCGCTGTCTCTAAACCAAGCAACATTGCTGGTCTCACCACTGTTGTGTACACAATTCCTTTGATTGCTGAAAGTCTTTTTTTTATCACTCAACACCTGACACTTTTCTTCATCCTTACCAATATGCTTTTACACACTCTTCATTGCTCTGGACTGTTGACCCTAAGTACTTAAACTCCTGCACCTTCTTTACCTTTACTCCCTTTGAAATTACAGTTCCCCTTGGGTCTCTTTCATTCTTACACTTGTATTCTGCAGCTAACCAGCTAACCTTTATTCCTGTCCTTTCCAGAACATACCTCCATCTCTCTAGATTTTTACAAAAGATGCTATTTTTGCTTATTACTTCAAGGGTAGTTTTTAATATCTTAGTTATTTAAACATAATTAAAAGTTGTTTTGAACCTCCAGCTCATAATTTGGTTCAAATGCGTATCTCAAAAAGTGTCTAGTTCCTACACTTGTCTGCCTGCGGTAACTCTGACATATGAGCCTGCTGCAGATTGAGATAGGTGAGAGGCATTCATGCTTTTATGAGTGCCATGATTTCTAATCTTGCTCGACCAATTACATTAACTGACAGCTCAGGGCACTCAAAGGCCCTGTTAAATTATACTGAAATGGTGCATCACCTTTTTGCCTGGTGCCAAGATGGTGGTCTAATGTTGATGTTAAATAAGAGAAGCATTTGTGTGAACATGGGAGTGGTGTGACTATTATTTATTACCTAATGTGTATGCAATAAATGCATTCAAAGTGCCATAGCCAAACATAAGCATTTCACAATAAATAAATAGAAATATCATTACTGTATATTGTAAGGTAGTTCCAGTGAAAATTAATGCTAACAAAATCCTAAATATGAAAGAAATACATCTTTTAGAGAGGTATGAATAAATACTGTTACCATTAATAGTGCTTTAATTAATACAGATTATTATGCAGATATCCACTAAAATCCAGCATTTAAACAATTCTGTACCATTTTGAGATGCAGACCAAAGATACTAACTTCAATCACTAAAATAACAAATGATTAGTTTTAGGTAATTCTTAGCCATTGTAAGATATAAGGTTTTGTGCCTTAATGGAAATAGCATTAACTCCTGAACTAGAAGATCTTTGTGTCTTAGTCCAAGTCTGGGACTATATCTTTACCATCACAAGACAAGTCTATATATAGAACTATAACACTTTGTTGATAGCTTCTCCTGCCACTGGTTTCAGACACAGCAGGTCTCAGATCTAAATGTCTGATAAATAAAACATTTCAAATGGTGCCAGAATATTGGTTCTCAGGAAAAACTGTAGAAAGTCACTTCATTCTAAAATGTTTAGTAAATTTGTTTATTAAAAAACAATAAATGTATTTATTATTGTGTGTGCTAAAGCTGTGTTATAATAAGTTGGTTTAATAATATATGTCAAATATGTTATAATGCCTTGCAGTGTCAACCTGGTCAACCACTTTTACATTAGTAAAATTGGAATCTTCTACACACATTGACAGCAAACCAACTAAAGGTATTATTATTATTTATATCTAAATTTGTTGTCCCTTGTACAGTTCCCTGTGGTGGAGTCTTGACTGGTCGCAGAGGCACCATCCTCTCCCCAGGATATCCCGAGCCCTACGCCAACTATCTTAACTGTGCCTGGAAGATCACTGTCCCAGAAGGAGCTGGTATCCAAGTGAGTGGACTCGGATGTAGATCAAAGCTGCATGTTTTTGACTGAAACAATACAGTACATGTATATATATTACATATTTTCCTAGGTTTCTATTTACCAAAGACTTTTCTGATGTTTTACACTTTTTAGATTCAAGTTGTGACCTTTGCTACAGAGCACAACTGGGACTCCTTGGACTTTTTCGATGGGGTCGATGGCAATGCTCCAAGGCTCGGCAGCTACTCAGGTAAAACTGATACAACTGAATTTTAGTTGTCAGCTCCCGCTTGAATTTCAATCAAACGTCATGAGGTCCCAGCAGCAGACAGATGTGTTGATGGAGCTGATGACATTTGGCATGTCCTTTGAGAACAACGTCTAAAATCAGTTAAGGGAGTCAGGCAGGAGAGAAAACTCTACCTCCATCTCTGCAGTATAAATCTTCATAATCTAGGCCCTGTTTCAGCCTGCAACTTTACAAGTGTCAGGTTGCCTCGGGGGTCCCGCTAATCAAATGAGCGCTCTTGCTACAGAGTTACCAGTGCAAACAGGCCATCCCATAATTTTAGGTGCCGAGTCCTAGTAAAAGAGGAGCCAGTTTAGCATAATGACTCCAGCCTCCATTGGAACAATCAGTTTTATGAGCTGAGGTGTCACATTCCTCAAGTGCTGAATATCTCAATTTGGAATTAAACTTTTTCAATGTGTTTAAGTCTAGCAGCACGACGTGTGGTGAAATGATTGTGACGTTTAAATTAGATAATGGTAGATTTTCATGCCTTCCTCATTTATCTGCTAATTCACTTTGAGACTGTGGGTAGTTGGAGCCTTTTCCAGCATCTATGGGCCTTAGGCGGGGTTCTCCGTGGACAGTGGCCATTTACAGACAACCATTCACTAGGGGCAATTTAGATTCACCACCACACCTATTATGTATGATAACACTTGTAGGACATGCAGATTCTGCTCAGAGAATGTGAGATAATTGGACCAAGAATCTAACCAACATCCTTGCAGGAATGCTAACCACTCTGCCACCATACGCCCATAGTGTTAGATTTGACTCTTCCAAATCCCATACACAAAATATATAAAATAGACCTACCTAAAGTAATGCATGCAAGCATTAAAAACTCAAAAGTCAGCTTTTTCTTTACTAACATGAATATTAAAAACCCTCATATTCTCAATGGCCTGAGAAACCCAAACGGCACTTTGACATTATTCATTATTTAGAACTTTTCCAAGTTTTGACTATGCCCTTTCAGAATTAATTTCCTGTGTATATTATTTATTAAAGGTACAACCATTCCCCAACTGCTGAACAGCACATCCAACAACCTGTACCTGACCTTCCAGTCTGACATCAGTGTCTCGGCCGCCGGCTTCCACCTGGAGTACACAGGTATGAGGAGAGACGGTCTGTCAGCTCGTCTGTCGTCACTCTGTTTCCACGTGTCCATCTTGTGTTGGCTTCCAGCTGCTGCTCAGGACGACACAAAACATGAGGGACAGCTGCTCAGGGTGGCACAGTCGGGCAGGAAAGACATGTACAAAGAAGTTAAAAGTAAAAGTATAGAGCGAACTTCTTTCATCAATACTAAAGTTTCAAGTCATATTTAAATTCAACACTCTGGTCGCTCTTTGGGGTTCTTGTGATCTTTCAGCTTTACCTTCTTTTTAATCAATATACAAAATTTAAATGGTCATATCACTAAGCATCTCAAAACCTTTATTCAGCTTCCATTAAACTGTTTACTACAGTTGTCTGTCCAAAAATTAGAAAATTGTGGAGAATTTAGTAGTTCAATTAAAAAGTAAAATACATATACAATATATGTTCATTACGTACAGAGTGACACATTTCAAGCATTAAATTTAAATGGTGATTATTATGTGACATTATGTGACGTAATATTCAAATTAAATTATTACATATTGATTTGGTACAGGGTTTTAAACCAGATGCCCTTTCCTGACTCAACCCTGTCCATTTTATCTGAGCTTGGGACTGGCACAAACTGGCTTCTGACTCCTTGTGGATGGAGCCATAATGATCACACTAAAATAAGTAAATGCTGAATTTATACCAAATAATTTTACACTATAGCATAATTAATGTGCAGCACTTAGAGTAGATATCGCAAGAAGTGTCTAACCCTTGGAATCAATAAATATTAATATCAAAATGAGTTAAAACAAATTCCTTTGCACACAAAATCTGTAATGTAAACCAGAAGAGACGTGACACAGTGCTGTCGTGGCTCCGTCTCCTGTCAGCTGCATCAGTGTGCGAGCGTCCCGTCACCGCTGAACAAGCCTTCACAGATGTATCTGTCGCAGTTGGAGCCCCATTTCCCAAACACCCTTGTCTTTTCCTTCCAATGGCTCTATCACTGTGTCTGGCTGGGCCTTTTTTTTTTTTTTAGTCAAAACCCTTCCCCCACAATCACTACCTACTGCTGAGAATCACTCCAGTGCAACGTCTCACTGTGAGCTTTTTCCTCTCTGTCTGACGCAAAGTGCATTCCTTGATGTTTCTTCTACTTGCCATTATTCTTTTGACATTTTTATATACAATACATGCATTAAAACTTAAGTACCTGTATGTTTATGGTAAAAAAAAAACATCAGCAACAATCTTTGGCACTTTGTATTTTATTTCAGCTAATGGCTTGCATCAACTGCTCTATATATCTATTGAGTCTTCTTTACAGATGCATTTGAGGACAGTGTTAAGAGGAGGCTCCAGGGACAGGCACACAGCGATGGAGCTAACCATCTGTTTCCTTTAAGTGACTGCAGTCCATTGAGACCAGTCTGAGATGTCTCCTCCACCAATACAGATCACTACATTTATTTTACAGACAGCCAGCAGACTATAGCTCTGTGTGTTTTTTTTTTTATATATTCCTAATAATCATTTATAGGAGTCAATCGTTACGCTACACAATTAAACATTCATGAAGCATTAATATGTAAAAAAAAAAAAAAAACTTTAACAGATGCTCAAATATTGTACAGATACCTGTGCATAGGAGTATTAACAAACAAGTGTACTCTCTGTGCTGATCCCAAGCCCGGATAAATGGAGAGGGTGGTCTGTAAGGGCATCCGGCGTAAAAACAGGTCATTATGTGAATCACTGCACACATGGAGGCAGCTGAGTGGTTGTGGCGACCCTTAATTGTTATTATGAGTATGTAATATTATGCAATAGTCTGAATTATTTTTTTTTTTATTAAATGCACACCATAATCATCCCAATTAAAATAAAAGCTGTAAATGCTTTATAGTATTTCACTCTGTGTATTAAATCTATATGCAATTATATTGAATTGAACTTCTGAAAGAAATTTTCCACAATACTCAATACTAATTTCCTAACCCTGTAGTTCTTTGTTAATGAGAAAGTAAGTCGTAAGGGTTTCCAGTGTCCTTGGTTGCCTTGGAAGTTTGTTCAGTATTTCTAGGATACACAGATTATACTTATCCAAAAACGCTGTTTGCATCTCTGCGCACTATGACACATAACGCTATTGCCTGGAGCACTACTGAAAAACATTTTGCAAAATTTCCTTGCCCCTGTCATTTTTGTTCTTGATTACATATTTGAACTTAGACATGGGTTTTGAAGATGTAATTTTGTGGAAATGCCTTTTAGCAGTCAGCCTCCAGTTCCTTCTGGGTAAACTGTGCTATCACACATCTCCATCAAACAAGTGCCCCAGAGTAGCCTCGGAAATCAGGAGTAGGTACAACTCTTTACTCCTGCTCCCTCCAGAGGGCACAAACACATAGTACTTGCAGGTGCGGCTAAGATTTAATTGGCCTGAGTGATGTAATAGTCATGTCAGCGCCCTGTTGAAAAGTATCAGTTATGTTTGATAATGACGGGCTCGCTTCCAAAATGGCTGCCCCGTAGGAGACTGTGGGTGTTCACCTTTTCACAGCGGGATAAAAAGAGTTCCTGCCAAAATGTGTGTTCTGACAGTTTGACTGCTACCCATCTGTATCTCAATGGGAAACCATGCCATCTGTTAGCGAGCAGACACTCTTAGCCCAAACAAAGTGCAATGAAATGATGATGATGTATATGTGGTAATGTTAAGAGAGATAGCATCATATTTTTGGTGAAAATAAACTACTTGAAAACATAGATGCATATAAACTAGAACATATTTATAAATACAATCCATACAGCATGTAATTATAATATAGTTGGCACTCAAAAACTTTTTTAAATGTTAAGTAAAACAGTTTTGACCTTTTATGTTTTATCCACCTACTCCTGTTGTGGATATGAGTGCCTACTTCCTGCTGGTTACTATCTCTTCCCCCTCAAATATCTTTTAGTATTTATTAAAAATGGAAGCAGCATATAATTTTTCAGTGTTTTGAGAAGCTATCTGTTTGCATATTATGTGTCTTTTTGTGTAGGAAAAATATGCATTTTTGATTGTAGTTATGAATTATGGATTGTGAACCTTGCAACGTTAAATCTGCTCAAATGTTATTTATTATGCAAAAAAACATACAGGCACTCATCATTTAATTAAAATATTGTGGAAAAGTGACAGTGATTTCAGTAGTTCAATTTGAAAAGTGAAACACATATATTACATAGATTTAGTACACAAAGACAAATATATCTTAAGCTTTTATTAACATTTTGAATGCTATACAAACAAATAACAACAGTGACGGATACTGAATAAGTGTACAATACATACATAACAATAGAAATACTAAACAATAGACAAGACAAACACATGTACAGATGTGTATGTAGGTGTTTGTGTATTTTGTATGTGTGCTGGAAATGTTGAAGAGGAAGCAGAAGAGGGTGGCTCCACTCATCACATTCTTCTCTATTAAAATAAGCAAATGTATGTGTACATGTACATAATATACAGTATATGTATGTATAGGGTCCGTTGGCACAGATGTGTGCAGCTGCGCTTCTTTCAGTCTACCCCAGGGGGAACTGTGGCAAAAAACATAGTAAAACGTAGCTTACCACCACCGACTATGGAGTGAATGAAATACTCCTTCTGTGTAAAACGCTTTGGGTGACTTGAGTCATAGGTAAAGCGCTATATAAATACCATTCCCATTCCCCATATATACTTTTTGAATTGAACTACTGAAATAATTTTACTTTGATTTTGTATTATAATTTTACTGATGTGCGTCTGTATATGTCTTAATTTTTATGTTTGAGAATAACAGCTTCCTCCTTGATAGGGCTGGGTACCTTTGTGTTATGTTGGTATCTTTGTGGTAAAAGTTCTGACACTATCGGTATAATTTATCAAGTTTCAATACTTATTGGGACCTTTAATGTTCCTTTACATGTATGAATCAAATAAATAACTCAAAATAAATCATACAAACTACTGGTTTGAACTTACAGCTAAGACATTTGCTCCAAAAAAAAAATCATTTTATTGAATATTATTGTGTTTTATGATGGTAGAAGATGAATTCACACACCAAAGGTATCATTCAGGTATCGGTATCGAAAACCAGGTATCATTTAGGAACTGGTATAGAAAAAAAATCTGAATGGTACCCAGCCATACTCCTTGATTTGAGAATGTTAAAAAAAACAATAAAAGACTTAGTAAATGTGAGTGCTGAGGTCCATTATGTACTAAGCTAGGATCACAATACCCTTTAAGCCACTCAGACTCAGTATCAGGCCTCTGAGCACCTGAAATGTGCCGCTGTAAACACTTTGTTCCAACAGAGCTCAATGCTTCTGTCAAGTAACACTTGAGGGATGGCTTTGTAATTTCACAGTGATTGCTTCAGATCACTGTCGGAAAGATTTTGAGATTAAAGCCAGGAGTAGAAAGGCTTTGTGACTTGGCCCACTTTCTTAATTTTAAGATGGAGACAGACGGAGAAAAAAAAGCCCTCTTCATACACCGTCTAATTATGGAATTATAAGCACAAATGAGTCACGGTGTAATTACCTGTACAATTATTTTCATTAAATTCAGTTATTATTGAGCCATTTTCTCTGCTATACGTCTGTTTAGGAGGTATATGAACACTTAGCTCTCGAGTGTGGTCTTTCACAGAAGAATAATGGCTGTCTGCACTTGTGTGTTGTGACTCTTTCCTAAGCAATAGGTTTAGATTCGTGCCCAGAGCCGCTGCCTCCCAGTAATGGGCAAAGAATTGGTGATCGCTACACCGTGGGCGACATGGTGTCCTTCCAGTGCAGTCAAGGCTATACAATACAGGTAAGAAAGTCTAAATCTAATTATTAATGCAATCATTTTGGAAGACTTTTATTCAATAGTGGAGAGTAACAAGATACTTTTACTCCAATAATTTCTTTGCATTTTTTTAACATTATAGTAGTCGTAGTAGTAGCATTAAGTACTTTCCTTTTTATTTTTACTCAAGTAACAATTTTGTTGAGTACTTTTTCCCCTACTTGAGGTACAATACTTTCAAATTATAGTACTTTTACTGTTTTTATACCCAGTCATCTTACTGTGTTGCTGCCATCAAAATCAAAATGAGCTATTCTTTTTTTATAAATTGGAAATAACTCCACATCTGATATGTTTATTATTTATTTAGTTTAAAATATGTTTTTGTGTGATTTGTAAATTATTAGTTTTGCAGTCTGCTTTCTGTCATCTCACAATAACAGTATTTACCATAACATTTGAGATGGTATGATTCGGGCTCATCATAAACTGTGTCCTCAGCATCTCCTCATTTTTATTTACAATTCTAATACTGCATAAATGTACGAACCTGTATTTGTGTCAGTTATAAAGCAGCTTAAACTTCTTTCAATCCTCTGAGTACATAGTGTAGCTGTAGCATTTGGAGAACCGTCCAAGGCCATAGGCGATGGATTGTGCTAACAGTCGCCTCTCTAATCCCACACAGATTTTTTTTTTTTTGTGTGTGGCTCGGGTATTCACTTCCTTTTACACTCTCAGGACCGACCAGCAAACTTCTTATACACATCTTGAGGCTTAGTGTGTGAACAGCAGAAATAGACTGGAGGCCATTGTAGACTCTCACTGGCTTAGTCCTTTGAACTGAGGTGACTGTGTATTCCGGTGGTATACAAACCATATCTTTGGTAGCAGAGGGAGAAACTAAATAGATATTTTTACTCAAGTAATTTATTGAAGTACTGAAATATACTTATGTGAACTTTCTTTAAGTACAGGGTAGCCCCAAGGTCTTAAAAGTATTAAAAGCTATTGAATTTGATGGTGTCAAAATCAAGGCCTTAAAAGTAATAAATATTATCAGTAGGTAATCAGCGTTGTTTCTCCAAGTATTGTATTTGTCAAATGTTTATGATAATATAAATAAATAAAAAGTACCATTACCACAGTAACTGACAATGATGGCATCAAATTTCATTCTAAATGTCATTCAAAATTCTTTAAAATGTTTTAAATTTCACTTGAGAAAAAAAACAGGAGCTACTCTGAAGTAACAATTTTGTTGAGTATCCCTTCTTCCAGAGGTGGGGGACTCACATGACTTGACTTAGGTCAGACCTGTCACAATTTTTAGGAACTGAGATTTGCTTGACAAACATTGCAAAAAGAATTGACTTAATTTTGGCTTGCTTTTCATGACTTTATACGTGACTCAGACTTGAGCTAAATGACTTGAAATTACTTGTTTTTACAGAAAATTTGGGATTTCATTCATTCATTTTTTTTCTACCGCTTATTCCCGTTAGGGGTCGCGGGTGACTGGAGCCTATCCCAGTAACTTTGGGCCGTAGGCGGGGTACACCCTGGACAGGGGCCAGCTTGTCGCAGGGCTGACACAGAGACGAACACAGACAGACAACCATTCACTCTCACATTCATTCACTAGGGGCACTTTAGAGTCACCAATTCACCTAACACATGCATGTCTTTGGATGGTGGGAGGAAGCCGGAGAACCCGGAGAACCCGGAGAACCCGGGGAGGACATGCAGACTCCACCCAGAGAGTTCGTGTGATGGTGTGTTGGTCGGCCCGGGGCTCAAACCCACGACCTCCTTGCTGGGAGGCGAGAACGCTAACCGCTCTGCCACCGTGTACCCCCGGGATGGATTTGAGTATGACATAAATGCATTAAAACAGCGGTGCATTTGTGTTTACTCATGTAATGACCATAATAACAGTAACCTGAAAAGTGTTGGAGGGAGGCTATACTTTGATGCTGAAGTGTCAGATATAATGTGCTTTGGCAGCCTTCCTATACACATTGCTTAGAGCCAATCTCACTATTCCTCTATTGTCTATTGTTTCATATTGCAAGTTACTAATCAATATGGGCACATTAAACATAGCAAAAATGGCAGGAACACTCGTTTTGTTTATTTTATTTTAAAAACCCTCAGCTGTGTGTGGCCCTCCTAATTGTTTGTTTCCAGAGACTGAATATGATAGCTACTGTTTGTAGTAGACTATAAATGTGTAAAAACAGTTTGGCCAAAAACAAAACATGTGTATGACTCGACATGACTTGTTGACTCAAAGCAGGGACTCGACTTGACTTGCTTGGTTCTCATAAAGATTGACTTGGACTTGCTTGTAACTTGAAGGTTACGACTCGATGCTTACTTGTGACTTGCACATGAGAGACTTACTCCCTGCTCTGCCTACTTTTACCTGAATAAAAATATAATAAAGTAAAAGTACTTTTACTTCAGGACATATTTGTAGTACTTCTTCTACCTTTCTTTAGAAGACTTGCCCTAGGGTTTTGTGTTTTCTATACAGAACAAAAACATGATTTGATAAAAACAACATAGACATGAATATTTTACAAAGGACTTAACTGTAATATCCATAACTTGTAGATTCTGGTTGGCATCCAACAACAAAGTCTGGGTATTTGTCTTTTTTGTTCTCCCAGACTGCGGTACAACCCTCAGTAGTCAGATCACAGGTGGTACTGCGTCTAGCAGCGAGAGGTCCCCATCTTGCTTGAAATTCCATCAAATATTAAAACAGAAGACCTTAAGAAGAGGATTTTAAGAAATTCCTTAACTAAGTCCAAAGACCCAAAGGGCTAACATCAAACCTGCCTCGAGCACCTGTTGTTTTGATCTCAGTTTGTTTCTGTTTTAATACCGTCTTGTGGAAGCTGTGAGCATAATACCTCTTTTTTTTTCAAACAGGGGAATGCATACATTACCTGCATGCCTGGCCCTGTGAGGAGGTGGAATTACCCTGTACCTCTCTGCTTAGGTAATGTATCACTTTATGCAGTTGGACATCTCTACATATACAACATATACAGATTCAATTAAATAATGGTGTAGACCACTGGTTCTCAATCTGTGGTACAGGAACCATTGGTGGTACACAGACCCCTACTGGTGATACTCTGCAGTAAGTCCTGATTTAGATTAATTTAGATCAAATTTTATACACCACTGCTTAGTCCTGGTTTAGGCACAGTTTAGTCCAGTTTTAGTCCTGGCTTTGTCTAGATGTAGTCCAGTTTTAGTCCTGGTTGTGTCCTGGTTTAGATCTGACTTTAAATTAGCATAGTCTTGGTTTAGTCTAGGTTTGGTCCAGTTTTAGTCCTGGTTTAGTCTATGTTTAGTCCAGGTTTAGTCCTGAATTACTTCTGATTTAATCTCAGTTTAGTCCTGGTTTAGACATGTTTTTGTCCTGCTTTAGACACAATTTAGTCCCTGTTCAGTCCTAATTTCATAATGCTCATTTTAGTTTGAGATGGTACTTGATGTGAAAAGTTTGAAAACCACTGGTGTGGACAATAACTTCATATCTGCAGCATCAATCTCACTCTAAACCCCTTTTCCACCATCTTTCATTGCTTGGTTTTTGTCCGTTAACAAAGTCAGATATACACAGCTGCCCACCTAGATCAATGGTCTCACACAGGGCCTGTTATTGTATTATGAAAGCAGTACTTCTATTGTAAGTAAAGCAAAGGGGGTGATGGTGGACTGGAACGCTTTCTGGGATAGGGATTATGAATTTTCTTGCTTTCCCCTTCAATCAATAAGGCTTTGCACCATTTCAGGCTATTGTCTGATTCCTTATAGCACTGATGAGCCTCTAGCTTTAGCCGACACTTTATGTGATTTTGATTGCTGCCGTGATACATTTCAGAGATTACCAAAGAAGCCCTTCACTTTGTCTTTCTAACACCTCGCTTGGCTGGTGTCCCCAATTACACGTACACAAACGCACACATACAGCCGCCCAAACACGCTTTTGCAGCCATGAAAGCTTAAACACACTCTTCATGTAAATGTTGAGTCCCTATGGTTTTCACAGTTCACTGCAGACATAAATCCCAGCTTTAGTGTTGACAAGCCCGTTTCCTGGATTCCACTTGCTCATTTGCAGTACATGCACTCACCCCAGCTCCCGCTCTCTATGTTCCCTTAATAGCTGATAAACTCACTTCAAAGTACTTGCATGCTCCTGTACAAACACCATAACATCCTCATAAGTATCTGTCCACTCGTCCTCCCCTTTTGAAATTCATGCACAAAGAGGTTATGCCACTATCCCACTGGCAGCCAAATTAAATCATTGAATAGCTGTTGTATTTTCCAGCACTATGGATTTGCAACAGTCAACATTTATACACATTTTGCACATAAATAATCCTGGAATAATATGGCTATATTCTTATAGTGGATGTAGTTGTGTTATGTCTGAGAACATTATAAAAAGTCATATAAGGGTGCATAAAATAAATTGTGGTGGGACTAACAAAAGGACAAGAGGCAGAGCTGGAGGTAACAGAGGTTCTCTTTGGGAGTGACAAGTATGGAAAGGATTAGGATTGAGTTTATCCGAGAGTCAGTTCATGTCAAATGTTTTGGAGAGAAAGTCAGAGAGGCCAGATTAAAATGTTATGGACTTGTACAGAGAGGGAATGGTGACATATGATGAAGGAATGCTGAGAGTAGAGCTGCCATGTAGGATGCCTTCAGGAAGAACAAAGAGGACATGAAGTTAGCTGGTGTGACAGAAGAGGATGCAGTGGATAGGGCGGGATGGAGACTGATGACTTAGGCGTGGCAAACCCTGAAAGGGAACAGCCAAAAGGAGAAGATGATTGGTATTCAATGCAGAAAGGAGAACTGTTGCATGTGAAATGTACTAGGTAATCAATCCTAACACTGTGTAAAGTAGTATAGAATATACTGTATTGGTGTTAATTTAAAGCACCATGTAGCACAACTCTCCCAAATCAATGACTAAACACTCCAAATGCTTGAACTTTCTCCAGAGATAGATCTTTCAGGTTTTTGGACCAAGCACTAACACCAACCTGTCGTGTAACCTGGTCCAAAAGGCTTCCAAATCACCACATGACAAAACATGTAATTTGAAGATATTCAAATGTAAATTAAATGTTATCTTAAATTTTTCAAAAAGTGTTGCTTGAAAATTGGGTTGCTCAAACGGTGAATGTGCTTCTGAAGTGCAATTCACACTGTTGAGTATAGGAGCGCAAATCATAGGCATGTTTAAACACAGAGGGACAAGCGTGCATCTCATGGTCCACACCGCCACCGCAATCACCCACCTGTGTAAAGCGCACTTACAACACTTTTGTCCTTGCCCACAGACTGCCCCTCTTCAATCTGCATATAAATAAATAAACACAAATACTGTATATGCTCCTAAGCAACAGGAGTCTTTGCATGCATATACAAGGACAATTATTGTTTGTACTAAAAGCCACAAATACACAAGCACAAGTGCACTTGTGCCTCTTCATGTGTGATTGTTTTTTTATTGGACTGTCATAGAAGTGACATGTTATTTCTTATCTGTTGGTCTCCCTTAGCTCATTGTGGCGGCTCTATGACCGACTTCAGTGGTGTCATCCTCAGCCCTGGTTTTCCTGGGAATTACCAGAGCAGCCTGGACTGTAGCTGGAGAGTTCAGCTCCCTATTGGCTTCGGTATGTCATCTTCCACGCCCATAATTGTTATATACAGTACATATATACACTGCTCAAAAAAAAGGGAACACTAAAATAACACATCCTAGATCTGAATGAATGAAATATTCTTATTAAATACTTTGTTCTTTACATAGTTGGATGTGCTGACAACAAAATCACAAAAAATTATCAATGGAAATCAAATTGATTAACCCATGGAGGTCTGGATTTGGAGTCACACTCAAAATTAAAGTGGAAAAACAGACTGATCCAACTTTGATGTAATGTCCTTAAAACAAGTCAAAATGAGGCCTCAGTAGTGTGTGTGGCCTCCTCGTGCCTGTATGACCTCCCTGCAACGCCTGGGCATGCTCCTGATGAGGTGGCGGATGGTCTCCTGAGGGATCTCCTCCCAGACCTGGACTAAAGCATCCGCCAACTCCTGGACAGTCTGTGGTGCAACGTGGCGTTGGTGAATGGAGCGAGAGATGATGTCCCAGATGTGCTCAATTGGATTCAGGTCTGGGGAACAGGCGGGCCAGTCCATAGCATCAATGCCTTTGTCTAGCACCTCCATGCTCTAGACACTACACTGACAGACACAGCAAACCTTCTTGCCACAGCTTGCATTAATGTGCCATCCTGGATGAGCTGCACTACCTGAGCCACTTGTGTGGGTTGTAGACTCCGTCTCATGCTACCACCAGAGTGAAAGCACCGCCAGCTTCAAAAGTGACCAAAACATCAGCCAGAAAGCATAGGAACTGAGAAGTGGTCTGTGGTCACCTCCTGCAGAACCACTTCCTCCTTTATTGGGGGAGTCTTGCTAATTGCCTATAATTTCCACCTGTTGTCTATTCCATTTGCACAACAGCAGTGAAACTGATGTCAATCAGTGTTGCTTCCTAAGTGGACAGTTTGATTTCACAGAAGTGTGATTGACTTGGAGTTACATTGTGTTGTTAAGTGTTCCCTTTATTTTTTTGAGCAGTGTATATACACTGTGCAAAAGTCTAGGATAGTTTTTTAAGAAGACTATGAACATGGAAAGTTCGTATCAATGTACAAAAAAAACATGAAAAAAAGAAAAATCAAAAGTAGAAGTAATTGGAGAGCGTAGACCTCTGCCAAGGCACTGGTCCTATCTCACAATGGTAAAAATACTGTAAAGTGCCCAGACCTGGACTCAAACTCAAAGATCTTCTAGATCAGGGAATGCCACAAAACCCTTGTATCTCACAACAACAAATCAATCCACTAAAACTAAAAATTTGTTGTTTTAGTGAGTGAAGTTAGTATCTTCAGTCTGCATCTCAAAATTGTACAGAATCCCTCAAAACACTTGTGACTCTAAACAGTGATCTGTATCCACACCAAAATTAATCATTTTATTCTCAGCCTTTTATGAAATTTTCATTGCAAAAATTTAAATTCTGAATTTATTAAAATACTTTTAGTTTGCAGCATTTTTAAACTCTTACTGAAACGTTTGTGCATTACTGTATGTTCACATCTTCCTGTCTCTTGACATGTTTTAGGGATCCATCTGCAGTTTCTGAACTTCTCTACTGAGCCGGTCCATGATTACCTGGAGGTGCGCAGTGGGAGCTTAGAGACAGGGACAGTGATTGATCGCTTCAGTGGCTCGGTGGTGCCCAACTCTCTCTTTAGCACCACCCACGAGACCACTCTCTTCTTCCATAGCGACTATTCACAGAACAAGCCCGGCTTCCACATCATCTACCAGGGTAAGAAGCAGAGAGTGTGATGAAATTATTGACAAGGTCATTCAAATCAACAAATAGAAGCAAAATACATTACATTATTATGCTGAAACACTAGTGTATAGAGGTTAATTTAATATAATTAAAAGTTCTGAGTACATATTGTAACACACACTCTTACTTGAGTACATTTTGATTTTTTTTTTTTAACTTCTGTTTTAGTACATTTATAGAATCCCTAAACAAGTGAAAATATTTTTTGACCCTAGTAATAGTAGCAGTAGTAGCAAAAGTAGTACAGAAGTTAATAGTAAAAACATATGTAGTACTAGTACTTATGCTACTGTTAGTAGTTATAATAAAAGTAGTTTTTGCTGTGCAATCGCAAAATATATATTTATATACCTTATATACTCTATGTTGACTTTTTTTACCTCTAGTTTATATTAGTCATTATTTTGGAGGAATAGTATTTTTATTTAAGTACATATTTGTTGTAAAGTTTTTGTGTTTATTTCAGCATATGAGCTCCAGAGGTGTCCGGACCCACGACCTTTTCGTAATGGTGTTGTGATTGGACAGGAGTACAGTGTGGGAATGACCATTTCCTTCGAGTGCCTGCCTGGATACACTTTGATTGGCGAGCCGTCCCTCACATGTCTGCATGGAGTCAGCCGAAACTGGAACCACCCAATTCCTCGCTGTGAAGGTGAATTATGAGCACTAATCTCACAGTTTCACAATAAATATATACACTGACCAGGCATAACATTATGACCACTGGTGAAGTAAATAGTACAAATGAGCTCTTCTTCATGGAACCTGCTAGTGGATGGGATATATTAAAGAGCAAGTGACCATTTTGTCCTCAAGGTTGATGTGTAAGAAAGCAGGAAAAATGTCAAGAAATCTCAAGAATTTGAGTGAGCTTGGGCCAAATTGTGGCTAGACAACTGGGTCAGAGCATATCCAAAACTACAACTGTTTAGAGGGTCTGCAGTGGTCATTATCTGTAAAAAGTGGCCAAGGAAGGAACCGTGGTGAACCGGTGATGTAGGGAGTAAAGGCTGTCTGACCCAGGTGTCCGATTGGTGTATTTGTTGCTTTTAGTTCCGAAACAACAAAGAAAACAATCTAAGAAAAGCCTTAAGTCAAACTAACTGACAAAAATTGCTTTCATCATTATCCAATGAAATATATCTTTTAAGCCTATTTAAAGATGAGGAAAAACATCTGCTCCAAAGTTTGCTCATAAACATCTCCTTATTTCAGAACACTGAGGCGTATGACTCACCATGAGCTACATCACTTTACAAGATTATAAAGTACAGCTTGTTATAATGATATATGGTGCATTTGTTTGTCGGTATTACAAGGGTGATTATGTCTGTCTCTGTAAAATTTAAGTGCTCTACCCAGTTGTTTTGTCAGGTATGATAAATCACTGCTTTGTCTGTAAGTAAGAACATGAAGGAAATTGTGTATTTTTGTTTTAAGCAGTCTGCACAGTCCCTATTTCATTTTAAGGTCGTTTTTTTTTTTTCAAAGTCAGTTTTTAATACATTTTTAAAGCAGAAGTTTTAATGTCAGAAGCACTCAGTGTCATTCTATTGACAACAACCTCTAACTATCCCCTGCGGTTATATCAAACAGGTGTATTCTCTCCCCAACTATCACAGTAATAATCCAATAACATGCAGTTATGGTTTGTTTCATCACAGTTAGTGGTGATAACAGCCGTAACAACAACTTTATGGCAGGGGCTAAATCTGGCACCATCTTTTTCTGTTTTTTATTATTTATCCAGCTCCTCAGATGTGTTTTTCTTCCTGCAGCTCTCTGTGGTGGAAATATAACATCCATGAACGGCACAATTTACTCTCCTGGACACCCAGCAGAGTACCCACACTTCCAGGACTGCATGTGGATGGTCAGAGTGCCTCCTGGGTATGGCATCTACATCAACTTCTCTGTTATCAATACAGAGCCCATCTACGATTACATCATGGTGTGGTAAGTTCTTATTATTTCCTCATTCCCAAACTTTCTCACAAACTTCTGAATACCACTAGAAAGAGCCTGTACTCATTTTTCCTATAGTGCATAGTTTATTGGTTAAATATTAATATGATTCAGCAGAAACTGCACAAAGAAACTTTTGTCTGTTTAAGGTAATTATGCATCGGTAAAGTCAGCCTTGTCATTCTTTGTGTTAGAAGCTGTCTGTCTTTCAGTGTGCCTTGCCTTCTTCTGCCTCTCGAAGCTCTTTGTACAGGAGCGAGCCTTAGGCAGTCGTCCTCATGGGTGATGGAGAAGAAAAAGCCTTCCAGCATGTGGGTCTATGGTAGTCTAGGTAGAGGGAGCTACTGGCACTACTGTTTTTAAATGAAATAGTGCGTAAACAATCTGTCCCCTAATGGCAACATTTCCCTCCCTGACTGCCATGTCCCACTTTGTTTGATCACACTGCAATGAACGTGTCTGAAGACTTTTCAATACTGTATATAGAATATTCAAATTATGCACAGCTCTGAACATCCATATGCATCATTACTTTTGCAGAAAAACATCATGAAGGAAAAGCAATGCTGCCTGTAAACCAGAAGAAAATTATTTTAGTTTTTCCTGTGATCTCAAAGTTTTTTGGGTTGACTTTAACATTAAAAGTTCACTTTAAATTATGCAATTAGTAGCTAATGATACCCAAATGGCTCCGAGCCTAGTTCAATTATCAGCTATTAGCAAGTCGTCCATTTATACAATTATACATACATTTGAGATGGTGTAGAGGCAAACCTCCACAAGTTATACCTCTTTTTAATATTACATTATATTCCCAGTTTGCACTAGCTTTACTTTGGGCCATTGACTAGAGGATGTACATTTACGAATAGCTATAGATATTTTCAGTACATGCCCTCTTTGTGGTCCTCTAGTCGGCCATACCCGGAGAGCTTCCTAGAGGTTACCTAATTAGATGTGAGTTACCTCAAATGGCTCCTTTCAGGATGTGCAATGCAGCAGCAGGTGCACTCAGAGCTCCTCTAACACCACATTTTAGATGTTTGTATCTGTAAATCAACAATGTTACCCTCTGGCAAAACTTCACTTCAGACATGCCATTTTTGTACAATGCTCCTTGTCAGTTTAACATTTCATTGTGGCCTCACTCACAACTGGAGCCCACAGATATTTTAGCTGCAGCCCTGACAGGAGAAGGGAGATGTCGCCCAGTATAACTCTTATGAAGACATTTAGCACCTCGGGGTGAATCTCAGGCACTCCTGGCATGGAGCTTTATCTGTTTTAATCACAGTTAGGGTCTAATCCTCCTATCAACTCATCTTGGCTTTGTCATCGTGTCTCCATTTGGAATTAGAAATACCTGCTGGCACACTGATCATCACACCACTGCAGTAAATGGAAATGCCAGGCCAGCTCTCAAGTACTACAGCTACATTCAAGTATTTTGGAAAAACTTACAAGCAACATTTCATTATCATCATAATTTGGAATATCAACAATATTTGATGGATAATGGATTATTGGCTTACTTTCATTAGTTTCATTGCATTGTGGCATGTTTATTACAATTATTGTGTTTGATTCCATCTTCAAATATTCATAAGCCAGGGTAGTCTTTGTGCAGGTCTCAAGGATAAATAGGGAGTTTTGTGTCAGGAAGGGCATCCAGCATAAACCCTATTCCAGATCACTGCATGCTATGAGGCAGATAATTTGGTGACCCTGAAAAGGAAAGGCTGAAAGGAAAGAAGACATTTTACTTTGCTAAAATGACTGCAATCTCAAAATCTTAAAAAATAAACAGGAAATATTGCTGTTTGCTCAGCTCCCCAGCATTGATTTTTTTTTTTTAATATCAGCTCCCATCAATATGTAACATGGCTTGAGGGGTCAGAAGTTTCAGCCTCATCAATTAACACAAGCCCAACTTCTACTTTGACACCGGTAATTAATGTGAAAGTTTTCTCCCAGATCCTCCGATCGACTGCCAGGTGCACTGCTTTGCCCAGGGATAAGTGGACCTGCTCTTTGATCCCAGCAACCTATTACTGTTGTTTATTCATTCATCATGCCCCCCCCCCCCTCCCTAATGCGCTCTCTCTCCAGGGATGGACCTGACCAGGCCTCACCCCAGATAGGTCAGTTCAGTGGAAGCTCGGTGCAGGAGGGTGTGTCCACAACAGCCAATCAGATCCTCATTAAGTTCCACAGTGACTTCAGCACCAGTGGCTTCTTTGTGCTTCATTATTACGGTAACCTCCCCTTTGATAACATCTAAGCAAAGACCTTGTTACACAATACAGCAGTGACCGTTGTTTGATCTTCCTCACGCGGCAGAGGCAGAGTCGTCTTTTTAATCATTATCTGGCCTTTCTCATTTTTCACATGTACAGAGTGCTGCAGCTTTTTTTGTGACTGATAAATGATGAATACTTCCTTTTTGCCAGTCTTCTATCTAGTATTAAACACCCCTTTCAAAAGAACTTAATTAAAAATAAAAATGTCTCTAGTCTTTGCTAAATTAGTGATTTTTGGATAATTGTGAATAGTTTATAGTTATATCATTTATTTGTAGTATGATAGAAAGTAAGAGTACACATACCCACTCTGTATTCATAACATTTTTCTTTGTTTCCTTGTTTCTTTTGTAGCTTACCAGCTCAGAACATGTCAACCACCCCCTCCTGTCGCCAACGCTACCATCCTTACCGAAGATGATGAGTTTGAAATAGGTTTGCTTTTTTTTATTTTTTACTTGTTTGCTGTCCACCTAAAGAAATAAAATTGTATTTACATTAACAAACCCAAAACCAGTGCCAGTTTATTGTTAAAATATTTACAGTATATGTGCCGGGAATCACTTACATTAGTCGCTTTGTCGGTGTCTGTTGTCTCCACTAAGACATCATGTTTTTGCTGGTGTTACTTTGTTGGATGAATGATTAGTTTTTGGTGTGGATTCAGAACACCATCTGAATCCAGATTGAATCCAGAATGTCGAACAAATCCCACCTCCTACCGACAACTTTTACCAGAAACAAATTATTAGTACTTATTATGATGATGCCTTGGCAGAGGTCTGCTATCTCCATGTGCTTTTTATTAGGCAGTATGTCTATATGTTTTTATTATTATTCTTTATACTTTGACACTTTACTTTCACTATTGGAGTGTTTGACTAATAAGCTCCTACTGTAAGCTGTTTGAATACTCAGTGTAGAAATGTGATTAGCAAAGTAAAGTGGAGATCATATGGCTTGTGGCTGGTTTAGTGTCTGCCAAAGCAATGAAGTGTAATGCTTGTGACTTGCTTGTGCGTGTCCTTTGCACATTGACACTGTAATGTAATGAAGTGCCTTTAGTACTCTGTCTAGCTAAGGAGATGCCAGTCTTCATTAGGAAATGTGTTGTTGATTACAATTTCGAGTGGTGTTAACGGCCGTGTGTGCGTGTGTGTGTCTGGGTGTAAATGACCTCACAGGGGACATTATTCGGTACTCGTGCCAGCCAGGATTCACCTTGGTGGGCAGCGAGATTTTGACCTGTCGGCTCGGAGAACGGCTGCAGATGGATGGACCTCCGCCAGTCTGTCAAGGTTGGTTTGATTCACTGTTTGATTGTACAAAAACATGTTTGTTTTGGGCCATGTTGCTGTCTTCACATGTCTCACATGCGTGCACTTGCTTTCTGTGGTGGAATGTAACGAAGTAAAAGTACTTTGTTACTTTATCACTATTTTTGTGTATACAGTCTTATGTAAAAGTTTGGGCACCCCTGATAATTATAATTATTTGAATTTATAAGTTGTTGGGCATTTGGATCAGCAACTTCATTTTTATATATATAATACCTTCTAGATACAGCAATATTTCATTAGTGAAATTAAGAATATTGGCTTAACAGAAAATATGCAATATGCAGCATAATAAAATTAGACAGGTGCAAAATTTTGGGCACCCCAACAGAAAAATTAAAGCAATATTTAGTTGAGCCTCCTTTTGTGAAACTACCAGCCTGAGATGACTCCTATATGTTCTGACAAGCGTCTGGATTGTGGATGAAGGTATTCTTGACCATTTCTCCTTACAAAACATCTCTAGTTCAGGTAGATTTGATGTCTTCTTTTCTTTTACCTATTTTGATCATGCTGAGATCAAATATGTCACTGAAAATTCCCACAAATAAGAATGAAGTTTTTAATAATTGTAATAATAGCAGCCAACACTATGATTTCTGGGCTCCCTCCATGCCATTCGAACGCCAAAACTTAAGCTTTTTAGATTTCCTTTGGTCCACTGTCTAAGGTTCTCAACACAAGCCCGGCACACTGTATGAAGAGCCCATGGTTTGTCCTGGTCACCAAGCTTAATTCCAAAATATGCAGAATACGCCTTTTTTGCAAAGTCTATAATTTTATGTCGTTGTTTGGATGTTGTTGTCACAGATGTAGCAGAAATCCTTTGGGCTATGCTTGCATTTTTGTCTTTCACTGGTCATTATAAATCCCTGAAATCAGTAGTTTTGTTTGCATGTAAGTGTGCCTGGCATTCATGGGCTAATCAGGGGCTAATCAAGGGCTAATCAGAGGAAAAGTGATAAATGTTGCCCACCTATTGTATATAAAGATAGTGTTTCCGGTGTTGGTGGCAGTGTATCTGGCAATAGCTCTAACATTTATTGTCCATCTTAGGCAAAAAAGCTCTACACTGGACATCAGACTTTGTGAAAATGTGTGATGTTCTAGAGCAAAACTAACAACATATCTGGACTCAGCATCTAAAAATTAGTAAGAAACAGCTATCAGATCCTATTCAGCAAATCTGATGCAGGCCAGTGGTCTGGGGACTGTGATGGCTACTCCATAACATTATACTTCTTTCTCTGCGTGAATGCCTTTGTGGATTTTGAGCTGTGTTTTGGGTCATTGTCTTGTTGGAATACCCATCCCCAGCGGAACTTTAACTTTGTGACTGACGCTGATGACATTATCTTCAAGAATCTTTTGATATTGGGTGGAATCCATCCAACTCTCAACTTTACCAAGGGCCCCAGTTCTTGAACCTACACAGAGCCCCACAGCATGATGGAAGCTCCACCAAATTTAACAGCAGACAGCAAGTGTTTTTCCTGGAATGAAGTACTATGCATGTCTGTCGGCACGCATAGTGCTTCTTGTTATGACAAAATAACTCTAATTGTTTTTGTCTCATCAGTCCACACCATGTTCATTCATTCCAAAATTAATCTGGCTTGTCTAAATGAGCTTTTGCCTACCTTAAGATGCACTTGCGACAAAGTCAAGTCAGTGGCGTGGCATCACCCTCCCATACAGCTGTTCTTTGTGCAAATTGCAAACGAAGTACAGAAACACCATCTGCAGCAGGATGATGTTGTAAGTCTTTGGAGGTCATCTGTGGTTTGTCTTTAGCCATTCTCACCATTCCTTGCCTATGTCTCGCTGGTATTTTTCTTGGCCTGCCACATCTGGCCTTAACATCAACTTTGCCTGTGTCCTCCCATTTACTGATTACCACCTTAAATACCTTTTCTCATTATTGAATGCACCTGTCTATGAAGTTCAAGGCTTAACTAACTAATCTAACAAGTTTTGTGTTGCAAGTAATCCATTTTGAGAAGTTACATGCATTCAAATCAGCAAAGTTATAAGGGTGCCCAAACTTTTGCACAGACAGTTTTTTCATATTTCATTTAATTTCATACACCTAAATACTGCTACACTGAAAATTGTTGTTAGGAAAACACCTCAGAACTCAGTTGTCACTAGAAAATTAATGGCATACCTCTCTGATCTCCTTTTTTTATTAGGACAGAGTATATTATTATGCAGCCTCAGAGGGGTGCCCAAACTTTTACATATGACTGTATTTACTTAACTTGAGCAGATATTACAAGGGATACTTTTTGATTTGGCTAAATTCTAGAGCAACTATCTGTACTTTTACAAATTTTTACTACATGTTTGAATTGGTTTGTGTTTTTACCTCCGGTGGAGGTTTGTCTGTTTGTTTGTTTGTTGTTTGTTTGTTAGCAACATAACTCAAAAAGTTATGGATGGATTTTGATTAAATAAATTCAGGACATGTCAGAAATGGAACAAGTGATTATATTTTGGGGGTGATCTGGATAACCATCTGGATCCAAGAATTTTTTAAAGGATTCTTTACTCTTGGCAGATGGGGCTAAATTTGCCAGTACAGCTTCTAACGCCAACAAGATGACAGATCATGTTGGTTCTGGTGACCCAGAAGGTTCTAAATATAAGGGGATACATATGAAATTGGATATTGCACAGCAACAAATGTAGCTACACACTTGCAAATAACACCAAATGAAAGGTGAGGTTTTTCTCTTTCAGTAATATGTTCACAGATTCACAGATCTTAATACTTATAGAGCTAGATCCGAGCCTTTAGTGGTTTTTCTCAGGTGAGTGACCATATGGCTTGGCAGAGGTCTGCGCTCTCCAAGGGCTTCTAGTTTTTGTTTGATATCATTTGTTTTTGCTGTGTTCATATTGTAAGTACACCATACATGAATATTGTGAAGCAGTAAACTCCAACAACACAAAATTACTGTACACTGGGGTCAAGTCAGTGACACTCAATCAATTTATTCGGTTACCCTAAATTTAGTATAATCAACACCATAATTGTTTGTACTTTTTTTACTTTTTAAGTAAAGACACCACACACCTCTGCCACTGCTTGCTTGCATGTGCGCTAATATGTAGTAGTTGTTGCCAGTTTGCCAGGGTTGGTCACAATCACCAGCACTCTCTCTGTTGATGCATCATTTAGCAGATTGACAGCAGTGCTCCGTATAGCAGGTTCCTGATGACACACAGCTTGTCTAGGAACACTACTGACCCAGGATTACTGACCCATACGCTTATGAAAACCAATGCATGTCTGTTGATACTGTGAAAAACACATTATCGTCATTTTAGCAGTATAACAAGGTATGATGTAGGTCAGAGCTATTTTGAAACAGATTTATTTCACAATCCCCGCTCAAAGGAGGTGATTGATGTAAAGTCTTCCACCCATATTTTTCAGGCAATTGAAACAAAAAGAAATGTACACGTTGTCTGCATGAGAGATTTTGTTTAGACCAAAAACAAAAGCCATCAGCCTGCTTGTCGTGCCAAAACATCTGTGATGCAGAAAACAGAGCCTTCTGAAACCTTCTATTCTGAGGATATTACAAGAGACAAAGACCCTGGAGGCCTTTGTTTACAAGTCCTGAGTTGATGAGTATTTCTCTTCGCATGCAGAAATTGAAATATTGCAGTGTTCGTTTGATTAAGTCATGGCAGCGGTTCAACAAACTTGGAAACTACATTCATGACCTGTATCTGTGACAACATTCAGTGTATGAGGCTGACCATACGCAACACCTCAGCCCCAATAAGATTTTAGACATTTACATTGTGTCAGTCAATTCAAAATTTAGTTTGTATGTGTGCTACTGCTATTGTGAAGCTAGAATATGTGACTATCAAAAAACTTAAACCAAATGACTCTATTTGTATACTTGAGGTATTACAATAAAACAAACATGATTAGCTCTGGATCAGGCTCAGCAGGTCATTAGAGATTATATTAAGTCTTCCAAAAACATGAACCATTGCCACTGCCTCTGCATAATTCTTTCACAAAGAAAAATAAATAAAATACCTAAAGCTATGAGGTTATAAAATGTTAAAGAAAAGCTAAGAAACAAAATAGTTTCACTCTGATACACTATTCCATCATCATTCATTGAACTGAACTACTTGCTTGGCTAAAGATATTATTATGTTTAGCTGTTGATTTAATCCAGCAACAGAGGGCCACAAGCCAGAGTACTCTTTGTGCCTGTCCCAAGCCTGGATGAATGAAGAGGGTTCCATCAGAAAGGGCATTTGGCATAAACCTATGCCAAATGAATAAACAAATCACTGCGCACTTGGAGGCAGATGAATCCCTGGATCACTAAACATTGCAAATTCAGTCTAGCACTCTCTCTAGATAGTATCAGAAATAATGTTATTCCACTCTGGAAACAAATTATGTGCTGTTGCTCATAGTCAAGGGACTTATACAGTATTTGGATAGAGGCTAATAAAATACTTTTAGTTCTCTACATAAGTTATACTGTTGATATATTCAACAGCTTGTTATATCTGCCCTGAGCATTACATTTTCATAGTTGAACTATCTTAGGACACCTGAGTTAGTAATTCCTAGTTTGACATTTTCATGGATCACCTCATTATTGTAGTGAAGAATTCATTACATTTTCTTGTGGTGGCTCTGAAATGTCCTTGCGCCACCTCTAGCATGAAGCTAATTGCTCTCCTTGGGACATGTAAAGTTGAACTTAATTTGAGTTGACCTGCTCTTCACATCTGAGAGACTGCTACAGTACAGTTGTAAATGGGACAATTCCTGTAGGCCTTTTGCCATAGGGTGCGATAAATCATATGTAGATGTTGGAAGTTTGTCTTTTGTTCTTTAATGTTTATTGTAATGACATGGAGAAAACTGTTGAGGCATGATGATAATGTACAAATGCAAAGATTTGTAGGAAGGCTCAAGTTTGTTTTTGAGCACATGAATATTAATCTAACAGCAGTAACAGTATTTTGTATCTTCAGTAAATACTACTATACAATAAACTATATGAATAAACTACAGTTTGTTTTGCAAAAATAATCCAGCGACTGAGGGTCCCATCCCGAATAAATGGAGAGGGTTTTATCAGGAAGGGCATCTGGCGTAAAAACCTATGTCATATCTGCCATATGCAGTCACTGCATGCTAGGAGGCAGATAATTTGCTGTGGAAACCCAAGAAGAGTAAAGCTAGAAAGTAAAAGTTGTGCAAAGATGTGTATTTGCCTCTGCATGTACGAAGTATACAATTCATTGCTTACTTTTTTGTTGGTGTGTTACAAGTTTTTACAAGGTTTTTGGCTATGATGACAACATCCCACAGGTCTCAGTAAAAGCTAAAAATTGTACTTCGACAGAGCAGGCATCCATGTGAAATAGTTGTAGCTGTACTGCAGAACCCTTTCTGACCCCATCACAAGTGAGAGTGGTAATCCTGCTCCTCCCTGGGCACTGCTGACACATGTTTTTCACAACAGTGCACAAGTTAAGTGTCTTAAACACACTACACTTAGATGGGATTCTCTGTCTAGTCTTTTCTCTTTGGTAAAACAGTAAAAAGTCTCATATATAACTTTTAAGTTGTGTTGCATGTTTGCTGGATTAGGAGAACTTTTATCGGTCGGCACTTTTATTGGTATTGGTTTTTTTTTGTACAATATTTATATTGAATCTACACTTACTAGTTCACTCACTGAGAGTAGAAGTCTTAACTCAGCACATCACTCATGATTGATTTTCTTCCTTTGCAAACATACCGGCCTGGAGTGCTTATTGATCAGAAACAAAAGTAGTTTGCTAAATATATAAAAATAATAGAGTAGTAAAAGGTATGTGGTACAACTGATCAAATATAGGCTGAACAGAGTTTTGATTCCTGCATCGTAAATACAGGACATCATCTTTTTATCCCCTCACATGTAAACTGGAACAGTCTGAGCAGTTTTTGGATGAAGTTTTGTGATTTGGTGTTGTAGATTAACCAGGGAAGCTTTTGCAGAACTCATCACCAGTGAGAATATTCACACTGCTGTTGCATGTCATTCCCTTAGCCTCTTCTCTTGATATATGTGCGAATGTTTGCCGTGACCTTTTTATTATGAACAGTTGTTCGCATTAACCTTTTGTATGTGTCATGTTTCTTCACTAGTGGCTCAAAGGCACACTGATGCTACCGGCACAATGAAAAGAAATAGGAAATAGATGTCGACCTACAGGAAATATAGAAAAATCCTTGAGCTCATTCACACACACACACACACACACACACTTACCACCACAATTTTCTCAGACAAAGCTAAAGTAAGCTGTCTCGCCTACTCTATATTATTATGATCCTTTGACAGAGTGGTATGAGAGAGAGCTTGGCACAGAGAGTGGTCTTATGGGCTTAGCATTTGGTGTTTTAACTGCCAATAAAGAAATGTAATTTAATCTACTACAATGTATAAATGTTTAAATTCCCACCTACACCTTGTCTTGTGCAGTTAACTCATTATCCCACTTCACCGCTGACTCCATCTTTTGTAAGATTTTGTAATGTAAATGTCAGGGCTCGCAGTTAAGGGTAAGGGTAAGGAAAAGGACACTTCAGCTCAGGTGGAGTGAGATGGCAGGAGGAAACAGGAGGAGAGACAAGGCGTGGCTGGCAACATCAGTATCCCTCTGTGTGTTCTGTGTTTTTATTCTCTTTTCTTACTGCTACTTATGCCCTACAGTTCAATGCCCCGCCCATGAGGTGCGTTTTGATTCCACGGGGGTCATCCTGAGTCCAGGCTACCCTGAAAACTACCCCAACCTGCAGATGTGCTCCTGGCTTATCAATGTGGAGAAAGGCTACAACATCACTCTACACTTTGAACTCTTTCAGACAGAGAAAGAGTTTGACATCTTAGAAATATTTGATGGTAGGTTTTTCACAGGTCATATCAGTATTCTAAAATGCATTAAATAGAGAACTCCAAATGTTAGCTATATTTAAAATAGAATCTCAGTTTGGTGCATCCAATAGTTGTTTATATTACTGTTTCTCTTCTGTTCCAGGTCCTAATATTTACAGCCAGAGCTTGGCCTCTCTCAGTGGTGACATTGAGACACCCTTCAGTCTGACCACCACAGGCCACCAGCTGCTGCTGCGCTGGTCCTCTGACCACGGCACCAACCGGCACGGCTTCCACATCAGATACGTGGGTGAGTATCAAAGTATGTATCCAGCTTATCATCATTCTCTTTTTATTAATTCAATTTTAATTATTTTTGTGAAAATTGGTAAAAGTCACTGGCACTTTAAGGCACTGAAAATCTATAGGAGTAAAAAATGTCTTACCTCTTACATTGCGTCTATTACATTTTATTTTTATAAATCAGTTATAATGGTATACTATTATGCCAGGACTTTTATCATAACTAACAAATGTGTTTTATATTGTTTGTTTGCAGTTTTTTCTGCATGCATGAAGATACTAAAACGTTTCCCAGTATAAGGATTTGCAATACGCATAATGGCTTATAGTAGATGTTTTTATACTGCAAATTGTGTGGAGGGAAAAGACCTTCTGCAAAGCTTGCATGCGGTTTTGCACTCCTTGATTTCAAAAGGTTTTAAATTCTTAATTGCCTCTTTAATAAAGCAAGTGGTGCCATGCAAAAGAAGCATAGGGAATCTTCTTCCATTTGAAATGCATCAATAATAATGAAAAGCACAAAAGGCATTCATCTTTTATGTTGTGTCCCTCCATTATGTCGAATACACGAGTGTGTTATTATGAGAGCAGGCAGTGTGATGAATTTTGTAAGCCCAAGTCCATCTTGACTTGATTGACTTCAATTCAAACTGACTGTAACTCTAGTGAGTGTCTTTTCCTCTTAAGTCCCAGTGATCTCAGTGATCTCATAGTAATACTAATTTGGGAGTATGTCTAAAAGCATTTGCTGAGGTAGCTTTTTGAAGACTTATTGCTCAGGCTGTTTAGTCATCTAAAAAAAATCTAACCTTTCTATGTTTAGAGTTCTATTGATACAGAAAACAATAAAACTGAAGCTGCATACTTAGACTGCATATGTTAAAATCACTGGCTGTGTAGCCAAATGGAGACAGGAACAAAATGTTGTAATAAAACCTGCTTTGTTGTGGCTTATAGCCCAAGTCCTTAAACCCCAACATCCTTTTTTCTAATATGTTTGTATAAAAATGTAAAATAGAGTTGTTTCTGTTTATTTTGTATGTTTTGTCTAATATTATGTTATATTATCAACCATTCATTTTCTATATTCTAACCCCCACCCTATCCCCGGTTCATGTCACTTTCTTTCACCCATCCAATCTCGTCTTTAGCCATGTACTGCAGCACTCCGGACTCGCCCCAACATGGCTTTGTGGTGAGTCAGACTGGGGGTCACCTCAACAGCATGGTGCGCTGGGCCTGTGACAGGGGTTACAAGCTGATCGGAAAGGGCACAGCTGTGTGTAAGAAGACCACCTTTGGGTACTACACCTGGGACGCTCCAGTTCCCGCATGTCAAGGTGAGCTCATCAGCGCTGGCAGCCTTTTATTTGCGACTTGAGTCTGCCTCTTCCCCTCTTCTTCTGGTCACTGCCTCAGTAGCCCTGTGCACAGCAGGCAGATAGGCAGGCGCTTGAGGCACCCGAGTGTCTCAGTCCAAAAAACCTATTATTTGGTGGTAGCTCCTGAGATGGATCCTGCCTGATTGAGAAGCCGTAACCTGTTGGGGTGAAAGGAAACAAAAATCAATTCTCCGCCTTCCTCTGTCAATTTTCCACTTCTTCAAATGACTGACTAACTTGTGATTAGCATGGAGTGCCTGCTCCTGTTTGCTTTTATTTGTCTAATTAGGTTTTTGATGCCCACATGTGGACATGCATTTATGTGCACATGACTGCGTGCACCAATATACCTAGACATCAAGAAATATGATGAAGCAATGACTGCCTCTGGTTTTATTTATTTTTGAACTCTTCACACAACCCTTCGTCAAAACTGAACCTTGGAGACTGCATTATGTCGCTATGGTTTTAGAATATATTTATCTGATCTCTTAAAACTGAAACCATCTTGCTCCTTCACTGAAATATACTAACTTGTTACAGTGTTTTGTGAAAATCTGAATGAATTTAAACATCTTACTGTCCATTACCATTACAATTACAATTACAATTGTCCAAGACGCTGTAGCCATATTTGTTAAATATACATTTATGTGTTAACTTAACTCTTTAATGTAAGTTTAGTTGATAATACTATGAGTGGTGAACTATTAAGCATGAATAATGCAATAAAAAAAATGACACTATAACTATAACACTGATGTATATAATTGTGTTAGTGACTATTTTTGTGTTTTATTGTCTTTAAGATCTGCCTCACAAAAAACATGCATATTAACACTACTCTCCCTCCTCCCTGTAGCGGTGTCATGCGGCGTGCCCAGTGCGCCAGTGAATGGAGGTGTGCTCGCTGCTGATTACTCCGTCGGCACACGAGTGACCTACTTCTGCAACAGTGGCTACCGGCTCTCCTCCAAAGAGCTGACGACCACAGTCTGCCAGCCAGACGGCACCTGGAGCAACCACAACAAGATACCCCGTTGCATCGGTAAGTGCAGGACAAGTCCAGGGGCTGTATCAAATGTTATTTATGGAGACAGGTTAACCCATCAGGTTTTAGCATTTTGACAGATGCATCCCAAAACAGAAAGTTAAGTTGAATCATTCTCCGGAGAAACCAAAAACAAATGGTGTATTGAAGGAAATGTTGTCACGAAACACTGACTATTTTCCCAGAAGAATCAGAAGTTTTAAAAAGTTTTTCTGTTTTTTTGTTGGATATATGACTATAATAGATTTATGGTATCAAGTGAAACTATCTGACGCTGGGGCAAATGTAAAACACACAAATGCAATTTCTTCTTGCTTGAGAATCAGTGTAATAAGTGATTGACAACGATGTTTACAAAGGGGACCTGTGTTTTGTCCCTGTCGTCAAAATGTCTCATAGCAAAACAGAAAGAGTTCGATTTGAAACTCATTTAGTTCACATTGTTAAACAGCTTTGTTGTAAAGGGGTTTGTGAGGAAAGTTGCAAGTTGTACTTTTATTTTGGTAGATTTCTTGTAATTTTGAAGTAAATACTAATACTTAAAAACTTTCTTTACAGTTGTATCATGCCCCAGTCTCAGCTCCTTCTCCCTTGACCATGGGAAATGGAGGATAGTCAATGGTTCACACTATGAATATGGCACCAAAATCATCTTTACCTGTAACCCTGGATTCTACAGAGTCGGTCCTGCCACCATCCAGTGCCTGTCCAATGGGGTTTGGAGCTGGAGAAATGAGAGACCTCGCTGTAAAAGTTAGTATATCTGACAGTGTTTAATAGTTTACGTTCCAGAGATTCCTCCTCCTGTGTTATTCAATTGTCATTTTTCAAATGAGAGTACGTGAATGTAATTGTCTCTTTTTATTTTATTTCTCCATTTTCATTGAGCTATGTAGAAATTAGCGTTCATAATGTTATCACCCTAAACTGAAAATCCATTCCATATCCCATAAAAATAGCAGATTATTACACCATAAAATGATAGAAATTAAACCCCTAATGTATACTTCTAATTAACTGTGAAGTGATTTCTGTTCACTCCGTGCAAACTTCTGCCTTCTAAGTCTGTTCCTAATCTCACACAGTACTGTATATCCTTTTTGTAATAATTTGTTACAGCCATTCCCAAACAATAAATAAATATGCTTTTAATGCCCCAACTTAAACAACCGGGGTCTCATTTGTCTCTTCATCATCAGTCAACCTTTTTTCTATAAAAAAAGCTCTTAAATGGAGGCATATACTGATAATGACACTTAGGGGATTACACAGGTGTCTGAGGCAAAGCATCTGTTCATCATTTCGAGCTTGTTGAGTATGCTAAATAAGCCAGTGATTTTAAGTACCATTTATTTTTCACCTAAGGACATGATTCATGTAAAAGTCAAAATTAAAGCTTTTGATGTGGTCAAAGGCACTACTTTTGAAAGACAAAATAGCCAAATAGCCCTTGTAATTGCAAAGGGTCATGTAGACAGCATGATGAATAATGCACTAGGAACAAAGGCAGCATCATTATTATGCTTTCTATTAAATAGTTCAGGTCGGTCTTTTATCACATTAAGGTCAGTAAGATGGGTGCAAATGACTGCGCCGCCCATTGACTCCCCGGATATGAGCCAACTTTAGTCGCCCTGTGTCTTCATCTGCTTTCTAAATGTCTTCTATCCTTCCCCATTTCTCCAATCTCCTTTACCTTATCACAGTCATTTCCTGTGGCGAACTGCCCACTCCTCCCAATGGCAAGAAAATCGGGACCCAAACTACCTTCGGAGCATCTGCGATATTCAGCTGTAACCTTGGCTATGTTCTGACCGGCTCTACAGTTCGAGAGTGTCTCCTGTCTGGCCTCTGGAGTGGGATGGAGACTCAGTGTCTGGGTGAGAAGGCTTTAAATGTTCTCTTTGAATAAAAATGTATAGTCATGACCTGAATTTAAGCTTTTTAGTTTAGACAACATCTCCAAATACAGCCAGGTTTGTAAAATGATCTACCTCGAGTAAAAGGTTGGACAACTCTGTTTTTATTAGTTGGGTTCATAAAGGTTGTACACTTGCTTTAAATGTCTACAGGGGAGGAATAAAATATATAATAAGTCACTGCATGTTAGGAGGCAGATAATTTGCTGTGGTGACCTCAGAAGGAAAAAAAAGACATCAAATACATTTTATAGAACATACTTGTATAGAGCTTTTTACATACTCACATATGTCTACTTTTTGGGTCTTATCCTAGATTGTTCCTAGCCTACACTTTACTCCATTAACTGTGCATTATAGTTTATGTTCCAGGCTGCAGTAGTCCTCACTGTCCCCTACTTCCCCTTAGGTCAACACACTTAAGCCTGCCTCCGAACTTGTAAAGATGCTTAACACGATTGTAAAAGTTGTTCAAATGTGCAAACCCTCGAGCAGATTGCTGTACTGAAAAGTCTCCAAGTGCGATTTGTTTTTGTCAGGGCAAGCAGCTATAGATCCTCAGCTGGCCTGGAACTACGAGACACTTGCCAGCACAATTTGAGCTGTTGTCGAGCTATCTAAACAATAAAATGTACCACAGCTAGCATGGCACAGCTCACTGCTCCCTACAGTAGAGGGAAACGAGACATATGCAATTAATTGAGGCGAGCAGCAGCAGAAAGTGACGGTTTCCCTGGCAGATGTATTAGTCCGTTTATCAACCCTGTAGCACCAGCTCTCCAAGATTGGTCTAGTTCATTAAAGGAAGGGCACCTCTCTCTTGTTTAGTGATATGGCTGTCAGGGTTAACATAGCCACAGACCTTTCAGGATCCAGCCTGCTTCAGCACTATCTAACACAGTATCTGGCTGCTCTCAACTGTGGCGATAATAAAATGCTTGGCCAAGTTTCTCGGTGCGCAAGTGAATTAGGGAAATCACACGCAGTCAGTGGCAATTTCCCCGATTTTAAGTGGCAGTGCAAGATCAGATTTCTGAACGGGATTTATTATGGCTTAAAGTAATGTCATTATGTTGCGAAAGATGGCACATGTGCTTCTTTGTCTACTTTTAATGAGAAAAGATGAGTTGGCAGAATAAATGAAGTTAAAGCCAAAATAAATTTAGGAAAAAATCATTTAGAGATAATAGGCTTAAGTTCTCCAAATACAATATGTTTTATGAATACCTATCAAATTTTGCTTGGTAGCTTTTTATTTTTAGGCACTTTCATTTTTAATACAGCTCTTCAACATTATTTAAATGTAAAAATACAGTCAGAATTACTGCTTAATAATTACAAGTGTAGATGTCTGTTCTTGCATAAGTACAAGCAAAACATTTTACACATGGATTTCAGTTTCAGGTTTTTATGAGTGGAAGAGCAGATGCCATACTGTATAATAAATGTGTATTTTTTACTTATCATCTGACAGCTGGTCACTGTGGCACTCCGGAGCAGATAGTGAATGGGCAGGTGATTGGGGAAAACTTCGGATATAGAGACACAGTGGTGTACCAGTGCAACCCGGGATTCAGGCTGATTGGGTCATCGGTACGGATCTGCCAACAGGACCACACCTGGTCGGGACAACTCCCAGTCTGCATCTGTAAGCACTTCATCTTCATCTTGGTTCAGCCAAGCATTATGGTATACTGTGTTGCAAGTGCTATACTGTGTAGCTTTACTATACAGTACAAGACTATGCTAAACAATATTATAACAAAACTACTAAACTTAATGTAATCTGCATTGTCTGTTGACCCCTTAAAATACTCAAAATCATGGTAATTAATTATGTAAAAATGTGGCCCTACTTTACACAATAGTCCTGCAAGGTCTCCAGGCAGATGATCCAGCAGGGGCTATCACACCTTTCTAAAATCATTATAATTACCCTTAACAATACCAGATGTAAACGTTATCACAATAGTCAGCAGCCAAGTGGACAAAGAAAGACCTTCCGTAGAGGTTACAGTGGGAGTAGGTCCCAACTTCTGTTTTATACTTAGAGGAGACCTATTAAAGTTTGATTGGTTTACCTTGATACTTATTACTTTATATCAGTAATTACTGTCAATGTTTTGCCCATGTGTGTCCATTTCAGCGGTCACGTGCGGTCACCCTGGTAGCCCCATATATGGACGCACAACTGGTGATGGCTTCAACTACAACGATGTAGTTCGCTTCTCCTGTAACAAAGGCTACACCCTGGAAGGCCCCTCCACTGCCCAGTGCCAGGCCAGCCGCCAGTGGAGCCACCAGCCGCCAACATGCAGAGGTACGGTCCAGCAGCAAGCTACATGGGAGGATTGTTGACCGGCTTAGCTGTCCACCCATGATTGTTGACACTCTTTGATAGTCAGAAAATCAAAGACAGTAATTAGCTGCTAGCATATGCATCATCATCACTCAGTGGTCAACAGATGTACTGTGATCAATGGGCAACCTGTCAATTTGTTTTCATACAGAAATAGCGAGATCACATTTGCAAAGAGAGAAAAAAAAACAAGGACGTGTATTGATCTGAAGACAAAACAAGTCAATGTGTCAGTGTTTCTGGGCAGAGCAAATGGTACAAACATCTGGAGCGTTGGTCTGAGCCTAAAAGCAAGGCAGCGAGAGTGATTAGCGTGTCGTAGAAGACATACTGTAGATGGGCAAGAATACTAATTGTTGTATAGTTTTATTGCAAACAGAGTATGTGAAGAGATACAATTAAATATGGGCAGTTTTTTCATTTACCAATTCATCTATACATTTATGTCTTTAGACGGTGGGAGGAGTACTGAGATCAAACTCACTATCTACTTGATGAGTGACAGGAGCACCACTCTGCCACCTTGCACTTAATGAAAAGATATTAATATAAAATTATAGAACGTTAATTGCATTTTTCACCCAGTAGAAACATAACAAAATATTGAATTAAGGTATATCCATCCACAAATGTTTAGGGCTCTGACGTTGTAACAAACAACATCTAGTTTAGCGTCCATTTGGATGTCGTTATTTCTCCCGGCATGTCAGTTGTGAGGAGACAGATTTAGCCTCTGCAAAGAGTACCATAGAGACAAACTGCAAGAAGATCAAAAGAACCAAATCTTAATAAACTGTCATGACTGCCTTTATCAAAATGTGTTGTCACAATCATTTTTCAAGTCAGGTTTTTCCTTACATTTGCATTGTTGATTTCATTTGATGTTGGTCTAAATGTAATTTTACTATCATCTTTATTAATCATTCGAAACCACTTTTGTCAGCAGCGTGCTTTGGAGGCTTCTGAAGCTTGTCTGTGATTGTAGTTGTGACAATAAGTTTCCTTTGTTGTTTGTGTTCTGAAAGTTGCAATGGATGCTGCTTTTTGTCACTACTTAATATATCCTGGACTTACTCTTCTCACTTTTGTTGCAATGAAACAAAAGGTCAAGGTCATATCAACACTTCTATTATTAACTCTCAAACATGTCAACCGCAGTAAGTCAGATGGAATAACATTGTGGATTTGGGGCACTGAAAATCATGTTTATCACCTTTCAGTGGAGAGCTTGCGTATATGCACTTGAGGGCAGAAGCCACTGAGGTGTGTAAGTGTAAGGCTGGTACACAACAAGCCCACAGAGTTCAATCCTCAATTATAGTGCATTTGTTATTTTGCACAATATGCTGCTGGGGTTTATTTCATCTCGGCCCACAGCCCTTATACTGTATGTATAGCTCACTTATAGAATTTATGCAAATAACTCTCTAATCAAAGAAAGCAGAACATAGCTTCCAGACACAAAATGCCAGATCCCTTGTGGATGTTGGTTTAGCTAATAAAACAATCCATTTTTTGGACCACATTGAGAATCATTTTTTCTTAGATGCACACTATGTATATTTGCTATAGTCGATAAAAGCAGTAGTCTTTTACATAAAGTTAGCTTCCTCACCTACAGATTATAATCTTTCCAAACTAAATAATCCTTTCTTTTCAACCAACACTATTTTGATTCATGTTAAATTTTAACCTCTACATATAAACCTCTAAAAGCATGCGTTTGGTAGCAAATGTTGGTTAGAAATCTAAACACTATGGAATATATATTTATTGTACAAATTCAACAGTACAGCAGTAAAGAACATGCATCACACACATGCACATTATAAATACCTTCATAAAACATGAGTTTTTGACCATTTCTGTGATAATAGAACATGTTAATGAGTCTTTTTTTCTACATTTAGTTGAACAATCATTTGACTATGCTAATTCCAGGGATAATAGCCTGATATTACAAGGAGAAAGTCGTGTCTAAAATACCCTTGCTGAAATAACAATAATTGGACTGCTCTCTGTGTTTTATATTATAATTTGATAATTGAATAATTCATGATATTCAAATAACTCATTTTTGTCTCTTTGTCCTGCAGTGGTGAACTGCACAGACCCTGGGATCCCCGCCAACTCGATCAGAGAGAGTAAGATTGAACATGGCAACTTCACTTTTGGCAGCGTGGTCTTCTACGACTGTAACCCTGGATATTACCTGTTTGGCTCATCGGTGCTGACCTGCCAGCCGGTGGGACACTGGGACAAACCTCTGCCAGAGTGCATTGGTACGTTGCCAACTTCTGAACTGTTTTAAATACTTATTCAGATGAAAACTTCCTATTCACCAAATTCAGTGTAAAAGATCACACACGGATAAATGCGTATCATTTTGAATGTTTTGTGAGTTTTCAAGCTGTGACTTGGAGAATCTGTGCTACAGTTGATACTTTGATGGTGTGTGGTTGTGTTGTACTGAGCCTAATTGAGAAACTGAGTAACTGTCAAGGACCAGTTGTTCAGGCAGTAGTAAAAGTACTCTCAGAGGAGCACTGAAATGACAGCAGTCATCTATGAAGTGCTGGGGTTATCTCAGGCTGTGATGTTCTCAAACATTGAGCTCATCCTGCTCTCTGCTTTTGCAAAGGTGTGCCTACAGTATTATTGATGTATCTCCATAGTAATGTAATCATAACTATTTTGCACAAAAAGCCAGAGACCAGCTATTTGGAGAGAACTAAACATTTCATTTTATCAGACTGTACACTTAGTAGCACAATCCAGGAGTTACCATACACTGTACCCTTTGTTCCAGTTCCAAGCCCGGATGAATGGAGAGGGTTGCGTCAGGAACACTCTCCATTTCCTTTCCAGGATTTGGCGTAAAACCTATGCCAAATTAATGTGGAAATCACTGCATGCTAGGAGGCAGATGATACGCTGTGGTGATACGCTGTGGCAGATGATATGCTGTGGTGATACGCTATATATACTGTATGTGTGTAGCTTATGTAGTTTTAGTGCAAAATTAAGAAGAAAAAAAACACCTAAATAAAATATATTGAGGTATTTTGTCATCACTTGTGAGATATTATTCCATCTATTCTCTCTTATTTCCTGTCTAAACTCTTCAGAGGTGGACTGTGGACACCCAGGGACCCCTCCTAATGGTATAATGGCTGGGGAGAAGTTTACATTTGGTTCCACAGTGCGATACTCCTGCTCTGGAGACCGGCAGCTCATTGGAGACACAACACTCACCTGTCAACTAAGTGGACACTGGAGTGGCCCTCTGCCTCACTGCTCAGGTACACAAATTGGACACTTTTTCATAAATTGACTTGAAAGGTGCTAGGTTCATATTGACACATATACAGAAAAATGGTGCAACTTTTTGCCTCTTTGTACTAAAACAATTTACTTGAGAGATAATATAGGACGTGTGGGAAAATGTGCCCAGTAGCTGTAAACTGCTAGAGAGAATATTCTACAGTCTGTGCAAAGGTCTGCCCACTCCAACACAGTGCACCTTTAAACCAAGCATCCTTAAGACTATCTATCTACATTTTGCTGATGAATTTAGATGAGAGTACTTATATAATGGACCAAAACCTCCTTTTTTTCTCCTTTAGATCATTCAGGATCATGTCTTGAAGTTAAAATGTGTCAAAAAACTGAAGCAATAAATCAAAAGCTATATATTACAAACTTTAATGCCATAATGTCTGCTGCAACACCACATGCTTCAGGCATCTTAAACTATAGTCTTTAGTTTTTAATGGGAATGAAATCATGTTTTTGGGAAGAGAAATAATATGCATGTCAGAGCTGTCTTTTTATGTCTTCATGATAGGCCTATGTACGTCCAGCAAATGGCCATACTCTTTATAAAATCTGTCATGATATAAGTTGGGCTTTGCTGTCAATACCTAGTAGTACTTTGGTGTTAGTTGTTATGGTCATTTGATGAGCCTCCTGAACTGTTGTAAAAGTGGTTATTTTCCAAAATATATTCAACCCATCACTCTATGTTTTTTTAAAAAAGAGATTACTCTGAGCATTGACAAAATGTCAACGTACAATTTATGTGGTTTCAGACAGGCAATTGTATTTTACTTTATAGTGCATGTCTTTTGACCAAATATTGAAATAATCTCAGGTGACACAGCAAATGCATGAAAACCCTAACACTACAGCTCAAGTCTTCAAAATAACATTTAACATTTAAGGGATACGTTAAATAATCATGTTTACTGCACTTACGTACAATTTTACATCTAAATGTTTTGCAGTAAGTATTTGGTAAGTATTACATTGAAATATTGTAGTTATCCTTTGCATTTATTTTTCCAAACACAAGAAAATAATGGCCTATAAATTCCTTGAATTTTAGCTTAGCATCAGCACAGTTCTCCATCCATGCATCAATCCCTTCTCTCATCTCTTTCTCCCTTATTAATTAGTAAGCTTGGGCTTGGAACTGCTTGCCAAGCCATTCCCCTTTTGTCCTCGTCAGTTGAATGGCTAAGTTGAAGGCCTTATTATTTTTGTACAAAGGCAGCCTGGTGAACGGACATTAAGTCTAATTCAAACCAAATCCACCACCATCCCAATTAGTGAGATTATAGCTGTCACAGTGCATGCCGAGCCACGCTGCTTCACTTACCCAAATAACACTAATGAAGTACCAACAGCTACTGTGAGACATGTACACATACAGGCTCACACCTAGGCAACAACTCAGTATGTGTATTTAACATGGACTTTTTACAAAACTCAATTACATTAAAATTATGTATCAGATTGAATGGTATCTCCAGGTGTGGGGCTTCATGCACTTTTGAGCAATGCCAGTGTAGCTATTAGATGTGTGTGGAGCAAGGCTTTTTTCAGAAAGTCCATAATATTTTAACCACCAAGAGAATAAAAATTGCAGAGCTTCATAGTCTCAGCTACAGCTGAAACAAAGCCAATATGATGCCTTTCTCATCTGCAGAGACAAGCAGAGCAACAGTTTCTGTAACATCACGGTGGATATATTTATCTGATAAACTCTCTCATCTTTCTTCTTTGATTTCCTGGGTGCGGAATGAAGCATGAGCATTGGAAGCAACTGTTTTTTTCCCTTTCCATTTTTGGATGTCCCAAGTGAATATAAACCTAGCCCCCGCCCTTTACTCTTGCTCACACACCACTCAGGTGTCTGGCTTTTTATCACAACATAAATTGTGTAGCCGTCACAGTACTTCCTTGACTCTACACTTGTCATTGCTCCATTTTCTTCCAGACAACACATTTTTTTTAAATTTCCACTCACAAAAGAAAGTACTTTTTTAACTTGAAATAAAATTAATATAGGTGCTGCAGCTCATATAACAGGCTGCACAGGGCTGTCCAGGTACTGTTTGTTTCTCCCAAGAACAAATAAGAGTAAAGACATTTTGGTATAATGAAAATGCATTTAACTCCAGAGGTCAAACTGTATTCATCATCTGTCGCAACCACAGCTGGTTGCCTTTTAATGCTAGCCACAGTGTTTTATGGACAGAAAGCTCCTGGTGTCAACCCGTGAAAAATTGTGGTCCTCCAGCTTGTTGGCTTGGTGACAACTGCTCATTGGTGCATTGTGTGTTTTATAGCTGCTTTCTGCAGGTCTCTAGAGTTGTACACTTTGAGTCTATAGCTTCCCTGTATTATCCCTCTGTTTGACAGACAGAGCCACTGTGCTGTAATTCACTGACATTACCATCTGTAAACACACAAAAACAGTTCAAACGGATCACATTTACACTCTCTCATGTTCACTGCCCTCTGAATGGTCTCCTGTTGTAGGTGATGCAGCAGGAACCTGTGGGGATCCCGGGACACCAGCCCACGCCAGCAGGGAGGCAGGCAACTTTAAAGTTCGCAGCAAGGTTCGTTTTACCTGCTCAGTGGGACATACCCTGTACGGCTCTGCAGAAAGGATCTGCTTTCCAAACGGCACATGGTCAGGGAGACAGCCCTTCTGCAAACGTAAGTCATACCTGAAATATTTAGTTTTTAATGTAATGTAGGTAATATCAGAGAGGAAGGAAGTATTCCCGTGCATACAGCCCAGCCACGTATAAGAAATAATTACCAAAGATGTAGATTACAGTGTAGGTTAGCTATAAATTGAAATGTAAAAGTTTCTTGTATTCAGCATCCACATAATACTAATACTTAAGCAGAAACTTTTAGAAGATTGTCAGCTTGCTTTTTAAAGAACAGTACTTTCCATCAGCCACCTGCAGTAAACAGTACTAAGGTTGTTTTGCTAAGGATGCTTGTACAAAGCTACACCAATCTGCTTCTTTGGTTTTCGCTACAAATTTTCTCTACTATTGTCTCTTGCAATACTCTGTGCTCAGTGTTGGAAAAAACACATGGCTGCAAGGAGCAGCTCTGATTGCTATAAGAAATGCATTTGGGTCTAAATTACATAAAAGTGCACAAACACAGTACAGCAGCAGATGGATAAGTGTCTCTCTGCTTTAGCCTGCTCTTTTGTGACAGCCCATGGTGCGGTAACTCACTTCCAGATTGCAACCAAAAATTCATTAATTCTTGGCACCTAAAGCCAAGTCATCTTTGGGTTGTAATGAATGAATCATTGTGGATTTTGCAGATATTAGTTCAGAGAATGGTTGTCCTATATCCTGCATAAATTACCTCTAGGGGTCAACCGGATATTGAGGCCAATGTTTCACTGCTTCTGCTCTCATACTTACTGTCTGCCCACTTGGCACAGTGCCAGGGCCATTTTTAATAAGCTGGACCAGTACAGCAGACCTACTGAACTGTTCTTTGTATGTCTGCCTTTATTCTGTCCGTCTTGTTTTCCTTGATGTGGTTCCCCCGTTTTTCATTTCCCTTCCTTTTGCTCCTCTAGTGATTTCTTCATCATAGTCTTGTTCTCTGGCTCTGTCTCTCAGTGCCTGTCCAGTCCTCCATCTGTTCCTACTATTTCCTTTATTCTCTCTATTGCCTTTCTGTGTCTCTCTTTTACCTTAGATTTCCCTTTTCTTTTTATCTTTCAATCTCTCTTCTGAGGTCTGATATGTTAGACTTTGTTCTAGTCATCTCCTCACGTCAGAAATAAGAGTAAGAACTGGCAGAAGACTACCCCACAGCCCATCCTCCCATTTACACAAAAACTACAACTTAAGCAAATACAAAAAGGGCAAAAACATTAGCTTTGTGAGCAAATAGTCAGTGCACTATGTGTTTCACCTGGTGTATTAAGGACATTTCTGAGAGATACACCTCAATTATCTTGTGGTAATAGAGAAATCACCAGCGCCCCTAAAACATCTGTAGTAAACTAGCGCCACTCTCAGATTTTCCAGCCAATTAGCTGATTGAATGAGTATCATTCTAATAATTAGATGTGATTTGGTACAAAAGAGGAAACAAAAGTCTTCTTTCCGAAAAGGAATACCTTTAGTGCACATAGACACAGGATACAGCAGACTGAAATCAGGCAGCCATTTTGCCATTTTCTGCGTAACTAATAGATTTAGATGTAACTGCCTGTAACATTTTATTTTAGAAGTAACTTAAGTTCATAATTGTATTTTACACATAATTTTAGTCAGAGCTAAATCATCATATTTGGTAGCCTGGAGAGCCAGCCTCTCCTACTTTCTTTTCGAAAGCAGGACAGGTCTGGTTTCTCACTCACAGTGAACCGTTTCTCTCCAGACAATTTGGAACTGGCCCATCACAGCCTTTTATCTGCAGTGCATCTCACAAAAGTGGAAGCAGAGTGAATTTAATAACTTCTCTGACCTGATTAACAGCGTTTAGTGCTTCCGTGCATCACCTGTTGATTCTGCTGATGTCCGCATTGTTCTTCAGTCCTCTGTGAGATTTTTTTCTTCGGCTTGTTGCCATTTTAACAACAGTAAAGTTTCATTGATGTCTGACATAAAGATCACATTCAAACAAACCAACTTTCTCTGCAAGTCTTTGTACAACTGGCTTTTGCTACAGTCCCCATTCAGAAATAAGTGCAGAGCTGCTCATATTACAGCATATTCTGGTTTTATGGCAAAACCAGCAAGAATCGACCATCTCCTTTTTGCCTGCAGGTCAGCGGTGCACTGCCAAACTGCAGTTGTTTCAAATATTCACATGTAACTACTACTAGGGCCATACAAAGACCTTGTTTCAACCACTGTAAGGTCAATAAGAAATGTATAATTCAATACTAATATGCCTTTACCTCTGTTTTGCAGCGGTGCAATGTGGGAATCCAGGTACACCAGCTCATGGGCGGATTTCTCGCATGGATGGCACAACCTTCTCCCACTCGATTGTGTACTCTTGTATGGAGGGCTATTTCCTCAGTGGTTCACCCACACGCCAGTGCCTGGTAAACGGCACTTGGTCTGGCTCCGCTCCAAACTGCACGTGTAAGTGTCCTGAACCACTATTTCAAAAACTACAAGACTTTAAAATATATCTGTTATTCTAGATTTACAAAAGAAATTAAAATATTTAGTGTAAACAGGCATTTGACAATATTATGTTTACAGACTTGCTGTAGAAGAAATTACCAAGACCAGTGCTTTTCAGAAGAACCCCGTATTCATTTTCCACTTAGACAATGTCTTTAATGTCTTCACCATCCAAAAGAGCAGAGTTTATTGGTTTTTTTTTTTTTTTTTTGAGACACTCCAGAAGACACTGCACAGAGATAGTCTGAAGGACATTACAAACTTTTACCTGACAATGATGAAGGGTCTTGACTATCAGTCCTGTAGAAAGGAAAATAAAAAGATTTGAATGTGTGTCTCTCGGACATATAATACTTAGTTCTTCTCATAGAGACCAGCCTGTTGAGTTCTGCCTTGAATGTTGCTGCCAGTGGTTAATCTGCTCTTCATTTTAAATGCAGAATATTTGTTTTGTCAACAGTTCTGTTGTTGCCAATGGGTGGTCATATTTGAGAACAAATCCTGGTCCGTCTGAAAGATTACTTGCACACGCAGTAATTCAAATACAACTGAATTAATCAATTCCCTCTGTGGTGCTTCATGAGCAATATATGCCTCACTAAGTGGATTTCTGTGAAAAAAATCTTTTTCTATACTTTGCCCCCTGGGGGAAGTAAAATAGCATTATACAACATGTTAAATAGCACATAAATCTCTTCCTTCATTGCACAGCATTCACACTGTCAACTATGTCTTTAAATTGGTTAGATCTCACAGTAAATGAGCCTTGGAGTAATTAAGAAGTATGACGGTCTAAATTAAATTTGCAAACGGATGGCTATCAAACAAAATTACATCACACTTTAAAAAGACCCATATTTTTTTCTTTGTCATCCCTTTTGCTTGTTATTGAATCACAAGAGAAGATAAATTGTATGGGCATAATTTTGAATTTTTTGATGAAATAAGTCTCTGAAGATATACAGGGAGGTGAAGAAGGAAGAGGAAAGAGAAGTCAAAGATCCAGAATTAAATTGAATATTATTATCTACATGCAGAATGGCAGAAATTCTTTCTTGACTGTTTCTTCTATTTTCTAACATGCTTAACAGTTCTTCATCAAATTAGTCTAACCCTCCACAAAAACCTCAATTTTATATTGTGTTTTAGTGGTCAGTTCAGGGACATTTGCACTTCCAATGCTGGGATTGTCTGGGTGTCTTCATTAAGGAGGAAATGTTTTTCACGGTCCAAAGATAATCAATCATGTAGGTCACCAGACCAAAGTCACACAAGATTTTCAAAAGGCAAGAGAAAGATTTTGACTTGTTTGTTCTACACTTGCTTAGGAGCTGATGAATAGGTTTTATAGAGCATATAAGGAATTAGCAAATTAACTGAAGTACACACAAGAGATTTGCTCAGTGAACTGTGGCGTAAAGCCATAAAGTACAAAATAAACATAAACAGTGATTATTCAGGGAGACTATTCGCCTTGTACATGTCACCATCGTGTTGATTTATTCTGTAGCATCAATAGCATTTTTCTCTGTAACCCCAGTACTCTCATCTCTTCCCTATTATTGTGTGGTAGAGTTATTTTTTGAGTTTGAAACTATCCGATGCCAGTGTGCAGCAAAAGCATCTCCAAGCAGGGACCATTGCTCCCAAAATATTGTCAAAAGCAACATTTTGACACTACATTGTCCACATTTCTTAATCCTGGTTATGCAATAACATTCCCAGCTTTGTGATAACAGACAGTATAGCAAACATGACCAATAAAGTCTGATTAACTTAGTTACTGTATAACTGTTAATCTTTGTGTTTTTGCTTTAATGTAATTTCCTTCAGTTGTTTTGTTAAAACTAAGCATATTCACACTACTTACTATCTGTGCATCATACACATGTACTGATCAAACGCTCCACAACAGCTAAAAAATGCCAAACATAAGTTTGCACAGACATATGACAGCAAGAAAACCACCACAAACATACTCTATACTTCCTATGGTCATTGTGTCCTATGTAATCTTATAATTGTTCTGTTTTTGACTTATCTTCACCTTAAACAATTTTTCAGAATTAATCAGTCGTCATCACATCAGTCACCATATGACCTTGGCACGTTTGCCTTTAGCACAAGAACAAAAATAACATAATATTCCTTGACTGTACAAGTAAATAAAACAAAATTGCTACATTTTCAAAGAGATAAAGTGTATTTTGCAACAGAAAAAACTTTTTTCTTCATTTGTTCTTTTTTTGTCCACTGACAGTAATCACTTGTGGAGACCCTGGGATTCCTGCAAATGGACTGCGTTTTGGTGATGATTTTACAGTGGGCCAGAATGTGACATTTATGTGCCAGCCAGGATTTGTGATGATAGCAGCGGACAATGGTCCCACAAGGACCTGCACAAACAACGGCACCTGGAGTGGCTCAATGCCAGCATGCCAAGGTAAAGCTCCTCAAATGTACACAAATGTACATAGCATTGTTCAAGTGTTGCGAAAGACCTTGATAACTATCAGAGCGTGCTGTTACAACCTTGGCACGGAGTACACTGTCACATACTATATACATAGAACGTGCTTGCACCCAGAGATCTAATAAGATTAGCAAGCAAGGTGACACACAACTTCCTATGTGGCCACTGGTGGCATGTTGTTCACTTAAGCATAAGACAGATCATCAGCAGCTTCATGTAAAGCAGAGAGCATCTTTCTCCAGTGCTTCCTGTCCTTGGCGCTGGTCTCCAGTTTGTCAGTTGTCAGCCTCCAGTCTTTGCATCCCTTATCAGTGTTTTGGTGAGTGTTTCTTGGGCCTTCCTTTACACCTTCTGTTAGTTGGTGACCTTTTCCAATCTGAATTCTGTTTCCTTTCATCCTTACCTTATGTCCTCAGTGTGTCCATCTTCTTTCCTTCAGTGTGTCTAAGATTTGGTACATTCTTGCCCTTTTAGCATTTCTTCATTACACACTGCATCTGCTGGTGCCATATAACATTAACAGTGTAGGACAAATGCATTAGTCAAACTAACCATTTGTTAGCATGCTTGAAAGAAACTTTTGCTGTTTTGATGAGTATGAAGTTATACAATGATTGAAGAAAGTCCAAAAGGAGATTCCTAGGCAAACTTAAGTCTAAAGAAAAAGACTAAAAAGAAAGTCTTTGTCGGTTCATACTGAAAGGAAAAGAAATTTTGTTTGACTTTAAAGTGCATTGCTTTTATTCAAGCTTTTCTTAAATTTAGATGGCTGTTACAGTCTTTTATTGTGTGGTAAAAATAAGCTAAACTATCTTATATCTGTAAAAGATTTTGTGCACTGAAATCCTGCAAGTTAGAAAATGTACTTTGAGGAATGTGGCAGTTGTTTTCTTGTCAACACTACATCGCTCTATGATTTATGATGCTTGAATGGAGATGGAGATTAGCACGGTTTGTTCGTCACCCAAAAGTGGGTATTGCGGGTAAGATTAAGTTGTGCAGCCAACAGTTCAGAAGTACTCCAGGAAAAGGAGGAGCCCACGAGGCAAATGGTGGCTCATTGTTGCTAAGGAACCATTTTTCTCCTCATTCACAGAGAAGAAAGTCATGTGGCAGCCTCATGAGGAAGGATAAATGGATCGGAAAGACCAAATGCACGAGTGTAGACAGGAAATGTAGACTGACTAGAGATGTATGGACATATCAAGAGCTAAAGCCTTTAAATGTTTGCATAGTGGCTGCCTTTTACTTAAACTGAACTAAATGAACTACCTTTTGTTTATGCTTGGATTGGAGGAAATCAGTATTATCATGTTATAGTAAATTGTAATAGGAATGATTTAGAAGGATAGGAATGAATAGAAGGAACGAAATAGAATTGTAATGTTAAATAGGCTGTATTATTAAGGATTTTTATCTGCTGGCACATTCCAAAATAAGGGATGCTCAAATTGGCTGTTGAGTAATGGCTACCAGGGAAATTTGGATAAAGTCTCTATTATAGCGCTAGATATGTCTTGTTACTCGGATTTATACAGACGTATTTGTAATCAATATCAGCAGCTCAGGGCTAAACCTCCATCTGACCATCTACACAATTTCATTGTACACCTTCGATGTTTAATGACAATTCACTTGCAAGGACCATGCCACAACAATGACATAAAATTTAAGTGTTTCTTGAAATTAAAATATGTTAGATGGCTGGGTTGAAAGAGACTCAGTGTTCGGGTTCTGTCTCCGGTAGTACGCCCAGTCGAAAAGCGAAAAAATATTAGCTTTTCAGCCATGTCCTGGTAGATTCCCTGTTTGACCTTGCTGAGAAGTTAAAATCATTCAAAGTGACATAGATTTGTAATATTACATGTGCATGCTTTATTATTGATGTGCCCTGTTCCTTGACATGTTGAAACTGCTGGAGAAATCAATGGACGCACATTTTCCACTCAAGGCAGTTTAAATGAGCAGAGTAAGCCACAGTGAACAGGGGTGTTGGTGTGTTTGTGTGTGTGTGTGTGTGTGCATGTAAGTGTGTGAATATCTAACCTCTTAGCTCTAATCCTTGACAGCTACCGCACAGGCTCCGGCTCTTGGACCCCAGTGCGGTTACGGTTTGATGAAGGCGGTGAGCAGACGAGCAAAACCCTAGAGCTCGGTCTTCTGATGCCATAAACACTAACCCAGCAAAAGTGCTCTTAAAAATCACAAGAGGACATTCAATTACACCCTGACGTCACTCATGCATATAAAGATGCTTACACACCTTCACAGTGACTCCCGTCGTTGTAGCTGTCACTGCCTAAATGCTGCTGGCCTGCTCTGACCTGTGTGCATTAGTCAGTGAGCCACAGGGAGGATGCTCAATTTCACTACGCTGCTGCTCCCATTCTGCAGCACTGCTTTTTTATCTCTCATGAGGTAAATGGATGAAATAGAACAGCTTTTGATTACTAAATGGCTGCTTCATATTAATTTAACAAATACTAATTTTGAGTGCCAATAATTTGTCCAATGCATGCATTTGTTATTTTTGTCATTGTTCTCTTGGTCTTTTTCTTAGATCTTCTTTCCTGTGCATTGATTTGCCAATAAGATGAATTGATGTGTCTTGTGCATGATTGGGTTTATGCTGAAGGTCGAGTGGTTCAGATGTGATGAGCAGCGTGTGTCACTCTGTCATAGACTTGTGTGATATGACCCATTTCAGAAGAGTGGCATTGAGTTAGTGTGCTACAGAGAGAGTGATACTAAAGTGCTGTATATGGATAAATTTGCTCTTAATGGATCAGTGTTTGTGTGTGCGGTACATACACACACTGTGCTGATGACACATCCTAAGCCTCACACAGCACGGATTCAGAAAGAATCCAGGTTTGGCGTGTTCAGCTGAGAGGCACTAATGCTGCTTAGAAGTACTTATGAAAATGGGGCACTCACTGCTTTCCATTCAGCTCTGCCTACCACCCAGGCCTTCATTTATTTTATATATTTTGCATTTCTCAAAAAAAAAATTTGTTGCTGTGCTTAGAGACTAGTAGGCCTACTGCGCTAACAGCACTGTTTGCCTACATGCTCCATTTTTGTTCTTGACTCTCTTGGAGTAAAATGCAGAATCACATATACAATGTATTTTTTTTTCTTGAAAAACACAAGAAATTTCTAATATGACCATTAAATAGTAATTTGGAGTCTGTGAATATTTTAGGTTAGTGTATACTGTGCACTGTATACTGTGTACTATTGCTCCATGTCCATAGGGAAGTGATGTTGGCAGATTCACCTCCAAGAACAAAAGAGGGTTTCACCTTTGAGAAAGCGTGTGAATATTCCGCTGTGACATGCTCCACATTTACTAAAATCCTTTGAAGGGAAAAAATACATATAACTACCAACAAGTAATAATCCATGCATCATTGCATTATGCATTCATACCATTATTTTTAACATTTGTAGTATGCCACTTTAAAATTCTCTAATTCCCATTAGAGTCACAGGTAGCTACAGCCTGGCCCAGCCGCTCTGGACAATGGGCACTTAGCCAAAGGGTTGATAATGTAACATAATAATAGGTAAAATGTACTCTTCTTGGACTTATAGGGCTAAAAATCTGTATCTATACATATTGTATTATGAAAGCTTTATAGTTGTGAAAATGAGCAAATGACACATGCAATAAAAACACGTTTCCAGTGACCGCATTGTTCTAACACAAAGGCTACAGTTATAAAGCCACACTGTCAGCCTGACATTTGAAGTAACTCAATTTGTACACTGAACAGCCAGTCTTGTTCAGCACTCGTCTGGTTTCTATTTGTGAATGTCTGTTCAAATGTTGCAGCATGCGCCTAAATCTGTGTAAAAGAGACTCGGGGATATGATGGGAGTTAAGAAAGGAGAGTAATGGTATAAAACAACGGCTATAATTTATTCATGTCCCTAAAACCCATATCCCATCTGCGTCCCCACGGGTTCATCTCAAAGTGTGTCAGAACTTCACTCTTTCCTTATTGTGCTTACATTTATTACACTTGAGCTGAAAGTTTATGGCTTACACAGACAAACTGATTCATTTCTTGCACAAATTATTAATTATATTCAAGAGAGACATTGCAGAAAAATCTCTGTACGCTTCAAAGCAGAGTCCATCTCTCAGGGCTAAAAACCCAGATTTCCTGCAGCCATAATCCACATGGAGAATGGTGCATTTGTGCCTTCCCTGCCTCTTGGTAACTATAAAAGGACACTATAATTTGAAGCATCCACTGTAATAATACCTTTACTGCAGAGACCTTATCTGCATCTAATGGTCATAGCTCTGGTGTCAGAATTTTAATATAATTGCAATTCAGTGGATAATTATAATTTAAAGGTTAATTCAGATGAAACCCTGCCTTATTATGTATCGCTCAATAATATGTGTAACAATGAATTGGTCTGACTCTGTGTCGTTGCTCTGTCCGCAGTGGTGATGTGTTCCACGCCACCACCCATCCCCAATGGGCTCCTGGAGGGCTCCGTACTGGAGTGGGGCAGCAGTGTGAGCTACAGCTGTCTGCCCGGATATGAGCTCTCCTTCCCGGCTGTCCTCACCTGCACTGGCAATGGGACATGGACCGGAGACCTACCTCAGTGCCTGCGTGAGTTAGCATTCTGACTTATTAAAAATGCCAATTGGAAATTCATTTATTCATCTTTTTTCACTTATTTCTGTTAGGGATTGTAGGTGACTGGACCCTAGCCGAGCAACTATGGGCCTTAGGCAGGGTACACTCTGGACAGTGGCCGGTTATTTGCAGGGCTGACACAGAGACATACACTTGCTGACATTCATTCACTAGGGGCAATAAAGATTAACCAGTTCTCCTAATGCATGCATGTTTTTGGATGATGGGGGAGAGAACCCATGATAACATAAAGAGAACATGCAGACTCCACCTAGAGATATTGTAGTCAGCTGAGAATTGTACCCACAACCTTCTTACTAAGAGGCAGGACTGCTAACTACTGTCTATGCACCCCATTAACTGGAAACACAAAGTATTGTTGAAATAGATAGGTACAACACTGGATAAACAGAACAATTAATTTTAACAAATGTACTTATAAAATCTTGCAGCCAAGATAATGAAATGAGCAGATCAAAAGATTACACAACAGACAAAGAGTAGGATAGTTAAATGAAATTAGACACTGCAATGGTGCAAAAGAGGAAGGTCAATGTTGCATCGAGTTGCAACATCTTAAATTTATCCAGCTTCATATAAAAACTAAAAGGTTATGTGAAGATGCATTGAGGTAAGGTAGAAGTATATCACCTTCACCTTGACAGTATAAAGCTGTAGTTTACTTTTTGATCTAGTGTTTTGACCTCTAGTCCTGAAGGCAAAGATACAATAGTGATGATGAACATTAGGGTTTAAGTGGAGATACAAGTGGGCTGCCAAATACTCACTGCTATCTTAAGACAAGTCTGAAATCCTCACTGCGAACATAATAATAACCCAAAGGATGCGGGACTGCTAGAGTGAGTGCTGCTGTCATCAGGATCATTCTCCGAGTACATCAGTCAGACAGAACAGGAAAATGGGGACTTGTTCTTTTTTAATGTGAATGGTACTCAAAACACTGATGCACCGCGTTTTGCTTGGCACAGAAAGTACAAAACTGCAGAGTGTAGGCAGATTGTAAACTAAAATACACGCATTTTGCAGATGTCCTATGTCCATTGTTTTTTGTTTTTTTTGTTGTTGTTTTTTGTTATGAAATAGCTTGTACTTAGATGGTCTGAACAACTAAATTTAGATCAAGCATATTTCTTAGCAGCTTCTCCAAGCCAATGTTACAGAATTTTTACACTGTAAGGGGGGCACGTTGGCTGGCGCTCCTGCCTCTCAGCAAAGGAGGTCATGGGTGTAATGCTCAGCCCGCCCAACTCACGATCTGTCTGAGTGGAGTCTACATATCCTCCTGTGTTACTGTGGGTTCTCTCAAGGTACTCTGGTTTCCTCCCACTGTTTGAAGACATGCATGTGTTTTGGTGAATTGGTGAACCAAAACTGACTGTCAGTTTATGTCTCTATGTCAGTCCTGTAACTAACTGGCCATCATCCATGGTCTACTCCACCTAAGGACCCATAGTTGCTTGGGTAGGCTCCAGCGACTCCTAATGGAAATAAGTAGAAAAGCAAGTTTAACATGCTGCCATGCTGTAATGATGGTTGTAAATGGTTGTTTACAAAGCAGTTCAAGTGTATTTCTTTTCTACTTTAGTTTTTGCAAAATTTTCAGTCACAAAATTAAGGTTCATCCTGGTAAATGTAGCATGTCTATTTGCAGTCTACTGTAATTATGGTGAGGCGTGTGATCCCACACAAAGCAATCATTTTCCACATGGCCACCCCCAAAACAGCCTCCTGCCATGTAACCTTTATGTTCACTGATGTGACATTATCGTTTAATGTCTCTGAGCCAGAAGTGCTTCTGATGTTGTAATTACATTTTATATGTCAAATTCACATGACCTAACATAAAAATGTCAATAGTGCAAATCAAACACAATAAATGTTGTGCACTATAATTATCTTCAAATGTAATCAATAAGAAACACAGGTAATGATTTAACTTCCTCTAATATGAAATAACCATTTTCTGTTCTTGGACGCTGACCTGTGAAAAAAAAAAAAAAAAAAAATATATATATATATATATATATATATATATATATATATATATATATATATATATATATATATATATATATAATAAAAAATAAAAAGTAAATAAATGAGCCAGAAAATAAGAAGAACAAAGAAGAAAGTGCTGACCATACTGTATTTTGGGTAAAGGAGCTATTACCTATGCATTAAAATGTCAGCACAGCACACTGTACAACAGCCCTGGTTGTGAAATCATTACAAAGGCCTAAGTCAGTTCTGTCAGGGGTGTCTAAGGCTTATACTGCACTATACTATTAGAAAAATACAGTGCCATTGAGAAGTGAATCCTCATTAGATTATGCTGTAGGCCAAATGTAAAGAAGATAATAATGTTAATTTGTAGTACGGAAAGTCACATACCAATCCTGTTATATTCTTTGAGTTAAAGGAATAAGTGGCACAGTATAAAGCTGGCTGCCTTACTGTGTAATATTAGACAGCAGGAGAAAACACTGCTTATTTAGAAATCTGACTGCAGTATATACAGTACTCAGCACTTTTAGTTTAAAACCAACTCAACATTATTTAAAAAGCAAATAGGATTCCAATTTCCTATGTGTAACCAACAAAATTAAAATCCATATTCAATTTTGTTGTGATACCACATGACGAAAAGAGTGCAAGCACCAGAAATACATCTGAGAATGCCAGTTCATGTGTCTGCGGGGATGAGACTGTGATCTCAACTTTGAATCTGGCCTGTGCATACTGATTACTTCAAAGCATTGATAATTCATCAAGGAAGCGCAGAGGCTTTAAGACAGAGTGGGAAAACTTTGACTGTCTGTTTCACTCTTCTCTCTGCCCTGCTCACACTCACACACACACGCACACACGCACACATACACACACACGTATACACACACACAAGTATAGAGGCACATTAAATATGCTGAGCTTGGTTTGGCCGGGGGCCATTTCTCTTATATATCCATAAAACAGTACATTATTTCCCTGAGGCTTGAAGCTTATGACTGATGTGCGTGTCACCTGTTTGGTCTGTATTGTCAACTCTCTAAACAAATGCTATCAGAAAACCAAGACTTCATCTGAAATCTAATAAGGTTTGTTTTCAGGTCTAGCCAAACATTTGCATTTTTATTTCCATTGAATTCTTGCAGTGGCTAGAATTCACACTGGGGTAATGAGAGCCAACATACAGTGTAATAAGCATGTTTTGTTACAGATATGCCTCTTGAGTACAGGTAATTGTGTTGGAGATTACATTAGTTTTACAGTATGTCTGTCATGTCAGGGGTCAGCTGGAGGAAGCGTATGATTTCTGACATCGAGGGAGAGAGCAGCAAGAAGTTATCTCTGGCTTTAGACCTAAGCGCTGTAACATATGTCAGGTCTGAGGAGGCAGACGGTCGTATTATTAGCTTCATCCTGTGGAGCTCAGGCTGCGTGACTGAACACCATGACTCTCACTTTTACCTTTGCTCTCACTCAGCCTCCTTCTGCAAACAAGAAACTTTGATCAGAGTGCTTAGGAAGGGCTAAACATACATATGTATATGATAATGTTGTTTTTATTGAATGTCTAGAGACAAGAGTTTGATGCTGCAACAGTAAAAATTGAGTGGGCATTGACTGACAATAAGAAAAGAAATGTACAAACTGAAAGGAAAGTAACCCCACTACAGTTGTGGTAACCTCAAGGCTCTATCAGTAAAAATATTAATAATAAATTACCTGCTAATTATTTTGATTTCAATTTTAGTGCAATGACCTCTTTCTTTTCCTTTTTACGGCCTGAATGAATATTGACTTAACCCACTGTAAAACTCAAAGTGAGGTTAATTGTTATAAATAAAATAATTAGATACATTTTATTCTTCAGTGAGGATGCCAACACGTCTGCCCACATTCAAGTAATTCCTTACAATCAAATTAATGATTTTATATGTTAAATTATGTAACCTTATATTATATGTTAAATTATGTAACCTTATACATACTTCACTGAAAAGAGAGAACTCAGTGACATGATAAAATAATGAAGAGGAAAAGCCAGCAGTGCTAGCAGCAGTAGAGACACTCCTCTTGACGGTCTGATCTCGTATGGGTGAAGCAGCAGCCCACACAGCTTATTATTTCTGAACTGAATGTCAACTCAATCTGACATTCACATGACTACTTTCTGAATTGAAGTGTTGTGAGGATGAAAATACATGTGTATATACCACAAACATAATACTAAAAAGCAACTGTAATTACACTGATGCTTATAGGGAATGGAATCATATGTGTTTCTTTGGTCCTCACATCAGAACTTAGTGTCTATTTTTCCTCTGCAGCAAAATTTTGTGGAGATCCTGGAGTGCCTGCCAAAGGACGGAGAGAAGGGCGTAGTTTCATCTTCAAATCTGAGGTGACGTTCAGCTGTAGCGCCCCCTATCTGCTGGTGGGATCCTCAACGCGAATGTGTCAGGACGACGGCACATGGAGTGGGTCTCAGCCTCGCTGTATAGGTGACTATTTTAGTAACTGCCCTTATTGCTAAAAACTAGAGATCTCTCTTTAAGCTCAGTGTAAGTGTGTAGTCAGTGGTGCATGGGTCAGTTGCCATGTAACAACAGGTCCATTTTCTGATTTTGCACATTGAATGCACTGGGTTTGCTGTCTAAAATGTGATGTGGTTTAAAACATTTAGATTTTGTGGTATAAAAAGCATTGAGCCACAAATGACTGAAACCCTTTAGCCTTGGTACAGGCCTATTTTTAGAGCCTTGTCAAAAAAGGAGTGCTCAGACAGAATTTATAAATAAATTGGCTTAAATATGAAAGAATAATACTGTGTGTCCACATAACAGATAAACCACATAAACTGGTTGAGTACCAAAAGTACTAAATAATAAAAGTAGTAAATAAATAAGGACATGGTTCTGGCGGCAGTAACTCACTAGACAGCGTCTGTAGGGGTTGTATTAGCTCCTCTCTTTCGCCTGAGGCTGGAGAGTCTTCACTCTGTCCTGACCTGCTCTATCTGAAACCAGCCCCCTCAATGAGTGTACATCTGTGATTTATGTTACTTCATAAGTGCCTCCGTCCTCAGAAGCACTCAAACTCTGTAATAACCAGTGCAATATATATCTGCTGTGCACCTTCAATTTTGGTTCTTCCTGCCATTCATAATTTCTGAATAATTTTAAGTTATTTGCACTATGTTCATCCTCTTTATGCAGTGTACCAGCTTATGGATACACCTTTTAAGCGAACACCACTTTACACCATTTGCATAGCACTTTAGATGGTTAAAAATGTGGCATGAGAAGTCATGAGGGTGATTGTGCTGTTGTCCAGCCACTCTAGTAATTGTTCTGTGGTACGTGTTACACCAGTAGAAAATTGCATTGTCATTATCAATGATTGCCTCTCTGTCCTGGTCTCATTTTTATTCTCCTGGCATCCTGCTCCCCATCATGACAATGATTTCTTGTTCCAGAGCCTACAAGAAGCACCTGTGAAAATCCGGGGACACCTGAGCATGGCTTCATGAATTACACAACAGGCTTTAAGGTAAGATGGGGGAACATTTGAAAGAGGCATTAAATAGATTCTGCCTGTGAGTCTGCAGTGATTTATTCCTTCAAATAAATTCAAGCCACATCCAAATACATTTAACTATTAGTTACATCCAGTTGGTGCAGTTTAGAATTTTAATTAAACATTTTCTCAACATACACCAATCAGGCATAACATTATGACCACCTGCCTTATGTGCAGTCCCATACACAACAAACTGTGATGCGCTGTGTTTTGTGCTGAATTTCTATCAGAACCAGCAATAACTTCGTCAGCAATTTCAGCTACAGTAGCTCGTCACCTGTCTCTGGTTCACCACTGTTTCTTCCTTGTACCACTTTTGATAGATACTGACCACTGCAGAATGGGAAGAGCCCTCAAGAGCTGCAGTTTTTGATCATGGTCATCTTGCCTTCACAATCTGGCACATTTTAAACACAATCCTTTCACAGTTTTTTGTGCTTTTGTACTTCAATCTTAAAGACTAGTTTTCTATTTCTATTTTTCTATTTTAAAGTATTAATTCATGACCCATCCATAGCCCCATTAGTTTAAGGCGGTGGTTCTGTCATTCAAAATATATTGTAATGCTTTTCTGTACAATGAATTTGAAGTGTTTGAAACTATACATACGTTGCTGGCATTCAGTATTATCTACAAGGCTAGAGTAACAAACACCAAATCAAAGAAACATTTATAATTGTACTGTAATAGTATTTGCCTACTTTAAGTTGGTCAGTTTGCAGGGAAACTTGTGGCTACAACCAGATATTATTCCTTCAAATCATATGCTGGTGCAATGTGTGAGAGGGTATTATAACTATCCCAGGTGGCCACAACAAAAGAGAACCTCCTGCTGTAAAAGTCACAGTCATGTATATATATTCCCAATGTATGTAATGCTCTTTGTATGTGCACTAGGAGCCATGGTACAATGTGCTCCAGTCAAAGAAATAGATATGGCCAGTCCTGTGTAGGTCCCATGAGGTGTTTTCACGGGCTGCATTTGGTTTTATTTCTGTTTCTCTGGGCGTGTTGCCTATAAGAGTGCAACTATCTCTGCAGTTTCTCTTCACATAATTCTTGATATAGATTTGGCCCAAATACAGCCACAAGCAACTTATTATTTCACTAAGTTTGAATTCTTGCATTTGGGTTTACTGGGGATTCAACACCAAATGAGAAACTCTGCATCAGTGCTGTCGCTGAACCGTCAACAGGGATGTAGATGGTAATGAAAGCCATTTATTAAACAGATGAAAACGTATTTTGGGCCAATATTTTACCTAAAAATCAGCTTTATTCACTTCTAATACTTGTGCGTCACTCGAAACATGTTTCTGCCTGTAGGAATTATCTCCATCTGCCTCCGCACTGTACAGATAATCATTAAAAACAGGAAAAAAAAAAACTTTACTGTGCAGTATCTCTTTCCCAGCTCTTTAAATGTGATGCTAGGAGCGTATTGGCATTTGCATCAGTGTATTGACTCTTTCCCTCTTTGTGTGCTGTGTGTTTGTGGCCAGGTGGGCAGCAGAGTCGACTTCCAGTGCCAACAAGGACACCTACTGCAGGGCTCCACCACTCGGCTGTGTTTGACGGATCTCACCTGGACGGGCACACAGCCTACCTGCCTCCGTGAGTAGTGTTTACTCATCGTTTCATCATTATATGCTGCCTTTGTTTTTCCTCTACCACCCGCTGGCACGCTGGGCTAACAGCTTAAGCCTCTTCTTTCTCCTTATCTCTCTCTCTATTAATCTCTATTTTTCTGTTAAACTATTGCTTAATCCACTCATTCCTTTGTCACCTTTAACCTGAAGTAAATTGCAGCTCTCACCTCAATCAACCGGTCACTCACATTGACTGTGATTACTGTCATTTTGTTTTGAAGTACTCGAACAGCCAACCCACACTAAACTAGGGCAGACTTGCAGTGCAGTCCAGTTGCTCTGGCTTTCCAAGTGCTTTTTTGAACTGTCTAAAACAGTGCATTTTTACAATCCTTTTTTAGCTTCAGGATTTATCAGGGGAATTATGGGAATACATTTAATCACAATGTAGTGCTCCACATTTTACTGCCCTGGACAAACACCTTTACAATCTATAGCTATTCTTTGTAATATGCTGGCTTTAGAAACTGCATGCCCATTTACAATAAGACAATGCGTATTACAACCTTTATTTATTTGTTTTTGTGAAGTCTTAGTAGTTGGTGGTAAAATTTTAAGACAATAGATTGAATATGAGCAGCTTGATTTGTCCACTTGTAAGAAAGTCAGCAGACTATGATTTCAAGTTTAGCTTATTAAACTAATATTTGTATTGATTAGTGGATTCTTTTACACTTCTGTAACTACTGGCCCAACATAAAAATGTACATAGAAATACAGATATGTTAATTGCTACAGCTAAGCAGCAATATACAGTACTTGCTAATGTTTCCAACCAGGCTCTGACTCTTTATTTAAAAATGTTTATTTGAACTTTGCTTATCGAACATTTCTTGTGAATACAGCCATATTGTTTACACACTTAACAAGTCGAACATAACACATTCTTGGTGGAGATAATTAAGCTGTTAAATCACACAAACAAACAGAAACACCACCTCAAAGTAAGACATTGTATTTACATACACAGCAATAGGTCAAACATCAGGTATGTTTCTAGGGCCCATGCACGGCTTATATAATGATGAACAAAATAATAAATTTCAGATAAACCCTAACCTTTTAAATTGCATTTCCTTTAAGTCACCTTTCCCAAAAGGTCTCCGGTGTAGCTGAAATACATAACAATGTGGCCTGCATTGTGGTGGAAATAGTTAAGATTCACTCGCTGTGTTGGCCTTGATCTGCAGTATGTTTTCATGGGACTAACAAAAAATACTGAGGCTATAGGTTAACAGCTTTTCCAAATCCACAATGTATCAACACACATAAACACTAGTTGTTAACCAGACTAACCATTTAACCTCTCTATATTTTTATGTTTTAGGTTAATAGATTCCTCACATGAAACATTACAACTTCCCTGTAGAAATTACTTATCGCCGCTTATGTTTTTGGGGTGGCTATAATTCAGTTTAGTTCACTTTAGACATGATCACTTTGTTCAATCTGTTACATTTTTATGAAAAAATAAAGTGAACAGGTGTTTTCTTGGAGGTCACTCGAATGCTGTACTGAAAATACTGCTGAGGTGGACAATTCCTTTAATTCTTACAGGTGCAGATAAAGAGGCCAATTCAGCTATGTTTGCTATACAGCACACATGATGTAACTACAACACAACATACACCAATACAATGTATGAAGCAGAGCAGCTAAGTTAGTCTAGGGATGTAGATATGAAATATTTTTCTACAATATATTTTTTGTTTTTTTGGTCAGTGGATGTACAGTATGTGCCATGTTTAGACTGAACCAAGGTAAATTTGACGAATCTGAAAGTGCCCTTATTGCTTGGTTTTACAGCTTAATTTTAGTATGCACACAGGACCCTATTAGATTAGACAGATACTTTATATACTTTATTGATCTCAAAGGAAATTGAAGTTGCTGCTGCAGCATCACAAAACTTATAAGAGGCACACTGCATGCACTGTTACTAAGGTGAAAATAAAGTATATAAAAATGTGTAACAAACTTAAACCACTAATTTAACTGACATGCGTAAGCAACCTGTAGTACAATAAGACATACAGTATGTAATATGTAGCATCTGTAAATCAATGATTGTAAACTGCAGGTTCATTTTTTATTTTTTTGACATTGGCGACATTGACATTGTTGCTTATGATTTGCTTTAGGAAAAGGGGTACAAATTTACATATAACAGTGCCTCTTTAAAACAGGACAGTGGCACAAAACAAGGCAGAGCTCAACAATGATTAACTTGCAGTGGGTCAATAGTGGAAACCTGATGAGGGGACTTAATTAACTAATTAAGTACACAGGCAATTTTTAGTGTGACTAAGATTTTTTTTTATCTACCTTTAAATGGTCACATTTATATAGAGCTCTTCTACCTTCATGGGTAATCAAGGAACCATTCACATTCACACACCAGTGTGCGCAGACACTGGAGGAAAGGTGGGTTAAGTGTCTTGCCCAAGGACACAACAACAGTATGCAACGGTGAGGTTTGAACCGCCAACCTTCCGGTTATTGGACAAGCGGCTCTACCAACTGAGCTACTGCCGCCCTTTAGTAAATCAAGACCCTAATATGATACAACGACTGTTAGGGATACTGCATTTTGTGGCATGGACTGTCAGCATTCTGCTACTGTATCATTATACTTTACTCACCTTGTTTGTGCCATCGAGAGAGTGGCCACTATACACCAGGCAACACTGTGCTCATGTTGTGCTTATGTTTATATTGAAGTAGAAGTGTTTTGTGTGGCTCTGACACTGCACTGACCCTTGGTCAAAACAGCACCATAAATCCTCTAAAATACCTTTCTCTATGATTAAATGCTCTTTTGTTATTGTGAATCCACTTAACTGGATTTAGAAGTAAGCCCGCCTTTCTGCATTGCTTGCTGAGGAAAACATATTGACACAATAGAGATTAAATGTTCATAAGTCAAAGTGTGATATTATTGGAGTTTAATCACGTTTAGCCTTTATCCCATTATCATGTTAGTTTTATTACACTTCCAGCCTAATGCATTCAAGTTCACTGGAAAACTGTCAACAATCTCCACTGTGACTTTTATAGTGAAGTTTAAGATCACATGTATCTTCATCAGTGGTGGAGAAAGTACTTGTATTTCATGTTAAAATATCTTTTTTGTTTTAATTGTTAAAGAACTCAAAGTATTCTCACAGATTCAGCAACTACGTAAAGTATAAAATGTGAGGGATGATAATTAAGAACGGTGCTGATTATAAGGATGAAAAAAAACAGTGCAATGGAAGCTAATTAAAGGTGTCACTATTTTGATGTTTCTGAAATGTACAGTTTTATATTTAGATATTTTGTATGTTTTGTTACACTGAGGGCACAGCAAAAAAATTTACCAATTCAGAATTTATTTTTTTTTACTTTGTCTTGGTTGCATTGTTTGTTGTTGTGTGTTGGCCAGTCCCTTTGGCTCCTACATAAATCAATCAGGATGGGTGTTGTGTGTCTGCCTCTATCTGCTGCTGCTGTCTTTGTTCCTAACCAGGGCTCTCTGTCTCTATCAGGCTTTGAACTAAGAGCATTACATGTAGCCGTGTGACAGAAAAAGTGAACGTGTCTTTGTTGGGACTCTTGTAATCTCAGGAGAAAAGTCTTCTTGAAGTGTAAATAAACATGGCAGCCGAATTTGATGAGGGATAAGACATGGCTTTGATAAAACAATTCATGGGCAATGTAAGTGTCTTCGGTATTCACGGTCTACAGACTCTACAACCACTCTGGACATGTGCTGCCAGTTTGTCATCTTAAATGGGTTACATGCACTTGTGACAGACAGCGAGAAGAGGGATTTATTTAATAATTTAGCAACTTATTTATAGATTAGACATGATTGATTTGTCATTTCACTAAAAAATGTTGGGTGGCTTATGCAGTTTACCAACACTTTCCCATTAATCTCTTTGAGTGTAGACTAAATCACTTTAACATGACTATATGAAACTAAAGATATCCTTCACTCCTCTGGACTTGTTTCACATATTTTGTCTTCTAGGTCATGCTAAATATGTCAGATAGTGGCAGAATTATTAGCACAAATGCTAGCAAGATAAATAAAGATATCAAGAAGTTTCCCAAAGTCTACTTAAAGGACATTTATTCTAACGCGACTTTTCTGAGCTTTCTACTGTGTTCTGTTGTTTCCTCCTCAGTAACATATCCAGAGTTGTAATTTTATTTCTTTGATGCATGTTGGAGAGAGTTAATCTTGTGTGCTAAGGTGCTGATCTTTTTAGGAGCTGAAAACTCTCAGTTTCACCGCTTTAAGTAGATATGTGAGAAACCCAACCTTCATGTTTGTAAAGCCTATTCACACATACACTGCCACTGGACTTTCGAATCAGAGCCCAATTATATATATACACTGAACAAAAATATAAACACAACACTTTTGCTTTTGCTCCCATTTTTCATGAGATGAACTCAGAGATCTGAAACTTTTTCTACATACACAAAATAACCATATCTCTCAAATATTGTTCACAAATCTGTCAAATCTGTGATAGTGAGCACTTCTCCTTTGCTGAAATAATCCATCCCTCCTCACAGGTGTGCCATATCCAGATGCTGATGAGACAGCATGATTATTGCACAGGTGCGCCTCAGACTGGCCACAATAAAAGGCCACTCTGAAATGTTTTTTGAGGGAGCGTGCAATTGGCATGCTGACGGCAGGAATGTCCACCAGAGCTGTTGCTCGTGAATTGAATGTTCATTTCTCTACCATAAGTCGTCTCCAAAGGCGTTTCGGAGAATTTGGTAGTACATCCAACCAGCCTCACAACCGCAGACGACGTGTAACCACACCAGCCCAGGACCTCCACATCCAGCATGTTCACCTCCAAGATCGTCTGAGACCAGCCACTCGGACAGCTGCTGAAACAATCGGTTTGCATAACCAAAGAATTTCTGCACAAACTGTCAGAAACCGTCTCAGGGAAGCTCATCTGCATGCTCGTCCTCCTTATTGGGGTCTCGACCTGACTCCAGGTCGTCGTTGTAACCGACTTGAGTGGGCAAATGCTCACATGCGATGGCGCCTGGCACGTTGGAGAGGTGTTCTCTTCACGGATGAATCCCGGTTTACACTTTTCAGGGCAGATGGCAGACAGCGTGTGTGGCGTCGTGTGGGTGATGTCACTGTTGTGGATCGAGTGGCCCATGGTGGCGGCGGGGTTATGGTATGGGCAGGCGTATGTTATGGACGAAGAACACAGATGCATTTTATTGATGGCATTTTGAATGCACAGAGATATTGTGACGAGATCCTGAGGCCCATTGTTGTGCCATACATCCAACAACATCACCTCATGTTGCAGCATGATAATGCACGACCCCATGTTGCAAGGATCTGTACACAATTCTTGGAAGCTGAAAACATCCCAGTTCTTGCATGGCCAGCATACTCACCAGACATGTCACCCATTGAGCATGTTTGGGATGCTCTGGATCGGCGTATACGACAGCGTGTTCCAGGTCCTACCAATATTCAGCAACTTCGCACAGCCATTGAAGAGGAGTGGACCAACATTCCACAGGCCACAATCGACAACCTGATCAACTCTATGCGAACGAGATGTGTTGCACTGCATGAGGCCAGTGGTGGTCACACCAGATACTGACTGGAGTCCCCAGACCTCCCAGTAAACCCCCCCAGTAAAACAAAACTGTATGTTTCAGATTGGCCTTTTTTTGTGGCCAGTCTGAGGCACACCTGTGCAATAATCATGCTGTCTCATCAGCATCTGGATATGGCACACCTGTGAGGAGGGATGGATTATCTCGGCAAAGGAGAAGAGCTCACTATCACAGATTTGACAGATTTGTGAACAATATTTGAGAGATATGGTTATTTTGTGTATGTAGAAAAAGTTTCAGATCTTTGAGTTCATCTCATGAAAAATGGGAGCAAAAGCAAAAGTGTTGCGTTTATATTTTTGTTCAGTGTATATATATATATATATATATATATATATATATATATATATATATATATCCTATTAGAAAGTTATCGGTTATCAGCCAAAATCTGGCTATTTGCTGATATAAACAGTACTATTTTTACTGTGTGCTAGAGTGCTAGAGTAACCCGTGTGCTCTGGCACCAACTCAGAGTGTTTGCAAGCAGTTTGGTTCTTACTCTGCAGTTCATAGGAAACACCCCAAATCACCTTCTCATGGCCTGAAAAGCTAAAAATGGCAATAAAAATATTTTGCTCATTTCTTTGCCATAAAATCTCATAGAACAAAAATTAAAAATTTATTTTGTAGTTCTCTCCATGCTCTACTTGCACAGCAAATTTAAATGAAATTTAAGTTAAACAAACTTAGTTAAAGATTACATAATAATACTCCCCACACCAATACCCTAAGGCCATACCGCCTGGTGGATGCCCGATCCCGTCAGACCTCAGAAACTAAGCAGGGTAGGGCCTGCTTAGTTTCCTGGATGGGAGACTGCTGGGGAACATCAGGAAGCCGGTGTGAATGTGAGTGAGTGAGTGGTTGGTGATGGTCGGAGGGTCCGTTGGCGCAGATGTGTGCAGCCGCGCTTCTGTCAGTCTACCCCAGGGGAAACTGTGGCTACAAAATGTAGCTTACCACCATCGAGTATGGAGTGAATGAAATACCTCTTCCCTACTGTGTGTAAAGTGCTTTGGGTGACTTGTGTCATAGTTAACGCGCTATATAAATACCATTCCCTTCCTTTCCCCAACACCCACTACAACCTACATAACAATCAGCATAAAGAATAAGCAGCTTTATACAACATTTTATAAAGATGTTTAGACTAATAAAGTGGCCTGGGGTATACACGTCATATTCATGTAAACAAGAGCAAAACGAAAAATGCTTTACAATACTTTTTCTTAATCTATAACTGTATTGGCTGATGTATCGGATATTGGTAATTTTTTTATTACCTAATATCGGTATCGGCATCAACCTTAATTTAAAAAAAAAAAAAAATTAAATCCATATTGGTTGGGCTCTACTTTGAATATGCGTACTGATCATTTCTGCGCTTAAACTGTTGTTACTACAAAGGAGTCAGCTCATTTATCTAGCTGTTTGCTTCATATTGCTAATAGCCATGCTAATTAGCATCATACCCAAGCTTTTACAGCCAAAATGTTTATAAATATTGATCCTTTTAAGTTTTAAAATGTGAACTACTAGTCTAGAGGTGTCCAAAACTTGTCCAAAAAATTTTAATAAGCAAAAAAAAAAAAAAAAAAAAAGCATAATACAAGACCTCTAAGGTTTGATCCTGGATTTAGTATTTACTAAAATCTGAATGGATAATAAATTAGGAGGTATCTTTTTACAAATGTGTTTGACATTGTTGGGAGTGTTACTTATGATTTGCTAAGAAAGCAATGAGGCAGAGCAAATATCTGCACATATTTTGTCTTTTAGGTCAGACATGCTAAATATGTCAGATAGTTGCAGAATTATTATCTCTTGCAAGATAAATAGAAGTTTCTTAAAATGTTCTCTAGGTCTGATCCTGGCGTCATTTGCGCACCGCGTTGCCCCTAATGTCATTAAGACGCCATGAAGAACCAATTTACTTGTGTGAGTCACTTGCAGCTGTCTCCCATTTGACGGCTGGCAACATATTCTTTCCCTGAAAAGCTGCAGAATTATTTTGCTAGTTCACATTTTTGTCGACGACTCTGCATCTAAATATTCAACTCCTTAGTGTTTTTGCTGGTGTAGACTCATTTGCATACATTTTTGTTTAGTGCAGAGTTTGTTGATTTTTGTTGATGGAAGTATTTTCCACCCACTTCTGCGAGAAAATGAAACTATTTAATATAGTATAAAAAGGTTGATATTTGGCAATGCAGAAAACATCATTTGCCTACCTTCTGATGCAGCCAAAGCCTATGGCATCTCTGAACGAAAACACCTTAATCTTACTAATTAAACATAATGACTAACTTATTTTTTTATTTAAAAAAGATCAGACAAATCTCTTAAAATACATTAGTGCTATATACACAGCAACTCAAATCTTATTAGATTAGTTAGTACATGCAGATGTTTCTAAACACCATCATTCAGCATTTCATTTTTATGCAAAGCTTCTTTAGTTACCTTGGGACTAAATTACTTATAATGAAAAAACACTCAGAATTGACAAAACCCACCACTTTTAAGTGCCAAAACTTAGTTTTGTCATTTAAATTTTTCATTAACTCCAGGAATGCAAAAAGCACCCCAGACTAGATTCCCAAACAGTTTCTGAATTAAAATGACTGCTGTTAGCATGATAGAAGACGCCTTGCTTTTACCGCTGTAGTTTTATACAGAATGTAAAAGTTTGATGCTCTGCATTACACTACTTTAGTATCATCTGAATCCAAAGGGAAAACATCTGTCTATCTGTTGAAAATATTAAAGTATTAACATTCTGGTCCGACTGTGAGGAGTGGAGATAAACTGTATGTCCTCTCTGACACCACCTCCTCCTGTGAGTGCTTAATTATCCTTTAGTCTGTGAATGCATCACTGTTTGTGTGTGTGTGGAGTTCAGTCTGGATGTGCCTGTACTAACAAGTCTGCCCTCTGCCTGATCTCCAGCTCACTCCTGTAAGCAGCCGCGGAGCCCGGCCAACGCTGACGTGGTGGGTCTGGACCTGCCCTCCTACGGCTACACTCTGGTCTACACCTGTCAGCGCGGTTATTTCCTCTCCGGGGGCTCCGAGCACCGCGTCTGCCGCTCTGACGGCAGCTGGACTGGCAAGGTGCCTGTCTGCCGAGGTACGTGGTCAACAAAGGTCTCCAAAGGCTGCATGATGGAGAAGGCTGCTTGCATTTAGGGCAAGAAGTCTGAAATACAATGTTCCAGACCAGAGGGAAAAAAGTTGTGAGGTTATAGCTTATACAGTATAGATGTTCAACTTCTCATTTTTGCATTTCAAATTTTAATAATTATATGGATTTTTACTGAAAATGTGTTCTCTATGGAAAGTCTCTGCTATGCTTCCCTTAGACTTCCCCTGCAATGTTCCCATGCAACTTAAAAGTGAAATAACAGTACTTATACTTAAGAGCAGATTTGGAGTACTAAGATATTTCAACCCTTATTAAACTAAGATTACAATAAAATGGCTTAATTGTGCCGCATGTTCATCTACAAACTACATCTGACATTTGTAATACAAGGCTGTACATTATTGTAGAGCCCAATTAAACCCTAATCAAATGCAATGAGCTGTTTCTGTGATATTGCCTTCTCTGTCTCTATATTTATGTTTAAATCGAACAGTTCAAACTTGATATGTTAATGCTTCACACTCGAGTCGAGCAGGATGTTACAGCTGAGCAGATTTTACTCCTCCGTCATCCTCCTGCTGTTATGTGTTGCTGTGTAACACCACGTTTTTGTGACATACATATTTATGTTTCATTGCAGTTGGCTCCAAATCACACGAGAAAACTGTCAAACCCATATCAGGAACACCAAGCCCTAAAATAAATGGTAAGTTTAAAATCCAGAAGTGTTTAAGGCAATCATTTTGTCACTGTTTATGAAAAGTCTAGTGTAAAGTTGTACTGCCTTGTACACCATGCAAGTTTTTGGTAGAGGTGCAAAATGCAGATTTTATTTTATTATGTTTTTTGTTATGACAATTTCAGGAAAAGTCTGTAATGGGCCAAAGACAAAATTATTTTGGAGTGGATCCAGATCACTGTTTTGATCCAGGAGTGTTTTAAGTGACTCTGCACTATTTTGGGATACGGACCAAAGATACTAACTTTACTTTATTAAAAGAACTCATGATGAGTCTTATCTTCTTTGGATTTCTGTAGCATCCTGGGCGCTATATCTTTACCATTGCAAGATAGGACCAGTGCCTAGGCAGAGGTCTACGTTCTCTAAGTGCTTCTAGCTTTCATTTTTTTCTTTCTTTTTTGCCAATTTGTGTAAAAACTCACCTAAAACTTAAGACAGTACTGTACAGTCATACCGATGTTAAATATGTAAACAAAATTAAATATAGTTAATTATTGTTGCTCAAGTCAGTTTATTCAATAACTGGAGAAAGCAACATGCAGCATGTACACAGGACTGATTTGAGTCTGTGTCTAGCCCCTCCTCCTGTGTGGTATTTGGGTTTAGCAGCAGGATTAATAGCCATGACATTTGGTTCAGACATTTATGAACCCACAGCAAGTACAATAGTTTTGGCTATTGCTTATTTTGCTGTCACAGTTTTAGTGCCATTATTTTTTTCCCACTTTAAATGTTTTGGTTTGGCCCCATCCTCCTCTGCCACTTTTCTTCACTAATGAGCTTGACATCAAGGGTATCTTAGATAATAGTAAACTACCCAATCTTTTAGAAAAGGATTGGACAATGGATGCACCTCTAACATTTAGTGTCATTAATTAGCATTTGCCTTTACTTTTTACAATTTATACCACAGAAAACACAGAGGTCATATTAATGTTAGCTGGCATAAACTTACATCTTTTTTAAAGGTTTTTTGTCATTCAAAAGTCACATTAAGTTGAAAATTTAGAATTATAATTTGATAATGCCACAACACATCCTTTTATATGTTAAGTTCTGTGTTAATTTGATGTTGTTTTGTTAATTAAATAAATTTTCAGTCATTCATTTCATTTTGGGATAATTTTAATGTAATAATTTAATAGCTTTCATTTCATAATCTTCCTTTTTTTTTCTTCCTTGCAGTTCCTGATGACGTCTTCGCCACTGATTTTGTCTGGAAGGGCTCTTATGATTACAAGGGTCAGAAACAGCCTCTGACTTTGACAGTCACCAGCTTTAATGCCACAACGGGAAAAGTCAATGTAACTTTAACTGACAGTAGCGTGGAGTTTCTTCTCTCTGGTGAGTCATCTATAAATTATTGGTCTGGTCCTTCCTCCCTCCTCCTCCTCCTATCTCGGCCTCTCTCTAACTCTGTGTGTCACTTTCATTTATTCTGAGGGTGCCTCGTGTCACTCAGTCAATCTTACAGTCATCTCATGCATGAGAGTGGAAATTAACTATTGGCTCTTAGACTGATATATTGGAGTGTGGCGCATGGCAGACTCACTGCAGTTTCCTCAACAGCTCTTACTGTTTGCCTCTGCTTCCTCCCTGCTGCTTTTCATTTGTCTTTTCCCCTTTATTGCCCCCACTCATTGTGCGATCTCTTTATTCACTACATTTCTCGGCTTGCCTCTCATTTTCTATCATTTTCTACTTTCCAGGAGTGTACAAGCGCCAGGAGGCACGGTTAGCACTCTTGCTGTACCAAATGAGAGCCCTGGCCCACAGCTCCCTGGGCAGGATTACTGATGAGACCTGGGCAATGGACGGATTTGTGAGTACACAACGAATTAGAGGAGGCTGCTCAATGATCGTAAAAAAAAAAAAAAAACTAACTAAAGCTTTTATAGTTATTTTACATGGATGTGTTGGAAGGTGGATGTGGATTATTGTGGGCAATGGTGCTGTTAGTACGTAAATGCCAGAAGAAAGACTTCCTTGGGCGTAAGAAAACCAACCAATGTTTCCCTATTATTACTTCTCTCTTCATCCTATTTAGTCTGACAAAAGCTACCCAGGCAAACAAATGGCAGTCATTTTCTGCATTTGTGACTGTTATATTACATTTCCTATACTAACTCTGTGTGAAGTCTTCCTGCTTTGTGACTTTGGTAAATTTTTAACAATTCCTCCACAGCCTGTGCACCGGGATTGACTGCAGAGCTATTGTATTGGCTGGATTAAAGTTATTTTGCTAAAATTAACTTCAAGCTTCACTTAATAATAACTGCAAACTACATGTGAGTGCACACTGTAGCGAGCTATTGATAGTACGCTGCACCTTTTCCACTGTGAGGTTCAAACACAAAAGCTTCAATTTTGATTGAGGCACAACAGACTGCGCTCTGTACTAAATAGAGCGTATGTACTTGGTGAAGTAGTGTGGGATACACTTAGTATTTATTGGGTGCCAAAAAGAATGACTTTTATACACACTTGAATAAAACTCACACTGTGTCTGAAGTCGGTGGTATTTCTCTTGTTCCAGGTCTCAGCTGAGCCAGAGGGAGGCAGCTATGTTTTCCAAGGCTTTATACAGGGTAAAGACTATGGACAGTTCGGTCTGCAGAGGCTCGGTATGTCTCCTCTTTCTATTCACTTCATTTCTTTTGTGTTTTTTTTACTTTTCTCTTTCACTGTATTGAAATTTACACAAAGTAGAGCCGCACATCATCTTAAATCTATTGTTACTGCAATATTAACAAACATAATATCTATATTGCACATATCTGAATGTAAAATAGGTTTCTGAAGCCTTACATTAAATTATGTTATGACCGAATAAAAATAAAAAAAAACTCAATTAAATGGTCATGATTCAGTCCTACGTTTAGACCAGCTTTAGCGTCTCAGCTCAGTTTTGACCAGTGAGTCCAGACCCTTGTATTTCTTCATAAATTAAAATTGAATTGAATGTGTACTATCTATGGTTAATAAAGGCTTAGCTTCAAACAGGGAATCTAAATATCACCAATCATTACACTTTCACAATATTCAACACATTTATCACATATTTCAAGTTTTTTCATGCAGCCTTACAAGAGTGTAATGAAATCTGCAATATGAAATATAAAATGTTGTACGAATAAAAACTTATGGCATTTGCTTCTTTCTAATAAAAAAAAAAAACTTCTCTCCAGCTGTGAAACAAATTATGCTTTAAAGTGCAGTCCTTATAAGAAAAAGTGTTTAATAGTTTAAGTTGTTAAAGTTCTTAAATATTTTATATGAGATAGATTAAAATCCTAACAAGGTTAAAAGATTGTGGCATGAATTCTTATGGCTATAATGCTATTTTTCTCTGGTCTTTTTAATCTCATAGTAAAATAATGCATGTACAGAATCAATGTGAAGTGCTCCATATGTTCTCTAGCAGCTGTATTTTATTTTTATTTAAGCTGTATATATTCATTCTGCATGTTGTGGCCTAGTTTGTCCTCTCTCATTACTGACGTGTCATGCTCTCAAAAGTGATAATCATTTCCACTACGGTCATTTACGCCTGTCGTCTGTGTGAACTGTGTCCTGCTGCTTGATGTCCTCATCTTCATCAACATCATCATCACTGCGCTTCTCTTTATCATCATCATCACTGTCACAGTTTGCATCGCCATCAGCTCCAGTCAATGACATGTATGACTTTTAGTTCCCCTTTTTATTTGTCTTTGGTGTAATATTTTAATATTTGAGCATGCAGGACTGTGCAGAAGTCCTGGACAGGTTTTAAAGGCTATGAACATGTGTATCAAGAAAAATCTGGCCATGTGTTACAATGGTAAAGATATAGTGCTCAAACCTGGAATCAAACTCGAACACACAATACCACACAATACCCTTACCTCTTACAATGATAACAAATCTACTAAAACTAATTCTTTGTTATTTTAGTGAGTGAAGTTAATACCTTTGGTCAAAATGGTGCACAATCCTTTAAAACACTGCTGGATTTAAACAGTGATCTGGTTCCAAACCAAAATTATTTAATTTGTCTTTGGCCCATTACTCATTTTTCCTGACATTTTAATAACAAAAATAATTAATAATTCTGTATTTAAGGCCCTCTTAGTTAACAGCATTTTACACCTGCCTGAAACTTTTGCACAGTACTCTATGTTGCACATACTTAATAGATGTTTCCAGAAGTTTTTAATAGTGGTGTTTTTTGCAGGTTTGAGTGTGAGGGAGAACGCGACTCTCCCTGACCCTGAGACCAATGGCTCCACCAACAGCAGCTCTGTGGCTGTTGCGATCCTTGTGCCTTTCTTTGCTCTCATCTTTGCAGGCCTTGGTTTTTATCTCTACAAGCAGAGGTATGTATCATATCCATAAAATCCAGTCTAAATTTAGTTTTTTACTGTTTTTTGTGTGAGTTTGGTCCTTCCTGAAAAAGAAGGCGGTATGTTTCCCATCTCCCAGGTGGATTTTTTGAAAGTTTTAGAAACTTAGATTTGTGTACATGTGAGGAGAGATGCAGCTGAAGGAAATGTCTTTCAAACAACAGTAGACTGCATGCTGTGGCCCACTTCCTGAGCCTGCGTATACATTCTTCTCTGGATTCAGACTTTCTATAAGAGGCATCAAAGCCTGATGAAATATTACATAACTTGTTACTGCTCACTCTATATTACGCAACAGCATACGTCAGGAATTTTAAATGAGAACAAATTGGCTGAAACTCTGAAGACAAAATACTATACAGACACTATACAACACTCTTCACTGTACAAATGAATACTAATATTAAAATGCATTCTATTTAGACATGAATTGTTCTGTTTTGAAGGTTTAATTAACAGTATTGTATGTACAGAGGGTCTAAAATGCACACATTTTCTGGAGTGGACCAAATATTACTACTCAGCCTTACATCATCATTACATCTGTCCACACTGAGACAGTTTGGACATGTTTAGTTGATTGGTAGAAGGCAAGATAATTGTGGTATCTTTCCTAATTTGCATCACTCTTTATTTCTGCAGGAAAACTGACAAAGCGCAGTACACGGGATGCTCCGTCCATGAGAACAACAACGGCCAGGCCACGTTTGAGAACCCAATGTACAACACAAACACTAAATCTACAGAGGGGAAGGTCGTCCGCTTTGACCCTAACCTCAACACCATCTGCACTATGGTGTGATGATCACCAAATAAGAATGGACTACAGTATATACAACCTCTACATGCAAAAACTGTATGTATGACTTTCTGAAGAGGCAAAACTGCTCAGAAACATAAAGCACATTTTCAGAAACTATTATGGCAGTTACAGTGGATCTTATCTAGATGAAAGAGAGGAAAATCTTCACATAGTTCAGTGGAGAACAGTGTTTTACACTCTGTGAGTGTTGGTGTGGGAGACAAAAGCCTCTGGCATATAGATAAAATAGAGTATTTTATACTCTCTAGTACAAATATAGTGGGGCTTCTTGACAAAGCCAAATGGATAAATATTCTGGAAAAACATCCCAAAAGTAGCCCCCCTCTGTCTTACATTCATACTAATGAGTTATTTTCTCTAAAGGAGCGAGGAGCTTTTGCGTGTTGATCAATATAATGTTCAGAGTCTTTTTTTCCAGCAACAGATTTGTGTGAGCAGAGGAGGAAAGTGCCAGTGATGCAGGCTCTTTAAGCTTATGGCCGATTTATACCTCTTAATTGGATGTTACCTCCTAGTGTTGAAATATACAGCTAGGAATTTAATTTCTGAAGTGCAGTACAGTTTTTGGTCACCACTGGGAATAAGGGGAGTTTTATTGTACCAGTGCAGTTACTTTGACCACAGAACAGTGTATTTTCTGCCAATGAGCTATGCTCACCATTAGCGTTTATTATCAAGCTGTGTGCAATGATCTTTTTTATTTGACAGATATAGTCTTGCGTTGAAATATGAGTTTAAATTGCTGACTAGCCTGCAAGACTAGTCCACGCACACTGTACTGTACATTTTAGGATATTGCCTCTGTGGGCTTTACTTATCATCTGTCTGTGTAACTGTCAGTTATTACTTAAATGTTGTCTTTATTTCTATTAACACCTTAAAATGGTTGCAGTTTCTCCCAGTGTCTCAGATAAACCAAATATCAGAGAAATTATCTCCACCTTTAACCCACTATACAGTATGTCAAGTCTCTCACATTAGGTGTCTCAAGAAGTAAAAACAGCACCTACATAAGGTCTGGTTTCCTAGAAGTGTGTTAATGTTTATAACTCAAAGTACACAATAGATAATAGGTTAAGAACAGCTTGAACTCTGAGGAATGCTGTGTTATAGTGTAATTTAAACATTTGAATGCAAGACTTTAACATCCTCCGCAGTTTAACATTAACCCACATTCTGTCTTACGCTTTTGTTTATTCTTTTGGGAAACCTTGCCTCAGTCAATAAAATCTTGATCTCCACTCCTTCTATGAGACACTTGGTAAAAATGAGACTTTGGCCTTTTATTGAATTCTTATGATCCCAACCATTACATCTGCATTTTAGTTTTGACCCATCAGCTTCTGCCAACAAATGTACAGTATACATGAGAAACTTTGCACACACATCCCTCCTTAAGTATTGTAATAACATTGATCCAAGTAGATCTGACAGCCCCCTCATTCTCTACATCATTGCAGTGCCTTGAATACTGTATGGGCATATGTTTTTACTGCATTCGATACCCAGTACATCATTGTAATTTAATCGCACAGTTTGCAATGATCTGAGTGGTGTAACCCCGATGGTTTGTTTTAAAAGAGTGCTGAGTCTGAAATGCAGCTCATCGTTTCATATTTGTGCATGTTAGCAAAAAGTGAGCATAGCAACTGCTGCTATTGTATGATGTGCCACAACGTTGGTTCTTGTCATTGCTGTTACATTTTGTACATTTATACAGTTTTGATACTTAATGGCATTCTTTTGGAAGATGTCTTGTGTTATCTATATGTAATATATTTTGCAAGTTCATATTTGTTAAAGAGAAAAGGCGCAATTGACATCAAACGCTATATTGTTTCACCCCCTACTCCAGATTAGACTATGAAGCTTTTAAATGTACCCGAATCTTGTTTGCCCATATAAAAACAATGTAAATGAATATGTACATAGGTCAAATGTTTTGTAAAGAGATATATTTTTTATGGAAATAAAGAGTTTGTAAGTTATTAAATATGTTGTGTAAAATTTCACATGTAAATGTCATGTAAAATCAAAAATGTTTTGTATTTTTTCTTTATCAGCAATGTATAAATCCTTAATTTATATATAAAATATAAAATCATGAACCTAATTGTTCTCAATTTTTGTCACAGTGTAGGTTTGTGTACAGCCCAGTGTCTTGTCACTCTTGCCTCCTATTTCTTTGAGCAGCAGATATTTTTAATTAGTTTTTTACCTCATTAGGCTTAGCACTGATATCATCACTGTCCACGAGAATTTGCAGATGTTGGAAAGTAAATACGCCTAGTATTTATTTTATTTTTTTTTCTTGTAACTTTTAGTATATTTTTACAGATAAAATGGAAATTTTAATAATTCAAAACACTACTATACAGCCATTTATGGTAAGTATGGATACATGTTCAGTTATGCTGATGATATGCAGCTGTACATCTCCATGTCTCCTGATGACACAAGACCAATGGATGCCCTTTTTAACTGTATTTTAGATCTTGGATGGCAGAAAACTTTTTACAGCATAACCAGGACAAAACTGAAATTTTAATCATCAGTAATATTTTTAAGGGCAGGCTCAAAACCTAATATTTACCTAATATTTTTATTAATGTTACTCTTATTTATTCTATTCTTTTATTCTGTTTATATTATTATGTTATACAGTTAGGTCAATAGGTATTTGGACACTGACATTCAAAATACAGTTATATAATTAATATGTGCTTAAAGTGCAGACTCTCGGCTGTAATTTTAAAGTATTGATGTCCAAATCGAGAAAGGGTTTAGGAATTGCAATGTGTAGCAGCCTCTTTTTCAGGGACTCAAAATTATTCAGACAGTTGCTTCAAAAGCTATTTCTTGAGCTGCATGGGCTATGTCCCTCATTAATTCATCATAAACTGAGCAGATAAAAAGGACTGGACTTGATTCCAGGTGTTAAATTTGCATTTGAAAGCTGTTTCTGTGAAATCACAACATACAGTTTCTCAATTGAAGTGAACCAGGCCATCCTTAAACTGGACCAAAAAATGGTGAAAAACCCCTTCACAACATCCACCTCAGTGTAGAACACTCTCCAGGAAGTAGGTCTATCAGTGTCTAGGTCCACTATAACGAGAAGACGAGAGAAAATAAAGAGGGTTTACCACAAGGTGCAGACCATTCATCAGCCTCAACAATAGAAAGGCCACATTATACTTGGCCAAAAACACCTAAAGATGTCAGCCCAGTTCTGGAACAGCATTCTTAGAACAGATGAGACTCAGACCAACCTGCACCAGAATGATGGGCAAAGAAAAGTATCGAGAAGGCTTGGAACGGCTCATGATCCAAAGCACAGCACATCTTCTGTGAAACATGGTGGAGCAGTGTGATATGTGAGCATCCATAACTTCCATTGGCACTGGGTCACTGGTGTTTACTGATGATGACAAAATTATGACAAAAGACAGAAGCAGCTGGATGAATTCTGAAGCGTATAGGGATAAACTTTCTGCTCAGATTCAGACAAACGCCACAAAGTTTATGGGTGGCGCTTCACAGCACAGATGGACAGTGACCCAAAACATACTGCAAAAGAAACCCAGGAGCTTTTAAGGCAAATAAGTAAAATATACTGCAATGGCCAGTGGTCAGTCACAAGATCTCAGCCCAATCGAGTTGCATTTCACTTGTTTAAGCTTAAGGCAGAAAGACCCACAAACAAGCAACAACTGAAGCCTGCTGCAGTAAAGGCCTGGCAAAGCATCATAAAATAGGAAAACCAGTGTTTGGTGATGTCCAGACTCCAGGCAGTCATCACCTGAAAAGTATGAACATTTTATTCATGGTAATGTTCATCTGTCCAATTACTTTTGAGACCCTGAAAAAGAGGCTGCTACACAACAAAGAGCTGTATCTCCTAAAACCTTTGTCTGATTTGAACATGAATCCTTTCAAATTACAGGAGAGAGTCTGCACTTTAAGCACATATGAATAATACAACTGTATTTTTAACATGCTTTGGCTTACAGCTTAAATAACAAAACTTGTATCAGTGTCCAAATACTTATGGACCTAACTGTATCTTCAGTGTTTCCTCAGAGGGGGCTCTCTGCACCCGGGCTGTGATTGGACATGGCTGCTGTGGTACTGCCCTGTGGGTTCATTTGGCCAGGTTGGTTGGGTTCTCTGCCTGCCACTTCACTGTGTGCCCCTGGTTGGTGTCCTGGGGGCCGTGGTCTGTGAGCAGCTCCAGGTGCAGACTGCTTCCTGTGATAGTGTTTGCGATGTTGTATGTATATCATCTCCGTGATGCTGTTCAGAGCAGCTGCTAAGTGTGAGCCACCAAAACTGAAATGAAAGCGGCCCAAACTCTGATTGTTATTATGATGCTTGTATTCTGTTGAGTTTGTAGCTCGTGTGGTTTACTCGAGCTTCTGCGGTGTCCTGTGTATTAAGGAATATCAGACTGGTCACTCTGCACGTCAATTAAATGCCATAAGCTATATTTTGGACTTTATTTGTAAAGACAGGGCTCTGCGATCGACCCGCACTGCCCTTGCAATCAACTGGTAGATCTCAATCAACACATTGGGAACCCCTGGTCCACAATATTAATATTTTCTGTGAATACCTCCACTTCCTGGATTTTGATCTTAACCCTGGTATTGTCCACACGTCTGAACCAGTGGCTGGGGGTAGTACCTGCACGAGTCAAGAGCTCTTCTTTCAACTTCCTCCATGTACAGATTAGCCACAACTGAGGAGACTGGGGAGCCCATAGCACAGCTGTGTCTCTCTCTGTAGAAGTTTCCTCTGAACTGGAAATATGTGGTGTTGAGACATACCTCCAGTAGTTAGCAGATGTGGTCCGGTGTCAGGTTTGTCCTCTTCTGCAACATTGGATCTTGAAGTAGTCTCTTCCTCACTGCGGTTACTGCCTCTGTGGTGGAGATGCAGGTGAACAGGGACGTCACATCATAAGACACAATAGTCTCATCAGAATCCAGCTGAAGGTGTTTGACTTTATTGGCTAAGCCTTGTGAATTCATGACGTGATGCTCTGTGTTGCCAACAAGAGGGGCCAGGATTGTAGCCAGGTGTATTGCTAAGTTGTAAGTGATAGAGTCTGTGCTGTTGACAATGGGTCTGAGTGGTATTCCCTCCTTGTGGATTTTAGGGATGCCATAGATGCAGGTAACGGCACCCCCCAGCTGCTTGTCTATGACTTGGTATTTCTCCCCCTCCTCCGTGTCTCAGGTGGTGGTATCACTGAGTAAGCTGTTCAGTTTGGCCTCATAGTCCACTGCCTTCATCATCACTGTGCATCTACCTTTCTCCGCAGGCAAAATGTTAATGCTCTTGTCCCTCTCCAGCACTGTTTACTGTGTTTTCGTAAAATGCACTTACGGACTATAGCAATTTACAACTGTGGGCACTAGATGTCGCCTCCTTTGAGTTTTAAATGGCAAAGACTATTCATGTAAAAAAAGTAGGTTTTGAGCTAATTTGCTGTGGCCTCCTTCCATCACAGAGAAAAGTATCATCACAGAATGCATTGTGTGTCAAGTCAAAAGTTACATCTTACTGATCATTTGGGCGATGGGACTAAGTGGCTTTTGATGTTACATCTATAACATCTCCAGTGTTTTGATGTTGTTGGCTCATGAAGGAGATCTAAATTGTTTGATGTTAATTATGCCAGACGAGACAATTATTATAGTTTTAAAATATATGGAAATTCTGAGATTATAATACTTTGGAGAGCCACTGAAATTACACTCTCAACTATTTGACATTTTGAGACTATTTAGTCACACATTTGGCTAATAATATAACAAACTGACAATTATACCATAGAATGATAGAAATATATATTACTAAATGACAAAATGTTTTGATAAATAATACATAATATGCATAATACACATTAGGCCTCCATACTTATTCATCTTCATGTCATTATACATCTTTAATTATTGAACAATGGGAAAAATGACTTCTTACAACAGCTCACAGAAGGTACAAAATGTCTAAAATGTGTGCATGCAAAAAAAAAAACTTGTTAAAAGACTAACAAATGCCACTAAAATGTGTATACTATCTAAACATAGAATATACAAGAGCAAGTTTGTTTTTTCACAATGCAAGAAAATCTATATACATGCATATTTTGTGTGTGGTGTATCTGACAGCAGTGTGAATAAATGACCTGTGGTAGGACTCGTGTGTAGCCGGGTCTAAAATATTAATTTCAGAATGTACAGGCTAAAATACGGAAGCGCATAGTAGTCACCAAAAAAAAAAAAAAAAAAACGAGATAAAGATCAACGTACCCTTTAGGACATTGAATGGCGCCCGTCACAGTAACCAGTATGAGACAAAGGTTTTTTAACAATAGGACAGTAAATACATGGACTGCCCTGCCAGCCTCTGTTGTAACTGCTCTAAGTCTGAACAGCTTAAAATCACGACTTGATAAACTCTGGAAACACCACCCATGGTACTTTAACTGGGAAGATAACTCCTTTAGTTACCCCGAACCCAGTATGTCGCAAATCACAAACATTATGAAGTATGAAGTTCAGCTCAAGATCTGGTCATAGAGGCCACAGGGCCTGCGACCAGAAAGCACCTAAGTAACCTAAGTAAGTCATCACAGCTTAAGTGGCCAGAGAGTTTTGCCCGAACCTCCAGGGGCCTCAGTAGGCTAATTGCGGTAATTATTCCTGTCAATTAATCAATTATTTTGATATTTTTTTATTTGGGCTTTATAACAATGAAGCTTGGACATTAAATGGCTATCCACTTATCATCCACTATCCACTTAGCATGCGGGAAACTACCAGCTAGCTTACTATAGAAGCTCATAGTAGTCACCCAAAAAAAACAACTATCTCGTAATTACGAGATAGTCTCGTAATTACGAGAAAAACTATCTCGTAATTACGACTTATTTTCTCGTAATTACGAGATAGTTTCTCGTAATTACGAGATAGTTTTTTTTTTTTTTTGGTGACTACTATGCGCTTCCGTACTTCCGTACTAAAATATAAATACTATGTAAATATGTTATTAATGTGTTAAAAACGAATTAAAATGTTTTAATAAATATTGTTAAAATCACAATAAAAACTAGTTCATCTATCAGTGCAAAAGTGTTCATAAATAGTTAAAAATAGCTATAAGCAAATCGAGGTTTTTGTCATTTATTGTATGCGAAACGCTGTATTTTTTCACAAGTTTGCTTGAGATATCATCTCCAAAGCGTGCTCTTTATACAACCAAACTTGTGGTGTTGTCAATCATGTATTTCTTTTATTACATTGGTTGATGTGAACCTAATGTCCAGTCAGATGTAAGAGGGCGGGAGCTAAGAGAGGCGAGTGTGAAGGACGTCCAAGCCTGCGGCACTCGGCTGCGCTTTACCTGAAGGAGGTTGAGAAGCTAAGGCTAAGGGGAGAATAATAATTGTTGCTGCAGAGTCTACATTTCTGGTTTGGACGGTTTAATCCTGTGATGAGTGAGTACTCGATATATATTATTTTTGTGCTTAGACGAAATGTTAACGTGTAAGTGTATAATGCTAATCGCGAGTTAGCATTTTAGCGCGAGCAAATAGCAGTTTTATATGTAAGGTATAGGAGCTTTAGATAAATTTATAAAACTAAATGGAGACTTTTAATGCACAGTGGACCGAGAGGAATTCTCTGGACTTTCTTGCTGTGATTAAACCAATCGCAGTTTCTCCCGAGTGTACTCCACAAACAGCCATGTGGTGAAGCTATCTCCAACCACGTTGCTGAGCAGGACCACATGGTCACGGACAAGACCTCCACTAACCCTGCACAGAGCCAAAAGGATTCGTGAGTAATTAAAGCACACGCATTTTATTTTCAGCTTGGCCATTTTGATTTTGTTCTAGTCACTACGAACCCGAGCAATCAGGCCTGCAACTTATGAGCTCTAAAGAATTATTTTTTATTTTATTTATTTAACCAGGTAAAAAATGTTTGAGAACCAATTCTCACTTGCAAATAAAGAATGGGTTGTTAATACCTAGGTCAAGAACTTAACGAGGAAGTTTGTTTGAATATAATGTTTATTAATTTTGTGAAATTGTCAATCAATTTATTTGTTTTTTAATGTTATTTTTATTTACTAAATTCTTCCTTGGACTTTAAATTTTCCTGTGTTGTTGTATATTATATTTTACAGATTTATATTTCATTCTAAAGGTGGCATGGATTTAAATAAGGTTAAAAAACTGCATTTAATCATTCTTGGTGGGTTTAAAAAAACATACTAATTCATATTTTGCCTGCTAAATGAAGGCACCGCCTGAATTAAAAGTCATTGATAAGTGTAGAAGGTTAAAAACTGATTATTATTGTTTCTCCTGTACCAATATTAGTTAATTAGTTATACTTAACCTACCCAGGGTTCCGCTTATAGTAATACCATCACATTAATACAGGATTAATACCTAGCTACTTGGGTGCTTCACGTGTAAGAAGATATACAGTAAATGGTATGATTTAAAACACATTAGAATGTGTTTAGTTATTTATTTAAATTTACACAAATAAGTTTGAGCATAGAGATAATATGATACTTTTTTAATATTTTTGCTTGTTCTAATGTTTAGTCTTACTTGGTGTACGTGCTTAAGTACAGAGATTTGGTACAATGGCTCATTTTATTTTAATTAATTCTCATTATACTCTTATGCTTGATGCAGTGGCCATTTGTTCTTTACAAATACAAACATACGGTGGATCTGGATAAGAGTAGAGATCACTGCAATATTAATGATGTTAATATACATTTTTGTATTTCAGTGAAAAACATACTCACTGAGACTGCCTCAATTTCTAAATTATATTTTTTAAGTAATGTTATTGTTTTTACATTAGGCTACTTAATATTAGAATTAGCCTTATCTTACAGTCACAAGATGGCCGCCACAATTGCCACTGAAACGGTTGCCATGTCACAAACACAGTAACATCACTGCTCTTCGAAGTGTCACCAATGTAACTTCAGAGGAAACCCATTAGTTTATATAATTTCATTTACTCACTTTGTTTTAGGGAGCATACAGACTTGGGTTCGTCAGGACCTGAAAATGATGGCACTATCAACAACTAAACCTTCCTCATCACAGTCTGATCTCCAAATTACGGACGGAAATAACCCAGATGATATCTATGAGACATTGGATTTTATAGGAAAGGGATTTTCCGGCAAAGTTACGAAATGCCTCAATAAGGAAACGGGAAATTGTGGCTGTAAAGAGCCTGATAAATACCAAGAACATGGAGCGTGCATTTCAGGAAGAGCTTGCCATGCACTACACTATAAAAATGCTGGATCCGGACTCCAACAACATTGTTGAATTCTTTCAATATTTTAAATCCCCAGATGGGCTTAATTTCATGGAAGTTGAGATGCTTGATCTTAGTGTTCAGGAGTTAATGAAGAAGCAAAACATTTAATTTTCCCTGAACAAAATGCAACCAATGGCCAAGCAGCTCCTGGTTGCATTGGAGGGTCTGCGAAAAGTTGGCATTATGCATACAGACATTAAGCCCGATAATATAGTGCTGGTGGACCATCAAAACCATCCATTCAGAGTCAAATTAAGTGACTTTGGTGTGGCCGTGCATACAAGCCATGCCAAGATCAGGATGAGAATGCAACCACTGGTGTATCGTGCCCCAGAAGTCACCTTAGGACTGCCGCTGTCAGAGACTGTGGACATGTGGCGTCTGGGCTGCTGTTTTATGGAGTGGTATCTTTCGGTCGACACATTTGAGAGGTTCTGCCTCTATGACCACCTTCAGAAGATCATTTACCTAATAGATAATGATCTCCTGCAACAGGCAGCATTTGCAAACGAGTATTTCATTGAAGAGGGGTTAGGGTGGAGACTCAAAACTCTGTCCAAATATAAAGACATAGAACCCGAAACGTCAAAGAATTGCCTGAATGTAGCTGAGATGAGCTTGAAGATCTCATCAAAAACTTCTGTGTGATGAAGTCAGGTCTTGAGTTTGAGGACAAGTTAGCTTTTCTTGATTTGCTCAAGAAGATGTTTCAACTGAATACAGAGAAGAGGATAACACCAACTGAAGCCCTAAGACATCCATTTATTACTAAGGAGCACCTGACAAGCAACTAGGTTACCTTGAACTTTCCAAGATATAACAGACCCATATCCCCATTTAGGCTGCCCGTCTTTGTCAGTACAGCCCAAGTACAGATCTGCGCATAGGCTCTAATGAAAGATCTCCTGGTCAGGTAGCAATGCCCCCCTGTACAGTAACACCTGAGAACTCAACAAAATGCACCACCTTCAATTCTCCGGACAGAAACTCCAGTAGTTTAGGAAGCATAACATCAGCTTAAATCAGTGGGAGTTCAACAAATACCACCACATTAAAGAGCTTAGGAACATATGGCATTAATATTCAGTAGTTTAGGAAGAATAACATATCACACCACTTATATCAGTGGGATCTCAGAGAGGGCTACTTCTTGTTCCACTTCAACAAATGCCAAATCTTTAGAGGAGAGCTCAGGAATAAAGTGCTCTGCTGATTTTTTTTTTTGGACATTAAATCCAGTAGTTTAAAACTCAAAACATCAGCTTCAATCAGTGGGACTCTACTTCTTGTTTCAGTAGTCAGTACACATTTCAGGACCAAATACCAGACATTTCTTCCAGCAAATCAACCAAACCTCCCAATGCCACCTCAGAGAAAGTTAATGAGGACTCTCCACGACCTGACTGCAATAGCAGCGCAATCAATGTGTCATCGGGCCAGTAGCTGTCCAAAATGATGAGAGACCCTTGCCCCCAAGTGTTGAGCATGGAGCAGCATCACACCAGCAATGAGGAGCAAACAGACACAGGAACATCCAGTGTCTCAGATACTTATGCCTTGCATCCCATTAGACCACTATCAGAACTTGAGAACACCAAATCACGTCAAAACATTCCTTGTCGAGTGGTCACAACGAAAATCCGAAGCGAGTATAAGCAGTCTGGGACATTTAGAAGGACTACTTGCGCTGCTATCAAATTATAGTAAGTAACCCTAATTTAAAACAAACTAATTTAAAACCAACATCCATTTTGGGTGTTTGGTGAGCACTGAAATGCCAAAGATTTCAGTGATCACTAAACACTCTTGATCTGATCAACCCCCACCAACACCAAGGACCAATCAGGAGTGCTGGTTGGTACTGGGATTTCTTTTCTCATAAATTCCAATCCTACTTTGTCCTTTTTTCTCTGTTAGGAGGAGAGAAAGAAAAGAGAAAGAGGACTGTAATTTATGGGAAATAAAACCCAGTCAGTAAAAATAGAATGAGGTACTTTGAATAAAAACCTGTAAAAAAAAACGTATGTCTCTTCACTGACTTCTTTATTTTTAAATAACAACAAAAAAAGCTTAAGGATTTACAAGATATAATACTATATTAGACGTGTGTATTGTTGCATATTAACCTGGTGAAATGTGGTTTAAAAGATGGTAATATGCCCTTAAATACACAGAAGAGCAGAGCAGAAGGTAATTCTCAATTTATCATATCAGTGAAATATCACTTGATGACTTTTGTAGACTTTAAGGCTACCTACTTTATGGGTGCATATTTTCTGGTAAAACCATGTATTTAGTGCTTGCTTTATATTAAGTGACACTTATAAAATGCATTCAAGGCAAAAGTACAAAAAAAAAAAACTCAAACATTTTAAATTACAAGGATTTTGACAATGTACTAAAATTAAGATTACACATTATACCAAACGGGAAATAGGATAGTTGTCAAATATATTTTGTTACTTTATATCAAACACAGTTCAGGTTGATTTTGACAATGTTGAATAACCACTAAGATCATACTTCTTACTTCGTCTCCAGAGGAAACAGTGAACAGTCATCAGTAGCAGAGAACATGGGGTAAACAAAGTCTCTCTGCCTGCATCACGGTCAGGAAGAAGTATCACTGACTCATCATCATGGTTGCGACATCATACACTTAAACATATTCCTCAAGTCACAAACTATAGAAATGATTCCTGAAAGTATAGTCTTATTGTCATCTACCTACTGCAACGGGCGCTGACTCACCTGGAGACCACCGGGAGTGCGATGAAAGTCAGGTTTTTTGACCTCTCCAGCACGTTTAACACTGTCTGGACGGTGCTTCTGTAAGGGAAGCTGGAGGGAGCTGGAGTGGATGGACAGTTGGCTGCATGGATCATCAGCTACCTCACCAACCGGCCACAGTACACGCGTCTGCATAACTGTGTGTCTGAGGTGGTAGCCCGCAGCACTGGGCCCTTCTACACCTCGGACTTCACCTACAACACCAGCAGCTGGCATCTCCAGTAGTTCTCTGATGACTCAGCCACTGTGGGCTGTGTGTCTGAGGGGAATGAGCTGGAAGACCGGTCAGTTATCATGGACTTTGTGGACTGGTGTGAATGCAACCACCTGTGCCTTAAACACCAGTAAGATGAACGAGATGGTGATTGACTTCCGGAGAAGGACACTACCCCACACACCGGTGAACATCCAGGTGGATAGTTTTCAATACCTGTGTGTTCATCTGGACTGGTCCCATAACACCGATGCCCTGTACAAGAAGGGCCAAATTTGCCTCCATCTTCTGAGGAGACTGAGGTCCTTTGGAGTGTGCGTCCCTCTGCTAAGGACATTTAATGACAGCTGTGGTAGCATCTTCTATCCTCTATGCTGTTGTCAGCTGTGGAGTGAGCAGCGCTGACTGGTACAGGAAGAGACTGAACAAGCTGGTTAGGAGGGCCAGCTCTGTCCTCAGCTGCCCACTGGACTCTGTGGAGGAGGTGGGTGAAAGGAGGATATGTTGTCCTGTTGTCCATGCTCACATCCATCATGGACAACAGCTCTCACCTACTGCCCCAGACTGAGGAGGGGCTGAGCAGCTCCTTCAGCAGCAAACCTAGAATTCCTCAGTGTAGGAAGGAGTATTATACAACAACAAAAAAAACTCTCTGAAATCCAGTTTTCTGTCATGTAATTTAAGTACATGACGGTAGGGCCAAAATTTTGAATTTTAATGGCTTTTTTTTTTTTTTTTTTTTTTAATCAACATTATAAATAATTTTATTCTTTAGTCAAATGTTTTTCAGTTTCCTATGCTTTTCTATTTGTTATAATGGGGACAACTGGGACATATTTAGTTAAAAAAACTGAGACATATGAGTTACAGATACGTCTTGGGACATGGGACAAAGAGCCTAAAACTGTGTCTGTCCTGGTTAAACACGGACATCTGGTCCCTAACAACAACCCAAGTTTGTAATGACAGTTACTTTGCTCTCCAGTAGATTTCTGCACCAAAAATGATAAATAAGGCCATTGGATCAAGTTTAAGCCTATTGTAAGGGCTTTATATGTTTGTTTTTATTCACTGCACTTTTTTTTCTTTCCAGTAGTCATGGTAAAGCTGGAAATTTACAGTGAACCAAGGAGAGGACATCATGTGCAAATATATTCACTCTTTACTATAGAGGGACAGAGGTTCTGAAGGGGGTGTCCATTTTGTGAACATAAATTTAATTTATTTGTAAAAGTCATGGAAAATTCTTTGTTAAAAAAATGTATGAACCCTGATAATAATAAAGCCTATATGTTATTTCTACAGATCAATCTTTATACAACAAATGTGATTATCAACTTTTCTCAAATCAAAAGAAGAAAATTTTGTCATAGTACCCCCTTCAGGTAAAACAATACATATAGCCCCTTTAAGTCTACAGGACAGGGGTCAGATTAGGGCATTCCAGTCTGTGGGGGAAAAAAAGGAGGACCATCTTTAACCACTGCCTGGACTGACATCTTAACCTCAGCCTTAAACTGCTTCACACTCTCAGACACACGCACACTCGCTCACAGACACACACAGATGCACCCATCACCCCTGAAAAAAACAAAATTGAAAATAACCTTTTTAATGACGTCATATCTTAAACTGACCTTAAAAGTGCATAAAGTTTGGTCAGTGATACAACATTGTATCATGCATGTACTGAATCTATAGGAGTTTGAGTTGAACTACTGAAATAAAATTACTTTTTCACAACAATCTAATATATAATGCATATGCATACAATGTGATAATCATTCTCTAAATCAAAGCACTTATATCCAATTACTAAATCTTTAAGACTGATACTACAAGAAAAAATCTAAATCTAATATCTTTTCAAGCATGTATTTTAGTGGTAATCTTGGACACTGCAGTGACACTGGGCAGCCTGCTCTTACTTGACCCAGGAGTCTTGTCTGAAGCTCTGGGGGGATCTGCTCTGACTTCAGTTACATCTCTGGAAGCAACGTTTTTCAATAAGCTACAGCTTTTAAAAGTCTTCTGGGAGCCTTGTCAAACTCGCTCCAGCCCACCATGTTAGAAATGTGTTTTTTTTAATCAACTTATACATGAAGACAGATGTAGTTAAAGTGACGATTTGATCTTGTTTGATAAAAAAAAAAAAAAAATCTGAAGTTTAAGCATATGGTATGTTTATGAAATTCTGTCAAATATACTGGCATTTTCTACCAATCTGTTTCCTCAATAGACACAGCTATGAGTGCAATCAAATTAAGCCTAATCAATGGGAAAAGGGAGTTTCTTTGATAAATGTGCAAAAAGCATTTGTAAGAGTGGTTAGATTGGCCTGTCCACAAACCCTTAATAGTGTGTGAATGTGTGTGAAGGGATGAATGAGACCCATTGCAAAGCACTCTGGGTAGCAATCAGGTAGAAAAGCACCCTAAATGCGCTCCATTTACCATTTCATCGGAGTGAATTTGGGATCATTTGGCTAGAGATTACAGACTAAAATACAGAATATGCCTTGCCATGTTAACCTTTTTTGAGTCCATAAAACATCAGTAGTATATTATAAAGTATTTTGAAGGTTACATAAGGTCATAAATTAAGAAATGGGTAAAGGGGGAGGAGGTCTAGTTTATTTTTACAGCAGGATTCTTTAACAAACAGAATTCGTACAAGTAGCCTACATTGTGAACCTTCAAAAACATGGGATTTTTTTTACATTTGTATTATTGGTCAGCAATGAGCCAAAAAATACATTTTGATCCAGGAATCATTGCGTAGCCAAAGATACTAACTTCAGCCGCAAGGGGGCAGTAAAGGAATCAATTGTTAGTTTTTGGTGTGGACCATTGAGAAATACTGTATAAGGGCTTTATGGCTAGATTCACCCCGACTTCAAGTCCAGATCTGGGTCCCATATCTTTACCACTACAAGATGGACCTAATGCCTTGGCAGAGGTCTGCATTCTCTGAGTGCTGGTAGTTAAGGTGCTCACTTAAGTGTTGGACTGTATCAGCCTCACAAGTGAGTTCTCAGTGAGTGTTATGTTGTGCAGTAATTGGTAGCCTGGGTATTTTTGCTTTTTCCGGGAAATATTAAAATGTGTTTCCCGGTAAAAGTGTTTTGAAACCAAAAGATTATAACAGGACATATGGCTCTCATCAGAAGTGTTGCTAAAGATGAAGCTTTGCTGGGGGCTCAAATTCACTCTTATATTCAGTGTACTGTCCAAATCTTTTTTTCTCGTTTAGCCCCTAACCCTACACTACAGAAAATATGTAGAAAAGTAAACATGGTAATCTGAAAAGTTAAATGTTAATTAAATCTTCAGCATGTCTCTAAGTTCTACAGGACCCATGTGAAGCTGTCTTACACAGGTCTGTTCAAAATATAATATACAGTAGCTGTGTTTTAACTATATGCACATAATGGAAAATTGTATTACTAATAGAGGGCACGTATCCCAGTAAAAAGGGTCTAGTGACGTCCAGGAGTCTGATCATTCCAAGTCCACTAGCTACCTGAATGATGACAAATTAGCCAGAAGAGTAAAGTCTTATTTTATACTATTTATTTATAGCCTGTGGCCATTATATACACATTTTCTGCCAAGTCATTTTGTTGAGCTGTTATATAACTAAACAAGATGAAACATCACTATGCTGCCGATTAACATGGGAGCAGACACAGATCCTCGCTTCATGAATCAAACAACACTTGACTGGCAGGAAATGGGTCGATCTCAGAGTCAGGTTAAGTTTGTGCTTTAGACTCTAAGCCCAGGATTTATGTATGGATTATAAATATTTGCTGGAAGGATTTGACATTGAAGCTCCTCAGAAGCATCATCAAGTAGATTTTAGCCCAAAGGTAGAGATTTACTGTGAGCTGGTTGGCTGAGGTGTTTAATAGGCTTATGCTGTTTGTTCAGTGTTGGACTCCAATAAAAACAGATAATCTGCAAATGTCATAAAACCATATTTTACACACAATAAAAAACATACCAGGTGTTGAACTCAAGACATTTTACATATTACAAAATAATACTTTTTCAACCTTTTACCCTTGACAATTTTCAAATGTGTTGCCGTCATCAAATAAAAAGGTAAGTGATACTGATAAAAAACAAAACAATGAATTAAGTCAAGAGCATTTTAGAAAGACATTTCATTAGGGGTGTAACAGTACAGTAACTATTGATTTATTTACTTTTTTCCCTACGAAAAAAAACTACATTGATAAACATGACCTTGTATTGAATCGTATTGTTTTCTAGGAAGTGAATATCGATACACATGAAGTATCGATTGATAATATCGGAAATATCGAAATTAGAAATTTGTATGTTAAAATTAGGGCTGGGAAAATGATCGCGTTAACGCAGTGTGTCTATTGATTTAATCACGTTAATTTCAATTGACCCATTGATTATTTTGATCACAACAAAAATATTACGACGATACTGACAGAGGCAGCAAAGCGTCACGGGTAGAAGACGGCACATTTCCATTCCCTGTGGGTAACAACAGTAGGCGTGTTTAAAACTGAGCCGGACTCACGCAGTTTTGATCAGTGTCGGTCTATGCACAGTGCACTCCAGTTAGACTTGTGTCCGACTTGCTCATCACTTGCTCTGATCTCACAAGTGCGACAGTCACCAAAAGCTCGCGAGATCCAAACGAGACCAGGGGTGTTTCTCAAAGCCCAGGTACCTTGCCCTGAAAGTGATTTCCTCCAAAGCCACTCCCTTCTAATCCAAGGCAAGTGTCCTGCCTCGGTCCAAATAAATAACAGTGGAACAGACTTCAGAGTGAATGAGCAGCATCACCACAGCCACACCACCTGTCTGGTTTTAGTATAATTTATTCCTGGGAAATCTTTACAAGTGTATTATATCAATACAGTATTCTGTTTCTTTTATAAACAGAGGGGGTTTCTTTGTTTTTTGTGTGTGTGGGTTTTTTTTTTTTGGGGGGGGGGCTCCTGGGGAGGAAGAAACCTTTTTTGTGGAGAGTGGGGGGGCAACCTAGTGTAGTGTAAATACCACATTTTAGCTTATAAATAATCAAAACTTAAACTTGCTAAATAAGTTTTTGAAAGTATCACACGTCAAAGTCCTGCCATTTTTCTCAAAGGCCGCAGTGCATTATGGGTGATTTTGGCCAATGCAAGGCCACTGATGTATCCTTGGTGAATTAGCCACATGTTAGCCAAACAGAGGACACCTGCCTGAGAAGGACATGAACATTGGAACACGCCTTGGGCAACAGATGATGATGTGGATGCCTTCCTGTGATGTAATCAAGGCAAGGTACCTGGGCTTTGAGAAACACTCCAGCCGTCTGAGCCACCACAGTTCATCAGGAGCAACTGCGGAGGCTGCTTGGCTCAGTGCATGATGGGAAAATGCCCACTTGTCAGCGGTGAACGGACAGGTGATTGGATCTGAGTTTAGTGCTGATCAGAAACGTAACACACACCCCTCTCTTCCTCCCCTGCCTCTTTTTTGGTAAAATACAGACTTTACAGATACAGTTTCGACCTGGATAAAGTTTGTGCCCTGCTGCTCATTGTGAAGTGGAGTTAGATTATTAAATAGATTGTGCATAATATCTGCTGTTATAGGAGGCTATTTAACCTTTATAATGTCTAAACTTAGACAAAAAAGCTAAGAATCACAGCTGAATGTGCTTCATGTTGTGTGCTCCTGCAGAGCGCCTCATTTACTCACACACTGTAGGTATGCCATAGACAGAAAAGTTCTTAGAATTCAGTTTAATGCATTATTTGCAAAATCACATCCGACACACGAGAAGTGGATTTTGGGCGTGATGGCCACAAACTGTCCGAGTTCACTACAGGTGTATTTACCCTCCTCCTGTTGTGGCCGTGCACTCTCGTTCACAATCCAGGCGAGGCGCAGTTCATCTCGAACGAGCCTAATGCAACAAGTGAACGAGCTAAAGTAACATGAGTGACCAAAAAGACACATTGCTAAATGGACAATTCTGCTTCAAATCGTCACCAGACGGCAATATAGACAAAACAAAAGTTATGTACAGTCTATGCAAGGGTGAGTTCAATTACCACTGGAGTAACTCGTCCCTAACACATCATCTCAAAGCTAAGCACCCTGGAGCTTTTTTAGGTAAATTTTGTGCATTTGTTGGTTGTACCTTATTTAGGCAAGCTTTGTCAATGAGGACAAGTTACAGGTCTCAAAGAGGCTATTAATTTATTTTCTTTGCAAGTTTTGTTTGCATTGCACAAATTTACAGTAAAGTATGTGAAAGTTATTTCAAAATAAACTTTCTAAATTTACAATTTTGTATTTGTATGTGAATTCATAATGCGATTAATAATTGCTAGTTATTAATTTCAATTCTTTTTTTTCAGATTTGCGATTAGTTTTTTTAAATTGATTTCCGGCCCTAGTTAAAATAAAACCAGATATGGCTTTTTGGAGATAAATTGTGTTTTTAATTAAATAAAATGTTATATTTAACTTTTCTTTGTCTGCTGGACATAATCAACCCCGGCCGCGGTGCTACATTTGAGAGTAAACTTTTATGATTTTTGGCAAAAAGTTGCTGTATTGATTGATACGAAGGTGGTGAATCTTATCGTTCCAAATTAGCTAATATCATTCTTGAATCGTATTGAAACACTTCTAATCGATACATATATCGTATCATTGCCAAAACGCATCATTACACCCCTACATTTTATCTAATATTAATAGAATAAAAATAATATGCTTCTTGATGCAACCCTCTACATTTATCCAGGTTTGGGACCAGCACAAAAAGTACACTTGTGACCTTCACAGCATTTTATTTCCCCTGTCCTATGTTTCTGCCATCAAATTTAAACTGAGCTCTTATTTTTCATGTACCGGTAAAATAGCTCTCTTTCAACACTTGAAACGTTATGTTCTATTGTGAATTAAATATGGTTTAAACAGGCTTGCCCCAAGGTCTTAAAAGCATTAAATAGGTATTCAATTTGATCTTGTCAAAATCAAGGTCTTAAAAGTATTACTTATGAGTTGGTATTACATTTTGTTCATCTAGGCCTTAAAATTTCTCAAAACATGTTAATATTACAAAAAAGTAGAGTCACTGTAATAACAAAATATAATTACTGAAGAAATGTTATAATTGAAATTCAGGGTTCATTTATACACAATTTCTAATAATGCACCACTTGTGTTCTTTTATGTGTATTAGATTTTTAAAATGAAACCCTTGAGTTTCAGAGAGTAGTACGGATATTTCTTTAGTGTAAAATTGAGGGCTGCACAAAACCCGTATTGCAATCTAAATATATTGCAATAACGCTCTGGTCTTCCATCTGACACTGAAGAATAAGTTTCCTACCAGAGCCTTGGATGAAAATGTTTAAAAAGTCCAGTTTTAGTGGTACTTCCTTAATTTACACACAATTTAGGCTTGTTTTATGCCTGTTTTAGTCTGTGTTAAGTTTTGACTTGTGAATATAGGGACTTACATTTTAGTTTTAAGTGAGCTCTTATTGTGTCAGAATAGTAGGCCCTTTTTTTTTTAAATTGCAAAAATATCGCAGTATTCAACACAGTTATTGAATATCTTGTATGTTTTCCCATATCGTGCAGCCTTATTAAACATACAGATTATTGTTCTGTTGTTGATGCTGGCATTAAATTTCACTCTAAGTGGCTTTAAAAAGGTCTTAAATTTCACACAAACAAATCCTGGAGCTATCCTGTTATTTTTGTTCATGTTTTTATTTGTGCCCTTCCTAAAGTATCTTGATAAAAGGTTGGGCTCTGTGTTGGAAAATGCCTCTGGGGAATTCTCCATCTACTGCAGCTTGCTTCATGTCATGTTAGAAATGTTACAAACGCCTGATGTAGATGAAGTGAGTGAGCCTGTTAGACTTGTCCTGCTTATCGGTGGGAGCGCGTGCTGGAGAGAATCAGTTTGCAGAGGTACAATGAAGTGAAGTTTTTAGCCGCCTCTGATGCTCTGATGCCCTGTGGTGATCCTCTGCTTTCATCAAGCGCCTAGGTTTGTACTGTGAAATCACACCGCACAACATCACAGCCCGAGATATTGACACGTTGCATAAAAGATGGGAGGGAACGCTTTTGTAAGGTAACCGTAGTTTTCTCCGTCGCATAAAAGATCAGGAGAGGCTTATTGATCTCAATAAGCCTCGAAGAGAACGGTTTTCACTCTTTTCTGATGCCACGCACAATTCGTCATGTTTACCGGGAGAAGCCGAGCCTGAGAAGTTGTTGGTTTTTCGACTGCGGTTCGTGGCGGGGCATAATGACTACTGAGGGCTTTCATAAATCTTTGGCCGCTAATGCGCAGGATTGTCTGTTGACTAACTAGCCTCTCGCCCTCTGCATATTTTAGTCTTTTTCTAATGAGGCATTTTCTTTTGCTGGAGTCTTCTTAGCCTGACGTGTTTGAGACATAGATGGTGTGTTTGGGCATAGATTGAGAACTGTAGACCACAAAAACCCAAAGGAAATATAGCTTATTGACTTGTAGCATGTATGTTATGCTCAGAATACTTTGATGGTTTTACCAAAAAAATCAATATTTATAATCTCTGAGGTTTTATTATTGCTGGTGGTGGTGTTGTTTTTTTAAAATAAATGTTTATTGGTTTGTGATCTGTTAGCAAGATAATCCAATCATAACAATGGTTAGTTTCTCCAGAAATGTCAGCACTCCACCACAAAAATGAAGACGAAATAGTTAGGTTTTCATGTGGCTCTACAGTGAAAAACATAGATAATCAAGCAAGATATTAACTTTAACCACAAGGGCAAATACTGCAGCAAATAATGTTTTGGTGGCGTCTTTACCACCACATTAGGGCTCTGTGGATCAACGGATACAGCATTTACACCTGAACTAGAAGATTCCTGGTTCAAGTCCTATATTTTTGCTGTTATCAAATAGGGCCAACAATGATAAGGAGTCAGTAAAGAAACAGATACATTTATTAGATTTAGTGGATTCTTTGCCATTGTGAGATATAAAGGTTTAGGGCATTTACCCCTGAACGAGAAGAGCCATTCCCTACCATTGAGTTCTAGTTTTACCCACTTCTCTGATGCTAACAGTTTGAACTTGGCTGTATTAAACAACATAAATTTGACAAAGAAAGCAGCAGCATTTTCTCCAACAATGAAAATCAAATAAAAAGGATTAGTCTCAGTGTTCCCAGCTGTTCACACAGAAGGATCTAGAAGAGTTATATAGTTTAATATACCCTTTTTAATCTTGGGGTGGATGAATAATTCATCTTGCTACAATAATTTAAGCAAAATACATTTTTAACCCCCAGTTAATCTCTTGGACACTGGGGAGCAGCCTGCTGTGGTGGATGTAGATGGATGGACTGGGCTTGATGGGAACTGAAAGATGTTAAATGGAGGTCAGTGGTGTCTGTCATGAAGTGTCTGGAATAAAACTGGATCAACATATTAATACCAGATGTAGCCAGATTTAAAATATAGAATATACAGGGTTTGTACAGCCTTGGGAAACCTGGAAACGTCATGGAATTGTAAAATGCAATTTCCAGGCCTTGGAAAAGTTTTGGAAATGTATATTTTGGTGTAAAGATTTGGAAATTTAAACCGTAACATTTGGCCTGTCCTAGATAAACCTGCGCCAGCTAGAATACAGTAAATGTAATTGTTCAGTAGAAACGCTGTCTTCTTGGCCTCTTCTTGTTCTCACTGCTGGAAAAAGTGACCAATATCTATTTTTTGGCAGAATATTTGAACTAAATATTTTTTTGCTGATCTTTTGTTTTTTGTAATGCTTTAAAACAGCCTAGAGGATTAGTTTATATCTAATATAGCATAATTATCTTTTAATCAACAGTGTATAGGATATATTAGTGGAATAATACATTTCTGGGGTCCCAACAGGGTTTTTTTTTTTTTTTTGGTTTTTTTTTTTTTTTGGTTTTTTACTTCAACTGACTAATTTCCAAATTTATTAAACTGCAGTAAAAGTATGTTTCTAATGCACCACATTGGACATTTTGAATACTATTTAAACACATGTAAGTCATTTTTCTGGTTTTGAAAATTTAGTCAAAAGTTTTGGAAAAGCCATGGACAAGTCATGGAAAATTGTTGGTAAAGTGTATGAACCTTGAGTTTAGTTCTCATTGATTCCTGAAGGATTTGTTTCATCACTGACATGCTCCTTTCTTTTAATTCTGCTAGTGTTTCTGCCAGACCATAACTAATCAAGATGCTTTGTGCCGGTCCCAAGCCAAAATCTGTGGAGAAGGTTGCCACCAGGAAGGGCATTCGGTGTAAAAACCTATTCGAAATCAATCTGCGAATGCAAGGAAATTGTGTCGAAAGGAAATTGCCACTTGCTACTTTCCTCCTGCATGTGTGACTACTCTGCGAGCTAATTTGCATGTTGTCATCGACTCTGAAAAGTGTTGAAATCTTGTGGTACATGGCATTATGCTGCTGTGCGTCTCATAAGCACAAACATACAGTAATATATACCATTGTATGTAGCTCCCAATCTTCTACCCTTTGAAGAACATACATATCTTCTGCTTGCAACACTTTAAGCTTCTTACTTGCTATCAGTCTGCACATTAAAGGGAAAAATCTGCATAATAAGAGTTTTCTTAACGTTGCATCACAAGAAACGCAATTTGATACTGCTCGTCATGGCCCCCACATTCTGTATATTCACCATGCAACCAGCGCCTTCTTCTTTTCCTTTGGTGAATGAAAAAAAGTCATAAATCCTATAATTCGGCTCATGGCTTTGGTTTGCAAGGAATCCACAAAGGTAACACATTTCCCAGCCCTACTGTTAAATTAATGCCGTGGATTTCAGTACACTTTGATATCGCAGCCTAAAATACTTTGCAATAGTTTAAAACAGAGTCTGTCGCCCAGGCTGGAAGGTTGGCAGATTGATTCTGTCCCAGGGCAGCTATGGTTACAGAGGTGAATGACCGAGGACTATGTAACACACTTTGAGTGGCTCTCAGTTCATTATTATTATTATTATTGGCAATCCTGCAATCTAATGAAATGCTTGTGTTATGAATGAATGTTAATTCGTGACAAATTACCTCCAATGACCATAAAAGCAGAGGTGGATGGTAACAAAGTAAATTTACTTGAGTACTGTACTTAAGTATAGTTTTTGAGAATCTGTACTTTATTTGAGTAGTATTTTTAGGGGTAACTTACTACTTTTACTCCACAACATCTAAAAGATAAATATACTTTTTACGCCACTACATTTCTAAAAAAGCAAAAGTAACATTTGCTGTCAGGAACTAAAAATAACCTCTGGACACAATCTGGAAGTGATTTAGATTTTGCTGTAAAACATTATTTGCAACCAATTTAAAAATAATGGAGTGTGATCATAAAACCCAGTCTTATTTAAAATATGTAGGGCTCGTTTTTGCTGTAGAACAATCTCATCTGTTATGGTCTTATGAGTTGATCCCCACATTTCCTCACTAAAATGATGTAAAATGTATTTTCATATTTTTGGAGCTGCAAGTTTAGACTTGAATGTATTAGACATTTTACCTAAAATTCTTGACTGCACTCATTTGAAATACATTGTAAAAAAAAAACATATTTTTGAAAGCACATACTCGAGTAATTTAACTCAAGTAAAACTGACTTAGCAACTTTTACTTGTATTTGAGTAATATTTGGAGGATCTATACTCAAGTAAATAAGTTGAGTACTTTGTCCACTACTGTCTGTATATGTCTCTGTGTTGGCCCTACCACAAATTGTCCACTGTCCAGGGTGTACCCCACCTAAAGCCCATAGTCGCTGGGAAAGGCTCCAGCCACCCTCAAACTCTAAAGGCAGATGAAATTATGAATTAACTTTTGACTTTTTAATATTACAACATTAACAATAGCTGTTCAGCACAAACAGTGAAGAGGCATGTTGACAAATAACCTCATTTTTGCAGATAACTTTTACAGATGAAGTGCTGGAGGACTGTGACAGCTTTTAGCCTAAAGTGCACTAGCTGTTAATAACTTATGCTAACTATATGCAAACTGAAAGCCACCTGCTCTTAGCCTCTTGGACGTAATTTCCTGGACATGCAGATAAACTGAGAACTGGGGGAATAATGAAGCTTGTACCCGATTCATTTGACCTTGACATATACTGTACCATCCCGCCGTGAGCAGACAGCCAGCGCCGCTATCAACATATGACAACGTAGATTTAATTGCTCACGGGGCGTTCAACTTAATAGCCCCCCTGTCTGCAGCAATTAATGGAGGAAATGTTTTAAATTAGCTGCTAATGCCTTGTGACACTCGTCTGAAGGAAGCAGCCTCAGTGTGATATCATACAAGCCACTGCACACAAGCCTGTTTTTGAGTTTTTAAGGGACTCTTTTGAGAAGTCAATCACTTCTGTCAAAAGCAACAGAAGTTCTTTTTACACAAGGCAAATTCTTAAAGCTGAATCTGATTTTACTATTGGTGTCCCGAGTGCGGACATTTATTACCTAAACATTTTCAGCCTCACCACTCATCCTCAATATCTGTATAGCTATCTTTCTGCTTTTATTTTATTTACAACTCATCCAATATGCCACAAATACAAATATGTTTTTAGTTTACTACAGACTGATATCCTATTTATTTAACATGTTCTTAAAAAGCCACTGTACAGTGCACACAAGTCTCTTTTCATGTTTGTAAGGGACTCTTGTCTGTCGCAAGCAACAGAATTACTTTTCACACAAGGCAAATCCTTAAGACATCTTATTGAAGCTGTAGTCAGTACTATGGAGGAAAAGCTTTTTCGAAGGACATGAGAGCCATTTTAAAAACACACATTGTAATTTCATCAGCTTTCAAAGACTCAATCAGAGCATAAAAATAAGAACTCCTACGCAGACCAAAAACACCCCTTAGGAAAATTCATGGAAAAGAAAAGCCCACCACAAACAGAGAAACTGCGTTTGATCACTGCAGCCTGTGAGTGAGTAATTGGGATTCTTAATTGAAATAGCATGGGTAATATTTTATTCAGGAGGCCAGAGGAACTGAGCAGCATTTTCAACGCTCACTTTGTTGTCTTCTGTCCCTCTCTGTTTTCTCAGTCAACACTAACGTCAGATTTGGTTTGTGCATGACAGAAGTATTAAGTGGCTGTTCATTGCAACACCAAAAAACACCTACTCCCAAATTTTACAAGGAGCTAACAGGAGTTAACAAGAACACGCAGGGATACCTACCACGAAGGTTTTACAGAGTCCAGACTCAAACCCACAACATCGCGGCGAGCTGTGGATGCTCTGCTCTGTACATGCATCACATGCTCTACCAACTGAGCTATAGCTCACCATACTTGGGGATTATTAATAAGAAATCAAACACAAAATTGATCTAATCAACAATGGGACTTAAAGTGTAGTTTGTAGAAACTTTATAAAACCTAAAATAGAAAAGACAGGAAATACCACTGGAGATGTAAACCTGCACTTTCAAATTCAGAGTGGGTGAACAACATTTGACCTCCTCTAGATTGTGGATAAAGCCATGCGGGAAAAAAATATTCTTGTCCATATGTCCATAGGACAATTGTTATCCTATACCTAAGATATGTTTGGTTTTATACTGGCAGTATATTACTAAAATCGCTGATGTTAAAAATACAGGCATTTGTAGAAAATACTGTTAGCAGCCTGTTAAAGGCCATTCCTAAAAACGGTGCAGAACTGAATCATCTAAGAACAAAAAAAAATTGTAACAAATTGTGAATTTAACACAGACTAAAGATTCAAATGGAACAATGTCAAAACAAATTGAAAAACACTTTCCACATAAACAGTGTGCCGCTTTTAATGTCAGAATTGAATTTATCTGTTTAGGACTTCCCAGTCAAGACATAATAGTGCTTTCAGTTAATTTTGCTATTTTTGCAGTAAAGTATTGAAAACTGTTTTGCAGAGTAATTGTGTGAGCCTTTGAGGAGGTGTGGCAGCTTGTGCTGGACCACCTGCCTGGCTCCACATTTTGTTTATAAACACAATGATGTCTGGCATCTGTGCTGTATTTGTTTTTGTCTTTGTTCTGTTTTTCTTGCTGTTTATATTTTGTAAACTTTTGTAAAATATTCCCATACTGTAAATTTTTTTCTGGCTTCCAAGAAAAAACACATAGAAGCCCATTCAAATATGCTGTTTATTTAAATATCAGTCATTCACTCTCCTTATTTTGTCTCATGCCTTTCCACTGTTTACCATCAGATAAGAAGCTCTTTATATTCAATGTGCGTAAAAAACCTCAGGCTTTGAAAAGACGCCTGCGCAGGGATCAGAATATTTGAACATTTTGAGAGATGCATGAAGAGCTAAAAAAAAACTAAGCTTATGAGCAATCAATTAATACGTGACATTTCATCTTGTCAAGGAAACGTTAGGCCCGTGATATACAACCTCTCCGTTAAGCAGCGCATTATAAATTACGGGATGCTGACATTTTGGAAGTGTTATCATGCGTGGTCGGCAGGAAGTGGCTCTCGTTCGGCATACAACCAAAGGGGAGGGGCCAAGTATGATGATATCTGAGCATATGATTGAGCAAGCTGGTCCTGTCAGGAATTATAACGGGGTGTATGTGTCTGTTAGTGGCTGCTTAAGTTGTCCATTTAAAAGCAAACTGAAAATACTCCTGGCTGTGTATGAAGGGGATTTGTGTCAACTTAACTGGTATGTCCAAGGACGGACTTTTTTTTTTTTTTTTTTTTAAGTCATTAAGTGTTTAAAATATGAAATTTTAGGAGGAGCAGAGTCTCCAGGTAGACTGTCAGTAGCCTTTTTGGGAACACTTAAAAATAACTAATCACTACTGAGCAGTAACAAAGCATTAATAAATATAGGATTAACAATATTTTAATGAATGACTATATCATGAATGATCAAAAATAGATTAACAATGTCATATAGGCTGTATTATAAAGGATTTTAATCTGCTGGCACACTCCAATAACAGTGGCTGTCAGGGGGATTCTCTATTTTAATGTTAGATATGTTTTGTTACACAGAGAAACAGTGCTAAATAGAAAAACATATATTGGAAAAAAGGAAGCACAGTAATGAGGTGGAGATAACTGCTGGTTCCCATCAATCTAAAGATAAACTCATTGCTAGAAGATTAAGATAAACTCTAAATTTCAGTTTGATGTCATATACTGTATTAGTATTTTGGGGTGTCAGTAGTCTGGATTTACATTTTTTAAGTAAAATAAAAGCAAAAATGCCACAAGTAATTGATTTCTATAGTTACAGGGCCCGATATGGCAGTAGTTAAATCGGGTAGTTCAGCTTTAATGGGCTTACTAACTGTTAACTAATGTGTTGCCGCTGTTTTGAAAGCAGCAATTTTAGCATCAGATCACTGGGCTTCTGTTTTGCAAAAAGGGTCAAAAAGCTATGATTTGAAGTTAAATGTATTATTGGACAGATCCTGAACCTGCAGCTCTGTGCACTGTAACTGCCACGGCCCTTATGATGTTTGTATTCAGTCGGTGGAGTCAGTCACATCAGATGTCACTGACTGATAAATGACCCAAACTCTACTCGCATCCTCCCGCCATTTGTGCTCTGCTCCGGGACTAAATTTCTCTAAACCATCTCCACGGAAACCAGAGCAACAGTGTTAGAAAACATATCGGTATCTGCTCTCCATCTAATTTAAACCTAGGTGCATGTATTGACTTCTGACAGCCCTCTAAATCCTGCACCAGAGTCCTATTACTTTCATCTCTGTCTGCACCACACTTTGCTCTGATCACAGTTCACTTCTCCCACTGTAAAGAAAAGCACAGCTGCGTTGGCTTTAAATGGCGTTTGACCTTCTAATCCAAAACCTTTTACAGAATCAAATCTTTTTTTTTTATGCCACACGCACTCTAAAAGCTACATCAGCATATTGTGTATTTAAAACAACATTGAACGCTTTTAATAATTAATCCACTGGTGCCATTAAGACCTGGGTGAAGAGACCACGAGAATGTTGTCTTTTGAACAGAAACAGAGGAAAAAAAGCTTTTTATTTCCGTAAACTAATGCCATTTTACTATAAACTTATAAAATAGCTGTGAGGATTCAGTGGAAACAGCTGTACAACGTTTTTTAGATAAACAGATGAGAGCAGACTGGATGGTTTGTGGGAGAGGCGGAGGTTCATGCAACCAAGCATTTTGAGGGCTCAGAACGGCCCTGCCAGAGATAAGAGGATTACTTAAACCTGCATGAATGAAGCAAAACACAACTCCAGGTGTGTTTTTAATGAGATAACATAATAATTAAATCCAGATGACGCTCTGAATTCAGCAACATAAATTTTTTTACTGACCTCATAATGTAATCAAAATCTGATCATTGCTTTTTGAGTTATAGCAGCTTGCTAACAGACGGACAAAAGGCAGCAAAATTATAACCTCTAAACTGAACATTGAAATACTGAGTCGTATCACTTTCATCTTAGTCTGCACCACACCTACTCTAATCACAGTTCACTTCTTCCACTGTAAAGAATGGCATGCCCGCTTGCCTTTAAATGGCATTTGACCTTCTAAACCAGGAGCCTTCGTCCACCTCGTCTCCTTTTATCATTTGACACCTAGCCAGAATAATAAAGCGTATAAGTCACGCTGTTGCTGCCATCATAGCCATCATTTCGGTTTTGCATCATTTGCTATTGACTTGCACAATTGAATCCCTATAATGTGAGTTCATTGGGAAGACATTTTAAAGTCAAGGTTACGATTGAAATTCACAGTCTTTCTGCTGCATAAATCTAATTCACAGAAGAGGGGCATACGACAGCTCTCCTGACAGTAAATGTGTTGGAGGCAGTTTGCATCAAAGTCTAATAAAAACACAAATATTAGACTAAATATTACTATTGTCAGTTAATTTGAATATAAGATTATGTACATTTGCCGTATGTAATCAGGTCACCATAATCTTCTTTGCATTGGTCATGATGCCTTTATACTTTTAATAAATAGACAGGTAAGTCTCCTACAACCCATTAAAAATTGCTACCGGTCTGTTTGCATGACGAAGGAAAAAAATAAGTTTTTGTTGTGGATCTTGAACACCATCTTGATTCAGCAATTTTTAAAAGAATTGTGTTGCATTGTGAGATGGAGGCAAAGATACTTACTCCAGCTAAAAGGGGCCAGTGAAGAAACAAATGTGGATTTTTACCATTGTGAGATTTAAGGGTTTTGTGGCTCACTGGACAGAGAATTTACCCCTTAACTATAAGTTCCTTAGTTCCTGTCAGGTGTCAGAACTACAGTATTTCTTTACTATAATAATAATACATCAATTTTATATAGTGCTTTTCACACAACTCAAAGTCGCTTTACAATTTTTGATCTATTATTCATTCACTCCTCAATCACACTCGGTGGTGGTGAGCTCCGACCACCATCAAACACAGCCACACTAACACATTCACACAGGCAAGGTGGGTGAAGTGTCTTGCCCAGGGACACAACGACAGTATGCGCTTCGACCCGGCTACCCTCCGGTTGCTGGGTGAATGCTTAAACCACTGCGCCACCATCGCTATTGCAAGATAGGGTTATTGCCTCAGGTGTATGCCCTCCGAGTGCTTCTAGTTTTCAGTATACATTCTTGCACAAAAGTTTGTCATCTTTGACAAAAAAGGCATTTATTTGACAACTGTTTTTTGCTCCCCACAGTGCAAACTTACACAGATATGCTAATTATTATAACAGTCTTTGTTGCTTAATACATTAGAAACTATAAATGTGTTAACACAAAGAGCCAAACACCTGTTGACAAGGAGCATTATAAACATCACTACTATAACAATACAGTGCGGGCTAAAAGCAGTACTGCAGCAGACTTCAGAACTGAGAGATAAAATCCAGTCTGTGAAATTTTTCCTTGCTCTATACAGGTGCAGGTCTTTTGTGCCCTCAAAGCTGGCATACAGACAACAGGACGTCTGCGAGTGCATTCATGTTCTTGTCCTCCGCTGTGCTCCTTTTTGTGCCTGGTTTGTTTAGACTTTCCCTTTCCCCTGTCCAGAGTTCACAGACAGGTTAGCCCAGACAAGGCTACGGACTAATGAGGAGCAGCAAAAATGCTTTACATAAAGCCATTGCTCAGGGACTAATGAATAAAAGCTGAATAATAATTTTACATAAAAGGCTGATTTGAAAAGTGTTAGACTGAGCGGTTCAGAGTCTTTCTTGGAATATGACATGGCACAGACAATGTTGTGCTTCTCTGTCCTACAACTAGTTTGCTATTTCTGCAACTTCTGCCATGCATATATGCAAGATTTTTAAACATTACTTTTAGAAATGCTTTTATTTGACAATATGGTTTCAAAATGTTTGTGGGTTCTTTTGAATATTCACCGCTCGAGTCATTTTTATCACCGAGTGCTGCCATGTCCCTGTGCTATCATTGTCAAAGATTTAAACTAGCCTATTTTTTGACATAGTTTAAAATTGGCTTACAGTTATGTCACTATAATATATCTTCTCTCTTTTTTGGCTTTTCTCAATTCAGGGTCGCCACAGCAAATCCTCTGCCCATAACATGCAGTGATTAGGACATTGGTTTTTCCATTGTTTTTACACAAGATGTCCTTCCTGACACAACCCTCTCCATTTATCCAAGCTTGGAACTGGCCTAGGAGGACAGTGGATTGTTGTTGGATTGTGACTATAATAGGGCTGGGACTTTAACGCGTTAATCACGATTAATTAATTACAGAGAATTAATGCGTTAAAAAAATTAACGCAATTAATCGCACTTGTCTATGACAACACGGAACTTTTTTCTGTGACCTAGTTTCTGGCGCACAGTAACCAGGGCTGGACATCTACACTGACCAAAACAACAAATCTGTGTTGATTTTAGCTGTGAACAGTTGCATAATGTGCCTACAGACTGCACGACAGGTAACTGCGGGGTCGAGGTCGGCTGCCTCCGTGCATCCAGCGTCATTTTTCTTTAACTTTCAAACGCGCTGCTTCAAGTTGCCGCTGATCGTCTCCCGAACGTTCTCATAGCTGACTGTCGCACACGGGACAGCGGTCTGTTGGGTTCAGATGCGAAGGACAGAGAGGACAGGTCCACGCGGAGGTCACACGCAGAGCACAGAGGAGGAGAGAGGTGCACCACGTGTTACTACATACACGGGAGGTGGAGATCGATGCACAAACGTTGAATTCTGCCCTGTTTGAACGCGGTGTTAGTTTGAAATCAAGTTAAAATGCGCCCGAACATACAAATAAGCTCCTATATTTTATTTCTTACATATAAATATTGCTATTTAATAAAAATGCAATTAATCGTGATTAATTAATTACAAAGCCTGTAATTAATTAGATAATTTTTTTTAATCGAGTCCCATAATAAAACATATGAGCATCATTAAAGTTGAATCTACACACAAAACAGATTTCCACAATAAGAAAACTTGTCTTCTGAATGTGTTACTGACTGAAGTCCATTTGTTCATCCAAGCCACCATGAGCTCTGATTCTTATGAGACCAACCTCTTTTGACATGGATAGCCTTGACAATATGTAAAAATAACTACTGCCACTGTCTACAGGCCCGAGAGCCAACTCTATTTTTCAAACTCGGAGGATTCACTGCGTATTTCATCCAGAAGGGAAAAATATCTAGATGCTTTCACAAGATGCAAGTGTATGTTTTGAAGAAAGTAAAGAAATTTTCTCAAAAAGCATTGTACTACATGCTAATGTTACATTTTAGTTATTTACTACTTCAGTTGTAAGCTGGCAGAACACTCTCCTTAAAAGCAGTAGTACTTTTAGAATAGTAGCATTGGTGGCAGTAGTAGACATCGTAGCTATAGTAGTAAATTTTGCTGTGCACTTACAAAACCTGTAGTACTTTTTTTTTTAACTCCCTAATTAAGTAATATGATAGTTGAGTACTTCTACTTCTATTTGAGTAATACTATTTGAAGTAACATTGCTTTTACTTGAGTAGATTTTTCTTTCACCTCAGATTTCATCTACCATTTTTCTTGTAATAGAAAAACTGTTGCTCGCATTTTATACCAAATAGTGCTCATGCAGCCCAGTGAATACTCTGTAGTTATGGGAATGATCAGCGGTCCGTATTTTCAAATTATTAACCAACCATGGCGCGTGTCTCGGAGCCGGGAGCGGGGCAGGCTGACATTTGACCAGTGGACGGTGGCAGCAGCGGTTCCTCTCGTCAGAGCCAGAACAGCGGTGAAATGCCACTGTCACTTATTGTTCGGTGCTTGTCATGGCTTATATGAAATCCATTTTCTCTGTTTAAATACGTTCTGTCAGGGAAGAAAAGACCCAAGCTCTGCCCAGTTTCTGACAGGCATCTGACAGAAAATGGCTGCGCGGCCTCTTCGCATATGAGCCATCCATCTGTCCTTGGACTCCTTGCTGTTTTTACACAATTACTTCATCATACAAATAGTCTATTGCTTCTATCATCTGAAAAATTAAACAAAAATGCTCAGAATATTACATACTATTTCACCTTTTCGTATCCCACATCCCAAACTAAGTGTTTTTTTTCTCTCATTGCTTGCTCTCACCCCTTGGGGAAAGCATGGAGCTCCAGTATAGATTTGACCTGGCAGTGTGCACCCAACCTGTCAGACACTGCTGCGGCTTTGAGGAAACTTCCCCTTGGAGCCTTTCATAGCACTCAGAACAGAATCAGACTAAATAGGCAAACTGTGTTAAAACACGAGAAGCCACAATAAGATGATGAGAAGTAGTTGCCAACTGGGCTGATTGTAGGGTCCAATTTTATGGCTGATTATTTTATTGTGACAGAACCAAATTATTATCCAATACTTATGAAATATATACCGTATTTTAAAGGCTGCTTCAGCATATCATGTAATTAAAACCATATTTATGCATCAAACTAGAAGCACTCGCCCACAAACTTTCACCATAACATTAGCTCTAAATCTCACAATGGGAGAGATATAGTGCCCAGACCTGGACTGAAACCAGGGATCTTCTAGTTCAGGGGTAAATGCTCCATCCATTGAGCCACAAAGCTCTTATACTGTATCTTAAAATGTAATGGAATCGACTAAAATAGCAGGATCTGACAGACCATGATCTGGATCCTCACCAAAAAGTAATAATGTGTTTCTCTACTGACCCCTTGTGGTTGGAGTTACTATATTTGGCCCTATCTTGTTAACAGACTAACAAACAAACCAAGGGCAACCTCTTTGGTGGCGTAATAAGCTAAAAACTGAAACTATATTCAGCCTCTCTGTTGCCCACATTTGCGTGGACTCACCACTGCTTTAATTAACTTCATTAATCTTAGAGAGGAGACATGTCTTTATGTTTATATATATAAATACCAGAAACATAATCACCAAGACACACGAGCTGGACCAAAAACATGAAAACAGAAAAATTACTTTACTTCATTAATTAATAAAGCTGGTATCTAGGACAGGCTACACTTAATTCTAACAAAAATGTTATTTTTAAACCATTTGGCAGTACAAATCTTTCCAACTCACATAAGAGGACTAAATAATTTAAAGCTAATTGGAGAGTGGCTGTGTGAGATGCCTTAAAAACTGTCACGCTGCTTTGAACAATGGTCAGTGATACTGGATGGAAAATGGATTTATTCTGCTAGAAAAGAGCTGGAATTTAATTTAGTGACTCAAATGTCCAAGTTTTTGTTGAAATGTAAAAACCGTCCTTACTAACTTACATTATCATCAGCACAGACGTTGTTTTGTTCAGTGTAAAAATGAATGACATTGCAGCTTTATTTTGAAAGGATTTGAAGTAGTACATAGTCTTTGTGTTTAATAAAGGATTGCCAATGATGCATTCTTCTATCCATATTATAAGCTGAAATATATCACAAATCCAAAAATAGACATTAATTTCTCTATAATATGATTATTTTGAGATACAATTTCTTGATAACTGTACAAGATGAAACCTGCTTGAGGTGTATCTGCAACACAGTAACATACAGTTACAGTCCTGATTAAATACATTTAGACTGACATTTACTGAAGATACTTTATAATGCAGTAATGGAGTGCTCAGTGTAGTCTCCGCTAATGTAAACCCAGACTCTAATAAGGACAAATTTAACTGCAGTTTTGTGTTTTCTGCTACAGTAATATATTAAATCAACTATGGATAACAATCATTTATTCACTTAATTATGTCCACTGAGTGAGTTTGGCTGCAGCTGTGCCTTTTGTATCATGCTCATTTACTAAACGAGATTACACAAGCTGCTCCTAAAACTAATACAACATGGATCTGGTGCTTGTAAGTCAAGATGCCAGGATAGTTACATTTACTAAAATAATCTGTATCATCTGGAGTAGTGAGTGAGTGTTAGCAGTTGTTTAGTGAGAGTAGCAGTAGTGGCCTAGGTAGTAATAATAGCTAGCAGCAGTAGTTGTAACAGTCGCAGTTGTAAAAGGAGTTATAGCAATGGTTATAATGGTATTAGTAATAGTGGTGAATGGGGGTTGTAGTTGTACCTCTTCTATTAGTAGGGGTAGAAGCAATAAGTACTTTCTAGTTAAACTGTGTAAATTTTACATTAAATGTACTTTTTTACCTTTAAGTAACAGTTTTGCTTTTACTTATGTGTGGTAAAGGTGGAAGCAGTAGTATTGTAGCACATGTAGTAGTAATAGTAGTTATAGCAGTGGCCATAGTCATTGTGGTAGTAATAATGGTAGTAGTAGTATTGTAGGACATGTAGTATTAATATTTATAGCCTTGGCCATAGTCATAGTATTAGTAACAGTGGTAGTAGTAGTAGCAGTTCAACTAGTAGTGGTAACTTTACATTCAATACTTTTATCAACAGCTTTTTGTAAGTAATAATACTTTTAAGTAGTAGTACTTAAGTACAGAGTACTTCTTTCACCTCTGATGTTTTCATTGATTTCACTTCGCCATTCAAGTCAAGAGTGTCGCAGCCCCCTTAAATTTCTGAAAATCCCACGCGGACCCCAGAACTTCCCTCTATTCAAAATACTATGTTCTGTTTTTCTCCAAATATTTCTCTGAAAATGTTGCAAAAAACCCTGACTGTTGGAGCCCACTTTGGGAACCACTGGCATACACAAATTGGATCAGGTACTTGTCGTAGGATGTCAGGATGGTTAATTCAACTGAAATAATATTTATGATTTGACACCATGGACAGGCTGATATGATTAAAAACAGCACAGTGCAACTCCACTCATTATTTACAGTAGCACACTTGGTCCCACAGTTACTGTCGTGCTCTCCGATCAACCATACATCCTGCCGAAACTGTGCATTAGCAGCTTCCTGAGGGCTGTAAATTAGAGATGAAGAGGCATCTTGTGGCACAAACCTCCGAGTCCTGCACTGGGCCAAACAAAAACCACTATTTCAATTCTCCAAATAAATCCTTCTGTGGCCACGGTCGCAGTAATTCACAAGTGCGAGTGGTGGAGAGAAAGACTCACATGATGATGGCTACAGCTCTGCTTCTCCAGTGACACCAGAACACTCCCTTATCTGATCTGCGGTCCCCAAAGCCCCAAAGAGCAGCGCGCCAGCCCGACAAAACAGAGCTGTCAGTACATGTCCTCATCCAGGGACCGGGACACTCCAGCTGCCTGTCTAAGTCTGTGTGTCTGTCTCTGTCTGTCCCTTTGTCCATCCTCCCGTCTATGCCTCTTAAGTCTGTCTGGTACAATAGTTTGCTTTATATTATGTCTATTACTTAAATTTACTTTTTGTTTGCTCTTGCTGTGAATCATTGTGGTTTGTCATTGTATGTCCTCAAGTGTTAGCCCTGCGATTTAGAAGCAGCTGTCTTTGAACTGGATTTGCACATATTATTACTACCAAGGAGGTTATGTTTTTACCTGAGTTGATTTGTTTCTTTGTTAGCACATACAGGGTTCCTGCGACACATTAAAAAGCATTAAGTCATTAAATAGGTTTTGTGGAAAATTAAGGCCTTAAATGGCATTAAAATTGATGCCAACAGCCATTAAAATAGTTTTGAAGTGAAATTGCTGACATTTATAGTTTTATTTATGCATATATGTATATATACATAATTTACAGTTTTTGAGCCTACACAAGTGTGATAGACAGGCACAACAAGTTCCTAAACATTGGATGTTTAAAGGGCCTATATTATGCTTTTTTGTGTCTTTTAATTAATTTAGGACACATGTAGATCAGCACTTTGTTTTGTTGGTCAGAAAACGCAATAATTGAAAAAACTTATTTGAAGAAACGCATCATGAGAAATGCGTAGATTAGGTCCCTGTCACTTTAAGAGCCCTCCCTCCCCTCTGTCCTGCTGCTGGCACACCCCTTCGGCACTTTGAAGCCTGTGGAGTTCTCATGATTTGTTTGGTAGCTGCAGGGGAGGCGTGAGCTGTAGCTGTGCTTCCTGAACAGGACAGGACTGTGAGAGGGGAGGGGCATGGTCAGGTGGAAAAGGCAGAGACCAGTGTAATGAGCCATTTTGTCCTCTCACAAACTCAGTGTAAAAGAATAGAGGATTACTCAAACATGCATGAATGAAACAAAACACAACTCAAGGTATGTTTGATGAGGAAACATAACATGGTAGAAAGCTCAGAAAAGTCGATTTTGCATAATATAGCCCCTTTATTGTTAAACATTATTGGTGCTTTATGAACTGTATATTACTATTTTGACAATTTGAGCTGCGGCAATTGAAAGTTTGTTGCATTAAAAATGGCATTAAAAAGCATTAAAATAGACATGGAGATGCTCTCAGAAACTCAAAAAAAATTTCAGGTCAGTAATGGTTTTATGGTTCAAGTGTTTATCCAGGCCACTGACTGGATCCAGATTTTTTTTTACCATTGAGAGGCAAATGTTAGCAACATAACTCAAACCATCAATGCTAAAGCTAGATTTTGGTTATCTAGGAATCAAAATCTCAGGGTGGCAACCATAGGAGGTTGCCTCTAGTTTAGTGTTTGGTCTTCCTTTGTCTCTCTGAACATCTATCTCCATATATCTGTCTGTCCATCTGTCCGTCCTGCACACATTGTACTCCATGTGTCCCCAGCCTCGTGTGTGTTGGCCTTGTTTGTCCAGCCCTGACATCATCACAAGTGTTTTAAATACGGATTCACACACCCCAACCCCCAACACACACACACTGATTGGTCTGTCAACACAGGCATGGATTTCCACTGCCTGCTCAAATGTGACATTGTTTGTTTTGCGGGCGATTCAAATCCAACCCAAATCTCGTGAATAGGTGAGACTGGAGCTCGTCAGATTTCAGTGTATAGCAGTGTAAATGGAAATGTTGACTGACAGACCAATCAGCCGGGAGCAGAGTGAGAATGCACATTTAGGCTTATTCGGGCTATTTGAGTGTTATGGTCATAATAGATAAGATTGTTCCACATCAAAAACAAGCCATGCATATTTTAAATAAGGCTGGGTTTTATGATCATACTAATCCATTATTTTTAAATTGGTTTATTATGTAATCGTGCAAATAATGTTCAAAGCAAAAGCGTAATCACTTCCAGATTGTGTCCAGAGGTTTTTTTTTAGTTCCTGAGAGCAAATATGAGTAGTATTATGTAGTAAATGATTATCTTTAGGGAGTAAGTCAGTTGTCTTTCGGTTTTAAGACTATTTCTCTGCAGAAGTTACTTTTGCTTTTTTAGAAATGTAGTAGAGTAAAAAGTATTATATTTATCTTTTAGATTTAGTGGTTTAAAAGTAGTAAGTTAACCCTAAAAATACTACTCAAGTAAAGCACAGGTTATTAAAAACTATACTTAAGTATAGTACTTAAGAAAATTTACTTTGTTACTGTCCACCTCTGGAAATAATCACAGTAGTAGTGGTGGCAGTAGTAGTGGTAGTTGCAATTCTAGTTGTAGTAATAGTTGTACTTTCTACTTAAGTAAAGTTTTCCCCTTCAGGGTTGCCACAGCAGTTCATCTGCCTCCAGTGGTGCAGAGATTTGCATATTGATTTAGATTATAGGTTTTAGATTCCCTTCCAGACACAATCCTCTACATTTATCCAGGCTTGGGACTGGCAGTACAAAATGAATTGCTCTTTCCAAGCCTGAAGGATTTCTCCTTCAGTATGGGCTCCATTAGGTTTCTTCTTTTTTTCCCACAGCTAGGTTTTTTAGGAGTTTTTTCTTACCGAGAAGGAGGGTCTAAGGACAGAAGTCTCCTGGGTCTGTTGAGGTTTATGTAGTTATTGTTTGTATTAATTGTGTATTATGTGTGATTGTGTGTTTATGTTTGATTAATTGTTTGTGAAGCCTTTTGAGGTGACTGTTGTGATACTACCTATATAAATAAACTGAATTGAATTGAATGGTAACAGGGATTGAACTAACAACCCTGTAGTTAATAGGCTATCAGCTCTATCTACTGAGCTACTGCAACCTCTCAAGTGTACACTAGTTCATGCAGCTGGATTTATACTTAAGTAATAATGTTATTATCTAGCAGTACTCATTTTTAGGACAGAAAAGCTTATTCTGACCATTAAAGAGCATTGGCCACGCTATAACGAAAACCACTTTTTGTTTTGCTTGGTCTATGTTACTGTTCCTATCCAAACAGCTGTGTCTCTGTGTATTCACTATGCATAGGAAGATAAGGTAGGTTAAAGAAATGACAGGTTTGATCCGGCTGTTAAATTGAAGAGCCAGGCAGTTTAGGGGAGCTCTCAGGAGGATTTGGCGCGCTTGGTTGGACAGGGAGGTGGCAGCAGTGGAAGAGAGAGTGAGGCAAAACCAAATCAGTGCAATTAAAAACACAAGCATAGGAGACTAGTGCCCCCCAGTGTTCACTGGTGGTACTAAACCTCATTTTGTTCCTGTGAAACGCTTGGATAAACTCTAACCTACAAGAAAATCCTCCGGCTGTGATGTGCAATGATCCAGGGGCAGATTCATATTTTAGCAGCAGTATCCCTCGCAGCCTCACCTTTAATTGCTGATAATCATTCATAAATAATGTCTTGGAGCTTTGTTGTCCAGGCGGGGCAGCTTATGAATGAGACACAAGCCATACTGGCTGCTCAAGCATGACTGCAAAAGAGTTTATTTTTATTTAACTGCTCTGTGTGTGAAAATAAACTCTTTAAATGTCACATTATGTTGCTTAATGCCTGCTAGTGTGGTATAATCAAGCATAATCAAGGCTGAGAAATGGAAATTACAGCATGCTAAAAGCTGTAACATATTTATCCTTGACTAGTTCCTGTTCATGGGTGAAGACATGGACATTTCCTTTGAGGGCCAATTCTCCACGGAGCAGCTCTAAGACTGTATTGACCTACATTGCTGTCTGTATTTACAGTATGTCCTATGATATTCCTCCTCATAAGAGACTAGATACCCATAATCCCTGTGTGCATAATGATGACATCACTCATCCTTCTTCTCTGTCTGGATGGTTTCCTCAGGCAATTACCTGCTATCACTGTGTAACCGAGGTGAGCCAGGAATGTCTGATAAAAACTCAGAGCTGTGTAATGGAAATGGTACTGCAGTCTTATACCACAGCTGAGAAGTAACCACATAGTATATTTTAATGTGTAGAATTATGTATTCATAGCACAGGTGGGAAGTAATGAGATATTTTTATTCAAGTAGTTAAGTAAATTTTTTGAAGAAAAAGTACTTTCTGAGTACATTTTGTATAACATATTTTTACTTTAGTAAATTTTGATGAATTTTACTTTTCCTTGAGTAAAACTTTAAATTGTCTAAAAAGTGTCCTCTGTGGTATAGTGGGCAGTACGTCTGACTTGCAATGAAGATTTTGCAAAAACATTCAAATGTACTTTTTAAATTTTAGTTGAGTACTTTTACTTCTACTTGAGTAATATTATTTTTGAAGTAACAGTATTTTTACTTGAGTACGGTTTTTGAGTACTTCGTCCACCACTGGCCAGTAGTGACCTTGACCTAGATAGTAATGGTAGTAATTGTTGTAGTAGTAAAACTAGCTGTAGTTATTGGAGTAGTAGTCATAGCACTTGCAGTAGTCATAGTAGTAGTTATAGCAGTGGTCATGATAGTACGAGTAGTAGCAGTGGTTATATTAGTAGTAGCAGTAACAGCAGTTTTAGTAGTAGTATCAGTACTTTCTTCCTAACTTACCAATTTTCCTTTTATTTAAGATATTGTTCAGTCTAATTATGCAGGGTAGCCCCAAGGTCTTAAAAGAATTAAATATAATGAGTAGTTATTAAATTTTGTTCATCTAGGTCTTACATTTTGTCAATTATGTTAATATCACCACAATAACAAAATATATTTACTCAAATCTTTTTGAAATGCATGACTAATTTATTCATGATTTTTTTTTTTTTATTTATTTTTTTTTTTTTTTATGCAGCACTAGAGTTTCTTTATCTGTATTTGACTTTTAAAATAAAACACTTGAGTAGTACGGATAATTTATAAAAGATTAAAATTTATACAGATTGTTCTGTTGTCGACGATGCTGGCATTAAATTACTCTCTAAGTGGCATTAAAAAGTCTTAAAAAGGCCTTAATATTCCCAAGACAATACCTGGAGCTACCCTGTTATAATGATTATGTATTAAAAGTACTGTATGCAGCACATGCTCGTACTGGTTTGAAAACATAATGGTTTAATTATACTCTATTTTGGTTTTCTGTAACCATAATGTAAACCAAAATGATCACAATATAAAATAGAAAATGCTTTAAATATTTCACTTTTCGTGTAGGCTGCTGAATCTATATAATATGAGTTTCAGTTTGAATTTAACAGGGAGGTGTGCCGCTCTGCTGCCCCACCAATCTAAGGCACACAGGCAGTTTCTGTGGGACAGCTCCCGTTGTGACCATTCACAAGCCTGGTCCTGAACAGCCCTCTCTGTGTGGATATGCTATGGTAGTGACATGTCTCTTTTGTCATATGTAAAAGTTTGATTTAATTTTTGACTTATGTACAGAAACACCATCTGCAGCAGGATGATGTTGTAGGTCTTTGGAGGTCATCTGTGGGTTGTCTTTAACCATTCTCACCATTCCTTGCCTATGTCTCTCTGGTATTTTTCTTTCTCTGATTACCACCTTAAATACCTTTTCTCATTATTGAATGCACTGGTCTATGAAGTTCAAGGCTTAACTAACTAATCTAACAAGTTTTGTGTTGCAAGTAATTCATTTTGAGAGGTTACATGCATTCAAATCAGCAAACTTATAAGGGTGCCCAAATATTTGTAAAGACATTTTTTTCATATTTCATTTAATTTCATACACCTTAAAATTGTTGTTAGGAAAACACCCCAAAACTGAGATGTCATTAGAAAATGAATGACATACCTCTGTGATCTTTTTTTGTAAATTATCTTGCAAACTCAGAGGGGTGCCCAAACTTTTACATATGACTGCATATCTCGAATCTCTTGTTGTGTGTGTGATTTTTTTTTTTCCTTCGTGTGCAGAACAGAAAGCTGAGTCAGACCCAATTAATTGTAACACAACTGTTGCTTTTAATTCTTCCTGTTTAATGAATGAATCCTGAGCTGTTCTGGTGGTTAATAGGGCGACCCATCAGTGAGGAATGGCTCCCAGCTGAAGACCCTGCAGCTGGCTCCCAGCTCAAGCGGAGGTGCACTGAGCATAATTACCAAGACCTACCTGTTGTTTAACTTGAAATAAAGACTTTTCCATTATAATCTAACTCACTGATGAGCACAGGATTTGTTAAACCTAAAGGGAGAGGTGGAAGAAGTACTCAAAAGCTGCAATACTACCTCTACTACTACTGCTACATGGTACTTCTAATGTGCTACACACCTTGGCACACAACTTACACATAAATACTTACTTATTTAGATATATTATGTCTTTTTCGTCCAATACTAAAGAGTTTAAATTTTATAATGGTACACATATTTGCCTCTCACCTCTGATAGCAGGTAGACTTTGCCCTCAAGGGACACACAACAGGAAGAGCGGACAAGCCTATTCCTGAGCGCCACCGCTGCAGCCAAGGTAAGACACATTTTCATCAAACAAAGTTGTCATTTATTTCCAAATGTAAAAGACCTGTGTAATGTGAAGTCTATGTAAATGAACCTACATACAACTCTGTTGTTGAATCAGTCTATTGGAAGACCTAATAGATCTTCTGTCGGCTGGATAAGTCTATCACTGCCATAAGCTACTCTATTATGTATTACTGATATTAGAAGAAGTGTATGATGTTGAATCCATAGATATACATTATTTCTGATGATTTATTGAATCACAGAGCGACCTTATCCGCAGTGTAAACTCCACTGACATTAACTGCAGCCCTTCGTCAAACAGAATCTGCTTTTTGTGTGACTAATTAGTCCATTACTTGAGTTGTTTTAATTATTAATGTTTGAATGGAGATGTCCCAACCAATATATGACTCCCCTGTCCGCACTTTATTTAAACTAAAACCCACACTCTGTTGTCTATGTGCCCTTGTAGCTGGCAACTGCATTTCCTATGAGATCAATTAGCCACAACCTATGTGGCTATTAAATATACATATAGCTCTATTAAATGGGGGCTTAAGGCAATAATTATGGGTGTTAGTCATGGCCTGGCTTTCAGTGTTTGCGTGATGCATCATTTTGTAATTAGGCATTTATTTTATTTTATTTTTTTACCAGAAGGACATTTGGAGATTTAACAGCATTGCTAAAAGTGCTGACGATGGTTGCTGTGTGTCTCAGCTATGACCTTATCGTTTGCATGTTTTTCTTCTCTGTTCTCTCTCAGGGTTGATGAAAAGCTCAGCTAATATTTGTGAAAATGGACCAAACTAATACAGCCAGCCCCCCTCCGTACAACCTCCAGGACTATGGGCAGAATAATTATGCAGGCATGAGCTATCAGGTTGGTAGTTAACAGAACATTTTAATTTGCCTCATAGGAAGAAAAAAACTATCAGGGCCGACTTATTTTCCATGTACTCACAGTTAATTTGTTTCCGACTGTCTACAGTGCATGAGCCGAAATTACACAGAGGTGCCGGCTTTGATCGTGAGCTCATTATAACTTCTTAAACATTGTCTTTGCACAGACTGTTAGTACGAACACTTATCCAGTTGTGCATACCTGGGTCCCTGACAAATGGAGGTGTAGCAGCAGTTTTCCTGTGGTGTGACATTACAGCAAAATGCTTAATTATTATTTTTAATTTGGGTTGCACAGTGGCAGAGTGGTTACCGCTCCTGCCTCTTTACAAGGTGGTTGCGGGATCAATCCTCGGGGTGGTTGACTAATCTCTATAAGTTCATTTTGGAGACTCTCTCTCTCCTGCTCTCCAAAGACAGGTGTGTGTAGGGAGAATTAGTCTATGTTCAGACTGCAGGTGAAAGTGGCCCAAATCTGACTTTTTTGCCCATATGTGACATGTATCTGATGTTTTTGTGACAGTGTGAATAGCACAAATTAGATTTTTTCAAATGCGTCCCAGGCCACTTTTATATGTGCTCCTAAATCAGATACGTAGCTGATCTTTTACAATGTGACTGCAGTCTGTATGGCCAAGTCACATTTAATCTGACTTTTGCTACATTATAACGCAATAGATGTCACAATTCTGCACTGGAAGAGGCGGGAACTGTTCAGATAAAATAGTAACAAGCATGACAGACAACAGTGGTGGAGCTGGTCAGTGGAAAATTGAGGTTTTGAAGTTAATTAGTATTTTGGGTAAAAAAAAAAAAAAAGAGAGAAATTAAATTTTGAGGAGTGGCACTGACAGATGTACTAATATCTGCCTTGACATTCTAAATTTGTGTCACTGAAACCCCTCATGTCACAATCCCACTACTCCTGGCTTCCCACAGATTACATAGCAGCTCATTTAACATACAATGAGAAACTTTTGATTTTAATATCAAGAACATGACTTCACCTTCAGGAAATACTCTGGACAGTGACTTACATTTGTTTTGGGTAACACTTTAAAATAACTCGCACTACTAAGCATTAGTTAAATATTAAAGGTTAGTAATCAGTTGATTATTAATTATTATTAATTATTATTATTATTACACTATTATTATTAATTAATTATTGTTAATTGATTATTTAAAAAACATTACTTCAACATTCTACTTCACAATTCGTGTGCATCTATAGTGCAAAACTATAAATATCAGTGTTAATTCAGGATCTATAAACTGTTTATTGTTATTACCTCTGCCAAGGTGGAGGTTATGTTCTCAGTGGCGTTGGTTTGTTTGTTTGTCAGCAACATAACTCAAAAAGTTATGGATGGATTTTGATAAAATTTTTAGGAAATGTCAGAAATGGAAATAGCTTCTAACTCAACAGATAATGCCAGAATCATTGGCAAATAATTACATGACGACATCAAGGTAGATGTTAGAATCTGACAGTGTTATTTTCTTTCTTTATTTATTTTTTATTAGGATCCCCAGTAGTAACAGTCTAGCTGTCACTATTCTTGCTAGGGTCCATGCTGATATTTTGGTTCTGGTGATCCAGAAGGTTCTAAATGTAGGGGGTACATATGAAATTGGATATTGCACAGCAACAAATGTAGCTACAAACTGCAAATAACACCAAATGAAAGGTGAGGTTTTTTCTTTTTCAGTAATATGTTCACAGATTTGATGTATCTTTAATACTTATTGAGCTAGAGCCGGGCCTTTAGGGTTTTTTCTCAGGTGAGTGACCATATGGCTTGGTGGAGGTCTGCGCTCTCTGAGTGCTTCTAGTTACATATTTACACATCACTACCTTGGCTGTTACAATAATGAGTGTTGTTGGAACAGGTGGGGAAGGGGAACATCTCAGTGGTGTCTGATCCAGGCCCATACGTTAACACTGTACATCCAGGGGTCCACACATCACCGACAGCGGACTTCACACCACCTCCTGATTACTCCCATGGACTGGAAGACAGCGGCTTCAGCGACGGCACCATTCGTAGAGGTAGAGGAAGAGAAAATAGTTTGTTTGCATAGGTTAAACAACACTCACTACTTCCCTTGTTTGCTTTGTTGCAGTTCTGGAAATTGATTTGAAATAGAAATAGTTCCCTTTGCCTCATGCTCTGCACCTTCCTCACAAAAGAAATTATTTGAAGGAAATGTGGCTTAGCTGTGTTTTAAATGCTGTGCCTCTTGCTGGCTGCCTTCACTCTGTTGTTCTTGTTTGGCAGCCTGTCTGTTTCTGTTCTCCTCCGTTTATTCTGTATTTTCCCTGTGTCAGTCTAGCTTTCTTCTTGTGTGCGTCTTGTTTTTTTCCCAACCCTCTTTGTCTTTCTACCTGAGCAGGCTTCATACGGAAAGTCTACTTGACCTTGATGCTTCAGCTGTTGGTGACTGTTGGCATCATCTGTGCTTTTCTTTACTGGTAAGTCCAACACGCAGGAGTTTGATCCAAGAGAAGAACTATGGTCTTAGTCTAGTCTACAGTGACTCTTAAACTTTTCACACCAAGAACCATCTCAGGAAATGTTTGGCCTTCAAGTACAATCATTTATGGACTAAACCTAGCCTAAATCTTGACTAACCAAGGTCTAAATCATGGCTAAACCAGGTCAAAACCGGGTTTAAACCAGGACTAAACTAAATTAAATCAGGTCTAGATCTCAACTAAACCAGGACTTAATCAGGACAAAACCAGTTATACTCCAAGACTAAAACATGACTAAACCAGAACTAAATCAGGACTAAACCAAGCCTAAACTAGGACTGAACTAGGACTAAACAGAACTGAACCAGGACTTGACCTCAACTAAACCAGGACTTTATCAGACTAAACAAGGACAAATCCAAGATAGGTAAAAAATAGGTAAAAAATCATGACTAAAGCTAAACCTGGACTAGAGTAGGACTAAACCAAGCCTAAACTAGGACTAAACAGGGACAAATCCAAGACTAAAGTAGATTGAAAACCAGAACTACACGAGTCTAAACCTGGACTAGACCAGGATGAATACAAAACTTGGGTGGGACAAAACCAGGTCTAAACCAGGATTAAACAAAGACAAAACCTGGACTAAATTTCCTGTTTTAAAATAATACTGGCTCTAAATGAAACCAAAACTGTACTTGAACTGCAATAGACTCCTGAGTCCCACCTGAAGAAGTCTACGTCCCCATCAGTGCTACCTGCACCACAGGTTGAGAAGCATGGCTCTGGTCTATCAGAGAGAATGACCTGCTTCACACAACACTACACTCCCTGTCCCCATCCAGCCTCTTTTTATCTAAAATATGTCCAATGGGAAAAACTACTTGCAAAATAAATAAAAAAAATCCCTTCCCTGTAATATTTTTGCTGGTGGTACACTTTGAAAGCTTTATATGTTTTGTATAATGGATGTGCTCCTACACCACTACAGTAATTTCCTTTCATAAATTGTATTGGTCTCCCCTGTGCACTATGGCCTGTCCTCTGTTAATATTTAATACAATCATTCTACAACTGTTCTCAAATAATTGGTACCACTGTTAAAGACTGTGTCTCTCCTCTCACACACAGGCCTGCTCTGAAGGTGTGGTCATACGATAACTACTGGTTTTCCTACACCATGATGTAAGTGTCTCTAATAGACTTTCCATGACAATTACAGTAATAATACATCGTTATAAATGTGTGTTAAATTAGTACTGCAAAGCTAATTCCAAAATGTTGGGAAAATGTGTAAAAAAAAAAAAGAAAAAAAGTCCAAATCTAACGTAACTATGTGGTTATAAGCGTTCGCTCACCAACCTCATCCAAAGCACATAGTGTTGTTGTATCCCACATCGCCTACTCACAGAATACGCCTACAGTCACAGAATGTGGCTGGTTGCGACAGGAAGGGCATCCGGCGTAAAAACCTGCCAAATCACCATGCATCTGGTTCACTGTGGCAACCCCGAATAAATAAAGGGACCAGCTGAAAGATATAAAACAAAATATTAACAATATTGTGTGAAAATATTTTACAGTTTCATGTAAAATAATAGCTTATTTTGAATTTGATGGCAGTAGCACATCTCAAAAGGGTTAGGACAGGGCAACAAAAGGCTGACAAAGATGATTTTTATTTAAAACTGTTAGATCAGCGTTATGCAAGTTATATTGGATGTGCTGGACGTTCATAATCTTCAGGGCATGTTTTTTATTAGTACAGCTATTTGTTGCTTAACAATTTATTGAGATGTGTGGCAATAAAATTTGATTTACATGAAATGGTAAAATACAGTGTATATATTGTTTATGATCTATTGTGAAGAGAAAACTATCTTTGTTTTAAGAGATTTGTGAGCCATTGGTTTCTGTTTTTATTTACATTTTATCATCCTGTTTTTTTTGTTTGTTTTTTGTTTTGTTTTATCGGGTTTATAATTTTGTGTCAGAAAAGAAACATCCAGTTGACATGTTATGCAGTGGATGTCACAAGTGAAGAGTTAGTGCCATCAAGATACAAGATCTTCTCCATTTGGATAGAAATGATTTTGATTGTATTTTAACTATAGCTGACACTAACTGACCTTATTTCTACTCTGCTATAAAACCAGGGAGTGAATGGCCTTTGTCTAATTTGCAATCAGTGGCTGCGACAACTCTGAGTCAGAACAGGTTTATCAGTAACTAACTAGTAATGCTTTTCAAAACCAGACTTTGGGCAATGCTGGGGTATTGTAGTTCAAGGCCAGATGAGAAAAGATATTTTAGAAAATACAGTAACAGAAATTAATCCCAAGCTAAAATATATAACCAAAATGAAACTGTCTCTCACAGAAATGGTCTGATACAAATAAGAAACTCGATCTATACTGTGCATCAGTATTGCACTGGCTGAATCCCTATATCGAACTCTGTGCTTCTTTTTGATGTTTACAGCCTGTTTATTTGCTATTTACGACTCACTCTATATTCTGTGTGAAATAGGGCGGTGGTGATGGTGCTTGTGGTGGCCTTGTCCTGCTGCGACAACCTCCGTCGTCAAGTCCCTCTCAATTTCCTCGCCCTGGGCTTGTTTGTGAGTAGAGGCAGCAGCAGTAGCAGCCAGGCATCAAATGAAGCCCCTCCTCTTCCTGATGTATTTCTGCTGTATTTACTCTGTGTTTGTCTGTCTATGTCTCAGACGGTGGCAGAGGGCCTGATGCTCGGATCTGTGGCAGTGTGAGTGTTTGTTTCCACAGCTCAATCCCCACCTGATGCTCGCTCATTTGCACAATAATAACCCTATTTGATCCGTATCGCGCAGTCTTGGAAGCCAGGAATGAAGTCATCACATCCGATAAGATGCTATCATCGTGGCTTTACCAAATTAAAAACCAGATGGAGTTTTATTTTCCTCGTATTATGTTGATGACCATGGCTGTAGCATCACAATGAGTTAAAAACAGTTCAGCCTACGTGAGGGTTTATGTAAACATAGGTTTTAGTCTGGATAATACAAGCATCAACAATAGTACATCAGTTTTATCTTCTTAGCTAGAACTCATTCTAAACTGATGCTGCGGCAAGAGGCAGTAGCTGCAGGTGCTTTGCTCATAGGTTCTAAACTCTTTTTACAGCAATTATCACCTATACCATACTATACTACATTATACTGCACTATACTATATTATACTGCACTGTACTATTCTACACTATACTTTATTATACTGTACTAGACTATACTACATTATACTATACTACACTATACTATAGTAAAACTTTATTTTACACTACCTTACCTACACTATACTGTACTGTATTGTACTACACTATACTATACTACTTTACACTACACCGTACTATTCTATAACTTTATTTTACACTATAACCTACCTACACTATATTACAATATACTATACTATATTACTCTACATTACACTACACTACATTACACTATACTGTATAATACTACATTATACTATAGTAAAACTTTATTTTAGACTACCTTGCCTACACTATACTGTACTGTATTGTACTATACCACACTACACTACGCTATACTATAATAGTAAAACTTTATTTTAGACTACCTTGCCTACACTATACTGTACTGTATTGTACTATTCCACTCTACACTACGCTATACTATAATAGTAAAACTTTATTTTACATTGCAGTTGAGACAGTGCAACTACAATGTAACACACAGTGTAACAAACTGTAATAATAATAATGTACTTACATAACGGAATTTTCTGTACTTACAGTTTCTAGGTACAAATGTAAAAAAAAATACTTGTTAGACTACTCTAGCAAAGTGCATATTACCACCTAGTAAAGTAGTCATTGTATGCATGTCATTGTTTGCAGAAGCAAAACGGATTTTGCTAGCGTGGCATAACAAAAATATTTTATTACATTTGTATTTAGAAACTGTACACAAAATTCCATTATGTAAGTACAAAGTAAATATTTGCTATTAATGTTTGTTACAGTATACATACAGTAGTTACATTGTAGATACAGTGTAACACGTGTCGTGACTAAATTGGCTTATGATTAATTAATGATTAATTGGCTTTGCTGTTATGGTATGTTATGTTATACTGTACACTATATTACACTGTACTAGGTGATAATTGCTGTAAAAGAAGTTTTGGAACTAAAACAAAGGACATGTAGCTACTGCTGATGTTCTCTTATATATTTTAGGCCTTTTTCAGCTTTATTAGATAGTGCAGTCGAGAAGTGATAGGAAATCATGAGGGAGAGAGTGGACAGAGTCATTTGGCAAAGTCCCAGAGTCTGGACTCAAACCCACAAGGCCAAAGCAGGCTGTAGTTGCTGTGTATATGTGCCACAGCTCTACTAACTAAGCTGTACATCTGCGCAGCTACTGCCTATGATGATGCAATATCAGTTTAGCAGTAATTAAAGCTAAGATGAGAAAACTGATGTATTAACTATAGTATAGTAGCTTTGTATATTAGTATAGTACCAGTATTGGTAGGCCAAAACACATTTTGCACCAAAGTACTCTACAATCAAATTAATTTAAAAACAATTCAACTTGTGATTATTAAGCCTACTTTTTCTATAAATGATTAGTTTTTTCATCTTACCAAACCATCTGAAAACACATTAAATATTTTGTGTGAAGGCAGTATAATGTCCATCTTTCTGTACACTAAGATCCTCACAGTAGCCTGCCGACAGTCAGGTGAAACATGAGGTTTTGTTGTGTCCTTTCAGTTGTATTTTTGATATCTCTGCTGCAGGTACTTTCACGCTGAGGCTGTACTATGGGCCATGGGGGCGACAGCGGTGGTGTCCTTGGCCTTAAGTCTGTTTGCCTTCCAGTCAAAGGTAAGATCTGTCACAGGCTCTGAGCTCCGTTTGCAGGGCAGCCACAAGTGAAATTTCATAAAGCGTCAGGACTTTGAGGTGCAGCAAGCGGTAAATGTCCATATACTAAGCTGTGTTTCCTGTGCACTCAGAGGAACCACATTAAGCTCGTGGCTGCTGTTTGCTTGGCAGGTACCGGCGCAAAGGTTTAAAAGGCTGCGGAGAGAAATCTCATCGCTGCTCAGATCAGAATATTTGCACACCACGTTTTTTATCTTCAACCACTGCACTCTAGGAAATGGACCAGAGCTTTTCCTTTTGCTAAACATCATTTCTCCCATAAAATTCTAAATATATTTATTAGTTTACTAGAAAAACAAGGTATGATAGATGTTTTATAGATAAAGTCAGAAAGGCCAGATTGAATAGGAGTACAATAGACAATAGTGAGACCAGCAGAAGGAGCTGCTGTGCAAATGCAAGATAATTTGTTTTTCAATATTTAGAGGGAAAGATGTACTTCTAAAACAGCAGCTCTTTAGAAAGGCCCATTAGGTATAGTTTACTTTTACATTAAAGCCAAATTAGACCATTATTTCAGTGCACAATTTCCTGTTCATTTCACCTCCACCATTCCTTTGTGTCTTTTTTATGTTTGTAGATAAAAATGTTTTCTGGGTTACAACCAGGCTGACATTTTAACTTTATGAGATTTGAAAAAGCTTCTTCAGAGAGGCTCTCATCAGTAAAGTACAACAAATATGGCTAAACACTTAAATTGTATTAACAGTCCCTATTAATTTCCTCTTAATGGTAGTTTGTATTTAAGTTAAATTACCAATTGGGTCTGAGCAGGTTGCACATCTATAGTTATACAAGACAACATTATTTTCAAATAGGAGTTGTCCAAAATCTGTGTCATTAATCTGCAGGGACAAGTATGTGCCAGGTGCTCATGTTTTTTGGATGAAAAGGTCAAACAAGCCAAAAGGTCGGAGTCTGTCTTTGTGGTCCCACTTCACTTTGATGGTTTACCATCGCTGAGCTTCACTTTTTTTAAGGATCAATGCAAAGTCAGATCCAGTTTTCCCTGTGGGGACAATAAAGCATCTCATAATGTGTCGTTAAGTGAAAAGTGTTTATGGTTTTGGCTTCGGCCTGCAAGCATAAACACCACCACATTTCAGACTGTATCTTTTATTATGGAGCCACACGTTGCACTGTGCTGAGCTGGTCTTTGTCGCTCTGATTTAAATGTCAGCCAGACACATTGACTTGAATGTTAAGCTCATCGGTCCTCAAGTGATCAGTGTTAGTGATTCTCCTGCCGTAGCACCTGTGTGCGTTTTGTGTTGATGTGAAAAGGGCAAAGAGGCCACAAGGCCAGCCTCCCTGTATGTGCCTGTCGCATCCTGTCTATTAATTATCCAGAGATCATTATATCCACACTCATTAGATTTTTCTTGTAACTTATGAGTTTAACTGCAATATGTCTTCATTTTGTCGTTTACCACTTCAGAGAACAGGTGCGGTGCAGATAACCTGAAGTGTCTTGCTGTTTATGACAACACCAAATCTATCTCAAATCTTTTCTCTCCACCAGTTTGACTTCACTATGTTAAATGGAAGCCTGTGGGTGCTTCTTTGGACCCTTTTTTCGTTTGGGTTGCTTTGTGCAATTCTCCAATCACAGGTAAATGAAGTCGTGCCTGTGTGTACACCTGTGTTTGCTGAGAACATTTTCTACTTAATTGCAGCATTGTGTAGAAGAAGAGGAGACTGTGTTTACAGCTTTTAGTCGTGTATGTAGTGTCAGTGACCTGTGTGCTCAGCAGACTATAAAGAAACCTCTCAGGATTAGCTCTGATCTCACACTGATGCATATAAATGTACACCAGTATTCAGTCGTAGTGCGTTAGCCTCAGCAGAGGCTGGTGTTTACACCAGCGGAAAATATGACAAACAGCAACTATTTACCAATCTTTGAAACACTCCTATGGTCTTTGAAGATTAGGCTGAGTGAATTATTTCTGCTATAGAATAGTCTTGTGAACTACATAACCATGAAATGTCTAAAGTGACTAAATGAATATCATGTGCTTATTGTGCCTATGATTTTTACAGTATCTTCACATTGTGTATGCCTGCCTGGGGACCTTTGTGTTTTCTTTGGTAAGTACACAATATGGTTTACGTCATCTTGGCTTAACATGACCTTTTGTAGTGACTAAAATCTTCATCAAACACTAGAAGTGTGACTGTGTGATGTGATCTGCCACAGCGACTGTCAGAGCAGTTAGTGTAAAGAGAGACACTGATGTTCTCTTGCCCTTTAATTTCCATTATGCACTGTTTAACAGCAGTGGGCTTCATTTTCACAGCCACCTCTCTGCATGCCTTTGGCATTAGCAGCAAATGTTGTGACCTGACCAGTCAGCTGGTGGAACAAAGTGCCACAGCACACTGACACACTATTAGTAGATACTACTCCTTCAAGCACACAATTTTAACGGCACATTATTTCTCTATTGGTTTATCTACACTGTCTCTAAGATACGAAACAGTTTGTTTTCTGCACAATAATTCCTCTGTGGCTCTCATCACAGAATAACTGCCTTTAAATGTCAGAGCTCATACAGTTGAAGCATCTCATCTGTCTGTCTGTACAGTACTTGGTGTTTGATACTCAGCTGATCCTTGGTGGGAAACACAAGAAGTATGAGATGTCTCCAGAGGAGTATGTGTTTGCTGCTCTCAGTCTGTATCTGGATATCATGTCCCTGTTCCTCCTGCTGCTGCAGCTCATTGGCCTGTGTCGCTGACACTGAAGGGTCCTGACACACCTCTCAACACTGAGACAAGGAAAGTGCAACATTCATCTGGATTCATCTGTTGTCATGCACAAACCCACAGGGATGGCTCATGTCCAAGAACACAGTCTAACCACAGCTGTCACATAAGATTTTATATTAGGTTTTAATCTTGAAGCTTTTTTCTGCTCCTTTTTAATACTTATGTACAGTGTAGAGCAACATTTTAACTACCTACTCATTTTCACAATTCTATTGTATCTTGCAGCGTAACTGTAAACCAGTAGGTCTATTTTAAATCTAATAAACCTATACTGTGCGCTGAAACACTCCCAACGATGAATAATAAATGCTCTATTTACTTTGTTTTTGTGTAAACCAGAGACTAAAAAAATGCAAGGCTCAAAACTCAACAGTTTATTGGCATCACACATCAAACATTGTTCATATAAAGAGGGAATGTATCAAGTATAGACTATGAAAGTGCAAATAGCATTTCAAGGATTAGTTGCTTTACAATAGAAAATCTTGAGTTACAAAATGTTATGTCATTTTAAAATAAGTCACCTGGACAGTAGAGGTGAAATACAAATTAAGTACAAATCCCATTGAGAGGTGTACTCAGTTCATGCACAGCATACTGTCACACAAAGGGCCAAAATATGTTCTCTAGGTTTCACCTGTTTACACTCTCCAGGTGCAGCTAAGTTAGCTCCACTAACCTTATGGCACTCACAACTTCAAGACACTTGATCACTGTCAAATGTGGCTCTAGGTTTGTTTTAATAGAAATTACTTCATAACATTCAGACAGTAGTCTGTAAAAACATGATTAGGTTCTAGTACTCAACACTGATTATTCACAATCTTCTTTGATAATTTATATTGCAACTGTCCTCTGTTTAGTGTCTTCAGGTATAATAACATACAGTAGGTCAACTCCAAAGTCAGTAGAGTGATTTAGTTTCAAAAACACAAGACGTTCTGCAGCACTCGAATGCAAAAATAAAACTGTTGTCTAAAATTTAGGGAAAAAGTCATTCACTGTCATCAGCAACTCTTCTGTTTTCCATCAATGTAACACTACAGAAACAAAAGCCTCATGCTACACATAATTCAAGAAAACTTATCAGGAGCTCCTGTATGCACACTACATACTAGTGAGAAAAACATAAGGTGACAGGTGTGTATTTGGTTTACACCATAAATACTGTGTAATTAGCACTCTGAAAATATGTTAAAATCAAAAGGTGATTGACATAAAGGCACTGTATCTCTAACTGGAGAGAAAGATTCAACACACATTCAGTTTTTCCTCCACAACTCTGTGTTTAACTACAGTGCCTTACTCATAAAACCATGTTATTTCTATAACTGTCTTTTTCTGCATCAGAAAAAACAAGGCTACTTACATGTGTACTTCTCAAGAATATCTTTTACCACACACTGCAAAAGTGTGCATTTAATGATAGCCCTTCGGCTGTTCCATGTTCGAAACTGATCTGTCATTTTAAAATTATTTTCTGTGAATGATTTACATTTATAAAATACATTTTTTTGGTGGTTTTAACCTACAGGCTTATATAATAGCATTTAGATGGTGACGTCTAAGACATCATCCAGCAGAAATATTGAAAGATATATGGCTTGAGAGTTTCACATTAACATTTAACTGAGTGGTTCAGATTTAATTCAACAGGCACAATTTGCTTAAAAAAAAAAAATTCCACTTAGTGACTGCAAATTGTGCTTTTGCTAGTCAGTGTTTGGCACCTAGAATCTATGCAGACGTGATCAGGAGAGAGAATTAGTTCTCACCTATGCCCTATAGATTTAATATTGCAACTAAATAGTAATGTGGCCTCTATTTACAACTACCAGGTCCTAAAACATACAGTAGGCTTTTGATCCAGTGGAAACACACAGCACAGTAGGCTACAGTTTCTACATCTAATACATCCTCTGCAACTGATTTCGGAAAAGGCTGCTGTGTCAGTTCATCAGCACAATATCTATTTCAGGAAATCTGTCCTACATAATGCTTGACAAATGTAATCTTTCCATCAGCTCCTGTTTCCCCAGGGTTTGGGCTGAAATTACATTAAATGAAAAAAACAAACTAAGCAGATTTATTCTCAAGCCTTTCCAAGAAACATAACCAGAAATAACTTCCATGCTGCTAACTTTCAGTCAGGGGAGACTTGCACTCTTTAGTGGTGTTTGGCTTTTGAGAAGCTCCAGCTGATCAGATCATACCAAGTGCACTTGTTCTTCCCACTCAGAGGAGCTGGTGCTGGGCAGCTGGTCAGACACAGAGTCGCACTGTGGAGTGTCAACATGGCGAACCTTAAAGGCTTCAGAGTTTGTGTGCTCTCCACTGGTTTCCAGCGCAGCCTTGTAAGGCAGCGACATCGGGTCCAGCTCCACTAGATCCAGCTGGGTCGGTCTCTCTGCAACAACACAGTCCTTCTCTTCTAAGCTGCTCAAAGACGCATCTGCATCCAGTTCCTGAGCCTTTTTATTTTCTGGGATAACCGCAGGACGTTTGTCATCTTCGTCCCGAAGGCTTTCATCTTCATCTTCAGTGTGCAGTGCACAGAGGTTGGTGTCAGTGTCGGAGGATGTGGGGGGAACCAAGGTGATGCCTTGAGGGTTCATGTCGTGGAACCAAGCCATGATGTTTCCCAGCAGGTTAGTGTTGGCAGCTAACGCGGAGGATGAGGATGGGTCATGGCTGCCGCATGTGGTTGAGTCCATGGTGTCACTGGAGGAGAACAGGCCTGTGGAGGAGTTACTGCCTCCCGGAGCCATTGGAATGGGAAGGGACGTCCTGTATATGTGGGTCTCACAATGCTGAGCAGAGGAGACTGTGGAGGAGGCAGAGTAGTGGCTGCTGATGTTCCCAAGTCTGGACAGACTGTCTCCCAGCTCCAGTAGTTCAGAGCTGCTCAGAGACGCTCTGGTCAGTGCCTCTACACCTCCAGCGCTCTGCTCCAGCCGAGAAGGCAGCGACGTGCCAATGGCCCCAAGGGATGCGTCATTAGGCTCATTCGTGGCCCCGCCTCCAGCCATGCGAGACTCCTGAAGTGACAGCTGAATGGCCAATAGGATATTAGGGTCATCATCATCCAAAGAGCCAAGACCCTGTGGTGTAGACAGCCCAAAAACACATAAAATATAGAAATATTATATGTAAAAAGTCTTTGAGATAAATCAATTTCTACTCACCATCAAATGTCTGCGTCCACCAATGTCCTGTCCATCTTCATACAAAACCAAAAACAATTACAATACAGTTATTAGACATTCAGTTCATGTTTCTTGAGGACTTAAGAAAAGCCTGGATACACCAGTCAAAAATCAATTAATCCTCTTTGGCACAAAGAGCTTACAATAGTTGCTGGAGTTAAAAATTCTAACGCTCTGGACTGTTTATTCCGATGGTTGAGTGCAATGTAATGTTTTGGCAGAAAGATCTGATGTTTTGTGAATATACCTTGTGTGTTTATGGTTTAGAGACATTTCCTAAAAAGAGTGTCCTACCTAAAGTGCCATCACTGGGGTCATCCAGGTCTGGAGTGTTGCTGCGCAGGCTTGACATGTCACCTCTTCTTCGCTGCCTGTGTCTCCGTCTGTACTGAAACTCAGCATATTCCTTTAAGAGAAGAGGTGAAGCCAGGCAACTTAATTTTCAATATAGTAAAAGACTCTAATATTTCTGACATACTGTCAGTGAGTGGAGTGTGAATGATAGAGAGGTAATTACAGGGACTTTCACACAGCAAGCCTAAATTAATTTCAAAAGAAAAAAATTAGCATAGTGCATATGAAAATGTTAGTAATTATACTTATCAGACAGACTTCCCCTTCTAATATTGGTATTTAGATTATGCTGATTAACTGCCAGGTATGTATCATAACACTGATATCCAATTACTGGGATTTAGAGATAAGGTTGTAATAGCCACAATGATACATTGCAGCCCTCATAACCAAGCTGTGAACTACAAATTTACTCTGGGCTTATTAATATGTTGTATTCTCCATAATTGTGTGTAGCTTAATTGCAAAGGAAATTGAACTTGTTGCAAATAAATAAGTTTAATCTCAATCTCAACTATGAATTTGAACACTGAACCTTTTCATCCACCTATCATTCAATCTCCATTTAATTAGGCCTTTTTCAAATCAGATCCATGTCATAATCAAACCTGCCTCCCAAACCCTGCTCTCCCTTGTTTCCCCTGTACAAAAATAACCTACAATGAACAGTCGCACAGGCACCACACACTAGAACTGCAGGGTAACAATCTGTAGCTGCGCCTAGAGGCGGTGACATCAGGCTTTGATTATTACTATGGTGTTCCCATTAACAACTACAGCCCAGATACACACAGTTAATTAGGGAAGAAAAAAATCACAACCCATTTTTAGAATAGTTTTGTGGTCAGCATCTGGTGGCATTATGAGGTAGCTTTCACATGAAGTCTGACAAAAGTAGGGAAAGTTAGTGCAACAGTCCAGACATTAAGCTTAAACATTTGATCTTGGAAAGGCATATTTAAGTTATGTCTAAAAAAATAAAATTTTGCAGGATTATAAACCAACTTTCAAATCAACAATGTGTGTTTCGGAAGTGATAAAAAACTGCCTTTTTTTAGATTCAGGCAATAAATAAGTTTGTTAAGAATAGTAACAAGTGAACTCTTCTTAAAACAACTGTAGCATATCCAGCGTACTTGTAACATTTGTTATAGACGTTGAAGAAAAGTCACTAATCTACAGGTGAGCAGTTTCATAATTGTAAAAGGTCATTACAATGGTCTGTTAGTAATGCGCAATGATCAAAGCAACCAGCCTTTGCATTTGCCAAGGCACTATGATAATATTCTTTACAAACAGGTTCACAAAGGAACACTAAACCAAAGTTTCTCTGGGTCATCACAGTCTGTCAATTCCAATCAGCTGTACTAAATTTAAGTACTGAAGAACCAAAAAAATTAGTAAGACAGGATTAAAAATTTTGCCAATGACCAAGCATAAAGTCTAAGCATAAAGTGTGGACCTTGTACCTCAGGTGATGCAAATCCTAAATATTCCCAGTCCCAGGTGCCGCCAGCAAAACTGCAAATAAACAGAGCAGAGGAACTTTTAAAATACAACCTAAAAAACAATACATATTGCAGTTTTATTGCTTTTTTTATTCAGCCTAGGAAATTTTACCTGCGTCTTGGGGCCTCTGGTGAGTCGCTGGGTGCCACCCCTCTGGCTACAGAGGCCAAGAACTCCTGCCTCTTCTGCTGAATCAAACAGGCTGCACGTATGATCTTATGCCGTGGGGTCCTCAAGTAAGGACGGTTTACTTTTTGTGCAAGGTCCTCTGTTACCATTTCCAAATCCGTCTGAAGACAAAAGACAGTGTTAAAAAGTGAGCGATATTTTGTGTGTAAAAAAACAAACTTAAACTGTAGCACGACACAAGGTATTATTTTAGTCTCTGTAAGTCTGCCAGCGGTGAGCAAGACTCTTCCATCAATCAAGCAATGATACCTGCATAAGCTCATAGATCTCTTTCTTTGTGCTTTTGGGCTCGAGGAAGAACCCATAAGGATAAGAGCACTTCAGGATGCGGCGAGTCTTTAGTAGCTCTAGAACAGCATCTTCAATGAAAGTGGTGTCTGGTGGGCCTCCTTCTCCTGCAAGTAAAACACGGATACAATACAACTTTTGTAGTCAGCCAATCAGCACTAGAACTGGATATCATATTTTTTTGATACCAGTACTAAAAGATACCTGGTTTGCAATACAATACTTTTTCAGTACTTATGCAATTTGTATAACCACAAATGTTACAGAACAAAAATATAGTAACAAAATATTAACCTGAAAGTAAAGAACTATGGTTTTATCAGTTATACTGTAAGTGTTGTTTATTTGATTCATATAGAAGGGGCATTAAATACAGTATATAATTTATGACTGGACTAATTATTGTATTGTAATATGCTTTAGGCTACAATACAGTACAACCACACCCTTTTGTTTTAACACTGTCCCACTCCACAGTATGTCTGACTGGGTTAGTTTGAAAGCACAGCTGATCTTAAGGAGTGAGTGGCACTTCTGTGACTCTACGAAGAGAGCCACTCAGAGACAGACCCTGCAGCCTGTGACTTGTTTAATATTCTAGGTGAAGTGTGGATAGAGACCAGAGTAGGGCTGGAACTAACGATTATTTTGATAATCGATTAATCTGTCGGTTATTGTTTCAAGTGTGAGTAAAGTGGTTAAAAACTTGGTGTTTTATTGTTCCCATTGAAGAAATTAGACAATTCTACCAAAAATAATTTAATTTTTACAAAATGTGACTAGATGAAGCCATGAGTTTGCCACTTGAGGACATTTGGATAGAGCATATACGCAAAAAGATATTTTTAAATCAAAAACACAAATGCACTTTGCTTTTAACTGTTTTTGTTGCTTTACTGCTGTTTTGGTAATAAACCCTCCTCTCTGAGCTAATGGCATGTTTCAGAGTCTGTGAATGCCTCAGTGAACAAACGATTACTAAATTAGTTGACGATTATTTTAATAATCGATTAAAATTAATTAATCCAATTACTTGTTGCAGCCCTAGAGCAGAGCGTGTGTCGCTCTGACAGTGCTGTGTCTTTTACTACACAGCCATGCACATTTCCTTTTTACTTTTGCTTTCACCCTGTAGCAGCAGGTTAGCATTAGTAAATAAACACGAGACTACAGGTATTCTGTCCTGTGTGTACCACTAATTATTAAAGCTATTTGGTCAGTACCACAAAGGTATCACTGTTCAGTACTCAGCCCTAATCATCACAGAGTAATAATTAATAATAAGATATTTTTTTAACTAAAAAGTTTTTATAGAAGTATTGTAAGATGCATAGAGAACAGTATAAGAATATTTTGGCCTAAGTTGCTTAGGAAAAAAGAACATATCCCTCTCCGTGTACCCAGGCTTGGGTTTTGACAGGTCTAAGCTGAATACATGCTGTAAAGTTTTACTGTAAACCAAATGAGTCATAAGTTAAATTTAAAAACATAGAAATACTTTTCTACCAAGCATATATTTCCTGTAACTGAAATGCTTCTTACATGCTATTACATTATTTCAACACATTTATGAAATCTCCCCTGCTGCCTTTTTCTCAAAGAACATCAAAATAGGCGAAGATGTGTCCAAATGTATAACAGAGATTGATAGTTTTACTCAGAGCTCTTACTCACTTCCACTCAGGGCTCTACTGAGCTGCTCCATCTTCTCTTTGGCTGTTTTTAACAGGCGTTGCTCCAGCTAATGCAAGAAGACAGAAGCTTTTAGGGCCTCTTGTTAAGTAAAAATGTCTTGACAAGATTGCCTGAGCAAACAACGCGGAGAATAGCAAGCAAGGTAAATGAAACTAGGTGAGACTGAATAGAGACACAATGATTGCTGTTGCCATCTTGCACAACAGAACAACAATTCTAACAAAACATTTTATATATTATCTTGATAAATGTAAGATGGATAACACAATTACATAATGAATATGTCTGCTGGTAAACAAGATGAAGGTGTAGTACCTGATAGCTGTGTTCATGGTTCTTGAAGCGTGTGTAGTAGTGCATAAAGCGGTCAAGTTCCTGAAAATTCTTGTGTTTTTTCTCTGCCTGGAAAACCACGTTGAAACATTAAACAGAGGAAACTTGTGAAGAATATTGTGGAGAGCCATATACTGGAAATGTATCATTCATATTTCTTATGGCTACAATATGTTGTGCATATAACAAGAAAGTTTATTCTTTTGAAGTATGGAGTGTACCTCTTCAGTCATCTCCTTAGACTGCTCCTCCACCTGCTGGATGACTTCGTAACGAGTGCATCGATAGTAACCTCCAGTAGATGAGCTATGTTTTTTCCACTCCTCAAGGCAGATCCAGCAGAAATCATACTTGCACTAAAGGGACATGTTTTAAACAAAGACTTAATTTAATATACATTTCTTTCTATAACAAGAGCATGAAAACAAAAGCCACGACTGAAAAAAATCCCATTCCTTCAATATATGCCTTATACTAGCAACTACTAGATGGCAGGCTACTTGTAAAATAAGAATGTTTGTAAAATTTTAGGAACTATAGAAACTCTACAAACACCACAGCTGGCTGACATCCAACAAGATCTTACAGGCTGCAACCTGCATCGTCTTGGAAACTCTGACATGACATTGGTCACATGACACTTCAGCAAATCAATACAAAGGAAGCAAGTATGTGAGGGAAACAAGATGGTGAATAAACAAAAGGAAACACTTTCAATTGGACAGATGTAATAGAAGTGTGACCACAGTGAAGGGAAAGAAGTGGCAGCAGAAAGACAAAAAATGTTCCTTGGCAACACACAACCCTGTGTTTCCAAGCAACAGCAGTAAAGCCATGTCTTTCCAGGTAATGACAAGTCAAGAGACTCAGTGGCCTTTGTGAACTAATCTCCATCTCCACTCAGGCTCTTCAGCTCAGACATCTGCAGACAGACGGCAGCCACAGGGCCATCACACAAAGACCTCATGACTGCCCAGTGCTCATTTTGTGAGTCCAGTGATGGTAGCGCTAAACCTACAACAGCCACATAAATGTCATTGTTAGTGTAAGACTGAACCTCTACTGCTGCCCGTGCCCAGGGATCAAAACTCAAACACTACAAAAGTTTGGTACATTTATTTATATACTAATTCATATGTTTACAAAAGTTTACTTCAAGACAAAGATAATATTTGAAGAAGACACATATATGGAACATATAAAGTTAATACACAACACATCTGCAGAGATAATTATACTCTTAGCCATGTAAAATTCTTTAAAATGTAGTCTTAATAATAATTTGTACCATTAGAACTATGCCTATACTAATGTTTCAAGTGCACTTTAACGTGATGAACTTTTCCCATTTGAGCAACATTTAGATCCAGCGCAATAAATACTCCTCATTAGACATGTTAGTCATTTAAATGTCTCCACAGGAGCAACAGTGGTCAAAATAAAACATACAATTCCTGCATTGACAAAGATAGTGGTGAAATAAAAGCATTTATTCAAGGTAGAGCTCACAGCAGATATAGTTTAGCATTCAATTGTTTTTCTAAAATTTATTTCCAATTTAGCTTAAAAGTTCCTAAACTTACCTTGGCACACTGCATGTGGTTGCAGCCCTCATTTTTCTGAATGGGGGACTTGCAATTGGCACAGGATTTAGAGTTCGTGAGTAACCACAGGCAGTTGGCGGCATCCTCGTAAGCTTCACTCACACCAGCCACTTCAACAGGAGAAGGGGAAAGAACAAATAAAGCCATAATGAGACACAAAAAGAACCACTGATTACTGGGCTTGACTAGTGTCTACGGCTTATATATTGTATTTTGTATCTCCCATGATATGGTTGCACCCCACACATCACCAAAATAATTGGTCTATTATCAAAGCACTTTAGATGTGGAGTTCCAAATGCCAATGTAAAAAGAGAATCTAGGGGAAATCGAAGGGGCAAATAGTGCAAGAATAATATACAGTAATTGCTTGTATCATTCAACTTCTGCACAAAAAATACATGGGTTTGGTTTTGCATTGCCCACAGCACAATTATGGGGCTGCTTCTAAACGTTACAACTTTCAATAAGTGGGTTGTTCATTTAAATTAATTATCATTTACATGATAAATTTTAATTAGCTTAGTGCTAAACTGTTTGTAATTAGTGTTGCTAAATTCCAGAAAATTCAGCTCCCAATCAATCACTTGACTGGCAACCAAAAATATGATAAGAATAATAATAATAATAATATGAATAAAGCCTGCCCATGGACAGGTCCAGTATGTTATAAAACTCAATAAGTGAAATTCAAATATATAAATATAATTGCATAATAATTACTTTTTTATATTTGCATAAACAGTTGGTGACATACTGAATTATACTTGTACACTTACATTCTTCAGGTTTCATCTCAGTCACTTTCTGCAGCCACGATTTCCAAGTCTCACAGTCACAGGGCTCATGAGCCTCACCTTGACACTCCCTGGAATAAACATTGATTTTTATACCTTAAAACACATTTTAAAGACAAATCATATTTCCACTTCAAAAGATATTGCACTGTTGGTGTTGGTGCCTTTTAATATAGTCGCATTTAACATTCATAGAATATTTTGGGTTCAGACTGTAAGTTGTCGCTCATAAATAAGCACTTATTTGTTCTCATAGTCACACAATATTAGGCAATCCTGGGCAGGTTACGATCATGGGCAATGGGAGATGAGAGGTGGTTCCTAAAAAAGCTATGCTAATAATGCCATTATTGTTTTGATGTAGAGGTGGAAACTTACCAGCAGAAGAGGTGTCCTTTGCCACAGTCTACAGCTGGGGCTCTCAGAAGAGGGAAACTAAGAGAGTCTGAGGTAGAGCTTCCAGGACCCTGTGTGTTCAGTCTCACTGCTCTTTCACAGCCAGCCTCAGGACACCATCGGATCGCAGGATTATTCTCAACAAATGCCTGAAAACAATTACGTTATTAGCAAGGATGAACTGTAAGATGACCCATCTTATATATTTTAATTTAAAAAGAGGCATTTCTATTCACTTCATTGTGCACTTTGTTTTTTACACCAGCCAAAAGCAATAATGTATAAGGAACACAATAAATTGCATTACACAATGTTCAGACCACAAGCTCTAAAGCTCAGTTTGCATTTATATATTTTTATGTTTTTTTATGTTTTAGTTGATCCTCTCAGAATAACACATCTTTTGCAATTCATACAAGTGTGAGAATCTGTGAATGTAAACTTCATATTGTTGAAGTACCTAAATGTGAATGGTTGTTTGTCAGTGTGCGTCTCTGGGTCAACCCTGTGACCAATTGGCCATTGTCCGAGCTGTATCCTACCGATGGCTCATAGTTTCCGGGATAGACTTTACTTTCAGGCACAGTGCTGATTCACTACCACATACAGTGGCTTGCAAAAGTATTCATACCCCTTAGCATTTTTCCTTTATTTTTGCCTTACAGTCAGGAATTGAAATGGATCATTGGGCTGTTTATGTCACATATGTTTACATATGTTTACATCACATGACAACAACTATGAAGAAAACTATGAAACAAAATATTTTTTTATTGTGAATCCAGCAAGAAATACAGAAAAACTGAAAATTTGGGTGTGCAGCAGTATTCATCCTGTTTTTAAAGAGGCCCCTAAATAAGATCCAGTGGTATTTAACCTCAGAAGTTACAAAAACAGTTAAGGTCCGGCTGTTTGCAGTTCAACTGCCATAATGCCCAAAACACAATTTTAGGCATCATTTCAACATTTTTTTAAATAGGGAACCACACTAAACCTGCCTAGAAACGACCATATAAAACTCACAAACTGGGCAAAGAGTGCATTCATCAGAGAGGCAACAATAAGACAAAAGGTGACCCTGAAAGAGCTGCAGAGCTCCACAGCAGAGACTGTTGTACCTGTCCACAGGACCACTCTGAACCATACACTCCACAGAGCTGGGCTGTGTGGAAGAGTGGCCAGAAAAAAGCCATTGCTTGGAGAAAATAACAAGAAAGCATATTTTGTGTTTGCTAAAAGGCGCATGGAAGACTCCCCAAACACAGGAAGGTCCTCTGTACAGATACATTTAAAATTAGCCATCAATGACAAATGTTATGACAGCACAAACCCAACACCTGACCGTGCCCCCCTCTCTAAAGTGAAGCCTGGTGGTGGCAGTGTCCTGCAGTGGGGATATTTGTCATTGATGCGGACTGGGAAACCGCTCAGAACTGAAGGAATGAAGGATGGCGCTAAACACAGGACAATTTTTGAAGAAAATGACTCAAACTGCGCTGCACTTTAAGGAGCTGGAGATGTTTTTAGATGAAGAATAAGCACAAATCCTATTGATATTATGTGCTATGCACATAAACACTTATCCTAAAAGACTTGGAGCTGAAATTCCATTCAGAAGGTGGTTCTACAAATTACTGACTTCAGGGGTGAATACTTATGCATACGCCAGTTTTCTGTTCTGTTTTTCTGTCATATTTAATATGACAAATATAAATATTTTGCATCTTCATAGTTGTTGTCATGGATGTAAAGTGACTGACAAACCCCAATGAATCATTTCAAGTCATGGCTGTAAGGCATAAAGGGAAAATGCTTTAGATCTGTTTTGCCTACCTTAATGTCAAATTGGAGATAGCGCCTGTCCATCTCTCTTGAGACAACACTTTCTATAACTTCAACAGGCACAAGTTGGTAGCAATCAAATGCTGGGCAGAAGATGTTATGGGCCTCACCCTCTTGAATCTTCATATTCAGAAACCTGCAAAATATACCTTTTGTAAGTTCTTGATTTTCCAATTATGACTAAAAAGACTTGACAAGAGTATGAATATAACATACCCTTCCCAGCATGCTCTGCAAAACTCATGGCCACAGGGCATATCAACAGGTTCTTCAAAGACGGAGATGGAAGACATGCATATACCACACTGTAATGCAAAGTCAAATACATTAGGCAATGGTTTATATGATCAAGATTTAAGAAATATAGGTGTGTATTTGAACTCACACACATTTCTGGATTAGTGGAAAAATGCACTATATTATGCAAAATACACCCATCCAAAAACACAGAGCCCTTGTTATAGTGAAGCCTGGGCCTGACAAAAGAAATAAAGGAGCCAGTGTGCCTCAACAATGTAAGTATTGATTTGAAAAAGAGCAGAATGAGATATAATCAAGTGTAACCTTTAAACAGGCCCTTGAGTAGAACACAGTCGGCTGGCACAAGACACGCCTTTTTAGAGACTCAATAAGACTGTGCTATTCAAGGTTTCAAGACAAATCGCGGTTTATCAGAAGCTATTATCTATTAACAACAGGTCACAAAATAAAATTATGCCTATTCTTCAACAAAAAGACAACTTCTGTAAAAGCTCAAGGTCTCTCAAGGTCTCTTTTCTCACATGCAGTTCTTTCAGTGTCTACTTCTAATTTCTATTTCTGTTCAAGTGCCTTCCATTAATTAAAAAGGTTAAAAAAGAAAAGGTTTTGTTCTTTAAAATACATTTTGCCCATCAATCTAAGGACTTCTGCATAGCTGGTGTGCAAGCTAATGTTTGTTTTTGGGTTTGTTTTTTTTGAATTACTAAGAACCTTCACTGCCAACTTCCATTAATGTACAAAAAAATATTTTAAAGTAGAAGACTTGATTTTCTATCGTTGGAAATCAATGCATTAATAGTGTAATATAACTTTAACTGATCCTTCTCATTGTATATAAATGCTTGTTTAGGCAAATGGTACAAAGATGAATGGTTATATATTTATAAGACCGTTGTTGAATCTACTGTAGTCTGTAAATGTGTTTCTTACCAGGGTTGACTCTTCATCTGTAGGCATGAGGCTTATTTGGTCTGGAGAGGTGATGGAAGAGCGAGTAGTGCGGGGTGTTCGAGGAGAGGGCAGTGTGTCCCATGCATTGTAGCCACTAGGGGGAGGATTAGGCATCTGTACTCCTGAGCGCTGACAGCATTCCTCTGCATCTTTCATCCATGCTTCTAAGAGCTTTTCTCTGTCCCAGTCTTTGGGATAGAAAAATGAGGATAGAACTACATAATTGGCAAGGCACAACAATAGTTTAAAGCGTAATAGACCATTTTTTCATCAGAGTTCCACTGATAATGTGAAAAAATGTTTCTCAGCGTAAGGCCTATTACTCTAAAACATTTAGTTAGGCCACTCAGTTTCTACTAGGTATAAAGGCACAATACTATACAGACCGAAGCTCACACATCTCCTACAACACAGACCAGGTGCCATCTGGTTTTCTGTTTTAGAATAGCTTTTCAATCTTGCAATAACACATAAGCACGAGAAAAGGAGCCTTCTGGGAGGGAGACTACAGGGCTTGCAGACTGTGGCTAGTCTATATTTTCTGACAAAATGGTCCACTCTTAAAGAAGAAACATGTACCCTCGTCAACTGGGCAAATAGGCCATTATCAGTCTCTGAAAACGACTTTAGCGCAGTCAAATGCCTCAGTCTCTAAATGGCCTCATTTAGATAATGAATATAGCTACAATTCTCCTCATTTTCATTCAATTAAAACTCATCAATACATATGACCCTATCTTCTTGGTTTTAGACATTAAAAAGTGTCTAGAACTAAAACTCATGAGATCCAGTTTTAAATATTTTCAATTTGCAAGAGAAATCCAAATGGTACAATGAGGACAGAGAAGGTGACTGTCCAGCAACAGTGTTATAAGAACTGGAAGCAGCATATGTGTTCATTCTGGTTTGAAAACAGTTTTGCAGTCTAAATCAAAACAATGGTCTGTGGGTTGCCACTCTTTCCGCTTTTCTGATTGAATGACTGGAAAAGTAGAGTTTTAGGACTAAAACCAAAAATGTAAACATAAACAATTTATGTATGTAAAATATTTTTAAATTGTGAAAAAATCAGCTGTACCATTGTTATCAGTAAAAGTAATATTTGATTTAAACATGTTCATCTCATATCTTGGGATACATGGGTAATTTTTATAAAATATAAAAAATATATACTGCTCAAAGCACCTTGAAGTATATGTAATTAATTGGGTATAGTCAGCTTATGTGTGTTTAACTGTACCATGAGCTCGAAGTAGTGCCTCTGCAGTAAAGAGTGGGGCCTGTAGCATGTCAGCCGTCTCCACTATCAACATGTCCTTTAGTCTCCGGAGATCCTGAGGCCGCAAGCCCTCATACAACTAGAATATAGAGCAACAGAAAAAGGAGAATTACAAAAACAAAAAAGATGGTCAAAAAGAAAAAAGCCTCAAATAACAGCTCTATTAACAGAAAGATGACATCTGACACATGACTAAGAAAGATTAAATGAGCTTATAGTTTACATGTCTGAAGTCACATGCCTTAGTTAAAGCAATTTCTGCCTGAGTGAGTATGTGGGTTTGCTAACTTGGGTCTTAGCTAAAACAAAAGCAGATTTTTAGATTTAAAGCATGAACAGCTGTTAACAGTGGAACACCACACATTTGGAAATCATATAAAGAACATTTGGGAAAATTACAAAACAAGTGCTGTTTGTTTAGTGGAAAATGGGAAGGGTGTGTGTATGTGTGTGTGTGTGTGTGTGTGGGGGGGTTATCTGACTCCGCTCAAAGTTTCAACACCATTTCCCGCCTTAAAAACATTTCAAGTGTTTTGTAAGCTTCAAGTGACTCCAATTGACTGCCTGTGCTCCAGTGCCCGTTGGTATTTTGTACCTCTCTTCTGTCGAGGGCTGCATACTCTGCTTCTATACCCTCTGCCTCAGGGGCAAGAGAGAAGACCATCTGCGACTCCAGGCACAGGGCCAGCTCTGTGTGGTGCTGCTTCTCGGCACAGTCACATGGAGTCTCGCGGTTTTCATTCTCGGCAAACAGGTCTGCATCTCTCTGCACCAGTAACTGAACAATTAAAAAACACAAATTACATGAGGAAAATGGGTCCAGGTTGTTGCAAACATGAATGGATATATTGACAGATCTTTTTTTGCTGAATCTCGAAATCAGTGACAGTGATATATTTTCAAGCAATGCCAAGTAAAAAGTAAAGAAAAATAAAAAAAAATAAATAACACTTTAGTTTAGGGTCCACGTTTTAACCATTAACTAAGTGGTAATTAGCTTTCTAGTTTGTGGTTAATCAGCTCTTAAATGCTAATTATAAAGTAGTAATAATGAGTTTATTAAGGGGAAAACGTTAGTTAGTAGTAACATACGTTCACAAAGAATAATGGATTAATAGGTGCTTTTATAATTACCAATTAAGAGCTTAATTAACCACCAACTAGCATAATTAGCACTTAGTTAATAAAGTGTTACCAAAAATAAATAAAAAGGTAGAGCAAGTATGGTCATGTTGCTCATATTGTACTTTCTAAATATGTACTGATACTAAATATAATGCTGTATAAGCTCCAATACTTAAGATTGCTGAAAGATCTTATGGGTATACAAATGCCCTAGTACATGCACTAAGTACTAACTTATGTTTTGATAGCTCACAAATAGTTTTCAATTAAACATTAATCATTTTTGTCATTACAGCAAATATTTGTCTGTACACAAAATTTGTTAAAATGTTGTCACTAGCGTAATCTTACCTCAACACATGTCTTCATGCCTGAGGCAGCAGCATAGTGCAAACTGGTGTTTTTCTTGTTGTCTGTAGCATTGACATCAGCTCTTTCATACTCTCCATGGTCAAGCTTTGCTCCGGTCCATGCAAGGACAATTTGTAGACACTCGGCCCGACGGTGCTCATCCTCATATGGTCGTGAGATGCGTGGGTGCAGTGCACCTTCTGAGGTTAGGATTAGTGGGCCCATGCAGAGAAGGTGCAGAGATGTCTCATTGTGCACATTACGCTTATTGGGATTTCCATCTTTGCTTAGTAGAAAGGACCTAAAAGTGGGATAAAAATTAGATTTAAACACTTATCAGATGAAATATGGACAATAAACACATCAACTAAACAATATTCTTAACATTATCTGCACATTAAATTTAGGATTTATAAAAGGAATCTCTACCCCAATGAGAATGTCAGAGCAACCTGTTTCTGTGATGATACATATTGTTATGGCACTGAATTAGGACATACTTAAAGTTGGTTACTCAAAGTCTTATGTACTAGTTCAGTGCTAGTTGCATGGCCTACGCAGAGCAGGTGCTCATAAGAACATGATGTGTCCCTGCACTTGCTGTGCTTTGCAGGAACAGTCTCATTTCAGCGTCTGCTTTGGCCTACACATAATAGATTTCCGGTAATGGTTTTTATCAGGCTTTGAATAGAATCTGTTTTAGTTAAGAATCTACACATTTACTTAATCCAGTTCGTTTCCACATTTCCAACATGGTTTAGTGCTGCTCCATTCAACCTTTCCAACCAAAAGTCAATGGTCATGACACTTTGAAATCTATTACACTCTTCAACTATGGTGACCATAACACATCAGAGGCTTATTCTTTACGTTCAAGAAAACCATAGCTCAGTGTTGTAGCTGTGCATACAATTTTTACTCAAGCTACCCTCCCAACAGCTTACTGTAATCCATCTTCTAAGGTGTGGTGAGGTGAGAGCCTAGACCCACACAGTCTGCAGTGTGCAATCTGTATTCGTGGCATCATTTCTGGATAAGATGTCTGCAATATGGTAACTTACAGTGATCATTTGTGTCTAGATCCAAATGCTCAACATTTAGCCATCACTTACAGATGTCAAATATTTGTGTGTAACTGTATTTTTCATTTGACTGCCGGTAGTAAGTATAGTGTAGCTAAAATTACATGTCCCCATGACAAAACACAACATGTAGTGGCAAATATCTAGAGGTAATCCCTGAAATATCCCTCAGTGTTGGTGTGATTCTGTTTCAAACAAATGTAGCACAGCATTGCACTAAAAACAAAAAAAAATGCCAAGATTTTTGAAAGCTAAAACAACCACGCCTCATGACCACTATAAATTGACAACTAATAACAAATTAAAATAATTTCTGCAAAAATAAGACCTTTAAATTATAGTGAATTTGTTTACTTTTTATATATTTGGTGTAAAGAGAGTGTAAAATTATTGTATTCAGGGTAGCTCCAAATTAAAAATAAATAACTAATTCAATACCTTTTTAAGACTTTTTAATGCCATTTAGATTGACATTTTATGCCAGCATCATCAATGGCAGATCAACAATTTGTATAAAATGTGCACTTAGAAATTTTCCATACTAATCTCTGAAATTCAATGGTTTTATTTTAAAGACAAACACAGATGAAATAACTTCAGAGCTGCAATAAAAAACTTAAATAAAGGTAAATCATGCATTTCAATAATAAAGCATCTTCAATATGTAAATTATAAATACTGTTATTGTGCAGTCTGTGCTTATTTAAAATTTAAAAAAATATTTGTCAAATTTAAGGCCTAGATTAACAAAATACAATACCTACTCATAAGATGTAATACTTTGAAAGTCTTGATTTTGACAACATCAATTTTAATACATTTAATACTTAATACCTTTAAGAACTTGGGGCTACCCTGCTATTATATTTAGGACTACACAAGTTTATAAGATAAACTTTCAGGATGAGAAGCTCTTGGAGCCTCATCCTGGTCCATCGCAGCATGATGCGTTCCTACGAGGTGCTAACAGATGGCTATGTAGAGAGGCAGATGGGGTTTAAATGTATAGAGTCAAAAAACATGGGCATTTCTTCCTGTTACATAGTAGCAATAACGCAGTCAATAAGTGCAAAGTTTCTATAAAAGTTATAAAAATAGATAATCCAAAACATATACAAGCAGCAATGTCCAAACCTGTGATTTTGTGTATAACTATTGTCTTAACTTCTCTATGCTTCTTACTGACCTGAGTAGTCGTAGCATTGCATGCCGAGCAGCATAGTGTAGTGGAGTGTTGTGTTGGTAGGACTCTCCATAAGTAGAGTTGGGGTCCAGCGCCTCCTTAAACTGTGGGTTGCTCTCATAGAGTTGGCAAGCCAGTAGCTCATCCCCGTTGATGAGCGCCTTACGAAACTTGGTGGCTGTGTTCCCCATGGCTCCTCTCTGACTGCTGAGTTTGAGCACGAAGCGATGGAAGAGCCTCTGAAGGGTCCTCAGCAGTTTGGGTTCAGTAGAGCAGCATGATGAATGTCCTAGAAAAACACACTGATCAAACATTCAGTTCAATGGCCTGAGATTGAGGCAAACCAAGATCAAAGACTATACACAAGGAATCTCGTCAGGTGACTACACAAACATACATTTACCACTTTTTCAAGAAAATTATCTTTCCATCTTCTGTGACTGAATCCACTTTCATCCTTGGGAATCACAAGGACAAGGGCTGCTTCTCCCATTGCTCCTAATAAAGCCTGGGTCACTATCACCACCGCACCAGAAAGTATATCCCAGTGCTTCTATTTTTTTTACTTTGTTGTTGTTGTCACAAATACGTGTGGCCAGCAAGGTTCCCATCGAGAGAAGGACACAACTTCCTCTGGCATCACCAGGAGTTTCCGCTCTGCTCTGCCAACACTGCTCATCCCACTGAGGCCACGAGTCACAGTGAAGCAGGAGATACTCAGCTCAAGAACATCGCGCAGCACGGCACCATTTCACCTCCACCAGAGCACCATATGGTCCTGACTGTTGAGGAATGCTTTTATGGCTTTCCTTTAAGCTGCTCCCCTATTCACTATAACTGAATGTTCACATTTAGTAGCAAATACACTTCAAACAGACAACACACAACTGAAACTGTAGCTTAAAGCACAGTTTATCTGATGCCACCTGTTCTCTGTCTTTACAGTATACTAAGTATTTTGTTAAAATGAACCGCTTATCCTAGGAGAGCTCAGTCACACATGACAACAGAGATCAAGAGCATATAACATTTTCCACAAAAGGCTCATATTTAGTCAGTAAACATGCAGTGAACATGTGGTTATAACCAGCTATAAAAAAAAGGTAAAAATGTATTATATATTTAGTTAAATAATGTTGAGTTCAGATTTGACATGTAAATGTTTAGGACACTGATGTTCAACTGGTTCTTTATGAGATCAACTAATCACTGATCTTAACATATACATCTAACACAGCAATACCAGCAGGGTAATAGTTGTAATATGATTTATCTAAGTTAGTTATAGAAATGTCAACAATAGAACTAGTGAACTTCTTTGCGCTAAAAAAGGAGTACGAAAAACAGTGGCTATGAATAAACACAGAAAATGAGCCACCTGTCTGTCCACTTGTTAACACCTGACCTTTGAACCGAACAGTATAGCGCCCCCACCCACCCCCACAGCAGATAACTACATAACCTCATCTGGCAAATGTTCACAACGCAGCTCATTGACAGCCACAACAAACCTCACCTGATAACAGCAGTAATGGAAAACAAATCAGAGCAGTGGGTCGCTTTCTGCTGCTAAACAAACTCTTTAAAATAGGCCATGTTTTTGCTGTGTACCATTAGCTTACTAACGTATACATAGTTGCACTCTGTTACAAACTAACGTTACTAACTAATTCCACAACATTTTTTTTTGTGATAATACTGCAAGGACAACAATTACCTGTCAACCAACCTTAGTGATTGTCAGCTGGAAATGTTTCGATTTCTCGATAGTACTGGTAGTAACCACATTGTGCAGCATGTTTTGCTAGCTTTATGTTTTTCATAAACAAAAACCAACATGACGCTATCATCTGCGTTGGCTAACGTCAATGCATACGCTAGCGGAGCAGCTAGCACGCTAACTGCGCCGTTAGCCAACTTGGCTAGTATACTTGGTAAACCTAAACTAAACAAAACGTAATTCCAGTGTCTATGAATTTACCTTACATGAACAATGCAGACTGGTGTTGTCGATCGGTTCCTGTAAAATATCTGCCACTCACAGATTCGTGTTTTACAGAGGATTTTTCGATAAGTCTGTTGGCCATATGTGTGCTCAGAGCAGTGATGTTGTTCACTCCCGTTCACTCTCCACTGGCTGCTAACGGGTTGCCAGGTTTCTGATATCCCCCATAACAGTACGGCCAGTAGAAGTTTTATTAGTTTGCTTTACCGTCAGATAACCAGAAATAGCATGCTGGTAATAATAATCTCTATTTATATATCACATTCCAAAACAAGACATACAACAATTGCATCATTTTATATTGTAGCAACAGTTACAGGTGGTTTGTTAAACACTAAGTTTACGTCTTTATTGAGTCACTGATAATCAAGTAAGTGCATTTTCTAAAATAAAATAAAAAATAGTGCACACTAATAAAATTAGTGTTGGGTTGAGGGGTTGTGTATTGAATTTTGTTGACTATAATACATTTTTTATGCGAAAAAACGAGGGCTAGTAATACATTATCGGCTGACCTGCTTCATAAGTTGTCTAGTGCAATATCCTGTTTGACCACTTGAGTGCGACAGAGTCCAATCAAACATTGTTTCTCTAGGTAACACTGATACTCTGGCTGTTGTACATTTTCCTGTAGGTTTGTGTTAAATTGAGTTTATTATGTCATATTAAAATGTGAAATGTTAACCAAAGTAAAGTTTGATAGCCTAAAGTAGCCTTTATATTATATAATTATTCTTCCTAACTTGTTTAAGTTTACAAACAAATAGCAAAGAAATATTTTTTTCTAAAATGTCATTTAAATATAACATTTTGAAAAATTTGTCAGAAAGTTTTAATTACAAACTTTAACTGACCCCACGCAAAAGCAGACAAAAAGCTACTTAGCCTACTTGGTTAAATAATAATAATTTAATTGTATTTGTTTCCTATGCTATAAGCAGAAGAAATGTTGTAAATCAAACCCCAGGTCACCAGAAAACACCTGCACCTGTTTATTATCAAATGTCTGAACATTACAATTAAAGTATAGTATATACAACAATATATGTTCACATTTAATTAAGAGTGCACAAATTTCATTTTACAGGCTTTCAATAAATAATCTGTAAACACAAAACCTCTATGTAAAGGCGAGTACAGCAATTTCTCTACAACAAATAAAGCAGTGCACATCAAACTAATTTGGCACTTTTGAAAAACAAAAACAAAATGTAAAGAGTCATAAAATATATGAACTATTAAAGCTGCTTTAAAATGTAACACTAATTAAGTGTTACCATTACAAAAAAATTCCAACGTTTAGCAATAGCACCACAAAAGGAAGAAACATTTGTCACAACACATACAACTGCTGAGCGTGCGTGTCATAAAAAGTCAAAACATTGTTTATTTAAATTCTTGGGAATCCACTTTACTGGTTTGTGTAAAATGAATAGTAAGCAGCCATGCCTTTAGAAGAGGACAATTCTTTGCCATAGGAGCTGTTAGTGACAGCAGAGGCTAAAATCTCACACTTAATGTCAGCAGGCGAGTCATCTGCACTGGGACCGTTGAGAGACAGGCGCCTTCTCTTACACACAGTTGTGTAAGAATCTGCTTTGTCTAATGAAGGTGCTGATGCTGGTGTCCAGGGCATCACTCCACTGTCATTGACCTCCTCCTCCAATGGCGGCTTTATTTTGTCTGGGTCTTCTGAAAAACTGGTGGTGGGACAGGGCCGAGGGGACCAGGGCAGGCTGGGGGAAACCTTCCTTTGGTATGTTGCTCTAGACCCCCAGCCTGAGGTCATGGTGGAGAACGGGGAGTCTGTGTAATAACTGAGAGCGTGGGACGTTTGCATGGACAGAGACTTGATCCCATAGGGCAGCAGAGGGCCGGAGTATTCCCCTTCATATGGGCTCAGGTCTAGCTTGTTGCTGGTGTTGTTGCCGTTTCCTCCCTGTTGCATGGAGGTGACAAACCACCGCTGTGAAGCACTGTCATCGCTCTGTGACAGGAGGCTGTTGGTCTGAGGCACTGCTCTTTCACTGTTGTAGAAGCGGTTCTGGGGAAGGTTGTGCACAAACTGATCTTGAAACAGAGGCTGCATGGCATAGCGAGCCCCAGGGACGATCTGGTGTGCACGTGGAGATTCAGTGGGAGATGGGGTGAGACGGTCGCTCTCTGGAGCAGTATACATCCTGAAAAATACATGTAAGAGTCAGGAAAATGTCTACACATCATGCTCAGGATTTGTTAGAGCCAGTGATCAAACACAACTGTGTATTTAACAGAATATACTCACGAATCATAATTATCTCTGAATCCTTTGGCAAAAGGGTTGTGATCAATTTTTAACTGGGTGATCTAGAAAGAAACAAAAAAAGAGAAGTAACATTTCTGGACATTAAAATGTGCAAAAGTTTTCAATTATTTGTAATCACAATTTCTGTGTGTAGATAGACACATTTTTACCATGATTTTGAAATTGCAATAACTATACCATTACTCACATCAGTGTTCTGGTAGGCTGTGACAGCTATAAACTGAGTTTCTGGAAAGGTGAATGTTTGAGTCTTGTGTTCATTGCTGATATCCTCCACTCCGTCCTCAGAGACCTCCACGATGTGCAGCCGTGGCTGGTACTTGTGCAGAGACTGCAACACAATCATCTGAAAAAACAAATTAAATTCATAAAACTAAACAGCAACAATAATTTCAAGAATCAATTTTTTAGCTACACAACTTCTGTTTTAGAAATGTAAATTTCCAAATTTAGTAATGAAATTATTTCATATTACTTCAATAACTAATTGTATATTGTTAGATGTTTGATGTTTGCATCTTAACCAAGCCCTGAGTGATTTCCTTTAATTAACTCACTGTAAACTGGAGCACATACCTGAGAGCTGCTGTGGTTGGTGCCTTTATTGTTAGTCAGTTTTAGTTTGCTGAAGGATATCTCTTGTCTCATCCAGTGCGCTCCGGTGTTTGGAGATTCCGGGTGGACATATACTTTATTTCCTAAGGAAAATAAATATATTATCAATATTTTTGCTTATTTTGGCCATATTTACTACCGTCTTCATCCATTCTTCGTTTGTTTATTTATCATCGAGCATCATTTAAAAAGTGTGATTTAACATAAATCTCTAAAGACAGTAAAAAAAAAATAGAGTGAATTGGGACCAGGAGTCTACCTTGGCTGCTGTTGTCCGCCTTTCCGCATGTTACCCACTTGCCCCCCTGAAACCTCCAGTGGTTGGGGTCCGCGAGAACCACCTCCACGAACACGTTGTAGTGTGCAGTCAAGTTCAGTCCCGCGATGTTGAAACTCAAGAATGGAAACATGCGCCTGGGAAGACAAAGTACGCACGGATAAAGCACTATGCGGGTTTAACGCGCGCGCAACCAAACTTTATCTGCACGTGCGAGCCGTACCTGCCCTGTTTGGTGATTATCATCTCGGTGTGGTGTCGGTGGAACTTGAGCCACAGCGGCCGGTTGCAGAGGTACACTTGAGCCCTCGTGTGCGCCGTGGTCGCGGGCAGGCCCATGTTACCGGCATATGACGGGTAAAGGCAGCCGGGGCTCTGGCCCAGTTGGTAGGCCGGGCTGAAGTGGCCTCGGCCGGAGGAGGGAGGGGAGAATCCCGCTGAAGGCAACACGGAGCTCAGGTGCAGAGAGGAGGGGTACCGTGGCGCGCTTGAAGGGCTGTAAACTGTACTGCTCGGGGTATAAGGAAGAAATGAGCACGGGTTGGCCGGCTCGGGGCTCTGTTTGGACGGTGTGGGAGGGATGTAGTAGCGGTCAACCTCGTGCTCCGTGAACCTGTTGGCGGCGGACGGCTCTTCTCGGTCCAAGGCCGGAGACTTTCGTCTCTCATCCGCTGCGTCTTTGGCGGATGAGAAAGGACTACTGTCTCCCTCGCTGCCAAGCATTTTTCGACTTTTTTTTTAAACCTCAATAAATTATGTTCAGGAGTATTGTTGGGCCTTGTGTCTTATACGCTAACTAGTAATGGGTCTTGGCACCATTCCCCTAAAATTTAGAGACAAAAAAGTTGCCAGTGATTAGACTGATGTAGTGACAATCTGTTCCAAACGCGAATTAATACATTTAAATGTGTGAGTTTTTCAGGGTGGAGTGTCTAAATCAAAACTGTGTAACGCTGGCAATTAAAGCATTAAGAAAGGCCTTTTGGGAAGTGAGCATACAACATTTACGATTAGCTTAATTGTTAAAACAATTACAACTTACAATAAAATTACAGGTACACTAACACAAGTCGACCAATTGAGGTAAAATGCAGACAATTTTTTTTCGTTCAAAATTCCAGGCATTACAAACTTTACGCACGGCTCAAAGTGTAACTTTAAACTTTGCCCAGACAAAACTGAAAGTTTACAGCTGTCCTCGAAGATAAAGGGTTGTTGTGTAATTCTGCTGGTTGCCTATTTTACCAAAGCGCACATTTTCGGTAGCTGTCTCTTTTATTTAGCCTTTTAAATCTTTTAATTTTAGATAATAAATGTTATCATCAACTCATAAAACTGTAGAACATATGATGTTTTGCCGTTAATCCACAGTTATTATTCTGAGATAATGAATTTCATTCAGTTCTGATGCGCTTCTGTGTCCCACGGGGATCCCAACGTGGGGGGAAAAACACAAAGCTATAATTATTTTTCCGTTTGAAGAAATCTGTGACGTTTTATAAATTTGACACAACATTTACAAAAATAATGACACAATACGAAACAACGTTTGTTTTGTGGAGAATATAATTATAATACAGGCCAAATAATATATCCTAATTAAAATTTTAATGAAAGTAGTTTAGTCTATAATTTTAGTTTTGCAATGGTCAGTAACAAAGCTGTTCAATATAATTCTGAAAAGTAAAAAAAAAAATAAAAATAAAAACTTACCAAGTGCTCCTTTGTTTTGTCAAAATAAAAAAGCCAAAAGTTAAAACGTGGCTTGACCTGCTAAATGCCCGCTATCTCGTCCATAGTATCTACATAAATCTTGGCTTTGGTGTTGAAGAGCTAGATTAAGTATGAGCCATGTCAACGCAAAGTGATGAGAAACACGACGCGCACTGCCACTTTCTGCGCGCTGCTGCCATGACGCACGGATAGCAGCCTATTATCAGGTCCTCCTCTGGTCCACAGGGGAGGGGCCGGGGATCCTCGGCATCACTGGCACAAGGTGCGAGAACTCAAAGACCATACTGTGTCGGTGAACTTAGCGTTTATACAAACAGACTCCCAGAGCACAGAGCTTGTGGTGGCGCTCATGCTGTCACTGTGTTCTTACACAAAGCCTATAATGTTGGGGTTAAACCTTGTATGTAATTGGCAAACCAATTTAAAATGAAATACTGAAACAGATTTACGTTCTAAGAAAACGCATTTATTGTTAAACAATTCCCCATAAATACCAATTAATCACATAGTGTTTTACTGAATTTAACCAAAGAAATAACACATTGTCAAAAAAGATGAAACCTTTACATCCACATGTCTCTTTTCCCTTTCAGTCAAAACTTAAAAGAAGTAATCTGGCCAGTTTGTGGGGTTGAAGAGACTTGTCAACACTAGCTCAACTCAAGTGATGACATGATTTAAGCAGATTTGTATGAGATTAATAGACAAATAGAGCTTAATTCTTTAAAGAATCCAAAGTTGTAGTTTTGTGGATGCGAGGCTGGGTGATGATCCCCATGTTTCTGATACCTGCCGAGTGTAGTTTTGGGTCAATGTGCAGTTATTTTTAACACATCATTTGTTTTCATTGCATTCACAATTAAACTTCAACCCAATAATGAGTAGGCTTCAGGTCTGAGACACCCACACTCTTCTCTATCTCTCTTACTTTTAAGCAGTGACAGTACAGACATTTTCTTGTATGCTGTATATGGAATTTGTGATAAATGTAAAAAAACACAACCTTCTTTTTAAAACATACCCTAAGTGCAAAACAAAGTACAATGTAGTTTATTGAAGTTTAACCAACAATGGGTTGATGGCCAAAGCATAGACTAATGGTCGTCCTCCTCATAGTTCAAAGGGCACATCCAGACTTAAATAATGTCCCATCATCTGTAAATGGGACATATTTTGATGGCTCATCATGTCCTGTGCAGAGTTAAGGCTTGCTGAAGTTTGGGTAATTAACATGAAAAGGCAGTGAGAGGATTAGTGACATGGGTCGACACCCAGTAAACATCAAACAGGACAAATACCCTAATGTCTGAACAACAATGACTACAGAGAGTCGAGCCAATACACTTCTGCTGGATGACTTGATAAACAACATTGTTTTGGATGCTGGATGTTGATTGGTATTCTTTCAAGCCAAGCAAGCACAATGCATGCTTAACAAAAGTAAAGTTAGTTTAAGTAGTTTAAGTAAACTAAAATATTTTTACTTAAGTTCAACAAAAGAAAATGCATTTTCTCAGGACATTTTTAGAAACATAAATATACTTCTGTTTCGAGATGTGTCCTTCGCTACAGGAGTTAAGTGGTTTCAATAAATTCTGTGGTGTGTGGATTTTGCTTGAAAGTCAATTTAAAGATCTGGATAATTGGAGATATTACACCACTAAAACTACCTCCTGGCAGCAGATACTTTTGCTATTGCAGCAAAAAAGTGTATTCATAAAAACTGGAAATCTATAAAACCTTCCAGCCAAAAACATTGGATTAACAAACAGTCATCTTATTGCACTTCTGAAAATCCTTTATTTTGTGGGGAGGAAACAGATATAGACACCATCTGGTGACTCTAAATGGTAAATCTAAATTGCCCCTAGTGGATGAATGTGAGAGTGAATGGTTGTCTGTCTGTGTATGTCTCAGTATGTGTAGTGTCAGCCATGCAATTAACTGGCCCCTGTTCAAGGTGTACCACACCCCAAAGTTACTGGGATAGGCTCCAGTACCTGCGACCCCTAACGGGAATAAGCAGAAGAAGATGAATGAATGAATGTAACTGATGTGTTATCATATTGTACTATAATTGCTATATAGAAATAGGGGGAGGGTTGTGGTTGGGGTTTGAGCCTGTTTTGGGACAGTTGTACCAGTTGGAGCAGTTGTAGTTGCAGTAGTAGCAATAGCAGTAGTAATATCAATAATGTGTTTGAATGTATTTATTTATGTCTATAATGGGATATTATGAGGTAGAAAACAAAGGAGCCATAAGGATAATAATAATGTTCTATTATCCTTTAGTTTAAACTTTCTTTTACCTTTAGTAACTTCACCTTTTTACCCAAATCATATCATAACATTCACATATCTTTATCTAGCTGCTGTGTCTGTGCTGAGTGTCTGACTACTCCTCTCTCTGTCGCACTCACTGAGCATCCTCTTCTAGCTGTGCCTGCTTTTTGACACATCTAAAGGGCTGTTTCTGAATATGTGCCATGCCCCAGGCCGCCCCTCCTGCAGAGCTCCGGACAGGCAGGAGGAAAGAGCTGGTGACCTGGCCATTGGTGCTCTGCCCTTAGTCCACCGCCGCCCCACTGTCAGCAGAAGGTCTCGTTGGTCCTGAGCCATGGCACAAACTGAGCCCGACGCAGCTGGTGATGTCACGACTGCCACGAGAAGTAGCGGAGCATCTGATTGGATGAATGAGTTCTCAATACCTAGGGAAAGCCCTATCCTCAGACATATAAAACAAATGAATAATTAGTTCAAATACAGATAACCCCAAATGCAGGTGCACATCTACAAATTAGAAAGTAAATTTATTTCACTGGTTCATTTGAAAAAAGTTAATTGATTCATCTTCTTCCACTTCTTCCTGTTATGGTCAACTGGAGTCTATTCCAGCAACTATGGTCCTTAGGCAGGATAAATCTTGAACAGTGGTGAGTTCGTGGCAGGGCTCACACAGAGACACAGACAGACAGCTGTTCACTTTCACTTTCATTCACTTTCATTTAGAGTCACCAGTTCTCTAAGAGTAACACATGCATATCTTTGGACAATGGGATTGTGTGTCGTTTGACTTGAGAATCAATCTCACAACCTCCTTGCTGGGATGCAAGAATACATTTCATTATATAATTACATAATCATAATCTGTAATATTTTTATTTTATTAGAAATAATGAAGTTTGGTTTTCATTAAACCATATTCATTCATTACGTGTTAACTTTCAATTGAACTATTGAAATAAACTGACTTATCCACAAAACTCTAATTTGTTTATTATGTTCTGCCCTAATGCAACACAATCTGAATTAGAAAATTGATATTTGCATTGCAATATCGCATTTATTTTCAGAACTTGCTAATAACATGCCACAATCCATATAATTGAACTAAACAAGTGTACATTCACAGACATGTTTCTTTTCATTTGAGGAAAGATCTTCAGCTGGTATGTAAACAAGTGTGCCAAAAATCTAGATTTTTCTCTATAACACACTGGTATAAAGTTATGGCCAATGGCCTTTAGTGACCCACCTCCTCATCTCTCCCCTCCGTTTACATTCATGGTTCGATCCTATATTGTGCAAAGATAGCAGCAGGAGCAGACCATCACATTTGGTGCTCAGCGTGGGGGCGGTCAGGGAGCTGTCATGTTCCAGCTATCCCATGGCGATACACTTCTGCCTCTCTGCAAAGATTTGGTGTTTCCTCATTTACATTTGCAAATGAGATGCTGTTTGCATGGCTCTATACAGGAAGGCTATCTCCTGCTGTATCTCATTGTAAATACAGGCGGTGGATAAGCTCCTAATGTATTTGTGTAAACTGTTTGCTGATTAGTCTTGTCAAGATAAGATGGAAAGAACTATGTTATTATGTAAATGGGACAGAAAACACAGAGAAAGAAAATGTAGCGGTTTGGATTTGACAACTTTTCCATAAAACACTGACTTTTTTATGAGAGTGCAGATTTTTATCATCCACCAAATGTCATGCTCTGATTCAAAGTTCACACGAGAGATTCATCTTCCCAAAGTTGCTGTCAGCCAAGAACCATGACTCTCCCCGAATCACTTTTTATTTAATGGGAACTTGTTTGAAGACCTCGGCCAAAGCCAATTAAGTCCTGCTCAGAGCACTTCCTAGTTCTCAGCCGATCTGTAGTGTCAGGATCTGCTGCCCACCAATCTGCTGTGCCCCCAAACACTAACCCAAAGTCATCACTCTCTACATTTGTATTACACACAGGAAAATGATTTTTTTGTTTGTTTGTTTGTTTGTTTGTTTTGTTTTTAACATTACCTTTATGCAAACAAAATCAACTTGTTTGGAAGCATCTGTGATGAGACTTTAAGAAGCCTGGCAAACACACTTAACCTGTCAGAAAAATAAGGACAGCATGTGAAGTATGTTAAGTACAAACGCTACATCTACAAATTAAAATATTGTGAAAAGTAAGTTTATTTCAATAGTCCAATTCGAAAAGTGAAACATGTACAGTATATCATAGTTTCAGTACACTATTGCAAGTATTTCTTTATTGTAATTATTAGTTTACAGTTAATAAAAACCAAAATCCGGTATCTAATAAACTATGAATATTAATATTACACAAACATAACATAACATAATCAAATATTCTACTCTTTGTGTACTGAATATGTTCAAATGTGCAGTTCACTTTTTTAAAACTACTGAAATCCTTTCAAAAATTTGATCTCTCACTATTTTTCCTAAAAAAAAAACATTATAATAATATATTTTTTATTATTTTCAGTGAATAAATTTAAAAGAAACAAAAACAGAATTAACAAAATGAAAAAACAAACAAACAAAAACATTTTATAGGACACACAGATATTATTCTAGTATAATATTGAAAGGTCTACACTTTAAAGGGGACAAATTCTTCTTCTATTTATTTATTTACTTACATTTCTGCTGAAAGTACATTATTTCCAACCCAGACTCAACATTGCTTTCTATTTTACAGGGATTAAATTGGCCTGGCATAATATTACCAGTCAGTCTCAGTATTGTTGCAGGACGGCCCCTCTCCGCTGGTGTGGAAGGAATCTTGTGTGGATCTTGTCCCTCTCGGAGAAGGCAGGACTCAGAGCATGTGCTCTCTGAATCTGCTGACTGCTGTATCACGTTATGATTAACAATTTAACTACCATTTCCTATTTTCCTTATTGTTATTCCACAGATGATAAAGGCAGAACGCCAGCCACGGCACATAAGCTTCATTAGATACATTGATTGATTTATTGTTTTGTATGCCTGTAATCAGTTTCCCCCAAGGTAATTTGCAAGCTCTTTATGGTTCAGAGGTATAAGCCCGAGAGTTAATTAATCAGCTTAGTTTACAAGTTTTGGAAGTAGGACTGGCCCTCTGAAACTGTAATTCTTACTAATGCAACAAAATTTGTCACCTAGAATTTCTTATTTACCAAAGCAGATCAAAAATAAGCAGGTAAACAGATGCGATTATTATTGGATCATTTTGAATTAACATTTGCATGATTACTTTTTCATTTTATTTTGTACAAAAAAGTTGCAACTAAAAAACTTCTATCTTCTTGGCAGCACCCCTGAACCGCTTAGAATAACTTTCTACAATTAAGCAGTAATAAACTCTTAACAAATATGTAATTAACAATAGTTTAGTAAACATTTTACTGTTTAACACTGTATTAACATTTTTTTCCCCCTTGGCTTTTCCTGTTTGCAAGAGGAAATTATCTGCCTATACCGGTTTGGCATAGGTTTTTACTCCAGATGCCCTTCCTGGTGCAACCCTCTCCATTTATCTGGGAAAGGGACTGGCACAAAGCCTACACTGACTTGTGACTCCTTCTGACTAGATTTATACTGTAGTAACACTGATATTGATAATTTTGCACTGGTTTAGATCAGCTTATTACTCAAGAACTAAACATTAACAGTAATGTTTTTTTAATGTTGAAGTAATGTTTTGAAAATTATGAATGTTATAAGTTATACTAATCCTAAAGCAGCACTTCATAATGTGTAGTTATTATACATGTGCCTACTTTTTAGTCCAAAATGTAGCTTCTTCTCTAAAAATAACAGCAAAACCAGAATCTTCCAATGCTATTTGTATTTAGTGACCCAAATCTGTCCTCTTATCACTACTTACAATGGCCTACTTGTCCCTCTTTCCCATAATATGACTTAAGTCGGGCCTCAGTCTTGCAGTAGCAGTGACAAGACTTCACTTTAATTGGCTTTTGGGGGGGCGATATGTGAATGCGAACTGCTGTTTATGGGTTAAGTGCATCTTAATCAGAGCCCTAATCCACTCATTAACAGAGAAACATGAGGTGTGGAGAGTGGCGAGGAGAGGTTGATAATTGAGAGGCTTGCTGCTATCCTCCTCCTCCTCCTCCTCCTACTCCTTGCACTCTGGATGTGTGTGCATATGCTTATTTTAGCAAGGCTATATCATTTGAGAGGAAATAGAAAAGTATATAAATAAAAATGCAGATAATGTTGTGGAAGGCAATGTCAAAAACTTTAGAAAGTGTTATCAGCTAAATAATAATTTTATTCATCTTCTTCTGCTTATTCCCATTAGGAGTCGCAGATGGATGGAGCCCATCCCAGCAACTATGGGCCTCAGGTGGGGTAAACTATGACCATTAAGAAAATATCCATTCTGCAATTGCAATATATTTTTAGGCAATAATAATAATTTAAAAAATGTATATTTCTGTGTTGACAATATATTTTATTTATTCATTCATCTTATTCTGTTTATTGTGATTAGGGGATGTGGGTGGCTGGAGCCTATCCCAGCAGCTATGGGGTTTAAGCAGGGTACATCCTGTTAGCCGCAGAGCTAAAGTAAATAAGGGTCACCAATTCACCTATAGATGCTTGTCTTTGAAAGGAAGAAAATGCAGCTGCCACAAATGACTTTATAGAAGTAGACAAACAAGGAATGTACAAGAAAACATCCCTTGCCCTTTGACCTTCCACTCAGGATGAGGAAAAGCTGAATAAATAAATAAATAAATAAATAAATAAATAAATAAATAAATAAATAAATAAATAAATAAATAAATAATAGCCATGAAAAAAAATGTCAGGAAGAAACACAGAAGAGAAGAAAGAATCCTGTCTCAGGCAATGAAACTGATGTATCGTTAAACTGAACTACAAAATTTCAAGTAAGTGACATTTGTTTATGAATATATTAAAATACACTATTATTTTGTATTTTTATTTTAAACCATATATTTGTACTTAAGTGCTGATTGTAAAAACAGATTGTTATTGTCTCCCGAACACAAGTCTTCCAGAGCAGCCGTGCTCCTTCCTGTTGCTCAGCTGCCACATTCTCACTGAGTTTTTCGCACTGTATATTTTAGCACCTATCGCAGTGTGAGGCCTGTGTTTTCCGAACCCCCATCCCGTCCCTCGTTTTTCTCTATCTATCCTACTCTCTCTCTCACACACATACACACACACAGACACACACACACACGCGCGCGCACACACACACACATACACTATGATACACTGAGCATCGAATCAACAAGCCTATATTGAATAAACACTGGACGTTTTAGATGCAGGCCCTGATTTGCATCATCCTTTTGTGGCACATTTTTCACCAATTTTAGTGTCATTTATTAGACATAAACAAACACCTACTGATCCTATAAAAGTACTGTCAATAGCTCACAAAGCCTTCCTCTCTGTTCACAAATAAAACAAGAATTATATCATTTATATTCGGCTAATGGGGCAAAGACTGAGCACATTGACTTGTTTAAATGCGTCACAGCAGTATACGTTAACTTTTATTAACTTTTATGCATGATATTCTATATATTCAGTAATGGACAATAAAAATATAAAGTGTATGGGAATACCAAAATTGAGGATACAACCTCAGCACATTTGGTAGGGAATTAACAAATTATGTTTGATCAAAGCTACAGTTGTAATGCATTATGACTATATCTAAATCTGAAATTTCTAATCACTACATTTACTGTTGAGAAGCTGAGAGGTTAAAAATAATATTGTCATACAGTTACTGAGGAAGACTTCTTCAGGCAGAGTCAGAAAATCTAAATCTGTACTCATAGAAGTGGAAGTAAAAGTACTGAAAACAATGATTTTTTAGGAGAGGTAAAGTATTGAATCAAAAGCTTAAGTACAATGTACTCACACTACTACTGCAACTACTATTACTATTACTAATAATAATACTGCTACTACATAATCATACATGCAATTGATCATGATTATTTGAGTACAACTTACAGCTCTAGGAAGTATCTGCTGTTGGTGGTTTGAGTTAGAAGTGCAAAATGCAAAATCCACATTTCCATATCAATACACGTCAAAGGACACAACTGGCAATATTGTGTAGTGCAGACTAAATCAGTGGTAACTGGCTATTCAATCACCATTCAACACTGCACTACACTACACAACACTACAACTACTTATTAACATATTTCATATCATTCCACTAATTAATGAGTGCTTCCAGTGGGTAGGTTTGCACAGATCCCAGTTTATGGCAGCATATTTACTTAAAATATGTAAATTTTGGCTTTGAATGTGGATTGCAGTAATACTTGTTGGGGATTATGCCAGTGTTTGCTATACATTGCATGCCTTTGACTATGTGGATTCAGTGCGCATTCTTCTGTTTTGAGGTGTGAAAGTCCTGATGACATTGATTCTAAAGGCCTAAAGCTTGACCTCTGCCAAACACAGCACTCTCACAGTGTATTTTACAGCTTGATATGACACTTCTCCTGGGGTCAAAGGTCAGACGGGGCACTCCATTCCAGTGACATCTCTCTTTGAAGCTAACGATAAAAATGCATGTTTTACATCAGTTTTATTCACAAAATCACAAGGAAAAAAGAAGTCAATGCATATAAAGTATATAGATTAATGCAACTCGCTTCATGCTGTCAGACTGGACACTGCTTTTACATTTAGTTGCAAAAGTGAACAGACAAAACACTGCAACATAGGTTGTTATTTCTCAAGATATTACAAAAACTTCTCTTTTATCCATTAAAAAACTATCGATCTTTGCCTTCTGTACTTGATGGGTTTTTTTCAGTCATAATGGAAAGTCTCCTTAGCCATTTCTTCAGCCCATTCTTTATTTGTAGTAATTATAGATGGAGAGGTAAAAGATGTTTTTCCCTTTTCTTTTCTTGTCCTCCTCCCTACCTATCTTACCTAGCTCTCCCCCTGCATGCATTCAGAGGAGCTCTCACCACTGCATTCTTATTAGGGACATGTCTGAAAGGCACTCCGCAGCATGTGGCGTCCTTCTGACCATTCGCCGTATCGTGCTTTTTGTTGGCATTAACAAGCTGAGCAAGCGAAGGATAGCTTTTCAACAGGTACAAACTTTTCCCTTTTAGATAATTAAGAGCATTCAGACACTTGGTGTAGGCTATGTGGACACAGAAGACCCAGAGAGGATCATCTTTGGGGGGAAAAAGAAAGGGGAAGAGGAGAATGGGCAGAAAAAAAACTTGATCAAAAGACAAGATGTTCTTTTGGGTGTTGTTTAGTGGATCCTACACCAAACTCCTATTCAAATGGTTCGGCCTTCATTTCGGCTTCATCCCTGGGTCTGTCCTCCTCATCTTTTTATCAAGATGGACCGTGTAATGAGGCAAAACTTGGTGTATTGTGGAATGGTCAAAGGTCTGCTGGCTTAATGAACAGGAGAAACACAAGATGCTCTGAACGTTGTTCCTTGCCTTATACTGCACAAGCCGCGGGATGTCTGCTGAAGGAGGCTTCCTCCATACATTGCCATCTCGTCTCTTGTTAGAAGGGGCATAAAGCAGAGCCAAAGGGGAAAAGTAATTTTCTTTTCCTGTCTGCCCATTCTTGTGGTGGGTTTCTTCCCCTTTTCTACAGTACTTTCATAAAGCTTATAATTATCTTGGCGAGAAGTCCTTGTGTGTGAACAAATGGCTTTTTTTTTTAACTCTCTCCTGCCTCTCCTGTTTCAGAAAAGGAAAAGAGTTACATTACAATTTGATCTTCCCTTTACAAATGCACAGAGAGAGCCACATGTGTCACCTCTGTCAAAAATAATTTGAACTATTTAATCAACTTCAACTAATCATGTTGTTTATGTGAGACTGACACAGTTGGAGAAGAACCCTCACTTTCTCTAAATGTCTCTAACTTCAAACTGAGTAAGAGTACTAGTAATAGTAGCAGCAGTAGCAGTAGCAAAAATATCCATAGCAGTAGTAGCAGTATTAGAAGTACAGTAGTTGTTTCAGTAGTGGCAGCAGTAGAGGTCATAGCAGTTGAAGTATTAGACTTTGTTGCTTGATTGGAAAAACTTGTACTTTTACTAAAGCAATACATTTGTTTCATTGTTTCTTGAAAAAATTACATGCTCTAATGAGTGAAAGTATTTTTGGCCTCAGTAGCTAAGTTGTAGTAGTATCAGTAGTAGTTGTAACAGTATTGTTAGTAGCAACAGTAAACAGTAGTAGTAGTATTCATTGCAGTAGCATTAGAGGTAATATAGTGATTTACTTTTTTATATTACTACAAAATGATTTGTACAACAGTCTGTAGCACATGAACATGAGTGACCTGGCAACAGACACTGACCCCTCCCTCAGCCCCTCTGACCTCCATCCCCAACTCTTTCGGCTGATTACTCCTAATATAATTTTAATTAAAAACTCTGGTGTCAAAGGGTTTAGCCTGCCTGAGAAGCGGGTGCAGATTGTGGCACAGTGGCACAGCTCTTCACTTGCTTGAGAGGAAATGCATTCTGACATTTCTCAGGTGGTGCCAACACGGCCAGGGCCACAACCAGCAAAAAAGATCCAAAGAAGATTTAAATACAGATCTCTCATTGTATACACATTTTTTCAAAAATAAATGTATCAAGTTCTAATTGTTTTTGATAGGTATGACCAACTCTAACTTAATTTGTAATATGGAAAATAAACAGAGGTGGAAGAAATACTTAAAATCTCAGTTAAAAGAACTGTTACATTAGTAGAAGTAATCCAGCCACGGGGGTAAGCAGCAAATGTACTTTTTGTCCCAGTCTCAAGCCTGGATAAAGAGACACGGTTGAGCCATGAAGAGTATCTGGTGTAAAACCTTGGCCAAATTCATAGGCAAATCACTGCACTAGTCAATTAAAAGTAAAAATGATCAAAAGTAACCTGTACTACTACTTTTACTACCACCACCTGACTTCAACCCACAAACCTCTGATTGCTACAAGATCAAAAAATATGTTTCCCTCATAAATTACCATTTTAGAAAGTACATTTTCCTCAAATGATGTACAAGGAAATTTAGTAAAAGTAACACGTCTCTTTCCACCTCTAGAAATAAATGGGTGCAGTTGTTAATACACAAATTTTGAATAAACATATACAGCATGAGTAGCCAAAACTGTGATGCCTTTTGTTCAAAGCTTATTGACTTCTTGACATTGACAGTCATTTCACAGTGGAGAGCCGCGTAAGGTGCCCCACGACAGGCCTGAGCAGCAGAGGTCCGCCTGTATCCGCCTGTAATCCCCTCACCCAAACCATCGGATCGTCTGCTCCCCATCGACCCTGAAGAGGCGTCCCATGGCTCGGGTTTAAACACTCCTCTAAAATCTCATCTCCACTCCATCTGCCAGACAAATGAGTCCTGGAAGAAAGTGACAAGGAGGAGTGAGTGGCATCAGAATATACCGCCATTTGTACTGTGTCAAAAACAAGATTAGAGATTAGAAATTTAACTTGTTCCCCATAGTTCAACAAATGCAAAGTAGTAAAAAGCAAAAAATTCCAACTGTGGTTTTATCAATCTATTTATCCAGACTTAGGGTTGGCAAAAAGGGTACACTGGCTTACCCTGGAGGGCACACAGAGTGAAACAGTTCAGGGATGTATTATTTTCAGTTGCGATTATTATGGTTTACAGTTCATGAAAACCAAAATTCAGTATATCATAAAATTAGAATGCTGTATATAATCATCACAATTTAAATGAATATATGCTTGGGATATAATATTTCACTCTGTCTACTGTATAATAATACTCACTTAATTGAACACTTTTCAACCATATGTACAATTCATTAAAGTGTGCTGTAGTACTAGTAGAGGTATACTTCACATTAATCAATTATCGATAGTTGCTTTAGTTGTACAAAGGTGTCAATGACCCTTTGACATTCTCTGACAGGGGCCTTGTGAGTGGACAGTTGGAGGAGCTGGTGGTGGGCCCGGAGCACTGAGGCGTGGACTGAAAGGGTTTAACTTTGCTAACCTCCTTCTGCCAGGTTCAGGGGCCCCTGCTGCTTGGGTTATATTGGATCAGTGCTGGGAGCCTCCGCTACTGCCATATCAAACAGCATGCCACCTCAGGCAGCAAGTAGGATCTGTATAGAGCCAAATGGGCATGGATATATATCTGCTGCGCTTCAGCAAAAGACAATGAACTGTTCTTTAGTCTGATTTACTGTACTGTGAGCTAAAAAATATTAACAGTTTTTCTAAAGACAATACATATAGACTATATTCATTATTTTTTTCTAATTCCGCAGCTCCAAGGAGTCTTTCATCCGCCTGTTAGATTAAAACACTATTGAAAATACAATTTAAAAAAAATTCAAATCCAAATTATTAAAATTTGTTGCCTGAATACAATGTATTGATTGCTTAGGTTGGTAGATTGTTCTGACAACAACTAGGCTACAAAATCTGAAAAAGCTGTTGATATATGAGTGATGATGTTCTAGTATTTATCTCAGTCAAAGACAGGTGTTGGCTTGTGGTCTCTTTCTGTGCTCATCTACAAAGGAAACTGGCAGCTTGAAGGTGAGTTCAGAGAGCTGTGAGAAGCTCGGGCAGACAGGCAGGAGAGTTGTGTATCCTCTCCCACGTCGCACTGAGTGGGTGAGTGTGAATCGTGAATGCGTACTGCTGCGTACTGAGTGTGTGTGGTTTGGATGTTTAGGAGGCGTTTGGCGCTGCAGTCTAGGCTATGTCTATAGACTGTGTGATGTGTTGACTTGTCGTGTGACTGAACAGGTCTTTGACTGCTATCCAGACAGTGTGTCCGCCACACAGCTGACTGTGGTCAGGCTGTGCTCAGCCTGCAGCCTGTCTGGAAGTTTATTTAGTTTGCCTAATTTGTATTTGGTAATAATTATCAATGAATGAATGTTGTATCAAAATTAAGACAAATGCTTGGTTGAAAAAAAAAAATCAAAATACATTTAAATAAATAGATAAACAGAATGCATTACATGGATTTTTTTACCACTTTCTAAAGCTTCAGATTATTTTGTATATTTTGTTATATTATACAATTTGATACACTATTAAATCGTATTAGATTGTTAGACTCCACACGAAAACATCGTGTGTAAAGAATTAAAAACTGGGTATTTGTGGGCGTTTCTGGGAAATGTAGTCCCTTAAGCCGTCAAACTGCGTCAGCGGAAGTAGTGTCTGTTAGCTAAGCTCGGTAGCATGTCTGTAGGTCACAACGATTAGGCAAAATATTTGACCACCATCATCGCAATGGAAACTGCCAATGCAGGTATAAAATTGTTATTTTGAATAGTGTTTTTTCTGAACTCTATTGACAGTTTGAGTCGTCTGTGTCCAGTCCGTGAGAAAGTATACATCACATGCGTGTATTAGCAAGGTGTTTATTTGCTAGTATTTACCTATATTATATATCTGTTCTATGTATTAAACGATGTTGTGTGGTTAGTAAGGACACAATATGTATTAGGATATAAATGCACATTGCTGCTAACAGTGGTGGTTTATCCTTGTCGTTACCTTTGGTATTGTTATAGAAGAAGTTCATCTGAGGCATGTGGAGCTGGATGTCCTTATCCCCAAAATGATGAGAGAGAAAGCCAGGGAGCGCTGTACAGAGCAAGTACAAGGTGAGGGGACAGAGACATTAACCAATGTCAAATCTTTGTGCACCGTGTTGTTACTGGATCATATAACGAAAGAATATTTATTAGAGATCGTTATATAATTGATAGGATAGCATTGCCATATTCAGTGTAAAATATAAATACAGACTTCTCAAAGAAAAAATAATTCCCTCCTCCTACCTGTTCCACAAGTCACTGCCACTCACAGTTACTGCCCTACACATACTGTACAATGAGTCCGACCCAGTTGATTCAGTTCAGTCATGGTGTTATGGCACATAAAGAAAACGAGTGGCCAGTTTGGCCTCAGATTATAGACGAGATCAACTTATTGTTATCGTCTCAATTAATGTCTGTAAAACCCTATATGAAATAGCATAAACTCACAGTCTGCTGCTTTTAGATTATGTCACAACCCAGTTTAAAGTGCCCATACCACAAATAGGACTTTAGCAACTGTCCGGCTCAGTTTTAAATAGAGTATTCTTTATGAAAAATTACTTTTACTTCTTACTACTACTACTATACTGTTATTTTGGTCCTTGTGAATTTTGCCTTGACCCACACAATTTGTGTAGTATTTGTGTATAAGAAGATCCAGGTGGTACACTACTGCATGTCTGACAAGTTTGTGTTTATTTGCCTGGTAGAGGCTTTTAACTTGGTGAATGTGCGATCAGCCCACCCAACAACAAACTGCTGCACTTGCAGCCTCTTCAGAACGGCCTGACAGTGGCTGCGTGGTGACGGAAACCCCCCTCATATCAAAAAGCTTTTCATCCCACTCATTTTCACACCTCTGACCTCCGTACTATTACTTCTGTGTCTATGGGATATTCGTTTTACTAAAACATGTTTTCCTGTGTGAACATGTTGTATATTGTTATGTATGGTGGGCTTTGTTAGTGAATTTCACAATTACCGCTGGTCTGTACTCATGGGAGGGGGTGTGTGGTTTCACCTGAAATGACATGATTTTATGATTTGTTTCACTTTGGCTACTATGTAAAACTGTTTTGCTCTATCTACAAACTCCAAAAGATGGGACATAGTTTAAAATGTAAACAAAAGCAAATCTCCTGAAAAACATATTTTAATGACAAAATAACATAAGCAGGTGGTGAAGCTGAGCTAATTTAACATTTTATTTAAAAAAAAGCTAATTTCATGGCAGTAACACTTACCAAAAACTTGGAACAGAGGTCATAAATAATATAAAAACAACTTGCGGAGCATTTTGCAACTTATTTGGTTAACTGGGAAATGGGAAACAACAAAGTGTAAATAAAGATCGACTTATTTAGTGCAAAGTGCTCTTTTTTATATTTTCACATTACTTATTCTGTTTTATAGTTCTTTATTTCTAGTTATTTTATTTAACTTTTATTGTATGTTCTACATTGAGATGAGAGCAAGAACAGCATTTTGATGATCTTGTATATCCTGTACATATTATGAAATTTACAAATAAAAACATTTTGAAGGTTCAATAATCTGCCAAATCTGCGCCTAAAAATCTGGAACAATTTTGTAACAATATCTGATGTAAGGTTGTCAATAAAATATGGCACCCGCTGCTGTGACCAATAGGTAAAGCCTAAACGCTTGAAATTCAGAACCCCTTCATTGACATTGTTCTATGTGTCTCACCTCTTTGCTTTGTCGAAGCGTCTTGTGTGTAAACTGAGGAGGAGCCCCTCAGCAGCCTCTATTAGTACCAAGGGACGGGGATGAGGCGTTGGCTGATTAGATTAGTCGCACTGTTCTGCTTCTCTAAATTGGTTTTGCAGTTGTTTTTTTCCACATTTGCATCCTGATGAAAGTGTCTGTGTGATAACAATACTGATTCCGCTGATAAAGGTAATTAGGAAGTCAGCCGCTTGGAGGGGACACGGGAGGGCAGTGCTTTTAATCAAAGCCTTGAGAAAGAGCTTGCTAAAAAGGTGAAGACTCAGAGTCTTCAGCACCTTGTTTACAGTAAGAAACGTACACTTTGAATCTGGAATACATTGCGAGCCAGGGCACAAAGTCGCTAAAGCACCCTTGTGGAGGTGCCGTTGGCTCTGTGACAAGCGACAACCGTGCTAATCGTGTCTGCCATACACTTGATAGAAAACTGAAGTTTAGGGAACAAGACAAGATATTTTGCATCTCACACCTAGAGTTTAGAGAAGTACAGATTTTTAACTTATCAGTGTACAGACTGAGTCAAAGAGGAATCAAGGCAGTTCAAAAAGCTTGATGGCTGGTGCAGTTTTGTGTGCAAGTACAAACACAATTCCCCAAAAAGTTGGGACAATGTGAGGACAATGGTTTGCAATTTTCAACATTTTATTCACAATAAACAATAAGAATTTGTCAGGTGTTCAAACTGAAATTAAAAAAAAAAATAAGACCCCATATTTAAATTTCTCAATTTTAAATATGGGGTCAGAAAAGGTCTTAAAAAAATTTGAGGGTAACAAAAGGGGTAACAAAAAGCTGTGCCACAGTACAGCTCAGTTGGTAGAGCTGTGGCGCATATGCATGACAACTACAGCCTGCCTCGCCGCCGTGGGTTTGAATCTGGACTCCGACACTTTGCCGAATGTCTCTCTCTGCCCTCTCCCCATGATTTCCTGTTACTACTCCACTGTATACTGGCTAATGAAACCTAAATTAGCCAAAAAAACAAAAAAAACAACAACTTTTAAACTACTTTTAAAAACAGCTGGAGTGAGCGTTTAAGCTGTACCATGTAAAGAAGTCATATGTAAACATCCTGAAGGAGGCTGGAATGTGTTATCAGGTTTTCTGGTGATTCTAGACATCTAGATAAAAAGACACTGGAAGTATGAAGTGATGTACACCATCTACAAAGGAAAATGGCAGCTTGAATACTCCCTTAAGCTATTGTTTGTGATATGTTCTTTTTTAGCTTTTACTCACTGCTGTAAAGAATCTGGTTTCACTATGGTGTTTAAATGTCGAGAGGAGAATGCAGCCCTGAAAGATTGTCTGATAAAGCAGTAAGCATTGTCTCTAAAACTCACACAAGTTTACAGTTATTTTCATGAAATTCTTTAATTACTTTAGTGTTTTTTCACTTCTACCAGCTACCAGGACCCCACCTTCTTTGAGGAGTGCAAGCAAGAGTACATCAAAGAGAAACTGGAATATGAGCGGACAGGGATCCCAAGCAAGCACAGGAAACAAAAACTGCCAACTAGCATGTGATAATACAAACCTGATCTTATTTAAAAAATCTCCAGTAAAAGCTGGGTGCACAGGGCGGTGGTCAATTGCAGCAAGTGTTGTCTAATCTGTGGCATATCCTGGTCATTACAAATAATAAAATACATTGTTTTGTTTTTTTCTGTTTTGTGCAAGAATTAAGATCATACATTGGACAGTGGGCTTATCAACTGCTAAAATATACTAACATTGAATCAATATCAGAAAGACTGGTCTTTCATCATTAAGTTTTGGAGCGCTACAAATACAAAATACCACTTGGTTTATATTACAACAAAGATATTAAGAATATTTGTTTTGGTTTCTTGTTTGATTATCTTCTATTTTATACAGAAGAACCTGTATATTGATGAATGGAAACAAACAATGTATAGAATATGCGTGCTTTGCTTTAATAAAAAAAAATGACTTAATTGCGTTGTATTTCAATATTTTTTAAACAAAGAATGTTGATTCAGGTACGATTTCCACTAGGCTGAATGAATGGATGAACATTAAACCTCTGCAGTTAGGAGGACATACAATCAGTTAAAAACTGGAAGCAAAAAACATAACCAATAGGAGAAACAAAACTAAAAAGTTAAGATTGGTCTACTAGTATAAAAACCACATACCTGTTCTTTATATACAACGTTCAGGTTTCAGTCCCTTTCCTATATCTTTTTTATGCTTGCTGCCTACTCCAATTTTAAAAAGCACAAAGATAGCAAACCCCAGTTAAATTCTTTCATTAATTTAATTTATTGTATTTACAAACAGTCTGAAGTGCAGCAAATCTAAAATATAATTCCATATCTACTGTACATTGCATTTGGCTTGCAAATTGTTTACAGAAGTATGAAACTACCGCTGTAAATAAAAAATCTTAAAAATTAACAAGACCAGTTCTCGTGAAACAAATAAAATGAAAACAAGTCTTTTCAACATCCATGGTCCTTTGTGCTTTATGCACCGGTCACTGAGTCACAGTCAACACTTTATATTTAATACTTTGTCCTGCCAGCATCACAGGCAGCTCCCATCAGAAACTATTTGTGTGTTACATAAAAAAAAAAAAAATGGTTTGGAGTGCAAAACTGCATTTTGGCAGAGTACTAAAGCCCACCATATACATTTATACAATATACACATTCTTTGATCTGCAGTCTATGTTTGAGAGTATGTTATGTTAAATGTATCATAGTTTTACATCAGCACAAAGCACACTTTACAGATTTATTTCCTATTTTAAAATCTGCACAAATCTAATCAAGTCTTAAACTTAGTATTCATAATAGGGAGTGTATGTGAAAGAACCTCACAAAAGCTTTTAAAAATGCACAGCATTACTTTGTAAATCTCTTTGCCACTTGGAAAACAAAACTTGACAGAGAATCTGTCTATGTAAATTATCAGGCAGCTATAAGGAAGCGTTCTTAGGTTTTTGAATAGTTGTGATAGATTGTAAACACTTGAATATTTTTGGTGCCAGTGATGTTGTATTCATTATTATACTGTATTAGTCTAGTCCCTTCATTATTGAGCCAAAGGGAGTAACTGCATTCTCACATTATGTGCATGTAGATTGTTGGGACAAAAGCACACATTTTGCTGAAGTAATTTATATTAATGTACAATTTAAAAAATTGTGATTATCCTACAGTAACTGTCTGTACTGTATGGTACTTTACGGCCAACCCCTTTATGATTGTGACATTAACATAGAACTACATATTTATAGCTACTTAATTGTATGAGGACTTGCAGTAGAAATTGTCCCGTTCTGATCCGCAGAGATGTCACAATCACTCAATGGATTACAAGGATTGCTATCTGTATAGTGAAAGATCCAGATGCAGGCAGGTGGGAGAGAGATGCACACACACAAGACACACACAAGTACACACTGAGTGTGTTTAAGACATATGGATCAAAATTATTTGTATGCATGCTGGCACAAATGTATGCATACACAGATGGACATATACACACAGACAAAGTCCTAATTCTGTTGAGGGTCTTGCAATCATGTTTCTCTGCTAAATCAGTCCACAAATGAAGTGCAGAGAGGTGCTAAATTAATCATAGTACAGGCAGAGTCTTTACCTCAAAAAGGCCGCTTTTGGCCCCCTTTAAACCCAACCAGTAGGTCCAGTCAATTCCAGCCCAAAGAGGTGGTTTGTCAATTTAAGGCAAGTAAGGTGGTAACTATGTGGCAGGGTTGCAGAGTTGCTCATTCTTCCATGCGATTATTTTCCTTCATTTGCGGACTCTCATTCAGTGAGGAGTGCAACTCAGTAAGGTTTAGCCCACTCTGCATTTGGCGGGCTCCTGGGACTGCAGTGTCCCATTGAAGATGAGGAGTTGGAGGCAGAGTGGCCCTCCCAGAACAGAGCGTCACTGGGCTTAGGGGGGCTGGGAAAGGACCTGGAGCTGTCGTCCAGTGAGGCCTGGTTCAGAGGAGGAGGGGGCAAGACCACAGAGCAGGAGTCACTCCCAAGTAGAGCCTCACCTAAACAGTGCTGCGAGGGCCAGGGCCCATTGTACCAGCAGTCCTCTCTCAGGCTGTCCGGGAGAAGAGTGCCTGATGAGAGCCCGACAGGGGGACGTCCAGAGCAGGATGGGAGCGGAGGGGTGCCCGGAGGATGCGACACTGATGCCTTTGCAACTTGGTTATTGTTCTTTTCCACATCATCCAGACACTGCACTGGGACTGTGGAAGTGGCTGGAGAGGGTATTTGAAAACAAAGTATAAAAAAAAGTTATAAGTTATGCTTTCACTAATGTTTTTCTAAAGGGAATGTCCTGAACTGATAATGTATAACTGTAAAATACATCTGCCTATTGAATTTAATAGGCAGATGTATTATGTATGTGTAATTTAATGGATGTTAGTCGAGTATTTTACATGCAGGCACATAAAACAATCATTAATTTCAAACATTTATCAGCAGCATACATGTTTGTGACCTAGACATACACTTGGGTTTATGATGTGATGGTAAAAGTCTGTAAAATACAGTTATCTTATTAATGTGTATCTCCCCACATTAACACATTTGTTTAATGATTACTTTACTATAACTCGATATTTGTCTCTGTATTTGTCAATAATTACAGAGTTCCATAGCTTTTAAAGTTAAAACATAAATCATACAAAGGTCTTCTTCATGCAACTATTGTACCATATAAACTATTCACTGTTTGAAATTCACTTGTTGTGTTTTGGGCAGCATCCGAAAGTAATCAGAAAAACGCAGTAGAACAAAATCTAATCAAAGAAACCTCTGAGCAGAAGATAAGCTGTCGTTTTCTTCATTTTCATGCAAAAAACAAATGTCCTAATCTCACATACATCATTGCTTTGCTATCAAATAATCATTTTGAGCGAATAACAAAGTTTAAATGAGAGTATCTTCTCCCGTTTTTTCTCGTACCTCTCTTCATCCACACATCATCTATCCATCCATCCCTGCCCGCTACTCTTCCAGGAGAGGGTCTCCTGAGTCTAGGATTTGAATAAAAGTGATTCCAAAGGAGGGACATTAGAAGAATACAGATGCACAATATGAGTGAACAAATACACAGCCCACACTCTGCCCCCTCCCACTTCTACTCTCAATTTCTTTGCCACAACTGTTTTCTTCATTCGCTCTGTCTGCCTCATCTAAGTTACAGGATTACCCTCTTATTCAGTGGAATAAATAGGCCAAGATTTATTTTCTTGCCATATTTCGTGCTAATTTTCACCTCCTGGTCTGCTCCTCTGACACACTGAGGGAATTGACAACAATGGTAATATGTCCTAGAATATATCATCACTGAGCAATGGCAAAAGAACAGTCTATTTCTTGACATCTTTTATCAAAGTGTTTGAATACTTTGATAATATCTGCTGTCTTACACCTTCATACAAAGCAGCAGGAAAAGCCTTTCTAATAACGATGACTTCTTTAAAAGAGCCTCCAGTTATTTCAAAAGGGACAGTATTCTCATCTCCACCTTTTTAATAGATAATCATATTATGTGGTCTTTAAAGACTCAATTTAAAGACTTTTTCTGCAATGAGACAAAATACTGACATTACACCAACAAGATGTTTTTGTTAACATAGCAACATATTTGCCTGTTATTTGTTTGTTTTAAAGTTTGTTACTCAAGTTAAAACTAACTAAAAATGTAAAACCTATATTATGTACTACACTATTGATCAACATTTTAATGAAATGTGTGAATACCTTAATTTCAAGCTTATATGTGTATCTTTATCAGTGCTTCCAAAAATATATTTTGTTGTGTTTAGAATTTAAAAAAACAAAATCGCTATTACCTAAAATAAGTAATTAAAATTAAAATATCTAAAATTATGATCACAGGAATGAACACAAATATATTTTTACAAACATTGAACAGAAACACTCTTACCTCTAACCTTCAAATTATTCCTGACAACAACAGACAACAAAGATATGTAGTACCTGTATCAGATGTGCTGGTGCCTCACCTTGCCTTATTTTCCGTATCAATCCATTTTGATGCTTTAGCTCTGAATGGAGTCGGGAGACTTCACAGCGCAGATCTTCATAAGTCTGCATGGCCTTCTCTCTGCACATACACACACACGCTTAATTTAAAAGACAAAGTTAAGCATTTGCTAAGGTTACGTTTTTGATAAATATGTTATCCCACCACACCTAATAGTGGATTAGAGAGATTCTCTTAAATAGATGTATCTCAGAATTTTGTGATACTTAAAACCGTTGAAATTGTCAAAAATGTATAACTGCAATTTTGTATTCTATTACATACTCAAGGAAGGAAGAGCAAAACTGAGACCTATTTTTCAGAGTGATAATGCAAACACAGCATTATTGAAGGAAAATAAATTCTGAACCTTGTGCACACACAATTGGCTAATCTGCACCTTATGCTACATCTCATCATCACTTCCATTCCACACCTGCTTTAAACAAGTGAAAATAGGGACAAAAACTGTGAGTTAAAATGTCTGCTGTGAAGAATTAAAACCACACAAAAACAGCTGACAGGTAAAATTAATTTTTTTAAGCAAGGTGAAGAAGTGATAATTCAAGGATTATCTTGAAGAATTGAGGGGGACTGATCTGTATACATTATACAAAATTACATTTGATCTATTCAAAGCTTAAGCATCTCATAGGCTAATAGAATATCACAGACACTTGTATGCATATCTAACGCTGCATCATCCTCTGGTGGTCAAAAAGAACAACTACACTGTACTGTACACATTGATCTATTATCTCCCTTTTATTTCAAAATCCTAGAAAGAGTTGTAGTTAAACAGTTATGTCGCCACCTACAGGACAATAGCTTATTTGAAGATTTTCAGTCACCCCACCAGCATTAGTTAGAGTCACAAATGACTTGTTATTAGGTTCAGACAATGGACTGGTCTCAATCCTAGTTCTGTTAGATCTCAGTGCAGCCTTTGACACCACCGACCACAGCATCTTACTCCAGAGATTAGAATGTGACACAGGGGTCAGAGGAGCCGCCCTCTGCTGGTTTAAATCCTATTTATCTGATAGGTACCAGTTTGTCAGTGTAAATGAACATTCCTCACAGTGCAGTAAAGTTAGCTATGGAGTGCCACAAGGCTCAGTACTTGGACCCATTCTGTTCATGCTTTACATGCTGCCTTTAGGAAACATGAACAGAAAACATGGCATTAATTTTCACTGTTACACAGACGATATACAGTTGTATTTATCAATTAAACCTGATCAGAATGACCGTGTTGAGAAACTTAGTGCCTGTGTGAGAGACATAAAGACCTGGATGACAATTAATTATCTCCTCCTAAACCCAGAAAAAACAGAGGTCATTATACTAGGCCCCAAAAAGCTGAGAGATGCTCTGTCTGACCAGAGAGTCTCCCTGGACGGTGTCAGTGTAGCCTCAAGTTCTACTGTGAGAAACTTAGGAGTTTTATTTGACCAAGACTTATCATTTAAGGCTCATATAAACCAAGCCTGTAAAACAGCATTCTTTCACTTACGTACCATAGCCAAAATCAGAAATATTTTATCTAAAAGTGACGCTGAAAAACTTGTCCATGCGTTTGTTACATCTAGGTTGGATTACTGTAACTCTCTGCTGGCAGCGTGCCCTAAAAACTCATTAAAATGTTTTCGGCTTGTTCAAAATGCAGCAGAATTTGGAATTAGGTTTAAAATCCTTCTCCTGACTTACAAGGCCGTAAATGGTACGGCCCCATCCTACATTAATGATGTTATAGTGCCATACCAACCAAGCAGAGTACTGCGCTCACAAAATGCAGGGCTATTAGTGGTTCCCAGGGTTTCTAAAAGTACAGTTGGAGGTAGAGCCTTTAGTTACCAAGCTCCTGGTTTATGGAATCAGCTTCCAGCTCATGTTAGAGAGGCAGACACAGTCTCTACATTTAAGGTTAGGCTTAAAACGTTCCTCTTCAAGAAAGCTTATGGTCAGGCCAGCTAGGAACAGGGTTAACTCCACAGCTGAAGATAGGCTGCTCTAGGAGCTAGAAGCTGGGGGAAGTATGGTGCACTAAGCCTCTGTCCTCTGGTTTCATCTGCTGCTCCTCTTCTATCACTGTCATTAATATTATCTAATATTCTATATCTCTAATCAGTTCCTTGCTATTCACAAGTTGTCCCTCTCTCCTGCTCCCCTCTGAGGGAGTGGGGACTGTTTCAGATGCCTGGCTGCTGGCAGATGTCCCAGTGATGATTGGATCTTAGCTGACCACATCTGTGCTCCTGTCCCAACCTGTGGGCCCTCAACCTCACCTCTAAGGATTTCCCGGATCTACCTCAACCCACTCACCTGTCTGGATGAGGCCCCTGCTGCATCCTGGATTTCCCGGACCTATCTCGCCCCACTCCCGTCTGGATGAGGCCCACCTGCTGCATCCTATGGACTTCCTCAACCTACCTCACCCCACTCCCTGGACAAATCCTTACAGAGCTGATCTATGATCCTATAGATGAGCTAATGAACTAACAGTCCTAGACGCATTGCCTGTCCGTCCTGGGAGAGGATCTCTCCTTCAGTTGGGCTCCATAAGGTTTCTTCTTTTTTCCCACAGCTGTTTTTTTTTTTTTAGGAGTTTTTCCTTACCGAGAAGGAGGGTCTAAGGACAGGAGTGTGCTGGGTCTGTTTAGCGTAGTTATTGTTTGTGTTGATTGTGAGTTAAGTCTGATTGTGTGTTTATGTTTGTCTGTTGTGAAGCCCTTTGAGGCGACTTTTGTTGTGATACTGGGCCATACAAATAAAACTGAATTGAATTGAATCTATACAAGGCATCAGTTACACTATCATACCAACATTAATGTTGATTTTTCAATTACATTTAGGACTACTTTTCTTATTATTAGGGAATTTGGTTAAGTACAGTACTATTACTAATAATAATACAGTTTTGGTAATCTATCTAAAGCTATCTCAAATACTGTCTGAGAAAAATAAGCAATTAATAAGCAATGTACGGTATATTTACAATATATGATAATGCATGGTATTAAATCGTAAGTATCCAGGGGCCTTCCTGCTGTGAGGCATAAGGCTTACCATGCTGTTCCAACTATAGCATTGAAATAAAAATACTACCTGGCATTAAACTTTGAACCACAGCTCTGGTCTATGTCTGGCCCGTTAAGCTCAGGAGGTTCCTCCTAAAAGAGAAATAAATTGTGTCAAATATATACAATATGGCTGGTGATTTTGATATAGTTGATATGCCACTTAATTAACTGATTCATCTTCTTATACTTATTCCCATTAGGGGTCTCTGCAACTACAGGCCTTAGGCTGGGTACACCTTGGATAATACCCAGTTAGTTACAGAGCTGACAATGATAGACAACTGCTCACTCTCATTGTTATTCACTAGTGGCAATTTTGACTCACCAATTCTCACAACACATATGTAACAGTGGGAGAAAACTGGGGTGACCAGGAACACAGGAGGAATTATACACTCCACTCAGAGAGATTGTAGTCGGCCAGCCTGAGGACTGAACCCATGATCTCTTTGATGAGAGGCTCCACTCAGCCACCGTGCACCCTGATATACAAGTATATGCACTGTAAGTACTTTTCAGCCTGTTTTTTTCAGGCTTTGGCTTTATTAAGTGGCTTCTTGCGGTTTCTATCTACATCTACTCCTTCCTAATGCTACTCACTTCTCCTCTCATCTTCTCATTTCAGACTCTTGTTTCCACTTTGCCTGGTTGTCACTCACCCCACTTCTCTCCAGTAGTCTGCTGTTTTCCAGTGTCACTTTCTCCAACTCTTCCTGCAGCTTATGGATCTTCAGCTCTGTGCTGACCCTGTCCACTTGCCAGTAGTCCTGTGGGCTGTTCAGGCTTTTCATCACTAGACATAAACAAAAAAGATGTAGACATTAGGGGTGTGACAAGACACAAGACTGGGTTAACGAGAACAAGAAGAGATTTTTACACTATTGAAATACTGTATGTATTTTACACAAATGAAAAATGTTACTTATTCACCTAAAAACAACTTGTAATCACTGGTATTTACTTCTATTATTTGAATTAGATGCAATAGCAGAGCATATACTGCCAAATGTTTTGCCACATTTAAACTGGCTAGCTTCTCCCCTGTAAAAAGTGCAAACAGAACCTAATCCTGAGATTACAAGACCGACTTTTACCTTCACAAAAATCTTGTGACATTTTGATATTGCGAGATCTTGTCACACCCCTAGTAGACATTGCTGTAGTTTTAGAAAGATCTGAAGCATTACGCAATTATCTTTTTTACATCTGTATAGACGCCCGTGGAAATAAGTTTTTGTTTGTGTACAACCGCCCACAGTGAATTTATTTATGACAATTTATCATACATTTTCACACAACTATGAAAACAAATAATTTGACAAAATGATTGTGCCACTTGCTGTGTTGTGGCAGGTCAGACTGGCTACCACACCTATAGAAGACATAGAGGACTGTTTGTGAAAAAACTGTAATAAACTTAATGTAAATAAAAATGAATTATACCTTGAATTTAAAGTGACTGTGTTGAAACTATAACAGTGGCAGTGTTTGTATTTATTAAAATGATCATGAGTTGAATTTAAATAACTTTTATTTTGGCCATAGTCAAGCAAACTCTACCTGTACCTTGACTGGTCTCCATCTCTGTCCTCAGCTGAAGCAGCTCCAACTCTTTGGCCTGTAGCTGCTCTGTCAGCATCCTCTCACTCTCGCTCTTCTCCTTTTTCTGACGGGAAAACAGAGGGCACGAGAGAAGAGTCAGCATTCCTATGCAGCACACAGTCTGTCAACACCCTGAATAACATTATACTTCACTTTTTATAGAAATGTATGGTCACAGTAATACACACTTGATTCATACTGCTAAAGGTAGTATAAATGTGAATGCACCAGTTTGTTCAGCTCCATCTGCAGATCCTCCTTCTCGATATAGATACCTCTGTAAGCACTGAAGGCCTTGTTCACATACTGAGGACCCTCTGGAGGAAGAGCATCTGGTCTAAAAAGCTGCGATAACAGAAATAATGGAAAAATAAACATGTAGTGAAATATTCAGGAAAAAAAGTTACGTGTTGGATGTACAGCTATGGAAATTTACCTTGTTCAATTGTGACCATACTATATAATGCTGCAGAAAAAAACCTAAACCTAATAAAGAAACTAGGAACTACATGACTCGCATAAGCACATTTACTTTCCCTGTATACCCTTTTAAAAATACTCTTTTTCAGCTAAACCCATCCATATCTCATTTTTTGTTTTGATCTCAAGTATGTGATCCAACTTAGTGCTTGGCAATGCCACATTTTTTCAGGCCTCATTGTTTTCAGACAGACCAGATTTATATCTCATTGTTTTCCAGCTTTGTCTGTAGGCCAACAATATTAATAATGCTGGCATGCCTACTGTCCCAGAGGCTAGTTTTTCACAGTGTTGTGTTGAATGTGCTGACTTTTTCCAAACTTACATTCATTTTGTGGTTTGTTCATTTATCTGACGTCTAGAAAATGGGTGGAAAAGTTGCCATCCATCTTTGCTTATAGCTCACATTTGTAAAATTTACTCTGACTGTTCAGTCATATGGATCAGCACATTCTACTTTGTGTCTACACTGCCCTATCACCCCTTTTAAATGTATACCTTATCTTCTAGCTGCTTAACCCTCTTCCTCAGCAAGGTATTCTCCCGCTCTGTGTCTCGCAGCCTCTTCTTGATGTCCTCATAGGCTGTAACCAGGGCAAAATGGGAAGCAACTGATTCATCCCCGGCACAAACTGACACCGGACTCTCCCCAGCTGCAGAAGAGGCGGTCTCACATTTAAGGATGCATATGTCATCATCCACTGCCAGAGGCTCCATGCCGGAAAGGCCTATTGTATAGCAGATAGAATACCTGCAGATAACAAGAAATATATTTATATGTATTATAATTATATGGGTAATACTTTGTCATACATGTTAAAATATTCAAACGAAGGTTAGGAAAATGTTATCTGGACATAGCTTGTAGTATAGGATGTTTCATGAATATTGTTCATTCAGAACTGACAAGGGTCCTTCTTCCTTAGATGAGAGATGAAACCATGTCCAGATGACATCTTTAGATTGTGACTACCTGAACAACTGAGAATCTTCACAGACCTCTTAAACGTTCTTTAGGTTATCTCAAGGGCTAAATTATAATCTGATGAACAGTCCTCATCAATAATATTACTGTTTAAATGATCCTGAAGCAAAGGTTTTGTAATTCATTCTACAAGACCACAGTTGTGATCTGTACTTTTACTATTACAAAATGTACTGTTTTTGAGTTATCTAAAGGTTTTACCACCTATTTTACAATGTTTAGGTTTATCTCTGTGTATCTCTTCTTAAATGGAACGCAAAATAGGTGTCATCATCTAATCCTATTACTCTTATTATTATTTTTTTTTTTTTTACAATACAAAAATCAAATGACCAATGGAGATACTGACATGGCCAGTATTTAAACATACTGGCTTGTCTTTTGCAGTCTAAAAATGGATTTGCCTTTTAAGAATGCCTCTCCTCCTCATAACCACCAACAAACAATTCTGTAGATCTTACAACAGTGTTTTATCTGACAATAAAGGCGAGGACACAACAACTCACTACAAAACTCCTACTTACTAACATATACACACACAGCTCTACGTATATTTACAGTCTTCAACAAACTAGGCGCAGTGCAGCGTGAAACATTACTTTAAAAAGGCTAAGTTTTTACCAAACTATATAACGTAATAGTAGGGATTTTAAGAAGTTTTAATATAACTTGAAGGTCATAACATAAAATAAACAGACTGTTCTATGTAAAACGACGACCTTTGTACAGTGTATAAATCGAAAGGCAAAAAATACCGAGGGGTGTCGTTTAGTTTCGTTTTCCTGTCAGATCAGAAACGCTAACACTCCAATAATTAGAGAAAACGGCAATATATAGCGCAAAAACAATACATGATAAGAGTACAATAAAAATAGCTTTGTTTTACGATGCTAACGATATCCGCTCCCGTGATCTTTGTTTACAACATGACATAGCGAAAAAGTCTAAATATAAAATCAGAGTAGCCGACGAGCCATAATTTTGAATTGTACTATTATTGCACTCATAATCTATGTATTTTGTGTTTGTTTTGAGGAAAGCACTTAGCTAGCGTTCGGCTAACGCTGTTTGTGATTCAGTAAGTAAAGCAACAATATTGAAACGATTTTAGTCTCCAACAAACCGTGTTTGATGCCGTCGTCACTTATCTCATCGATGACCAAAATAAACATTCATTTATTCTTCACAAAACATGAGCCTTTTGGTGAGGAAAAACAAAGAGCAGGGACTGAGCACTCGGTCGGTGTCAGAGCTGACAGGTGATGGTGAGGAAACAAAAACTTCCGGGAGTCATTTCACTGCCCAAGGACTTTCACAATAAAAGCATAATAATAATACACGACATCCGGACTCAAAATTAGACAATCCGACAAACCTTATGACACCGTGTTATCTATTTTTGTCATCTTTTTTCGTAGATAGACATGGCGGCTGAAACTTTAAAAACGTATATAATATTATGTAAAGATAATATATTTAAAATTATGAAATATTTTTATTTATTTATTTATTTATTATTTTTTTTTACATTTTTACACTTTACCTCACTTTACCCTAGAAAATTCTCTTAAAATTGTTGTGCCATACAGCAGTGCACCGCCCCCCCCCGCCCCCCCCCCCCCCTTTTTTAATCTCGTGTACCCCCCTGGGCTTTTTCTCAGAGCCTACCATGAGTACCCCCTCACTCATTTGTTGGTCATATAATGGTACAAATACATTTTACTCTTATTGTACAAATTACCTCTTTGATATTCAAGATAAAAATAAATTAAACAAACAATTATCCGCCATACTTTAAAATAAAAATAACACAAAAATATTTATTTATTTTACTATACATTTAATATTCAAAGTACACTTAAATAATAGTAATCTTAAAATAAAAAAAACTTACAAAATCACAACAACAAAGAAAATAATAATAATATTAATATTTTTTTTTTTTTTACTAAATATGATATTCAAATAATATTCATTAGCAGTTTCATCAGTCATTGCGACACTTGAGAATTTCTTTCATAAATTTAAATAGTTCAATATGAAATTAATTAATATAATTATCCCAAGTATCCCGTGCAAAGTGCTCGCGTACCTCTAGGGGTCCCTGTACCCCTGGTTGGGAAACACTGTCATACAGTACCGCCCGGTTTTTCTTTTCACAGACTGTACTACCGCCCGCAGGTCAGGGGTTGTCATCCGATCAGACGCAAGTCCAACAACGTCGAAAGTTTATTTTATACTTTCTGTAGGTTTGATTTTTTTCTACAAATAGGCCTCACTCACTCAAGAAAGCATGTGACGTCTTTGATATTTCTATCAGTCATTGATTTCGACCACTTTCTTCGTCCAGTAAGCAGCAAAGCCCTAAGCTAGTTGGTGCCTTGTAAAATATAAAGAGACGTTGGTTCTGTTATCTGCTAATGTGTGTTGGTTTTCGGTTTACAGAAGGCAAATCAACATTATACACATCAGCTATGGAGAAGAGAGCCGACAACACGGGGAGCTTGGAGGACCCTGACCTTAGGATCTTAACTCGAGAACGTAAGATTATTAATTTATTAGCTAATATGTCTTCCCGCCTTTCAGTGGTTCTTCACTTTTTTTCTAAATTACTATTAGTCTTATAGCTAATTGACTACATAAGGTATAATATAGTTTTATGTGATTGCATTTGCAGTTTTGACCAATGCCAAAGCACTTTTGGAAGAAATACAAGAGATGGTTGAATGGTGCAGCTCCATTCTCACTCTGAGGCCTCGCAAAAGGGTAAAAAAACATTAAGAAGAGTTTTAATGCCACTGTTAGCTGTTTTACACTAATAAATAATTAAATAAATAAAGTAAAGTAGGAGAAACACTTGGTGGCCTTTGTCAAAAAGTCATTGTTAAAGGTACCATAAGCAGCATGCGCTCATACTGGTTTGAAAATGGTACTGCAGTCTAAATCTAAACAATGGTCTGTGGGTTGCCAGTCTTTCTGCTTTTGTGATTGGACGATCAGAGGACTGTTGCTGGAAGCCGGTTGAACAAACTCAGAGTTTTGGAGTAACTTCTTGGTCGATAAAACTAAACAAATCCAAGCCGAGTAACTTTGGGTTTGAGATTAAACCCTTAACCACTGATGACTGCAGCTGCTGCAGCACTGCGGGGCACAGGAGAAGCTAATTGCAGTAACCCCCCAAATAAAGACTAGAAAAAACTGACAGTAGGTTTACAATAAAGATAAAACTTAAATATGAAAACTCCACCTGTTTCATGAGTTTAAGTAAAGCTATTAGCCTATTAAAGTCAATCATTAAAAATGATAATTTTACTTAAATATGGAAACATACACTTTGTCACATTCTATTAATGTAAACAAAAATGGAAGCCCAGAAATAAAGGTAAGGAGGAGATGTGTCAAGTGTCATTTTGCTCACAGCTGATTGGTCCATGTTGGTTTCTCAGTCTCTAAACTAGAGCCTACCCTGCTCCAGACCAGAGTAGCTGTATGGAGTCTGTTACCATGACGATTAACACTGCTCTAAACCAAACCTCTTTCTGGAGACACAAAACTTTCAAGAAGAGTTTCAACAAGAGCTGTTTAAGCACAGGCATGCTCACCGTCCTCTCTGTGGCAGAGCATTTGTTAACAGTGATGGATATAAAAAATGACCTTGTTATTGTTTGACATGCCCAGGCATGCCGAGCACAGCACTGTCCAATGTGTGCATATTGTTGATGTTGTGACAGGAGCAGAGTGTGCATGTTGCCACCATCCGGGAGGACGGAGAGACCTTGGTCATAGATGGCTTCAGATTTGAGGATGCAGTCAGCAGGGAAGACCTAGGAGAGTGAACATGAATGGAAAACAACACATGACTGATGGACACCTGAGGTTTCATCACACAAGGTCACCAAGTTCAATTGAGCGGCAGAGGTAAAAGTGGTGTGAAATGGCTAACAAATGAGTCTCACGGCTTAAATTAAATTCTAGTAGTTATTTAGAGAGAATCTTTAAGAAAGTCCTTGAAACAAAATGGTTTCTTTTGTTGCTTTCATATTTACTATCAGGGACCTTTTAGTTCTGGCCTTAAAAGTTATGTTCTGCTAAAGCTATGGTAACAATGTAATGTCTAAAACTTGTCAGTTGATAGTAGTTAAATAAGAATTTAATAATTTTTGTGGAATATGAGTATTATCAGTTTAAAACTCATTGTCAGTTTAGTCAATATTAATAAAATTACTTTTCTAGTTGTTTTCAAATTAATTTAAAAATTGCGGGACACAGAAGTGGACACAGAATACATAGCTGTGAACATTATATTTTAATTAGTTTGTTTCACCCCATTGAACCAAATGGTAAAACTGAGAAATTTTATATTTCAAGTGGTGCCTTGAAAGCCCTATGTAAGTGCAAGTTTGCAAGTCAGCTGCTTGGTAGATGAGCAAACAAGAAGTGCCAGTAGATTAACAAGTGTCAGAGCATGAATGTAACCAATTAACAAACTCCCAATTAAAATGTCTGAGGAATGATTAAACCCAGAAGTTTACCAAGCATTTACATACTAAACAGACTGACATAATGTATGTAAATTAGGTCATTATTATGCATGTGTTAGTTCAGTGCCCAAATTAAGTGCTTGTTTGGAGCACTCTCAATATGTTTGCAGGCGTTAGCTCTGTGACAACATATTATAGAAATAATGGTCACTTGAAACATCTAATTAACTTTACTTTTGCCTGTAAGCTGTTGGAGACAATGAAATGCAAAGAGTGAATTACAGCGCATTTGTTAAGCATGCAAACCAGAAGCAATGATCACCCTTGAGCATTAAAGAAAGTGATTAAAGAGGTTTAATAATGACATATTTAGACATGCTTTCTCTGTCCACAAAAAACATAAATGCTCTGTCAAACAGCTTTTGAAATGGCAAGGATATTTTAACATTTAACTAATTTATAAATATGGCAGAAGGTACAAATTGGCCATAATAATTTTTATGTGTTGTGAATTATTTATATTAAACTCTGTGTGTCATTGTCAATGGAAAAATAGTGGACCAAAAGGCTGGTTTGTTTGGATGGTAATCTCATGCCTCTTTTGGATATAAGCATCTGCTGCCCAAAAATGTAGATTGATGAAAGGTTAACAAATAGCTGGCACATGTCATATTTATCATTCACCACTAGATGACGCTGTTTATTTGTCATTTTACATGGTGTGCATCTATGTTCTCTTTTTGTCTTCAGTTGTATTAAGGGGTGGAGGAAAAACTCTGAATTTGTCCTTTAATGAAGTACTACTAGTGCTACTACTGCTGCTACTATACTACCATTACTGCTAACCCTACTTCTTCTTTACTTTTGGCTCTTCCCATCCAGGGTTGCCACTTCAAATCATCTGCCCCCTTACTGTGCAATGATTCGCATGTTTATTTGGCAACTGCTACCACTACAACTGCTACCATTACTGCTACAAGAGCACTATTACGGATGCTACTAAAAGTAAAAATACGCTTTAGAAAATTCATTTAAAGAAAAAAACATTTATATTATTGCAAAAATACTTATGTCCACCTAAATCACTGGTGAAATATGTGTGGTTGAAGTGTTGTGTATACCCTTTGCAATATAACACCCCATCAACTACCACTGCACTGCTGCAGTTAAAGTTAAGATCAATGATGCCAGTGGTACAGTCATACATCACACTGCTGTCTCTGAGTTGTTTCACACCACTGAACTAAACTGCACCAGCCCACATTATACCTCCAGTGGACTTAACCCACTGTTCTCTCTTCAGTTCAAAAGACTGGTGCAATTTGTTAAGCAGGGTTTCATGCAGCTGATGACAAGGGTTCAAATTACTCAGCAAGATTGCCAAAACTTTCTGAATTGTTGTCCGCTGGTTAGTATTATTTTTTTTTTTAAACCTGAATTCTTAAAAATGTGTAATATTTCATAGACCCTTCTGCATATTCAGTTCTGATACTTATGCCATGCCATGTAATCACCTAACCTTCTTCTGTGAGCGCGTTGTATGTTGATACATCAGAGGACCTCATTCTAAATCTAATATAGACCTTTCCCTGAGCGCACACCAGGAGTGGACTGGGGGAAAAAGTGGACTAGGGATTATTGTCTGACTGGCCCACTTAGTAAGTCAGCATCGCATGTTCTTTGTTCTTTCTTGAAATTTGATAAAAAATAAACAGTGCACTCAATGTCATCTTTGACAATGATTCATGTAATGTAATCAATAACCTAACCCCCAGAGGGTTTTTAGAAAGCTTACCACAGCCAGCATGGCTATTTTGGTGCCCTAGGGCTAGGTAATTTTTATAGATTAAGATCCTAAATTGTGCTCTGTGTTGCTGAGTGTTTTTATGTGGGAAAAATATAAGGCAGGTTTAGAGGTCATCCACTTGTAAAATTTTAACAAAACACATGAAATTTATTTTATTCTGGTGCATTTTAGACAATATATTTTCAGTTTGCTACTATAGTAAAAACATGGATAAAATGTATGGTTTTACTTCTCTTCAAAATAACATGGTCTAACATTTTGAACACAAGGTGCTTCTCTACACAGACTGTAGCATAATTTTGAATCTAATATTTGAGCTTTTTTTTGTTTTTGTGTAAATACCTGACCAAGTTTCTCATGTAATGGTTCCCCAACCCCAGTGGAGCCCCAGCTGCAGTCTGCTCTGCTCCGCCCCTGCTCCTGTCCACTATGAGTCTATGACCCTTCAGTTTCATTACACTGGACAGTGAATGGCAGCTCCAAAAAAGACTAAAGGCTACACAAAAGTGTTTAGGGCATCTGAACTTATATTTTATTTTGCTTTTATAATACTACAGCTAAAATGTTGCAAGAAATGCATACATCTCATTCAGTGGTTATGAGAATATGTGTTTAAACATTTGACTGGTACTGTATCTGGGTGGTTGACTTTTGGGGGTGTAACACCTTTTTTTTTGTCCTGCAGTATGACACAACTTTGAAGCTGAATACACAGAATATTAAATAATAATTTCAAGTATAAATTAGTTTTATAAAAATTGTAAAGAGTTTTTCATAAGCAATTTATAATTTTAAGCTTAAAGCTATTATTTCTACATTATTTGACATCGTCCTGTGGTGTGACTTTTTCTGTCATGCTGCAGGACATTCACTACAATTTGGCCTTTTGAATTTGGCCTTAACATAAATTATTTATCATGTCTGTTGTGCTAACTTAATAAGTATATCCCTGTCTCATCATAAAAAAACAATTTTTAACATTCAGAGTTTTATTTTATGAAAAATTCATCCGTCACACCACAGGACACCAAACAGGCACCTATTAACAGTTTTTGAGAAATTTAGGATTTTACTAAAATGAATAATAAAAAAATAACTGGTATAAATGATAGATGAGGTTTAGAAGGTTTTGTTGGAACTGCCTGCTTACAAACCTCATTTTCCATGTCACACCGCAGGACACCATTTTGATTACAAGATTGGACTAATTTTAACTTTTATTGTAAGATTGAGGTGCAGTTAAAAGTGTTGTTTTAGTAATGCACAAATATTTGAAGGAACTTTCCCAGACAGTGGTGACTTAAATGTTTTATGTATTTTGAACATGTTACAGCACAGAAGATTTTGCAGTTTAATGTGAAAATACAAAACAATGTCACACAACTTCTTTCTAAAACTTTAAAGGTTTTGTCATAGATCCTATGTTGCACTACTGATTGGATTTTGGAGGGGAAAAACTTTATTTAGCAAAACTTCAATTGATTATGGAAAAGGTGGCTCTCACGTAAACCACGCATCTGCTAATTGCTACATTTAATAAAACATCAATACACTTGCTCATTTTCTAAAAAGGCTCTGACAATACACTTTTGTAGTTAGTTAGTTGTCGGTTGCCAATACCATTTTTATTATTCATAATTAACAATATTTGGTGGCTAATGTTAATTCCTTCATTGAAAATGTATTGTGATGTGCTTAGTTTATGGCATCATTTTTTAAAACACAGCCCACATATTGTTTACAAACTGTGAACGGGTCTGTACTTGGTGTTTACATATAGAATATAGAAGTGTTCTGTTTTGCTGTAAAAATCTTCCAAATTCTAGTTTGCCTGTAGTTTACAGATTCATTACCATCCCTGAAACTCTGCCATGTAATAAAGCGCTGGCCTTCTTTAGTGAGCGCAGAGGTCAGCCGTATCCAAGGCCCTTGTACATACGTTGGTACATCAGAGGACATCCCTGTGGACTGAATGAGCCGAGCTGCAGCAGGGCATCCAAGGCCCTTCCTTTGTTTTTGCTGAGCCAATTAGAGCAAGATTGTATCTGCAGTGAAAGGAGAACAATGGTGTGTTCACGGTGTGTTTGTAGTATGTGTGTGAAAATATGCATAATCTTTGAGTGTGGGGGTGTGCTGGAGGCTAGTTAGTCATTATAGTCCTGGTTCTGCTGCTACACTATATGTACAGTATGGTTAGCAGTAGTCATAAGCAAGAGATATATTTTGATCACAACTGCCTACAAAGTATAATAGATGGCTTATGGCTTTATCAGTTGTGATTAAGTGAAACCACAAAGACACACACAGGCACAGCAAATCCTCAGAGAGACAAGTATAAATGAGGGGAGTCCTTGGCTCTATGGTATGAGACACATGCAATGCTTGTAATTAAAAAGTTGCCGCTGTTGAGTGACAGTCAAGCTCTTGTGTAGTTTTTGTGTGTGTCTTTCGAAGCTTTTTGAAAGTTTTTGACAAAGCATGGTCAGGATTTCACAGTAGCCCCCTCTCCAAATGGCCTGGGGGTCATTAACCCCTACCTGCTGCTGTCTATAGTTGTACATGAGTTTGATGAGTTGTCTTCTCCAGTTAAAGTCTAAAAGGGAGATGTATGAGTGGCTGCGCGTGTTTCATAGAGCTAGCGAGCACCCCTGTCTGGGCCAGCCGGTTTCACCATATGGCCACATTTATCATCTATCCCTCTATTCATTAAGACTGCCCTTCCTGGCTGCAGAGGCACTGCGGGGGGCCACAACCTCCGTCACTGCACTATGGACTACTGACTGCAGTGTGTGGTATATTCTGAAAGTGGCATAAATTATATAGGCTCAAAATCAATTAAAATTTTGTGCATTCTGGCTAGTTTTTAATGTTTCAGTTACATTATGGGTGTTTTTTGCTCACTTTTTTGCTGATGTTTTCTTGATTGTGTTTTAGTAGGACTGGTCTTGATCTTGAGAATGATTTTATATGACTATGTGGCTAGATGTCTCAAGAATGTCACTGAAGAGCAGTGGGATGTATTTTTGGTTAGGAGGACAGCTACTACAGTAAAGTTATTTTTTTCTGTTTCCTTTCTTCACCAAATATAAACCTCCTCCATGACTTTGGGGTATAATCTATGAGTAAATCTGATTCCAATACCGCTTTTCTTCTCCCATTAGACCTTAAGTACAGCTATCAGCTGTGCTTAAGGTATTGCCCGATACCAAATACTAATGATACCTGGGTGTGAGTATAAAAAACATTACTGCTGAATACTAGCCCTGTATGAATGAATTAAGATTTATCCCTGAAAAACATTAACTAATAAACACAGACAGTGAAAATATCATTGTTATCTGACACCACAATCCATTTCTTTTGTACAGATAATTTTTTATTGGAATCCAGTGAGTCTGTACATCAAGTGTTGCCACAAATCAGTAAAAACAAAAAAAATCCCACTTTTGACACTGGTCAGGATTTTGTTTAAGCCTCAGTTTTCTTTGTTAAGTGATATATCCTCTCTCTGCCAGCAGGATAGAGCCGGATTGTGGGTCCAGCTGTTGTTTTAAAGCATCCCTGTTGGGCATTGACACATCAAACAGAAAGCATGACTTAACTGCCCTCAGAAGATCGCAGTGGGCTGTTGTGCTTGTCATTTTTATCTGTGGAAGCTGTCTTTGCATCTCTCTCCCTCTCTTCTGTATCACTTTTGATTTTCTATCCGTCCAGCCTGTCCGTCTTTCCGCGTGTCTTTGTGATGGTTTGACAGTGTGACAGCGGTGGAGAGACGTCTTCAGTCTTGTGGGGGGGAATGTCAGTCGGAGTGAGATGTCTGTCTTGGCACTGCTGATTGCTCTGTGTGGGTGTTTTGTCCACGTCTGTGAAATTCAATTGTGAATTTAATGCTTTTGTTTACATTATTAACAGATTTATTTTTGTGTCATCTTTGGTTACTGCTCATTTATTTTTTTATTCACTGTTATTGTCATTCAAGGATAGCATAGGAGTTTTTCAATATTCCTAATAACAGCAATAAATATTCTAGCAGTATATTGTGGTTGTTGCATCTTAGCATTTGGGGCTAACCAAGGAGCTGCCAAAATACTTTTTATAATTCTTACTGCTTTGTCTTGTTAATTCAGTTTTTAACCTTTCTGGATTAATTACAGCACTTTAGACAGCACAGAAGTGGCATAACTAATGAAGAAAGCAGTGACTTTGACAGCTTGCAAACACAACACTGTCATATTTTTATAATGCAGATTTTTAGTGGGCACAGCTGCCCTGAAAAAAAATACTCCAAAGCTGTTTATGTCTGAGAAAAACTACCCTTGTTTTGGTGCCTTTATTGTTGCAGAACGTTGTTTTAATGTTGTATCTCTGTTCCTAATTTTGGATAATACTTTTGCAATCTATGTGCATTATTTTCATTATTGTATTACATCGCTGCTAATGCACTGTTGTCCCAGTCCCAACACCTTAACAACAACATAGCTTGTTTCCTGCTTTTATTTTATTAAAAAATGTAAAACCAGACCAATTTGCCCCTGCAAAATACAAATATATGACTTCAGCATGAAGTTTAAACTTTGCCTTGAACTTCTAGATCTGAGTTTAGCTTTAGTCCGTGGTGAACCAGTGATTATCCTAAGCACTAAAATGCACTTTCTCTTACCAGCAACCAGTAATTCAACAACCACTAGGACTGTTTTTATTTTCTCATAGGGGTGCACAGTGGCAGAGAGGTCTCCATGTCCTCCATGTTATCTTTAGGTACTCAGGCTTCCCCCCACCATTCAAAGACATGCACATGTTAGGTGAACTGGTGAATCTTAATTGCACCTAGACTAGTGAATGAATGTGAGAGTGAAGGGTTGTCGGTCAGTGTGTACGTCTCTCTGTGAGCCCTGTGGCCAAGTGGCTAATGTCCAGGTTGTACACCTCCTAAGCCCCATAGTTGGTTGGGTAGGCTCAGCGACCTCTAATGGGAATAAGCAAAGAACATAATCTCATTAATGATTTATACTTTATTTCAATATGCTATATTAGGTACTGTTTTCATCAAATCCAAGAAAAAAAATGGCCATAAGTGATAAGATCTGACTTAAAACTTTTGGCTTTACCATTTTCTGTAAAAATTATGTGACAGGAGAAATAAAGCAATGGGTTGCGTTGCGTTGCCATAGCGGTATTTCAGTCTACATTGTGTGTAAATTTTTATTAGGCTCATTGTTTTTATCATTTTGCTATTCTTGGCCTTGGTAAATACGACTCCAAATTACCCACTTGGATTCACTTGTTTAAACTCCTCAATTAACACACAGACTTAACAAAAAAGTGAACAAAGCCTCAGTGTTTAAATAAGATTTTTAATATTAGAAAAGATGGCATTTGACCTACAAGTCATACAACTTTCATGAGGAAATAAAAAGTGCTCTGTCAGAAGCCAAAGGAGCTTTAATAATACCAAGTGGATATATTTGAAAAGAAAGACTTCTCCTGAATATAGATTTTCACATAATAATCTTCTTGCAGGCTGTGGTTTGGTTGGAGCAGTCCTAGTAGTACCTGTTCAATAAAACATCTGGCAGAAAGAAAGTCATGCCGGAGCATATGAAGCCAGCCCAATGAGAGTACTATGTGTGACTGGAAAGGTATATCAGATAGGACCAGATTCTGCGGACCTATGTGACTTTTATAAATAGTGGAAAAAGAGGGTATTGTTAATGCAGTGAGGGAAAAACCTGTGTGGCTTTGTATCTCTCTGAAAATGATATACCAATCACATTTAGGTGCATGCGGTTATGAGTAAAACGGTTATCGCACACAAGCGCAATGGAGGAAATTCCCCAATCCTCATATTTGTATCAGTGGAATTACCCTGTGGACACCTGATGCTTTACACACATACACACACACACAGACACACACTCTTTGTACGCACTCAAAGGCATATCAAAGTGACAGTAGGTTATTTTTTCTGCACACTTTGGTCAGAGGCTTGTTGTTAGGTCGCGGGCATGCTCCCAGATGTCAGCTTTCATGACATATCAATCCAATGTGAAAAAAATAATAAGAAGAGAGAAGAAGTAGTTGTCAGAGGCAGTATGAATTACAGTTTTTCTCAGTTTCTTTGCTACACATAATGGATACATTGCAGTGTTCCTCCTAGTGTTCACCTGATTTATAAGTTTAGGAACTATTCACAAAAACATTTCATAGGATGGAAAAGGATAGTATACGTATTGAAAGTATGACATATTATTGGTGTATCTATTTTGCTTGTAATGCAAAGATGTCATACCTAAATGGTTTTAAGGGTGAAAAGTGCAGTTAGTATATAAATATTTTATATTTCATTAAACTTACCCACGTGTCCCAATATAAGAGGTAAATGTGTTTAAATCAAATATTAGTTTTGCTGATAACAATGGTACAGTTAATTTATTCACAATTTAAAAAGATATTGACTGTAATGTCAAAGTTGTTAATGTTTCTGTTTTATTTTGGTTCTAAAATTCTGCATTGCCGATCGTCCAATCAGAAAACTGGAAAGAATGGCAACCCACAGACCAATGTTTAGATATCGACTGCAGTACCGTTTTCAACCCAGTATGACTGCAGGATGTTTCCAGTACCTTTAGAGGTACAAAATGTGCCATAGCATTAGCCAGGTGTACATGCTATATGATGTACTTACGTGACTATTTAGATGATGTGATGGATAAACAATTAGCTTTGAGAATCTGTAACCAAAGTGACTGAAAAAACATTAAAATAGGTAGTTTAAATAAAACTTCTGGCAACTACAATCCTACATAAACCTATTTTTTAAGTGCTACAGTAAATTTTCTTGGTGCTCTATTTTCCCTGAATTAAATCAATAGTATTTACAGTCTAAGCAAGGGCTAATGAGAGTGCAGTTTAAATTCACCTCTAAATTAACTTTGATTATGATTATCTCCATAAAGCCATACATCTCTGCGCTCATTTTGCTGTATGTCATTAAATGCCCCAGGCGCTATGCTGTGCTAGTATGTTTTCTATATGGTGTGCTAATCAAAGCCAGCCTCCTGCTATCCTGCTGGTACCCCCCACACACTGTGGACTGGAGTATGATGTTATTTTCCAGCCTGAGCTAATTGTCTCCGGGGCTCACTTCTCTCTCTGGTTGCAGTTGGACTTTGCTCGGTTACACAGTACAGCCTCGGGAGCCGGGGAAGGCCCTAATGAAGAGTTATGAGAAGCTGGATGCCTCTTGGCCATGTAGAGAAACTGAGGGAGCATAGAGGAATAGTAGAAGGCGGTGGGAGTGGGATGGAGGGAAGAACAGAGGAATATGATGCAGTGAAGCAGCGAGAGAGAGAGATGGACGCTGGTTAAAAGGGAGGCCATCGGACACCACTGCAGTGAAGAGCTCTGCAGTGAGCAAAGCTGCAACACACTGCACTCTGGGTTAGACTCTTGAGGAGGGGTTCAAACCCTTCATACCTTTTTAGAAGAACACAGCTCTCAAACTAAATTTAACAGAAGATTAGCATTGTGACATTAGCGTAGCCTTCTGGGCAACATGGTAACAACAACAACATCGTGGCCAATAGTTTTCTTGTCCCCAGGAGAGTGAACATGCGTTACTCCCCTATGGCACTATTTAGATGCCTGCAGCTAAAAATCTGTTTTTTTATGTCCTCTTCACTTTCTTTGCCATGCTAGTATAGCAGTGTATCACTGAATTTTAATTTTGATGAAAAGTAACTTAATTTCAGTTGTTCAGTTAAAAAAGTTTAAATGATATACTATTACATAGATTCAGTACACACAGTGAAATATTTTATGCAAGTATTTATTTTAATTGTGATGATTGTATAATGTTATTTAATTTTCAGTTTTATGAGGTACTGAATTTTGGTTTTCATGAACTGTATGTCATAATATATTATGACATAATATTTTACTTTGTGTGTACTGATATGACTGTGACTGTATAAATATATATATATATATATATATATATATATATATATACAGTGAGGAAAATAAGTATTTGAACACCCTGCTATTTTGCAAGTTCTCCCACTTAGAAATCATGGAGGGGTCTGAAATTTTCATCGTAGGTGCATGTCCACTGTGAGAGACATAATTTAAAAAAAAAATCCAGAAATCACAATGTATGATTTTTTAACAATTTATTTGTGAGATACAGCTGCAAATAAGTATTTGAACACCTGAGAAAATCAATGGTAATATTTGGTACAGTAGCCTTTGTTTGCAATTACAGAGGTCAAACGTTTCCTGTAGTTTTTCACCAGGTTTGCACACACTGCAGGAGGGATTTTGGCCCACTCCTCCACACAGATCTTCTCTAGATCAGTCAGGTTTCTGGGCTGTCGCTGAGAAACACGGAGTTTGAGCTCCCTCCAAAGATTTTCTATTGGGTTTAGGTCTGGAGACTGGCTAGGACACTCCAGAACCTTGATATGCTTCTTACAGAGCCACTCCTTGGTTATCTTGGCTGTGTGCTTCGGGTCATTGTCATGTTGGAAGACCCAGCCACGACCCATCTTCAGTGTTCTAACTGAGGGAAGGAGGTTGTTCCCCAAAATCTCGCAATACATGGCCCCGGTCATCCTCTCCTTAATACAGTGCAGTCGCCCAGTCCCCTGTGCAGAAAAACACCCCCAAAGCATGAGGCTACCACCCCCATGCTTCACAGTAGGGATGGTGTTCTTGGGATGGTACTCATCATTCTTCTTCCTCCAAACACGGTGAGTGGAATTAAGACCAAAAAGTTCTATTTTGGTCTCATCTGACCACATGACTTTCTCCCATGACTCCTCTGGATCATCCAAATGGTCATTGGCAAACTTAAGACGGGCCTTGACATGTGCTGGTTTAAGCAGGGGAACCTTCCGTGCCATGCATGATTTGAAACCATGACGTCTTAGTGTATTACCAACAGTAACCTTGGAAACGGTGGTCCCAGCTCTTTTCAGGTCATTGACCAGCTCCTCCCGTGTAGTTCTGGGCTGATTCCTCACCTTTCTTAGGATCATTGAGACCCCACGAGGTGAGATCTTGCATGGACCCCCAGTCCGAGGGAGATTGACAGTCATGTTTAGCTTCTTCCATTTTCTAATAATTGCTCCAACAGTGGATTTTTTTTCACCAAGCTGCTTGGCAATTGCCCCGTAGCCCTTTCCAGCCTTGTGGAGGTGTACAATTTTGTCTCTGGTGTCTTTGGACAGCTCTTTGGTCTTGGCCATGTTAGTAGTTGGAGTCTTACTGATTGTATGGGGTGGACAGGTGTCTTTATGCAGCTAACAACCTCAAATAGGTGTTTCTAATTTAGGATAATAAGTGGAGTGGAGGTGGACTTTTTAAAAGCGGACTAACAGGTCTTTGAGGGTCAGAATTCTATCTGATAGACAGGTGTTCAAATACTTATTTGCAGCTGTATCTCACAAAGTGCACAGTGGACATGCACCTACGTTGAAAATTTCAGACCCCCCCATGATTTCTAAGTGGGAGAACTTGCAAAATAGCAGGGTGTTCAAATACTTATTTTCCTCACTGTATATATATATATATATATATATATATATATTAGGGTATTCATTTGGAAAAGTATTGATAATGTGACGTCTTTACCTGCGCTGCAGAAACACAAGGACCCTCCAGTGAATGAGTACAGGAGGAGGACAGGCTCAGTCAGCGCAGCACAAAACTTTCCTCCATAAAACTGCTCTTTAAATACAATTTACTAAAAGGTGTTCACTCGCTCGCCGCTGTCACGGGCTTTCCGTGGGAGTTTCCGTGGGACATCCCACATGGACCGAGCACGCTCCGATCTGGGAGTCACTGCTCAGCGGCATCATTCCAGATAGATATAAAACCCCAGACTGCCACCAAAAAGACAGAGTGACAGTTCGTCTCTTCCCATCTCCTCTTGTTCCCTCCCGTTTCCTCACATCGGATGACCTTTTTCCCTCTTCATACACCGAAGCAACAACCGACCCCCCCCCCCCTCCAAAGATAAACGGAAGTGACACAATGTTTGCGGAGTACATATGCATGTAGCGCGCCTTGGTCTGCCACTGTTCTCAGCTTGTTTGAACATTTGAGAAGCGTGATAATGGCCGGTTTGGACATTGTTTTGTGTGGATTAGGTGCCGCTGCTCTGTTACTTTAAGAAGAACAGAGGCCAACAAGGAGAAGAAAGCGCACGAAGTGGGTTAACTCTTGGATTCAACAGCGCAATTCGCTTGGAGCGTCACTTCTGCTAAAATTCCCGTGAGCTGAATGGCATGGCAGCTGTAGTGCTAGGCCTATCAGAGCGCTTCGTGCCAAAGACCAAAGACGCCGATTCAACAAGGCCAATCAGCAGAAAACTAGTCAGACGGCCTCCGTCCTGGAGCGATGGGGGCTGACGGCGCATACATATCAAAAGGACGGAAATGAACGATGTGGAAGAACCGTTCAGACGGCTTCTAGATGGGCGATCGTCGCCTTGGTGTATGGAGGCCTTTAGTGTTAGTAAAGTGGCCATATTTAAAGGACCGCTGTGGTCCTGACCCATCACTGTCAATGACTGTGGCCATAATATATGCAGTAGCCATGAACCATGGCTACTGCAGCCTAATAAACTACTACCATTTATAGAAAATGGAAACAGGTAAACTGTAATTAAACTTTACCTTTGAGAAATCATTTATCATAATCTGAAGCAATTTTGGATCACATATACAAACTAATTACTGTATTATTTAGCATTGTGTTGAATAAAAGATCATCATGTAGCTACATAGTTGTGGACTACAGAGGTATCAGAATGTTGGAGGATAAACCACTGTTTGCATAAAAAATATAAGTTTGAAAAAATTAACAATTATGCTACATATATAGTAACAGCCTAATAATATTATTCTATACAAAATATAGTTTGAATAATATGGTGACAGTAAAGGAGGTGGTTAGAGCCCATGTATTACCTCAAACATTCAATGAAAAGTGGTCTTTTTTGTCATCGTGGTGGCAAAATATGTTCTAGATTAGCCTTTCCCAAAGTCAAGAGCATCGTGGCTCCCTTTAAAAAGTCAGACAATCCTGCACGGACCTCCAACAATGAAACTTCACTATATGCAAAAATCTAAGTCATGTTTTTCCCTCATAGATTTCTATTAAAAAACATTACGAAAACACCAGACTGTTGACAAAAAATTGTGACAGTCTGTTTTTAAATTATTACTTCATTGTAATTAATTTCAGACTCAATTTATTTTGAAAGTACTTAATGTAGACAAACCCAGGGGGCCCCGGACCCCACTTTGAGAAACACTGTTCTAGCTTGTGTGTGCATCTGTAGTTTAAAAAGCGGCTTTGCTTTAACCCAGAGCAGCGTTTTAAATTCATACAGCAAAATGTGCTGAATTCACCGAGGATGATGAGATTTATTTTCAAGGAAATCAGGAGCAGCTCACAGTTTTATGGTTGTTCTCATACCTAGCTATGAACTTTATTTCAAACAGGTCAAGGAACTATTTCATCTTGAAATCCTGGAAAAACCTTCTCAAAAAGCATTTGCACACAGTGGCCATTTTGTAACAAAAAGAGTCCCTATATGGATGACAGAGCAGCTTTCACTATTTTGATTTCAGACAGCGATGACCGGGTCACGCCCTCGGAGACTAGAGCAGCCTCTGTCCCTTCCTTTCTTAGCGCTCCCTTCTTCTTTCTGCCTAAATGTCAGCCAGTCTCTCAGAGCACCTCATAGACAGAGAGTGGGAGATCTGCAGTCTGCTGGGAGAAAACCATTGAAAAGCATATGTGATGACACACTTCCCCCGTTCAGTCTGACGAGCTATTGAAAAGCAAGATGACATTTTGCAATAATGCACCATATAGCTCCAGAGTTTAGTTAGATGAAACATTATTCATAAATATGTGATGCCTGGCATTTATTGATGTTTGTGGCTAGATTTGCTGTCAAATCGCTCTTGGTTGTGGCGGTAAGTTTTATTCGTGAGGAAATTTGCAGCACCTTGGTGAAGAGATGAGCCGTGACAATGAGCTATTATAATCAGCCTTAAAACCACACAGTTTAGCCTAAGGAATATAAAGAGTGAGCATTGTGACAAGATTTATAAGCCACATCCTGTGTAATTATGAGAAGTGATCAATGAAGTGTGTGTGTGTTGTGGAAGCTACGGAACAAAAGGATTCAGTGCAGCTTTGTGTCCTACTTAGAGCTGAAATTCTGCTACATCAGCCTGCACATGAACCTGCAGGAAAAAAACAGATTTACTTGACGTAGTTACCCAGCTGAGACAGTTTGAAAACTTTGAGAACATCAAATTTAATGCAGAAGATGTGTAGTTTGTGTGTTTCAGGTGGAACATGAAGAATCCTGTGATTGTAGTAATCACTTTGGCTTTTCACAAACAGCAAGCCAGAGCGCACTTGTTATACTTGTTGTGTTTCCTCGGATGCCCCCTGGATTTTTACCCTTTTTACCTCCATCTCCATGCTACCCTCTACCAGCATTCCCGTGTTATTTTCCTTTGTGTGCCCGATTCAGTGTGAAGTCCCCATCAAGAGTAGTAGATTAGTGCCATTCTCATCCAGATAATTTCAACAGCTGCAGTGATGGTGGTTGTGCCGACATCTGAAGCCTCTCGTCTCCTGAGAGACACTCTGGCTGTTGGTTGAATTTCTGTCGCTTCAGATCAGCCCAGCTGGAGAAACACTAAACAGGCACATTTTCTTCGCTACAGGCCCCTGCGGATGTTCTGGCTACACAATGCTCGAACTGCAGCATCAAGCAAGTATTGACTGTTGCTTTCAGAGGAGCGTTGAGGGGACCTAGGGGGGTTGAATTAAATTCATAGTAAAACAACAACAACAACAACAACAACAAAAAACTAAGAAAAAACGAACAAGGGTGAAAAATGCCAAAAGGTTGTTTGGATTGTCTAAGAAAATTTGTCGCAAAAAAAAACAACTTTTCTTTTGTTCTCTTAGTTTTTGTCATGAATACTTATATCGTTTGATCAAGATGGTAGTTCAAAGAGCTGTGTATTAGCAGTAACCTATTTTACAACATAAGCGTAACATTAAGATATTTATCAATAAATCACAATTCTGCAACAAAGATGATATATTCCAACTTTTATAACAACAAAACCTCACCTGGGTATACATCACCACAAACACAAAATTTTGTGTGCATGAGTTAGTTGAGACCCAGAATTAGGTGTTCGGTTTACATTAGCCTTTAAGTGCACCCTGTCATGATGTCCAAATGGATAAAAAGTAAAAATGAATAAAAGAATTAATGAATACATTTTAGCCACATCATTTTCTTGTCACAAAGCTTTTGAAAGAGATTTATTAGATCTCTTCTAGCCTTGCATCCTCGTATTTGTAGAGGAACCAGTGTTGCCATGGGATGTTTTTCTTTCTGTTTGAGCTCTCCGTTGCAGGGCATGAGCCAGCGTCATTGGCAGATCTGTCAAACTGCCTGTGTGTTGTGTTTGCGTTGGGCGGCTATCGATTTTGTGTTTGTCTGGTAAATACAGCGTTTTGGAAATCAGCGCTTCACTGAAACGTGGACAGAGTTTTTGGATGGCAGCAGCGAGGGGGAATTGACACACAAGGGACCGGGGTAAAGGAGTGCAACAGTAAAATACCCCTCTTTTTCTAGTATGAGTTGGATGAACAAAGGAAGACCAGATACCAGAGGAGGAAGAAGTACTCCACATTTGTACTTAAGTAAAAATATGGTTGCTTCAAAGTGAATGTACTCTAGAAAATGATTACTTGAGCAAAAGTAAAAAGTGTCTAGTAGTAGTGCAAGTATCTAGTAACTTTCTACCACTGATACAACAGAACAGAAGAAACATTCATATTCATAGTCTGTGTTTATTTTTGTGGTATTTTTTTTCATTGTTTCTTTGGAATGTACTTCATCTTACCTCCAGCAGAGCAAAGGAGGTTTGTGGCCAAATCATCCACCATCTTAATCTCCCACTCATTCCCCCTTGCTGTTCAAAAACTTAATTACAGCAATAATTTGGCCTTGTTTGTTGTAGTGCTAGTGCTCGCCAACTAATAAAACCACACATTCCAATCATAGATTAGATCAAAACCTTGTGTCAGAAAAAGTATTAGCATTTGACAGGTACGATTTGACAAATGCCATGTTCACTGAAGCTTTTTTACATAATGAACTAATAAAGAAAATGTGCATTATATAAAAGTAGAGCAGTTGCTTAATCTTGTTGACTGTTGTGTGTCATGTAAAGAAAATGAGACAGCCGGAGATAAACGATCCTCTTAATGTTGGCTTTGTCTGTAATTAGCTAAAATTACAGACTTTTCCTTCGTTCAAACATCAACCCAAGACACTTCAGGATTTAGACAAGGTAATTACAAAGAGGAATAGCATACACCTTAAAAGTGTTGTGCCCCCACATCTTCAGCAGTGCTTTTGAAGAGCCCTTTTTGCCTTTCAGGAGCAAGCAAGGTAAAAAGTGCATACTGGTTTCCCTGTGACTTGCAGGGGTATGACTTTGGGTCTATATATTAAACATGAAACATGTTTATTATGACCACTAGTAGCCTGGCCTGTCAGACAAAATCTTTACCTATTTCATACAAAGAAGTTAGTCTGGTACCTCTTCGGTAACATTTAGTTTCTGTTTGTACTTATTTCTGAACAGCGACAGCAGCAGAAGTCAGTTGTTTTTTTTAATGTGTTCATTACATTACATCGGATGCCAAGGGGACTTAACTGTTGTTAAAATAGCAACAAAACAAAGAAAAAAATCACACAGAGGAACTGGACAATAACGTGGACTTCAGCAGAACCAACAGGTGAAAAAGAAAAGCATTAAACATTGTTAATCAGGTCAGAGAAGTTATTAAATTAGCTTGGTGCTTGCGCTACCTTGGTTTGCTCTTCCACTTTCGTAAGATGAGCTGCAGAAATGGCTGTGATTGGCTAGTTCCAAATTGAACCAGAGAAACACTTTGCTCCGAGAGGGGAACCAGACTGCCCTGCTTGCGAAATCAAGTAGAGTCTGACTCGTCAGGCTAGGCCACTAGTGGATGTTTTATATGTAGTATTGACTAATTCAGTGTTTGTGTTTTTGAATATGTTTGCTAATTTACATCATTTATTCAATACATTATTTATACAGCATTTAATTCATCAATAGAATGGAAATAATATCAGTACAAACATTCACCATGGCATTGGTAAATATGTATATGGACTTGAAGCTCTTATAATGGATGTCCCAATGCTCCACACCAAAAATAATAATTTCTTGCAGTATTTTGTAAACTTTTAAAAACTCAAATGTTTCAAAGTCATTATTGTTATTATTTCAGAAGCACATAATAATTAAAACTCACAATTCCTGCCTTGGCTTATTGCTGACCTTTTCTAAAAAAAAAAAAAAAAAATTATCTGACCACTTCTTTTTCAGGTATCTTGTTAATATCCCAACAAACAGCAATGAAAGCATAACCTTCTTTGGCAGAGATTGCAGTATTGTCTCTAAACACTCTGAAGAAAGACAATACAAACAGGATTGGATCACACAAGCACGCAGCTGCTTTGAGTGAATGTCTTCAGCGAACTAGAACTACAAAAAAAGTTGAGTCCAGAGTCCACTGCATTATCCAGTACTCACCTTTAGGTAAAGACTTTGAGGACATTATTAAAAAACATTGGTATATCTTACAGTCGGATTCCACTCTGAAAGGCTTCTCCTCAGCTCCACAAGTGGTCTATAAGAGTCCACCCAACTTGAGTAGTATGTTGGTCAGAGCTAACTTACCATCACTGACTCAGCCCCACTTTTTACAAACTGTAGCACATGGGAACTACAGGCGTGGCCATTGCACTCAGTGCAATTTTACACAAAAGACACAGACTTTCAATCACCCTAGAACTGGTAAATCTTATAACATCAAAGGCGCGATCACCTTCAATACTAACAACGTAATATACTTACTTACTTACTATGCTTAAATGCCACTGTGGCATGGCTTGCATTTGTAAAACTACTAGACCTCCTAAAATGAGGATCTCAGAACACAGATCCAATATTTGCACTCATGATACCAAAAGTCCAGTGGCAATACATTTCACACAAGCACAACATAATGTCAGCTCTTTAAGATATTTGGGCATTGAGCAGGTGAAGCAGCCTAGTCATGGAGGTGATGTTAACTGTCTGTTACTTAGAAGAGAAGCATTTTGGATTTACATATTGAACCCTCTGGCTCCCAAAGGTCTTAATGAGGACTTTGATCTAAGACCTTTCTTGTGATTGTGCTCTAATTGAGTTTTTCATAAATTTTGTCACAATGTTTTCAATGTTGACATCACTACTACAGTGTTTGTGTGGATTTAAAATGTAATACTCCATCATTGCTGTGTTGTTGTTAATATTGTTGTTTTCTACTTTAAAATTTTTTTTTGTATATACCTGTGGATACTGATTTCAAAATGTTTCATCACTTTTGAGGTCAGCAGGGACACCTTTATATTTCTGTGGACTTGTCTTAAACTTGTACTCATTACAGAAATAATGTTCCTTGATTGCTGTCATGACGGTCCACACTTGATGGTCCTGTCTTGTAATTAAGTTTTTCTGGACTTAATATCTGGTTCTTTTGGTAATATCTAACTATAATAGTCCAGTGAGGTTGTCTTGTAATTACAATTCTCTACTTTTATAATGTTTTCTGCTAAATAGCTTTTCATATTTCCAGCCCTGGGATTGTAATTTTGTATAAAATGTATCACATGACAGTTATCAGGTGATCACATAGACTGATAAAAGCAGGTGTGTCTCAAATGCTCATTTCATGTCTGATGAAGGGCAGGTGCCCGAAACGTCACTCAACTCTCTCGTGGTGAAAAATAAATTGGAGCTAAAAAGTATTGTTGTGCGGATCCTACTGTTTTAACTTTTTGGATATACCTGCCTTGATCCAGCACACAATCGTAAGGTTTTTTGTGGACGTGCATGTCTTTCTCTTGTCTGTTGTCTCTAATAGTGACCATGCTAACATTTTGGCAACTAGGCTTACTTGATTGTTTTGCATTGAGAAATTCCTAATGAGTGATTAGAATTTTCTAAAATTCTACCTTTCATTTCACTATGCGCAATGCAATGAAATCACAAGTGTTGCCTTGCATTATATAAAGCCATCTCTAGTGCCAGTGGTTTACATTATATATTCATGTAGTATATATTTCCACAATGGAACTCACTTCCCCATACACTTTTCCTCTTTGATCCACTCGTTAATGCTCTAATAAAAATGGCGGCCATTGCAAAACAAACTTTTAAGTGAGACAAAGGGACTGCCACAGTAAGAGGCAGCAGATAAAGTCCTGCTCAGTTCCAGTAAATAGCAGACTAAGCTCATCCTGAAGCACCACTCAGTCTTCAGAACTCTTAAGAGGCGTTTTCAAGTCTGTTGGGATGCCCCTCTCCATTTGTTAAATGATTCTACCGCTGTTACATAGCTGTATAAATGTCAGCTGACGTGTTGGCAAAACTCCATTTAAGGGGTTTGTCGGTGAGATTTATTAGGGTTTTAAAAACGTATAAATGTGCAATTTCTAATGTTGTGCCACAAACCTCCAGGCCAACATATCACTGGAGAAGTGTAGTGGTCTTTTTCATTGGTTATTTACACCCTGCATATGGCACCATTGATTCCTACTGAATCATACCAGGGCGAGTGATTAAGACATGCCGTGGCATAATATTCCATTTTATTTATGAAGGTGTGATAATTCCTGATATATCCACTATTATGAGACATTAAAATTATAAAAGGAGAAAGGGAATTCACTAATATCTGTTGGACCACTTTAGTGCCAAATCCCCTCATTTGACTGGGCACAAATGGACCAGAACAGGGCCATCCCTGACCCACACCTCCCAGACAACCACACTCATATGTTCCTGATGCCACATTGCAACTCATCTGCTGCTTAACATAAAATTATGGCACCAATGTCATTTTTATGATCCTTATTCTAGAATTACGTCTCATGCATCAAAGCCAACTGCGGGGTTTCTGTTATGGTGGCTGCTGGGGGTATCATAAAAGTCCCTTCAGTGCCTAGACACACACACTTTCTTGTCGTTTACTCACACAAATAGCCACAGACGGTAGACCAGTGTGTTTATGGTGTGTGACCAACCGTTTTTTTGTTGTTTTTGTTTTATGGGGGGCTTATACAAACACTATTTGGACCCAGCTGATCTTTATGTTGTACATTATCCCATTTTCTGGAACTCATTTCTCTATTCACCAGTAACACAGGCCAGAGCTGGCCAGAGCTGGATAGTAGCCTCTAGCCATGCAAAATGACGCTGTTACAGAATGTTTTTGTTCATGATATCCTGTAGCAATATGTTGTGTCTATATCAGTGCAATGATTAAGTAGTTTGGTTTTCTGCTGACTTACTTCATATTACAAACCCACTCTCTTAATCTTTCCTGGTTTACATTATGAAATGACCTTTCGCTGTACGTTTAAGTGTTAAAAAATATGGCTGCTTCAAAAGAATGGTACAATAAGATAAAGAGGCAACAATACATTTTAAATTGAGAAATTATCATTAGCCATATAATATTGCAAATTAGTTTTGGCAACTGGCAACCAATTGACTAAATCTACGTAATGTCAGAGCCAGGTTAGAAAACATTAGCGTGTACTGACAATTAGCCTTTTTACGTAGCAATTAGCATACATAATTAGCATGTAACCCAAAAGCAAAATAATATAAGTTTCTGAATGTTTATGTTATGCTGCATGCGGTGGATGGCAATATTTTGACATTTTTGCCATCTACAAACAATTTACAAAGTAATGACAATATGTGGAAGGGTCTATTTTTTTTTATTTTTTTTTTGAGATAATTAATGTGGCCCCTTTGACACTTATTTTTTTAATTTTTGGTTTCTTTCAAATGTCTCTTGGTTGGTTGATAAGGCTGTACAGTGAGTCCTTTGACACTGTTGCTGACTCCATCAGTGAAGCAGACCCTGTGGTCCAACTGTCTTAGATAATTCAGTTAACATACAGCAACATTTGATCAAATAAAAGTCCAAGCCTGGGAACATAATTAAATAAAGCCCCCCCCCCCCCCCCCACACACACACACACACACCCCGCATTTGGGTTATGCCTTAGTGCAGCAGAGGCATGGACTGCTGTATAAGTGTGCAGGTGCATGCTTGATTTGCTTGTTTATGCTTTCATGGCCCCGTATGTGTGTGTTTTTATAACTGGTTGCTAGGCAAAGGAGGAGATAAAGTGTTTAACGGAGACTCAGGAGATTTCCAACTTGCTCTTCCGTCAAGCTGCTGAATACACAATAGCAGGGGGTTCAACAAAGTTCACATGAAGCACTTCTGTCTGCTTTTCTGACACAACATTGATATGTATTTGTAGTAACAGATTTTACCCACAAAGAAAATGATTAATTATTAAAAAACACCTCATAGCCAAAACAAGCAACAATGATGATACACAAGTGTGAGGCATGCGTGCCCCAATGAATTGAACCAGAGATTGACAGTCAAAAAGATAGGGCACAGAGGCTCAGGGACAAATTCATAACAGAAATATTCACGCTACTATTTATTATCAACTTCATAAATAGACCATTGTTTACATATAACATATAATTTTGTAAGGCTAGCTAAATAGTTGGTTGGTGTCACGTAGATGCCTTCTTCCACTCCGGAGGATAATTTTTGTGAAGTGTGAGACATAAACCTTTGTATGTTTTGTGTTGGTCCCAAGTCTGAATAAATGGAGAGAGGGTTGCATCAAAAAAGACACCCAGTGTAAAACCTATGCCAAATTTGCTATGGCTACCCCAGAAGGGAACATACAAAAGGACAGGAGTTTGCTGTTACAATCAAAAGAATGGTTTTGTTACTCCCTTGTTGGTCTTCAAATGTGGCACTTGGACTACTAGCTCCTAAGCAGTAGTCCTTCATGGGTTAGTGTTGTTTTTTATGGTTTTCTGTGTATTTTTATAACAAAGATACCTCACTTATACATTGCCATGACAAGTTGACTAAAAGTAAAGTAATATATTGCTGGGATGATGTTGTGATGTAGCCCACTATGAGCTCATACCAACAGAAACGGTTACTTGTTCAGCAATGCTATTGTGTGTATTGAATATAAACCGAGATGTTTCCGAGATCTGTCTAAGGAATCTGTAATAAAAATGAAAATTTTGCACATTCCTGATAGACTCTCAATACTGTGGAGAGATTCTCAGATGAGGTGAGTCAGCTGCTACCACCGAAATATCAGCCTGTTTGTGTCTTAGATGGTCTCAAAGTTTTAACCAGAGGAAAAGTTTTTACTGGCTCTAGAAATGGAATGAATGTTACTTAACACAACTTTTGTAATACAATCACACAGAAATTGAACTTAAAAAAATAAGTAAAGGGTATGTTGTGCTGTAGCCTTTTGTTTCCCCCCATGTGCTAAAGTTTAAAAGCCACATTGTAAAAAAGGTATTTTGTGGTATTTTATTTCTATTCTGGTATCCTATCTACCAAATATCACCTATAGACGTACACTATCTGGAGATGGAGACCAATAGCAACTTTTTTCCAGCTCGAGGGATGCTTACTAAAGTCAAGAGCACATATACAGTTACAACCTTAGATAAAAGAAGTGCTTTGGCATGTAAAGTGTGCTACTCACTCTTATGCTAATACATATTTTTTTCCTCTAATGCCATAAGCAGCTAATATCTGCAAGGTAAGCAGAAATCTCAGCAGTTATTTGAGACGCTCCTGCTACAATATGCCCGTTTAATATTGACTGACTGAAAGTGTTTGTATAAGAATGCCTGGGATGCTTTTATGGAAGTGGAGCAGGAAGTGTGCACTGTAGGCAGATTCTCTGCAGCATTTTTATCCTTAGTAGTCAGAAATGCCCTTGTCCATTTAAAAAGTTCAAAAGTTTTAATCCCATTGGTGGCTCAGCCCCCGTTTTGGTGAATCAGTCCTGTCAAATGTCTTGTTGCACCGGTAAAATTAATTCATTTATCTTCTTATTGCAGTTAGCGGTTGCAGGTGGCTGGAGCTTATCCTATCAACTAGGGGCCTTAAGTGGGGTACACCCTGGACAGTCGCAGGGCTGACACAGAAATGTACACTGACCGACTAGGAGCAATTTAGAGTCACCCATTCACCTGACACACTGTGCGCTGCAGCCAAATTTTCGAGCTATTTAGCCAAACATCTTCTTTCATATTGACATTTGTTATGAGGCTCACTCTAAATTTGAGTTAATGAGTTCTCTAGCTGCATTGCTTGCTGTTTGTGGCTTTTATTCTTGGAGCTTGACAAAGGCTGATGACAATGAAGCAGCAATCACCCTAAACCTTAAAGAACCCTGTCTTTCTATGTCTGTCTAGTTACTCCTGGCTCTTATCTGCCCTTTGTGCTTCTGTGATCTTGTTCTTCACTTCTCTTTTGCCCTCATTGTTGCTCTCCTCTCCCCCCGTGCTCCTCCTCTCTCCTCTCCGCAGGTGACAGGGTGATGGATTAGGCCCAAATAAACTCGTTCATCTTTCAATTAGAGCCAGTGTTGAGAAGGTGCCAGCCATTATGAAGCTGTCTGGGAGACTGGGAGCGCAGGGAGTGATGGCGAAGAAAAGGACGACATGCACAAGAGTCGGCTGTGGTGGTAGGTAGGTGAAGATGGAGAGATGTTTATGAAAGAGTGTTAAAGCAAACTGATGCAAAGGTGCCGGTTGAATGAGCAGGTCCAACTATAAAAATGTCACTCATGCCATTTGGATAGAACAGACCCAGCCATGCTTGAGCACATTAAAAAAATACTTGACATACCTCTGGAAAATATACTAGCAGTAGATGATCTAACAGTAGTACGTAGTTGTCTCCATTTTGAGAACAATATGAGAGAAACTAACCTGTAGTAAAATGTGGCACATGAAGACCAACAATGAAGACAAAAAGCAGTATTAGCCAAATGATAGCAAGAAAAGGGACTCGATTGTTTATTTCTCCTGTCTGCTTCTGCAAACAACTTCCTGTAGCCCATCTTCCGTGTGTGTATCATACAAATTCATAAATTAGATTTCCTCTGTATCGTTGACACTGGTTTTCATGAATTTGTTCTATGACTTATTCCATGTTGTAGATGTAGTTCTAAATGAACTGTGCATACATGTAGCAATGTAATTACTCATGCTTTAATATTACAATGCCTGGAAAAATATGTCTGCACTTTACACTAATCCACATGTGTATTCATGATGAGGAGTGGATTTTTAAGAGGCTGTTATGACTTACTACACTTGTAGTCATCCTCTATGAGAAACAAATATTGAGTAGTTGGCATATTTTCATTTATTCAGTTTCTCTTCTTCTTCAGGGGAATATTATGTACTGTAGGCATACAGGGACGAGTTCTAATGAATTTGAATGAGCGTCTCAATTTATTTTCCATGTTTTATTTATTTTTTCAGGGTTTGGGGAGTAAATTGAATCGACGGCGTTGATGCGTGTGCTAGTCAGGAGCAATATAGGGACCTGCTGTTCTGATTAAGTTCCTGTTATGGAGCCGTTCATTATTGATTTCATTTCTCTTCACTTCTCCTCCCTCTCACATTCACAGTGGCTCCAGATCTTTTTCTTCTCAGCAGGTCTGCTCCTGTTTCTCTACGCTTCTTACTCACTTTCTTTTTTCTCCACCTTCTGTCCTCATTTAAAAGCAGTGTATTGTTTTTTTAAAACTACAGTTTAATTTTAGATGCATACTCAGTTTGTTCTCATCTGGAGTGTCATTCTTTAACCTTCAGTTAAACGTGTGTTGGCGACAAATTGAGAACATGTATTATGCTTTTGATCTAGCTCCAAGTTCTTGAACTGATATTCAGAAAGGTTGACCTGGCAATAGTATGCCTATGTTTGGCAACTACTACAACATCTACTACTACTGACTGTCTTTAACTGTCAACCCTGCAGACATACACTGATCAAGCATTACATTATGACCACCGCCAGTTGACATTTTCTCTTCATCATGGCACCTGTTTGTGGGTGAGATATATTAGGTAGCTAGTGTACATGTCGTCAAAGTTGAAGAAAGAAGGCAAGAAAAATGGGTAAGTGTAAGGATTTGAGTTTGTCAGGACTGTGTCAAACTGTGATGACAAGATGACTCGGGTGTTCCCAGTCAGTATTTATCAAAAGTGGGCACCTTCTATGTAACTGAGATGGGCCAAGACGAAAAGCATCAGTGCTCTTTATAAGACCATTGACTCAATTTGCAAATGCATTAATAGATGGCAGGTGGGATTGCTTTGTTGTTACAAAGGTCTTTTGGAACATTTGCAAGTACTTACAGTTCTTTAAAAACTTGAAATAAAAGCATATTGTCTTTGGGGAAGAGCGAGTGCCGCTTTTGGAAGATTAAGAAGCAGCTTCATTAAAGTAAAAGCCTGTGTTTGAAATTGGGAAATGGTTAGGAGGCAAATTGGAAGCTGTGTCTGGTAGTGTTATTATGACTAACTTCCTCAAGTCCAAAGCCACCTCAACAAGAAAGGAATGTAGCAACAGGTTCTGTGGAAAAGTCTCTCTGGCCTTTACTGGCATTACGAGTATTGAATTGCTGACAGATTGGCTATAGACTTATATTCTACCTTCTGTGTTGATTGAATGTATACAAAGATAAACTAAATTATCGTTATTGTTCTTATATTTCAGCCGATTTCATCACTACATACCTCACTCCACGTTCCTGTTTACTTTGTGAACACTCAGGTTTCAAATATAGTTTTTACTGGCAGTCTGAGTCAGTGTTATAAAGAAAGTACCCTGTCAAAATGCTGGCCTTCTTAACCCAAACTGTGAGAGAGTGGGAACAGCTTGCTGAAACATCTGCGGTTTTGGCTGCGAATGAATGACTTCAGAGACCAGGATTAACGTTGGGATGCAGACTCTGGGGTGGGGTAATGTAGAAGTTGGCCCGGACCGTGGGGTAGATGATGGTGAGATGGGAAAGCTCTGAAAAGGGTTGAGTGAGGTACGAATGGGGCTTTGGGAAATAGCAGGAAATTCAGGGACAAAGTTTGACATCAACATCACAATTGGACTAAAGGGACAGACAGAGAAGTTTAATTTCTGCAGATCAGTGGCTGATAAACATACACTTGATGTTGTAGTGTGATATGTAATAACCGGAGCTGGAAAGTTACTAGATACTTTTACTAAATGAATTTACTCACATACATGTTTTAAGAATATGAACTTTCTGAATATAGTTTCTAAAACAAGTAAATGTTTGAATTCTTTTCTTTTAATCACCTTGGTGGCAAAGTGGATATCAGTAGTAGTAGTAGTAGTAGTAGTGAGATTTGTAGTATGTCTTTCACCACTGGTCATAAGTATGATGAAAATGTAGTAATCATCTAATATTTAGTAAAACTAAATAAATTCAAAAATGTGAACAAATACAAGGTTTTGGGCTAACTTCAGTTGGACAGATTGATACCACTAATTTTACTTAACCTAGGCTCTGACTGGCACTGAGTGTTTACACATATGTGCTACACATATTACAAAATGATATGTATTGCAATATGTATATACTGTAAATAGCACAGTCAAAATGCAAAATGAGGTTTATGGAAGTAGTAGCATTGCACTATGTTATGTGTTAAAAATTACTTTGACATGATGAGACTTGGGAACACAATGGTAGCACATGAGTCATCCCTGTCTGTAAGTTGTCCTGATTGGGTTTTGGAGTAGACTGACTATTTTGGCAATCCTGGATTCAATCAAAGCTTGATGCGGTCCATCTCTCTCTTCTTCTTCCTCTTCTTCTTCTTCTTCTTCTGCCCTTTGTACACACACACTGACATGCTCAAACTTCTTTCATGTTAAGCCAGTTGTCTGTCCGACTCATGGGAGTATTTGGGAAATCTGATATAACGATATGAAACTGAAGAAACAGAAGATGACTCAGTTGCAGGAATCTAAAAGGCCATAGTAGTTGGATGCAGAGATAGTTGAGACTAGAAAGTATGTGAAAAGAAAAAACTAAAAACACAAAGAGCTATGTGAATGTGCCTATATTTTGAACAGGGTTATTGGATTTTAAGTTTTATTGTGCACTAATTAACGTCTGTGTTTCTGCAGAACTGTGCATATGGTTAAAAGGGAACACAAAGCACTTATGTAGAAAGATGGGATCCTAAAAGAGACATTAGCATTAATAAATATTTCATTGCTTTTCTTGGCTGATTGAAATAACTATTCAAAGTAAAACACTACAAACAGAAGAACTGCAGAGCTGTGGTAAAATTCTTCATTTTGCGGTCTGTTCGAAACACAGCTGGCATACAGGCCTTTGCCTTTTTAATGGGCTATGGCTGGCATGTCATCTTCAGCCCAATCACAAAGTAATGATATGTCTGTGTAATCCCATGCACTTGAAAATACTAATATACCAATAAAATACCAATACCAAAGAAATAGTACTTTATGGGTACTTTGCCTTCCTTCCATTTTCCAGAGACATGCATGTATTAGTGAACTGGTAAATCTAAATTCCCTCTGTGAATGAGTCTGTCAGTGTGTGTCTTTAAGGTTCAGCCATAGGACTAACTGACTTTTGGCCAGGCTGTAGTTGCTGGGCTAGGCTCCAGCCGTCTATGACTCTTAACAGGAATAAATACACGGACATGAAGTTAATGTTAGTTGTGGGTGAAGCAATAACTTGCTACTGTAGAGTAAAAGCTGACTTTAAGCCAAATAAAGTTGCTGACCATTTCCCTTCTTATAGAACTAGGTACAATCTATTGTATTTATAGCATAAATGACATATAAAAGAAGACAAACTCATTGACCTAAAAAAAATCCAAACACATAAAAAATGTGTGAAGTTTAAACTTGTCTGAAAATGTAATAAAGAGAACTTTAAACGACCAAACATCTGTGACATAATAATAATGTTGCCAAATAGAGTTGTTTTGCTGTAGCTCAGGCGTAAAGCCAGATGTAGTCCCATCAACCCTTTCTATAAATCTCTGCATTACTAGGGTTCCTTTGTTTCAGTGCCCATTTAAATCTGACATAGTGTCCTAGCAGAATTGAGATATAATGAATTATATAGAAGGCTTCCCACTGGTATTTGTGCCAGACTGACTGCCAGCGACACTGAGACTGTTAAAAGTGCTGAGTCACCCTTTAACGCCCTGTATCATGTACCTTCTTCCAAACTTTGCAGTATTGCAGTGACCTTGAGTGTCGCAGAGTGAAGTGACGGTGGAAACAAGCTGGAGAGGAAAAAAGAGGGAAGGAGAAAGATGTGCTTCTGGACAGATAATCCGTCAGCCCCCCACCGGACCCCAGACTCCTGGTACAGGCAGCAAACGCACACACACTCTACTCGCACCAGCCGCCTACTGCTGCTGCTGCTGCAGCCCAGACTGTGACGGAGAGGCAGTAGGTCCAGAACATGCACACTCCCTGCTTTTTAACTCCATCAATCACATCCAACACACCACTTGATGTCTCACTCTCTGTCTTTTTCACAACTGTCATTTTTTCCCCCACACACTTTTTTAGGAAGTTTGTCTTTGTCCTTGCTTTTCAGTTAGTTCAGAAAAGAAAAAAAGCTTATAAGCAATAAGTGACAAATTGACACTAAAGAGAATGCATGTGGCTTAATTAAGTAATGGGATGTAGTAATATTTTTAATGTGTCAGCGTACAGTTTTTGCCAACTGAAATAATAGTTTTTATTTAGGCCATGCAACCTATTAATTAGATGATTACATATTGTAGTTAACTTAAACCAGACATTATGCTTCCAACAACCAAGTATTTGAATTCAACCACAATAAAGCAAATTGTGAAGAGCAGCATGATAGTGCTTTGGTCTCCTAAAAAGTGTTTGTAAACTGTCTTTGTAGGAGTGAAGGTTTATTCCTCTGACAGTCAGTCAACTGGGCCAAAATCAGCTGGAACAGGTACAAGTTGCTACACTTATGTTGATGGTGATGATAAAGATAAGACTTTTATTGGATTTAAAATACAAGATGCTTGAAAATGTCTACAGAGGGTTTATGTAAAGTGACAAATTATAATAATTTGTTCAACACCTTCTTATAATAATTTAATTTTCAAGAAATGGCAGATTCTACAGTATTTTGTAGGCACTAGCTACATTAAATGTGCTAAACTAAGAATGTTTAAACACAGGAACACATTAAACCACTTTATCTAAATTATGCACCTACAAAGACCACACTTGTACTTAACTTGTGCTTTTACACTGTTAAAATTTTTGATAATATATCTACCGTATATGTGTCTGCTTGCTACAGAATTTTGCACCCTCTGAGAACAGTTCTTGTTAGGATCGTCATTTGCAAGCTGTCCGGTGAGAGTTTTATGGGGAAATTGATACCGCAGTTAACTTGTGTTTTTTTTCATGAGTGGGTTGAGTGCAGAATGAGTCAGTGGGCTGACACTAATAGGCAATCCTGCAAAGTGTACAGATGCATTGCGAAGACTCAACGTGAGTCATTCCTCACATCACAGATGATAATTGCGCTTACTGACTCAGTTACCACATTTGGAAGTGAGTTGTTTCTGTGGAAGTTGCTGTCAAAACGACTGCAGAAAGAAGCAAGGAATAGATGAAAAGAGGTAATAAGATTGAAAATTTCAGGATTTGTGATTGTTTAGACCTGGGCATATTGTTTATACTTAATGTCTTTACTGGTGTACCGTCCATCTCAATTTCCCAGTAATGTGACGGCTAGATTTATAGACGTGTTTTCCCGCCGAGCCACTGCAGGAGGCGGAGCAGCACAGATGTGATGAAGCACTGTCCAGAATCCAAGAACTACAGTCTGATTCTTGCTTGGTGCCAAGAGCTACGTGAATGTGGGCCGGGTGATGGAGAGGGGCTGCTGTGGACTGCCCAGAGTTCGGAGATGCTGCGATTTTAATTCAGTTTCACATCTGTGGTGATAGCTGTCCAGTTGGTGAGGCTCATCTGTGAGACGGCAGCGGTGAAGATGAGTCAGGCTGAAAAAGCGTTGGCTGTGTTTTATCTAATTTTTGTAATTAGGAGAATTCAGGACCATTTTCATTTAGTGTAGAAAATAAATTTGTAATGTGGTAAGTAGTTTTGTAGAGAGACATCAGAGGTGGAAAAGTCAATTTTTGGAAAGAAATTGTTCTTTCAGAGCACATTTTATTCTTAATTTTACTCTGGTTAATTTTTAAACTCTTTCAAAATATTTTGTTTACCCTGGAGTTTTACAGCAGTAGCGGCAAAACTAGTAGTAGTAATAGCAGTAGTAGTAGTAGTAGTACCAACAAGTACTTTCTACTCAAATAAACTTTACAATTCATTACCTCCTTAATGAATACTGACAAATATTATTTTGAAATAACGGTACTTATTCCACCTCAATACTACAACATAATCGAGTTACTTTCACATTTGAATGAATCAAATAAGAAAAAATAATACAAAGAGAATTTTTTTTTCAAAGTTTGATAATTTACTACTGTGCAGTAAGCAAATAATTACATCTTCGGATACAATGCAAAACTTTTTGTAAAACTAGCCCAACCTCAGTTGTTTTAGTTGAGGCATTAGATGCGAATAAAAAATTTCTATAGGATTTGCCTTTGTGCAGAAAAATCATCCTTCCATTTTGAGCACATGACAGCCATAACAGATGTCTAATGAAGCAGCTTGTTTCCATCATGGTTCTTCTCCCATAGGACTCCAGTGTCTGTTTTAACTAGATGTATGTGAGCCGCCATCACATTTCAAAGCATTGTCTCGACATGCACCAGGGTTCAGTAATAAAGTCACAGTTTACTTTTTACACTGAAATAATGGTATGTCTCTGTATGCGTTTGTTGCAGAGTTAACGCTCTGTGAATGGAACGGAGATAATTGAATGTAAGTGGTGCCTATCCACTGTGGCTGTATTCCTCTGTGGTATTGAAACCTATGGAGATTTGAAATCTCATTTAGTTATGCCACTTCAAAGAAGAAGTAAATATATATAAAAACTGAAAATATGGCAGCACCCCTACGCATTTCCCCTCTACTGATGTGTGTGAAGTGAACTGACATTTAGCTGTACTGTGAACTGTGAATAGTCATCATTTATGGGCAATTGTTTGTGTATTTGTTTGTATGCATCTTTTCTCATCTTTGTCAATAGATCTTTGGCTAAGTGTACATTTGTGGCCATGCTAATTAGTGTGTCTATTGAAAGCAGGAAACGGTTCCCGGCCGGCAAAGATGAAAGGCATTAGGCCTGTGTCCAGTTTTTTCTCCCTGGTGTGGTATTGTGCAGCGTTTTCACAATCAAATCTCAACAAAGAGACAAACATGACTGAAAGACTACTTCATAAGCTCCATTTCAAAACAGACTCAGAAACTCTGCTTTAACTGCAGCCAAATATGGAAGTTTTGATGTAAAGTGCAGAAAAATGATTAATTCAGATTATGTTTCTAAATTATAGTAAAGGGGTGTGCATTGGCAGAATGGTTTGCCCTACTCATAGCAAGTCTATGTGGAGTCTGCATGTTACTGAGGGGTCTTTTTGGGTACTCTAGTATCCTCCCCCCAAATACATTTGTTAGAAGAATCGATGAATCTAAATTTCCCATAGTGAATGAGTGTGATGATAAATGGTTGCCTGTGTATGTCTCTGTGTCAGCCCTGCGACTAACTGGCCAATGTCTGGGGTGCACTACACCAATGGCCCAGGGATAGCCAGCAGTGACCCGCAACCCCTCACAGGAATAAGCAGCAGAAAATGAATGAATGAATGAATAAATTTGCAAGGTCGCATAGGGCTAAGGCTCTAGGCACCTGCCATCCCTAACAAGAATTGGTAAAGAAAAAGAAAACAATAATTATAGTAAGTTATTTTTAACTCCTGCACAAAAACTTGTACAAAGATGGTTTGTATTTGCATTTTGCTGCTATATAAATTATAATTTTTTTTTTTTTTTTGTAATGTTTGGTTCAAAATTGTCAGCATGCCATTAACATGCATCTTCTTGTGGTGTCTAAATATCCCAGTAAAACATTGCCTGGGAATTCCAGCTTCACCGCTGTACCAGCGGATGAGTCTGGTCACCATTGAATCAATTCAATTTCTAGAGCGGAGCAAACCTGAGTAAACTGACAGCTGAGTAAGCCAATCAGAAAATGGCGGACGTGACGTTAACAAAGCAACAAGAAAGTGAGCAACGCAAAAACATCTTTTTTGTTTTAAATAAAGGCTTCTAGTGCTGTAAGCTGCTGTGGTTTTAATGACTTTATATGTTTTTGGTCATTTAAAATACAATTTACCGCTGAATGAAACAAACTCTCGGCTCGGTGCGCCATCTTGATTGTTGTTGTTGAGGACGCTCGCGAAGAACCTGTGACTTAAATAAACGAATCAAAATGCAAGGTACGGTTGGGATTTGAATCCAACCACAGTGAACGGCGTGGTGATCAGACTGATATTCCTCTGTATAATAATACAGAGACAATTTTATTCATATACTTACCTACAACAATCAACATTTTTTTTGCATTACAGCCATTTTTGTAAAACATGCGCCAAAATGTATATTTTGATGAAAATCTTAATGACTCTCTCTGATGGTTTTCATAGCCTTTAAAAGTTGATAGATGATTTACAACGTAGCATATTGGCCTGGAGAACTTTTATAATTAAAGTGGCAAGGATCATATTTTTTTCACCCTAAAAGTGACAGAAGTGGCTGAAGGGGACGTCTCATGGAGTCTAATTAAACAAAGAACCTATTCATAATATGCCATAAAATATTTATTATGTGTCCTAGATACACATTCAGGAATTTGAACTCAAGTTATTACTTCAGAGGGAACCAGCTAAGGACCCGCACTTTATTATACCTGTCTGGCTCACAGCACAAATCTCCACTGATCTCATTTTTTTGTGTGCTGGTGCAATTTTGAATATATCTGCAGATTTTAGACTTTGGGTTCTGGTCACATTATAGTCAAAAAGATACATTTTTCTTCTCTATTGTATAAAAATTGTTATGGGATGTAAGATGCTTTCTGATATTTATTGTTGTTTTTGTAGCTTTTTTTTTTTTTTTTTTACAAACCCAATTCTGAAAAAGTTGGAACAGTATGTACAATGTAAATAAAACTGATGCAGTGGTTTGCAGATATTATAAATCATCTTCTTCATCTTCTCAGCTTTCCCCATTCTGGGGCACCACAACAAAGCATCTGCCTAGTGTTCAGTATTTGCATTATTGATTTGGCATAGGTTTTATGCTGGCTGCAGTTCTTGACACAAACCCTCTCCATTTATTCAGGCTTGGGACTGGTACAAGAAGTACACTAGCATGTGACCCCTTGTGGCAGGATTTTTCAAATATCACAATATTATAATTTTACCATTGTTTTGAAATTTGATGGCAGCAGGGCTTCTCAAATACTTTAAGATTAGTCAAGACAATAAGTAGCCTGAAAAAAGTTTTATAAAAAAAAAAAACAGCTGGAGGGACATTTTGCAAATATTTGGGTTAATTGCCAACATTTCAATAAGATGACCGGTTATAAAAGGAGCATTTTAGAAAGGCAAACTCCCTTTTCTTTGTATTGGATGCTCTCTCTCTCTCTCTCTCTCTCTCTCTCTCTCTCTCTCTCTCTCTCTCTCTCTCTCTCTATATATATATATATATATATATATATATATATATATATATATATATATACACACACACAATAAAATTATATATATATATATATATATATATATATATATATATATATATATATATATATATATATATATAATTGTATGTATTAAAGTGGGACATTGATTTTTTTTATAGCGCAGGTAATTAGACATGGTCAAAAATCAGTAGCACATGAAAGTCATAAATTAAAGTTATTATTATAAATTAAAGTATTATGCATAGAAGAAGCCATATGTAGACATTATACAGAAAAACTGCCTGTCTTCTTTGGGCCAATTAGATCTGTGTTTTTAAAATTTATGCTCATCTGATTATAGAACCATTTTTTATTTTACCTTCCATTTTAAATTAGCTTAGGTCCAACTTTAACTTGCATCTGTGCATTATTTACATTTTATATATTGTCCCAACTTTTGCAAAATTTGGTGTGTGCTAATCACGTAGTATCTGGATTCACAACACCCTTTCTTCTTAGTTTAATCAATAAGTGCTGAGTCAGCGTAGGTGATATTGGCCTGTAAGTGGCTAGTCGTTTCCCATTGCATATTAAAACTGTGATTAAACGCCACAGCAGGACAAGGACAGTATAACTTAATAGCCTTTTTACTGCAGTTGTTAGGCCCCTTCCCTCAGCCCCTAGTGAGCAATATCTTTATAAATTCAGCAACAGGGACAGCTGCGTAGGTAAAATATTGTTTTTGCAGATTTTTCTTTTAAAGTTAACAGAAGCAATGCGTGACATATTTTGTGTTAACAAGGGAAATGCTGTCCCCTGCTCAAATTGCCCCTCTTCTGGTAAAAAAGCCACAAGGGTATGGAGCAGGAGCCATCGTTGTGAGGAATGAAGGCCATTGAGTTAAGCTTGTTGAGTTTAATGGCGCGGGAAGGCTATAGTAGAAGTAATGACAGAGGGCAACTTAAGCCTGTCAGGTACCATAGGGAAACAGGTTATTTCTTAAAGTGAATGCTATGTTTTAGCTCTGACATCTCATGCATATATCCAAAAAAATATGTCTTCTTATGTATGTACTCAATTTGCTTCATTCATGACAAGAAACATTTTGTGGTAAGATTTTTGTAGTATATAAAGTATGCAAATGTGAGTCAAAGGTGGAAAAAGTACTCTTTACTCATGTAAAAGTACTGTAATTTCAAAATAATATCACTCAAATAGAAGTAAAAGTGCTCAACACAACTGATACTTAAAGAAGTATTGAGTATAAAGTGTACGTAAAGAAAGCTGTAGTTGTAGTAGTAGTGCTGCTACCACTGCTGACCCTACAACAAGTACTACTAGTAACTACTACAACCCTTACTAGTACTTCAACTTTATTATTACAATTCTGTTATATTACTATTACAACCCACTTTGCCACTATGGTAAATAATTCTGCTATTACTTAATACATTCACCTACTCATTTAGAAACAAATTTACTGAAGTGAAAGTACAGCAGTAAAAAGTAAGTAAAAGTTTTTTTTTTTCTTCAAAAATGCACTAAAGTATCAAGTTATTTCATGATGTAAGTAGCTGATTGTCAGTGTTATTGGTGTTTTTTGTGTGTAAATATTACTCGCTTGGAAAAGGTCTACTTCTAATACACATGATTATTGCAGTTATTAGGGTGTACAATAGTTTCCTGTCTGGCTAATTAAGAACAGATTGGGTAGAAGAAGTGACATTTGGCTGTGCTAGTATGCTAATGCCATCTCGCTGTTGCCTTTAGTCCCCAGTGCTTTACGTCCGTGTGGCGGTGATGAGCGGCAGGTGTTTCCAGCATTAATGGTTGGTTTTATGTCTAGTGCAGTTTGTCCTAGAGGTTGAGCTACAAGTCGCTGACTGATTGTTGCAGGTCTGTCGCCTAAGACATAATGATGACCATAAAAGGTTTGATTTTGTTTATTAGCAATCTCTTGCGGATGCTCGTCTTCTCTCGTCTCACCTCTCCAGATGGCTGCTCCTTAATCAAACTCACGTACGTCTGAGTGGTAAACACATTACACTGCCCTGATTACACTGACTTGGTGGAGCGTACCTTGTGAGTGTGTGGATTGCTCGTGTGTGACAGGTAATGCGTGCATTTGTCTAGTGTATGGTAGAAGTGAGGGTGGCTGCGAAAGTCATTGCACTAGGTGATTCTCTTTGGCCCCACACAGTCTTACTCAAATCTTCCCTATACAGGTGACACACTTATAACATGGCTGATAAATGGATCTCTGTGCATATTGGTAAAGAATGAATATGCTGAATATTCTGCTCTATGAATATATGAATAGACTGCTCTGGGACAACTGTAAAATTATTAATTTCTCAGGTTTTATCTTTTTTATAAAGCCTGATATACATTCTCTGTATGGTATGGTCTTTTATTTTCTTCCAGAGCTGTATATAACATGGCATTGGTAGAGAATTAATTATTAATCTCTTACCAATGGACAGTAAACAATCCCTGTGGCTTACTGTAACTATGGAAACATTTTTACCATCGGCCTCAATACAGCGTAGTATACTATAGTTATCCCTGCCAAGTACTGAGGCAGCCAGACTGCTGTCATATATTGGTGCAAAAGCCATAAAAGGTCCTGTCATACAATCCAACAGATCTATAAGCCCCTAGGCTCTATGTCACACAGAAATGTATGTCTAGCTGTGAAAACACTGACTTGAAGGGAAAGCCATGTAACTTGCTCTGGCAGCGGGAGCAAAGCTGAGTGGGGCTGCACCGCTAGTAGTCTGGCAACCCAATAGTGTTTTTAAGAGCACAGTTTTCACGACTCAGCTGACCAAGAATGGCTGTGGTGCTGCACTCAATATGTTGGGCTCTGGAAATTTTGAGAATGACAAAGAGGGCTGAATCAGCTGTCTTATGGCTCTAACATTGCAGGCAAAATGACTATTATAGAAAGGTGTTTACGATGCAGTTTAATTTATTATTACTCATTCACATTAGCCAATCCAGCACCAATAATTACAAGCTGGTGGACTTTCTGTGCCAGTTCCAAGCCTGGATAAATGGAGGGAGTTGCATCAGTAAGGTCAACCTGAGTGAAACATATGCTTAACCACTGCACGCTAGGACACAGATGATTTGCTGTGGCGACTCCAGGAAGGAAAAGTCCAAATGAAAGTATACTCACTGGCATTAGACATTTTATCTGTTGACGACAATGCTGATAAACAAGAAGTAACCAGGTTGAAATCACTTAAGCTTAAGATCACTAGTCACATTATTCAGCATGACTCCATTACCTCTTCAGTGAATATTGGAATCTTGTTATTACAAATGTTATATAGCTAATGGCTTGCTTAGTTAGAGCTATTGTTTTGATGGCAGTTGTGGAGCACATTGCCAATTGTGCACACTGACATTAACAACAGGACCATTGCTTGTAAAGGTGTGTGTGCCAAAATGTAATGGAGGGTTATTTTCCATATGAAATTAAGTTTAGTTGTGGAGTGAAATCATCTGACTAGTGTAGCAAAATGATATTTAGTCCATGATGCTCGACATAATTAGCGCTGATGATACTGCCCTTTGATGAGGTCTGATGAGATGTAGTGAAATCCTTCATGCATTATCATTTTTTGTGGTGTGCAACAGCGTAGGCGTCGGGAGATTTAACACTATGAATATGGATGTTGGGTGAGCATCAAAAGAGTAAATGTGCTTACTCTATTGATTAAATCTCCCATCAGTCACCTAGCGCCGTCGTCCCCGTCCTGGCCCGCTCTCATTGGTTCTCTCCCTCCCATCTCTCCACTCATGTCTGTCAAGGCGAGCGCAGTGGAGTGGTTAAATTGTCCATAGCGCGTAAACGCTCGTTTATAAAAGCCGACAGACGTGCCGGTCGTTTGCTGAAATTAATTACCCCTCGGAGCAACGGCAAGCATGGATGCTAGTCAGTCAGTCATGGTCCGCCACCTTCAGCCCCACATACCTGTGCAAAAATACAGCAGAGGGGAGGGAATGGGCCATAGGACAATATAAGAGGTTTGTGACAATATAGGATTATGGTGGAAAAAAAACACAAAATGGTGTTATCAGCGTTACATTTTGACCTTTTTGTATGTTTATTTTTGCAATTATTTGCTATTGAGCATGTAACATTGTAACAATACTTTTTCAGGAGTTACTTGCGTCCACCTGCAGCCTTTGCCTTTTCTGTCTATTACACATTATTATGCATCTAAGTCAATGGCGTTATTAATACCTAGGTTGTGGAAGAGGTACTTTTCTGCTGACATTGCCCTGACAATAATGCATTGCCGACCATAGTGACTTCAAACTAATTAGAATGCATTCATCTTCAGTGGGCCAACTTAATGAACTTCAGCAGCACTATCTGATGCAACTCTTCAACATTGCACCATTAATAAAAGTTTCATCTCTTGTCTCATTTGCATAATTGTTCAAATGAATCCACTGATGCACTGTTATTTTTTTTATATATTTCTTCTAATTGAGTGAAGCGTGGGTTGGTGTTGGGAAAAGGAGGTGGAAGGTGGGAGTGCAAAGTTACATGGGCGGTGAGGGATTTGTCCCAAGACCCAAAATTATTTGTCACTGCTTTTAGTAATGAAGCGTACAGTGTTCTATGGAGCTATTGGTTTAAAATGATTTAATATGCATCGATAGCTTCAGATATAGTTTAGTTTTCTAATATAGTGAGACTAATGTGTTTTCTTCTTGCCTGCTTGTCTCATTGACTGTGACATCAACATGGTTTCCAATGGCCATAATTCACTTACTGTTTTGTGTCAGTCCCGATGTAATCTAAATCTGAAATGTCCTTCATTCATTCATTTGGAGCCTATCTCAGTAACTATGGGGCTTATACGGGGTACCCCATGGACCATGCACACAGTAACAGGGATGACAAAGAGACATACACTGACACACTACCTTTTACTCTCATTCATTCACCAGGGCCAATTTAGATTCACCAATTCACCTGTAACTGGTCAGTGGGAGGAAGGCGGAGTATCCAAAGAGAACTTACAGTAACAAGGGGAAGACATACTGACTTCTCACAGAGACAGCGGGATTGAGAATTAAAACCACAATCTCCTTGCTGAAGAGATGTCATTGCTAACTACTCTGTCAGAAAATGATATGAAATGAAGGGCACCTAATTTTAATCTTAGAGTGTGTACCAGCACTTCATGAGTCCACATCTGTCTCATTTTATTGGTCCATTTTATGAAATCCAGGCAGCACTCTGTGATGTGTTAGACACGGATTGCGTTTCGATAGCTTCCACTTTCACTAAACACAGTCCATAGCAGATGAGGTTGGGACTTGTAGCCGAGGGGTAATTTTGATGTTAAAGCTTTATTCAAACACAATTGCCGCAGATACCGCCTGTGTTATCCAAATGTGTTTCGGGCTGAATTGCTCTTATTTGATTTTCCTGATCATAGGACCTACATGCTGCACTCTCCATGGTCTGTGCTTATATCTCAGGAGACTTGCACACAGATAAATTCCCTCATGCTGCGTGTGGCAATTGCATGTAATAGTCCATTTAACACAGTAAATCTGCTATGTGCAAATTCCAGTCTTTTTGTACGTGCTTTTGTGTGCGTAATAATATCCCGGACGCTATTTAGTTTGAAAAGGAGCCAAAGCAGTTCCTACAGAATTCAAGTCTTGCCTCTGTTTTCCCGGCTCAGAGCTAAAGAAGCATTTGTGATACATCTGGTGTTGGGCGATGAGAGGAATACATCCCTGAGTCACAGCATGGCCTTTCCTGCTCCATTTGAAAAGTGCTTTGAAGACCGGGGGCTTTAAGAACACACTGTGTCAATGAAAACACTTTGATATTTTGATCCAGCTGCCAGTATCTGTCTTGTATTTGTAGTGCTCCTTGATATAAAATCCTCTCCTTTTTCGATAGATAATAAGAGTTTTTTAGGCAAATGAAGTCTTCAAAACAAGACATGTACAAAGAATTAATTATCAACTTTCGGGGTCACCACAGCAAATCATCTGCTCCTAGCACAGTGTTTCTCAAACTGTGTGACAGGTACCACTGGTGCTGCACAGGTTTCTTCTAGTAGTACTCAGGAGTCTTGCAGTTCATTCATCGATCTTCTTCTGCCTATTCCCATTAGGAGTTGGGGGAACTAGAGCCTATCCCAGTAACTTTGGGCCTTAGGTCGGGTACACCCTGGACAGGACCCAGCTAGTGGCAGGGCTGACACAGAGACTTGCAGTACACACACACACAACCATTTACTCTCACATTAGGGGCAATTTAGAGGGGATTTAGATTCACCCATTCACCTAAGGCATGCATGTCTTTGGATGGTGGGAGGAAGCCAGAGTAACTGGAGAGAACCCACGGTTACACAGGGAGGACATGCAGAATCCACTCAGAAAGTTTGTGTGTTAGCCGGCCCGAGGATTGAACACTGATCTCCTTGCTGGGAGGTGAGAGCACTAACCACTCATTTCATTTAGAGCATGATACAGTCAGTGTGAGTAGTCAAGTGTAGACCACTCCTTAGTTAAGTCTTGGTTTAGTCCTGGTTTTGTTCTGGTGTAGTCCTGGTTTAGTCCTGTTTATTTTAACAAAATATTTTCTGAGATGGTACTTTTTAACGTTTAAGAACCAGTGTCCTAGGGTGAAGTGATCTCTATTTATCCAGGCTTGGAACCAACCAATATGACACTGACTTGTGGCCTCTTGTGGCTGAAGCAACAATGAATGACAGCCTTCAGTAGTCTTTAATTATCAGCAGAAAAGCTCACAATAAATGTTCTCCTTGTTTTTCCTAAACTGCATTGTCAGCAGTATCCTAATTCTTGAAAACTTTAGCTGGCGTGTTCTCATGCATAGCGCACCTGCTCTCATATTGTGATTGGCATTGAACTTATAACACTGTGCATTGAATTCATATAACCTTCCCTTCTTCACTGTGTAACCTTCTGACTGCAAAGGTTGTGGAACGTACATGCCTTAACTACAAGTGCAATAAAATCAATACAACCTGCTTTGCTTTGCTTTGCTTGCTGCACCTCCACAACATTCTTAGTACATATTTTGGTTTGAGGGCATTAGATCTAATGTTACCGCAAGTTAAGGTCATGCAACACGTTTGATGCCCAAAATGCGCAATTATGAAATTTAACACCAGGAGGACTCAATGAGTAGCAGCAAAAGACTAGGAACATCGGTCCCTAGAAACTGTTGCAGCACTAACCTTTATGCGACAAGGACACCATTATATTCCTGGCAATAGCTACTTTTACAGCTGTGCACTGTGGTTGGTTGCCAGATACTTTCCTCCCTAATCCAAATGTTGCAAAATAACGAACACACTGCCTAATTTATGAAAAATATACACTTAAAAAAAGATTGTTTTCACACAATGGACATGGTGCACTCACTACTTGTTAATAAGACAATTTAGACATAAATGGAAATTAAAGTGATTCTCGATTTGGGTCCAGGACAGGCTACTAGCTTTCAGGCATAATGATGATGTCTGATAATACGACCCTGTATAACAGGTTGTGGCCCCACTGGCCTCACACTAGTGGTTACACTAGACACAGTAAATGCTCTTGTTAGGGACGTAGTTAACTGTAAAATATAGAACTAAAGTAGAAGGAAAAATACTCAACTAAATTAAATTAAATTAAATATTTTCTTGAGAAAAAGTAATAAAGAAATATTAAGTGTAACGTTTACTACCAATAGCAATACCTATTAGTATTACCATTACTATCACTACTGCTGTTACTACTATTACTATTACAACTACTACTGCAGCTACTGTCATATCTCACTTAGCCACTGAGATAAAAGTCCTTTTACTCATTAAGCAATTTTACAAAAGTAAAATCTTAAAAAATGCCTTTCTTTTTACTTTTAATTTGGTTCATTTGTGTCTGCTTCTATTTTGGAAGCTACTTTGGTGAAAGTTAACCTTTTGCTTGACGTATGATTACAGAGTATATTGTATTAGCTGACAGAAGAATGCAATAAAAATAGATTGTGCACAGAGAGAACTCTCGGATGAGCACACAATAGCACAGACAATGATTTGCTGTATGCATCGCAGCCCGTGTTAATTGGCCACAAGAAACGGCGGTCTTATCTTGGAGGGTTTGTGTTGTGCAGTCTCTACTCGCACCTCTTTTCCAGCGCAGTGAACTCGCATTGTCTGCCAAGTCTTGTCTGTTTCACACTGCTGCAGTCAGAGGGCAGGCCGCTCTCTTCATGCATGGCTCACTGTGCTTATGTAAGAGCACTACTTAAACCTGGTTACATCACAGAACAGGCAGCAGTGTGTCAGTGGGTCACTATGCCACACATCAAGCTGCGTGTGGGCCCCTTTAGCTGGTTTTGGAGCAATTCTGTTTGCTTTCTATAGCACACCTATACTCATAGCAAGGTCACAATAGCAAATTGTAAATGCAAAATATATTTAATTTTTTTTTTCTCACATTCATTTTTGTTTGCTGTAAAAAAGAGCAATTTAATGCTCTGAAAAAACTAAAAGAGGCCTAGTGGTGGAAAGTAACTAGGTACTGAGTGAAAAAGTGAAAGAAGTTGGTGCCCTCACCTTGCAATCGTAAGGTCCTGGGTTTGAGACAGGTTTGGTGGCACTAGTAACTGTAGTAGGGATGCAACTAATGATTATTTTGATAAACAATTAATCTGACAATTATTGTTTATTGATTAATTGGATAGTGAAGCAAGTGTGGTTAAAGTGGTTAAAAACTTTCTGTGTTTTAAAATTTGTGAAAATTCTTCCAAAAATGACTTAATTTTTACAAAATTTGCAGTCAGTTTCAGAGTCTATGAATTCCCCAGTTAACGACTTGAACAATTATTAAATTAGTTGACGATTGTTTCAATAGCCCTTAAATTGTAGTTGTATTTTAATGTGCAAGTACATATAGAAAATCTGTCACTGAAAAATTCCTCATCACATGCCACAGAAGACCTTTTCCCAAACACCTAAGTTGGACCCATTTTAAAATATGGGCAGGATTTAATGGCTTGGTTAATCCAGTAAGTGCTTTTACGGTGCCATTGCTGCGCCTCACCAGTACCAGTAGGGGGGCCTGTGTCTATCCAAATTCCACTCCCGCTGTATCCTTCTTTCACCTTTTACCCCAGCTCTGGCTCTCCATGTTCTCTTCTGCCAGCTCCGCCTCTCTGCCAGCAGGACGGCCCATTCCTTTGAGTTTCAGAGGCTTGGACGAGGGCAGGCCCGGCCACTCCTCCCGTTCCCTCTCGTCCCGTGGAAACACACACACACAGGCAGGAAGAGAGGGAGAGATGGAGAGAAAGCGAGCCGGAGGGGGAGGAGCAAAGCCGCGCTGAAGCCGAGCCCCTCTGTCTCGGCGCACAGAGTGGAGCAGACAGCACTAGCCACACACACACACACTCACTCTCCCTTCTCAGATACATGCACGGTCACACACGTACCACCACTGCCGCTGCCACCAAGCTGTCGTCTGCCAGTGGGGAGCAACGAGCCGTCAGGGAGAAACGAGAAGGATCGGGAAAAGAGTTGGAAAAAAGAGGCATCTTGTGGATCAGAAGGGATTTTCCTGTGTGTGAGTCTGGCATCTGGACTTTTTTTTTTCTCTGCTCATCCTCCACACCAGCGATATCTAAACCTATCTATTTATCTATCCCGGGAGCTTAACAAAAGACAGAGGCAATCACAGTTTTTAGCTCCATATCCTCTTCTCTACATACACATCTTGTCTGAGTTGTTGTTGTCTTTGGAGGATAAATCACAGTACGGGATACAGCGGGATACAGCCGAGCTCCTAGTGGAATCTGGGTCTTGTCTGGTGCTTGAGAAAAGGAACGGAAGAAGAGAAGAAGATAAAGACGCCTGGAATCAAATAGAGGGGCATGTTGAGGGCAGCAGTGGAGAACAAGAAGTCTGTTTTTTAGTCTGCAAGGAACCGGCAACTGGATCAAACCATTTCTTCTCCTCCTCCCTTCATCCTGTTCTCTTCTTCTACCCTTTCTTTCCTTTCCTCTCTTCAATTACCTCCATTGTTTCTCCTTTATCTTTCTCATGCTCGTTTCCTGATCACTCTGGATCATATTTTTTCCATGGACCCACACGTAGCATGGTTTTAAAAGATTTCTCGTGAGCCTCCAGACAAGTAGACAGTGGCTAAAAGTGTACCCCCAAATCCTTCCATACTACCCCTCTGTGTGTGTTCTTGTCACACTCCTCTACACCAGCAAGAAGAAGATAGATTCCCGTTTGGCATCCTTCGGCTCTTGAAGGATCCAGGCCAGTCTTCAAGCTTCCAATCTCCAGCGTCAAGGATCTTCAGTAGGATTCCAGCTACATGGGAAAACGTTTGGAGCAGCAGCCAATGTACCCCCACTACACCTACTACTACCCCCACTATCTCCAGACCAAGGTAAGATGGTCAACCTAGATGACCTATTTTACCCTCAGATATTCAATAAGTTTAATCCAACCACAAGCCCATTCACTCTTTGTGCCAATTCCAAGACTGAATCAATGGAGATGGTTGTTTCAGGAAGGGCATCTGGTGTAAAAATAATGTCAACTCAACATATAAACACATGATTGGCTGTGGTGAACCAGAAAGGAAAAGACATAAGATATTCAGTATGTTTATACAAATAAAATATTGTAAGATCAGATTCTGGTCATCTGCTGAATATTACACATTTTCTCATTTCTTGTATTGCCATTGTAATGAAGTTAAATGTGGGTCAGATATGAGGCCATAGTAAGCTTCAGCGTGTTTATTTATGTTTTGGATAACTAGAACAATAGCATTTATCATAGCTTTGGAAATTACTAAAACATAGACCCTGTCCTGGTCTTTTAACTCACTTTAAACAGTAATAGGCTGCTGTCATTCATTTGGGTTTTCCTTGTTATTTTCTGCTCTGAGCACTTGACCCCACTGTCCCCTCTCTGACCCACCAGCTCCAAGTTCATTTTCAGGGCAAGAGGCCCAGTCTTCCCTCCTCAAACTCACATTCTGTCCCTCTCCCTCTTTGTCATGTTACTACCAACTCAGTACAGCTCTCATCACTGGCCATCCCCACCCCTTATTCCCACAGCCCCTCGCCGATGATGGCACGCTATAGATGTGATTGATGAAACTTGAGTATAATGTATAATGAGTCCAGATATAGATCAGTCATAGCGGCCTGATGGAGTCGAGAAAGTCGATCTTGAAAAGAAATATGTTTTATTTTAGCTTTTCTTTTCACACTTGGCATGCATACACAGATGTTTCTCACACTTGAGTCTTTTACCACCAAGAAGAACAAAATGGATCAGTGAGGTTGCATCGATTGTCCTTTCATGGTATTGCCAGCCTTTCTCTGTGTCTGCCGTGATTCATTAGTTTTATTCGTTGATGTGATAGTAAATGTGATATGTTGATAGGTTTGCTGCAAAAGTTAGTAAATGTCTACATTTTTGAAGGCAAAATCGATTCAAAAGAGAATGAACTGGTGTTGATACAAATACATACTGTAATGAATGGACTGGCCAGTAGCAATACAGGAATATGGTGGAAGTATGTTTATATATCAGTAGTTCAGTTCAAAGGGAAATACATATACATATCTGTTATTATAAAGATTCAGTGTACACAGAGTGAAATATTTCAAGCATTTATTTAATTTGATTATGATAATTATGTAATATTGTATTATTATATTTTATGAAATATAGAATTTTCATTGACCGTAAGCCATAATCATCACAATTAAAATGCTTGAAACATTTCAGTTTGTGTGTACTGAATCTATATAACTATACATAAAGGTGTTTCATTTTGAATTCAACTACTGAAATGGACTTCCACAATGTTATAATTTGTTGATATAGTGCTGTTAGAACAGATACATAATCTTCATACAGAGTGACACAGTAGCTGATTTCTATTAATACATGACTAGGTTTGCAGGTCATTGAACATTCAATTTATTTGTTTAAAGAATATAATTGTTACCACTGTTGCCTTGTACAGAAAAATATCAGGCACAATCCCAATAGAAAAGGTGTTGCTTAGAAAAAAACTGTGATTGTCACCTCGCAAATTACAGTGATTATAAAAGACTGCAGTTATTTTCCAGTATAATACTACTCTACACTCAACAGCCTTTTCACCCCTTGTTAACTTTTATAACACATACTGTACCTTACCTTACCTGTTGTATACACTTTATTACATTTATGCATCTGAGAGTGGCATCAAAATGACTTCATATTTATACTACAATCCTTCACTTGTCTGCTTGATCACAGTAACAGTAGTGTCTGAGATGAGCTCCTGGAGGCTGGGGAACAGTTTCTTACTACAGCTGTGATTTTGCTGCATAAAACACTTCAATTTTAGGATTTTTTTATTTATTTTTTATAATCCTTAAAGAACAATTCCTTTTCTTGGAGAAGCAATGTGGAAATAAAGCTTTTTATTTTGCCAACATGTAACATTTGTACAAAATGTATCTGCTTTTTATGTTTATAGATTGAGAATGGTTTTGGCTTCAGACTTCATGGCATTGTTACAAATATATTTGTAGATCCAGCATTTTTGCAATGATTTACAGACTGTTTTTCACAGATACAGATTTTAAAATTCCTTACACACCTCACTAACATTTATGTAGGATTGACTCCATGGTTTTATTCACACATGTCAAACCGTTTTATGTGTACAGATGTCACCGTGTCACTGTGCTGTCTGGTTTTCCATGATTTATCTTTGTCAGTTCAAGGTCATCTCTCTTCTCTCAAGTATCTGCAACAGGCATCTGGCCCACACCATCACTTCATTTCTTCCACTCCATCCATCGCTACATCCCTCCCACCTTCCTGTAACCTCCTTCACTGTCAAGGTCAAATCAAATTGGATCCTACCTTCCCCCGTGTCCCCTCTATGCAGCGTCTGTTTGTCCCCACACATATCCATATATAAAACCTGTCTGTGTGCCCGCTTCCATTCTGTGACTGTACTGGAGCCGCTGACTTTGTCAATAACTCTGTTTGGCTCTAACTGTGTGTCGGGTGACTTCCTGTTTGACCCCTCTCAGTGCAGGTCACTGTCAGGGACCTAAAAACAGTTGGATAGGCTTCACAGCTTTGAATACAGTTCTTTCCTCCCGCAGCTAAAACTGTGTGGATGTTGTAGAAATTTTGACATATATTTTTACTTGATTTATTGCAATTTATTGAGAATACCTGTTCATGAACAGATATAAATGTATGGCTATATACAGTATATGTACAGCGTGTGTGCAGGTGGCATGCTGTATGAAACTATTTTAGGCTATTCTTGCATACAACAAAATTACATTTGTTCTGGATACCTTCACAGGTATCCTCTCTTCCTCTGTCTGTTCACTGATCTGATTGTAGATGTAAATGGCCTCTTATTAATCTTGATTCTACAGAGTAGAGTAAGGATAGAAAATGCCTTCTTTTGGGGAGCTGTCTTGGCAGAGCTTGCTTTGATTAGGTGCCTGTTAACCCCTTGCTGGCAATCATGGGGAATAGACAGAACATAAAATGACTAATAGCACAGCTTTTAGCAGCTGTAGTTTGAAGAATGAGTCCAGTGTATGATAAACACACTGGTCTCATGTGTCTACGTGAATGAAAAAAAAAATTACTCCAGGTATGTTGCAAACAATGTTATAACAAGGATAAAAGCTTGAAGTTGATTAAATAATAATAAGCGCTCACTATACACATTTACACACATTGGCCAAATACCAAATGGAATTATCTTAATAATTGCACCTCATGCCCAGATTGTTGTAATCACTTATTTTAAGGATTCGGCTCTTCTCTTTGAATCTTACAGCAGTTCTGTGAACACAGCAGTAATGCGAACAAACTCAGATTTAATATGTAAGCCCACACAGCTCATCTTTGCATAAAGGCAGTCATGAAATGACTCGCTTAAACCAACAATACTTAGCCAGATGACAGAGTGTGTGTAAATGTGAGGCTATTAAAAAGAGAATTGCCTTGGTTCTGCCTACATCATTGGCTATAGGTACAGTTAGTGTACATTAGCTGTGTGCAGGGAGGGGCTGCGGGCTTCCTTATGTGAGCCTGGTGGCTCTTAATCATGCTGTAAGAGGGTTCGAGGGGATAAGGGTAGGGTTAATGTTCAGGCACAGATGCACTGTTGTGTTTTCTGTTTGTTAAAATGTAACCACAGGCTATGGCTTGTTGGGACTTTGGCCTGAGGAGTCAGAATCTGGGATGCTCATGCAATTAGTAATATTCAAATAATTGACTTTGTCAACTGCTGTCATTTGGCTTCTGTGTTGTCCATCTGCATGGTATAACTGTCCACTGGGGATGCTTTCCTAGTCAAAGGCCAGTAAAACCACTAATTAGACAAAATAAAAATGCAACAAATGATAGTGGTCTGTGATTGTTGTTGCAATGACCATGTTTGTTAAGTAGATCATATACTAATGCACAGTCTGTGGCCCTCTTATCCATATAATGGTGGAGCTGCAAATGTACCAGGGTAATGATGACACACTGGTGTGCAACAAACCCAAATAACTAAGATACATTGGGTTAAAATGATAAGGCGATAAGGCAATGAGATGATTTTGATTTGGGGTAACACAAAGGTCATAAAAACCTTTAGTTAAAAAAAAACATGTAAGATGTAGCATAACCTAAAGAAAATCTAAGATGTCAGTGTCGTTTTGAAAGCTATGATTTACTGTTAAGGCTGTGAAAAAAATATTTTAGCCATAGTTATGTGTAAACTTTAATGTCAATGCTGAACCTTCTCAGGACATTTCTTGAAAAATCTAATTTCTCAGATAAGATGGTCCAGAGACAAACAAATGGTTAGGGAATAAGAATAGGTTTAGTGTTAGTAGTTTGTATAACTATTATGCAGCACAGCCAGATGCTTCCATTCACACACAGAATTGCTCTGCTCCATGTTTGCCACTTCCCTCATCCAATACTCGCCATTTATTATTTTGGATATTTTGAAACCATGCTCCCTCTTTGTCCTTGATAATGAGTTAGTCAAGCTTTTTGCTATAAGCCTCTGATGGTGACCGACTAAGGATGTGGAAGTTTCATGATAATTACTAAGAGCTAAGATAAGAGGCAGCTGAAAGAAAAAAGTCATGTTATCAATGGAGCGATCATTAGTTTGCTGCTGATCAGTGTGCTAATACGCTCTGTGGCACACAAGGAGTTTTAATTAGGCTAATGAGAAACAGCATTCAGCTGATATCAAAGTAATGACACATGCGGACACGCCTGGACATCTAAATAGAATATTCAATCACTTCAAAAATGAGCTTTTCACATTCAATTACTCTCTATTATGCACTGGATAAATGCGGTCAGTGCTTGGCTTAGCACTGGTGAGTAAACATTAGGAAAAGTTGAGTGAAGGAAGGGCACACATAGAAGTCTGCAAATACTAAAATGACACAGAAAGACCAGATGGTTAATATTTTCTTTGAATTAACATGTGGGATATTATGGAAAAGCCTATTTATTTCACTAGTTCATTTCTCTGTGAATATATAGATTCAGTACATGCAGTGTGAAATATTTCAAGCATTTATTCACCTTAATTGTGACGATAATGGCTATGATTATGACAGTTAATGAAAACCAACTATCAGCATCTCATACAATTTGAATATTACCCCAAAACATGTAATCATCATAATCTTTGCAACTAAAACAAATAAATACTTGAAATATTTCACTCTGTGTGTACTGTATCTATATACTGTAATATATTAATTTTACTCTTTGAATTGAACTACAGAAATAATTTAATTTTTTTATGCTATTCTAATTAATAGATGTCCTCTGCTCGTACTTTACACAGCACACAGTAAGCACACACGGATACTGAATGCTATGCGTGTGTAAAGTAAACATGGGCTTAAGGTTTTATATCCCAGCATGCATTCTGCTCAGGTCCTGTCTCTCCTCACACATCTGCCAGTTAGACTTTTACAACCTCCATTATTATTATTGCATGTTGTTTCTGTTTAAAGCCTGGCAATTCTGTTTGTGCTCTTGATAACGTCATATGCCAAAATGGAGATACGACAATGGCCTTATGTTGCTTTCTTCTAATGCCTGACCAAATACTCCTGCCTTGTTCCCACTGTGTTCTGGGCTCTCTGACTCTCGGCCTGTCTCCTACCATCTGTTCACAATGCCAGGCCTGGGTAGTTTTACTGCTTAAAAGGGACTCTCCTAACCACCCATATATGTTCATTTATTATTCTCTGTGGTCTGTGCTATTTTTGTCCTTATACAGTAGTGGTAGGACACTGACCGAAGCTGTGCAAGGAGTAAAAAAAAAACAAAAAAAGGGATGCACAAAAGGTTACTAATAGGGAATATGTGGATGGGAGGCAAGGTGATATAAAACACATTTTAAAGCAATGCTTGTCCAAATCCTAGGGGGGGGGGGGGGGGGGTCACACGTGTACTCTTTGTGCTAGTCTCTAAGTCTATATAAATGAAGACGGTTGTGTCAGGAAAACATCCGGCATAAGACCTATGCAAATTATTATTTTTTTTTATAATTAGCATTTTTTAAACAAACAACAGTTAAACTGAAAGCATAATAACAATGACAAGACAAATAACAATAAAGACATTTGAACAATTACATGGTACAAATATGAAGCATTCACACACATTCAAACAAACAATTTCATCACGGCACTACTCCATTTTACATAAACAACAAACATTTACATTTCCTTCCCAGTCATTATTTCAGTAAACCTGGCACATCGTTTTTGGGAAATATTTTTCTGCATCCTTCTACTTTATGATACTGTTCCAAAAATATATATATAATGAGACATATTCAAGGACTCTGCATTTCTAGCATTAAAAATAAATCTTTTACCTAAAATAGAAACATTCAGTCTCTCCAACAAACCCTAGGACCACTGACAGAAGACAGACAGACCTAAGCAACATTGGGAGAGTAAGAAAATTCTACAATACATCAATCCTACTAATGGCTGTATTATTTTTTTGTGATTGGACAATACTTTCATGTTGTTGCTTATTTTACTAAAAGGCAGCTTGTTTGTGAAATACAGTTGTAGTACTTACTATACTGATTATTAAATGTGTTTCATAAAATTTTGTTCATGTAGTGTTATACCAGTATATGCACGCGTTAGGTGAATTGGGGGTGAATTGCCCCTAGTGAATGAATGTGAGAGTGAATGGTTGTGTGCCAGTATATCTTTCTGTGTCAGCCCTGCGACTAAGTAGCCACTGTCCAGGGTCTACCCCTGCCTGAGGCACATAGTTGCTGGGATAGGCTCTAGTCAACCGTGCCTTCTTACAGGAATAAACATAAGATGAATAAGAATAAATCACTCTATAGCATCTTTGTTACAGCATTGCACTATATTGATATACAGTATATTGTCTTATCAGATTCTTGCCCGTGCACAGCCCTATGCCAAATCAATACACACTGCACACTAGGAGTCAAATGATTTGCTTTGGTCAAAAGGAATGGAAAATAACAGATGGTTGTCCATAAGAGAAATACTTGAGCACAAAAAAAAAAAAAAACACACACACACACAAATAAAAAAAAAAAAAACCCAGAGATCAAATAAAGAGCGACACTTGAATAAGGGAGAAGTTGGAGGTGGGGTCACGGCGTAATGGTGCTGCTGCATTTTTAATAGTTGGCCACTTTAGAGCGACCCTTGTCTAATGGATTCTCAGCTTCTTAAAAGCTCCTGTCAGAGCTGTCTACCTCAACCGGTTACACTACAAAAAATACTGAGATCTTTGTTAGCCCTCCACAACACTTCCTGATAAAACATCCAGTGATCTAATACTGTCTGGCAGTGAACATAATTCCAGTTAGTAACGCAGATGTTTTGGCAAATTCAGCTTGGAGCGAAATTTATTTTCAGCAACAAATAAAACACCAGAGGCTTAAAAAAATGTCCATGTCACGACTGCTTAAGAATTACACATCCCTGTATTTGTGAGTTGGCTTTTAGCACAACGTGCTAAGTGCCCGACAAAGACTTTTATTGTGGGATAAAAGTAACTGGCAAAGAGCACAACCTTTAGCTGTTAGGCTATTTTAAGGCTTCTTGTGTGTATTTAGTGCAGCCAGGAAAAAGGCCTAGTTAGTGTTTGGAGATAGGGAGAGATCATATTGATTTCAACCTTTAAAGCAGCATGAATCAGTAAAAGAAAATGGACTACTTTGAAAACTGTCCTGTAGCTCCCTTGACTTTTTTCTAAGTGTCTTAAAGGTTGGAAATATGAGTCAGACTAACTTTTTGAGGAAACTGTAAGATTAAAAATGAACCAATGTGATATCTATTGTGCTTTGTAAAATATATATTTTTTGCCTTTATTACCACCACTTAAGTCCTAAGAGGTTCTGTTTTTTTCTGTAGGCAACATAACTCGAAATTTTATAGTCAGTGTTTAATTACATTTAAAGGAAAGGTCAGAAATGGGCCACGAACAATTGGTAAGCTTTTCTTATGTACAGTATTTGGATGACTGGCTGTATCAAGGATTTTCTACATGATTCCTTAACAGCAAGATATGGCCAATTTGGTCTGGTAACACTATGTTATGCAAAACATTTTGGTCATATTTTGATGAATTTATAAATTATGGGCTAAAGAACAAATGGTAAAATGTTAGCATGGCTGTAGATCACTGTCTGGATTTATTTTTATTTACACAATTCTTTATCACTGCAAGGCAGGATGCACTTTAGGTGAATCTGGATTACAGTGTGGCTCTGTACTGCCTTGGCGGAGGTCTGCAATCGCCAAGTGCAACCCTATCATTCATTTAATATTAATATCCAAACGATAACGTGTCTAGTAAGCAACATAGAAAAATATGGGCCATAGCTTAAACCTGTGAATATTATGCCTTGAAAAGCCAATTGTTTCTTCTCCTAGAGCTATTCTCTCAAAACTGCTGCCATTTAAACACGCTGGATGTCTTTTTGCATTGTCTTCGAGGCAGTCACGCTCAATAAGTATTCTAAAAGTTGGTGCTTCTCTGAATATTAACACATGCCTCTATTATACACAATTTAACCTAGTATAATGAGAAGGCTTATTTTGTTTCTTAGTAAATGATTTTTTTTGTCCATGAGAGCTTGCTTGCTTTATTATACCACACATCTCTCACTGCAGTTTAATGATCTCTAATGAATTCAGCATTTAATTAGGCCGTCATCGGTTATGAACATTCACTGATTAATTTTTTGAACTGGAGGAGAATGGCAAGATGTTGTAAATATTTAATCAAACAGATGATTATGAACCATACTCTCTGGAAAACATCTAAAGCCATGTCCTGTATTCATTTGCACTACAGGCTAATAAAGCTGAATTGAAAACAGCAGCTTCTTTCCTTGTGGCTTTTCCCTTCTGGGGTAGTCACACCAAACCATTTGCCCACTAGTGTGCAATGTTTTGCATACTGATTTGGCAGAGGTTTAATGCCAGATGCCCTTCCAGATACAACCGTCCTCCCTTTATCCAGGCTTCGGGACCAGCACAAAGAATACACTAGCTTGTGACCTTATGCACACAACAATAAATTGGAACATCCTAGAAAAGTGAAGTTATATCTATAGTTAAATTCAAAAAGTGAAAGATACAGTTATAATAATGCTTATACTGTATAGTGCTCTTCTAGACACTCAAAGTCGCTTTAAAATTTTGTGCATTATTCAGTCACTCCTCAGTCACACTCGGTGGTGGTGAGCTACTTCTGTAGCCACAGCTGCCCTGCGGCAGAGTAACGTGTGGCTGCCAGTCTGCGCCTGCGGCCCCTGCAACCACCATCAAACACAATTGCACTGGCACATTCATACATTGGCAGGGTAGGGGAAGTGTCTTACCTAAGGACACAACAGCAGCATGCAATGCCAGTAGTGAGGATCGAACTGTCAGCCTTCAGGTTATTGATACATTTCAACCGTTAATTTATTTTATATTTGTTTGATTATTTGGATTTGGTATAGATTTTGCGCTGGATGGCCTTCCTGTCACTATCTTCTCTGTGTATCCAGGTTTGGGACAGGCACAAAGAGTTCACTTGCTTGTGATCCTCTGTGGCTAAATGATTATGTTATGTTAAGTAATATTCAATTTTATGAGATACTGACTGTATTTTCTTTATTAACTGTATGTCATAATCATCACAATTAAAATTATAATCAAATCATTTGTAATGTTGGAATTGTACTGAAATAAATTGTTTTCCCCCATGATTTTATAATTTATAGTTGATCATATGCCGTCTAAATGATTTTTTTTCTTTTTTCATTGTTTTTGATTGTAAAATCATGATGTCATTGATGTGGGGATTTGGTCGGTACATTTCGTATTATCATTTCCATTCATTGTGTGAGCTCTCTGGTGGTTTGGTGGTGGTTCTGCGTTGGTGGGCGAGTGATCCTTACACCAGGGACCAGGCAGATAATTGAAAGAATGGCCTACAGGGATTTGCCCTACACTGTTGTTTCTAATGCGACTTAGCTCTTTCTTCCTTCATTCCTTCTCACTCTCCTTATCTTTTCTTTGCTTGTCTTTTACTCTCAGTCCTTGAATCAGAAAATCTTGGCAGACTGGTCAGTTATCAACTCTTCAGTGACTATGAAATTATTTTTTTCTTTCTTGATACACTACACTTGCCTTGAATGCCATTTAACTGTCTATAAAGCTGGACCTGCCTTCTTTCTTTCACTGGAGTTGAGAGTTGATGCCGAGGAAAGTCACCTTTCTCTGAGATAATTCACTTCAACACAAGACATAATGGTGCATGCTGGGAACATTATTGGGCTTTATCAGAACTTGATGAATGCTGGGCCAGCCCATATAGCAATGATTAAGTAGATTTGGCTTACTATAAAATATAGTGCTACTCTTGTATGGTATAGTTGGAACTAAGGGCTGCAGGAATTTGTAGCAAAATAATGATAGACCAAAATAGTGATAGACCAAAAAGATATTTGACACTGTATGTAGATCTGGAGAGGGGCTGACAGTGGTGCAGTGGTACACATAGGTTTATAGTAACACACATGAAGCACACAAAGTGAAAAGCCTTTCACATGGTGACATTCAACTGTGATGTGATTGTGAAGTAGTAAGTCATTTAAAATCACTGTTACTTCAAAGCTTTGGTGGTGCATTTTAGTTTTCTATAGCAAACTTGAAGTGAAGTATCCTCTTTTCTTGCTTCGTTTCAGAAGAGTACATAAGAAATCAGTGTTAAAGTCTGTAAAGCCACCACAGTGTTTGCTTCGCACAGACACTTTAGTTGGGTTACAGACAAACTCTTGTCTCTGAGCCAGAGGTGGCTGACCAGGCTAAACGTCTCCCATTCCTGCTAATGAAATCCTGAATAAAACCCTCCCTGAACAGCCTGATCCCAAACACACATACACACACACAACCTCTGCCGTCCTGGTAGAGGATTATCCAGTGAAAACACTCCTTTTGTTGGGTCCCAGTCAAATTACTTTTTGGAGTGCTCACGCTTTTATCAAAGTTATCTACGTAATGTGTGTGTGCGGGCATGCATGTCAGGCCAGTCCAAACATAGGCTGTTGTGATTACAGAGAGTACGTCCAAACTGAATGGTTGCTAATGACACTTGAAAGTAAGCTGTTTGCATTTCTCCCAGTTGGTGAGTGTGTGTGCTTACCCATGCCAGTGATTTGCTAAAGATAGTTTAAGACCAAATTCACAACGGTGTGTGTGTGTTGGCAGGCCGCTCTGGTGTTTGTGGCGTTTCAGCTTGACATTTGTGAATAAGGGCAGCTGTACTTATAAACATCAACATAGTGAAGTTGCACTCGTGCTGCACTTTTGCTCCTGTGTTAAAACGTTATGAAAGCTCTACATTACTACATTAATACAGGGTCACTGGTTCAGACGTTGAAAGGACCTGCTTCACATTTTGACAAGTGCCACACCTCTCAAAGTGAAGGTCAAGTGTGTGAGCAATTAAGCTGAAAATTTAAGCCAATTAAGTGTCATAACATGTAGTCTGGCCACAAGAGGCTTTTCAAGTAGAAATAAACATGTTACAGCAACAAAAAATTTCCAGGCCATCTATTTCTCCTTGTTTCTTTATTTGTCTTTCTTTCTTTCATTTTTGAAAATGTCATCCAAAACTCATTTTAGTTCTGTCACTAACAGACAAGCCAACAAACCATTGCTGGTAAAATCGTAATCTAACAACATAATTATTTACTATTTTGAAAACATACACACTGAAATGATAATAATCTTGCTACAAAGGATGACAAGAAGCGTACACTGTGCCAGTCCCAAGCCCAGATAAATGGAGATGCAGATAACTGTACACTAGTTGGCAGATGAGTTGCTGTGGCGACCCAAGAAGAGAAAAGCTGAAAGGAAAGAAGACACAATGAAATTTGTAATAAGGTTTACTGAGTTTTTACTGAGTAGATACCTTCCATTACAGCTGCTAAAGTATATTGACATCTTTTTGCTTTCTGAGCTGACTTTCACAGCTTCAGAGCATTTATCGAATCAAAACTTTTTCTTCCCCTGACACTTGGCTCCTCTACAGTTATAGTTAAAAATTTATACTGCCAGTGTGAAGAGGTTCTGACAAGGCAATGTTTCATAATCCTATAGGCTGTTAACATAATGAAAAAACTTATTTGGGGTTGCCATTTGTTCATTTTCATGCATAAAATGTAAGCAATGAACCACCTGTGCACAAATCATTGAATCAGAGTTGTATTTGCTCTCTTTTTTTTTTACATGTACACCAGTCAGGCATAACATTATGACCACTGACAGATAAAGTGAATAACACAGATTATCTCTTCATCGAGGCATATTTTAGTTTATATAAGGCAGCAAGTGAACATTTTTGTCCTCAAAGCTGATGTATTAGAAGCAGGAAAATAGGCACGCATAAGGATTTGTGCAAGATTCATAAGAACCAAATTGTAAAGGCTAGACGACTGGGTCACGGCATCTTCAAAACTGCAGCTCTTGTGGGGTGTTTACGGTCTGCAAATGGTCAATATCTATCAAAAGTGCTTCAAAACAGAGACAGTGCTGAACTGTTCTGATAAAGGTGTCAGAATACATGCTCATGGGGCTTCATATCAGGCAGTTGGTGATAATGTTATGGCCTGATTGGTGTATAAGTCTGCATTACTTGTATGGTTAATTATTTTCTGGGATACCATCTTGCAGCCTGGGCAGTGGCCAAAGCTAGTCGACTAGGCACACATTGTTAAGCTCCTATTCATTCACACTACTGGCTCCCTCTGAGACTCGAAGTTGTGTTCCCTACAAGTTTTGGCAGATAGCTGTAGGTGCGTGCGAGATCTGGGCTTGTGCCGGCGGAGACACAAAGAAATGATGCATTGAGTGCTAAAGTGAGAGATAAACACAACTTAGAAGAAGTAAAGCAGGCATGTGAGTGTGTGTGCGTGCCTTCGTATGTCAAGGTGCAAACCAGCTTTGTAGTGAAGTGTTGATTTAAGTGGAAGTGGGATAAAAGCATGGCAGACAGTACTGAGGCATGTTGTACAGTGTGGCCTTTCAGCACACTTCTCCTGTGTTTGTGACAATGTGGAGGATCTTGTGTGAGAAAATGTTGCATGTGTTACTCTGGTGCTCATATTGGTGGAGCTGTACAACAAAAGGAAGATTAGCACAGCTGCCACAGCTACTACCACCAATATTAAATCTACCAAGTGTTTATTTAATTAGTGTGGTGGAAAGTTACTTCTACAGATACTTTTAATCAATTACTTTCTGACTACATTTTCTAAAACATACTTCTACTTGTGTAAGTTCTGCTCTCATGCTTTCAGTCTCGCAGTGTCATGCGTATCAATTTAATTTAGCATATTTCACTACGAAGTAGGGGTGTTTGTTGTTAATCGATTAATCCTTAAGCCTTATTTACATAATCGATTGTTATGTTGTACAGTAGAGAAAAGGTACGCACCATTGGAGAGTTAGGGCAAATTAAACATAAAATCAAAAGCCTATAACTTGTTTTTATTTTTAAAAAGTCACTTTTTATTATGGTTCATGACTTTGAATTTAATAAAAAGTTATTTTATTATAAAATGTAATGATAGGTGATGTCAAGCTGGTGGTTAATGGTTAATCAATAAACATTTGTAAAGACTACCAATTAATAGATTAAAGTAAATTCACCAAATGCTCCTACTGCGAAGCATTAAACTATGAACTATTGTTTATCTTTTTCAATTATGTCCTTATCATTTCCATCTGTGTCTTGATGCTTTGGCATCTAAGTAGTGCATTGTGCAGTAATTGTGCATCAATGAAAATCTAGTTCCTTAAGATAATAATATACAGTATGTAGTATATAAAAAAAAACATATTTGTCAAGTCCCCAAAGTCTTTTAAGTCTCAGTATTTTCATGTCCTTGTAACATTGCATGTATTTTATATCAAAGGACCAACTGAACACTGAACAATGCTTCCAGAAAGTGGCTTGAATAGATGTCTTTTCATGTTGGTGACTTTGGGAGTGTAAGACTGACAGGTGTGGTAACAATAACACTGAAACCCTGATTTTAAAACCTTGAGCACGAGCTTACTATAACTGACAACATAGCTGCATGCAAAGTTATTAGACTATATGCATAACATCGTCCACTCTCTTGCTCTCAAATATTAAACATGTCTCCTTATACACATTTTTACATTTATTCTAAGCTAAATAGATGGATCAATTTTTTACCAAGAAATAGTTAACCATCTCTGCATTAATAGTTCATAATTACACGCTCATTCTAATGCTTCTTGTTGCTTGTCATTTGTGCTGAACCATCAGAAGAAGCAAAGACATTTGTCTGCGTGTGGCACAGCAGCAATCTGCATATTTCATTGATTTAACTTCCTGTATGAATAATTAAGTCCCTGGGAGCCATATACTGTATGTTTGGCCCTTTGTATGCAGATGCTCTCTTGTAGCAGAGCACAGGCTGCATAGATAATATGTGCATGTGCAGACGTAGTTAACACGAGTGGACATGTGTTTGCATTTGTAGAGGCCATTTTGAAGTTGATTAAATTGTACTTGCTATATTAAGGCGTCCTCAGAGCAGATTGTGAAAGCGCAGTTTTATGAAAAGCCTGACATTGTTCTTGGACGGTGCATATTTTTGGCTGTGAGGGTGTTTCATTTGTATTGTCTTTGGATCGTCCTGTGACTTTACTGACTTGTTCCAGCTCTATTGTTGCTGGCTAAGCTGCAAAGAATTTCCCAAACTCATATTAAACCTTTTCACTTCTGGATCTTTTGTCAGCCCTGGATTCTAACTCCCTATGCAACGGCGCTTCGTGCGTGAAGCAAGCCAGATGTTCCATTAATTTTTGAAAGCAAAGTCGACAGATGACAGGAAAAAGGAATACAAGGAATGCGTTAAAGGTCCCTGTGCCGGATGTTCCTTTGGCACCATTAACCACAGTGTTAAGGAACCGAGCCGCTGGAATGTCAAAATTTAGATACATGCATACACTCACACAAGAAAAAACATCTACAGCAAGCATCTGACTGTGATACATGTAATCCAGCCACGGGGGGTCACAAGTTGCGTACTCTTTGTGCTGGTCCCAAGCCTAGATAAATAAAGATGGTTGTGTCATTAAGGGCATTCAACATAAAACCGTTGCCAATTGAATATACAAATAACTACATGCTAGGTTGCAGATGACTTTCTGTGGTGACCTCAGAAAGGAGAAGCCAAAAGGAAAGAACAGATTTGAATGTAATAGCTCAAGTAATATTTTTTTTGACATTAACAATGAAAGATTAATTGTAAATGTTTTTACTTGTGTTGGTTTGTTAGTCAGTTAGCACTTTTGTCTCACAGCAAGAAGGTCTCAGGTTTGATTTCTGGAATGGACAGAGCCTTTCTCTGTGGAGTTTAAATGTTTTCCCCATGTCTGCTGCGGTTCCCTCCGGGTGCTCCGGTTTCCCCTACCACTAAAAAAAATTGAAAAAAAAATTAGCTTGGCCCATAGTGGTGGCACACTCAGGACTAACCCTCCATCTGACCATCTATGTAACTTCATTGTACACCTTGTATGTATAATGACAAATAAAACACATAAAGAGAAGTGGAACATTTTGATGAAATGTTTAGTTCAGTAATCGGCCAAGAAAGAAATGGCTCGATTTTGATATGGTTCCAGGAATTTTTTTGAAGTATTCTCTACCCTTTGCGAGATAGGGTCAAAGATATTACTAGCCACATGTGGTCAGTAGAGGAACTTATGCTTGGTATGGGGTTCTTTACTATTGTCAGATATAAGATCTTTGTGCCTCCGTGAACAGAGCATTTGATCCTGAATCAGAAGCTCCCCAGTTTGAGTCCCGGTCTTGTGCCAGTCCCAAGTCCGGATTAATGGATGGGGTTCTGTCAGGAAGGGCATCTGGTGTAAAAACCTATGTCAATGTGCAAATCACTGTTTTTTAGGAAGCAGATGATTTGCTGTAAGGAAAGAAGGGATCTGAATGTGATGCATGCAGGGCTTGACATTAACACTAGCCGACTGGCCAAATGGCCAAAGATTTTTTTGGGGGGGCAGTAACATTCTTTCTCCCACTAGCCACTCTTTTTACATGTTTTAAAAGATGGTAGATCTTTTTTTTTTAACAATCAACAATCATCAATCAATGTCCATATATGAAAAACAAATTCTTTAAGCTTATACTATAAAATATACACAAAACCTTAACTAATTGTGTCTAGTAAAAACACTAATTGGCTAATAACTTTTGACAAAGACTAGCCACAGTGACCAGTGAGCAAAAACATAAATGGGTTAGGGTTAGTGTTAGGGTTAGGTCAAGCTCTGAATGCATGCATTTATGCCCCACAAACAAAAAGAGCATGAGTCAACTGCTGCTGGATAAATGCAGGGGGCAGTGGGAGTATAACAGGAGGAGCTCAGTGCGACAGTCTGTAGCACTCTTACCAATACCAAGCCTAGAATTATCCTCTCAGCAGAGGTCTCGCTCAATCCTCGCCGTCTCTCTCCACAAGAAATCAATGGCTTGAGGGACTTTCATTCAGTGCAGCAAGAGGGACCCACCTGCATACGCACCGCACAATGACCGCAGATAATTTATTCGACTGTGCAGGGTGAGGAGACAGTTTTGTGAGCTGTATGCTAAAATGATCATACTGATGACTGAATTTTATGCCTCTGTTTTGCATTATCTCGCTTGCTCTATATTAGATTAAATAGCAAGCAGACAGAGGTGAAACGCGTCCAATCTTCTTATTGCACCACGGTAAGTTGATCCAAGGGATTATTTTCAAAAAAATGTATTTCTGTAATAGATAGCTTCTGCTGCTGGGCTACTGTGTTTGTGCAATAGCCATAAATACAGTACATTCACTTCCATAGACAGGGCATAGAAAGGACAGAAGACAACAAGTTCTAGCCAAACACAGTCATTTCTTTAGTGGGATACTTCTCAGATGACATTAGCACCATAGCAAAAACACCCATTAAAGTCAGTCAGAGGACAATCAGTAAAAAAGATGACAAATGTAGCCACGATAGGAGATAGTAACTTAAGCTTAAAGATGCTCATAATGATAGCAAAACATGTCTATCCCAGGGGCCTAGGGTTTCAGAAGATACTGAGAAAATAAAGGATAAAACAGGACAAAGAGAGAGGGTCAAGTAAAATATGACAAGCTTTATTGTTGAATTGTTTGGATCACAGGTTGGCTTCTTATCTGAGGGAGATCTGTGGGCTGATGGAGAAGAAAAGAACTTGCTGACCATCATGTGCTGTTTCTATGCCTGGGGACTTAAGTGCTTTGATAGCTCAGCAAATGCATTTTTTACAGTGATATGGAAAGGTTATGGTAAATGTATTTTAAGCTACACATATTACATCCACCAAGGAGGCTAGATTTTCACTTGTGCTGATGTGTTGGTTGTTTTTTTGTTAAAAAGATAACTGGTATAGTAATACTCAGATTTTAATGATATGTTCAGACCAAAAATGGGCCAAGAAGGAAATTATACATTTCGGATGTGGATCTAACACCATATGGATCAAGGAACTTTTTAAAGGATTCTGTTCCATTGTGAGGTAGGGCCAATTCTTTCCACATCAGACCAGTAGAAAAACTGATTATTGGCTATGGATTTTTTTTTCTTTGCCATTGTGACATACAATATAAGAGCTTTGCTGTTCAACTGAGAGAGCATTTACTCCTGAACTAGAAGATTGCCAGTTTAAGTCCTGTTCTTGGCACTATATCTTTACCTACTTGTATATCTGAATCTATAGATATCCAACATCTTTATTGCGAGATAGGGCCTTTAGTTTTCACTTTGAGTTTAATCAAATGGCAGATTTAGACAGTTTTTACCATGAAAGGTGGTGACGTTAGATACCAAACTAATGTGTAAGTATTTTCTCACCTCAGATAATTATTTTTATGAAATGAATAACATTTCTCCATTGCATATTGTAAGATAAATGGTAGTTAGACCAGACGTTGTTACAGATGGACGTCCTTCAACACGGTGCGACTCATTTCCAGACACACAATCTGGATTCTCCAACAGTCATCGAGAGTCAAGAAGTCCAGAGGAATCACAGAGTGAGTGACGAGCCCAGACAGAAGGGAATAGTGAAGGAATCAGACAGACTCTCGCCTTCCTCCAAAGTACCGCCACAAGCTGTTGATTTCAGTCTGCCAGCCTCGCTCCACTGCCCAGCCTTAGATAAGCTCAGAGTCTGGCTCTGAGTGTGCGATGCCTTATATTTATTAAGTTATATGGATGTAAATCTGTTTACACACTTGTCACTCTGTGTCCGTATGGAGACAAAATACAGATCCTCAGAATGCAAATTTGAGCATGCATGTTATAAAAACTGACAGTAAACACTAACAGAAGGACTATTCTTGAAGTTGAAGGTGTCTTGTGGGCAGTTAAATATACTTTTTATTCCCTATTTTTAATGAGACGTCTATGGTCTATGAGGAAAATAATTTATGGTCTATAGACGATATGGCGATGTACTATACTGCAGAAACCACTGAAGCATATTTTTCAGACACTTTTCTGTCTACTTTACAAGTTATCTCAACAGGATATCCTATTTGTAATGCTTTTTACATTATGATAGTGATATTATTGTTATTAAGATAGTGCCACATTGCTGACGAAGAATTATTATTGATATATTTGGCATTTAGTGGCACAGGGGGAAGAAGTATTTTTAAAGCAAAAGTAAAAGTACTGAACTAAATTATTACTTGATTAGAAGTAAAAATGTTTATTTAAGCAGAAAGTACCACTGAAGGTATTTGTTAGCAAAAAAACACTACTGTTACTACTACTGTTAATTTTACTAATACTACTGCTGCTATTACTGCTACTACTACTTCTACTAAAACCGTCACTACCATTGGTTTTACTAGGCAACAAAACACTTATTTAACTATTTTAACATTTTACTATTACTCGCCACAAAAATATTAAAAGCAAGTTTGGTTTAGAAAATGTACCCAGAAAACAAAAAAAAGTATTTTAGTAAAAATGTTCCTCCTTTCTTCAGGTGCAAGCATTAACAACAGGTCAGATAATAGATGCATTAAAATGTAGTTATTTATATACATTAATATCAGTTTAGGTACAACAGAATTAGACATTTTTGTTAGAGAGTGCCAGCACAGATAAGTGAGCGTGAATTACTTTATATTCTTCACACTTGCCTGTATGCTGCAGAATGTTCACATACATATTCCCATAAGCTTCCTATGTAAAAACACTCAACTGTCTTCAATGGTCCCCTCCCATCTTTTACTTTCAAGGAAGGGTAATCCCTCTTGTAGCTAATGTGCTGTGACATTTCATGCTACAATAGGATTTGGGAGACACTATGTATTCTCATGGTGCTGGGGTCTGCCTGATAACCCGTGGCTGTCTGGGTGATTGTGGACTGCGGCAACACTCCGACTTTTTAGTTTTATCTCACTCTGGAAATTCTCAAGGTGAAAATTCAATTCATAATTTTTTAAGGTGGCACATTGTCAATAGACCGCAAGGACCTTGTTTTGTCCTTTGTTTTTTTTCCATACCAAATAAAATAAATAAATAAATAAATAAAAGAATAAATGCACATAATCAATTTGATATATTTAGCATCAAGCCTGTTGTGACAGATCATCTGGATCAGTGGTTTGGGTGACGCCAAATCTAATTCTTTTGCTCTCTGTGTAGTCCAAGTTTGACACCTACCACAGTGTGACATTTGGATGGCGTTGTGCTTTATGTGTCAAGCATTGCATATTGACAGAGCTTATCCTATGTGATTGAAATAATGATTTTCATGCTTCCCTCTCTTGCAAGTGTCCAAGTAGAAATGAATTTGCATTATAGATTTGATGAGCCAATACAGTTTAAAGGCATGCAAACTGTAAAGGCCAAGAGCAGTAAATGAGATTATAGTGGAAAAGGGAATTTCATTAACTGTATATCACAATTGAAAAGATACACATTTAAAATATTTCACTTTATTTGTTCTGAATTTATTTTTGCTTTGTATTTCATGTCTTTCCTTTTGGCTTTTTCTTCCACAAGAAATCATCTGGCTACAGTTTTGTATTAAAATGCATTTTGATTTGGCAAAGTCTTGAGGCAGATGCCCTTCCTGACGCAACCCTCTGCGTTTACCCAGGCTTGGGATCGCCACAAAGAGTACACTGTGATGCCCTGTGACTGGATTTCACTATAAATTGTACTAAAGAAATAAATTGACTTTTCCATATTGTAATGTATGTAGTGTAATGTGTCTTGTGCTTAACGGAAAACAAACAGCATTATTGTAAAAGCTGCAGTATTCTGGTAAATTATGTATGCATCTTTTCTCAAGTAAGAGGTGTAATCATGACACAGAGAGCCGTTTTTCATTTTCCCTCACTTGGTCTGAAGGCCGAAGTGTTTATCTCACAAACAGAGCTGATGTGAGAGGATAGCATGTGGGGGTGGCTCATGTGCTCACAAACCTTCAGGCTTGCATAGACGGCTGCCAGAGTGCCGTCAGCTGGACAGGGCTCTGAGCGGGCATTGTGAGAGATGATAAGGGCTCAATAGCATGCATGACATTAATAGCTGATTTTTTTTAGCATTTGATCAAAGAAAAGTGCCTAATTGGGTCAAAAGGCTGCTTAGAATTCATTTAGGCGTATGAATAGTACTCTGGCTTCCTCCTGCCATCCAAAGACATGCATAGGTGAATTGGTGAATCTGATTGCCCCCTGTGAGTGAATGAATGAACGTGAGAGTGAATGTCAGTGTATGTCTTTGTGTCAGCCTTTGTGACTAACTGGCCACTGTCCAGGATGAACTCTGCCTAAGGCCAGTATAGTAGATTAATGAATAACTGTATGTCTATAAGGTAAAGCAACCATTGACCCCAATATAATGGATGTTTGTGTGAAGAAGGTTGGCCAGAGATAGAGTTGCTACAATTTGCGTCATTAAATGAAGGTGTGGTTGGATCCAGAAAGTAACACCAAACATCACATCTCAGTGTTGGCTGGCAGGTCTGGCTATCTCTGATCATTGCAGAGATGTAGGAGTATGGTTACCTGCTCCTATAGGCACAGAGTAGTGTAGTATGGTTTAGTATGGCACAGCTTGGTACTTCAAACCTGTTAAGAGCTGTATTGGGATTAATCAGAAGACGTCAAGTCATTTCTTATGAGGAGCAGTGCATGAGACTGGAGGTATAGAGTGGAAGAGGTATATTGTTATGTTTAACCTTTGCTTTTGAAACATGTTAACAGCAGTGATTTTAATTTACAAAGCAAAAGCCGTGTGATACCACTGAAAACTGAAAACAGCTGTTGCTAAAAGGGCTAGCTTGATTTTAAATAAAAAAAATGATCTGCCACTTAATCACAAGAACAAGACTGAATAATTGATGGAATTGATTTAAATAATGTTTTTTTTTGTTGTTGTTGTTTTTTTGCTTCTTTTGTTTCTATTCAAGCCTGGCAATGTTTTGCTCCAACTTTTGGAAAGCCACCACTCTGATGCTTGAGTTACCTGTACTGACTGGACCCACACTGCCTCAGTAGAAAGAAGGCTTTATATATACAATACCTTATTGTACAGTGAAATCATCAAATTGCAAGGACATACCACAGTCACTTATGATATGACAGGACAAGGCAATTAGAGGGTGGCATGTTGCAGCTGCCCATGTGTTTTATCTTTAATAGAGGACACAGGGGCTGTTGCTGTTTCATATTTCACTATTTATTTAGAAGGTCACGTCAAAACCATACACTCAACCCATAAAAGTTCTTTCAACATTAAATGCATCTGCAATGAATTACAATATACTGGAAAAGGCAGTCTATTTGAGTAGTTCAATTTAGATTTATTTATTTGCACAAAAAACAAACGATAAAAACAATAATACACAATTTAAAAGACTGTGCAGGAGAGGTGAAGAAGACCAGAAGGTCTTATAAAACCACCTCCCCATATGTCAAGATTAAACACAAAATCCGATAAACACCAACTATTTAAAAAATGTTAAACATTATTAAAAAATTAACTTAATTCTTAATTGTCTTTTAAAAGATAGAAGTGTGGATATAGACTGAAGAGCTGGAGATAAACTGTTCCAAAGGGAAGGCCCCTGATATTTAAGAATACATTGACTAAAGTTGACTAAAGTTGACTAAAGTTCTACAAAATGGGAGATGAAAGTCTCTGGAGTGACGTGTTGAATAGGAGTGAATATCTGAAGAATAAGTGAAAAAATTATGAAAAACAATAAGTAAATTGTAGTTAAGTGTACATACTTTTACATGAAAAGACAAACACAATAGATATTAACATTAAATATTGTTAAAAAAAAATTATTTTCTAAAAAGAAGTGCTGATGAAGACAATCTGTTTGAATAATTCATTATTCTCAAGAATTTCTTTTGAATTAGTAGAATCTTGTTAAGATATGTTTGGCTTGTACCGCCCCAGATGATATTACAATATGTTATATCTGGATAGATTAAACTATAATATAATGTCATCATACATGGACAATTAATAAAACAACAAATTTTACTCGCCTATAGATTTCATAGTTAATTTAAAGGGAATATATTCAGTGTGCACAGAGTGAAATATTTTAAGCATGTATTTAACTGGGATGATTATGTAATGTTTTGTTAAATTCTACACTTACAAATTACCAAATGTTGGTTTTCATTAACTGTAAGCAATAATCATCATTATTAAAATAAACAGATGCTGGAAGTATTTCACTTTTAATAAAGCTAGTGAAATGAACCGACTTTCCCACAATATTTAATTGTTGATGTGCTGCCTTCTCAGTAACAAAATGGCTTCATAGCTTTTTACCAAGCTTTTTTCAAGCCATTTCCCTTCACTATAAAAACTCTAGACTTAGAACAAACGATATAAAATGCCTCACAATGCATCACAGTGTCCTCCTTAGTTAAGTTCTGATTAGTAAGTGTCCCGTGAGTTTCAGCGAGGTGACTTGTCATTGTGACTGTCTGCTGGATCCTTGTTGAGAGCGTGACGCCCAGGCCGAGACAGATGTGTGTCACACCCAGATTCAGACGACAGTGCTGGCGTGTGTATATATGTGTGTGAGTGTGTGTGTATGTGTGTGTGTGCAAGTGCCGCCTTATACCTGGAGGTGCTGCCGATGATACACTGTAGCCAATTTAGCTTGAGCTCAGCTGCTAAGAGGCTCCCCGAGGTGCCTGTATGTAGTATGTGTGTGTGTGTGTTGTAGGATTAAGCCGCAGCACCAATTAAAGCATCCGACTCGGTTTTTAAAAGATAAATTATTAACAGCAGAAGTGACCTCTCTGGTGGCCTTTTCTGCCTGGCCTGTCGTCGTCTGCTCCTCTCTCAATACATTCTCTGTTTCATCACTCAAAATGCTGTGTCCTTGTACGACCTAGAGTTACAAATGAATGCGCATGTTTTTTTTGGGATCTAAGTGGAAAAAGCCAAGTTCTTTTTGGAGTTGTTTGATGTTCGCAAACTTGAAGATTTATTCCTATACTCGATTTTCACCTCAGATTGGTAAAAACTCCAAAGTCCAAGTTTATGATTTAGCAGCAAAGCATATTGGGCCATTTCTTTTCATTCTGTTTACTCCACTGCCTCTCTCCACTTGGAGCGTGGTCTTATATTTCTCTTTCAAGATGTGTTTTTCCTCACTGAATAGTTTGGTATATTTATGCCTCGGGATACAGTTGGGCTTGATTGTTGCTCTATGCAGCTGCATTCCCCTTTTTCCCCAGTGTTCAATAGCAAAAGCATGTTAGCCGGTAATGGATACTTTTAACCTTTTCCAGGTAATTTGATAAGGCCTTTAAATCAATCCTCGCTCACACACAGAGTCTGGGTTATGATCGGTGAATACATCACTGTTGAGCTATTGTTTTTCAAACGACTGGACCATGTCTTTTTCTGATTGGATGAATGGTTCAATACTGGATTGTGAATTATAAATGGGAGCTGCCATGTGTCATCTCTCAAAGGCAAAAAAGAGACGAGAGGCTTCAAATGGTCCAAGGGCCTAACTGTATTTAACACGGGGGTTATTTCTTTTTACACTTTGACAAATATGATTTCCTTGACAAATAGTGCAAAATCCATTCAGTTTATGCCACTTTTGGTGTATTACTCAATATTACCTTCGCCAGTGAAGTTATATTTTCACCAGCATTAGTTCATTGATTCGTTTAAAGGAAATTTTCTGTACCATTACAAGATAAAACCAATGACACTAACTCCAGACACAAGGGGAAAAGGGAAAGTAATAATAAAAATAAATGGTCAGTTTTAGTAGATTCTTTAGCATTGTGAAATATAAGGTTTTGTGTATCAATGGAGTGAGCATATACCCCTGAACTAGGAGTTTCAGCAGAGGTCTAGATGGGGCCAATACTTTGATGGAGGTCTGCTCTTTCCAGGGGTCTATTTGTGCTTGTTTTATTCTAAAATAAATTATGTTCTGCATCCATCAAATGTCTGACTGTTTTTCATGTAAGGTGCAGCCAGGTTAAATCATAATGCGCATTTTCTTTCCTTTTCACAGCAAATCATCTGCCCCTAAGCGTGTAGCGACTTGCATATTGATTTGGCATAGCTTTTTCGCCAGATGCCCTTCCTGACGTAACCCTCACCACTTAGTCAGGCTTAGGGCCATCACAAAAGCAGCACTGGCTTGTGAGCCCTTGTAGCTGGATTCTAAATTAAAATGACAATGGTTAAAAATAATTTGAATAAATTTTAAGCAGTGCATCTATTTCCTTCCCGTCGCTCCTTTCATTTTTCCGTTTGATATCCCACCTCACAGATTTCAAAATATAACGATTTTACTTCATTCTACCTTTGTTCCGTGGCCTATTATGGATTTTCCCTGCAGATATCCTGAGGTCATCTTTTGATTTCAGTCAAAGGGCTTGGATCCTACTTGGTGCGTTCCTCCACTCTGATCTCTGTGGCCCGCCCTCTCCTTCTACCTCTCCTCACATGCCTCCTGCGTCTTCTCTCCCTTCCTCTGAATATTTGCTCTGTGTTCACATTTGATGAAATAATTTAATTAGACCAGAGAGAGAGAGAGAGGGAGAGGAAACAGGAAGCAGTTTGGGCCCGAGTGAGGAATAGAAACACAGTTGTAATGAATGCTCAGTGACCCTGAGAGCAGACAAGGTAAAGATAAGAGTAGTTAAATCAGACATGGTCGATGTGAAGAGACATATTGAGCTCTGTTACTACATTACACTAGCTTGAAAGAGCTGCTCTGTTACTCAACTTACACTGAACTTAATTTATGCACATTTACAGTGCATTGTCACATGTCAACTTCTCATTCTGTTAATTACTGCTTAACAAGATGCCCTTTAATGGGAAATCCTGATTAGAGTACTATACAGTGGTGATCTATTAACATACGGCAATTATAGCTCAATAACCGTAGCTTCACTGTGCAATGCAAATGTTGTATGTTCAGTAACTTGAATGATATTTTGCAAATGAGCAGCATGAAGTCGGTTAATGTGCAAACTGCTAAAAAAATCATGACGGGTGTTAATCATATTCTCTAAACGGCTGCATAATGTCTTCTGCCGACATGAAGTGAAAAACACATTTAGACAAGATTGAGGGATTTAAAATGTAATATAAAGTGGTGGTTGCAGTTAAGAAACTTCTAGAAAAACATTCTTCCAAAGAGCTTGAGATTCATATTGGACCTATGTGACTTAAAGGAGTGCAATAGTTAGACCTGGGATTGACGCAGTAATCTTCTAGTTCAACTCTATCCATTGAGCCACAGTGCCCTTAAATCTCTGAGAATACACAAAAAAATTTTGTTCATTTACCAACCCCTTGTGGCTAGAGTTAGTGTCTCACAATAGTACAGAATCTTTGAAAGAATTCCTGCACCCAGGTGGTGTTCTGGATCCACACCAAAAACTAAATCTGACCATTATTTTTTAAGTTATCTTGCTTATAGTCTAACAATTCAAAACATAACCTCAAGCAGAATTATTAATTAGAAGCAATATCTCAGAGAAATTTTGTTTTTATTATTACCCTTTTCACAACATGCCATGAACACATTTTATTTAGACTGTCAAACTGTTTTCTGTGGGTCTGGGAGAGATTGCGTCCAAAACTGGTTTTGATGTGGAATCACAACTAATCTGTTTCAGATCATGCTTTGCGTTTATCTCAGATGTAAATCTCAGACTTGGGCTCTTCTAGTTCAGGAGTAGCTGCTCTACCCATTGAGCCACAAAGATGGTACAGTATGTCTCACAATGGTAAAGAATAAAATAAAACTATTTGTTCCTATACTGACCCCTTGTGCCATTTTTGTCCCTATCTTGCAATGGTACAGAATGCTACAGAAACCAACATACAAACCAACCAACATGCATGAAAATATACTCTTCTTGGTGGAAATAGTTCTCATGATCAATGTCTCACAACATGCCATAAACACATTTTACTGTATTTACACTGGGTTTTCTGTACATATTGCTGTATAACATTTTCTTCTTTAACTTCCTACCTCATGAATAACCATAGTCCTGGCATCCATCTCCACTAAATCCATTTATGAAACTGCCTATACTGCTGTAATACCCCACTGTTGTTCCATATCTATACAAATAATCTACTGTGCTCCACCATTGCTAAGTCTATAGACACATTTTAATTGATTCTCTAATGAGAGTAGACAATAGACACACAACTATTCCTATCCTTTTAGCTGCTCATTGTTGCTGTGAGGAGACACCCACACACACAAGACGCACGCCAATTCCTATCTTTTTACTTCCTCATTGTTGCCTGTGGAGAAACATTATTCCGTCTGCACACTTATTTCTATAGTGTCCATTCTTTGACCTAGCGCTATATAAGCATTTTCAGTCTCGCCTCTTATTCTGATGGTAATTTGGCTGTCTGAAAAGGACTGGCAGAGGATTGTTCCGTCTCATTCAACAAAATACGCTAAAAAGTCATTCCTGGGATTAAAAAAAAGAAACGCGCCGTGGTGGATTTCCAGGGCTCTGTTGTCATTTTTTGCAGTTGCCTGTCGGCCCCTCCGTTCATATGCTAATGAGGAAGTGCTTGATTGTTTCCTCATATTTTAATCTCCTGCTCGGTGTTGGCGCGAAGGAGGGCAAGGAGATAGGAGAGAGGAGAGATGAGACAGAGCAAAACGGCAATAGAAAAGACGACAGGTCAGAAGCAACTCTGCAATAGGGTGAAGAAGGTGTTATGGAAGAGGTGGGGAAAAGCAAAATGTAAGAAAAAAATGTGAGGGACTGGCGGAGCGAGCTGGGATGATTAATATGTACGGAGAAGTCATAAGCTTTCAAAGGCATGTATAGTTTATCTTTTTGGAGATATAGTACTGTGCCAAAGTTTTAGTGAGATGTAGAGTGCTTTAAAACAAAAATGTATTTTTGTTATAAAAATTGAAGGAATGGCGTGAGGCCAAGGACAAAATGATTTATTTTGGTGTGGATACAGATCACTGTTTTTAGGGATGCTGTACCATTTTGAAATACAGACTGACTTCTTTCTATTTCATTGTTTATCATTGTGAGATATAGAAGTTTTGTGGCTCAATAGAAAGAACATTTACTCCCTTAACTAAAAGATCTTTGTGTTTGAGTTGCCAGGTCTGGGCATTATATGTTTACTACTGCGATATAGGGCCAGTGCCTTGCCAGACACTCAGTAAATTTTTCTAATTTTGCCTTTTTTGTGTGTTTGTGCATTTTTGTCTCTTGATACACCTTTCTTTGTTCAAAGCCCTTCTTGAAAAACGCTTGCAGACTTTAGCACAGTACTGTATATAACAAAGAAACAAGGCCCTAAAAATCTGCAATACTTAACTGCACTTATTTTAAAAACTTTCAGAATCATTACGCCGCCATACTCCCCGCTATACCACATCCATCTAGCTGCTGCAGGAGGAAGCGCTGACCGAGGGGCATCAAGAGGAGGAGCAAAAAAGACTTTCTTGAATAAACTCACTTACATTTGCATAAATATACATAATAAAGGAGCTTCGTGCAAATCTCCTCTTCAATATGCATGTTTTTTTCTCTTCTCGTAACTTGCACGCAAGAGGTCATGCAATTAAGAGGGAAGAATGTAGCACATCATTTAGGAATCTATTCAAATCATTGGGTAGCCTTGAAATATCATGCAGTGAGATGGTTTTCTTGGATGTCACTCAGGCTACTTTTGTTTTCTCAGATACAGTTTGTCAGTGTATTTGCTTTTAAGCAAGGGCTGGGGTCAAGCTAAAAAACATAGGCCAATGACCATAGTCCTTTGATAATACTGTGTATTTTTGATATGGCAACAACATTCTGCCTAAAACATTTTTTTAAAGACTGGGCTCAGTAAATACATAATAATAGACAGATCAGGCATAACATTATGACCTCTGACAGGTGAAGTGAGTAATACAGCTTATCTCTTCATGGCACCTGTTGGTTGGATATACTAGGCAACAAGTGAACATTTTGTACTGAACGTTGATGTGCAGGAAAATTGGGCAAGCATAAGGATTTGTTAGTGAGTTTGATAAGGGCCAAATTGTGAGGGCTAGATGACTAGGTGAGAGCATCTCCAAAACTACAGCTCTTGTGGGGTGTTCCCAGTCTGCAGTGGTCAGAATCTATCCAAGTGGTCCAAGGAGGAAACAGTGGTGAACTGGTGACAGGTGATGCACGTGGGAGTGAGGGCTGGCCCGTGTGATCCGATCCAACAGACGAGCAACTGTCACTCAAATTGCTGAAGAAGTTAATGCTGGTTCTGATGAAAAGGTGTCAAGAGACAGTGCATTGCAGTTTGTCAGGTATGGGGCTGCAAATACGACAGGTGGTTATGACACCAGATCAGCGTACATTATATCATAATGAATTTCTTTGAATTTGAATTTTAGGGTAAATGAATTCTAATCAGTCTGATTGTACCGCTGTTTGCTATAGGAAACATTACATGGTCCAGTGCACAGTTTGTCCAAATTACATTACTTGGCTATTTGCTGCTAAAAGAATACATGTAGAATTTATTGCAGCTTACAACATTGCACATTCTCTTTATTTGAGAGGCTTGCATTTTTTTCTCTGTTTAAATTATCTTGTTAAACTGGCAAAGAAACGCTGCCTGCTTGCTGCGTGCTAAGTGGTTTTTGCTGTTCATGCACTCAAGATGTAAATAGATGCAGATGTAGCAACAAAAACATATTGTGTACATGCATCACATCAAACCAATGTCAAATTATAACCACAGTAGTTGTACGAGCTTTTATTGGCTTTGTGTGTGTTTTTCCCCATCGCTGCCCCACAGTGAGAGCTTTGACCCAGAGAATAATAGCAGTTCAATCTCAAGTTAAAGAGTCATCCTGCAAACCGCACACACCCCACACCCCATTCTTCAGATCCGTTCCTAAATAGCCACAGGAATTCACCGAAAGTTCAACGTGTCCCAACAGTTGTTCTCCATCATCTCCTTATCTCTCAGCAGGTCAGAGCGCTTTGAAGCCAAGTGGATATCCTCCTGGGATGTTTGTGCGTCTTGTTTATAGCAGTCCAAGTGATGTGATGTTGTTGTCGTTGATGCTAACTAGAGACAGAGAGAGAGAGAGAGAGAGAGAGAGAGAGAGTGGGACAGTGGGAACATGGCGTTCTGTTAGGGAGCAACCTGGACGAGCTGATCATGATGAGGCAGAGACAAGGAGGAAGAAATGTTGATGCAGGAGGACAAGGTTAAAGATGAGGAAGAGAATTAATGTAGAGAACAGAAACAGTAAGAGTGGACAAATACTTTCATCAATAAATGTGTCTCAGTGGCTCACCTGGTTACGCGCATACAACATAACACGAGAGGCTCAAATTTGATTTCCAGCCTGGGGGAATCTGTACATTTCATTCCCCATCTCTGTCCCTAATTTCATGTCTGTGTACTGTCTGTCTCTTCAACAAAGGCCATCGAAAGCCCAAAAACAGATATACAGTATCACAAATGTTTGCTTAAATGACTCTTCAATGCACGAAGAGGTATTACCTGATAAGACTTAAGTGGATGCAGTAATTACTTCACCTGCATTGGTTTGTTGGTTTGTTAATCTTTTAGCAACATAACTCAAAAAGTAATCGTTGGGTTTTAATGAAATTTTCAGGAAATATCCATAATAGGCCAGTGTGTATTTGGATCAATTCAAGTTAGGAATATCCTAGAAGTCCTACTGATTTTGTACACAGGGTGTCTGTAAATGAACAAAATATTAGGTTTAGTGGATTTCTATACCAGTTTGTGTATAAGGGCTTTGTGGCTCAATGAATAGAGCCTTTACCTTTGAACTAGTACATCTCTTTGAGTCCATATATTTTTTATCATTGCAGGATCTATCACTGCCTCGGTGGAGGTCTGCTAGTTCCTTCTTTTTACACTTTCCTTCTACTTATTACAGGGTTTAGCCTCAAAGTACTGTAAGCTCAAGGGGGGTAAAACAAACTTGCAGACAAATTACAAACTACATCTATATCCTACTCATCTTTCAACTTGACATTTACTAGAAATCCTATACTGCATTGTACTTTGTATTTCATTAAGCTCTGAAAAGTCGCGGCATTAACTGTTCTTGTCTTAACTTTACTTTTTTTGTCATTACCTTGCAAAAGTCAGCTTATGAAAAATCTTGCTTCTCCTCTTGGCGGTATAAAAGAAGTGAAACCAAGATGTACTGTCTAATCGTGTAACAACAAGCACATGTAACATAGTAGCTCCCATATATGGAAAATTTTGGCTTTCTTTTTTGCTGTGTCATGATGGCTAACTTTGCAGAGCAGAAAATTACTGAAACAGGGATAGATTTTCCAGATTTCCACCTAAAACTGTAAATCCTCTCCTTGATAATATTTCTCACTCACTTAATGCCAGGCTTACAGCTTACATCTGTAAATTCTTGGAAGTGTGATTTCAAGGTTTCTGACAAATACGTAGGCTTAATTTAGCCACTGGTGTAATCTCCGAACAGGGCTGTTATATTAGGAGACTTGTTTCCATTCTGATGTGTACATAAGCTCTTCCTTCCGCTCTTGTAATAGAGAATCTCAGAGTCTGCACTGAAAATAGCCTGCATTCTTTCCTCTCTGTTTCAGGAAGAGACCACAACAACATCTCCCTGATGCCCTCTTTTTCCTATAGCTCTACTTCCCTATACCCCATGCTATATTATTCTCTGTTAATGTGGTTTGTATTTCATTTTTTCTTGTTTCCATTTTTGTCTTTGGAGAGTTTCACCCCATGTTGACCTCAGTGTTCACTAGATCCATATTGTCAGCTCCAATACACAAAAGCCACATAGGTTTGATCTAAGAAGTCTTGTGAATGCTGTTGACATTTTGGTTTTGCCGGTCTGAACCTCAGACATTTTTGCTTCATGGGAACCAAGTAGTATGATGCTGTCAGGTGAGAGGCCTAGAGGAAGGCCAAAGAGGAGATTAATGGATGTAGAGAAAGAGGACATGAAGTTGTTAGTTGGTGCAGAGGATAGGGCTAAATGGAGGCAGATGATTTGCTCTGGTGACCCCTAAAAGGGAAAAGCCAAAAGGAAAAGGAGTAGATCAAGAAGTATGATTCAGGAACTTCATGTGTTAAGCATTTACCAGCTACTTATTATTTTCTAATTAGAGAAGCCATCAGGGAGAATTTGGCTATGAATAGTTTGCACTTGTAAGTGTAAGTGCATGTCCGTGCTGTGGTGGGGGCCATTTAAAGAAGTAGGCTGAGATCAGATGATGGTTTAAGTAAAATAGCTCTGGGGAGATGTCAGGCTAATCAAGGCTGAAAGATGGTGGAGAAGATAGATTAGTTTGCACAATAAATGCAGTTATAATGAATTAAAAAACAACATGATTGTCATTGTTACAGAGATGAAAAGAGGTTTCAATTATGTGGCAAACATGTTTTGTTTGGCAATGTAACTTCCTAAAGCTAAACTACTTAACATTTATAAAGAACACACAAACCAGTAATCAGCAAGTAATATGGGGCTTAACCCATGTAGCCCTCAGTCCCCAAGTCTGATGAATTGTGGCTTGGCGTTCCAGTATCAGCAACTAAATGTAATGGTTAGGTGGACAGTTTTTATGGCCCTTATTTGTTGACCAGGTGGACTTGCATAGTAGCCCAGAAATTACTATAAACGAATCCAACAGAAACAGTTCAGATGATAAAAAGAATGATTCATAAACATCCCAAGTTATCATGCACAAATTCAAAAAGAGTAATGCTGGTTGTGCTTCACCTCCACGGTTGCTCAGTTTGTCTGCCCTTTTCATGACTCTGTGTATGACAAGGCACACATATGTACCTGTTTCAGTGTGTCAGCATGAAGCTTGTTGCTGTTCTCAACTCGACCAGATCTACAAGAAGCAGTTGACTGTGTTTGCTTTGTGTGACAGTTTGTGTGTCTGCCTCGGAGTCTTTTCCCTCTGCGTTAGCCGCTCCACTGTACGAAGTATGTCAACAGTACCAGCTGAGAGGCAACCTTCAGTCCACAGACTCGGGCTGCACAGTAATCCTTAAAAGAAAGCAACAGGAAGAAGGAGAGGAGGCAGGAAGGGAGGAGGGAGGAAATGTTGCGACTGTATGAGAGAAGTGGAAGGATGAGGGTGAAAAGAGCAAGAGATTGAACTACAGCAGAGTCAAATCTGACAATGAGCAGGAGGACTTCGTAGACCAGAGGAGACGGCTGCCAGTGCCAGAGATTTTAGTGTTTCAAACTATTCCACTATCACAGAGTCTGACACACTCCATAGCCCACTGTCTTATTGGGCGGACTGTAACAGCAGCACAAATTGGCTTCACTAGGTTCCCTAAGCAAGGCATCAATCAGAGCCATGGCTTTCATGCAGGTGAGAAGCAGGCCACTCATATGCATTTATTCCTCAACAACTACAGGCAGAGGGGAATTCACTTTTGTAGGAATGGTTTGAATGTTAATGAGTTTGAAAAAGTTGAGTAACATTTCTGGTATGAAAAACTGCATGTTCTTTTCTACAGTGTATTAAGTGATACATGATTGATTTGCTGTCGTTGTACTATAATATTAACAATCATTATAATGGGCAGTGTTGAAACTGAAATATTCTACCATTTTATCCAAAATAATAGCTTATTTTATTTTGATAGCAACACATCTCAAAAAAGATGCAACAAAGGGCTGAATTGAGTATTTTGCAAATTATTAGGTAAAGTGGCAACATTTCAGTAAGACAAATTTTGAATTTTGAATTCTGATATAATGGAGCAGCCCTATTTTAGAAAGCCAGTCTCTATTATACATGATCTTCAGCCTCTCAAGCTTCACTGCATTTAAAACAAATACGATTCTGTACTAGGAATCACAATTTTTATTCATATGACCACAGCTGCCAGACCAGGTTGACATGCATCCTTTCACTGTAGACATAGGCTTAATGCTCCATACCTTTATTGACATAAGTATTGTTAGAAATGGCCCCCCAAATTTTTATTATTCCTGATACAACCTCCAACAAAGGTACTGAGAAAACTGGTGGGGCACAAATTACAAAGACCACATTTGGACTTTTTAAAGACCACAGTACAGCGTAGTATTTATCACTGTTATTAAAGTGCAGTATAACCTGGTCTATGCTGTTTCCATGCCTGTACTTTGTCATGTTGTTGTTGTGCTGTGTAAAACCTCATTGGGGGATGTTAGTGTAAGTCGCCGGCCTGTGAATGACACTTCTTCACAGTACTGAATCCTGTTAGCTCGGTCTCTCTGCGCTGTGTGTGTTTGTGTGCCGGCAGAGGGAAGTACAGGTAATGGATTAATATCAGAGCTGGCCGCGGCTCTACATTGCAGTTCGCTGACAACCTGTCATTATCACAAACAGCGGCTCTCACACTCTCACAGGCTCACACATGCTCGCTGGCACACTCACACACAAACAACACACACACACACAGATCCACTGTTCATCCCGATTCCTCCTATCGCACTGTCTCTCCTCAGTGCTGTGTTTTTCCTGTCGGTGTCACTTGTCATTAGAGCATACACAGGAAGTGGCCTGTGATCATCTGGAGCTGAACTTTACTTTAACTCAGTGGATCTAGTTTACAGTTCGGAACAAGCCAGAGAGCAGGCTATTTTGCATCATTATTTTTTCTATGCAAGCTTAATTATGACAGTTTACATTTGTTTTATCTATAGAATGCTCTCAACTCACTGTGAACTAAATTATAGGACCTATTACATTAACAAATGTTGCATGTGTTTGGTCACTGTTAAAGACTCTAAACATGTAGAGTATAATCAAACAAAAACATGCTAATTAGCTAATTTTAACCAGTGGAAGCCAGACTGAGAGGGTTTGGACATGTACAGGAGGAGGAATAGTGAATATGTTTGTAAATGGATGCTGAGGTTCAAGCTGCCAGGCAGGAAGCTAAGAGGAAGACTTGAGAGGAAGATTTTTGGATGTAGTGAAAAAGGACATGACGTTGGTTAGAGTGAGGAGTATGCAGAGGACAGGGTTAAATGGAGGCAGATGATTCACTGATTGTCTCCTGACATTGACCATCCGAAAGGAAAAAGGTCATAGTTAAACTCACTGACATGTAACTGAATGTTTTCAACATGTGTGGTAATGGACTGTAACAGATGGCAATGGCACTGTTTGTATTGGGAACAGTGTCAGTGAAGCAGTCATCTTCAGGTACATGTATGATACTTACTGTCTTCTTCAAATCTGTTCCATAGATACAGTCATATGCAAAAGTTTAGGCACCCTTATAACTTTGCTGATTTGAATGCATGTAACTTCTCAAAAAGGATTGCTTGCAACACAAAACTTGTTAGATTAGATAGTTAAGCCTTGAACTTCATAGACCAGTGGATTCAATAATGAGAAAAGGTATTTAGGTGGTAATCAGGAAATGGAAGAACACAGCCAAAGTTGATGTTAAGGCCAGATGTGGCAGACCAAGAAAAATACCAGAGAGACATAGGCAAGGAACTGGTGAGAATGGTTAAAGACAACCCAGAGATCACCTCCAAAGACCTACAACATCATCCATACTTCATATAAAAGCTCCAGACATTGCTGTCCATTTGCCGTTGCCATATGTAGACTTGTTTACCTCATTTAAAAATAATCTAGTAGTTATAATCTGAAAGTGGTGGACAGCCTGACTGTGCACCATCACATTCATCCTTGCGCTCTCCATCCTCCCAGCCAGAAACGGTCATTTTATTAAGTCATTTAGACACTATTGAGTTGTGTAATTGGACACAGGAGGCTGATAGGAAGCATCGGGTAAGTTAGGGGTGAGGAAGGAGTCAGCCCTTGATTAAACACTTACTAGTCATGTTTAAATATTTTACTTTAAGAGCCTGAGTTACGAAAGAAAAAGGATAAGGCAGTCTAATATAAAATGCAAACCACAGTATACTGGCATATTGAATTACTTTTAGATTGCATTACCCACAGATTATGTTAATCGTCTATAGTTTATCATGGTGACTTTCTTAAGGCATGCACCCACTACAGGAAGGCTTTTGTGAACTCTCAACGTGTGAAAAGTTTTTTAAACATTTTTTTAAGATGGTTCCAAAAAATGTCATTTGTGATGTGACACATGTGAGTGAATAGGACTTTAATTTCATTGTCAGTTCACTAAAAAGAGACAATAAGGCAACAAAGGGTACAATAGCAATAATAACAGCTTTCTTTTATAAATATTGGTTTAAAAATGTAAGCCACTAATTACACATATTCATGCGTTTCTTTTCCATTTGGAGATGAAACTTAATAGAAAAAGATTATTCAAAAACAGTGCTGCAGAGGAACTGTGGAGGCAGATTAACTGGCACAGCGTTTGGTTATCCATGGAGCTCAGTGGGAAGTGAAAATAACATGATTTGAAGAGCCTCTATTATGCTGATTGATTTCTGAGATAATAATTTTGTTTTTTGTGGTGCACTACAATAGGTGCTCCAAATTAGAAGACATTATATTAGGTCTATGTGGTCCATATTGGTGTATTTAAAGACATGTTGTTGTTTTTTTTTACTTGTTGGAAACCTTGTGGCCTCACAGCTTGGATACACACTTTACTTCCATTGGCCAGACTGCCCAGTTTGGTGTGAATGGTTATAGGGTATACAACAAATGTCTTTTTATTGTGACTGTGAAAACAAAATATATTGCAATAATGTTATCATGTTGCATGTTCAATGACACTGCGTTGTAACCAAATAAAGATATAAAAAATATATTTAGTCCTTTAGCTTTGTTTTAGTTCTGGTTTAGTTCTTGTTTTAATTTCTTTACATTTTTTGTCTTGTTCACAGACTTATATTCCTGTTTACACAGAAATTAACCTAATATCTAATAAGTCATCCAAATACCAGCATATATGGTGTTATCGCGATATTCAACCTAGTTATTGCATAATTTTCTAATATTGCGTAATCCTGATTGGTTAGTAACTAAGTTAATAATATAATTTATAATAAAATCATTTTGCTGCAGGGTAGAGAACCTGTTGTTTAGTCTGAGAGGAAGTCTAACTCAAAAACTATTCATATCATTACATTGCATTTTTTGGGAATTGTAAAAGTATTACAAAGCACTTACAACAACTCATATTTTGTCTTCACAGCAGTCCTATGCTCCTCCCCCGCCGCCCATGGCTCCACCCAGCCCCAGTACCACAGGAGGAGGAGGTGGTGGAGGTCAAGGAGGAGGGCTAGTGGAGCAACTTAGTAAGACCAACCTGTACATCAGAGGCCTCCCGCCGGGCACTACGGACCAAGACCTCATCAAACTGTGTCAGCCGTGAGTTCTCTATTGTGTTGTATTGCATCACATCTCTCCCTCTCCTAAACAGTTTTCTGCAGTGGGTTGAGTTTATTTGTTGAGTTCAGTTCAGATTGTGGTAATTAGTTTTGCATGAGTCCAACAACAGCTTCTAATGAGTATCAACAGTGTGCTCTTGACCTCTGTGTTCTTCCTCGGCACTTCCTCGGAGGAAAAACACCACCCAGCTGGGCCTATCCCATCCGCTGCCGTCTGCAATGGGTCAGACACACACAAACACATACACACATACTCACGCCTCTCTGGGACAGGGGCTGTTTAAGAGCCCAGCAGGTCACTCTGGCCGTTCTTTAATGAGTGTAATAGCAGCAAAATTAGGCCTAATAGAAGTGTTCCAGTAAAATGTGGCACAGAGTGGCTCCGTCTCAAAGCTGCTGGATATTGCCTCAAAGTAGTGAAAATCCAGATTTTTACAAAATAACAACCAGTATTGCAAAGTAACTCCTGTAAAGGAAAATGTATATTCTGAGTTTTACAGGAGTAGATTTTTGAGGACTTTACTTTTACTCTAGTACATTTGTGTATATATGAGTAAAAGTATTTTTTTCATCCTAGTGTTAGTAGTAGCAGTATTAGTAGTAGTAACAGCAGTTTAAGCTATAGTTGTATACAAGCAATATTAGTAGTGCGATGTACTAGTAGTTGTAGTAGTAGCAGTAAAAATAATAGTAATAGTAAAGGCCAAGTTTAAAAATTACTTACTTTTGTAAATTTTACATGTCAAGTAATAATTTTGTTGAGTACTTTTACTTCTGCTTGAGTAATATGTTTTTGCTGTAACATTACTTTTACTTGAGTACAGATTTGGAGTAATTCTTCCACCTCTGCTAACAACTATATCATTTGATTCATTAAACCTTTAAAATACAGACAGGAAAACACATGCTGGCAAATGTTAAAGATGAATCAAAGCAGTATTGTAATATGACTACTACTACTGTGAATATGTTACAAACAGAGAACTTGGAGTACAAGAGTTTGACACTTCCCTAAGTATCCCCAGTACATTTAATTCCCGCTTGTTCTTTGTGGACAAACACAGTCTGCACCAAATATAATGTAAGCAATAAAGCAGCTTTTCCAGTGAGACTGTTGTATGCCTTCAGCTGTGGCGGCAAATTATTCAGTGTAATTGGAAAATGATGTATTGTGCTTAATATTCCACAGCTAAAGCAGTTAAATTATCTAAGTGACATTTTCAATTGATTTAATTGATTTAAGGATAAAAAGGGAAAGCTGCTGATACATGCTGGTCCACTATGGTCTGCCCTTCTGTGTGTCAGCTGGAGTTTAAACCCCTTGTATTTCACATTTGCCCTGGAGGTCTTCTGGAGAAACACGCTGAAAAATGGGGTCCAATAAAAATTTCATTAGAAGCCCAGTCAGTGTGCCAAGCGGCCAGTAACATTTGAGAAAGGTCAGTGGGAGAAGGGCTGTGTGGCACTGGGCACTGAGCTGGTCATGGGTTTACAACTTTATCCAGTTTAGAGATTAATATTGCATATAATTTACATGGAATCTGGCAGAGGGAGGACAGTACAAAATGAAAAATTGATTGCAAGACAACACAGCAGACATGTCACATGAAGTTGCCTTTACCAAAATCAAAATATTAGTCTAGTCAGACATCTTATCTTTCTCTTTTCTATACAAAGACTTAGTCTAGACCTTGTCAATTCAAGTTAGACATAGATGCTGAATAAACTGCAACTAAAGTTAGCCCTGTTTTGGATAAATAGTCACTTTGCTACTCTAAGAGTTACAATGAAGTGAGTTACAATGAAGTCAGAGTTCATATCTAAATATATGACACAATTGGCTTTTATTTAGAATGATTATTTTGATGATTTGTAAGGCTTTTAAATATAGCCCTCTGCACATCTAGTGTCTGTTGCTGCAAATGCAAAAAGATATATTCAAAACCCTCCTCAGGATGTCTCATCTAGTTTTACATTCTGCGTTTTTTTGCCGGCCAGATTGCATGTGAAATCAGCACAAGTGACAGCTTTTTGTCAGTCTATGACACTATATGGTATGCACTCATGCAGAAGACACCCAAAAGCAAACATTATGTGATTTATAGCCCCACAGAAACACAGAGGCTTTCAAACTGTTATTTCTTTCATTCATTCATTGCACATAGTTACACTGGGTAACAGAAGGACAGTCCCTTGGCTCTGACTCTCTCCACTCAATGTCAAGCTCGTCCCTGTCGTTACTATTCTTTCTTTATTTCTTGCCAAATCGTCCCCTTTTCCCCATTCTGTCATCCCTTAACATTTCCTTCTACCATCCTTCTTTCTGCCCCCTCCCTGCTCAGTCTCTGTCTTGGTGCCAGTTCTCGGAGTGTCAGTGAAAAGTGCTGTTGTCAGCTGACATTTCCAATCACTCCCCCGGTCGCCCCAACTATGGACACACTTTTAACGTCTGGGGACAGAGCGGAACGTGAGAGGAATCTAAAGTGGTCCACAAGGGCAATTTATCTCCAGCTTGCTTGCTTTAGTCACACTTGTTGTCTGTCTTTGCACCCCTCATTCACTTGGTTTGTCTGTTCCGAAGTTAGCGGTGATCACTTTGACAGTCTGTCTGTGGAGTCTGTGCCGTATTACTCACTTTTATTTCATATCCAGATTGTATCTCAATGGTTTTATGGGTGAAATTTGTGGGCAGGAATTAGTAACTCTCCAAGGAACCAATTTAAAATGGTTGGGGGAAAAAGGGTACATCTCGGAGAATTATAGCTGAGGACGCAGTGGAGTGCAAACATATACACTCCATTTAGCTCCATGTGAAAAATGGACTATAGTCTGGTATTTGCTGTGACATAAATCTCTGTGTCAAAAGTTCCTACAGTACTCCACAGGCAATATTATTAAATAGGGTTTAAGATAAGAAAGTAGTAAACATCAACTTTTGTAAAAACCTCCAGAGGCAGAGGGTAGACTCTTTTATTCAAGTAATTAAATGACGTTTACATTTTAAAAGAAAACTTATTTTCTGAGTATACATCTCCGTGAACATAGTTTTGAATTTGTAAACTTTAATATTAGGTCATGTGTTCACGGTTTTTCATAAGTAGAAGTAGCATTAGTAGTATTTTTAGTAGTATTTCTATTTTTGCATTGTAATTAAGTAAATTAAATGTGTATTACTACTTGAATGATTACAGGTGTCAATAAATTAAAAATATTGTGGAAAAGTAAAATTTCAATTCAGAAAGTTCATAAGCAGTGAAAAATTTCAAAAAAATATTGAATTGTGATAAATATGTAAATAATATTATGAGATGAGATGCTGAATTTTGCCTTAATTATCACAATGGATTTAGTGAATATGTGAAATCTGCGTACTGAGTCTATTGCATATATGACAAATGCATTTTTACTTATATTTCAACTACTAAAACAGTTTTCTAATTTACTGATGTTCAGCTCTAACAGCCCAACTACAATGGTTCACAAGCCAGAGTGTTTATTGTGCTGGTCCAAAGCACAGATAAATGGTAAGGGTTGCATCAGGAAGGGCATTTTTCATACCCTCAATGCTAAATTATTAGTCGAATCACAGCATGCCAGGACAGCACGCAGAGGATTTCTGTGACAACCCTGGACGGGAGAAGCCAAAAGGAAATAAGTAACAGTACTCTTACTTGCGTAGTAGTTCTTCCATGTCTGAGAACTTCCGCTAAAAGAACCAAATTTTTTAGTCATACAGTAATTTACCCATTTAGCCATTATACCAGATTGCCTTGCAGCGACTTACACTACATAAAGAGCCCTTTTAGCAGATTCACAGTACATCGCCTTTTCATCATAGAGATATCCTGACACTTCTTCATTTCTTTATGGCTCTTGAAGATTGTTAAACTACATATGGGGAATGAATCCTGAGGCTTCTGAAGCACTGCTCACTCCGCTCTCCTCGCTCCTCTCTGTATGTTGTCTGTTTGAGTCTAACTGGCAGAGAGGGGGGGTTGAAATGAGGGAAATGTACCAGACAAGACAGCTGTATCGGATCCCCAATTAGATAGATACCACACACAGAGACCAACCTGCAGCAGGCACTTAGAGAAGCATACACTCCATAAGCAACCGCAAACGCTCTTTACTCCCTCACACACATATACTTACATAATCTACAGCTCTGGCAAAAAATAAGAGACCACTGCAACATGATCAGTTTTTCAAGTTTTATCTTTTATAGGTGCAATATGGTGAACATATTTTAATTTTTGTGTAACTAGCAAACAAAATAGGTAACACTCTATAAAGCATTGGTTAAGGATTAGTAACCTGTTTACCCGAGAATTTAAAAACAATTTTGAGTCATAAACAGTGTTGTTGATAGTTAATTATTGAGTAATAATCAATGCAAAAACATCATCAGACATCAGCGTTCAATCTGTAAACTGTTTATTAATGAAATTAGAGATATTTTTATTATTAATGTTTTATTACAGAATAATAATGGTGAGTTATTATAAAGTGTATAACTGTAACTGGTGCAGTGTTTGCAGAACTTGAATAATTAAAGATTCACTTTTAAACTAAATTCAGAACATTTAGAAATCAGTATTTGGTGGAAAACCCTGATTTGTAATCACAGCGTTCCTGCAACTTGCTCTCCACCAGTTTTTTACATTGCTGTTGGGTAACTTTATACCACTCTCGCTGCTTTGCTTATTGGTCTGTGAGCTCATGAGTAATGTGTGCGAATTAATTTAACAGACACTGGCCTGGGATGGTTGTGAGACTCACACTCAGAGAGAGGCGTATTTAAGTGTAAATTGCAGTGCTCTCTTTTTTTTTCCAGAGCTGTACATGATCTATACCACAAACATCTCCAAATGATGTGTTTGTCTGTGTGTGGTGCAAGAAGACATCAAACAGTGAGCATCCATAGGCGGGAGTTTTTTTTTTTCCACAAGGGGAATGAAAACTCAGATCTGATACTCCGGGCCCCTCCGAGATCTGTCATTAACACTTCACACACAAACATACACACCACACAGAGTCTGCCAAAACATCGCCTGTGTGCTGAGTTTCATATTGACATTTCTTGTCAAACACTGACAGTCTGGGAAATACTGTCAATTTCAGTCGTCTTGCTGCTCTCTTTTCTGTGTCGTGGCATTTCATAGTATTTCATAGTGGGGAATATCAGCATGTGAGGTTTGGTGGCGATTGTAGTGTCACAGTGCAAGTCAGGATGTCTGATGTAGCCCACACAAATAAAACAAGCTGATTTGGTATTTCTCGCTGCCTTAGCAAAAGGTAATTATGTGAAACAGATTTTTGGAAAATATGTTTTCAAATAAGTATAGAGAAAAAGGACCTTATTATAATTTTTTTTTCCTGTCAATTTTGAAGCTTATGTACATTTTATTGGTTGCTGCACATTTTACAGACATAACTTTGTCAACTTTTCTAATATCCCAAATTAAAATTTTAAGTCATACAATGTAGACTTCAATCTTATATGAATTTTGAGAAGTAATTGTGATAAAGAAAGAATCTGCAATTGAAAAAATTGATTAAAAAAAGGTTGGAACGGGATTTGTGTATTCTGTAATCATTTATCTTCACTTCACTTTCAGAATCTTCCTTTTTAAAAAATAATCATCAATACTTGGAAATGGAAATTACAAATCTGACTCCGTTGATGTGTTGTAAAATAATAAAATAGTTTCATTTGATGATATTTTTGGGTCAAATGCAGGTTTGTTTTTCCAAAAAGCTCTTTGCCTGTGCTGTATTCATTGTTTTCTTTTGGGACACTCTGCTTTTTCCCCTCAGCTCCAACTCCAACATGACTCCATCCAGTCTATTTATCAATACCAGTTTCCATTTCTTTGCCACAATAGCTCCCTGAGAAAACTGTTTGTATGAAATGTTTTTTCACCATTGAGAGGAGTCTAGCGTGACTTTGGATGACATAGTGTTGTGGTCATTTCAAGGATAAGGCATTGATCTCACAACCTTCACAGCCTGGTACACATGACACACAGCTGGATCTGAGTTCACCTGCACACACACACACACACACACACACACACACACACACACTTAGTCGAATTAGATTTTCAGTAACAAAACAAGCTGCCAAACACTGCTGGTGCTGGAGAGCTTTGTTTGCACACAGTACACACATGCACATACTTGTAAGTAATCACTCCCACACAAATACTTCTTCAGACATGTACTCACTCGCACACACACTTTCACACACACACACACACACACACACATACACACACACACACACACACACACCAGGCGGAGTCACACAGGAGTACATGTCAACAAAGAGCCAGCAATTGCCAGATGGTGTGAGTAATGTGTGTTAGTACTGCTTTGGTGTTTTTGATCTGCTTGTGCGTTGTTTGTGTGTCTCTGCATATACAGTCTGTGTGGGCCATTAGCACTGACATTTTTCAGGTTTTCCTATGTCTGCGTCCACTGAGTCCAGACTGTGGCCTGTGGACCTACTTTACCCATCACCAGGCCAATAGATCTACATTTGAGGATATATCACTGGGTTTAGTCCTGGTTTCAGACTGATGGTAGTCATGCGTTTAGCCCTATTTTATTTATAGTTTCTGTCATAGTTTAGTTCAGAGTTTGCTCATTGCTACAAGGAGCCACAAGCCAGTGTACACCTTATGCCAGTCTCAAGCCTGGATAAAGGGAGAGGATTACTTCAGGAATTGGTGTCTGGAATAAAAAACTATGACAAATTAATATCCAATTCACTGCATGCTAGGGTGATTCACTGTGGCTATTTCCGAAAGGCAAACGTTCGAAAGCAGAGATAAAGAACCAAACAATAGTTGCTTGGTCTTTGTGAACCCTTGCTGTTTTTATCAATGCCTTAAATAAATGACTGATGCCATGTAATGTCACCTTGTTACTGCTTGTTTACACCCACTGTGTGTTGAGCACTGTTTTCTGGTTAACTCTTGTTGTTTCTATTCATGAACTAGTTCAACAGCAGGGTTTCCACCCTGGCAACAAGCATATACCAGCTTGACTGCAATTCAATATTAGCTGTTCAGCAGTCTGTTAACATATATATTTATTATGTTTATTTGCCAAAAAATATGTTGGTGCAATTGGTGCAGTCGTTATTTTAAGGCAAACTTTTGGGGCATTTAGGGGTTGTCAATATGGCGTAAATTACATTTATTTCTAAGAATATTTATAGGAAGACTTTGTTTACTTTGGTAATACTCGTTGTATCTATTTCTCTTAAATTAATTGGACAAAGGGGCAATAATATGCAAAACTTTTTTGAGATTTCTACCAGGTTATAATGTTGTTCCCTAATCAAAAACATACATAGAGTTGTGTTTTGTTTCAGTCACTCTTGTTTGAGCAATTCTGTGTTCTCTAGCTTAGCCTTTCTGAGGCCTCAGAACGCTTGGTTCCACAAACCTTCACATCTCCCATAAACCCTTACTCACTCCAGGAAGCACTGACCAATCAACAAGTCCCCTGCATCCTGTCTGCTTTCATTCATTTATCCATAAAACCATGTACAGCTGTTTCAACTGATTCCTCACAGACATTTTTTATTTTGTAGTAAAATAGCATCATACAAAATGTTTAAGGAAGTGAACAGGTTTTTTCTTTCTGATATCTCTCTCTCTCTCTCTCTCTCTCTCTCTGTTCAAAAGAGTAACACTCTGCACTCTCCTGCACTCTGCTGGTTTCTTCACCTGTTTCTTTATGGCAGTTGTAAAGTAATTAGAAACACTCTCTTTTAGTCACATGTTTTTAAAGGTTGTAAAACATGCAGTGCTGTTCTAGAGTTGAACAAGATTGGTTTAAAAATATAGACAAAAGCATAATACGGCCCCTGTAAGCACAGTTGTAAATTGGAGCTTTAAAGTATTTTATGATCACAATCTTTCCGGCAGTTATGACTTAAAAAACACTAGCTCCATTACACCTTGTCACAATGTGTGGTTACACCAGTATACTAAAAATATCAGCAAAGCATGTAAAAAAAAAAGCAAATGTTTGATTGTTCATTTGCTAAAACAGTGATTTGCAGATCATAAGCTGCTCATCTGTCGTCTTGTGCGTGATAGCAGGCATTTAAGGACCGTTCCTGTCTTGTTTTGTGAAGTCTCCTGTCCCAGTAGAGCCTGATGTACGTCTGTCAGACGGGCCGCTCTCTTCTTGGTCCTGACACAGACACTGCTCTGATGGTGACAACTAAATAATCTCTTCTTTATTAAACACCTCTTTACTATCTCTCCATCGCTCCAGACTACAGTGCTTCCTCCTTCATTGTCGCCTTTTATCTTTTGACTGACTGCTCTCCCTCTTCTTGTCTATTCCTCAGAGCCACCCTCTCCCACATGCAACTAGGGCTGAACGATTTTGGGGGAAAAAAACATTATTGTGTGTTTCTTTTCTTCTTTTTTTTTACCAGTATTAAATTTTGTTATGTGATTACTTATATACACTGTTAGAAATCAGCTAAAGCTTCTGGGACGGCAGGCCAGTATGTATACTGACTACAAATATGTTGTAATCAGGACAAATCTAATTCATTTAAATTATTATAAAATGCTGTGACAGAACTGCGCAAGTAGGTGAGTTTTAGGTTTGCAAAAGTTTTCGATGGGAGGCATTCCAGATTGAAATATGTATAGCAGAGCAGAGTGCTACATATTAATATGCTTTTTGCCAGGTTAATATTGGCTATACCTGTTTCATATGGTCAGTGCAGAAAAATCACCAGTATAATAAATAAACTGTAATTGATGCCTGCAGAATATTGCCATCTAATTGCAGATGTGAGTAGCCCTTCTCCCCTTTCTACAAACCTCCTTCACTGCATCCTTGCCTGATTTCTCAATCACTCCTGTCTCCTGTTTTTCACCGAACCATTTTCACTCTGCACCTGGGGTCGATGGCCAGTCAAGCAGCTTGTCAGCCTGTCACTCCGTTTGATTGTCACTGCTCTCGCCAGTCATTGTATGCCAGTGTTAAAACATTAATTAAAAAGTCTCATCGGCGGAGCCAGGTGATGATCTAGTCACTTTCTATCCATCCTATTCCCCTCCTCTCTCTCCTACCTTGTCTTTCTCAGTTCCCGGCGGCTCTCTATCTGGGAGGACTCAAAGACAACGCTGATAAGAAACATTATTAACTTCTTTCAGAGAACAGAGAGCTGTGGGAGAATAGAAGTGGGATTGAGAGCAAAATAAAGGAAGACAAAGACAGAGGCAGAAGTGTCACAAAGAAGAAACGGTGCGAGCTGGGAGGAATGAATGGCAGACAGACAGAACAGATAGAAAGATATGTGGAGACTGTCTGACTCTCAGGATCGGCTGCCTTACAGATGATTGGTTAAATTGCAGGTTATGAGATACAGCTCTGTCTGTGGGCATAAGCCTGAGGGTGGGATTTGATACAGGACAGATAAGGACAGGATGGATAGAGGTGGAGATAGGAAACTCACAACAGCACTGTAAGAAACTGTTAGTGTTTAGTAGAGAAGTCTGCTGGCTTCAGTGGTAAGCGTATTAGGCCTTATTCACAATTCCTATTTCCTATTGGCTTTTCCCTGCTGGGGTCGGCACAGCAAATCAACTGCCTCGTAGCACACAGTGATTTGCATATTTATTTGACAAAGGTTTTTTACGCCAGATGCCCTTTCTGATTCAACCCTCTTTTTATCTTACCATTACAAAGGGTACGCTGACTCGTGACCCGCTGTGGTTGGATTATGCCTTCTTTACATTTTCCTGACAGATTTGCCTGGCATTGCACAAATGTATGTGTAACTCTAATGAACCCACATGTCCCTCAAGCTTTAATATATTATTAACATATAATTATCATAGCATTACCATAAAACATCCTACAGATCCTCTTATAATACTGGAGCCTATGGTAGATACTGTGTGTGTGCAACGACGCACAGAGGCAAAACCAAAGAGTTCATATGGGCTACTGGGTCAGATCAGGATATGAAAATCACTTTTTAGCCCTTTTTAGCACCTGGAGTGGTTAAAAACACAATGAAACATACACAGGGAAAGCATAACTCAAAGCTATCAAGTTTTTTGTGTTTGTTCATCTAGACATTTTTTTTTTTGTCAGTAAGAAAAAATGGTAACAAAAGATTTTTTAAAGCAACTTCAGGAATGATGCCTATTGTAATCAGTAAGCTCAAGGAAGAGTATATCATATTCAAACCAGATTAGTATAACACAGATATGTACTTTGTAGAAAGTCTGAAAGATATGTTTGGTTATTTGAAAAATCTGTTTACTTTACTGAAGAAAATTGTAAAAATTTTATAACTTTCTCCTATATCAACCCCATTATTTATTTATTTTATATCAATACACTTTTTAAATTCTTTTCTTTTCTTAAGCTCAATAAGTGCTCAACTCTATAGGCTACATTAATGCAGTAAAATACAGTTTTAAAATGAAGTGCAATTTATTAGTATTAAAAGATGACAGCACATCAGGTTGCAGTGTTTATTCACATTTATTTTAATAACTGATTTATCTACAGGTTGAACAAAAGGTCACTTAAAATATAAATAGACTATTGATGCAAGTATCTAAGAGCGATGCCTACTACTGTATATGCATCATGAAATGTTAAAGCAGAAATTGCACCATTACTCCTTACCTAAGGCCTAATTAATCTTTTTCTTTTTGCAGATATGGGAAGATTGTATCAACAAAGGCCATCCTCGATAAGAACACGAATCAGTGCAAAGGTGAGTGAGCTACTATTGACTTTAGTGCAATAGTTTCTCAAAGCCACACTTCACAAACTCCTGGGTCCAGAAAGTGTAAGTCTGTAAGACATCATTGTGGAGTGGATTGAACATGGCAGCCTAATGGAGGCCCAATTACCCTGCTATGGGGAGTGGTTTTGTTGTTATGAATCACTTCCTCTTTTTGGCATTCCCTAATTGCAGTAATCTATCCCCAGTGTGGTTCGCAATGGCAAACAGCTCTTTTCAACTAACATCAAACTAAAATGGATTATTTAGATTTGATTGAACCAGCCAATGTACCTTTACTATATGTTTGCTATAGTATATTCAGTTATGTGAATCGGGAGAGTTGTTCACCACTCAAGTCTTACACTCAAGTCGCTTAATTTAGTTCCAGCCATTGCAACGATGGTATCAGCATCAGCGCCTAATGACACTCAGAGTAAAGCAGCTTTTGAAAACAAGATGCTGGCATTGTTGTCACTGACCAAATCAAAATGGAGAACACCACACAATACGGACAATGTGTTTCAAATATACTCTGTGGTGAGTGAGGCCCACTCAAGTGTCTGGTGATGAGGGTCGGTTTGATTGTTGGAGTGGTCCGAACAAAGCACTAATCAATGTGATTGTAGTCGTCTGCTTTTGGAGAGGCACACAAGAGCCGGTGTTGAGTGTGATTGCTGCTCATCTGCCAAAGCTGAGCTCAAAGGTGCAGTGACGCCGTTTGGAGGCATGCCATGATGTGTAATCAGTATATCAGCTGGGTTTAAGCAGATCATACACTGTTCAGGAACTTAGGAAAACAAAGAAACTTTTTTTTATGTAGGGGTGGATGTGGTGAACTAGATACCTTTACTCAAATAACATTCTTTAAAGAAAATGTTACTTTTTGGAAACATTTTCATGACCAGGTTTTTATGCATATGGTTGGAGTAGCAGTAGTAGTAATGCATCTGTCACTTTACAATTAGGTGCATTATTCATCAAATACGCAATCACACTAACAAATTCATACAGGCAAAATGGATGAAGTGTCCTGCCCGAGGACACTACAGCAGTATGCAGTGCTAGTAGTGGGGATCAATCGGCCAACCTACTGGTTAGTGGGCAAACGGCTCTACCTACTAAGCTACTACCGACCCACAGTAGTATTTTGCTGTCAGCTTTCTCCAGTAATTTGAACTTGAGTAAACTTGACATTCAATATCTAACTTTTACTCATGTAATAATTTTGTTTACTTTTTTGTACTTTTGCTTGAGTACAGATTTTGAGTACTTATTCCACCACTGTTTCATCATATGTATGCTGATGTCTTTTGTGAATTAAAGGATAGGGCTGTAGTCCAGTTCACTATAATGTCCTTCACATATTAATGAAAGAGTCAGTCACTTTGTGCAGTATCACATCACTGCTCTCTGCCACAGCAACTGTCAGACTCTGGAATCTGAATCATGTATTCATCTGGGCTACTCTTCAACATTTTAATCAGTGTGAACTAAAACATCTAATCATTTTTCAACAAGTATTTTAGAGAAGCTACTGCAGTACTCTATCTGAGGTTCCAGGTCAGAGCCTAAAGTAATCTGCAACTATTTAGGTTTTAGTTAACTGTGACCACACTGTCTAATTAATTGACTAGTACACCAGACGATTCAGTCACACTCTCTGATTTAGAAGCTTTTTTTGTCAAAGGACTGAGAAGCCAAGGTGGCACTAGTCTTTACCCTAACTGTCCCACTACCCCAGTTTGTCACTGTTTTACAAATGCAGCATAAAATGAATGTTGTAAGGTAAAATCTGAACACATCCCATCTGAATTTGAAAACTTTGCCATGAGTCTTATTAAAGTCATGCTGCAGTAAACCGATTTGGTATTAACCTGATGATTCCAGTGCCTACTTTAACTTTTATAAGGATATTAAAATGCCTGCCCTGACAGAGCTGTGTAGGGCTCAGGGGAGGGCAGAAGATTCTATAAACTCAAGATAATTATCACTTATTCATTAAGTTTTCATCACTGTTGCTTAAAATTAACTTATGGGAAAAACTCAGCCTCTGTGACTCAGTTAATAGATGTTATGTTTGCCAACTATTCCTGCATGCCTAGTTTAAATGTGTCGGCAACATAAACACAAGGTTTTATGCAACAATCTGTATTCAGAGTCCTGCCTGACGACAAGGGTATTCGTGTTTGTTAAAGTAGCTAGTAGGTGTATTGTGCGATTGGTGCCA